>OW026521.1:77089401-78372019 GCA_932274085.1 Protocalliphora azurea | reverse complement strand
ATATTATATTATATTATAAATTCTTTTAAACGACTATTTTGCTAACGAAAATACTATCATTTACACAGTTATGAACTCACACATACATACATACATATGTTGTTCATATAAATACATTCAATGAAAACAGACAAATTTTTTTTCCTCTATGGAAGCAAACAAGTGGTCAAATGTCTTATATTATGTGAGCGATCGCACTCTCATGTCTTATTGGGTCGCTATCACAATACATACAGCATTTTCTCATAAAGTTGAAGAGCGCAAGCAGTATTTATATGATTTTAAGTACTGCAGAACAGTATTTATTTCTCCACTCGCACACTGATATAAATCACTTCAAGAGTAACAAGTAAGATATAGTTTTATAAATTTAATTTTTTACAAAATTCTAAATAATATTGCTACAAGATTCATAGAAATATGTAATTCGGTAAAAAGTTATATTATGTTTTGGGTTTTTTTTTTATAAAAAGTGAGAATATGTTCTAACTTATAAAATTTGTTTTTCGTTCTGGCCTACATAATATTTTTAATGTTTTCAAAAGGAATGTTAATGTAGATGCGGGTAAAATAAACCCGAAGGAGCTTGGGGTAACGATCTCCCCACAAACCCTATTCAAACTTTGTCAATTTTCCAATTTTTTTTTAATTTGTTTGTAAAGTTCTCAAATCGCATTTTTTTATAACGACATTGTGACCATTTGAATGGAAAAGTTGGAATTTTGGGTATTTTGGTACAAAACAGTGGATGGGTTTTAAATTCCATGATTTTAATGCAAATCCATCTATATTGTATATTTATAAAAAATATACTTAAAATTTAAATTTAAAGTTTTTGAGGTCATGGTAAGTTAATACGTTTTCACTAATTCCGATTGTTCTAACGTTTCGCATGATACCAAATACTTTCATAAAATGTTTGTACGTTTGCTTCAAAACTAATTTTTAGCACTTTTCCCATGTATTTTATGAAAACGTTAGGGCTTGGGGAATCATAATTAGTAACAATAAATTAAATATGGAGAAATTTCTCCATGATCATGACCCGAAAAACTTAAAATTTGCATTTAAGCATATTTTTGAGAAAGAATGTTAATATATGGATCTAAATAAAATTTAAATAAGTAGAGGTATTCCAATGAAATTTTGGCGCAGTACAGATAAAATTATTTTAAAATTAGATAATTAAAAACTCCCATTTTCTTTTAGCAAAATACCCAAAATCCTAGGCCGGGAAAACTTGTAGAAAAACTTGACTTTTTACATTAAAATAATCACCCAGCCATTGTAAAAGGCGTGGCTCAGAAAATATTTTTTGTGTGTTTAACCCACATACGAAGGTATATAGCCAATATACGCTTTTGTTGATCTCGGCTTTGACATTTGATTTAAACTTCTTTAAAACTTTAAAAAACTTCTTCAAAATGAACAAATTTTGGAAAGGACTTTGAGGGAAACCGTTAACCAAAACGAATCCGATTTTTTACACGCATTTGCGTTAAGACTTCCTTTGAAACCTTTACCAAAATTCTGTAGTCCGGAACAAAATATATTTTGGAAGTAAAAGAATATTACATAATTTTAAAAATTTTGCACGAAATCTAGTGAATATTTTCAAAAAATTTTAGGGTCTTTGTTAAGGCTACCAAGTTTAAAAAACTTAAAAAAAACTAGGCCAAAAATGAGAGTAAAATTTGCTTCAACCTAAGTGTCTATTAAACTAAAAGAGATAAACTACACATGTAGCATGTTTTTTGTAGAGATTTACAAGAATTTTTTTACATTCAAGTCATAAATGAGTTTTTGGCAAATTTCTTAAAAAATTGCCTACGCGTGGTTACCAACTTTGGAGGTCTACCCACTCCCTACTTACCCACTCTGTTCTCTTTCAAATCAACTCGAAAACACTTCGTCTCTAGCCAAGTGAAATTTATTGAGATATTTTTAACGGTTCACAAGTTACAGAATAATTTCCAAAAAAAGCGTTTTGGAACTACTGTGCGAAATATATATTGTCATTCGTTTTTTACCTCTGATGAAAGGTATAAGAAAGAGAAACAGTTTTGTGACCTAAAAAAGTATAGTCGAACACGCTTATAACGAATTCGAAGAGACGGACATGTTATAAACGTAGTTCCTTATATCCGTAAAATACTAAAAAATGTTATTTGTTAAAAAAAATACACGTATTTTATTAAGATATTAATATTTCTAATTAAAGCGCCTTTCTTTTAAAAGTGGGCTGAATTTATGATTTTAAAATATTTATGATCTTAATATATCAGAAACAGTATTTTTTGCATTTATCAGTCATTTGACAAGTAATATATTGTAATTATTTATATTATTTATACAAACTCCATGTTTTATTTTATTATTGAAGTTTTGAAATTGGGATATTTTGAAAATTTCTTCCTAGAGGAATAGCAAATTTTCTCATATTAAATTTAACTTTTTTCCTGCTGTAATTTTAGTTTTGTTTTTAATTATTTTCGACAAAGTGTATGTGTTATATCAAAATGGTCAACAATTATATATATAAACTTCATTTTTTATTGGTCAAATAAATTAAATTTGTAGCCAATGAAAATTATTTCTGTTACTTTTTACATTTTTGAAAAATTTTAAAGTGTGCAATTTTATTTATCTGAAACAGATATTTGTGGAATTCGTTATAAACGCAGTTTTTTACATGAAATATTCTTCATGGGGACACAAAAATGTGTTCGTTATAAAAAAAGTTCGCTGTAACAGAATTCGTTATAAACGTATTTATTTGTATGGAATATTTAGCTAAAATCAATTGAACCGAAGAAAAGTGCTCGCTATAGCCATAGTTCATTATAATCGGTGATCGTTATAACCGTGTTCGACTGTAATTGTTTATTTTTATAATGCTAAAATGCACTGTTAATATATCACAAAACTGAAATCAGTTTTATAAAAACCATTTGTTAAAAAAAATTTATTTCATTATAGTTTTTTTTTTAATTTGCATAAGCAACATAATTTTGTGATACAGAACCGAAATTTTTTGGAAATAAATCTGTAACTTCTGATCGGCTAGTTGGATTGTCATGAAATTTGGTATAGCCGTAGCGGAGGAGTGTAGAATGTTAAGTTTGGAAGGGGGGGCACAACAAACCCCTCAGGGGCGGAGCTAAGGGGGCTCAAAGTTAGGTACCTCTGACATAAAAAATTTTTAATCGCTTGCCAAATTTTTGTTTCTCGTCCGATTTCAAATATTTTTATATATTGTTGTAGGCCCTGATAAGAACTATAAAAAACATGCTTATATGTCCTATTTATCGCTTATAGTTTTCAAGTTATTTGCGTTTGAATTTTTAAGCACCATAATTTTGTCCAGTTCTTGGTCCAGTTTTTTTCATATATATTCTAGTATTTCTGACCGATTTTATTAGTTTTTTTCCTATTTAGTTAAAGAACAAAATTATCTATTGAATAAAAAAAATTGAAGTTGATATCTTTACCGAGTCCAAAAACAAACGATTTTGAATTTGGAAATTCCAAAAAAGACGACTTTTTGTGTTTTTTTAGCCGAAAAAGTATCTACACTCTTTTTTATCTAAAATAAAATTTTCTTTAGCAACATATAATAATTTTACACTTTTCTGAAAGGCAACTTCACAGAGATGACTTTAAGATAAAAACAAGCCCAATAACTCAATTGGTCATGGTACACACCCTCCCGAATTCGACCCATTTTATATGAAAGTTTTGATTTTAGACCATATTTTCTCAAATCCCAAAGCACAAATCGACAAGCGGAATGTATTTTAAGAATCTTCGATATGTTGTTAAAAGTTTTAAATCAAAATCTGCGCGACCTCGGAAAAATGTGGATTCTATAGCCATAAATGTAAAAAATCCATTTTTGGGAATTTTCATTAGTTTTTTGGGAATTCAGGAAAACCATACCCCTGATTGAAATTTGGTTAACGCGCTTCTATTTATATTAATAAGATCTACATTTCGTTAAGTTATCTTTATAAACAAATATGTTATTACAATTTAAAAATTTGTATTTTCTCCAAAAACCCCAAATTGAGCCTTTTGTTTGGTTTATTTCTAAATAGCGAAAGAAATTTTAAAAATATGTAATTAAGCTTATCCTTTAGCATATATAATTTCCGATCTTTTGCAAAAAGATTCAAGTCAATATCATGCCTCATTTCAGAAATATGCGCGTTTAAACTTTTATTTTTCCAATTTATTGTATATATGACTATATTTTTACAAACTTGCAAATTTAGCCTTTAGCTTTGCGTGAATAATTACTTAAAAAATTATGAATATTTCTGTATAATTTTAATAATATCTATATACAAAATATTTTTATAAAAATAATTAATAAATATTTTTTATTTTTAATAGGGTTGTCACATTTCCCAAATTTAAGTAAATCTATATCCTTTTCTAAGTATTCATATATTTCTATGAATTTAATGAATTTAAAATAACAAAACAAATAAAAAATGTCTATTTTATCTTAATCAATATTATTATTTTTGGTATTTATCATCTTTCTTAATAAATATTCTATTTCTAATACGATTTTTTATTACTTATTTTTCTAATACTTTAAACTTATACTACTTATTTTCTATAAAATAATCTGTTGTATCTGTATACATATCTAAAAGATAATAAAGGTCCTTCAAGTCTTCAGTATTTTGTGTTGATAAAGGCTCATAATAAATCCAACGTTTTCTCATTGATGATAGTACAGGGTCTGATGATAACAATAGGCTATTAAAAATATCCTCGATTTGTGACGTTCTGGAGTATTTCCTGGAGCTGAATAATTAAACGTGCTTAAAATCTCTGTTTCTTGCTTCTTGAGCCTCTTCTGTAAGCTCTCGAAGTGGAAGAATATTTCGTTCAATTATAATTTCGCCATGGCACAATATTTTATGTACTGTTGGTGTCATTTCTTTCCATGGGTGTAGAGAAACATGTAGTTTAGATATTTCTGTTGCATATTCTCCAATTCGAGCATAGTTAATTTTGTGCTTACTATTAATTGCAATTAATAGTATGTTAGTCCTTTCAAGTAACTCTTTATTAATAACAGTTATTTTTGATGTAGCTTCGAAATTTCCGAAAAACCTTCTTGCTGTGTTTCCATTATTTGTACTACCACCAGTCGGCAGATGTTTGTCGATGTTTAATCCCGTCTCTTCTCTGAATTTATCCTAAGTGTTTTTGAATCCTCGTTGTTTCTGCTAGGTTTTGTTAAATTTTCTGCCACACGTCTATACTTTAAATCATATGTGCAAAAAATGCTCCATGAACCATATTCTGCCGTGAAGTGGAGATATTCCGAAAGACAGAAATTCTTCATTAATACTCCTTGCTTTACCAGTAACCGAAAATTGTGATATCATCTCATCATATAGTGAGCATTTCCAAAAAGAAGATGTTTCCGTAATGGCATTACTAACCTTTCCATCAATCATTGTTAGACTAAGTTGAAAGGATATGTCGAATGTGTATTGGTTTATGGTTATTGAAAGAGGTTGTAAATCTTTTATTTCATCTTTAATATATTCCACTAAATCCTTTGTTGTTTTGTATTCGAACCAAATAGGTCTGTAAAAATGCTTTGATTCTGGAGTGGTGTTAAGCCATATATTTTCAAATGAGTTTTTACACTTTGATGAAGATTGCTTTAAGGAATAAGATCGCATTATTAATGGCACCAAAGATGCTATAAATACGCTTTTATAATCCGCCTTCCACTAGTATGCTTGTATTCAGGAAGGGCTGATAATCCGTCACATCCCCACTTATAGATTAATACAACGTCGCTGTTATTTACTTTTTCCAACTGATCTGCAGAAAAATCTGCAACTATCCTGGTAGCTGTATTCTCAAGCAAAGAAGATAGCTCTACACGTTCTTCCGAAATAGATGGTAAAATAGTTTGCTTTTTTTCTTGAATATCCTTGTATGATAGAAGAATTGAATGTCCCTTTTCAAGTAGAGCTTTTCTTAAAATTTGATGTTTGTTTCGGCTGAGTTCCAGTTCAAGCATTAAAGCAATTGCTTCTTCCTCTTTAAAATTGGATTGTGATGTTGGAGTAGGTACACTTTCGGCAAACCGTTTAAGACGTTTTGGTGACGCAGTTGGCAGTATTTCGGCAATATTAATTGCACTTTTAGGTTGCTTCTCCTTTTTTAACATTTCTTTGAATGTATCAGAAACTTTTTCATTCGAAATTATAGAAAGCTTATGGGCCAGTTTTTTATTCTTAGATTTTGTACTTAAATCATCATATGTCTTACAGGGTGCTCAAGTTGATATTTTGCACGCCGATATTTCTATATCAGTATCCATCCAATCGGAATGTTTAATTTTTAATCTGTTAGTACGCTGGTTCAAGGACTTCATTTTTATGTCATACAACTTTAAATAGCTCTCTATCTGAGATTGACTAATAACGTCGACTTTTGCATGATATGTAGTTTTTATGAATTACACTATAGCTTCTAATCGATTAAGATCATTTTTAGATAAACTCCACAGAACACAATTGTTCATGTTTCAATGTAATCACCATGGTTATCATGATGATTAATCATGATGTTGATAAGGATTAGCTGCGCATTTATATATATCTATTAGATGTATCGCACAGGTATATATATTTACAGGTGTTCTGTGAATTTTCATTAGGTAAAATATCTGAAAGAGTCAATTTGGAAGAGTACCTATACCGAATTAATTGATATTATATGTTGATGTTAGGTATAACCGGAAAGGATACCTGTACATTGCCACTAGATCATAAATATATAAATTTTTAACCATCACGAATACATAAATACATTTGTTAAATTTGGGTAAACACCATAAATGTAAACTAATAAAATACTTATTGATTAAGTTAAAATAGACATTTTTTGTTTGTTTTGTTATTTTAAATTCATTAATAGAAATATATGAATGCTTAGAAAAGGATATAGATTTACCTAAATTTGGGAAATGTGGCAACCCTATTAAAAATAAAAAATATTTATTAATTATTTTTATAAAAATATTTTGTATAGATATTAGTAAAAATATACAGAAATATTCATAATTTTCTAAGTAATTATTCACGCAAAACTAAAGGCTAAAATTGCAAGTTTGTAAAAATATGGTCATATATACAATAAATTGGAAATATAAAAGTTTATAGACGCATGATATTGACTTGAATCTTTTTGCAAAAGATCGGAAATTATGTATGCTAAAGGATAAGCTTAATTACATATTTTTAAAATTTCTTTCGCTATTTAGAAATAAACTAAACAAAAGGCCCAATTTGGGGTTTTTGGAGAAAATACAAATTGTTTAATTGTAATAACATATTTATTTATAAAGATATCTTAATGAAATTTACAGGAAATGTGAATCTTATTAATTTAAATAAAAGCTCGTTAACCAAATTTCAATCAGGGGTAGGGTTTTCCTGAATTACCAAATAAACTAATGAAAATTCCCAAAAATTGGATTTTTTACATTTTTGACATTAGAATCCACATTTTTTCGAAGTCCCTCAGATTTTGATTTAAAACTTTTAACAACATATTGAAAATTCTTAAAATATATTCTGCTTGTCGATTCGTGCTTTGAGATTTGAGAAAATATGGTCTAAAATCAAAACTTTCATATAAAATGTGTACCATGACCAATTGAGTTATTGGGCTTATTTTTAAAGTTAAAGTCATCTCTGTGAAGTTACCTTTCGAAAAAATGCAAAATTACTATATGTTGCCAAAGAAAGTTTTATTTTAGATAAAAAAGAGTGTAGATAATTCTTCGGCTAAAAAACACAAAAAAAAAAAACACAAAAAGTCGTCTTTTTTGCAATTTTCAAATTCAAAATCGTGTATTTTTGGACTCGTTTTTTTTCATTCAATAAATAATTTTGTTTTTTAAGGAAAAAAAACTAATAAAATAGGTCAGAAATATGAAAAGAACTGGACCAAGAACATGCAAAATTATGGTGCTTAAAAATTCAAACGCAAATAACTATAAGAGATAGATAGGACATGTAAGCATGTTTTTTATAGGTCTTACAATATATGAAACCTATACAAAACCTACAGCGATATATAAAAATATTTGAAATCGGACGAAAAACAAAAATTTGGCAAGCGATTAAAAATTTTTTATGTCAGAGGTACCTAACTTTGAGCACCCTTAGCTCCGCCCCTGAGGGGTTTGTTGTGCCCCCCTTCCAAACTTAACATTGTACACTCCTCTGCTACGCCTATACCAAATTTTTGATTTTAAAATCCAACCAGCTGATCAGAAGTTACAGATCTATTTCCAAAAAATTTCGATTCTGCCCCCCTGTGGAATGTAGGATATTAAATTTTTTTTGCGTATTTTAATTTTTTTTTTTTCTACTTGTGAATGCTTGTCATTGCTGCATTACATTTCTAAATTATATTTCATCCATGAAATATATTATTTTATTGTTTTTCGATCGCTAGTAAATGAAATATTCTGAGAAAGTTTTTTAAGTGCTGATCAGGGATGAAAAATTAAAATACTTTTCGGGATCAAAATAAATTTCAAATAGTACTTTTTTCACCCTTAGTACTAAATTTCAAATTTTTGACACTTATTTATTTTTCATTTAGTCCAAATTCAAAGAATGTAATTTGTATATCTAAAACGAAGGATTGAATACGATACCAAATCATTAAATGATTTTAGTAAAATATGAAGATCTTAATAAAATATGGCTCTGTTATTGAAATAAACTTGCGGAGAAAAATTCGTCCAAGATTAATTCCTTAAAATCGGGCGCTTCAGCTTTAGTTATGTTAAAATATAATCCATTACTTGAAATTTTGAACATTTTCACTCCAATTTGATTTACAGAGCATAGAAACTAGTAGTTTTTGGAAAGAATTGTACATAAATTTTGGAGTTTAAAATTTTATAAATTAAACCTACAACTCAAATGTTTCTATAATGTAGTTTGTTTGCCCTATAAACTTATTTGAATTGTCCTAATTACGTGTCTAATTTTTTGGGAACTCGAAGAATCAACAAATGACACTAGGGAGTACTTCGGTACTTTTGAATATTAAATAGTATCAAAAAAGTACTATAGTGTCAATTTTTCTATCCCTGGTTTTGATGTTTCTGAGGAAGAGATCCAAATCAATAGCATTTTCAAATCGGTGAATACAAAATTTAATATTTTATTTTGCGTCTATTGCAACTGCAAATAGATTTGGTCTCAAAAACATAACGCTTTTTCGGATCTCTACTTAACGTAAATATTATGGAATTGTGGAAATAAAGTGCTTTTCTTTGAAATTTTTCTGAAAATATAGTAGATAATATGGTAAATAATTGGTTTGATAACCAATGATTTGAACATAGTGATAAGACTAAAATTCCTATAAATAACATATACCACATTGTCATGAATCACATTAGGCTATTAAAGGAAGAAAATCTGGATTTAAAAGTTTACACTTGTTATGCTAAAACTCTTGCAAATGATCTGTACGCAGAGAAAAATATAGTTGAAGTGACCATAATGTAAGAGCAACATATTATAATTTGAACATATGGTCACAAGTAAAAATATATGATTATAATAATAATTGCTATGGTTCCATTTTATCATATTGTGCCCGATTTTATGGTTCGTGTTTTCGTACTACGGTTCGAGTTTTTCATATTATTATACCATCTTACTACATTATTATCCCATTCTATCAGATTATGATTTCATTTTATCATATTATTATCCCATCTTATCATATTATCCCATCTTATAATATATTAAAATAAAATACATTAATTCAAAATTATTATTTTTATAAATTGTTTATTGAGTCCAGTGCATTTGTTTCAAAATAATAGATAAAAGTGTTTGCTAATAATAAAAACTTATTTGTTCATTAATTAATTTTATTTATACCATCATATGTGGTGCAAGATAATACAAGATATTTTTTATTAAACCCTTTAATAGTAGTTAATCAATACCTTATATTACCTTAATCACACCAAATATAACAAAACCTTATCTACTTATTTTAATTCATGTATGAACAAATGAAAATTATAATGAAGGTGGAAAACAAATGGTAAAAACATAATAAACTTAAAAACAAACAAGTTATGAATTTTTCAACCATATTTGTAAAAAGCATATTTGATTATTCGTTGGTATTTTTTGAAGTTAGATTAAAGTATGTTCAACTTTACCCCAATCTCCCCTAATATTTTTACATTTTGAGAAAGAAAAAGATCAAATGAAATATGCTTCTTTGTATACATCTATTTTCTACAGTAATGGACATATTTTTCTAAAAATTTTACACAATATGTAGTGAAATATAACAATTCTAAAAATTAAATAAATAAAAAACCACATAACTGAGTTATGAAGTTTTTTGTTTTGACTACAGAGTTGTATTATTTGAGCAAAATTATAAACGTTTCAACCATTACATTTTCGTATTAAAAATGTTTAAATTGGAAAAAGGTCTCAAAAAAAAAGATATGGCAACACTGTTGAGTAATAAATATCCATTTTTATTTACCTACCTAACTCAGTATTATATAACTAAATAATCATTTATACTTACATTATTTTCTTTTAATACTTTTACTTGTTAAGTAACATATTTAAATAAAATTGTTAAATATTTGAAAACATTATTTTTTTGTAATTTTTTATTTATTTCAGCGAAAGTTTATTTATCCAAAATATAGCATACTTACCCAATTCGATTTTTTCATTAGTCTATTAAACTGTAATCTGTTTCTGATTATTTATTAAATATTTAATGCTATTGGTAATTTTTTGTTTTATATTAAATTTTAAAAAGTGGCAACACTAAACCAACACTATTTACTTTTACGAATCTCTCTGATTTGAGACCTGTTGTTAGTGTGTTAAATTATTGTTTATTGTTGTTAATACTGTTTTTGTGTTATTGTTTTTTTTTTTTTTTTTTTCTCATTTAAGACTCGATCTGTTTTGATAATTGCGCTCCCAGTTTAGTGATTTTGGGTACTCTAACTCATTCAGTTCGGATCATCGGATAGGTTAATGTTAAATAATATTTTTGCACCTATACGTTTGAAAATAAAAATCAATTTTTTTTAATATTAATGTACAAAACAAATCGACTACAAAACTAGTACAATCAGTCTAAATCAGATTAAAATAAAACAAAATTGTATCAAGTAAACATGTATACATACAATACGTACGTACTAATATTATGCGTGCGTGAGTGTGTGTATATATATAATATGTACAAGTACATAAAATAAAAAAAAGTAAACAAATTATTTAATTAAATGTACTAACAGTTAAGGTTAACTAAAGAAAATAATGTGCGTTACCATTTATCCACAATAATCGTACTACATAAAACGCATATACATACTATATAGATATGTATGTTATGTGTATATGTGTATACGTTAATCTAAGATCGTTTAGTGCCTATATAATATACATACAAAGATACATCATATGAATTAATCATATTAACTTAAAAATTTTTAAAATACTGCGAAAATAATAGGTCAAGCGTTATATGTAAAATTTATTTATTCATAACAATCTATGTACAAACATAATTAGAAAAAATGTGTACATACATATGTATGCTTGTGTAAAAAAAGTGCGTTTGAGTTAAAAATTTATAACAAGTTCGTTTTATTAATCGTTCATTGAATCGTGTTATTGGAATGTGTTCACTAAACCTGAGTCTATCTGTTCATCATATTATATCAGAAATCTGTTAAAAGAAAAAAAAAAAAAAAAAAAACGATATTAAAACTTATAAAGTCAATCGTGTAGTTTAAAAGTACAAACATTGATATACACATAATAAAGTGGTGTTGAAATGCATGCCACCGACTTAATAGTTGCAATTTTTGTTACCCTATTTTTTTATACTTTTTTAATCTTTTTATAAACACACTCCACATAATTGTGAAATGTTCTAGAACGAAGTTTATTTACTGACAACATTTTCTAACACTGAAAAACTAATTAATATCATTAAAAAATTAAAGCCTGGTTTACTCGATCGCTTATGTATCGCATTACTTCAACATTAAAATTTCATACTGTTGTAATTACAATATACATACAATAAAATCGATCAGCTTTTTCCGGTCTGTAGCTCGATGTTAAATACTTCTTGTTATAACTTTTAGTTCGATCTTTTAATTTATCCTTCTTATTGTTGTTCAATAATATGAATTCTTCTGTTTTTATAAAATTTTTAAGTTTAATTCTTTAATAAATAGAGTGAAAGGTGAAAATTAACATTTTTCACACTATTCATAAAAAAGGAACACTGTTCAAATAACAACCATGGATAAAAACCACTACTTCAGCAGTTTTTTTCTTTCCTATGGCAGCACTGTGTTGAAGTTTTTAATAAGGCTCATGTAGTAGCATTTTTCAATGAAAAGAAATTACTAATTCTAATTAAAAGTATTTCACATGAAAATTTTTAAAATGTTCAAGCATTTTCAAGTTCTAAATATTTGTTGTTATTTGAATATAAGTTTAATTCCAGCAAAATGTTTAAATGCTTTATTTTATTTTTTTTTTTTGATTGGGATTTAAAAGCGCCAATACCCATACATGCATATATTTATACAAAGATCTTCAATTAATTTTGTGTTTTTGTGGAATTGGGTCTTACAATAACACGATCATTGTTAACGAGTAGAAACGCATATAAATATTTTACAAAATAACAAATATTTTGTACTTCATTAATTACTATTACACATACAGGTAACCCTCGATTTACGCGGTTCATTGAGACTGGAGAAAGTACGTGTATATAAAAAACACCTAAAACAGGGTTCATCATTAATCATTAACACTAATTAATTGAAAAAAGTTGTTTTGTTTAAAATCGCGTTAAAATAAATCATATAAAATTATTAACTTTTTATATTATATTTCTTTCCGATTAAAAAATGAAGCAGATGGTGCGTTAAATATTTGATATTATTAACTGACTTGAAGTAAATAATGGGGAAATTATTTAGCGACATTGAAATCACCTGATGAAGATTTTTCTTGAAATATTAAACTTCGAGAAAATAACATTGCTAGTCAAAAATTTGCAATCAAAATTTTCTAAATCTTTTTGTTTAATAATATTATTTTTATTTTGTTTATATTATTTTTCTAATTCAGTTGTATTCAGATTATAAGTGCATTAATTTCTTTTTTTTAATCAATTGTCTCGGATTTAGCAGACATGTTTTGGTGAATTAGTAGCACATTTTTTTTTTTTGATTGTTCTTATTGTAGATTTATTAAAATTTTGTAATCTATCCAAAGTATTGATATTTTTCTAGCAATTTAAGCTATTTTAAACACTTTCTAAAAATAATTATTTTATTTTCTATAAATTCCTCTCTCTCTATTTCGCGCAATTCAAGGTTTGTCATTATTTCAATACATCGTAACTATTATTGAATCATTTTATAAAAAAATCGTGCAAATGAAGTACGGCGTAAATCGAGGGTTACCTGTATTCATAAGTATAACAGAAGTGATATCAACTACCCATTACAACAGCGGTGCACCTTAATACAAGCAAATAAAATATAAAAACTGTTGAAAATTCATATAGGATTTAAATAAAAAAAAAAAAACATAGTTAGTTCCAATGTAAATCAAAAGCATCCAATTAAATCAGCCATTTAATAAAAATTATATTTTAACTAAAAATGTGTAAATGAAATTTGCAAATAAATTATCCCATTTTAAAACCTGGTTTTCAATGGAATTAATAAGAAAATAATAAAGTTGACAGTTTTAATTCATAAGTAAATATATAAAAAGTGTATAAAGTATGTATATGTAATACATACTTATGTATTTGATATAACGATTAAAACGATCAAATCAATTGGCAACATCCTATCATCAACGTCAACATCACCAACATCACATAATGCTGACGGCGGAAGGATCCGTTAAAATACCAAGTAAATGATATGAATATATAAATTATTTATTTACTTTTTTATTAATATTCAAACATACTACACTCAGGCCTCGATTTGGATTGTTATTATTTCGATTTGCGTCGCTATACTAGGTACGTTCTTTTATTTTCCAGTAAAATCCAGTAAACTGAGTATTTACTGATTAAATTTAAGATTTTACTCTCATAAAAACTTAAAAAAAAGTACGCGAATGGAAATTTTGTAAAATCCAGTAAAATAACCACCACAGATTTTTTAAGGTTAAATCTAGCCTATATAATTTGCTTTTAGCCTCAAAATTTCGGTTTTAGCTTCTAGCTTTTTTCTAGGCATTTTGATTCTTAAAATTTCCTAAAGTTTTAGTATTTCAACAAAGAAGAAGAACATTTCTTATTTGCTTTTACTAATTTCATTTTTATAGAATTATTGATTTGTGTATTAATGCGCAAAAAATCAATATTATTTATATTTTACAAATTAGATATAACTTTTATTAATCAAAAATGAATTATAATTCAAAGATGACGAATTCCTTCAAAACATTGAGACATATTTCGTATGAAATGTAATCCAAATTTGTATGGAAATTTTGTGGTCGATTTTTCAATGGGTCATTTTGTTAACAGCGATTCTATGTTTTATTTATAAATTTATTAAATTATCTTTAAAAATATATCAAAAATTAATGAGCAAAAAATGAGTTTTTGAATAAAAAAAAATATATTGGCTTTTTTGACCTTTTTAAAGTACAATTCAGCCTCTTTTTTCTCACCTCCTGGCAACACCGCGAACAAACAAATATAAAAATAAACAACAAAAATCATCATATAGTAACATTTGTAAAAACTGAATTTATAAACTGCAATTTTTCTCTCAATTTTTTCTTTCTTTACTAGATTTTGAGTACACCAACACAAATCCAGTAAATTATTTTAATGGAGTAACGTTAATTTTTTTTTAAATTTTTACTTTCATTTGTCAATTTTTGTACTAAGTTCTTCCTATATTTGTGAAAATACTAGTAGCCAAATTTATCCAGAGATCTTAACAGACAAGATTAATAATAAAGAAACTTTATTATTAAAAATCTGTCTTCAACAATTAAAATTGTTTGAGTGGAAAAATGTTGAAAGAACTGAACAATTTTGGATCGAGATTCATAGTAATAGAATCTTCATAACCTGCATTTTAATGTACCCAGTTTGGTATTAATATTTTTAGATGTACGTTCCAAATGGTTAATTAATGGTAAAAATGTTGCTTATATGTTTTTTTTTTTTAATTTTCAAAAGAAATTTAATTTTAGCATATTTTTGCGCTATTTTACAAAACTTGTCTTAACTGTACCGCAAAAGTGCGTTTATGTTGTTAATAGTTGGCATCACTTATTTTCTCCGCAAGTTAAAGTATCTTTCTCCATTATTTTCCTTCTTGCTCTTTTCTATGTCCTGTCTGTAGTCTATTTCTATTTTCTTCACGAAGGGACTCACAATGGACCTCATGGTCTCCGAGTGGATGCGCAAGTACTCGTATGAGTGCTGTGCAACCCTTCTTTACCTACCTACCTACCTACCTAAAGTAACATAAGTAACTATAAGTGGAAAATCTATTGATTCATTGATTTACTTTAGTTTACTTTTAGAAAGCTAATTTTTAACATTATAGTTTGATATAAGGAAATTTATAATTGTTAATAACAGTCTTGTTAATAACAAGACTGAGGTGTTAAAGAAAAAATCAAGAACTGAAAATCCTTTAATTTGGAAAGTTTCTTTTGACATAACACAAAATATAAAATTTAGCACCTATTTAAGATAAGACAATTTTGCAGTATGGATTGTGAAAAAATCAGATTTCAAAGGGTAAAGACGACTCAATCTAGAACTCAAATGTTTTTTTTTTTTTTTTTTTTTTTGATAGAGAAAATTAAATAAATATTTGCATTTGGATAGAAAAGCAAAATAAAATTTATATGCAATCCGGAAATTCGCTTCTTACGATTTACAAGTGATACCAGAGGTTTCCAGATTGCTACGCGACTTTTATACTTAGCTTTTTTTAAAACTCTACGTACGGTATCTTTGCTAACAGCCTTATGAAACTGACATTCAACAAATTTAGTGATTTCTCCTGACGTAGTTTTAGGATTCTGCTGGACTAATTGCAGAATGTGCCGTTTTTCCCGTATAGCTAGAACAGGTGGAAGTCCAGAACGCGGGCGAGACACAAAAACACCTGTTTCTTTATAATTATTCACAATTCTCTGTACTGAAGAATGTGTTCTACCGACAGTCTTACTAATTTTCCGAAATGGTTTTCCTTCCTTCTATATCTTTATTATAATTTTTCTCTCTTCCTCATAAATTTCTTTCTTCACTTTACTCAATTTATAAATTTTCTTTTAAAATCGCTAAATACTTGTTAAAGAACACACCAAAGTAAAAGATTTTAATAAATGACGCCTTTAATGGGGAAAAAAACACATCAAAAGCACCGTTACATACTCTACTCTACAGGATACAAAGATCCGCTTCAATTGGCATTGCAGGTGCATTACGTACTAGTTCATCAGAAGCTCTGAACACTATATTGCACTTAACACCTATAGACATACACGTTATTCAATCAGCAGTCAATAGTGCGATAAGATTATCTGCAACGGAAAGCTGGAGATCAAGAACGTATGGGCACGCGAGGATATTAAGTTTAATATCCCCGCAATTCAATCAATTCACTGACTATATGATTCCCCAGATAGACTTCGGAAATACTATTAAAGTTCTATTCCCCACCAGGAGTGAATGGAGAAGGGGAAATCTTCTTGGACAATATGGAACGAGGATATACACTGACGGCTCAAAGATGAACTGCGGTGTCGGCTCTGGTGTCTTCTCTAACGATCTTGGAATTAAACACTCATATAGACTCCCTGATGAGGCAAGCGTATTCCAAGCGGAAATACTACGATAGAAATATTCAAGGGAATATTGGTTTATTTGTCGACAGTCAAGCGGCAATACTATTGCTCAAATCACCTAAAACTACCTCTATTCTAGTCAGACAGTGTAAAGAGGAACTGCTGGGACTAAGTCGACTGTATGACATTACTATAGTCCGGGTTCCTGCGGATAGGGATTACTATGGTAATGAACGGGCAGACGAAGTAGACGGGCAGGCTCTGCTATGAATGCCTCCTTATCGGTTTCTATCGCAGTCAAAAGCAGAATCCAAAAACACTTTCTAGAAAAGGCGAAAAATAGATGGTGAAATCTGGACAAATGTAGAGTCGTGACCTACCTGCAAAGAAAAACGTAAAGACATCTCGAGACTAATAGCATTGTTTACAGGTCACTGGACGATCGGGAAACATGCAAGCAGACTTGGTCTCCCTTACAATGAATATTGTCGTATCATCTTCTATGTGAATGCCCAACCTTGAACACAATCAGACATAAATTTCTGGGAAGGTACCAATTAGACAACCTCTGTGAGATATCTGACACTAGACTCAGTGACATCATTAAATATCTCAATGCTAAAGGCTGGATCTAATTAATTTATGTTCTCATTGTTCTTCCCTACACTTCTATCTCATTTCAGACTCAGTACAACTCAATCACCTGCCGAGTAGTGTGGTCCCATCAAAACGGATTCTAACGAGTCTAATTGATTGCCGTAAGGTAACGGGCTACCACGTAAATCAACCAACCAACCGTTACATACTTTGTACGTAGACTTTTACTGCACTAGAGATGTGACTTGTTATAGAAAATGAACGATAAGTCGTAAAGCAAATCGATAAAACATCAAATAAGTTTTTGTTATATTTAAAGACATGGTGACTATTAATTTAAAATATTTTTTTAGAGCCTGATTCAGTATGACAATCAAATTTTATTTTCAAACAAGTTGATTGTTGTACTGAATCAGGCCATTAATAAACTATTAATTTCACCTTTTTGTATAAAAAAAGTCTCCCTTTTTGTTAAAGGACATAATTCCTGATCAAATATTTTTATCCTGGAACCTATTACATTGGTCGGCCTGCCTTAAACACGAATATTTGGACTTGATGGAATTTGATGTGTTAAACACGAATCTGCTTTCAAGTTTTTTCCAACAGGTTTAGACTTTTTATGGACATGCCAAATATTTCGCCCATAATAAGGCCATTTCACCATAACTCAAGAATGGTGTGAATGATTTATATAAACGATACACCAAAAGATGCGGAAAAATATCTTCAAGCCGCTCTTTTTTTTTAATTTAAAATTTAAATGGCATAGCTTTTTGCTAACATATTTCCAGGGTATACATCCAAAAGAAGCTTCCTTCGCAAATCATCTACTCGATCTACACCTTCGTGTAGAAAGCTAGAGTTCCCGAATTCAGCTCCCAGAGTTTAATGGTCTCCACCAATATCAATCTCAGTTTTGTGTGGTACTGCACCAAATCCAATCTTATAAAAGTTAGGTTAACAAAATCAATTGTATGTGACAAATTTAAGCCTTGAAAAACCGTAAACTGATACAGTTAGACGACCACAAACACTTAGTCAATGCGGGAGTGAGACGCAAAATTCTCCAAGGTCAAACAACCCGCCTGACTGTACTTAAAAAATAATTACGGTGAAGCGAGAGTTGTTCAGCAACCAAGAGCTACTTTGCGAATGACTTTTTTCTACTATCTGGCAACAAGAAAGTCGATTTCGACTTTTTCAACAAAAGATCAATTGTTCGATTATTCGAAAGTCGATTTAGAGAACCCTAGCTTTCATTGTTTTAGTAAGTCATTTACTGTTAGTTGAAACAAATGAAAACTAGTAGTTTTTAATGATTTGGTAGATAGTTTTTTGAATGTTAATTTAAATGGTAATTCATATATTTTTAATGATTTGTAGTTTGATTTTTTTGGGTTATAAAGTAGAAAAAACATTTATTTTTACACACCGAGTTAGTTATAAAATCAACATACAAAAATAAATTTAAATGAATTTTCTGTTAAATTTACCTACATAATATTTTGAATGTATATATGTTCTGAATCCTCGTCAGAATTGAAGATGCTCTAGCTATTCTTCGGTCTGTGTGTTCGAACAAGGTAAGACTTAGGGCGGACAACCTGAATATTTCTCTTATATAAGGTTTGTTTGATATTGAAAAATCGATTAACAAGCCAAAAAATTATGGGCCAAATATTAGAAAATATACATAAAAAATAAAATTTTCAGAATTTTATCTCGTTAGCTAACAACTTTGAGATATTCGAATGATAATATAAAAATTGCAAATTTTTATCTTTACATGTCCTCATAAATATAAATACATTTTATTTTATTTTTTTGTGAATTTGTTCGTCCATTGCAATGTTGCCAGTGGATATTAAAAAAAATACTTACGGCTAATGAAAAAAATCACAATGTGTCCGAAAAATTTTCCCTACAAAAAATCCCTTAAAATTTTAATTATCAAAGTTAATAAAAAATTGCTTAAAATATAACATAGATTTTACTAAAACTAAATTCTTTTAAAGTACTGCCAATTTCACTGTTTTCGATTTCAGTTTAAGAAACTTGTGTCTCTAATGGAAACAAATCTTACCGGCTCACTGACAATAAAATGTCTGACGATATGATCGAAATAATTTGTTTGTTAAATTTCTTAGTTTACAAATTTTTTTGTTTATTTTAAAAGTTTTCGTTTTCTATAAAATCATGTGAATATAATAAACATTTGTAAATAAAAATTCTGCATTTTTACTTTTCACATTTTTGATTTTGTATTTATTTTAAGTGCATATTTAAAAAAGTGGACTTTCAGAAAAAATACCTACATCTGAAGAAAACAAAAAATATTTCAGATTTTCCCTGCGATGCTCATTTAGCGACAAAAACATCTGAATGTAGGGATTTCTTCCTATTTCATAGTTAAGCTATATTCACATATGGTAAATATTTAATCAAAATTAGTGACCGCTAATTTTACAAAATATTATTTGCTGTTGCACAGTGGTTCCAAAACGCTTTTTTTGAAATAATTCAATAAAATTTTACCTGACCGAGGTGTTTTCGAGTTGATTTGAAGGAGGACAAATTTCTAACGGATCAGGGGGTAGACTTCCAAAGTTGGTCATCTCGAGTATGCATTTTTTTTAAATTGCCGAAAATTCAATTACAATTTGACAGAAAAAAATTCATATAGATAGTCCTTGTAAATTTCTACAAAAAATACGCTTACATGTGAAAGTTATCATATTTTTAGACTCGTTTTTTAGGTTTGTTTACTTGGTGGGCTCAATATTGGTTATATTTTTTAACCAATATTGATTACATTGGATTTCTTACAAAATTCTAAATAATATTGCTGCAAGAATCATATAAATATGTAGATTCGGTTATAATATTATAATGTTATATTAATCTGAAGTTTGAACTTTTAAAAAATATTATATTTTTTGGGTTTTTTTTCAAAAAAGGTTTCAATATGTTTTTTCTTACAAAATTTAGTTGTTGTTCTGGCCCATTAAATTTTTTTAATGTTTTCAAAAAGAATTTTAGTGTAGATGTGTGTAAAGTAAATCCAAAGGTGCTTGGGGCAATGGTCTCCCTACAAGCCCTATACAAACTTTGTCAATTTTCCAAAATTTTTTTAAATTTGTTTGTAAAATTCTCAAATCGCAAAGCTGGGATCAAACAAAAATTATGTTAATTAAATACCTCCATATATTGGATAAACACACAAAAAGTATTTTCTGACCGACGCCTCTTAAAACGACAGTGTGTAAAGTCAATTTTTAAAACACGTTTTTTCCGGATTGAGATTTTGGTACAAAACAGTGGGTGCGTTTTTAATTACCTGATTTTAGGGCAAGTCTAATAATATTGTATTAAAATTTTATTCGAATATCTCTACTAGTTTAAATTTTATATACGTCTAAATATTATTTCTAAAAATTATACTTAAAATTTAAAATTAAATCGTGATTTCAAGAAATTTCATAGGGCTAATATTGAGTCCGCCAAATTAAAAAAAAAAAACTTTAAAAAACGTTAAAAGAAAGTTATTTCGTTATAACGTTAAAGTGGAAAAGTTATTTCGACCTAAATATTTCTTAAACTAAAAGAGATAATCTACACATGTAAGCTGAATTTGCAGTAATTTACAAGGACTATCTATATGTAATTTTTTTCTGTCAAATCATAAATGAATTTTAGGCGATTAAAAAAAAAAATTGAATACACGAGATGACCAGCTTTGGAGGTCTATCAACTTTGGAATATGTGCTCCTTCAAATCAATTCGAAAACACCTCGTCTCTAAATTTTTTTCGGCTATTTTTATATATTTTCAACTCTTTTCGTCTTTTTGCGACTTTTTGTGTTATTTTTAAATTTATATGATATATTCTTAATAAATTAAGAGCAATAAAATATATATATATAATATAGTGAAATAAATCGATAAATTTATACATACACACAGAAAAAAGATTAGTTGGAAAGCATTCATAGTTAAAAAAAATACTCTTACATCAAGAAAATATCTACTCTAGTTACTAAAAATGTCTTCAAGCTTTTTTAACATAATTTTTTATATGATCAATATTTTCGGAGTTATTTAGAAAATAGTGTCCGAAAAAATTTCTTTCTTACAAAATTTAATATTTTTTGTCTAAAAGTTCTTTTAAAAGTAAAAGTAAAAACGGCAATAAAGCTGGTAGTGCTACAAAAAATAAATAAAAAATAACCCATGTATTATACAAATTGAGATTGAGAAAATACCCATGCATACCTAAAAATAAGTGGAGATACACTGGGAAAAAAAAAAAATATTTATTTCTTCTTTAAATGAAAAAAGGTGGACTAGATAGAATTTAACAAGCTCAAAAGGATGTGCTTTCACTTTGTTTCTGTCACGAACTAATTTTTTTATATAATATGTGACTACCTTATCTACTTTAATGTTATCTGAACATTATTTTTTTGTCCGCTTAATATATAAATATATTCGGAGTTAATGAGCAATATTCTTCTAATTTTTCATAAAAAGTTAATATTTTTTAATTTTTTAATTTCCGAATAACTCGGAAAATATTGAGCGGATAAAAAATAATGTATAGGAGTTTTATTTATCTAAACTTGTCAAACCGTTCTACAGTGGTTCCAAAACGCTTTTGTTGGAAATAATTCTGTAACTTGTGAACCGTTGGAAATATCTCAATAAAATTTTACCTGGCCAGAGACTAGGTGCTTTCGAGTTGATTTGAAGGAGCGTAGGTTAGAGGATAATGGGGGGAGGCAGTAGACCACCAAAGTTGGTCATCTCAGGAGTGCATTTTTTTTAATCGCCAAAAATTCAGTTATGATTTCACAGAAAAAAATTAAATATAGATAGTCCTTCAAAACCCTTACAAAAAATATGCTTACATGGGAAGGATATCTCTTTTATATTAAGAGGTATTAGGTCGAAATTAATTTTTCACTTATTTTTAGCCACGTTTTTTTTTTTTGGACTTTTTAACTTGGCGGGCTCTAAATAATACTGCTTAAATAATCATATAAAAATATAGATTCGATAAAATGTTATATTAAACTGAAGTTGGAATTTAAAAAAAAAATATATATATATATATTTTGGATTTTGGCAAGATTTTTTACCTATAAATTTGTTTTTTGTTCTGGTCCATAAAATTTTTTAATGTTTTCAAAAGGAATATTAATGTAGCTACATGTAAAATAAAGCACTTGGAGCTACGGTCACCTCACAAGCCTTATCCAAACTTTGCCAATTTAGCACAGTTTTTTAAATTTTTAAACTTCTCAAATCGCAAAACTCTGAATATACAGATCCCAGCAAAAATTGCAAAAAGTTATACTCGTAATATAGTTTCCATCTGAACAAAAAGATAACAATAAACCTTGCAAGTTTTGGTAATTTTTTACATTTCTGTAAGAAAAATGCAAAACATGTTACAAGTACAACCGCAATGTAAAGATAACAGAAGAAGTTAACATTGTTCACAGTTTTCATTAAATACATGGGAAAAGAGCTAAAAATTACCTAAGAAGACAAAGTTTTTGTTAGTTTTCAAGCAAAATTATAAACATTTTATGAAAGTGTTTGGTATCATAGAAAACACTAGAATATGGCAAATCGGAATTAGCAAAAATGTATTAAATACGGACAAATTTGTTCAAACATTGACCTGAAAAACTTTTTTTTAAATTTTAAGCATATTTTTTAGAAATAATGTTAATATTTGGACCTAATTAAAACTTAAATGAGTAGAGATATATTAGTAAAATTTCTGCACAATATAGACGAACTTGCCTTATAATCAGGGAATTAAAAGCATACCCACTATTTTGTACTAAAATGCTCAAAATCCCAACCCGGAGAAAACGTATTTTAAAACTTCCTTATAGTCCGTCCGAAAATACTAGTTGTGTGTTTTTCCAACATATTGAGGTATTTAACTAATATAATTTTTGTTTGATCCCAGCCACCTTTTTTGAAAAAAAAAAAACAAATAATATGAATTTTTTTTTTAAGTTCCAACTTAATATAACTTTTTACCGAATTTACATATATATATGATTCTTGGAGTAATATTATTTCGAATTTTGTGTGAAATCCAATGAATATATATATCTGACTATATTTATTATGACATTCTTGGTTCTTTTTCTTAAACCTAAAAAAGATAAATATTGTAAAAATGTTAAAGGTAGGAATTAGTTAAATTGTAATCATAAAGTATTTTTTATATTATTATTATTAATTTTGCTATTGTATTCATCTTACCGATTTAAACCAATATCAAACTGTGTTATTAGACTTTTAGGTCTAAAACTTTCTTTGAAACTTTCAAATATTCAAAATTTTGACTTTCGGCCTTTATGTTTTAAATGTTATCCTTGTCGAATTTTCTTAACAACTTCAGAATGTATTTTTTGAGACATGTTTTATATTATTCTGTAATAATTCTGTTTAGTCCGTATATCAGTTCAAAATTGAGTTTATTACTAAAAACTGTAAAAAATACCTTTTTGGCGAAATCTGCAAAATTCAAATCGCAGTTTTGGCTTAGTCCTGCAAGTTATTAACCCAGTACTATTTAAGTTTATTTCCTGTGGGTTTGTCTATAAATCTGCATACATAGTATAATTAACTACTAAAGAAGCTAGCTCTCTTTTAGGGCCAATATAGAGCCCGTCAAATTAAAAAATAAAAAAGCTAAAAATTTGTGAACAAAATAGCATACGTACGTAAACGTATTTTTTTTTTTTTTTTGAGATTTACGATGACTATCTGTATGAAATTTTTTTTCTGCCAAACATAACTGAATTTTTGACGATTTTTTAAAAAAATTGCATACCCGAGATAACCAACTTTGGTGGTCCGATTTTGTAAAATTTTTTCCCAATTATTTAAAGAACAAAAAAGAAAAAAAAACTTGAAGTCGATATCTCTTCCGAGTCCAAAATTAAACGATTCAATTGAAATTTGCAAAAGTGATGAGTGTCTACACACATTTTTCTATAAAATTAAATTTTCTTTGAGAACACATAATAATTTTATATTTTCTGAAATGTATTTTCACAGAGATGATTTTACAATTGAAAACAATCCCAAACACACAATAGGTCTAAGTACAAACTCTACCAAATTTGACCTTTTTTATATCAAAAGTTTTATTTTGTTCTAAAATTCCTAAACATGAATCTGTAAACGGAATGCAGTTTCAGAAACTATAATGTTATGCATAGTTTGCCAGCGGCTTTTTCTAGACCTGTGTAACAAATTTGGACTTATGGGCAAATTTAAAAAAATCCGTTTTGGGATTTTTTCCGGTATTTTTTGAATTGTGGAATTTCTTTTACAAAAATCTTAAATAAAGTCAAAATCCACCGAAAATTTCATTAGGATATCTTATCAAACAAATATTTTATTGGAGACAAAATATTCAGAGTTTCTCCAAAAAACAATTTTTAACAAATATTTTATTTTAATTCCAAAAATCCGAAAAACTATGGACTCCATTTTTTTTTAAATAAAATTCTTGTCTTGCTGACATAATGTTTACAAGATATACAAGAAGATTCAAGTCAATATCTTTCACTAAACTAAAACTGCTCTATTTTAAAGTTTAATATGTCACGAACAATTCCAAAAAAAAGTTATAATCATCTAAAAAAGCTTGTTATTCGCATTAAATATGCAGTGAAAACGAAAGATATGCTCTAAAAACGCTAAAATATGCTATTAAAAAACAAACAATTTTTGTAATTTTAAAACAAAAATTATTTTTGTTCAATAAAACAAGTGTTTTATTAATATTTTAAGGATATCTGTAAAATAAGGCAAAACTAAAATTTATCTGTTAGCTGTGTCAAAAGTCTTATTATAATTTCTAATTTATCACATAAAAACTCTATTGATCCTTTACTTACCCATCTAATTAGTTCAGATATTAAAAAAGATTCATATGTGAATTTTCATGTAAATTTTACAATATTAACTGATGTTTTTCGGACAAGTTGAAAGGCTAATACGTCCTCTATAACATACTTCAAAATTGGCATTAATAAAGATCAGAGATTTTTAACAAACTTTATCGGTATCCGCTTAAATTAATATAAAATACTAAGTACTTTTGGATCTGTTATTTTTTTCTATACATCACAAATTAAATTTTAAAAAATTCCCACAAGGTATAAAAAATTATCTTCAAGATGTCAACTAATGCTCCTAAAGGGTTAAATATGCTTTAAAAATTACTACATGTAAAACTATGTCGTTGAGGGTGAAGTATGCAAAAATATGCACTTACAAATCGATGCCAAAATGCTTTATTTGTTCTGAAACAGATATCTTTTAACGAAGGCTTTATTCAACATACAGAACAAAAACATGCAATTGCTTATTTGAGGTTTCCTTGGTCATAACCAGTGTTGCCATTTTGGTTATTTTTAACCAAGATTGGTTATTTGATTTTCCAATGTGGAGATGATGACTTTTTTCTATTTTGGTTATTTATTTTTTTTATTTATATAAAAATTGTACTTTTATTAGTTTTAAAAGTGCTATATACTCTGTTAATCTTGCCAACAATAAATATATATTGTGTTAAAAATTCATCATACAATTAAAAACTAAATATTCCTATAACTTCTCATTCCAATTTTAATTGACAATGAAGAAAAGAATTTTAATCAATAGAAAATATAAAGATTTTCTAATATTTAACCAAAAAGTGCGATGGATTGGGAGATTTTTGTGAGAAAGTTCTAACGATGTAACCAACAACCTAAATATTTGTAATTACAAAATATTTTACTACTAAAAAAGAAATGTATATTCGGTGAAGACTGACTATATGATATCCTACACTATTGTGTATGTGCCTTAAAGTAATACATACTTGAGAGAACATTATATGGGTGCTATAGTTAATCTAACATTTATGTCGGATTTAAGTACTGTTAACTGATTTTTGGGAGAGAACCCTATAAAGAAGCTACAATTAATTTTAAAGCGATCCTTTTGAAATTAAATTTTTTATAGAAAGTTCTAAGATTAAAAGTGTTTTATTTGTGCAAAATTTTGCAGAAATATGCCTCTATGTATTTAAGATATTTGAGCTTCAAAATATTACTCCAATAGAACATTTATTTAGGGAGAAGGTGAAATAATGAATCAACTTCGACCATTTAAAGAGATTCTGAGTCGACCAGTTAAGCGGTATACTTTAGGGTAAGGTTTACCAAATGTGGGTCCGTAGGAACATTACAGAGGGTCCGCGAGAGAGACCTAAAATGTGTATAGAATTATTGTATATGATATATTTTTTTTTTATTTTTTGCCATATATAATTATGCAAAAGTTGGAATCTACAGGCGCCTGTCATATGGATGGAGAAAAATCTGTTGAAGCTTCGTACAATATATCAATGCTAATAGCAAAAGCATAGAAACCACATATAATTGGTGAACTTTTAATAAAGCCTTGCTTTACCGTCGTTGTTAGTTAGATAAGCCCACAAAAGAAAAAGTCATGAGATCCTTCTGTCAGATAACTCTGAAAAAAATAATTGTTGGTCTGCAGTATAATGAAACAACTGATGTTTCTAATTTAAGCCAATTTCTATTTTATTACAAGAAATCTCATTGCGTACTTGATGCGAAAATCTTACGTGATATATTTAAAAGTGCTCTGCAAACTATTTCAGTGCAGAATATAAGAAATTACTACTTCGTATTAATGTCCATTTCATTTCGAAGGGAAATATGCTAAAGACATTATAGGAATTAAAGACAGAAGTAGACATTTTCCTTTTATACAAAAATGAAGATCTTTATAAAAAAATGTACAGAAAATTATTTTTATATATTACTAAGCTTATGTCTAAATTTTTCGAGAAGTTAAACAATCTTAAAATTAAACTACAAGGCAGACAAGTAAATATATTAAATGAATTTGATTCAATAAGCGCTTTTATGTGCAAAATTTATTTATCTATCAAAATATTCCTCATTTCCACTATTGAATATATATCTTGGATTCATCTGATGTTCAAATAAAACATGTGAAAGGTATAATATTCATACTTGGATTCACTTCACAAAGAATTTTCCCGATATTATCTGGAGCTTAAAACCGATTCTTGTCAAACCAGTTTACTTCGTAATCCATTCAACATTGCTATTGATGATATACTCGATAATTTTTTAAGAATAAGCAATAGAACTAAATAATAATTCGTGTGCCAAGGCTGACTTTAAATATACGTTGGTTGAATATTTTTGGTTAAAGTATTACAAAGTTATTAAAACTGTGCAAGACAAAATAATTAAAAATTAAAAAAAAATCAAAAAAGACCACATTATTTTACAAATAACTGCAATAAAAGTGTTCTATCAGCCTCGATGTATTTTCAGTTGAACCACAATTTTGTACACAATTTTTAAATTAACTTATTAAAATTTAATAAATATTACTATTTTGGTACATGAATGATTGATATTGAATATTTTCGCCTAACCTCCCAATTAAATATCTTTTACTTTAAATCTTTGGATTTTAACGCTTCTAAAAAAATTGAATTCATATCACCAAATGAGATATGCTAAGTCCCTGTAAAAAATAACTAAATTCTTTTTCTATAAACACATAATTGTAAAAGTCAACCTCATTTTCTATTACTGCTCGTTTTGCAATTCTAAATTTATTACAATTTGGTTTACTTTCGAATTTTTAAAATTTGGTTATTTTTTTTTTCCAAATTTGGTTATTTTTTGCAAAATTTTGGTTAGAAAAAAATGTTTGCAGTGGCAACACTGGTCATAACTAAATAAATAATTTGTTCCCGCAGCTAATGTTTGTGCTAAAATACGTAAAAAGGGCAATTTTTCGTGATATATTAAAATTTAAAGTTTTGATTCTTTTTGTATATATTTGTATTTAATTATGCTAGACAAAATAGTTTATTTGATTTCGGATTTTAAAGTAAATTTTCTTTAAAAAATTGGTTTTTGGAGAAACTATAAATATTTTATCTCTAATAAAAGCTTTGTTTGTTAAGATTCCCAACGAAATTTTCGGTGATTGTTGACTTTATCATTTGAAATGGTAAGATGTTGAAAAATTTAAGATTTTTGTAAAAGGAATCCCACAATTTCCAAAAAAAAAAAAATCGGCAAAAATACCAAAAATGGAATTCTTTTTAATTTTTCCATAAAGACGACATTTGTTAGAGGTCTGGAAAAAGCCGTTGTCAATCTCTGTGGACCATCCATAGTTTCCGAAACTGCATTCTGTTTGTATATTTACGCTGTGGGATTTTAGAGCATGTAGGCTAAATCAAAATTTTGTTATAAAATAGGTTAAATTCGGAACGGCCTGTATTTAGTTCTATTGGTTGCTTAGGTTTGCTTTTAATTCTAAAATCATCTCTGTGAAGACATCTTTCGGAAAAGTATAAAATTATTATATATTTTAGTTTAGAAAAAAAGAGTGTGGATACTTTTTGGGCCCAAAAAACTAAAAAAATAATAATTTTACAATTCTTAATTGTTTAATTTTAAACTCGTAATAGACTGCAAGTTTTTTTTTATTCGATAGATAATTTTGTTCTTTATCTAATTGGGTAAAAGTTTTACAAAATCGGACAAAAGTATTCTGCTATATATTGAAAAAATTGGACCAAGATTTTGCAAAATAGAGATAGTTGAAATTTTAAATGCAAATAACTTGAAAACTATAAGAGAAAAATGGCACATGCAATCATGTTTTTCACAGGTCTTATCGAGGGCTTAAAGAAGATGTTGGATAAGAAGAATTTGATAAGAAACAAAAAATTGACAAGCGGTTAAAAATTGTCTATGTCAGAAGTACCTTATTTTGAGCGCAAATAGCTCCTGAGGTGTATGTGGGAACCCCATCCAAACTTAAAATTGTACACTTCTATGCTACCCCTAAGTGAAATTTTATGCAAATCCAAACAGGCGATTAGAAGTTACAGATTTATTTCCAAAAAAATATATTCTGCCCATATGTATATTATATATATTATACCTTAAAATTTTGCTTGTTTTTTTATGTTTATTCAAAAATAAGAAAAGCATTCCATGTTGTCTTAGTGTTTTATTAAAAAAAAAAAAATAAAATAAAACAAAACCAATGTTAACATTTAATTTCAATAAAATATGAAAACATCATAATATATGTACTTTAATTGAGATCACTTAATTTACAATAAAAGTTTAAATTTCCTTTCAGAAATAATATTTCAAATATAATATTTAATTAAAGTTTAAATCTATTTTTCTCTTTTGTTTCTGCGATATAATATAGTGTATGTGTGTAGAACTGATATTAACGTTGATATAATATAAGGGATAACGCCGACAGAAGAGAGTAACCATTTTGTTTATATTATGTTAGTCCAGCAGCGACAACCATTGTTTTGTTGTTGTAACAACAACAAAAATAATGAGTGTCGCTACGACATGTCGCCTAGTGTGAACCTGGACTTAAATACTAAATAAGGAGAATACGTATTCTAATAAATCTTATAAGATATCATTATTTTAAATCAGTATATGAGAATTTCTCATTGAATCGATTTATTTTAGTTAAAGTTTATTTAATTTTAATTTCAAAGTATTTTATTTGTGATCTGTGACCTATACTTAGTTCTTTCGACACTTTTCGTTCTTATTTTTAAATATTACACCATGGGGCCATTTGCAAAATAAATGGTAATAAAACATAAAACGTTTTAAACAAATTTAAAAAAATATATAACATAACGGTGTTTTTTTTCCAAAAAAAAAAAAAAAATTTTTGAAGTTAAATTATTTTTTAAACCATTTTTTTCTTAGTAGAATTAAGAAATGTAAAAATATTTCAAATCGGTTCATATTTGTAAAGCTTAAAAGCTCCGTTATTTTCCTCACTCATGAGGTGGTTAACTTTGGCCCACTGTAGCGCTGTCTGTGCTCAAGCTACACAATCCAACAAACAACATTCTAAAATCATAACTCCTTCTCTCTATCGATTTCCCTAGCTTTATTAAAATCGGTTTAGCCGTTTAAAAGATCAAGACTTATTACCATTTATTTTGCAAATAAACTTCAAAGGTTTAAAGGATACGTGAGGTTAAATTTTTATTTTGCTACTTTCTTATAGCTATTATAGGGAGATATAGATTTCAAATGAAAGAGGAGAATTTATGCAATATCTTTGATTACTTTTTGTACTTTTTGTACTTTTGTACTTTTTGTACTTTTGTAAATAAAAGTTGCAAAAAATGTCCTTCAAACATTTAATCCTTTAATATCCTTGAAAGTTTCCAACAAATAATTTCCAAAATAATATATGCTAAAGATACTAAAATTATTAAAAATTCGAGCATTCAAAACTAATGTAGCCATTTTTGAAACCATTAATTTAAATTTGAAGTAATTCTTACTTCAAGTGTAGTGCAACAACATTATTTGGAAGATTTTAAAATATATTTATTTAAAAGCTGAATATTTGTATTTATTTAATTTCAAATCCATTACTTGTGTTTTTAATCTATGAAAGGATAGTAGGCTCTGAGATTTATGTTTTATTTAATATTATTTTATGAGCAATTAACAAGAAAAATAGCTGTATTAAGTCAAGCGCAACCATGTAATACTCTACATTGTAGAGTATTATATGGCCGCGCATGGTGTAGTCCCTACACCCGAAGTAAACTGATTTTCAGTCCAAATATAGCAACTATGATCAGATATAGACCGATCCTTATTAAACTTCATACTGCGGTTTATATACTTGTATAAAAGTTAGTTATTCCAAATTTAATTCAAAATCTGGGATTTATATAAAATTTAGGCGCTTAAAGTGATTTTCTGGAGTGGATCTTATGAACCGATCGTCTTGAAATTTGATAGTGCGATTTATAGTTATATACATTTTAATTGCTGCAAATAAAATCTCAAAATAAATTTCTTATATGTCATTTATGCGTGTTAAAGTGAAATTCTGGGACTTTTGTTATATGGGAGATATAATCGATCTTTGCGAAATTTAACAGCATGATTTAGAAATAAATACAAAATAATCATACCTAACATTTGTCGATGTTAAAATTTTTGTAGTATTTATACACGTTAATATAATTCTTGGAAAGGGGCGTCATATGGAAATTCTGGTCAATATGCGCATATTCAATACAATTATAAGTACTAAAGCATATTTTCGAGAAGCATTTGTAGAGGGCTAGGTAAAATAATGGACCGTTTCAATCATTTTCCATTAGCTGCGACTTTAAGCCTAAAAAACGACTGTATCACTTATTATTAAATAATATTTAAAATTGCAGCTTATATTATGAAAACAAAATTTACATAAACACTGACAGGGCACTTTTAAAAATTTATGGAATGCTACAAAACCTCAGGGATATTTAAGCATAAAATATTTTAAGGATATTTTTGACATTATAAAGGTAGAAAATTTTAAAGCAAAAAATTTTACTGTAATTTTTGAATCATATACTTTCATTTGATACCCATATAGACATCGTTGATCAACTAACAGGTTTTATAATAATTTATTAATTATTAAATTTTAAAGTCCTTTTAAAAGGATATTCGAACATGAAATGAAAAACTGAGTATGCAGTCGTATCATAAAATGTCTCTACTTTCACGTGTATGGGTTTTCCCATACTAAGAACAATTTTTTTTCAACCGGATTAGTTCACAGCATTGATTGTATCATTACCATCAGCTGATAGAACACAGATTTTTGCAACTGAACGTTTGAAATATTTTCCATTACGAATGTGCCCATCTGAGCCTGGATATATTTATTCCACTCTTGCAAGTAGCTATTTTCTATTGTTCATGTAAGAGTAAAATAATATCAATCAATTCAATATCGATCAATTTTAGTGTCAAGTAGGTCTCCCTCATAAATTGTGGTAGTTGGTTCTGCAACCAAAAGGATCAGATGAGAGTTCACATAATGACCTTGAATTTAAGACGCTTTGACGCAGCAAAGTAGACAACTGTACAAAGATTAGGGCACGATCTTCATTGATCCGACGTAAATGATCTTTAGTTGATGTCATACCAGCTTCCCATGAGCCAAAATGGGGCGAAGCTGGTGGAACGAAGTGCCAGTTAGTTTCATCATTATTAAGGGTTTCTGTCAAGTCATTAGGTGTAGATCTTTTTGAGTCATTTGAAAAGCAAGTACCCAACAAAAACTTTTTGGTTTTCGGTAATGAAAACTACGTATTAAAGTAGTTTCTCGGAAATGAGGTGCCATTATTATTTGCCCACTCTGTATTATATAAATAAGTACTCAATAGTATAATAGCACAGTAATATTGCAATCAAGTGGATGAGTTGGCTAGAGCGCTGGATTAGCAACCATAAGGCTGTTGGTTCAATCCCATTCTGATGCTGTTAGTTTTTATGTCTAAAAAGATATTTTATAGTCAAAAAAGTTTTTGTCGCTTAGAAAGTTAAGTACGAGATGGTATACTGAGTAAGACGTTAGTCATTTAAAACGAATGGTCAATTTGTGTCCAAGTTCAAATCTCACTGACGGCAAAATTTTTTTTTTTATTTTCGTTTAGGTACATATTTTTGAGTATCTCTAGAGTCTAAAAGTAACTAAATGAATTTGTGGACAACTCGAACAAAAATAACTAGTTATTCAGGCAAAAAATAAGTAGTACATTCTTGTTTCCAATTATACCTGCTAGCTTACCAGGAAAGCAAAGTTTTTGCTTGGTAGTTACTTTGTCGTTCCTACAAAAGTGGTGCCACAGTCGGAATATAAATCCGTACACTGCTTTTAGGTGTGTAGCCTTTGTGCACATGCACACAAAAAGGCATATGTATACTTTACTAGTAGTACTTCTACGTAAAGTTGATTGTTTTTGCATAATAGGACCAGCATAACCTAAGCTGCTGTGTTTGAAGGGTCTTGCTGACATTAAATTCATAAAGACCCTCTATGGTAACAAATGCAGTATTATTTCGACTTGGTTAATCAATTGGGAGATGAAAGAACCCATTTTCCAGATCCATAATTGAAAAATCTTTGGCATAATGTTATTTCTCCATAATCTGCTCTATTAACGGTTGTACACGCACTGGTTTCAAATTGCCCATAATTTTTTGTGTTCGCAATATTTCTTGAGGAAATTATCCAAAATTGAGGCAAAACATATGGTTGCATTAACTGTACGCCACCGTGTAATGTTTTAAAATGTGCATCCTTGGAAATAAGAGTTGATGGCAGCCTTTTTAGTTAATGAAATAGGATGTTTTTTCCTTATCATCTAAAAACGGCTGAAGTTTTATAATTTTGCTATTACAAAAAACGAAATTTGTTGATACTGCTTTATTAGAATAAATTGAGCTCTTCTTAATTCGAACGTTGTAAGATATTGGCACTCCACAGTGGAATAGTAATAAGTATGGATCTTTAAAACCGCTCAACCGATTTTGATGAAACTAGGAATATCGATAGAGAAGGAGCTTTCAGTATTGTTGGCTAGAGTGTGTAATTGGAGCACGGACGGCGCTACAGTGGGCCAAGGTTGACCGCCTCGAGAGTGAAAAACACATCGGAGCTTGTTACTTTTACAAATGTGATCCTATTTTAAATATTTTTACATTTTTGAATTCTAAGCAAGACAAGAAGGAATTGCTTATGGCTTTGACTTCAAATATTAAAGTTTTCATTTTTGTCCTTGATTTTTTTGCGATTTTGCCCATCTTTTAAAATAAAATTTCTAAAAATTAAAAAAGCGGTGAAATTTCCTATGACAAATTTTTTAGTTATCTCATTTCGATAACAAGAAAAAAATGTTCAAAATCAAGATTTGAAAACAGGTCTCAAAAATAATAAATTTTTGCCAAAAAGTAACTCTATATGTTTATTTTTTATTATTATTATTTTTTTTTAATTTTCTTATAAAAGTTCAACACCTTTTGACATTTCCTGAAAGATTGGACTTTAGAAAAGCATGTAAGTGTAATTTTGAAAAGTTTTGAACGTTCACTCCACATCCAGCAGTTGTCGAAAATGATAAATTTTGGATGAAAAGTTCTACTTTTTGAGTTTGTAAAAAAATTTATTGTTCATTTCGGTACTTCTGCGAATTGAATTAAATGGTTGAATGTGTTTTTAAATGTTTTTCAAAAAATGTGACAGCCTACCGTAAATTTGATTTTTATTTAAACTTACTTAATTTTTATTTCTTTAAAATTTTATATTTAGTTGCCTTTCAGAAAAATATAAATTCTGTACGTCTTATTTAAGAAAATTTGTATATAACAGAAAAAGAATGTAATCGATTTTTTGGCAAAAAAAAAGCGGATAAATCTTTTTTTTTTTTGTTCAAAGTTCAAATTCAAATACATATAACTTTTGATTCCGTAAAGATCTTTTTCAAAATTCTTTCAGTGCACGATATGTTGTTAATAAAATACGCTATAAAATAAACATTTTAATCTTTGAAGCCCAATATCTCGTATACTTAAATAACGGTAGGTCTATATGGTCCAAGTTAAAAACTTTAACTCGCCTACACCTATCACTGTGTGCAGTTTCATTTCAAGCGGACCAGCCGTTGCAAAACTTCATAATTATTTTCATTTAAAATTTTGCATCGCACAGGGACAGAAATGGTTATTGTAACAGCTCTGCAGAAGTCGGAAGTTCCTCTCTGCGGGTAAAAATTTCCGGTTTGTACAGTTGTTGCAGAGTTGACAATCTTTGGCCGAGTTGAACTCGAGTCGCTCCGGAGCGTAAATCCAATTGCCGTGTGGCAGAAATGGCTATCAATAGTAGTGTTATTAACATGAGAAACTCTGAAGCGCTGTCACAGTATCCCATTCAAGAAATGAAATGGAAATAAATCTGCAGTTTCCGAACGGCTGTTTCGATTTCAATGAAATTTCAGACAATGATAAAAGAAGTGTGGTGGAGCTTAAGCCTTGAACTTGAACAATATAGACATAACGGGAGCTGGTCCACAGGGTCGCAAAATTGTACACCTAGGACATGACAAATATTTTAACAGATTTGAAAGATTTTTATATAAGTGGGTTCTGCTGGTCGAGGTCTACAGAAATGTTTACTTTTGGACTTAGCTTGGTGAAGTTTTACCCCCATAGCGGGTCCATATTTCACCCGATTTTTTGAAATATTTTTTATATGAATTTGAGTTAAAAAGTCGAATCTTACCCGTTTCGTTTTTCAGCTATATGCAATTTTTTTAAGTAACATATATAGTATTTATTTTTTTCTGAAATATAAATTAGTAAAAAAAAAAGTGTGAAGGAAAAAATTTAAAAAAATGTATTCCTGTGAGAACCAGGGTCTCTCGAACTAGACCTATTTTTTCTATAAATTTTCAATGTTCGCCTTAATTTCTCAAATCACAAAGCCGTAATCAGAAAACTTTAATATTTTTTATATAACTTACTATGCTTTAATTTTTTGGTAATAGAAATTTTTGCTCCCCGATATCTTTGAAAAGATATGGCAAAAAAAGTGAAAATCTCATTTTTGGAAATTTTTTAAAGTTTTTTTTTCTATACTGCTGTAAAATTACATTAAAAATATATATTAATAAAATTTTTATTGCATAATTAAGAATAAATAATAGCACAATATCTCGACTCAATACTTTTTCGGTATCTTTTTGCAAAAAGTTTTCAACAAATTTTTGTATTATAAAAAATTGTATATATATATTTGAAAAGACAATGATATATAATATGTATTTCTTATCTCTCTGACGGATCTATCTAAAGGATATGAACTGTAGCATATAACCGTTTAGCAGATGCATATGTGTCAAATTTTGTTGATCTATTGAAGTAGCAACTAGTTTCCAGCTCTTGTCTCATCCGCAATCTAGCATCGAAACCCCCCTATTGCTTGTCGGCTTGAAATAGACTTCAAGTCGACATGCACAGTATATTATTTTTATTTTAAATGCGTGGAAAAGAGAGGAAGAGAGCAAGAGTTAGAAATAGGGACAAAGAGAACACTAACAGACACAGGAAAAAAAGAGACGGAAACGGATATTTAGACTGTTGAACGACTGTGTGTAGATGATAACACAGTAGAATTCCCCTCCCCTTCATGATCATACTAAGGAAAAGCGAAAATGAAGTTGTGTATGACCCCAAAAAAATCACTACCCTATCCGATTCAGTTCACCAAGAACCAATAAAAAGGACGCTTAGACCTTCATTTTAATATTCAGATTGTTTATTAAATAAATCAAATCAAAAACCATAAGGTTTAAAAATAAAAAAATCAACTAATTTTAAATATATTAATAATAGTATTAAAATAAAAATTACAAAAAACAACGATAAAAAAATATTTGCAAAAATCAATTTTTAAAATTTCATTTTTAAAAGTAAAAAAATAAAAATATACAGTAAATAAAAATCGGGTTCAACTGAGGATCAAATTCGGGTTCATAAAAAAATGATTATTTTTTTTAATGCATAAGAAAATAAAAATGGGGTACGTGGAACAGTAAGTAATCGGTTACAGCACTAGACCATTGTAATTATCAAATGCGGTAGGGTTAATAAATTAATTAAATTCTAATGTAATAACATAAATTACTTCTTGTCAATTGCAATGTTAAAATTACAAAACAAAAAAAAAAGAATATATATATATATATATATATATATATATATATATATATATATATATATATATATATATATATGAATAAAACTGTTTTTCTTCTTCTTTCTTTTCTTTCCTCCATAAAATAATTAAATAGTTTTATAAAAATAATTTAATTATTTTATTATTAAATTTAATTAATTTACTCCTTATTTTAGTGCATATTCACTTTACACTTTTTTTAATTTAACAATTTAACATTTTCAATCATTGACTCTGAGTGTAGTAACCATCTTCAGTATCAATCTTCAATATGATATTTTTAGTTTATCTAAAAGAAAATCAACGTAATAATAAAAAAATAAGAAATAGAAATAAACAAAAATTGACTTAAATTTTCAGGATCCCACGCCGAAAGATCTTTCGCTGCTTTCTCGTCGATGTTTGGTGTTTTCTTTTGTTGTTAGGTGTTTAAATAATAAGGTTTATTAGCAATGTTAATTGATTTTCTTTTACATATTATGTTATTAACAGATTTCTTTCTCATATATGTTTTTACTCAATATATTATTGATTTTATTAAAATATTTACTCAATTTTTTTCTTATTTTTGCTCATTTTTCACACTTGATTTATTTAGGATTTTAATGTTTTTGCATTTTAACAATAAAAATTATTTTTGTTTTTATATTGATTTTTGCAATTACATTTTAGTTTTCTTTTATGTGAATCGCGATAAAAACTGAAATAATTAAAAATTTAAATTAATAAAAAAATAATATTGAACAAAAAGTGATTTTTAAGTTTAATATATATATATATACGTATATTTGAGTGCAATGAGTGATAGTATGAATTTTTGATTTTCAAATTTTTTGTGGCAATTTTGTATTGTAATTCAATTCAAATACGTACTTTATAATTTTCTGATTTGAAATATTCTAGTTAACACATTTTTTATATTTAATTTTTATATGTTAAAATTTTTCATTCGATTAAAATAAAATTATTGATAAACACTTATCTAACAAGGGTTATGGGCCTAGTCTTCGCACTTTAAGTAATTTCTGTTGGTGCTTATTATTTTCATACATCGTTAAGTTTGCTGTAATAAATAACTGTAATAAAACTACTGGAAATTTATTTGACGGGATGCAATATCGTAATGTCGGGTCAAAGCACACAAATTGAAAAACTTAATGGTGAAAATTATGCAGTTTGGGTTGTGCAAATGAAAAGTCTTCTTATAACACACAGTGGGGTCAAACGCAAATTTTTTGGTAATAAATCTGAATCTCCTAAACTACTGGTCGGATCAAATTGAAATGTATGGAAGAGTTGTAGAGGAGGACCTAAACTTTCAGAAAAATCATCTCGTAGTCACCCTGTGATAACACGAGATAAGCTACAGGGTGTCAAAGTTGACTACCTCGAGTATGTAAAAGTTAAAAAAATCGTAACTTGTACAAATGAAGTCCGATTTCAAAGATTTTTTTATTTCTGGAAAGTGCTTGGCAAGATAAAGAAAAAATAAGCTTACTCATCCAAGTTATCTCTTACAGTTAAAAAGATATTTACGCATGAATTTTTGATTTTTTGGTTCGACTTTCTTTCGTTTTTCGGGAATAAGTCCGGAGATATATGAGGTAAAATTTTTTTAAAAATATTATGTGATTTGCAACATATTTCAAAATAATATGCTGAAAGAATTTTTGGATTATCTCAATTCGTCTAGACGTGAAAAATATTCAAAGTCAGCACTCTGAAATTGGCATGAAAAATGGCTATTTTTTTACAAAAATATAGTACAATTCATTCACTTTTTGCTCAAAGTTCCGTTAAAAAAAAATTTTTTTCCTTATTAATTTCAAAAGATAAGGCTTCATAAATGGTTAATAAAGAAATTTTGAATTGATTTATGTTTGCACCCTACATCCAGCATTGGCCGAAAATTGTCAATTTTAAAAAATAGTTTCATTTTTATCGATTAATAAAAAAAACGTCACGCGAGCTTTTTTAAATTTGGTACCCATATTTTTTATAGAAATAGATTTAGAATGATTTAACACTAAACTGCTTCCCGCCCGGCCAAAAGCGAATGCAGGAGTGGAGATTTTATATTAAAAGTCAGTTTTTTTAATGACTATTTTTAAAAGCATATTAAAAGCATATTATCATAATATTTTTAATATTATTTCTTATGTAATGTATAAAACACAAATCAAGCTTTCATTCCTAAAAAAATCAATAAAATAGCTCAAATAACCTATTTTTGGTAATTTTTCAAAAATAATTTTTTTTTTTTTAAATAGCTGAAAATCCAAAAAAATTTAATTTTTTTAATACAACTCCACTAATTTTGCAAATACTTTAAAAATATTAAAAGAATATAAAAATAGACTTATTTACCAATTCAACGATATATAAAATGTTGATATAGGTCATTTAATAATAGTAATATAATGGCCTCAAAACTACCAAGTCACGTCAAAAGTTCACTATTTTGTTCCGTATTTCCATATGTGTGTATACATAACATTTTAGTTTTCCAATGTATTATGTAGGTATATATTTGTTATTATAAAGTAGTAAATTCTTTATTTGAGTAATGTTTATTTAATTTGTTCTACATATTTACATACTTATTATACATATATCCCGTATATTTATTTTATCAAGAATATATTATCGAAGATATTATTAGAGATTTTCTTGAAAATAATCAGAAACATCAAACGTTAGCAAATTTTTAACTTCCTTAGCTTCGGAATCCTCTTTTTCTATTTCAAGAGTGATTTTTGGTAGCCATCGTGTTCTTATAGAATATATAACTGAATCTGATGATATTAATAAATATTCCATTAAGTCCATATTTTGCGATATTTTCGAACATTTTCGGGTATTGAAGAGTCTATTATTTCTTTACCATGAGCCAATACTTTGTGAATTGTTGGAGTCATTGATTTCCAGGTGTATGTAATGTTAAGTAGTTCTTTAGTTTCGTAGGCAAAAATTTTAAATTTGTCCGCATTAATTTGTTTTTTGCTATTAATGGCTGCCAATATAATCTTAAAACGCTTCAAAATATTTAAGTCAATGCCTGTGATTGAAGATGTGAGTTCCGGATTTTCAAAGAAACGTCTTGCTGTATTTCCATCATTTGAGCTTCCATAGCCATGTAGAGGTTTATCAATTATTAATCCGAGTTGTTCTTTGAATTCTAATTGAATTCTTTTCTTCTCCTCTTTTCGTAATTCGTGAAGTTCCAAATTGTTTTTTATTGTAGCATTTTCCTGCCCGGGAATATTTCTGTACTTCATATCATATGCAAGATGTAAGCAGAACTCCAAAAATCTTATCCTTGCGTAGAGTGGTGGTATTCCAAATTTTAAAGAATTTTTATTAACAAGGACTTCAGAATTATCCTGAAATTGTGAACTTATTTTTCCACATATATTACATTTCCATGTAGATGTTGTATCTGTTATAGCGTTTGCAACTTTTCCATCAATCATCGTTAATTGTTGCTGAAATGTAACTTTAATAGTTCTGTTTGATACTTTTACATATATTGGGGGCAATGCTTTAATTTCTTCTTCCAATTGGTTGACAATGCTGTTTATTGTAACCGTGGTTTCTTTTATGTAATCAAAAAGAATTTGGAACCTGGAGTTAAATTTATGCATTTTTCAATGTTATAATTGCTGAAGGTAGATATAATTCTAGAGACAGTATTTTCAAGTAATTGCAATATATTAACTTTAGCACTTTTAACAGAAGCATTAACCGGGTGCTCCATAGGCTGTAAAATATTACTTTTCGCTTCTCTCACTGATTTTCTACTGGGAAAGATATCATATCCTTTTTCGCTAACAGATTTCCTCAAAATCTCGTATTGGTTTCTTGATAATCCTAAATTTAATATTAGAGCTAAAGCATCTTCAGAGGTAAAGGACGATGTTGATTTCGGTGTCACTATGCTTTGGATTATCCGATGTAATCGATTGGGAGAAGCTGTTGGTAACACATCTATAACTTTTTCTACTTCCTTTGGTTACGTACGTGTTACTAAAGCTTTAAATGTATCTTCTATTTCGGCATTCGTATGTGAATTTAGAATAGATTGCTGTTTGGTACTCTTTGTTCTTAGCTGAACTTCATCGTAACTTTTTTTGGTCGACCCTTTTTCTGCTTTCCGATGAAAATTGGTATTTTTCCCTGCAACCACTCTTCATTTCTCTTCTTGAACTTTGGTATTGACCAATCTGAAGCTTGCATCCTTTTTTCGTATGATTTATAAAAATTTTCGAGCTTTAAACTGGTGACAGGCAAAAATGAATTAAAAAATTTAAATTTTTGCTCAAAACCCCCAATTTCATTCAGTTTATTTTTATGACCTGTAGTGTTAAACAGGTACGTCAAAAAATGTACCTATGCGATTGTAAAAAATTCATTTTTGTTATAATACATTAAGTAGCTAGGTAAATTATTTAAAAACTTAAAAAAATGTAATAAAAAACGAAGGAAAATATACTTATTTATGTACTTAGGTAATTTTAAAAACCTTTTCAGTAGAAAAAAATTATGAACACTTTAAATAAATTCATTAATAAATATTATTATCTCGTAACAAAAATAAGCAATGCAGTTGAGTGTTACGTATACACACATATGGAAATACGGAACAAAATAGTGAATTTTGCAACTTTTGACGTGCCTTGGTAGTTTTGAGGCCATTATATTACTATTATTAAATGACCTATATCAACATTTTATATATCGTTGAATTGGTAAATAAGTCTATTTTTATATTCTTTTAACATTTTTAAAGTATTTGCAAAATTATATTGGAGCTATTTTATTGATTTTTTTAGGAATGGAAGCTTGATTTGTGTTTTATACACTGCATAAGAAATAATATTACAAATATTATGCTAATATGCTTTTAATATGCTTTTAAAAATAGTCGTTAAAAAAACTGACTTTTAACATAAAATCTCCACTCCTGCATTCGTTTTTGGCCGGGCGGGAAGCGGTTTAGTGTTAAATCATTCTAAATCTATTTCTATAAAAAATATGGGTACCAAATTTAAAAAAGCTCGCGTGACATTTTTTTTATTAATCGATAAAAATGAAACTATTTTTTAAAATTGACAATATTCGGCCAATGCTGGATGTAGGGTGCAAACTTAAATTAATTCAAAAATTCTTTATTAACCATTTATGAAGCCTTATCTTTTGAAATTAATAAGGAAAAAAATTTTTTATTAACGGAACTTTGAGAAAAAAGTGAATGAATTGTACTATATTTTTGTGAAAAAATAGCCATTTTTCATGCTAATTTCAGAGTGCTGACTTTGAATATTTTTCACGTCTAGACGAATTGAGGTAATCCAAAAATTCTTTCAGCATATTATTTCGAAATATGTTGCAAATCACATAATATTTTTAAAAAATTTTTATCTCATATATCTCCGGACTTATTCCCGAAAAACGAAAGAAAGTCGAGCCAAAAAATCAAAAATTCAAAATTCAAGCGTAAATATCTTTTTAACTGTAAGAGAGAACTTAGATGAGTAAGCTTATTTTTTCTTTATCTTGCCAAGCACTTTCCGGAAATATAAAAATCTTTAAAATCGGACTTCATTTGTACAAGTTACGATTTTTTTTAACTTTTACATACTCGAGGTAGTCAACTTTGACACCCTGTAGCTTATCTCGTGTTATCACAGGGTGACTACGAGATGATTTTTCTGAAAGTTTAGGTCCTCCTCTACAACTCTTCCATACATTTCAATTTGATCCGACTAGTAGTTTAGGAGATTCAGATTTATTACCAAAAAATTTGCGTTTGACCCAACTGTGTAACACTAGATTTATGGGATGCCATAGAAGAAGGTTCACACAATAATCCTCCTAATAATGAAGCGGTTAAACGAGATATGAAGGCTTTAGCAACAATTATGTTATGTTTGAAAACAACAGAAATTATACATATAAAGGATTGACAGCCATAGAAGCTTGGGAAACTTTAAGCGGTTTGTATAAAAGAGATGCACCTGCCCGTAAAGTTAATCTTTTCAAACGGCTAGTAAAGTTTAAATTCAACAAATCTGAGAAATTTGCATCACAATTAAATGAATTCTGCACGATAGTTGATGAATTGAAGAATATAAGAATTGAAATGCATGAAGATTTAATAAGTATTCTTCTGTTATGTAGTTTGTCAGAAGAATTTGAAAACTTTGTAGTTGCTATGGAAAGCCGATACCAACTACCAAAGTTAGAAATTTTAAAAAATAAAATTTTGGAGGAAGAACAAAGACAAGGTGAAAAATGTCAAGTTCAGACAATGTTTTAACAGCAAGTTCTCATGAGAAAGAACAAAGTAATAAAAACTATATGAATGGTTCCAAAAAATTTCAATCTAAAAACAATTCAAAATATATAAAAGAAGCCAGAATTATACGGTGTTACAAATGTGGAAAAAAGGGGCATGTTCGATCTCAATGCAAATCTTTGTGCGGCAATATAAATGAAACATGTGTGATGGGTATAAATGAACACAACGACAATAATGAAAATGTGTGGATTTTTGACAGCGGTGCTAGTTCTCATATGTATAAAGAAATAAAGTTATTTTCTAAACTAGAAAGAATGTGTCACAATATTATTCTTGCTTCGGGAGAATACATACAAGCAGAAGGTATAGGAACAATTGAAGTAATTTCAAGTTATCACCAAAATATTATGTTGAAAGATGTCTGGTATGTACCAAGATTACATTCAAACTTTCTTTCAATTAGCAAAATTGTTAATGCTGGTTATTTGGTTGAGTTTAAGAAAACTTTTTCAGAAGTAAAAAATAAGTCAAACAAAATAATGTTCAGAGCCAATATGAAAAACGACATTTACTATGTTAATTTTGAAATATTATATAAAACGGATGATTTAAACATGGTAGTAGATAATATCAATTCATCACACATACATATGTGTTCCTATGAGATATAGATCAGAAGGTGGAGCAAAGTATTTTGTATCCTTTATTGATGACTATTCACGATATACAAAAGTTTATTTTCTTTCAAATAAATCTGATACATTTTCAATTTTTAAGCATTATAAAGCTGAAGTAGAAAATTTATTTAACCGTAAAATTAAATGTATCAGAAGTGATAACGGAGCAGAATATATAAATGTGAGTTTCAAACGTTTTGTATCACAAAATGGTATTTCTCATAAAACAACTTGCCCGTATTCGCCACAACAAAATGGCGTAGCTGAGAGAGCTAATAGAACACTCATAGAAATGGCTCGTTGTTTCTTAGAAAATTCAAAACTTTGTAAGAGTCTGTGGGGAGAAGCAATAAAAACAGCCTCATATATTAGAAATCGTTCTCCAACAAATATGCTGAAAAATTCTACACCTTACGAACTTTGGGTTGGAAGAAAGCCTTCAGTTAAACACTTTAAAACATTTGGGTGTGAAGTAGTTATGTTACAAAAAGGAAAAAATAGAGCTAAATTCGATCCTAAAGGAATAAAGATGGTATTCGAAGGTTACGAAGATTACACTAAAGGATATCGTTTATTTGATTTAAAAAGTAGAAAATTATATAAATCGAGAGACGTAATTTTCTTTGAAAATACATTTCCAACTGAAGAAAATAAAAAATATGAAAGTGAGGGAGATTTCTTTGATATAAATTTGAATAAAAACGGTAATTCTAAAATTGAAACGAATACTGGAGAACAAAATATTGAAAATTTAGAAACTGAAAGAAATACAGTGGATCAACATTTTGAAAATCGTGTCACATTATCCGAAATTGATGAAATAATTAATATAAATAGTGATGATGATGATATTTCTTATATTAATGAACCCAATTCTAGTGGCAAGCGTCCAAGAACTCGTAGTCAAACAAAATCTGCAAGGAAAGTATTGAAGAAGCATTGAATTCAAATGATGCTGAACAATGGAAAAATGCAATGCAAATTGAATATGACAGTTTAATGAAAAACCAAACATGGGAATTAAATTAAAGCGAAAAGCAGATGGTTCAATTGAAAAGTTTAAAGCAAGACTAGTTGCTCGAGGTTGTAGTCAAAAACACAACATTGATTTTAAAACAAGCGGGTCGTGAGTGGAATATAAAATTATCAGAAATATTATTAAAAATCGGTTTAAAAAGGTGCAAAACTGATAATTGTGTTTACATTCGGCGGGAAAGTGAACAAATTGCAATAATAGCTTTGTATGTTGATGATTTAATACTTGCCTGTTCATCGAAAAAAGAAATGGAGAACATACTCAAAAACCTTAAAAATATATTGAAATAAAAGATCGTGGAAAAATATCTTTTTATTTAGGAATAGAAATTGAGCGGGAGGAGGAAAGCGGAACTATTTCCATTCACCAAAAACAATTTGTTGAGAAATTATTAGAGCAGTGGAACATGTCTAATTGTAAACCTTCAACAACTCCAATGCACACCGGAACTGTTTTACAAAAATGCAGTATTAATGAATGTGATGAAATGTGTGATATTAAAACCTACCAGTCCTTAATTGGGAGTTTAATGTACTTGTCGGTAATTTCCAGACCAGATATTTCTTACGTTGCTTCTCGACTTTCTCAATTTTCACCTCATCCTCACAATAATCATTTTGTTGCTGCAAAACATTTGCTCATATATTTAAAAGGGAATCCAAGAGGAACTTTAAGGTATTTGTCAAATAATAAGAGAATATTATGTTTTTCCGATTCAGACTGGGCAGCTGATATAAATGACCGGAAATCGCACACTGGTTATGTATTATTTTTTGGTGGAAGTCCGATAGCGTGGGAATCAAAGAAGCAATATATTGTCGCATTAAGTTCCATGGAGGCGGAGTATATAGCTATGTGTCAATGTGCTAAAGAAATTATTTTTCAAAGAAACTTACTAAAAGAAATGGGATTTGCCGAATGTATTGATGGCCCAACTAATTTATACTGTGACAATCAAGGAAAACAATTTCTGGTAAAAAATCCCACCGTACATAAACGAAGTAAATATATAGATATTTGTTATCATTTTATACGAGAAAAATATCATAATGGTGAAATTAATGTAAAGTATATTCCATGAACTGAAAACGCAGCTGATATTTTAACGAAATTTTTTCAAAGGATAAACATATAAATTGTTGTAAATTATTAAATGTTTCTTTTCAATAATTTTGTATGTAAACGTATATGAATTGAGGGGAAGTTTGTTAGAAATTGTTCAAGAAATCAATTCAAATACGTACTTTATAATTTTCTGATTTGAAATATTCTAGTTAACACATTTTTTATATTTAATTTTTATATGTTAAAATTTTTCATTCGATTAAAATAAAATTATTGATAAACACTTATCTAACAAGGGTTATGGGCGTAGTCTTCGCACTTTAAGTAATTTCTGTTGGTGCTTATTATTTTCATACATCGTTAAGTTTGCTGTAATAAATAACTGTAATAAAACTACTGGAAATTTATTTGACGGGATGCAATATCGTAATGTCGGGTCAAAGCACACAAATTGAAAAACTTAATGGTGAAAATTATGCAGTTTGGGTTGTGCAAATGAAAAGTCTTCTTATAACACACAGTGGGGTCAAACGCAAATTTTTTGGTAATAAATCTGAATCTCCTAAACTACTGGTCGGATCAAATTGAAATGTATGGAAGAGTTGTAGAGGAGGACCTAAACTTTCAGAAAAATCATCTCGTAGTCACCCTGTGATAACACGAGATAAGCTACAGGGTGTCAAAGTTGACTACCTCGAGTATGTAAAAGTTAAAAAAATCGTAACTTGTACAAATGAAGTCCGATTTCAAAGATTTTTTTATTTCTGGAAAGTGCTTGGCAAGATAAAGAAAAAATAAGCTTACTCATCCAAGTTATCTCTTACAGTTAAAAAGATATTTACGCATGAATTTTTGATTTTTTGGTTCGACTTTCTTTCGTTTTTCGGGAATAAGTCCGGAGATATATGAGGTAAAATTTTTTTAAAAATATTATGTGATTTGCAACATATTTCAAAATAATATGCTGAAAGAATTTTTGGATTATCTCAATTCGTCTAGACGTGAAAAATATTCAAAGTCAGCACTCTGAAATTGGCATGAAAAATGGCTATTTTTTTACAAAAATATAGTACAATTCATTCACTTTTTGCTCAAAGTTCCGTTAATAAAAAAATTTTTTCCTTATTAATTTCAAAAGATAAGGCTTCATAAATGGTTAATAAAGAAATCTTGAATTGATTTATGTTTGCACCCTACATCCAGCATTGGCCGAAAATTGTCAATTTTAAAAAATAGTTTCATTTTTATCGATTAATAAAAAAACGTCACGCGAGCTTTTTTAAATTTGGTACCCATATTTTTTATAGAAATAGATTTAGAATGATTTAACACTAAACTGCTTCCCGCCCGGCCAAAAGCGAATGCAGGAGTGGAGATTTTATATTAAAAGTCAGTTTTTTTAATGACTATTTTTAAAAGCATATTAAAAGCATATTATCATAATATTTTTAATATTATTTCTTATGTAATGTATAAAACACAAATCAAGCTTTCATTCCTAAAAAAATCAATAAAATAGCTCAAATAACCTATTTTTGGTAATTTTTCAAAATAATTTTTTTTTTTTTAAATAGCTGAAAATCCAAAAAAATTTAATTTTTTTAATACAACTCCACTAATTTTGCAAATACTTTAAAAATATTAAAAGAATATAAAAATAGACTTATTTACCAATTCAACGATATATAAAATGTTGATATAGGTCATTTAATAATAGTAATATAATGGCCTCAAAACTACCAAGTCACGTCAAAAGTTCACTATTTTGTTCCGTATAACATTTTAGTTTTCTAATGTATTATGTAGGTATATATTTGTTATTATAAAGTAGTAAATTCTTTATTTGAGTAATGTTTATTTAATTTGTTCTACATATTTACATACTTATTATACATATATCCCGTATATTTATTTTATCAAGAATATATTATCGAAGATATTATTAGAGATTTTCTTGAAAATAATCAGAAACATCAAACGTTAGCAAATTTTTAACTTCCTTAGCTTCGGAATCCTCTTTTTCTATTTCAAGAGTGATTTTTGGTAGCCATCGTGTTCTTATAGAATATATAACTGAATCTGATGATATTAATAAATATTCCATTAAGTCCATATTTTGCGATATTTTCGAACATTTTCGGGTATTGAAGAGTCTATTATTTCTTTACCATGAGCCAATACTTTGTGAATTGTTGGAGTCATTGATTTCCAGGTGTATGTAATGTTAAGTAGTTCTTTAGTTTCGTAGGCAAAAATTTTAAATTTGTCCGCATTAATTTGTTTTTTGCTATTAATGGCTGCCAATATAATCTTAAAACGCTTCAAAATATTTAAGTCAATGCCTGTGATTGAAGATGTGAGTTCCGGATTTTCAAAGAAACGTCTTGCTGTATTTCCATCATTTGAGCTTCCATAGCCATGTAGAGGTTTATCAATTATTAATCCGAGTTGTTCTTTGAATTCTAATTGAATTCTTTTCTTCTCCTCTTTTCGTAATTCGTGAAGTTCCAAATTGTTTTTTATTGTAGCATTTTCCTGCCCGGGAATATTTCTGTACTTCATATCATATGCAAGATGTAAGCAGAACTCCAAAAATCTTATCCTTGCGTAGAGTGGTGGTATTCCAAATTTTAAAGAATTTTTATTAACAAGGACTTCAGAATTATCCTGAAATTGTGAACTTATTTTTCCACATATATTACATTTCCATGTAGATGTTGTATCTGTTATAGCGTTTGCAACTTTTCCATCAATCATCGTTAATTGTTGCTGAAATGTAACTTTAATAGTTCTGTTTGATACTTTTACATATATTGGGGGCAATGCTTTAATTTCTTCTTCCAATTGGTTGACAATGCTGTTTATTGTAACCGTGGTTTCTTTTATGTAATCAAAAAGAATTTGGAACCTGGAGTTAAATTTATGCATTTTTCAATGTTATAATTGCTGAAGGTAGATATAATTCTAGAGACAGTATTTTCAAGTAATTGCAATATATTAACTTTAGCACTTTTAACAGAAGCATTAACCGGGTGCTCCATAGGCTGTAAAATATTACTTTTCGCTTCTCTCACTGATTTTCTACTGGGAAAGATATCATATCCTTTTTCGCTAACAGATTTCCTCAAAATCTCGTATTGGTTTCTTGATAATCCTAAATTTAATATTAGAGCTAAAGCATCTTCAGAGGTAAAGGACGATGTTGATTTCGGTGTCACTATGCTTTGGATTATCCGATGTAATCGATTGGGAGAAGCTGTTGGTAACACATCTATAACTTTTTCTACTTCCTTTGGTTACGTACGTGTTACTAAAGCTTTAAATGTATCTTCTATTTCGGCATTCGTATGTGAATTTAGAATAGATTGCTGTTTGGTACTCTTTGTTCTTAGCTGAACTTCATCGTAACTTTTTTTGGTCGACCCTTTTTCTGCTTTCCGATGAAAATTGGTATTTCTCCCTGCAACCACTCTTCATTTCTCTTCTTGAACTTTGGTATTGACCAATCTGAAGCTTGCATCCTTTTTTCGTATGATTTATAAAAATTTTCGAGCTTTAAACTGGTGACAGGCAAAAATGAATTAAAAAATTTAAATTTTTGCTCAAAACCCCCAATTTCATTCAGTTTATTTTTATGACCTGTAGTGTTAAACAGGTACGTCAAAAAATGTACCTATGCGATTGTAAAAAATTCATTTTTGTTATAATACATTAAGTAGCTAGGTAAATTATTTAAAAACTTAAAAAAATGTAATAAAAAACGAAGGAAAATATACTTATTTATGTACTTAGGTAATTTTAAAAACCTTTTCAGTAGAAAAAAATTATGAACACTTTAAATAAATTCATTAATAAATATTATTATCTCGTAACAAAAATAAGCAATGCAGTTGAGTGTTACGTATACACACATATGAAAATACGGAACAAAATAGTGAATTTTGCAACTTTTGACGTGACTTGGTAGTTTTGAGGCCATTATATTACTATTATTAAATGACCTACATCAACATTTTATATATCGTTGAATTGGTAAATAAGTCTATTTTTATATTCTTTTAACATTTTTAAAGTATTTGCAAAATTAGTGGAGTTGTATTAAAAAAATAATTTTTTTTTGGATTTTCAGCTATTTAAAAAAAAAATTTATTTTTGAAAAATTACCAAAAATAGGTTATTGGAGCTATTTTATTGATTTTTTTAGGAATGGAAGCTTGATTTGTGTTTTATACACTGCATAAGAAATAATATTACAAATATTATGCTAATATGCTTTTAATATGCTTTTAAAAATAGTCGTTAAAAAAACTGACTTTTAACATAAAATCTCCACTCCTGCATTCGTTTTTGGCCGGGCGGGAAGCGGTTTAGTGTTAAATCATTCTAAATCTATTTCTATAAAAAATATGGGTACCAAATTTAAAAAAGCTCGCGTGACATTTTTTTTATTAATCGATAAAAATGAAACTATTTTTTAAAATTGACAATATTCGGCCAATGCTGGATGTAGGGTGCAAACTTAAATTAATTCAAAAATTCTTTATTAACCATTTATGAAGCCTTATCTTTTGAAATTAATAAGGAAAAAAATTTTTTATTAACGGAACTTTGAGAAAAAAGTGAATGAATTGTACTATATTTTTGTGAAAAAATAGCCATTTTTCATGCTAATTTCAGAGTGCTGACTTTGAATATTTTTCACGTCTAGACGAATTGAGATAATCCAAAAATTCTTTCAGCATATTATTTCGAAATATGTTGCAAATCACATAATATTTTTAAAAAATTTTTATCTCATATATCTCCGGACTTATTCCCGAAAAACGAAAGAAAGTCGAGCCAAAAAATCAAAAATTCAAAATTCAAGCGTAAATATCTTTTTAACTGTAAGAGAGAACTTAGATGAGTAAGCTTATTTTTTCTTTATCTTGCCAAGCACTTTCCGGAAATATAAAAATCTTTAAAATCGGACTTCATTTGTACAAGTTACGATTTTTTTTAACTTTTACATACTCGAGGTAGTCAACTTTGACACCCTGTAGCTTATCTCGTGTTATCACAGGGTGACTACGAGATGATTTTTCTGAAAGTTTAGGTCCTCCTCTACAACTCTTCCATACATTTTAATTTGATCCGACTAGTAGTTTAGGAGATTCAGATTTATTACCAAAAAATTTGCGTTTGACCCAACTGTGTAACACTAGATTTATGGGATGCCATAGAAGAAGGTTCACACAATAATCCTCCTAATAATGAAGCGGTTAAACGAGATATGAAGGCTTTAGCAACAATTATGTTATGTTTGAAAACAACAGAAATTATACATATAAAGGATTGACAGCCATAGAAGCTTGGGAAACTTTAAGCGGTTTGTATAAAAGAGATGCACCTGCCCGTAAAGTTAATCTTTTCAAACGGCTAGTAAAGTTTAAATTCAACAAATCTGAGAAATTTGCATCACAATTAAATGAATTCTGCACGATAGTTGATGAATTGAAGAATATAAGAATTGAAATGCATGAAGATTTAATAAGTATTCTTCTGTTATGTAGTTTGTCAGAAGAATTTGAAAACTTTGTAGTTGCTATGGAAAGCCGATACCAACTACCAAAGTTAGAAATTTTAAAAAATAAAATTTTGGAGGAAGAACAAAGACAAGGTGAAAAATGTCAAGTTCAGACAATGTTTTAACAGCAAGTTCTCATGAGAAAGAACAAAGTAATAAAAACTATATGAATGGTTCCAAAAAATTTCAATCTAAAAACAATTCAAAATATATAAAAGAAGCCAGAATTATACGGTGTTACAAATGTGGAAAAAAGGGGCATGTTCGATCTCAATGCAAATCTTTGTGCGGCAATATAAATGAAACATGTGTGATGGGTATAAATGAACACAACGACAATAATGAAAATGTGTGGATTTTTGACAGCGGTGCTAGTTCTCATATGTATAAAGAAATAAAGTTATTTTCTAAACTAGAAAGAATGTGTCACAATATTATTCTTGCTTCGGGAGAATACATACAAGCAGAAGGTATAGGAACAATTGAAGTAATTTCAAGTTATCACCAAAATATTATGTTGAAAGATGTCTGGTATGTACCAAGATTACATTCAAACTTTCTTTCAATTAGCAAAATTGTTAATGCTGGTTATTTGGTTGAGTTTAAGAAAACTTTTTCAGAAGTAAAAAATAAGTCAAACAAAATAATGTTCAGAGCCAATATGAAAAACGACATTTACTATGTTAATTTTGAAATATTATATAAAACGGATGATTTAAACATGGTAGTAGATAATATCAATTCATCACACATACATATGTGTTCCTATGAGATATAGATCAGAAGGTGGAGCAAAGTATTTTGTATCCTTTATTGATGACTATTCACGATATACAAAAGTTTATTTTCTTTCAAATAAATCTGATACATTTTCAATTTTTAAGCATTATAAAGCTGAAGTAGAAAATTTATTTAACCGTAAAATTAAATGTATCAGAAGTGATAACGGAGCAGAATATATAAATGTGAGTTTCAAACGTTTTGTATCACAAAATGGTATTTCTCATAAAACAACTTGCCCGTATTCGCCACAACAAAATGGCGTAGCTGAGAGAGCTAATAGAACACTCATAGAAATGGCTCGTTGTTTCTTAGAAAATTCAAAACTTTGTAAGAGTCTGTGGGGAGAAGCAATAAAAACAGCCTCATATATTAGAAATCGTTCTCCAACAAATATGCTGAAAAATTCTACACCTTACGAACTTTGGGTTGGAAGAAAGCCTTCAGTTAAACACTTTAAAACATTTGGGTGTGAAGTAGTTATGTTACAAAAAGGAAAAAATAGAGCTAAATTCGATCCTAAAGGAATAAAGATGGTATTCGAAGGTTACGAAGATTACACTAAAGGATATCGTTTATTTGATTTAAAAAGTAGAAAATTATATAAATCGAGAGACGTAATTTTCTTTGAAAATACATTTCCAACTGAAGAAAATAAAAAATATGAAAGTGAGGGAGATTTCTTTGATATAAATTTGAATAAAAACGGTAATTCTAAAATTGAAACGAATACTGGAGAACAAAATATTGAAAATTTAGAAACTGAAAGAAATACAGTGGATCAACATTTTGAAAATCGTGTCACATTATCCGAAATTGATGAAATAATTAATATAAATAGTGATGATGATGATATTTCTTATATTAATGAACCCAATTCTAGTGGCAAGCGTCCAAGAACTCGTAGTCAAACAAAATCTGCAAGGAAAGTATTGAAGAAGCATTGAATTCAAATGATGCTGAACAATGGAAAAATGCAATGCAAATTGAATATGACAGTTTAATGAAAAACCAAACATGGGAATTAAATTAAAGCGAAAAGCAGATGGTTCAATTGAAAAGTTTAAAGCAAGACTAGTTGCTCGAGGTTGTAGTCAAAAACACAACATTGATTTTAAAACAAGCGGGTCGTGAGTGGAATATAAAATTATCAGAAATATTATTAAAAATCGGTTTAAAAAGGTGCAAAACTGATAATTGTGTTTACATTCGGCGGGAAAGTGAACAAATTGCAATAATAGCTTTGTATGTTGATGATTTAATACTTGCCTGTTCATCGAAAAAAGAAATGGAGAACATACTCAAAAACCTTAAAAATATATTGAAATAAAAGATCGTGGAAAAATATCTTTTTATTTAGGAATAGAAATTGAGCGGGAGGAGGAAAGCGGAACTATTTCCATTCACCAAAAACAATTTGTTGAGAAATTATTAGAGCAGTGGAACATGTCTAATTGTAAACCTTCAACAACTCCAATGCCCACCGGAACTGTTTTACAAAAATGCAGTATTAATGAATGTGATGAAATGTGTGATATTAAAACCTACCAGTCCTTAATTGGGAGTTTAATGTACTTGTCGGTAATTTCCAGACCAGATATTTCTTACGTTGCTTCTCGACTTTCTCAATTTTCACCTCATCCTCACAATAATCATTTTGTTGCTGCAAAACATTTGCTCATATATTTAAAAGGGAATCCAAGAGGAACTTTAAGGTATTTGTCAAATAATAAGAGAATATTATGTTTTTCCGATTCAGACTGGGCAGCTGATATAAATGACCGGAAATCGCACACTGGTTATGTATTATTTTTTGGTGGAAGTCCGATAGCGTGGGAATCAAAGAAGCAATATATTGTCGCATTAAGTTCCATGGAGGCGGAGTATATAGCTATGTGTCAATGTGCTAAAGAAATTATTTTTCAAAGAAACTTACTAAAAGAAATGGGATTTGCCGAATGTATTGATGGCCCAACTAATTTATACTGTGACAATCAAGGAAAACAATTTCTGGTAAAAAATCCCACCGTACATAAACGAAGTAAATATATAGATATTTGTTATCATTTTATACGAGAAAAATATCATAATGGTGAAATTAATGTAAAGTATATTCCATGAACTGAAAACGCAGCTGATATTTTAACGAAATTTTTTCAAAGGATAAACATATAAATTGTTGTAAATTATTAAATGTTTCTTTTCAATAATTTTGTATGCAAACGTATATGAATTGAGGGGAAGTTTGTTAGAAATTGTTCAAGAAATCAATTCAAATACGTACTTTATAATTTTCTGATTTGAAATATTCTAGTTAACACATTTTTTATATTTCATTTTTATATGTTAAAATTTTCCATTCGATTAAAATAAAATTATTGATAAACACTTATCTAACAGCAATATGCTAAAAAAATAAAATCTCTAGGTTTATTAAAATATTTGTTGTTACGGTATTACAGGTACGGCATTACTAATCACGTAAAAAGAAGCATAATTAACCAAATTACTTGAAATTATTAACTTTGAATCCGTTAATTGCACACACAAAAATGACGATGTAGACGTTTTATGCACCAATGCACTTTGGGATAAAAGTGGTCGAAAATGGCGCTTAATTCAGGGAAAGGTGGTTAAGGATTAAGATTTATTGTATTTTTAGAATTGTAGAAATGTTTTTGACAGAATGGTAATATCCGTCCGTCTATACGTTGGGGTAAAATGTGTCTAAAATGGCAGCTTAATTCGGGGATATCAATATTTTAATAATCACGGTTTATTTTTTTATTTATTAGTAAGTAAAAAAATTAATTTCTAAAAATTAATTTCTACTACGATATTTTTGGGCAAATTGGTAATGTCCGCCTGTCCGTCTATACAATAGGATTAAATGAGTTGAAAATGCCGCTTAATTTAGGGATAGACGATATCAATATTTTAATGATCACGACTTATTTCGTTATTTATTGGTTAGTAAAAAAATGCATTTTTAGAATTCTAACCTTTTTCTTTTGGTAGAATGGTAATGTCTTAAAAACTGCGCTTACTTCAGGTATTTCTTTTATTTATTAGTAAGTAAAAAGTAATTTTTAGAATTCTAAAACTTTTTTTTTGCAGAATGGTAATGTCCACCCGTTCGGTAGTTTCAAATATTTTTATTAATAAATGTATTTCCTTTAGTTTTAAGGATTAAGTAATTAAACTTGATATATGTGATAACTGTTATCTAGAAATATAGTATATTCCAAAAATATTTCACAAAAATATTTCAAAACCATTCATTATTTTTTTTAAGTTTTCATACAAATGGACTCCCTAGATTCAATTAAAATTCTAAAAATCCCTTAACGAAATGTTGGTAATTCATGAAAAAAATAAACAATAAAAATAAGTTTTTTAAATTAATTTTAATATTTTTATATAAGAAAAACAATATTAACAAATTTTTAATTTTACAACAATGAGTATTGCATTCATTTTTTTACTCTGAAAAAAATCCGCATTCAAGGTGTTTTTTGTTTGGGAGCAACTTGAGCTTTTTCATAAAAATTTCTAAAATTTTACCATGAAACTTGAAAATTAGAGTATTTTAGAAAAATTTTCAAAAAAAAGAAATAACAAAAATACTGGGACAAAATATTATTTAGAAAAACTTGAAGAAAAATACACTTAAATACCTGAAGTTGATGGTTCTATTTTAAATTTTGCTCTAAAAGTCTTTTTATTAAAAAAAAAAACAGAAATTTGAAGAAAATTGAATTTTTTGCTCTTTTTTCAAAATATAAAAGAAAATTGTTGAACTTGACACGAAAACAACGCAACCTAAACTAATGATTTTTATTGCTGTTGATACATAATTTTGTCTATTTTTATTATATATCCAATTTTATTACAACAAGTTAATTTTCAAAATTCAATTAATCACCACTTTTGACATATTTTACCCCAACGTGCAATGTTTAGGAATTTTGTTTTCTTTTCAGATATATGTATATACAAATTTTTATAATACAAAAATTTGTTGAAGACTTTTTGCAAAAAGATTCCGAAAAAGGAGAGATTTTGTGCCATTACTCATTCTGAGATAACCTTTACAAAATTCTTTCAAAACGTTTTAGATATAAAGAATCATAATCGTTTAAAATATTTGTCATACCCCTAGTGTTAAACTTTGAGACCCTGTAGACCAGCGCCGTTATGTCTATATTGTCCAAGTTCAGAACTTAAGCTCCACTATACTTCTTCTATCACCATATGAAATTTCATCAAAATCGAAACAGCCGTTCGGAAACTGCAGATTTATTTCTATTTTGAGGTGAGGCCGTTTGTTAAATAAATGGTAACAGGTATGTATCTTTTAAACCGCTTGAGACATCGATAGAGGAGGAGATAAGCTATCAAAATATTGTTGGCTGGAGATTGTATCTGGAGCATGGACGGCGCTACAGTGCGTCAAAGTTGATCAGTGAAAATCGTTTCGGAGCTAGTAACTTATATTTTAAATATTTTTACATTTCTGAGTTTTTCTAAGCAAGAAAAAGAAAAAGCATGCTTACTGTACTAAATTGCCTTAAATGGTTTAAAGGATAACTTTTAAAATAAAATTTATAATTTTTTTTTTTTGAAAAATCTTTATAAATTTCTGAATTATGCTAAAGAAAAAATTTTGTAATTGTTTTAATTCGATAGGTAGAAAAAAAATTAAAGTCAAAATTTTGAAGCAAGTCTAAAAATTGCATTTTTTCCAAGAAATTAGCTTTATACATTTAATTTTATAAAAAATTTTGTTAAATAAATTCAATATTTTTGACACTTTTTAAAAGACTGGACATTAAGAAAGTGTGTAAGTGTAATTTTGAAAAGTGTTCTGAGCGTTCACCTTAAAAAGGTTTTGCAAAAAATTGTGACAACCTAATGGTAAATTTCGTCACACGAGGCAATTTTCTAAAAATACCCATATTTTCAATAACAAACTTTTTACTTTTAAAAATTTATATGTAGTAAAACTATAAAAAATTTTCTGATCTTTATCAATTCTTCATTAATTAATTTATAACATGTGCAAAAATTGTTATGATACCTATAAGCATTTCGAAAATATTCAGGCTCAAATTTATGAAATATGTGCTCCTGTGAGCAAAATTTGTATTTTTTGTTTATTTTAAGATAAATCTTTTATAAATTAAAAAAAAAAGTAAAATTGTTTATACATTATTTTAAAGAAGCTATAATTTTATAATATAACTATTTTGTGTTTCTAATGTTTTAGTAAATATACATATTTCAAATAAGCAAAACCTTACAAATTATCAAATCTTTATATTTTTTCATGTTGTTTTTGAAACATAAAGATTTCACAATTTTTCTTCGTCTTGCTTAATTTAAATTTATTTACTCGATACGCTTCAAATCCAAAATAGACATATTAGTTATCATTTTAAAGGAAATTGTGTCTTCTTCAAAATAATGTACAAACTGTTTCACTATTATTATTATTATTATTATTATTATTATTATTATTATTATTTTATTTTATTTTTTACAGAAGACTTTTCTTAAAATAAAACAAAAAAAGATTTCAGGTTTTGCTCACAGGAACATATATTAAAAATTTGAGCCCGGATATATTCTTATAGGTCTCAACATAATTTTTGCATATGTTATAAAGTTGTTTATGAAGAATTAATAAATGTAAAAATATAATTTTATATATTTATATATTTTTAAAGGTAAAAATTTTTGTTATTGAAAATATTAATTTTTTTCAGAAAATTGCCTCGTGTGACGAAATTTACCGGTAGGCTATCACAAGTATCGATCTATCTAATCAATAATAAAAGTTTTTTACTGGCTCAAAAATTTGAACTTTTCTTCCAAAATTTATCAATTTCGACCACTGCTGGATGTAAGGTGAACGTTTATAACTAATTAATATTACACTTACATGCTTTCTTAAGAAAATGTCAAAATATATGGAACTTTTTTAAAATTACCAAAAAAAAAATTAAATATACAAAGGTACTTTTTCGAAAAAAATGCAATTCTTGAGACCTATTTCAAAATTTACACTTTAAAACTATTTATCTAATTGTGGTAATTACAGAATTTTTTTCCTTAGCATAATTCAGAAAATTATAGAGAATTTTACCATATTAAAAAAAAGTAGAAATTTTATTTTAAATGTTATAGGGCAAAAACGTAAAGGTCAATAATTATAAATTTAATTTTTAAAGTCAAATATCTAAATTATCTAAACAGATAATTTAGAATTCAGAAATATATTCAAAATCGGTTCATAATTATAAAAGTTAGAAGCACCGATATGTTTCTCACTCTCGATGTGGTTAAATTTGGCCCATTGTAGTGCTGTCTGTGCTCTTTCTACACCCCAGCAAAAACTTTGCTTTCCTGGTAAGCTAGCAGGTATAATTGGAAACAAAAATAAACTACTTATTTTTTGCCTGAATAACTACTTATTTTTGTTCGACTTGTCCACAAATTCATGTAGTTATTTTTTGACTCTAGGGGTACTCAAAAATATGTACCTAAACGAAAACAAAAATAAAAAAAAAACAAAAAAATTTTGCCGTCAATGAGACTCGAACTTGGACACACACTAACCATTCGTTTTTACTGACTAACGACTTACTCAGTACACCATCTCGCACATAGCATCCCAAACGACAAAAACTCTATTTAGGTTAAAATATCTTTTTAGACATTTTGTTTTAAAAAGGTAACAGCTTCAGAATGGGGTTGAACCAACAACCTTCTGGTTGTTAATCCGGCGCTCTAGCCAACTCATCTACGTGATTACAGTATTACTGCGCTATTATACTATTGAGTACTTATTAATGTAATACAGAGTAGGCAAATAATAATGACGCCTCATTACCAAGAAACTACTGCAATAAGTAGTTGTTATTACCGAAAACCTAAAAGTTTTTGCTGGGACATTTCAGCCAACAATATTCTAAAGATCTAGCTCCTTCTCTATCGATTTTCCTAGTTTTATAAAAATCGATTCAGTGGTTTAAAATATCCTGACTTATTACCATTTATTTTACAAATGCTCCACTGTGCGTTGTTGTGGTATTTTGTTAACAGATTGCATTTTTTCTTGATTAGTGTACTTCTTCTAGTGATTCTAGTGTCCGGAAAGATATTTCAAAGAAATTTAGCATAGTTGACATTAGCAGAATTTGATTACTGGTGGTAATGGATCACACCCATTCCTTCCCGGTTTGTTTGGAAAACTTTTGACTCGTAAGTAATATCAATATTGTATCCTATTTATCTACCTCAATGTTAAGCGATTTTAATAGTGATATTGGTGAACGTGTTGTTTCGACCAATTCTTTAATACTTTCGAGTGAACCATTATAAATTCCGAGCAAAAAGAAGACATGCAAAAGAAGTAACAAATGTATGGGTTCACGTGATAATGCATGATTTTAACATTGACGTGTCATTGAAGCCCATAGGTTTACTTTAGAAAAATAACTTGTTATTAAATTGAGTGTTTAAAACCAATGAAAGTTTGATGATTCGACTATGTTTTTTCATTGGTGAGCATATTAATAAATGCACTTTTATAAAAGAATATTTCGGACACAAATTAAACTACAAATAAAAAAAAAAACAAAATTAATAGCACTCATTTATAAAGCTTATTTTAAATTTAAGTATACAAAATCCATTATCTAAAATAATTTAAAAATACACTCAGAGAAAAAATATAGTTGTAGTGACCATAATCTAAGAGCAACATGTTATGATTAGAAGATATGATCAGAGCGAAATATAGAAATGATTATAAGTAATAATTATCTTACTACATCATTATCGCATTCTATTAGATTATGATTTGATGTTATTATATTATATCCTATTATATTCTATCTTATTATATTCTATCTTATTAAACCACAATGTCATATTGTGATTGATATTATGAAAAATCGGACAAATAAGTCTCAAGTTTTTATTAAAAAGCAGTGAACGGAAACATAAATAATAGTGTTATTTATACAATTAGAAATTTTTCATTTTTGGTTTTTAATATTTTGCAAAATAAATTAGGAAATAATTTTTTTAAAGATTTTGATGATTAAATATATTTTTATTTAAGTTTGAATTGTTTAATTAATTGTAATTTTTTAAGGAATTAATACTTTATATAATAAATGATTCAAACTTCAAATTTCTTTAGATTTTGAACAATTAAATAATTAAGTCTTTCGAAAATTTGTCTCTGTAATGAAATTTTCACTAAAATCTTTCCAGCAGTTTAGGTATGATTGCGTCACAAACGAACAAACAAATAAAATTGACTTTTTAATAGTTCTGTTCCAATATTGGTCTGAATTACAGATTTTAGTCAGAAAGTGTTCCTGTACTTTTTTTCTATATATTTTGTTGTTTGTCTGAAAAATTTTGACTAAAATCTGTAAATTCGACTGTACTTGTACTTATACAGAGCTAATACTCATAAAGTGTATTATTAAAAAATTACGGTAAATTAATTGAATTAATTTTTTGAATTGATTTATAAAATAAATAATTCTAAAATTGACATATTTTAAAAATTGAAAAACATCGTCAATTTTAGAAGAAAAACTGTCAAATTGTCATTTTGCAATTTTTGAGACAAAAAATCGTCAAATCTGGTAGCCGTTATTATTATTATTCCACTTTAGCATATTATTGTCTCATGTTATCATATAGTTACCCAATTTTATAACCAAACATTAGCTATTTGTATTTATTCATATACTAACTAAATGAGAATTACAATGAAGTTGGAAAACAAACATTAAAAACAAAATATATTTAGAAACAAACAATTTATGAATTTTTTCACTAAGTTTGTGAAAAGTATAAGTATTATATTTATTTGAAACATTTTGTTAACGTGGGAATAATATGAATATAGTTTAAAAACAGAATATGGTTTAAGAACATGGAAAAATACCGAAAATATTTAATGGTTGCAGATGTAGTGATATTTTTCATATTAATCAAATTCTGTTTCTGTAAAAATTTATACTAACATTTTTATTAAGAGTTATTAAAATAAAATAATAATAAAATAATGAAAAATAATATTGTTATAGTGATAATGTTGTAACCATGTTTTTTCCCTGCGTATACAATCGAGTTAAAGTTATATTCCAAAACTATAGTTGAATGCATGCACTGAACGTTGTTTTTTCTTATAAGTTCATAAATGATAAATTTATTAGGTTTAAGAATGAAATTAAGAATGCATTTGAATACGTAAGTTCTAAAGAAATCATGAAAATATTACATCCCTTTGAACTATTTCAAAAAATTTTTTGCTGGTTGGTGTGTTGAACAATTTTCTTAATATTTGGACTACTATTTTTCTAGTATTGCGGTACCTTTCTTCTAACGCACTCCATGCAGCGGCATAATTATTTTCTGATGCTGGATACTGGTTAATGACCCTTTGTGTTGTGCACTAGAGAGAAGAAAATATCACACTGGAAGTGACTGAGGCATTTTGCATTGCACCGTGGGACAGAAACGAAATTTTTTGGAAATAAATCTGTAACTTCTGATCGACTGGTTGGATTTACATGTAATTTGGTATAGGCGTAGCAGAGGAGTGTACAATGTTAAGTTTGGAAGGGGGGCACTATGAACCCCTCAGGGGCGGAGCTAAGGGGGCTAAAAGTTAGGTACCTCTCGTTTCTCGTCCGATTTCAAATATTTTTATACATTGTTGTAGGCCCTGATAAGACCAATAAAAAACATGTCTTATTTATCTCTTATAGTTTCCAAGTTATTTGCGTTTGAATTTTTAAGCACCATAATTTTGCATGTTCTTGGTCCAGTTTTTTTCATATATATCCTAGTATTTCCGACCGATTTTATTAGTTTTTTTCTTAACTAGTTAAAGAACAAAATTATGTATTGAATAAAAAAATTTTAAGTCAATATCTTTACCGAGTTCAAAAATAAACGATTTTGAATTTGAAAATTGCAAAAAGACGACCTTTTGTGTTTTTTTAACCGAAAAAGTATCAACACTTTTTTATCTAAAATAAAATTTTCTTCAGCAACATATAATACTTTTACACTTTTCTGAAAGGCAACTTCACAGAGATGACTGTAAGATAAAAAACAAGGCCAATAACTCAATTGGTCATGGAACACAACCTCCCGAATTCGACCCATTTTATATGAAAGTTTTGAATTTAGAACATATTTTCTCAAATCCCAAAGCACGAATCGACAAGCGGAATATATTTTAAGAATCTTCAATATTTTGTTAAAAGGTTTAAATCAAAATCTATGGGACTTCGGAAAAATGTGGATTCTATAGCCATTATTGTAAAAAATTTAATTTTTGGGAATTTTGATTAGTTTTTTTGGGAATTTAGGAAAACCCTACCCCTGATTGAAATTTGGTTAACGAGCTTTTATTTATATTAATAATATCCATATTTCCTGCAAATTTCATTAAGATATCTTTATAAACAAATATGTTATTACAATTAAAAAATTTGTATTTTCTCCAAAAACCTAAAGATCTAAATATCGAAAGAAAATGTAAAAATATGTATTCCAAATTAAGCTTATCCTTGAGCATATATAATTTCCGATCTTCTGCAAAGAGATTCAAGTCAACATCATGCCTCATTTCAGAAATATGCGCTTTTAAACTTTTATATTTCCAATTTATTGTATATATGACTATATTTTTACAAACTTGCAACTTTTGCCATTAGCTTTGAGTGAATAATTACTTAGAAAATTATGAATATTTCTGTATAATTTTAGTAATATCTATCTATACACAAAATATTTTTATAAAAATAATAATAATAAATATTTTTTATTTTTAATAGAGCTGCCACATTTCCCAAATTTAAGTAAATTTATATCCTTTTCTAAGTATTCATATATTTCTATGAATAAAAAATGTCTATTTTAACTTAATCAATATTATTATTTTTGGTATTTATCATCTTTCTTAATAAATATTCTATTTCTAATACGATTTTTTATTACTTATTTTTCTAATACTTTAAACTTATACTACTTATTTTCTATAAAATAATTTTTTGTATCTGTATACATATCTAAAAGATAATAAAGGTCCTTTCAAGTCTTCAGTATTTTGTGTTGATAAAGGCTCATAATAAATCCAACGTTTTCTCATTGATGATAGTACAGAGTCTGATGATAACAATGGGCTATTAAAAATATCCTCGTTTTGTGACGTTCTGGAGCATTTCCTGGAGCTGAATAATTGAACGTGCTTAAAATCTCCGTTTCTTGCTTCGTGAGCCTCTTCTGTAAGCTCTCCAAGTGGAAAAATATTTCGTTCAATTATAATTTCGTCATGGCACAATACTTTATGTACTGTTGGTGTCATTTCTTTCCATGGATATAGAGAAACAAGTAGTTTAGATATTTTTGTTGCATATTCTCCAAATCAAGCAGAGTTAATTTTGTGCTTAATATTAATTGCCATTAATAGTATGTTAGTCCTTTCAAGTAACTCTTTATTAATACCACCACCAGTTGGCAGAGATTTGTCGATGTTTAATCCCGTCTCTTCTCTGAATTCATTCTGAATTCCACTTTTCTCAGATATTCTAAGTGTTTTTAAATCCTCGTTGTTTCTGATAGGTTTTGTTAAATTTTCTGGCACACTTCTATACTTTAAATCATATGCTATGTGCAGTAAATGCTCCATAAACCGTATTCAGCGTGAAGTGGAGATATTCCGAAAGACAGAAATTCTTCATTCATACTCCTTGCTTTACCAGTATCCGAAAATTGTAATGTCGTCTCATCACATAGTGAGCATTTCCAAAAAGAAGATGTTTCCGTAATGGCATTACTAACTTTTCCATCAATCATTGTTAGACTAAGTTGAAAGAGGTTGTAAATCATTTATTTCATCTTTAATATATTCCACTAAATCCTTTGTTGTTGTCTTCGACTCCCTTGTGTATTCGAACCAAATAGGTCTGCAAAAATGTTTTGATCCTGGAGTAGTGTTAAGCCATATATCTTCAAATGAGTTTTTACACTTTGATGAAGATTGCTTTAAGGAATAAGATCGCATTCTTAAAGGCACCAAAGATGCTATAAATACGCTTTTATAATCCGCCATTTTCTTACTTCGACTAGAATTCTTATATTCAGGAAGGGCTAATAGTCCCTCACATCACCACTTACAGATTAATACAAGGTCGCTGTTATTTACTTTTTCCAACTGATCTGTAGAAAAATCTGCAACTATCCTGGTAGCTGTATTCTCAAGCAAAGAAGATAGCTCTACACATGCTTCCTTTTCTATAACCGAAATAGATGGTAAAATAGATTGCATATCCTTGTATGATGGTAGAATTGAGTGTCCCTTTTCAAGCAGAGCTTGTCTTAAAATTTGATATTTGTTTCGGCTGAGGTCCAGTTCAAGCATTAAAGCAATTACTTCTTCCTCTTTAAAATTGGATTGGCAATCCGTTTAAGACGTTTTGGTGATGCAGATGGCAGTATTTCATCAATATTAATTGCTTATGGGCTAGTCTCTTTTTCTTAGATATTGTACTTAAATCATCATATTTCTTGCAGGGTGCTCCAGTTGATATTTTGCACGCCGATATTTTTATATCAGTATCCATCCAATCGTAATGTTTAATTTTTAATCTGTTAATACGCTGATTCAAGGACTTCATTTTTACGTCATTCAACTTTAAAAAGCTGTCTATCTGAGATTTACTAATGATGTCGACTTTTGCATGATATGTAGTTTTTATGAATTCTACTGCAGCTTCCTAACGATTAAGATCATTTTTAGATAAACTCCACAGAACACAACACAATTGTTCATGTTTCAATGTAATCACCATGGTAATATCGCACAGGTATATATTATATTATATATATTTACAGGTATTCTGTGAATTTTCATTAGGTAAAATATCTGAAAGAGTCAATTTGGAAGAGTACCTATACCGAATTCATTGATATTATATGTTGCTGTTAGGTATCACCGGAAAGGATATTACCTGTGCATTGTCACTAGCTCATAAAAATATAAATTTTGAACCATCAGTAATAGATAAATGCTGCAGCTAAGTATACATTGCCACTAGATCATAAATATATAAATTTTTAACCATCAACAATAGATAAATACATTTGTTAAATTTAGGTAAACTAATAAAATACTTATCGATTAAGTTAAAATAGACATTTTTTGTTTGTTTTGTTATTTTAAATTCATTAATAGAAATATATGAATGCTTAGAAAAGGATAAAGATTTACTTAAATTTGGAAATGTGGCAACCCTATTAAAAATAAAAAATATATATTAATTATTTTTATAAAAATATTTTGTGTAATGATATTAGTAAAAGTATACAGAAATATTCATAATTTTCTAAGTAATTATTCACGCAAAACTAAAGGCTAAAGTTGCAAGTTTGTAAAAATATAATCCTATATACAATAAATTGGAAATATAAAAGTTTAAAGGCTCATATTTCTGAAATGAGGCATGATATTGACTTGAATCTTTTTGCAAAAGATCGGAAATTATATATGTTAAAGGACAAGCTTAATTTTGAATACATATTTTTAAAATTTCTTTCGCTATTTAGAAATAAACCAAACAAAATGCCCAATTTGGGTTTTTTGGAGAAAATACAATTTTTTTTTATTGTAATAACATATTTGTTTATAAAGATATCTTAATGAAATTTGCAGGAAATGTGGATCTTATTAATATAAATAAAAGCGCGTTAACCAAATTTCAATCAGGGGTAGGGTTTTCCTGAATTCCCAAATAAACTAATCAAAATTCCCAAAAATGGGATTTTTTACATTTTTGGCTATAGAATCCACATTTTTCGGAAGTCCCCTAAATTTTGATTTAAAAATTTTAACAGCATATTGAAGATTCTTAAAATATATTCTGCTTGTCGATTCATGCTTTGCGATTTGAGAAAATATGGTCTAAAATCAAAACTTTCATATAAAATGGGTCGAATTCGGGAGAGTGTGTACCATGACCAATTGAGCTATTATGATTGTTTTTTTATCTTAAAGTCATCTCTATGAAGTTACCTTTCAGAAAAGTGCAATATTATTATATGTTTCTAAAGAAAATTTTATTTTAGATAAAAAAGAGTGTAGATACTTTTTCGACGTAAAAAACACAAAAAGTCATCTTTTTTGCAATTTTCAAATTCTATGTCGTTTATTTTTGGACTCGGTAAGGATATCGACTTCAATTTTTTTATTCAATAGATAATTTTATTCTTTAACTAGTTAAGAAAAAAAAACTAATAAAATCGCTCGGAAATACTAGGACATATATGAAAAAACTAGACCAAGAACATGCAAAATTATGATGCTTAAAAATTCAAACGCAAATAACTCGAAAACTATAAGAGATACATAGGACATGTTATATTTTGCAAGCGAATAAAAATTTTTTGTCAGAGGTTCCTATCTTTGAGCCCCCTTAGCTCCGTCCCTGAGGGGTTGTTGTGCCCCCTCTTCCAAACATAGCATTGTACACTCCTCTGCTACGCCTATACCAAATTTCATGAAAATCCAACCGGCCGATCAGAAGTTACAGATTTATTTCCAAAAAATTTCGATTCTGCCCCACTGTGGAATGGAGTGGATACATGTAAGTTAATATAGACAATAATATCTAGTTTTTTGTTAATGTATTGAATTTTATTAGACTCGTTATGGCTCCTTTTGGGAGGAAGATTTTCCTACTATGTCGGATGAAATCTTCGTTGAAAATTTTAGAATGAGCCGTCAAACTTTTCAGTTGTTATGCTTAAATCTAACCTCCATTAACAAGAGTGATATAACGTTTAGAAAATGTATCCCACTCCAAAAACGAATTCCTATTGCTCTTTATTGTCTCAAGTCTTCTTCCAAATATGCGTCTATAGCGCATATGTTTGAGATCTCCAAATCTAGTCTATGTCTCATATTAAAAAAATTTTGTAAAGAATTCTGGAAAACTCCGCCGGAAGAATATTTGCCATCAGATTTTATAAACGAAACAAAATATAAGGGAATGTTTCGAGGAGTTTAATAAAATTGGATTTCCACAATATTTTGGAGCAATAGATATAAATATTGTATAATCTCAGAATAAAAGAAAAAGCTTTAATTTTAATATTTACGTTATTTTATTTTTTTCTAAATTTGTTGATGGATGTCATTTTGAGGTTCATCCCCCTTCTAGAGAAACTTGTGATTATTTCATCTACAAGGTGTGGTACTCTGCTGTTTTGCTCGCTATTGTGGATTACAGGTATTGATTTTTATACATAAATTTCGGAGTTCCAGGCCGATGCAATGATTTAACCATATTTGAGAGATCTGTTTTCAAGAAGTAATATGCAAAATCCCATATCCGCTTTTCGTTTATCTGAATGCATGATGGAACCATATCCATTTCATGTAAATGCATAAGAAAAACATTTAATTATACGTTGTCAAAATGCCGTAGAGTTGTTGACGATTTGGAAACTGGATTGATAACAAAATTGACAATGTTAATGATATAATTAAATGTTGCTGCGTCCTGCATAACTTTTTAAATAACAATAATGAAGTATTTAATAACTCTTTGCAAAGCAATAGTGAAGCAACCAGCAGTCAGCCGAATAGTGAAGATTTTGTGTACGGTTACAATCCTAAATGTGAAGAAATGAGGAACGTTATTGCTAAGTTTTTAATCAGTAAAAAATTAACAAAAAAAGAAATAAGCAAAAGTTATTTCAATAAACAACAAAACAAAAATTCAATATTTTTATATTAAATTAAACTAAAACAGAACGGTTATTGAAAAAATGCGCAAACACAAACGTTTTTGTTGCAAAAAGGAACAAAAAAAAATTATAAAACTTCACTTGTATAATTTCGCGTCCACTTCTGCGCTCTTTTGAATTTCCGTCCTTATGATGTCATTGGACTCTTGAATTTTTTTCCAACACTATAGTTTGAAAGTTTTTTCTTTTTTCAGGAGGATCGTCAAATGGCTCATCTAATGAATTTTGAGATGAATTATGTAAATATTCTGCCTCCATTTGTTTGCAGCTATTTGAGGTACTAGGGGTGTTTGCTAAAGAAAAAGTTACGATTAATAAGAGACATAAAGAGAAAAAGTGTAAAAGTAATGCTTTCATCCATAACCAACTTAATGGAATTTGATTTGAACGACCCCAAAAGTAAATAGAGTCTCAAAAAAAAAAAAAAAAACCGCCAATTTGATGGCGATCCATCGCAGGGTCCAATCTTTTTCTTTTCATCTCTAAAAATAAAATAAATGTAAACATATTAACTATAATACTTCACATATTTTTTACATTACCTGTATTTATTCGGTAAATTGTGTGATTTTAACCCTAACTTCCTCTGGATTAAAATCAAAGCCATTGCTCTTCATCGCAGAAGATATATATTGGTATATATGGCCATTTTTTCTACATGATCTAAAATCATCGATATAGTCTCCCCAGAGTCTCACTTGTAGGGACTCTTTCTCCGTTCTCGAAGCCTTCTTTTTCTAATAAAGAAATTTAATTTTAAAAAGTTGTATTACCTTTTACTTTTCATTTGCATCTAATTTTTTGTAATAAAACCATTTACAAATATTTTAATTTTAACCATGCGCACTTTTATGTTTGTTTTGATTTGATTTTATTTAAAATATCATAAATACTACTAGATTTTGAGATTTTGCTCAAAATCTCGTAAGTACTAGAAATCTAGTACTTGTTAATCTAGTAATGTTAATAGGCTATAAACATAACCAATTTACTTTAAATGTACTATTAACAGAATAAGAAAATAAATAAAGATGTAAATAAAAATAATTATGGTTTCCTGAGCTTACAATCCTGAGTATTATCGACGACTAAGACAGCTATTTTTGTTACGAGTCTCTCAATATATATGCTGAAACTGCTTTTAACTTTGTGCCACTAACTTGACGATCTTTAGCAGCAATAGTTTCAGTTATAACTCCTTTCGGTCAACTGTTTCGGGAAAGCGTGTCATCCAGTATTATCACTATATCACCATGGGATGGTGGCTTTATCTTTTTGGACCACTTGCTGCCCGGACTAAACTTGGGCCATACTCTAGAATCCGCCTTTTCCAAAAATGATTTGAAGATCGTAATTAGATTTGTAGCCATCTGCGGAACCAACCCAGCAAAAACTTTGCTTTCCTGGTAAGCTAGCAGGTATAATTGGAAACAAAAATAAACTACTTATTTTTTGCCTGAATAACAAGTTATTTTTGTTCGACTTGTCCACAAATTCATGTAGTTATTTTTTGACTCTAGGGGTACTCAAAAATATGTACCTAAAGGAAAACAAAAATAAAAAAAAAAACAAAAAAATTTTGCCGTCAATGAGACTCGAACTCGGACACAAACTAACCATTCGTTTTTAATGACTAACGTCTTACTCATTACACTATCTAGCACATAGCATCCTAAGTGACAAAAACTCTATTTAGTTTAAAATATCTTTTTAGACATTTTTTTATAAAAAACTAACAGCTTCAGAATGGTGTTGAACCAACAACCCTCTGGTTGTTAATCCGGCGCTCTAGCCAACTCAACCACGTGATTGCAGTATTACTGTGCTATTATACTATTGAGTACTTATTAATGTAATACAGAGTAGGCAAATAATACTGACGCCTCATTACCAAGAAACTACTTTAATAAGTAGTTGTTATTACCGAAAACCAAAAAGTTTTTGCCGGGAAGTAATAGGTGGTTTGAGGTTAGTATGTCGTTCAGCTGATTGTAGAGCCACAAAAGTTAATGGCCGAGAATTTATTATAAATTCAATTTCCTAATAACTCGTCATTAAATTTGAAAGCTGGACAGATACATGTCATATAGTATGATTTTTACATTATGCACTATCCTTTCCCACGCCCAGCCCATATGTGGTGCTTCCGGAGGATTAAATCTCCACTTTGTATCAGCATGTCTCTTCCCGAATTAATCTTTCAACAGATTTAAAATTGGTACCATTCACAGTGTGTATCTTCTTTGGTGAGCCTCGACGACATTTGTTTTCTTTACGCCTGCCAAAAAAGTCGATGCCAACGTAATTTAGATTGAATTCTACATAATGTACCTTCATGGAGGCAATATTGAAAATTCTCATTATAGCTTCGGACCAACAGAAACGTAATATATAGTGACTGTGTGGCAAAATAATGGCGTTGTTGAAATTTAGAGTCTCATCTCTACCACAAGAGCGTATAAATGCGTTATTATCGAGAAAAATATTTAGTTGCTTAAGTTTGCTTTTAGGGTGAATTTTCTTATTATTTTTTAAGCACCAAATTTCTTCTAAAAATTCATTGGCTTGGGCATATTTAAGTAAAATATGTTTAGCTCTTTGCATAAAATAAAACAAAGCAAAGCACACACTTTGCTTTGTTTTATTTCCATGGATTTTACTTTTTAATTTTTGCATATACAGCAGAAAATGTGAAATGTTCCACAGCTATTAGACCTATCAATAAATGACTATGTATTTCTTCTAGAATGGCGCCTCTTAGCTCAGAAAATAAATAAAGATGTAAACAAAAATAATTATGGTTTCTTGAGCTTGCAATCCTGAGTATTATCGACGTCTAAGACAGCTATTTTTGTTACGGGTCTCTCATATATGCTGAAACTGCTTTTAACTTTGTGCCACTAACTTGCCCATGTATTTTTATCATTTTTCAAAAATTCAGGTCCATGGAGCCACATATCATCGTTAGAAGCAACAATTTTTTTAGCTATGTTCGTAGGGTTCAACTTGAACGCACATAGTTCCATTGGGTGATGTTAGTAAATTCCAGTATTTCGCTGACTCTATACATAACGAAAGGCATAAAGTTTTTGGGATCCATTGAGAGCCATTTTAAAACAGTTTTTGAGTCGAACCAAAAGAAATAATCTGTACAGTTCGCATTATGAATTTTTGAAGCAAGTTTCATTCCAATTAATGGTGCTTGAAGCTCTAGTCGGGGTATTAGTATTGGCTTTAAATGGGTAACTTTGGGCTTGGCTGTCACAATACAAACATCGTCGTCTCCATTATCTACGAATGTGTGTAGCTGGACATTTCTGGTTGTTTTCAGCTACTTCGAATAACATCGCGGGATGATTAGGGATGATATTTTGCCCAAATTTGATAGCCATGAGGACCACTTAAGCAGTAGATCTTCGGTTAATTCGTCGTTAAATTTTAAACCAGATCGCTATATATTTTGTAGAAGCATTTTTAGACCAATAGTAAAGACAAACCCTAATGGGTCAAAAAATTAACGTTAGCACTTCAAGAACTTGCCTTTTAGTTGGGACCACATGTGCTGAAAAACGTCATTATATGATTCCCAATACATACCTAGAAATTTTCTATAGTTTTAAAGGTAGTCTGCGTTGCAGAAACATCATCACATGGGAGCTGTATTATTATATTGGAAGAGGCGTAAATTATACGCACTTGAATCGCCAGTTTTAACGCTTCTTCTTCTGTGTCCACACTATCAATAAAATCGTTGATATAGTGATAGGACTGTATGACAGCTCAGGGTTACGAATTAAGAAATTCATCTGCGTTTTTATTTCGCAACACAGGATGCGCAACTTATACCAAAGGTCAGAGCTTTCTTTACATGTACGTAGGTAAGTGTCGCCATTTTCGTACCAAAAAAATCGTTGAGCATGCATGTCTTCATTCCCTACTTTGATATGGTGAAATATTTCAATGTTAAAAAGTGAAGAACAACATTTTAAATCTGTGCCAATGTGTTGACCACGTTCACCTTCTTTAATTTTTAAACGCCAGTACCTACTCTGTAATTATTTAGCCCAATAAGTTTGGCATTTGTAGAAGATTGTATAGGCAAACCTTTTCAGTATGGGTTGACCTTCACAATGCCATCAAAATCAACTGAATATGTGGGCAGACCAGATTATTTACCGTGTGCACATCACAAAGTGTAAACCTGCTGCCACTTTTTATATAAGATACCTCTATATTTTGTATTACCAGCCCATTGCACAGTGGGGCAGAATCGAAATTTTTTGGAAATAAATCTGTAACTTCTGATCGGCCGGTTGGATTTTCATGAAATTTGGTATAGGCGTAGCAGAGGAGCGTACAATGCTATGTTTAGAAGAGGGGGCACAACAACCCCTCAGATAGGAAGATAGGAACCTCTGACAAAAAATTTTTAGTCGCTTGCAAAATATAACATGTCCTATTTATCTCTTATAGTTTTCGAGTTATATGCGTTTGAATTTTTAAGCATCATAATTTTGCATGTTCTTGGTCTAGTTTTTTTCATATATATCCTAGTATTTCAGAGCGATTTTATTAGTTTTTTTCTTAACTAGTTAAAGAATAAAATTATCTATTGAATAAAAAAATTGAAGTCGATATCTTTACCGAGTCCAAAAATAAATGACTTAGAATTTGAAAATTGCAAAAAAGATGACTTTTTGTGTTTTTTACGCCGAAAAAGTATCTACACTCTTTTTTATCTAAAATAAAATTTTCTTTAGAAACATATAATAATATTGCACTTTTCTGAAAGGTAACTTCACAGAGATGACTCTAAGATAAAAAAACAATCACAATAGCTCAATTGGTCATGGTACAAACTCTCCCGAATTCGACCCATTTTATATGAAAGTTTTGATTTTAGACCATATTTTCTCAAATCGCAAAGAATGAATCGACAAGCAGAATATATTTTAAGAATCTTCAATATGTTGTTAAAAGTTTTAAATCAAAATCTACAGGAAAATGTCGATTCTATAGCCAAAAATTTAAAAAATCCCATTTTTGGGAATTTTCATTAGTTTTTCTTTTTTTGGGAATTTTGGTTAACGCGCTTTTATTTATATTAATAAGATCCACATTTCCTGAAAATTTCATTAAGATATCTTTATAAACAAATATTTTATTATAATTAAAAAATTTGTATTTTCTCCAAATTAAGCTTATCCTTTAGCATATATAATTTCCGATCTTTTGCAAAAAGATTCAAGTCAATATCATGCCTCATTTCAGAAATATGAGCCTTTAAACTTTTATATTTCCAATTTATTGTATATAGGATTATATTTTTACAAACTTGCAACTTTAGCCTTTAGTTTTGCGTGAATAATTACTTAGAAAATTATGAATATTTCTGTATACTTTTACTAATATCATTACACAAAATATTTTTATAAAAATAATTAATATATATTTTTTATTTTTAATAGGGTTGCCACATTTCCAAATTTAAGTAAATCTTTATCCTTTTCTAAGCATTCATATATTTCTATTAATGAATTTAAAATAACAAAACAAACAAAAAATGTCTATTTTAACTTAATCGATAAGTATTTTATTAGTTTACCTAAATTTAACAAATGTATTTATCTATTGTTGATGGTTAAAAATTTATATATTTATGATCTAGTGGCAATGTATACTTAGCTGCAGCATTTATCTATTACTGATGGTTCAAAATTTATATTTTTATGAGCTAGTGACAATGCACAGGTAATATCCTTTCCGGTGATACCTAACAGCAACATATAATATCAATGAATTCGGTATAGGTACTCTTCCAAATTGACTCTTTCAGATATTTTACCTAATGAAAATTCACAGAATACCTGTAAATATATATAATATAATATATACCTGTGCGATATTACCATGGTGATTACATTGAAACATGAACAATTGTGTTGTGTTCTGTGGAGTTTATCTAAAAATGATCTTAATCGTTAGGAAGCTGCAGTAGAATTCATAAAAACTACATATCATGCAAAAGTCGACATCATTAGTAAATCTCAGATAGACAGCTTTTTAAAGTTGTATGACGTAAAAATGAAGTCCTTGAATCAGCGTATTAACAGATTAAAAATTAAACATTACGATTGGATGGATACTGATATAGAAATATCGGCGTGCAAAATATCAACTGGAGCACCCTGCAAGAAATATGATGATTTAAGTACAAGATCTAAGAAGAAGAGACTGGCCCATAAGCAATTAATATTGATGAAATACTGCCATCTGCATCACCAAAACGTCTTAAACGGATTGCCAATCCAATTTTAAAGAGGAAGAAGTAATTGCTTTAATGCTTGAACTGGACCTCAGCCGAAACAAATATCAAATTTTAAGACAAGCTCTGCTTGAAAAGGGACACTCAATTCTACCATCATACAAGGATATGCAATCTATTTTACCATCTATTTCGGTTATAGAAAAGGAAGCATGTGTAGAGCTATCTTCTTTGCTTGAGAATACAGCTACCAGGATAGTTGCAGATTTTTCTACAGATCAGTTGGAAAAAGTAAATAACAGCGACCTTGTATTAATCTGTAAGTGGTGATGTGAGGGACTATTAGCCCTTCCTGAATATAAGAATTCTAGTCGAAGTAAGAAAATGGCGGATTATAAAAGCGTATTTATAGCATCTTTGGTGCCTTTAAGAATGCGATCTTATTCCTTAAAGCAATCTTCATCAAAGTGTAAAAACTCATTTGAAGATATATGGCTTAACACTACTCCAGGATCAAAACATTTTTGCAGACCTATTTGGTTCGAATACACAAGGGAGTCGAAGACAACAACAAAGGATTTAGTGGAATATATTAAAGATGAAATAAATGATTTACAACCTCTTTCAACTTAGTCTAACAATGATTGATGGAAAAGTTAGTAATGCCATTACGGAAACATCTTCTTTTTGGAAATGCTCACTATGTGATGAGACGACATTACAATTTTCGGATACTGGTAAAGCAAGGAGTATGAATGAAGAATTTCTGTCTTTTGGAATATCTCCACTTCACGCTGAATACGGTTTATGGAGCATTTACTGCACATAGCATATGATTTAAAGTATAGAAGTGTGCCAGAAAATTTAACAAAACCTATCAGAAACAACGAGGATTTAAAAACACTTAGAATATCTGAGAAAAGTGGAATTCAGAATGAATTCAGAGAAGAGACGGGATTAAACATCGACAAATCTCTGCCAACTGGTGGTGGTCTTAATAAAGAGTTACTTGAAAGGACTAACATACTATTAATGGCAATTAATATTAAGCACAAAATTAACTCTGCTTGATTTGGAGAATATGCAACAAAAATATCTAAACTACTTGTTTCTCTATATCCATGGAAAGAAATGACACCAACAGTACATAAAGTATTGTGCCATGACGAAATTATAATTGAACGAAATATTTTTCCACTTGGAGAGCTTACAGAAGAGGCTCACGAAGCAAGAAACGGAGATTTTAAGCACGTTCAATTATTCAGCTCCAGGAAATGCTCCAGAACGTCACAAAACGAGGATATTTTTAATAGCCCATTGTTATCATCAGACTCTGTACTATCATCAATGAGAAAACGTTGGATTTATTATGAGCCTTTATCAACACAAAATACTGAAGACTTGAAAGGACCTTTATTATCTTTTAGATATGTATACAGATACAAAAAATTATTTTATAGAAAATAAGTAGTATAAGTTTAAAGTATTAGAAAAATAAGTAATAAAAAATCGTATTAGAAATAGAATATTTATTAAGAAAGATGATAAATACCAAAAATAATAATATTGATTAAGTTAAAATAGACATTTTTTATTCATAGAAATATATGAATACTTAGAAAAGGATATAAATTTACTTAAATTTGGGAAATGTGGCAGCTCTATTAAAAATAAAAAATATTTATTATTATTATTTTTATAAAAATATTTTGTGTATAGATAGATATTACTAAAAGTATACAGAAATATTCATAATTTTCTAAGTAATTATTCACTCAAAGCTAATGGCAAAAGTTGCAAGTTATATACAATAAATTGGAAATATAAAAGTTTAAAGGCGCATATTTCTGAAATGAGGCATGATGTTGACTTGAATCTCTTTGCAGAAGATTGGAAATTATATATGCTCAAGGATAAGCTTAATTTGGAATACATATTTTTACATTTTCTTTCGATATTTAGATCTTTAGGTTTTTGGAGAAAATACAAATTTTTTAATTGTAATAACATATTTGTTTATAAAGATATCTTAATGAAATTTGCAGGAAATATGGATATTATTAATATAAATAAAAGCTCGTTAACCAAATTTCAATCAGGGGTAGGGTTTTCCTGAATCCCCAAATAATCTAATCAAAATCCCAAAAATGGGATTTTTTACATTTTTGGCTATAGAATCCACATTTTTCCGAACTCATGTAGATTTGAATCAATGAATTTTGGTTTAAAACTTTTAACAACATATTGAAGATTTTTAAAATATATTCCGCTAGTCGATTCGTGCTTTGGGATTTGAGAAAATATGGTCTAAAATCAAAACTTTTATATAAAATGGGTCGAATTCGGGAGAGTGTGTACCATGACCAATTGAGTTATTGGACTTGTTTTTATCTTAAAGTCATCTCTGTGAAGTTACCTTTCAGAAAAGTGGAAAATTATTATATGTTGCTAAAGAAAATTTTATTTTAGATAAAAAAACACAAAAAGTCGTCTTTTTTGCAATTTTCAAATTCAAAATCGTTTATTTTTGGACTCGGTAAAGATATCGACTTCAAATTTTTTTTTATTCAATAGATAATTTTGTTCTTTAACTAGTTAAGAAAAAAACTAATAAAATTGGTCGGAAATACTAGGATATATATGAAAAAAACTGGACCAAGAACATGCAAAATTATGGTGCTTAAAAATTCAAACGCAAATAACTCGAAAACTATGAGAGATAAATAGGATGTGTAAGCATGCTTTCTATAGGTCTTATCTGGGCCTACAATAATATATAAAAATATTTGAAATCGGACGGGAAACAAAAATTTTGCAAGCGATTAAAAATTTTTTATGTCAGAAGTACCTAACTTTGAGCGCCCTTAGCTCCGCCTCTGGGGTTATTATTGTGCGCCCCTGCCAAACATAACATTATACACTCCTCTGCTACGCCTATACCAAATTTCAAGAAAATCCAACCGGCCGATCAGAAGTTACAGATTTATTTCCAATAAATTTCTATTTTGCCCCACTGTGCATCATAGCTTGGTTCATCTTTACCTACGAGTCCCAGCTTATCAAAGAGACTGTGTTCCACTAGTGTGACTGATGAACCCTCGTCTAGAAATGCGAACGTTGTCAAAGAGCCACTTTTGCCATGTATGCAAATCGGAAGTATTCTGAAACACTCTTTGTTTTTATTAGGATCGTTGTATGTATTTACACTTCTACAACTTTTTGACGTTGTGTACTTGTGCAATAAAGGATAGTGTTTTACCACTCTGGCGTCACAATTTATTTTCCTTAACAATATTCCATGCAGCATCTAGATTTAGGGGCTGCAACTCACCACAATTCTTAATTTTTTGCTCCTCACTTTTACAAAAAACACAAAACGATTTGTTGGCACTTATTTGTTGGGTATGAGTATTTACAGTTGTGCTTTTTTCGCTGTTAATAGGGGTCACGACTTGGTTCACCGCAGCTACTATTGCATATAAACAATCACTAAACTCCAAATATTTTCTATGTAATTCCTTTTCTTCTTCAAGCATCTGCAACTGTAGTTGTGAGTATGATAATAAATTGCCTGTCGAAGTGTTTGAGCCTCTAAAATTAACAAAATTGTGTTGCATACGTTGAGCTTCGCCTGAAGTTGCAGGCAATAAACTTACTGGCGCCTTTGCTGTTTCAGCCGGACACATCTGTGTTCCAGCTAAAATATGGTTAGCCGAAAATGACGCAGCTTGTAACCCAGCGGTGAAATCTGCCGTGGATGGATGATGGATGGTATTGTTCGTAAAGTGATGGCTGAGGCACCATTTTTAATATCAACGGGCTGGTCGATTCCACAAGAGTAACTCCAACACATATTTGCAACGTCGCCATTTAATCCAACGCATTCAAAATGGAACAACTTATCACAAGAGTCACAATGCACCATACATTCCGTGTCGTTTAATTAGCATTTATTGCAATCAAAATCCGTTTTAGGCATAGTTTTTATTATTTTATTATTTCGCAACACGATTAAATTTAGAGATTGTAAAATTAAAAAAAAAAAAAAACAATTAAATGCAACGTATAAAACAAACTCTATTTAATTTTTGAACAAAGTTATAATTTAAAGCGTTAAAGCAATTTGTTTCGTTGTTCACTTTATACACTTTAAACACCTATTGATTTTTCTCTATAACAAAAATATTTTAAAGCACTAGATGATCGCCATAGAGTACCGTTATTAAGCAATTAAACAATAACAAAAAAAGAGTAAACATAAGCATACAGTTTTGCGTATGTACTAAGTTGATCGACTCGGTTTTCCAACCGGTTTTTTCAGTTTAAGTACTGTCGAATTTTTCAAACTATTCATTTTTCGAATGTCGAATAAACCGGATTTTTTAAACACAAAAAACCGGTTTTAAAATTAACATTGATTAATTAATTCTTGGTAGCAAATGAAGTGGTAGTGAAGTCTGAATATTTGCATTTATATGGTTTTTATACACCACACCACCATAGGTACTTGGGTATTATGCGTTTGTGCTGATGTTTGTAACGCACAGAAAAAATAATCGAACATCCACCTTACAGTATACCAATCGACTCAGAATCACTTTCTGAGCAATATTTTAATGAAATTCGGTTTGTATATGTATCAATCTTTGTGCCAAATTTCATGAAGATCGGTCCATAATTGACCATAGCTCCCATATAAAACCCTCTTCCGAAAATCACTTTAACATGCATAAATCACATACACATCATATCATATCAAGGTTATATTCGACACAAATAAGCTTTACATAAGTAGAAATCACAGTGACAAACATAAGCAACTTTCGGGAATCATCCTAAATTGTATAAATTCATATAAATGTTAGTATTAATATTATGTATTCGTATATTTTATTTTATACTTGGTAAAAGTATTGGTCCACAATTGTCCACATATTTAATATAAGACCTCTCCACGAATTTTGATGGACATACACAATTGTGTGGGGTAACATATTGTCGGGCTTGACCGAATATATCTTTCTTACTTGTTTTTAATTATAACATTATTTTCTGTAAAAAGAGAAATTTATTTTACTTAACAAATAATTTTGTAACATGAAGTAAATGGTTCTTTTTCATAACTTCTTTTCAAAATTTTTAGAAGCTTTCACATCTTTAATAATTTATAAACCTAAATTCGTTGAAAAAAAATCAAATGTTTTGTTTAAATTTATTTAATAAATGTGATATTACATTCCTTTATCGATACGTTGTTTTAAATTTCGTTAATAAATATAATCGTTATTTGTGGAGATATAATTCTGAAAATTTTTAGTCTTATGTATTTTGGAAAAGTAAAGTACATTCCATCAAAAACCTGAATTTGAAAATTTTGATGTTACGTTGTTTTGTAAACTATTATTATGATTCGTAATAATAGTTTACTTAATTTTTTAAAGGAGTAGTATTTAAAAGAGGTCTACAATCTGCAAATCGATTTTAAATAAATTTAGACACACTTTTAGCTACAGTTTCTGTACATATTATATAAAACTTAGATTCATTTTTGATGGTTATTTTCTTACCTTAAATAAAATTTTTTTCTTAAAATAATTGTATTTAATAAATTTTGTTGAGTTTTTTTTAGAGAAATATAGGTGTCTATTCTTGAAAACGCGTCGAAGAAGTGAAATTTTCCATTAAAACAAAAACAAAGTTTAAAAAATTGTTTTTGTTTATCATATATTTTTGAAATGTAATAAACGTGAGAACTTTAACGCGTTTCTCTCTCTTTTAAAAACGGTAAATTCCATTTTAGAAATGTGCGGTAAACAAAAACAATTTTTTAAACTTTGTTTTTGTTTTAATGAAAATTTTTACTTCTTCGACGCGGATATATTTATGGTAATTCCTGAAGTCTATTGGCTACTAATTGCATTAAATTCCAATAGTACATTCTCTAACATAAGACATAGTTGCAACGAATTCGTTTATAATGAAGGGAATTTCTAGAGACAAATTCAGTATTTTTTTTTTCAATTGACCGCTAACTGCATTACATTCCAATAGTGAATTCAATAAATTAAAAAGTTTTAACGATTTCGCATACATTAATGTGTATATAGGGAATTCTCTTTTTAAGCTTACATTTACGAAACCGATCTTAAACCTCAAGTATTTTTTTAATTCTGATTTTTTTAAAATAACTTTTGATGCAAATATGTTAACAACACTTGGTGAAGTATAAATACAAAAATTCAAGACCTGAAATGGTTCCATGTGTTATCGTCAAGCACTCAAATTTAAAAAATCGAAAAAAGTGTAAAAATAACAAGTTTTTTTTACATTCTTTTGATTGCTGTAATCTCGGATTTTAGCATATGTTAACAATTTCTCTTAGGTAAACTGTGTTCTATAATTCTGCCATTGACAATGTTGAATTATATTATGGACAAGTGGTGAAAACAAAATTTTCATTTTTCTGTTGTTTTTCAATTAAAAAATTTACGCCATTTTGAGTATTGCAAAATAAAGAATGCAATTATGAATCGTTTGAGAAGCATCTCATTAATGTGAACGTGAATGGCACTAAGAAGTGCCTTTTTTCGAGAAGCACACTCACAGCGCAATTTCAATGAAGCTAAAGTACCGCGTGATCAAGAAGGTTTTCATATTACATTTTAAAATCGCTGCTGCGCGATAAAATATTAATTTGAAAAAATGGTACAACTCTTTAAATCAATCTAAAATTTTACGTACTTTATATTAGCATTTTTTACATTTTATGTGTAATTGTATTTATAATAAGTACATATACTCTGTTTTAGTTAAGCGAAAAATGGGTTAAAAAAATTGCATTAAAAGTATTCATGACCTGAGATCGCGGTGTCTTTAATATTTTATAAATCGTCGAGGCAGACCCAAGGAGCTAATTGAAATCGGTGAAAATATATACTATGTGTATGTGTTTGTAATTAGGCGTTTGAATTTATTGAAACTTTTAACATTTTTGGGTGTGTATTTGTGTCATTGAAAAAATTATTTAAACATCATTTATAGATTTGTTTTGTGGTTAGATGTGCAAAATACATCAGTGTACACTTTATTTTTTATTTGATATTCTAAAGGTAGATTAAATCAGAATTATGGTCCCGATTATGTTCATTAATATAAAACGTATCGATCCTCCTTTAATTTGTATTTTGTGTACCTTTGTATAGGTTATATATGTGCATTTATTTTTGATATCGGACTTAATGTTGAATTCTTAAATTTTTTTTAAATTTTTTATTTTTTACCACTATAAGATTAACGATAATTTCTTGTCAATTAATATCATTTAAAATTTTTTTTTTTTGTTGTTAGATAAAATTAAAAAACTAAAAAATCTATGCATACTTTGTTGATTAATTTTTTTTAATGAAATGTTAAGAAATCACTGCGACCGCTATTATTTTCAGTGATATCAACCATTTAATAATTTTTTGCCGATTGGCCACTAACTACATTACATTTCAATAGTGAGTTCAATAAGTTAACAGCTGTAACGAATTCGCATATATTAAAGTAAATTTCTGATGTCTTTTGGCCACATATTGCATAACATTTCAATAATGAATTCACCAAATTAATAGTTGCATCGAATCGCATACAGTAATAAATTCCTGAAGACGAAATTGCACTAAATTTCAATAGTGAATTTACTAAAAGAAATTTCGTAGCAAATTCATATATAACACGAAGATAAATTTCTCAATTGATACGTTTAAAACTCTCAAAGGCAATCGTGAGTTTCCTGTAATTCTAATTAAAACATTAAACATTATTAGTACAGAAGGTAATCATTTAGCAACCAAAAGTAACTAGTGAACTAGTCTAGGTAATTATATATCTAATGATAAAGGGCAAATTGGCACCCTTAGAACCGCTGGGTTTTTGTATAAATAAATAGATATATTTATGTTTTATTTTATTTTATTTATTTATTTTATTTTTTTTTTTAATTTAAACAATTAAATATGGAATTATATTGCCAATTTTTATTCTGAAAAGAAAAATTATATTAATGATTGCCTTTCAATAACAACAGATGAACGCTTTTTATAAGCAACTGCTTCTAGTATTTGTTATTTAGTAAATAAATAAAAGACAAAGATTTTGAATTCAACATAGAAACTGAAATATTTTGTAAGTGTTATTATTGATGTGTACGATATACGTAAATGTTGCAGAATGTTCAGTATATCATGTATGATGTTTTGCATCAAGAAACAAGTCTTTTGTTTTGCATCAAGAAAACTAACACATGATGTTAAATATCGATGGACATCTTTATCAAACATGGTCTCAAATTTTCCAAAACAGAAACTAAAGTGTTTGGAAATGAGATATTTGGAAGAAACTGAAAAGTGATTTTGTTTTATTTTTACAATGAAATTTTTTAAAACTTAGCAAAATTTTACATTCTTATTTTTTATTTTGAATTATTTAAACAATTCGAATATTTTAACGCGTGATGGAATAATTCAAATAAACCAAAATGCCTTATTCGAATTAGGAAAAAATCGAACAATTTGGATACTCTAGTAAGTGATACATACATACATATTTATTACTCATTTCTGAAGATGACATCCAAAAGATTCGAAATATTGACATCTAATCTGCTGATTGGATTTACATAAAATTTCTCGCAGGCGTAGCAGAGGAGTGTACAATTTTAAGTTTGAAAGGGGGGGGGGGGTCCACATACCCTTCAGGAGTGGTGGTACTCGTATTTGTGCTCAAAACAGAAAATTTTTCATCGCTAGCCAAAGTTTTGTTGCAATTTCAAATATTTTTTTCATCTTCTTAAGGGCCTCGATAAGGTATGTGCTATTTATCTCTTATGGTGTTCAAGATATTTGCATTCGAAATTTCAACTGTCTTAATTTTACAAAATCTTGGTCTAGTTTTTTTAATATATATCCCAATATTTTTGTCCGATTTTGCAATTTTTACCCAATTGTTTAAAGAAAAAAATTATCTATCGAATAAAAAAACTAGAAGTCGATATCTCTGTTTCCAAAAATAAACGATTTTGAAATTGAAAATTGAAAAAATTATACCCTTTCTCTTTAAAATAAAATTTTATTTAAAAACATATAATAATTTACCATTTTTCTGAAAGGTATCTTCACAAAGATAACATTAGAATTTAAAACAAGTCCAAACACCCAACAGGACTAGGTAGAGAACCTCCAGAATTTTACCTATCTTAAATCAAAAATTTTTAATTTAGCCTATATGTTCTAAAATCCCAAAGGCTAGTTCTGCAAATCGAATGCAGTTTCGCAAACCTTTATGTGTTTCAAAGAGTTTGCTAATGGGCTTTATGGGCAAAAATCAAAAAATTGAATTTTTTGCATTTTCGTTGGTTTTTTGGAAATTGTGGAATTCCTTTTACAAAAATCTTAAATTTGTCTACACTTTACCATTTCAAATGATAGAGCCAATAACCGCTGAGAATTTCGTTAAGATATCCTAACGAACCAGAATTTTATTAAAGATCAAAATTTTACTTAAGTTAAAAAAATCAGAAAAACTATTTAAATAAACTTCTCTGTCTGATATAATCTGATATAATTCTTATTTATATATAGAAAGAATGAAGTCAATGTTTTTTATAGAACCAAAACTATGCCACTTATATAAATAATTTGTTCTTGTAGCCAACGTTCGAAGGTGTGTTTGTGCTAAAATACGTACAAAGTGAATTTTTCGTGAAATATTGAAATATTTTTCATCAACTAATGAAATATTTCATATTGAAATATTTCTAAAAACACAGACATTACAAAAAATTATAAAAATAAAATATTTATAAACTTTCAAAACAACTAAAAACAAAAAGCTTTTTTTTAAATTTAAAAACGAAATTTTAAAATATTTACAAACAATTAATTTATGGTAAGAAATTTAAAATAATAGTTGATTTTAGAGTTAGACTGATTGATTTTAACAAAAATAAAATTTTAAATTTCATTTGTGGTTATACTGATTGTTTTTACAACATTAACTGATACATGTCCTCTATATCACATTTTAAAAATAACTTTAAGGAAGATCAATTAAAAATCAATCAATAATCAATCAATTTTTTTCTAATTCTTCAATCTTGTTGCTACAAGTCAAACTCCTCAACGATAAAATGGTATCCATTAAAGTTAATTTTAAATACTAAATATTTTTGGTTTTATTTTTTGAAACGGATAAATATTTTATCGATGGCTTCATTCAACGTCCAGAAACTGCATATTTGTGGTTTCCCTGGTTTTGACTTTTTAACATCTACAATAGTACAATGTTTTTAGAATTTTTAGCGACATATTAAATTTAAAAGAAGCGTAGTTTTGGTCCAATAAAAGATATTAAATTCAATCTTTTTGTATGCAATTGAGAATCATGTATCTAATAAAATCCTGGTTTGTTAAGACAGTTTAACAAAATTTTCAGTTTAAGACTAAGTTTAAGATTTTTGTAAAAAGAATCCCACAATTCCTAAAAACTCGACCAATTTTGCCTATAAAGGCAGGTTTGGAAAAAACCATTGGCAAACGCTTTGAACACATAGTCCTGTTGGGTGTTTGGGCTTATTTTTAATTCTAGAGATCATAATTTTTGCAATTTTAAATTTCAAAATCGTTTATTTTTGGACTCAGAAGAGACATCGACTTCTATTCTTTTATTCGATAGATAATTTTATTCTTTAACCAATTGGGTAAAAATTTATAAAATCGGACGAAAATATTGGAATGTATATTGAAAAAACTTGGCCGAGATTTCTTAAAATTGAGATATTTGAAATTTCAAATATAAATAACTTAAAAGCTTTGGAGGTAAATAAGAAGATATAAAAATATTGGAAATGGTATAAGAAACACAAATTTGACAAACGATAAAAGATTTTCTATGTCAGTGGTAACCTATTTTGAGCCCAGCTCTTGGTGGGGCCTCCCTTCCAAACTTAAAATTGTGCACTCCTCTGTTACTTAAATCCATCCAGCTCTATAACTCTGAATTACTGAACTAAATTCGAAACTAGAAACAATTTAATTCAAAATTTTGAAACAGGTATCAAAAATTGCAATTTTTTCCCAATTGTATATTTCAATTTTTTAACAAATTTTGCCAAAAAAGTTTAATATTTTCTGAAATTTTCTATATATATATGTATATTTTCTATTTGTATATATCTATTTCATGACTATAAATGCACGTAAAGAAAAACTTTAACATTTTCGAAACGGAAGTAATAAAATTCAAGGATAATTTCAATTAGTGATGGGTATGCTGACATATATTTTACTAATTCAAAAATTCTCATTGGCGCCCACTATAGCGGTTAATTTGACACTTTTTCAATAACGAACTTTTACGTATCAGCTATGGGTTTTTTGGAACCTACCACCAAAATGACCTAAAGAAAAACTATCCAAGGCAAATTTAGAAAAATCTCCCAAAAAATTCCCGTACAAATTTGGGTCATATTTCATATGAAAAATAGCCCAAAATTTTGAGGTGATTTTTTGACATTTGGGCTATATTCGTTTTGGATATTTTTGGTGATTTTTCGCTTCTATTTACTTTTTAAAGGTCTAGAAACCCGTTTTAAATCAGACCAAAATACTATCCAGACCAAAGCTAGAACTATTTTTATTCTAAATATGGCTGATTTTGTCCACAAATTTTATTGTAAAATGTATTAATTTTCATACCAGAAAATGTAATATTTTGGATGGAAAAATCTTTCACATTTCTGATTTTTGAAGTGAATCTAATGACACAATATTCCTCAAATATTTTTAATTTCATTCTACAAGCTTGTGGGCGATTCCGAAAAATGTATACTTTTTAAAATTTTGACAGCCGAGTCCATTGGAATTCTGCGTCCGTACAATGGATAATTGGCTACGAAAATTTTACATGAAAGGGACGAGTTTGTCTTCTGACACTCTTATGTATTCAAGGCAATCCGTATGAGTGTTACAAAATGTTAGTCCAACCATTACACTATGGTTTCACGGACCACATGTCTTAGAAAAAATTCAATTTTGTCACATTTTCTATTTGAGTTTTTGTTATTGTAAAATATTGAACACTTTAAAATTCCAGAAAATAAATTTTGTTTTTATTAATACATATTTGGCGTAATAACACAAGAGATAAAAGTTGAGTTTGTTAAGCAAATCTATTTCAAACGAAAAAATTTTTTTCACATTGATAATATTAACCAAAAAAGTGTGCAACATAGTGCAGAAAGATCACATAAGTATTGATTTCAATAAAATATGGAGAATGGTTTAGAAAGGTCTGTCTAGTAGTTTTTAAGCAATTTGTGTTTTATTGATATTAGATTGATGGAATGAGACAGCGAATGATAGAAACGAATAAATAGAGAAAAACAATACAAAATAGACAAACACACAATGTTGCTCATTTCATTTCCGTAATATAAAGCGTTGAAACCAAAGTAAAAATGCTTAAAATCGTCGATTTCATCTATGAACCGCTAGAGTGGGCAACGCTTTTAAGAATTAATCTTGAAATGTCAATTTTAAATTAAAAATGTTTACATTTTTTTTTTGACAACTTGAGATTATTTATCGATAACTTTGATAAATAATTTGTTATATATGCGCTTTGTTTAATATAGTTGTACTCTTTCCACTTAGTAATTTTTTCTTTACAGTATACTTGCACTGTTCCATCAATCCAAGAAAAAGTACTAAAAAAGCTGTTTCATAAAGCCTTTAGAATATGAAAAAAATTTAATGTTTTTGGGTCAGACGGTTCAAAGGTTACCTGAAAACCCTATGAAAGGATTTTCGATATTTCAATAAATAAAAGTAAATATTGTTGGAGAATATTCAATGATTTCAATGAGACATCTCTGTGCTGAAGTAACAGTTTAACTGGCAAAGAATGTATTAGTCCACTCGATTCGTCTGACAAAAATATGGATAAATTAAAAAAATATAAATATTTTAGACTCGCCCAAATATGAAAATATTTTAAGAATATTATTTCGTCAGACTTATTCTAAATATCAGGAATATGAAGGTATTTTCCATGCAAAATTAGCAATAATTGATACGTAGAAGTTTGTGAACGGAAAAGTGTGAATTTAACCGGTCTAGAGCGCGCCAGTGAGAATTATTAATTTCGTAAAAAACATGTCTGTATATACTCATTACCAATCCGTATTATCTTTGGATGTTTTTCTTTATGTTTTAAAAATGTTGAAGTTTTTATTTAATTAGCTGAGATTGCAGTTATGAAACACTACTAAAGCAAATTTTAACTTAAAATACATAGTGAAATTCAAAATAGAAATATTATTTTTTTTTTTGATGAAGAATTTGTGAGAGTTTAACTCATTAGCAGTTTTATTATTAACTTAAATTATTCGTGAATTAACTAAATATCATTAAAATAAAATTTTTTTAATTTTATGAAAGTACCGCTAATGCAATAACGCTTAAATACTAGTATTAAATAATGAATTATTGTTAACTAACGTACTTGTAATGTTGTGACGTCAATGCATTTTCTCACATTTTATTTTAATTTTGCCTTTAATCATATGTCAATGAGCAGATCATAGTAGGTACATTAGGGGATCATAGTAGGTACATTTGAGATTTTTACAAATACCAAAATTTACATGCCAGAGCCGTGTAAATCATGATAAATCTGGCTTAATATTATAATTTCAGAGTTTACATTAACAAACTGATTAAGAAACATTTTCAGCAGAGACCGAAAATAATATTTACTTTTGCATTTTTATAAAAAAATAATAAATAAAAAATAAAAGAAAATAAATACAAGAAATTAATAAGCAAATATCGGACAACTGATTCAAATACATAAAATGCTATGTCTTTTTATTTCCTATAGATTTTTTTTTATAAAATTTTTGAAAATTTTATATTTGTGTAGACAAAAAACATTTGGTAGAACGTGTGATAGCGAAAACGATATCATAGTAGGTGCCGATTATACGAGGAGTGTTATTTATGTTTTGCAAAACGTCAAAACTACGTAAATTACGTCAAATCTGATACCGGAATCATAAAATATGATGTTTTTAAGGTTTTGCATTTTCAGAATTTTCTATATTTTTTTACGATAAAAAATTTTCATGTAATGATTTTTTATAACATTCTATATGGTTTAGTTGAAAAACAATATTATATCGCTGGAGCACTGTTGACTCCAGAATAAATTTTGTGCAGGCCTTTTAAAAACGGTTGTTTTGCAAGACACTGAAAATGTGCGTGTACTGATTATACCACACTGACATATCGTTGGTGCGCAGACGAAGAGTCCTATGTGTAATTGTGTCATTATTAGTCATACGTTCACCCACCGTTTCACCGTTTTCCATTATCTCAACGGGTTTCGAAGTTACAAACTGTCTTATGTGTAGATTTCCTTGAGAAATTTTTTTTGTTTTTACTACACATAATACTTTTTTTTTAAGACATATATATATATATATATATATATATATATATATATATATATATATACATCTTTTAGCGTTCGCGAATGGCAAAAGAATTTTAAATAATCTACACATAGTATTTTTTGTATAAAAAAGAAATATATATATATATATATATATATATATAGAGAGAGAGAGAGAGAGAAGGAAAATATCACTTCAATATTCCCCTACGAATGGCATGAATTGTATGGCGAGTTTCCGGTTGGAAGCAAATATTTCAATACTGAAAAAGAAGCACATTTTTTAGTTATAGTAAACACGTAGATGTATATTATTTTCTCCCTTATTATGGCAAAGTTATTCCTTTACTGTAGTGCATCGTAGTAAGGCTTATTTCGAAGCGTGTGATTTCTTTGCTAAATGTGATGTTAGTGCATCGAAAAACTTGAACATTTCTTACTGGTAAAGAAAAGCTTAAAACAAATTAAAATTTTACAAAAAAAAAACGAAAATGTCCGAGTTGAACTTAATAAACGCATATCAAAAACTTTCTTCAAAAATCATAACACTCAGGTCTGAGAATGTCTAAATGATTCTAACATTTGTACATAAATTTAGTTGCACTTAAGCAAATTTTAATTACTATTCTAAAATGTACTAAATTAATCATTGGAGTACTGCTATACTTTCGACAAGAGAATTGCGCTAAAAAAGGACAATTGTACTGAATTTGTCATCCCTGCTTAGAGTCAAAGCCTAACAGCAAATTTAAAGATCAATAAAATTAAAAGCTTTCACAAAATGTAGGAAGAATTTTTTATCTAATTGCATAATTGGATGAGCAAAATACTTCTTTACGACCATAGGGACTCACATGTGCAAAAAAAAAACAAATATTCGAATTTTCATTTGAAAACACGGTTTCAAGTACTCATCCTAAATATTAAAAAGATTATTTTTACCTGCATAACCTATGATTTTGAAAAGGTTAAACTTTGTCTGATCCATTTTCTATCAAGTTTTGTAGTTGGGATAGAAAAAGAACGGATACGTGTTGCCAGGGGTTACTTGGAAAAAATTACAGGTTATTTTCAAAAAAGTTAAAATTTTTCCTAAAAAGTTACATTGAAAAAATAAATAATCAATACATATTTATTGCATTATCGATACAAAATGTCGAAGAAAATAATACAAAAACTTGTTTTAGAAGGTCCATATATTTTGGAAGAACATTTTTTTTAACTCAATTTCTATGTGACTTTTAAAGAAAAAATTGTACAGCAAATTTTGGTTTAAATAAAGTTTACTTAGTATTCAATATAAAAAAACAATTTTTTTGTTTTTAATTTCGTAAGTACATTATTAATTCTTAAGATTTAATAAAATGATTATAAAATTTATCTCACAGTAAAAATGGCCCAGCCTATTTGAATATTAAAAATATCAGTCTTTTTTATTTTTTAATACTTTGTTGGGAATCCTTTTTGTGCAATAACAGATTTAAGTCTATTAGGTATGGATTCCACTAATTAATTGGTAAAATTTGGAGAAATTTTTGCCCATTCTCCTCGTAAAGTCACTTTTAGAAATATTATGCTTTCGGATTTCTATCTCCAACTTATGCCATAAATTTTCAGTTATATTTTAATGGTAATTGCGGTGGAGTTTTGATAACAGTTATACAACAACCATTCTCTAATAATTCCAGCAGAATGTTTAGGGTCGTTGTCTTGATAAAAGTGGAAAGTATCCTTTATGCCTAATTTTTCAGCACTTTGCTTCAAGTTATTCTTCAAAATTGATAAATATTGAACTCGCACTTAATGTTGGATTATTTCTAGATTTTTGGAGTATCCAGCGTTCATCTCTGTCCGAAAATTTTCCTTTTTTGCTAATTTTTTGTTTACTAACAATTCGCATTTCGTCGTTAAACCTTTTTATAATATTTTTCACAGTCCCACGTTGTATTTTCGCAATTTCTGCAATTTGTCACAAATTTTCTTAATTCAATTGTGGTATGACGTCCCATCTTCTTAAAAATGCGTTTAACTATGATTTAATATCGTCAGGTCAATATGAACTGAAGTAAAAACAAAGTAAACTAAACAAAAAAAATAATTTTTTTTTCATTAAAAAAAAACTTCTCGAAATTTAGTTTTTAACCAATTCAAGAGCACATTACTTAAATCTTCTCAAAAAGACGAAAAAATACTTTTTTTACTTATACTTTTGTGCTAAAGTTACTTTTGTGTGAAAACTGAAAACGTATTAGAAAAAAAAAAATAATAATAATTTCATCCGCTACGAAGATCAGAAGATTGCTACGTGCAAGAAAAGGGCACATTTAAAATTTTATTCTCTTTAACAGAAGTGATATGCTAGGAGGTAAATGTTGTAAAAGCTGAGAAAAACTTGTTACTTTCCAGAAAAAGCTTTTTGGTTTTCGGTAATGGCAACTACTTATTAAAGTAGTTTCTCGGTAATGAGGCGTCATTATTATTGCCTACTCTATATTACATAAATAAGTACTCGATAGTATAATAGCACAAAATGATTGGCTAATTTGTGTCCAAGTTCAAATCTCACTGACGGCAAAACTTTTTTGTTTTTTCTTTTTTATTTTTATTTTCGTTTAGGTACATATTTTTGAGCACCCCCAGATTCTAATAATAACTATATGAATTTGTGGATAACTACAACAAAAATAGGTAGGTATTTAGGTAAAAAATAAGTAGTTTATTTTTGTTTCCAATTATACCTGCTAGCTTACCAGGAAAGCAAAGTTTTTGCTGGGTTATTCCAAATTTAAATGTATGTGCAAAAACACAAGAATTTTAAAACTAATGAAACCGAGTTAATGTTATTATAATTTGGCAAATTGGCTAAAAAAATTGTATTAGTAACACTATAGACAATCAAATTGCAAAGTTTTGTGGTCCTCGGACTTTATGGTTATTAGTTACTGTTCTTCAAAGTTGAAAAATTAAAAAAAGTGATTTTGCATATTTTTGAGATTTGTTTCTACAAGTTCAAATTTTTGGTGTTAAAATTGTATAAGCGAACTGCTCTCTGGGCATAGAGAAACAATGTCATCTTATGTCACTATACAGTCAAAAATTTTACGATTGCAAATTTTGAAAGCAAAATTTTTGCTATTTTAATATTTTTCTGCTCTTTGGTCTGTAGGTGCGCACCTCCACGTAGATGCAATTTGATGTCATACATTTAAAAACGAGGTAAAATAAAAGAGTTTTGGATCTCCAAATCTTGAAAAAATTAGCACGAATTTTGAAAAAAGCACAGTTTTTCGCCAGGCACAAACTCTAGACTATCTTCCGAAAATCGGTATCCTGTGTTAATTGAGTTTTTTTTGGCTTTAATATCGTATGATAGTTGAAAAAATTTTAAATTTATTTAAAAATTTTTGTTTTTTTCCAATATATTTGCATGAAATGATTTTTATATGTTTTACTTAATTTTTTTAAAGGGATCAAAAGTTACGAAAATGAGGTCAAAAGCAAAAAAGTATACTTGTTACGTGGAGCGTTAAAAAGCTACAAACAATTTAACAAATGTAACCAAACGGTAACACTGATGTACACTTGGCGGAAATATTTTTTTTATCACACTAATTAGCTGTCATGAATGGATATTAGATTATTACATATCAAGAGAACTATTTCAGTAATAGTCTTCTTTGGGAGTTACATCAAATAGCTTAGTTTAATTAAAAATTAGGCGAATACAATCTAATCTAAGACTTATACCACAATAGCGAAGTGATTTGCCCGTTGATCAATCTCCAGTAAGAATGAATAACGTGACTGAAAAATGTTTCTTCAGGTGTAATAATTCCAATCCGAATCTCCAGCTTAATACTTCAAATAGCATCAAGGACATAACATAAAATATGTCGCTAAGGATACACTTTTTGTAGTCACAATTGGATTTTTTATGTTTACGTCTACACATATAAAGAAAAACGGTATTAAGAAAAGTGCCATCACAAAATGTTAGCTGACTACTGTTCGACCTCAAAATAAGAGTTACCTATTACTGAAAGTATATATTTCTTCATTAGATGCAATTATGTGCCGTATTTCATAAAAAAGTTAAATGTTGCAAATTGGAAAATTTTTGATAAAAAGTTGGTTTTAAGAGTAACTAAATTTTGCTCACATTTGTCGTTCGTCTGATAAAAGACACTTACAAACGATTTGTAACTCCCTATCCTTTCTAAGAAATTATTGTGTTTGTTAATCCTAGCTTTGAAATGTTAGAACGTATATGATAAACTAAAAATTTTGATATAAAATAGGTAAAAATCAGAAGGATCTAGACTGTCTTCTATTAAAATTTTAAATTGATTTCTTCTTAGGACTGATCTCTATTTATATTTTCTTAAAAAAGTTTTTATTAATAAAGAATCAGCTATTAACCTTCTTTAATAAAAATAGTGAAATCGGATTAGAAACAGAAAATTAGCAAATGTTTTAGAAACGTTCATGTCAAATGTGAGAAGCCATATATCCATTCCTGGGGGGTCTGTGGAACTCTGGTATGATAATTTGTATGTTAATAAGATTTACAGGTTTATTTCCAATGAATATATCGTCAAATAAAATACAAAAGGGCCAATCAACACTTCTTAAAATTTTACAGGAGATATAAAAAAACTTAAGTTAGTTTTCAATAAAAAACGATTTTGTTGCAAAATCTATGAAAATCCATTAAAAGATAAATTTTTCAGTGCAAATGATAAATTTTTTAAATGATTTTTTTGCGAATGGACTCGACGTGACATTGAAAATATACTTTTTAGGTGACATAGTATAGATCGTAGGCCTAAAATTTCCAATACACAATCAACATCTGTAGTTATCTACAATTTTTTTTTTTTTTTAATTCTTAAAAAGTAACAAAAGATAAGACAGATAAGATAAAAGTTATGTGAACTAAAGCAGAGATTGCGTGAAAAATTAACTAAAATATTTCTTTACAAAAAGTAGGCTTAAACAAACAGCATTTGATAAATCTTAAAGTTCCTTTCGGAGAACGTAATATCTTTCTGTGCATCGATTCAGTAGTTTTCACGTTATTTCACAAATATGTATTATGGCAAATAAATCACAAAACTTTACGTACGTAAAGAGGTGCGTGATATTTAATGAAAAGGACACATCAGCATAAGTTACTTCCGTTCGATATGTGTTTATCAACCGAGTTCATGGTTTTATTAATTAATTTCAAAATGTGGGCCTAAAAAGAGATTATATAAAATAGGCCATATAAGCCATACTTCATTCCGAACTTTATTTGTGCCAAATTTTATGTGTCGATTCTACCACTGAATAAAAAGTACAAAGTATAAAAAAATGTGCAAAATTATGTTAAATAATTTGTTACAAAAAGTGGGCATAAAAAGGAGGCATAGCATCCACTAAATAAGTCTTATAGGCATTAGTTCCTTCTGCACAATATGTGTGCCAAATTTAATGTGAATTCATTCAGGGGAAAAAAGAAAAAAATTAAATTAAATAATTTGTTAGAAAAAGTGGGAGTAAAAAGGGGCGTAATATCCAAGAAATAAATTGTAGAAGCTGTAGTTCATTCAGAACAGTAAGTGTATCAAATTTCATGTGAAGCTATACAGTGGCTGGATCAAAAAATGAGTAAAATTAGGTAAAATAATTTGCGCAGCATCAAAACAATAGGTTTTATTAGTCTATGTTATTTCTGAACTATATGATTGCGCCAAATTTAATGTGAATCGATTCAGCAGATGTGTCAAAACTGAAATAAAATTAAGTAAAATATAATTTAAAAAATGGGCGTAAAAACGGGCGTGGCGTCCGATAAAGACCTGGTATAGCCTAAAGTTTTGCCGTGAAATAATAACAAACAAATAGTCTTATATATATGTATGTATATATATAGGATAGGATATATTTTCATTCAATTTGGAGAAGTTTTGAATTTACAAAAATTTTATGAATTCATTATGAATTAATTCAATAAAGAATTAATTCTGTTCAAACAAAAGCTTGAATGAAGTTTCAGAATTATATTTTTGAGAATGGTATTACGGAATGAAAAACTAATATTTCTAAATTCAGAATTAAGATTTAAGGGACTTAAGCTAAGATTTAATTAAATCTTTCGAAGCTCTAGTTTTGAATTGGTACTTTAAAAACTTTCAACAGTAATTCTATACATTAGGTGCCAATAGAGAAGTGGCTGTTTCATTTACGATTTTATTATTATTATTTTTTTTATAAAAACATTAAATAATGTGAATTATTTATTTCGTTAGCCAAATGTAATGTAAAATGTGATCGTTTAGCCACCACTTAAACTAACAAAACTAACTAGTGAATCGTATACGTAGTAATAAAGCTAGTATAAAGGGACAAATTGGCACTTTAAGAACCGCTGAAAAATTACTAAAATGTTAACAGAAATAATTATTTAATAGGCATTTTAGAATGAACTAAGAAAATATAGACACTGACGAATAGACAGTAACTCTAAAGATCAGCACCAGTAAAAAATAAATGAATAAAATTGTAATTAAGTGAACAGATAATGTAGTGCGTTCTATGAAGTATATTAATTGAAGTATTTTGTTTATAAACTAACATTGTTATTATCAAACAGATATTATTTTAACATGAACTTTTAGTTATTAAACTAATGGATCTTAAACAGAACTGACCATGGGCTACTGGGTATGTATCTAGCTGCAAATTGCACCATATTGTAGGATTCATCATGAGAATTGGATTGCTTGGTAGTAGCAGATAGGAGCACATAATGTTGAGAAATACTTCTATATAGCTGCTTTTGCTGCTTAACAACTAATTCTTTCTTCTTATATTGTATTTATACAGTTAATTCTGTTTTTATAACTACATACATAAGTACAAAATTATGAAAAATTAAGCCGAAAAAAAATACACAACGGAAAAAAGTTTTTATTAATTTATTATTTTATTAATTTTTAGAATTAAGAAAATAGCATTATTTTATACACGTTTTTACTGAAAAAAATTTTCACGTCTGGTCACACTAACTTTATGGAAAAACAATATCATAAGAAATGGCACACTTTAGTCCGTAAAAACTATCGTTTTAGATTCGAAAACGATTATCACATGTGATAGTTGACAAGTTGACCACCTCGAGGATGAAAAATATATCGGAGCTTGTAACTTTTATAAATTGAAAAAAAAAAAATCAAAATCAAAACTTTAAAACATTGCAATTTTTTGTCAAAAAAGTAACTTTATATACATGTTTCAATTTTTTAAAAAACTTAAACAAATTAAACATTTTCTGACATTTTCTGAAAAACTAGACCTTGAAGAAGCATGTGAGTGTAATTTTGTAAAATTTTGAATGTGCACCCTACATCAAGCTGTGGTCGACCACTGCTGTATTGTCAATTTTTTAACAAAAGTTCAACCTTTAAAAATATATAGTAAACTTATATATATTTATCTGAATTTTATATTATTGCAATTCACATTAACTACTTTATTACGTGTGCATAATTTGCATTTTGTTGATTTATTTTAAGAAAAGTCGTATATAAATCATAAAATAGTAAAATTTGTTATACACAGTTTTAAGGAAGACACATTTTCCTTTAAATTGAAATATAATATGCCTATAAGTTTGCAATATATTTTAGAAGGTTGAAATGTGTATTATTGAAAACATGGGATTTTTTAGAAAATTGTATTACTAACTTTATCGGTAGGTCGTCACAGTTTTTTGTAAAAACTTTGGAGACATATCATAGTATCTTACCTAATTCAAAAAAGTGCCGGAATCAACAATCAAAATTTTTTACAGACTCAAAAAAAAAGATTGCATAATTTAGCAAATTATGGAGATTTTCAACATATTTCTTAAAAAAATTAATTTTTATTTTAAAAGTTTTAGGGCAAAAACGCAAAAAAGTCAAGGCAAAAAATAGGAAATAAAATTTTTGAAGTGAAATATCTTTTAAACCATAAAAGATAATGTGGTCAGTATGCATTAAATTTCTTTGTCTTGCATATTTGTAAAAGTTACAAGCTTCGATATATCTTTCATGCACGAGTTGGTCAACTTTGGCTCACTGTAGCGCTCACCATACTTAAGTTACACATTCCAACAAACAATATTCTGAAAACCACTCCTTTATCGATGCTTCAAGTTTCATTAAAATCCTTCCGGCCGTTTAAAAGATCGAGATTTATTTCCATTTATTTTGCAAAAGGCCCTACAGTGCAACGTTTATATTACACTTGTAAAATTTGTTTAATTTTAGTTAGTTGGAAAAGAATTTTAATGAAAAATGAAGATCATAACACATATGAAAAATACCATAGCTCTTCAAATCTGGTTCATATTTGGTACTTACATACATTGCAAAACCACAATGACACCTATTTTAATTTTATTTTTTACCTTTTTACTTTTTTCTTACAAACTTAAAAACTGGTATAACGACTAAACATTTCAATCAGTTTCTTTTTTGCGGCGGAAACTGTCGTATTTTGCAGAGACCGTTCAAAAAATAATAAAAATTAAATAAATAAATTCTAAACAACAATTTCATTGAATAAAAAAATATTTAAATTGTATTCACATAATTAATACAAACAAAATTCAAATAAATAAAATGTAAAAAAATATTTTTTCAAACAAAAACAAAAGTATGAAAAAAAAAAACAATAATTTGAAAATTTTTTCATACTGATATTTATTTTAAAAGATATTTATTATTTTCATCACGATAATTATTTATATTTGAAAATAAAAATCCCTCACATATTTTTTTGAACAAATGGAAAAATGTTTTAAACAATTAAAATATTTATAATAATTGAAAAATAAAACTAAACAGTTTTCGGGTGCTTGGTATTTTTTTATAATTTCATTTTTGAATTTTTTAACTTAACGCGACCACAAAATATCGTTAAAATATTTTTTAAATTAATTAAATCGGGCATTTACTTACGTGTCTAGTTTTATATACATATATTATTAAGTGGTACAATTTTTGCGTAAAAGTAAAAACACTAAGATAATCAAAAAAATGTTTTCATTAAAAAAGTGTTGTTAGTTTTTCCTACAATTTATTAAAAATAGTAAACATTTCTGTGACAAAAAATCTAAATTGAATTTCATTATCAATAAACATAACAATAAATTAAAGATGGAAGGAGGAGAACGCTTTAAAAAATGCACTTTAATTACAAATGTACTTTTTTAAAAATTACCTTTTATTTTTTAATTATAAGGTTTAAAGAAGACATAATCGCTTTCTCAATTGTTTTTATTTCAATGAATGATTTGAAATTTAAAATGTTTTGAATATTTAAAATCACTACTTTTTACTACTTTTTTTTTTTGCCAATTTTCCATAAACAAAATTCGTGATTTTTACGAAGTTTTGAAAAATAAAAATGAAAATCCATTTTATTTCATAGCGTAATGTCTGACCAATTTAAAGAAAATCCGAAAACCCAAGGTCAAATAACAAAATTGTTTCATCGATCTTTCTAGCCGATTTGAAAAAGTTACTAAAGATTTTAAGTTGAATACAATAATCATTCAAGAAACTACGACGCTTCGTCCCCAGGAAGCGTCGGGAAAAATTATGGAGAAAAAGTGCTATCTTTCACTTCCCGAATCTCGAAAATTATAGTCGGTAATCCCGGGAATTACTAAATACTAAGAATACATGTTTTTAACTATTTGATTCTACTATACTAAATGTTTTCAATAAATATTATCATATCGACAATAGAGAAATGCTGTGTATTAAAAAATGTTAAAATAGATTAGGAGTCGAGCAACAGTAACTTTGATGTCCAAATGAAAAAATAACGACTTTTTAAATTTATTAATTATCTGTAAAGAAGAAAATGACCTACTCCGAGATTATTACTTTTAAAAAAATGATTATTCTTTTATGCATCAAAATCTATGAAATTATAAACATCACATTTTCACTCATTTTCACTCTTCCTTCCGGTTCATTTGAGAATTATTTTTCTTCTACCTTTACAAAGTAGCATACACCTGATAATAGTATGAAAAGTTTTACTTGCCCTAAAATACATATAACTACATCAATACAACACTTCAAGTCAGAGGACTTTTAAATTAAAAAAAGCTCGTTTTATTGAAAACTTAAAGGGAACGTATAGAATTTCTTTTTTAATGACGGTACAAAATGAATTTAAACACCCAAAAAATTTCTCAAAAAGAATACAAACCAGCTAAAAAAAACTATATTTGAAAAAAATTAAAAAAAGGATTTTTTGTTTCACCTTTTAGTATAATATTTCTTAGTTACCTGTAATGATAACGTTGCGAAAATTTTGCATTAATTTTTCAAAATTAATTTGTGCCCTGAAATTATATTACAAAGTGGAACAAATCTATCGGAATCTCCTTTAAATCTGATTAAATTTCGATCAATGAAAATGTAAACTAAATAAAAAATATTTTATAAAAAGTGTTAGATTTTATAATAGAATTAAAGATGTTGAAAAAAGGTTAAAAAATAAAAATCATTTCTTATTGTCCATTTAATTTCGTCGGTAATTTCCTTGTTCACGGGAACACAACAAAAATTTTCCCGATTGCCGGGAATGAAAAAATGTCAGGAATTACAAAACCTTAACTACTACTAACTAATTTTGTAAAAATTTTTCAGTAACAGAAAAATGTTATAATATAAAAAAATATTTTTCATGAAGTACTTAGAAATATAATATAATTCATTTGATAACTTTTAAGGAGCAACATTTTTCCAATTTTTCATGAAAAAGGGATTTTGTTCGCCACTAATTTCATAATAACTCCGAAACTATTTAGCGCATAAAAAAGAATGTTAATCTATTTTTTAGATAATTTTATTTGATATCGTTTGGAGTTTTATTTATCTAAATTGAACATACTGTTCTCGAAATATTAGTCATACCCATAAAAAATCAAGACCTGATGGAGAAAATCTAAAAGCAGATTCGTTTTCTGTACGTCAAATTCCATCTAGTACACCCTTTTTTGTGTAATGGAGGATCTTAACCTTAATAATCGATTAATTAGAAACTACATTGAGTAAAAACATCATATAAAGTATTTTTACACGGTAATATTTTGTTTTGGTTTGTCAAAAATTCGAATATTATAATACAATTTTATGGTCTAAACACAAATTGTTTGATTATAAAAAAATACTTATGATTTTTTTTTTAAATACAAATGGTACTTTTAATTTATTGAAATTATTCAAAAATATTTGATTTTTCTCTCTGTGAAGCTATTAAAATGTATTCAACTTTTGTTAAAAAAAAATCAAATAACGGATTTTGATTTTTTTGCTGTTTGAAATTATTAAAAAAAAAAAGAAAAAAAAACTAAAAAGTATGTTACTTTAAAAAGCAATATTTTCCACATTCCTTATCAGATTTTCATTATTTCAAATGCATTAGATTTCTAAATTTTATTAAATAATTTTAGTCTTTTACTAAATGCATTTTAGATGCAAATGCATTTTTGAAATTGTTTTCCCCCCTACGATTTTAAATTTTTTATTTCTATCAAAAAGTGATTCAATTAAATTTATAGTTTTTTAATATTTTTAAATAAGTTTATATATATATATATATATATATATATATATATAAACAAAAAATTTCGAACAAAAAAAAAACGCAATTTTTGAATTCACCACCCCTGATTTTGATAAAATTTCATTACGCCAATAGAAAATTTTAAGTTCTTCAAAATATTCAGATTTGTTGTAGTTTAGTTTTTATCGCGGTTTAAATTCATTTTTTTCAGAATTGTTTTTAAAATACATGAAATTTAAATCCATATATCTTCGGAACTGTTTGTCCGATTTGGCTCAAATTGATGCTTAATAAATCTAGTTTCTAATTGTTTTTGTAAAAGCGTAATTTTTGAAAAGGAAGGATAATGAAATCAATATTCCTCCTTGTATCAAGGATATTTAAAATATCATGGCTTCCAATTTTATATTTTTTCTTTAAATTGTTTCTTAAAGTGTTCTAAACAACTTATAAGCAATTTGGAGTAGGACCATGAGGGGATGCTGAGAATATTAACATTTAGTCAAAAAATCATTTATTTCATTAAGAATTTGAAAATTTATAATGTTTTTTGAACGAAACAATTTGTATATGTATAAAAGAACGTTAAAACTTCGTCTTATTATTAGCGATTCTCTTTTGATAATTTGAAAAATTGTACAAAATAAATATATCTTAGGAGAAAGGCTGCCATCCCCAAAATTTATGGATGAATATTTATACATAACTACATACATACACGCAGAGAAAAAAATGATTACATGATTATCACTTCAACAATATTATGTTCTCATTGTTAATTTTAATAACTCTGTGTTCATGATAACAACGGTTTTGATTCAATTTTGTCTTTTACACTCAATAAAAATTTTAAAATGATTGATGAAAAATTATATGTTTTCAAATATATTTACCAGAAATAAAATTTTGCAGTCTTTTTCCTTGTTCTTAAACCATATTCTGTTTTTAAACCATGTTAATATTATTAATAAAATGTTACAAATAAATCAAAATAAGAAACTGCCCAAGGAACCATACCTCTAAAATGAATTCTGATGTTGTTATATAAAAAATATAAAAAAGAAAAAAATATAAAAAATATGAAATTTAATTTTTCACTTTTAAGTGTTTTTTTATTAATCTAATTCATTTTCAACTTAAAGCTAGTCTTAATCTAGCTTATAATTATACACAATTATACATTAAACACATATAATATGTGTATCATGGGAAAGTGCTGAGACAAAATAATACATGCTGTTCAGCTATTGTGAAGTGTGGACAAAACACTTCAACAATGTAGAAGTATTAAGTTACATGCAGAAGGCATGCAACTTCGACTAGTCAAACACACTACACCTCTCTTTTCCGGAAAAGAATAATCAATACAAGTTTGATTATTCTTTTATATAATACAAAAAATTTTTTTAGATGAAGGGGGTTATTTAGTCTAGTTCTAATTGCTGTTATTCCCTTCCTTTCCCTAAAAAAATTTTTTTGATGATCAAATGATCCTTTACGGGAATTAAAATATATATATATATATATATATATCTCTTATAAGAATTCGCAAAAATTATAATAATATTTGTATTTTAGTTTAAATTCTAGTCATTAAAATAATGCAATATAAAAAATAATTCAAATTTTAGTAGTGAAAGTAACTTTTATACTTTCTTTAATGAAGAAAGGAAATTATATATTTGATCAAGAAAAGTTTCAATGAAAACCATAATACAAGTGGTAATGAAACAAAAATATCCATCACCTATTATCAGTAATGACGATGTGATGGTAGAATTAGTTTTTAATTGTTTGGATGAATTATTTACGACAAAATCAATTATCAATCATTCAAACGAAAGTTTTACGAATATTGTCTTGACAAATCTACAGAACGAAATGATTTATTATATATAAATGTGTAAGAATACAATAAGATTGTTTATATGTTTTAAGATATATGTATGAGGCTTTTCGTATTGCCTTATTCAGTGGTAAAGATATTTAAAATCCATCTTTTTGGGATAACTTAGGATCAATATGTAAAAATATTAAAAATATATTTTAAGTATATGAAGGTATTATTATTTAGAAACATTTTGTAGACGGGTTAACTGCTAGACAACATATTTTACGGTATGCATTTATTTATAGAGTCTTTTAATTCTGTTCTTGTGGACGGTGAAAAGTTTCCCATTAGTGTCCATTAAGGTGACATTGTTTGAAATGACAATTTCTTTAACAGTGAAAGGTCCTTTGTAGTCCGAATCTAACTTATGTCCTGCTTCGTTGCGGACTAGAACAGAATCATTTACGTAAAGTGTAACAGGATTTGAGGTATCATTGGATGTTTTCTGTCTTAGAAGTTTAGCGGCTCGACGTTGGGCTAATTGGAGTCTAAATTTAACTGCCTTTTCATAAGCGTCAACGTTATAAAGGGGTTCTATGCGGTTGGTTTTGGTAAAATCAAGCTCTCTTGGAATTTTTCCGTAAATCAATTCAAATGGACAATATCCATGAGCTGTAAATGGAGTTGTATTATAACAGAATACAAAAAATTTCAACCAATTATCCCAATCTGATTTGTCTGAAGAAACATAAGATCTTAAATACTCGTTAAATGTTTTGTGAGATCTCTCAACAGAACCGAGTGTCTCATGATGGTAAGCAGTAGAGTGTATTTTCTCTACTTTCATCAGCTTGCATAGTTCCGAAAGTACTTGATTTACGTATTCAGTACCTAAGTCCTTTACTATGGTATCCATTGGACCGTATATTAAAATAAAATCTTCCATAATGGCTTTCGCAACATTTCTGACAGATTTATTTATTATGGGTATAGCCACTAAATATTTAGTTAAATCGCACATTATAGTCATAGCGTATTCATTCTGTGAATCTGATTGTGGAAGAAGTCCTATAGTGCCGATTATCACTCTTTGAAAATCTTTTTGATGAGTTGCTGTTAAAATAAGAGGCTCCTTGCCTTTAACCGTGGTTTTGTTGGTTTGGCACTCGAGTCATTGTTAGACATACATATTTTGCTATGTCTCTAGTCATGCCTTTCCAATGATATTGAAGTCTTATTTTCTTAATCATTCGAGTTATGCCTAGATGTCCACTTGTAATGGGATCATCATGATATTTTTGCATAATTCTCAATTTTTCGGAATCAGATGAAACTTTAGTTAATTTTGGTACGAGCATAATTGTTAATATATAATCTTTCAAGATTTCATTACTCTTACTTTTGAAGGTTTCAATATTAGTTCCTAGGTAATTAAGTATACTGGCATCTAGTGAGAGTAGCAATGTTGTAAGGCCAATATTATTAGCTATTTTTTCAAGCTTTAGAAAGAGGTGACCTAAGTCGACATTTCTATTAATAATAAGGTCTTTGAACTTAAACTCGGAAAGTACTTGCTTTCCTTTATGGATAATTACTTTATCCTTAGTAAAATACAATCGAGGTATTTTACGGTGCTCATGGGCATTTATAGCCTCATATATATTAAAATGATTTGATTCTACTAGCGGTATCGCAGTTTTATTTGTACTTGTTCCGATTGTTTTTGCCTGTAGTCTGGTGGTGACTTAGCATTGCGTTGACTTCAATATTTTTGATACCCTGAAACTCTATGCATGACAGCGCATCTGCTACTGTATTTTTCTGACCCCTAATATACTCGACTACAAAGTCGTATTCCTCGTGGTCAAGTTTCATACGTATGAGCTTTGAGGATGGATTCTTTAGAGAAAATAAGTAGGTGAAGGGTCTATGATCGCTTTGTATTACAAATTTTTTACCATAAATGTAGGGTCTGAAATATTTCACAGCCCAATGTATTGCAGTTAATTCCTGCTCTATAGTAGATTTATTACTTTCACCCTTAGTGAAAGATCTTGAAGCGTATGAAATTGGCATTAGCTTACCTTGTTTTTCTTGACTAAGGACAGCTCCACAAGCGTATTCGCTTGCGTCTGTTGCAATATAAAAGGTTTTAGAAAAATCCGGGTATTGAAGTATTTTTGGACTTAATAACTGATTTTTAAGGTATTGGAAAGATTTTTTCGCAATCTTGGGTCGATTCAAAAGGTAAATTTTTTTCTAGACAATCTCGGTATATGTCCTGATGATTCAGCAAAGTTTGGTATGAATCTTCGGTAATAATTGCAAAAGGCTACGAAGCGTTTAGCTTCATCACCATTTTTTGGTGTAGGATAGTTTTGTACGATAGAGAATTTGCTATCATCAGGCAAAATACCTTGATCAATACATTTGTGACCCAAAATGGTTACTTGAGTACAGAAGAATGAACATTTATCTGGATGTAATTTTAGATTGTATTTTCTGCACACTTTAAATACATTTTTTAAATTACGTAACATATGTTCCTTAGAACAACCAATTACTATTAGGTCATCCATATACACAAATGCTTGTGCTGGAGATAGACCAGAAACTGGTAATGACATCATACGTTAAAAAGAATTTGGGGCTATTTTTATACCATGTGGCAATCTTTTGAATCTGAATGATCCTTTATCTGTAGAAAATGGTGTAATATCTCTAAATTCCTCTTCGAGTTCTATTTGATGAAAACCAGACATCAGGTCAAGACAAGAGAAGAATTTAGCTCTACCTAATTGATCAAGAATGTCATCTATTCGAGGTAAAGGAAATTTATCTGCTACTAAGTTTTTATTAACTGCTCTGTAGTCAACTACTAATCTCTATCTCTTTTGATTAGTACTAGGTAAAGGTTTCTTTGGCACTAAGAGTATGGGGCTATTGTGATCTGAAATTGATGGTTCAATAATATCATCTTTAATAAGCTTGTCAACCTGATTGTTTACTTCTTCTTTTTGGGAATGTGGAATTCTATAGTTTTTGATGTAAACAGATTGCGTATTACTGACAGATTCTAATGCAAAAATATCTATAAATTCGTTGCATAATAATCTAAGATCTTTTTCAACAAATGATGTAAAGTTTCTGGAAAGTCTTTACATTTTTTTCTTTGGTTTTGTCAGGCTTAAAATTTTGTTTGACAATCTTGTAGTCATTTAAAATTTCGGTTACAAGTTTAATATCAGAGATTATTAAATCTTATTCAGTAGTATTTACTATTTTTACTAAAGGATTTGATTTTGAAGTTAAAGTGTTTGCGACATAAACGCCGTCTTGGATTGATTGATAAGGTATTAATATATCTTGTTCTGATTCAAATTTTATGGATCTGGCAGGTATTGCTATTGAATTAATGGTTGGATCATTTCTGAGCGGTATTCCAATATCATGGTCAATTTCATTTGATCTAAAAATTATTATATCCTTATCATTGGAATATTCTAAAATACAATTATACTTCCGTATGAAGTCCATTCCAATTATTTCATCTGCCTGTATTTTAAAATCGTCTTTTACTACATGAAATGTATGAGATATAAGATATTTGTCTATTTTTAATTGTGATTTTACACTACCTGAAGTTGAAATTAAGCCTTGACCAATAACGTTTAGATTTTTTCTGTCATAGACATTTATGGATTCATTTAAAACTTGGTTGTGCTTAACAATTGAAATATCAGCGCCAGTATCTATTAAAAAATTGTAAATTGCATCAATTAGAGTAGTTCTGCAGCGTAAGTAGCTACATAAATTTAAATTAATATTGTAGGGTTTGGATTCTACTGAGTACTTAGGGGTGCTTGCCCGTTTCCCGAGTTGTTTTCAGCAGTCATATTAATATTTCTAGTTTGTATATTATTACGATTCGTATTACGGTTTCTATTATAACGGTTGCAAACATTATTGTTACGATAAGATCCGTTATTGTTCCTATTTTGCATATTATTTCTATGGTAGGGAAAATTTCTGTTTTGGTTGAAGTTGTTGTTTCTGTTTTGGTTACTATTGTTATTACTGTAACCTTGGCGTTTAAACCCATATGCAAGAATGGAATTTTCTTGACCATATACTTCGGTACAACTGCTTATAAATTTTGTTAATACTTCGTTCATATTGTTAAAAGTCCCTGATTTTATGATCAGTTTGACTCTATTATTTCAAGCATTTTTGGTAATTGCCGTGACAGCTGAACGAGTAGCATATTTATTGGCTATTTCATGCGGTAACCCATCTCTAATGTAAGAAGTTTCTAACTTCTTTGTTAATTCTTCAATTTCTTTGGCATAGGAATTAAAATTTTTTTCCGGATTGCCTTGTGCTCATTAGTTTGGCATTAAAGAAATTAAATATCTTGCTGTTCCTTTCAATTTTATTTTGATTAGGTTAACAGCCACCGACTCATGAGTGTCTTTGATGGAGTCCACTAAGTTAATGGCATCGATAAAGCTCTGTAGGTTTTCAGAATTTCCGTCGAAATCTGGGATTAATCTAGAGGCAGTATTTAAAAATTCTATTAAGGTTTGAGGCATCTTGGTTTTGGTTTCTTTTTCGGGTAATATATTGAACACTATTGGTTCATGAAGTGAATGGGGTACAAGGATTTTTAAGTTTTTTCTATAACTTACTGAAATTTGTTTTTCACGTAGATCTGAATAAAAATTATCAGCAGTGGTTTGGTGAGATTTTGTTAGTCTGCTGTAATTCGCATTCAATAGCACTCTAAGTTTCTCTAGCTGATTTTGAAGAATATTGATATGCTTATTAACAGTTTCAGGTTTTGTTTCCCTGTCAACGTTTACGCATTTATATGACTTCAAAAATTCTTCTTATAGATTTTGCTTTGAATACAATAGTTTCCCATTCCATTAAATGTTATATATTCATACGCGAAGTTGTGTTAGAAATGTTGTGAAAAAAATATATAGTTTTTGGAATTGTTATGAACTTTTTTCTTCAGAAAATCATAAGAAGTAATAATAAGTAGTATTAATAATTAGTACATAACCAGAGTACTGTGGCGATGATTAGACTTTGTCTAAATTGGTTGCCAAGGATGCTGCTCAAGTATATGACTTTCTTAAAGACCTTTTATGTACGGTAGGTAATTCAATTTTGACCACAATGTCGTTTACGACGTTCGCATTTGGATGTTCAACTCTTGAATTCGTACCGCCCATTTCAATAATTGGTTTATAAAAGAATCAATAATATATGTAATAAAGAAAATGCTAAATGAATTAGCATAGAATGTAAGTATAATAGTAATTATTAAACTAATTAAAGACTTTCCGAGTCGTAGTTTACGCTATTATCCCGAAACTAATCTAATCTAATCAAAGTTGATCCAATCGACAAGATAAACAAGAAATATGCTTTTAAGATTTACTTATTTTATTGATTAATTTCACCGTTCATATCATTAATATCGATATATAATAGAACAATCAAATAACAATAATATAAAGTTAAAAGCGAAAAGGATTTTGTTGTTTATTTATAAACAATATCAATTAATTAATAATCAATAAAAATATTTCGTAAAGGAATAATTATTTTTACTTTACGAAGATAAGGGATTTTATAAAACATTTTATATAAAAGAAAGCAATGGATAATAAATTTTAAGAAAAACAATAGCTAAAGGGGTTTCTAACAACCATTAGAACTGTTGCGTCCGTTAGTTGCGTGACCGTTTACAATAGCAAATGGCAAGTTTACAATACGGCCAGCGACTTGTTAGTATGTTTTCCGTCACCATGTTTTTGCAGGGTGAATAGTGGCAATGGCATACGTCGGTCATCACCAATTGATGATCGAAAACGGTTCAATACTTTTATATTATACCACTGCACAGTGGGGCAGAATCGAAATGTTTTGGAAATAAATCTGTAACTTCTGATCGGCTGGTTGGATTTTCATGAAATTTGGTATAGGCGTAGCAGAGGAATGCACAATGATAAGCTTGGAAAATATTCATAATTGTCTAAATAATTATTCACGCAAAGCTAAAGGCAAAAGTTGCAAGTTTGTAAAAATATAGTCATATATACAATAAATTGGAAATATAAAAGTTTAAAGGCGCATATTTCTGAAATGAGGCATGATATTGACTTGAATCTTTTTGCAAAAAATCGAAAATTATATATGCTAAAGCATAAGCTTAATTTGGAAAACATACTTTTAAAATTTCTTTCGCAATTTAGAAAAAAACCAAACAAAAGGCTCAATTTGGGGTTTTTGGAGAAAATAAAAATTTTTTAATTGTAATAACATATTTGTTTATAAAGGTATCTTAATGAAATTTGCAGGAAATATGAATCCTATTAATATAAATAAAAGCGCGTTAACCAAATTTCAATCGGGGGTAGGGTTTTCCAGAATTCCCAAAAAAAAACTAATGAAAATTCCCAAAAAATGGGATTTTTTACATTTTTGGCTATAGAATTCACATTTTTCCGAAGTCCCGTAGATTTTGATTTAAAACTTTTAACAACATATTGAAGATTCTTAAAATATATTCCGCTTGTCGATGAGAAGGTATGGTCTAAAATCAAAATTTTTATATAAAATGGGTCGAATTCGGGAGGGTATGTACCATGACCAATTGAGTTACTGGGCTTGTTTTTTTATCTTGTAGTTATCTCTGTGAAGTTTCCTTTCAGAAAAGTGCAAAATTATTATATGTTGCTAAAGAAAATTTTAGTTTAGGTAAAAAAGAGTGTAGATACTTTTTCGGCTAAAAGGACACAAAAAGTCATCTTTTTTGCAATTTTCAAATTCAAAATCGTTTATTTTTGGACTGGGTGAAGATATTGACTTCAAATTTTTTTTATGCAATAGATAATTTTGTTCTTTAACTAGTTAAACTAATAAAATCAGTCGGAAATACTATGTTATATATGAAAAAAACTGTACCAAGGACATGCAAAATTATGGTGCTTAAAAATTCAAACGCAAATAACTCTAAAGCTATTAGAGATAAATAGGACATGTAAGCATGTATAGGTCTTATCAGGGCCTATAATAATATATAAAAATATTTGAAATCGGACGAGAAACAAAAATTTTGCAAGCGATTAAATATTTTTTATGTCAGAGGTACCTAACTTTGAGCTCTTTAGTTTTAGTTAAAATATTGTCTTATAGTAATAAGAATAAATATTAAATTAAATTAATAAAAATATACTTAGCGGATTTTTAATAAATTTTTTTTTTGTTTTTTTTTTTACTTTTTATTAAATATTATACTCATATATTCTCTTCATATATTCTCTTTTTTTTAATTTATTGCTAGATTTCTATTTTAAAGTAAATTACACAAACAAAGACCTACTTAATTTGTCTATATACTCTACAGTCCATCAAGTTTTTTAATTCATCTATAGGTTCTGCAGTCTAGGTTGATTATTTTGTTGTTATTTATGCCCCTGACTTCGGAGGGACATGACGGCAAATATCTCATCTGATATTTGCTTTTTTTGTGTTATTTAATTTTTGTAAAACATCCTTAGTTCGCTCTAATCGCGCACTTTAATTTAACACATTTTTTTATATATATATATTTTTTTTAATTATTAATATGTTTTACAAATAATTAACGTTTTTATTAGTTTTATTTTATATTAAATTTCAGTAATTTCCTCAATTTAGGTTAAATAATGTTGCTGTAGTATTGTCTTTTTAAGTATTTAATGTTTGTTGTTTTTATTTTTATAATAATTTATTATAACATCAGAAGACTCTTGTATAAAATTATTGTTGTTGCTGCTGCTGTAGTAGTGTAATTATTTTATGTGTTTAACATTATAATGTGATTTTCAACATTTAATTTGATTACTGCTTTTATTTATTATTTTTTTTCTAGTTTTTTATTTGTTTTCGTTAATACATCACGTTTAAGAAGGTAAATAATGTGGAAAAGGAAAGTTCTCAACACCGCAGGATCGCCTTGTAATATAAAAAATATGAAATTATTTAATTTTTATTTTGAGACAGCCGCTAACGCAACTGTCACTTTTAAGTGTTTCTTTATTAATCTAATTCATTTTCAACTTAAAGCTAGTCTTAATCTAGCTTATAATTATGCACAATTATACACTAATATACATATAATATGTGTATCATGGTTGAGTGCTGAGACAGCATAATACATGCTGTTCAGCTGTTGTGAAGTGTGGACAAAATACTTCAACAATGTAGAAGTATTAAGTTACATGCAGAGGGCATGCAACTTCGCTAGTCCAACACACTACAATGTTTCTTATTTTGACCCAAAGGCCAAATTTTGAATAATCGCACTTTGACCCATTTAAAGTGCTCCAATCGAGTCTAAATGTATAACCGACCCCCACTAACTTTGGAGGCCGACCCGCCCATGCTAGTGGCACACCACCTCGAACCTTCTGGGGTCCCCATACAAAAATTTCAAACAATTACCATTTTTGGCGCTTTAAATGAAACAATCAGCGAAATGGCTATGTTTGTTTTGTTTTGGAGTTTATTTTTTTTTAATACTCGTGCAACTTAATAATAGAAAAGAAACTAAAAAAAATATTGTTTGAAACACACATGGATTTTCCTACAATTTTTTAAGAATTTTTTTTAATCTTGGCGGGCTCAATATTGACCCAAATTTTTTTTTTTGAAATTTCATTGGATTTCTTACAAAATTCTAAATAATATTACTGCAAGAACCATATAAATATGTAGATTCGTTAAAAAATTATACTAATCTGAAGCAGGAAACGTTAAAATATGGACAATCGGAATTAGTGAAAATATATTAAATACCGTCAAATCTTTTCAAACCGTGACCTGAAAAACTAAATTTAAATTTTGAGTATACTTTTTAGAAATAATGTTAATATTTGGACCTAAATAAAATTTAAACGAGTAGAAATATTCAAGTGAAATTTTGACGCGGTATAGATGGACTTACCCTAAAACCAGGGAATTAAAAACACACCCTCTGTTTTATACCAAAATTCAGAAAATCACAAGCTGAAATAAACGCGTTTTAAAAATTTACTTTTCCGTCGTTATAAGAGGCGTCCTCAGAAAATACTTTTTGTGTGTTTATCCAACATATGGAGGTATTTTATTAAAATAATTTTTGTTTGTTCTCAGTTTTGCGATTTTAGAATTTTACAAGCAAATTTAAAAAATTTTGTAAAATTGACAAAGTTTAGATAGGGTTTGTGGGGAGGTCGTTGTCCCTTTTGAAAGCGTTAAAAGGATTATATGGTCCAAAACAAAAAACAAATTTTATAAGTGAAAAATATTGCCAACTTTTTTCCTCCTTTTGAAAGCGTTAAAAGGATTATATAGGCCAGAACAAAAAAAAAACACATTTTATAAGTGAAAAATATAGCCACTTTTTTTTCAAAAAAACCTAAAAAATATGAAATTTTTTTAAAGTTCCAACTTTAGATTAATACAACTTGCAGCAATATTATTTAAAATTTTATAGGAAATCCGATGAATATTGAACAAAAAGTAGGGGTCCGCCAATATAAAAAACGAGGCTAAAACTGAGTGAAAATTTAATTCGACCGAAAAAACCTAAAAGAGATAACCACATATAAGCGTATCTTTAATGGTATTTAAAAGGACTATCTATATGTAAATTTTTTCTGTGAAATCATAAATGAATTTTTGGCGATTTTTTAAAAAAATTGTATACCTGAGATGACCAACTATGGAGGACTCCCCCCTGACCGTGACCTCTTCTTTGGCCAGGTGAAATTCTATTGAGTTATTTCCAACAGTAGACTAGTTACAGAATTATTAAAAAAAGCGTTTTGGGACCACTGTGCATTGGCTACGGGAACAAATTGTTTATTTAGTTATGAGTTTTTAACATCTACAATAGTACAATGTTTTTGGAAATTTTTGTGGCATATTAAACTTTAAAGTAGCGTAGTTTTGTAAAAGTTATTGATCTCAATATTTCTATATATAACTAAAAATTGTGTCAGCTAGACAAAAGAGTTTATTTGAAAAAAAATGGAATCCATACTTTTTATGATTTTTGCAATTAAACTAAATTGATTGTAAAAAATTGGATTTTTGGAGAAACTATAAATATTTTATCTTTTATCAAATCTTTGCTAGTAGAGATATCCTAACGAAATTTTCGATGATTGTTGACTTTTTCAATTAAAATGGTAGTTTTAAAAATTTTCAGATTTTGTTTAAAGTAATCCCACAATTCCCTAAGAAGCAGCGAAAATCAAAAAAAAAAAGATTTTTTTGAATTTTGCACATAAAGTTCACATTTGTTGCAGGTTTGGAAAAAGCCGTTGGCAAACTCTTTGGAATACATTAGAGTTTATGAAACTTCATTCGGGTTGCAGAACTAGCCTTTGGGATTTTAGAACATGTAGACTAAATTAAAAATTTGGATACAAAATAGGTCAAATTCCGGAGTTCTATTAGGCGTTTGAGTTTGTTTTTAATTTTTGAGTCATCTCTGTTAAAATAACTTTCAGAAAAATATAAAATTATTATATGCTGTTAAAGAAAATTTTAGTTTATTATTTTTTTCAATTTTCAATTTAAAAATCGGTTATTTTTAGATACATCGACAGCAGGTTGGAAGTTACAGATGTATTTCCAAAAAATTTCGATTCTGTCCCACTATGCGTTGCACAGTAGTCCTAAAATGCTTTTCTTGGAAATAATTCTGTAACTTGTGAACCGTTGGAGAGATCTAAATAAAACTTCACATGGTCAGAGTTGAGGCGTTTTCGAGTTGATTTTGAGGAGTACAGTTCCTTAGGGGGTCACTGGGGTAGACCACCAAATTTGGTCACCTCGGGTACGTTTTTTTTTAATTGGTAAAAAATTCATTTATGATTCTAATGCAAAAAGTATTACACATAGACAGTCCTTATAAATCTCTATAAAATATATGTTTACTTGTGTAAACATAAATTTTATCTCAATTTTTGGCCTCGTTTTTTAAACTTGGGGGGCCTTAATTTTGTCATAGGTTAGGTTAGGTTCCTAGTTCCTAGTTCCTAGCTATCTGGTCAATAAGAGACAGCACGCTTGGTTCCAATTTGGTCCCGTTGTGAAACCCTGAGGGATCATGTGCTACTAACTCATATGTCTATAATAGCGTTCGAAACGAACCAACCCGACGCATGTATGAAAGAATTGATCCATCTGATATCAATATCAAGATCTGATAATATATGCACAAACTGACTTCCAAAATTAGCAGTCCTGATCTCGGCAAGAGTGGGACAGTGGCATAAAAGATGCTCCACCGTTTCCTCCTCTTCCTCATCCCGGCAACTTCTGCAAAAGTTGTTAAAAGGGAGCCATAGTCCGATATATATATATATATATATATATATATATATATATATATATATATATATAGCAATTTTTTGGAAAACAATCCCAAAATTGTAAATTTTTTTTAAGTTTTCAACTTCTTTAATATATACCCCCATATTTGGATTAAACATAAAAAAATATTTTCTGAGACAAGCCTTTTATCATTTTAATGAAAAAGTAAATTTTTTCCCGAACTGGGATTTTGGGTATTTCGGTAAGTAAAAGGAGAATTGCCTAATTTTGAAACAAGTTTATCTATATTGTGCCAAAATTTCATTAAAATACCTCTTCTCGTTTAAATTTTATTTAGGTCCAAATATTAACATTATTTCGCAAAAATATACTTGAAATCTAAATTTTAAGTTTTTCAAGTCTGAACAAATTTTACGGTACTTAATATACATATTTTCAATAATTCTGATAAATTGTTTATACTCTTGCTTGAAAAATAATAAAAAACGTTGTCTTGTTAGGTCATTTTTAGCATTTTTCCCATGTATTTTATGAAAAATGAAAACACGGCGTGAGCAATGTTAATTTCTTTTGTTACCTTTACAGTGCTCTTGTACTTGTAACATGTCTGTGTTTTTCATACATAAATATGAAATATTTTCATACATAAATATTTATTGTTATTTTTTTGTTCAGATGTAAGCAAAATAAGTATTGAGTATCTACGAAACCTGTGGAGGATTACAGTTTATTGAAATAAAATTTGGGTTTTTAATATATTTTTGAGAAATAATGTTAATTTTTGGACCCAAATATAATTTTAACAAGTAGAGGTATTCCAATGAAATTTCTTCACGATATAGGCGAATTGGTTTTAAAATTAGGAAATTAAAAAGTTTAGTTTTTTTGTACAAAAATACCCAAAATTGCAGTCCGGAGAAAACTTGTTTCAAAAATTGATTTTATTCATATTCGTCATAAAAGGCTTGATTCAGAAATTAAAAACATTCCGTGTTTTTTTTTTTTTTTTTTTAATAGCCTGTTTCACGATGCACTGTAAAGAAAATCTAAGCGAAAGAAAGCAAGTCGAACAAATTCGAATCGTTTTGGGTTTCTCTATTTAATAAATTTTCGTTCGCGTGAAAAAATTTAAATAAATTAAAATAAAAAAAGAAACAAAAAATATACAAAATCAAATTTATCTTGTGAATTTCAGTTTCTATATTGATATTTTAAAGAACACTATTAATCCAAATGAATACCAAACATTATTAAAGAACATGTGCAATCAGTCGAAAGCCGAATAGTAAGTGACTGATATTGACATCTTCGTTCGTACTATTCAAAATGCAGAAACCCAATTTTGTACGAAAACACTTACGTTTTCGTTCGAAACCCAAATCAGTTTCGTTCTCCTAGAAAGCGAAAGAAAGCATTCGTTTGTCATAGAGAAACAGGCTTATAAATTATAGTAGTATAAAATAACAACGTGTTACAAATTTTGACTCCTTTTTGTACACTTAAACAAAACCGTATGCGTACTCAGTTTTTCATTTTCAGATCTTTTCTCGTTTTTAAAGGAATTAAAAATTTAAGGGAATACATTTTTCGAAAATTTAATTTAATTATTTCTACACCTATCTATAGAAGCTTACTATCACTCGGAGCGACGAAAATCTTGAAAAACGTTTTGTAGAAAAAATATACATATATAATATACTTAAATTTTGTTGTTGTAGCTGTTTTAGTTAAAGATTATTAAGTATTAATGTACAAAGGCGTTACTATTTAGATGAACAAGTTAATTTAATAAAAATATACTCGATATTAGTTTTTGCATATATATATAATATAAATAGAATTTCCAATATATATATTTATATATATATAAATATATATATTGGAAATTCTATTTTTAGTGGAATAGAACTAAAAAGTTCAAATGAGTTCCAGTTTCAAAATGCGATTGGTATATATTTATGTTTTGTTTATTTGTGATTATTGGCTGCGACTTTTTGCGATCTCTTAAAATATTAGAAATAATGTGCTGTACCTCATATTAGCAATTTTGTTAAGAATTATTTCAAAAGTTTAAGGTATTGGTTAAACATTTTTTATACAAATATTACACGAAGATCGGTGTGATTAGTTCCTGTGACGCCTATCTTCTTTATTCTTTATTTTCATAAAATTTATAAAATGTGTCTAAAATTCATAAAAAGAAAATATTTTTTTTAGTATGGGAGTGTCAGTAATTGTGGGAATGTTCACGGCCTTGTCAATTAACAGAATATAAAATTTCAATCCAATATCTCCGAAACTGGACACTATGCGATTGAGTTATGAATAATTATGAGACGATCTTCGTAAAATTTTGCACTCAAATTTGTGCTTTAACAACTTTTATATACATACATTCACACATGGACAATAAAGTAGGTGTGAATTTCTTCATATGAAAAATTTAATAATTTTATGTTTTAAAAGTGCTTCAACTTACATTTATGTTTTGTTTATTAAATACAACTATCTAAGGAATAAAAACTACTTTTGAAATTTATTTACATTGGGGTTTTGATATCGAAAGAGGGTTTTATGAAGGAAACCCATAATAAATTAGGTTTGTTTGCAAAAATTTTAAAATTACAAAATTAATTTAAATTTTTGGAACCAAATAATAATAAAATGCAATAATAGCATAAAAGAACATAATTATTTTTTTTAATTTCTTTGATTATCCCTAGCATAGCGAAGGCACACACATTAAAATTTTTTGATAGAATATTATTCCGTTATTATTAAAAATTATAATTTTTTTCATTAATAAATGAGCGAGAATGCTACTTAAATTATTGATTTATATCTGTTTAAAGATTTTAGTTATTATATTCCCAAGGCCACATTCCCATCAGACATGATAAACGATTCAAGTCGTTATCTTTCCAAACTCTCTGTCAAAGTGGAATATTTTACTCAGACTAGGGTCCCACGAATATTTCCAATAAATCCTAGTACAAAAAAATAACATTTTTCTTTTTATTAAATTTTTTCAGACATAACAATCCCGACCAAAGCCACTCACATATTACGACCTGTTACCATAATGCCTGTTGTTCATATAGTTAGTGGATTTCTTCCTTTCAATTATCTTTAATTGCTTTTTACATCTTTTTTCATTAAACAAATTCTTGTTTTTACAATAAAATTACATTTGTATAGTTTATATATATTATATTAGTTTGTCATAATTTATGGGTCTGAACAAGTTGTTTCCAGTTATTTAGAATATCATGCTGTAACGTGGAAATAATACACTCAATACTACTATTTTCACGTACATATTTCTTAATAAATTAATTTATGAAATTACTACTATTTCTTCCTTTTCTTTACTATTTTATTTTTAATTATTTTTCTTTTTCATACTAATATATTGAATATTTTATTAGTAATAGGTAATTACTAATTATTAGTAATAGGTAATTACATTGAGCGCCCCTACTGTAAATACTATATACACACCCACACAAATGTGTAACCATTGCTTTAGTTGTGCAGTTGATATTGCTTAATGGTCAACAAGTAATATAATTCTCATTTAGTTGATACATGACTAAGCATAGGTAAACAAAGTTTGATTACAGTCGTGGCGATTCCAAAAAGACAAGAATCCGCCATATAAGTCTCAAAGATTATTTTATATAATCGGAGAGCCGACTAGATTTTGCGAAAGTAAAATTTAGCCGTATTTTGCACGCTCAACTTCGGTTGGGTCCCTTAAATAAATTTTACACGAGTGACTTCGGTTTCTTCGTTCTCACGAGTGACTTCGGTTGTTCGTTCTCACGAGTGACTTCGGTTGTTCGTTCTCACGAGTGATTTCGGTTGTTCGTTCTCACGAGTGACTTCGGTTGTTCGTTCTCGCGAGTGACTTCGGTTGCTCGTTCTCTTAGTAGTATATTAACCCGTAGAATTGCATGGTAATAGTAGTTAAGAAGTAGCTAGATATTAGCTTTAAGAAACCATTGTACGTATTGTAGAAAAACATACGATTTTCGATTCCCGAAGCTGCCACCTGTACCAGAAACCGATCCAGCCGAATACCCGATTGACAGCTGAGAGTGTCGAAGGCGAACGAACGACGCCGATCTTAATTCTACTACCGAGCCAAAAATCTTCGGACCCGACGCTGCCACCTGAACCAGAAACCGATCCTGCCGTAAACCGGAACCAGTTTGACAGCCGAGAGTGTCGAAGCCGAAAGCTCAGAGCCGATTCTACTCCTGACCCGAGCCTACTATAAGCCGATCAAGCGAACCGATCTTAATATAAGCCGAAGTGTCGAAGCCGAACATACGACGCCGATCTTAATTCTACTACCAATCCAAGAACCTTCGATTCCCGAAGCTGCCAATTGAACCAGAAACCGATCCCGTAGTAAACAAGAACCAGTTTGACAGCCGAGTGTGTCGAAGCCGAAAGTTCAAAGTCGAATAGCTGAGCCGAGCCTATTATAAGCCAATTAACCGAGCCGAGCTTCTATAAGCTGAATGACCGAAACCAACATAATCTAAGCCGATTAACCGTACCGATATTAACATACGCCGAAGAGCCGAAATAAGCCTGGTTAAAGAAGAAGGAAGTGAAACATTTATTAAGCCGGTGGTATCCGAATTGGAGGTATAGAAATTATTTTCTCGTAATATCTTTATATTTTGTACTTGAAATATTCTTGACGTATTCAATAAAGAAACTATTATTATTTTAACCCCCCAGAAAAGGTAAAACAAACGTCTTATTACTTAAGGTTTGTGGATCCGTAAGTAGACCCTGGAGGCGACTAAGTTACCTCAGCCGTCGACAAAACCACGTTATAATGCATTATCCAAAAAGATCCTGGAGTTCCAACAAATGTACAGGAATTTATTGAAAAGGGATATGCTGCAATATAATGACCCTTGAATACCACTTCCTATTCCTATAATTAAAATTCTGGCTAAAATTGTTAAATAAACTTAAAAGAATTATTTTTTAAGTATTCATATCCAACTAGTGAGAAAAAATTCAATAATTTTTAATAATAACGGTATAATATCCTAGCAAAAACTTTTGGGGTGTATATCTTCGCTGTAGGAAGGATAATAAAGGAAACTCAAAAAAGTAATTAAGTCTTCTTATGTTGTTATTGACGTTTTATTAATATTTAGTTTGAAAAATAGGAAATTATTTTATAATTTTAAAATGTTTGCAAACACAGCTATTTAATTGTTCACAGACAAATATTTCTTCAAACAAACATCTTCTGATCTTCAGACTCCAATAGAGATTAATTTCAAAATTAGTTTTTCCTTAGATATTTTTGTATTTCATAAATAAAACATAAATATAAGTTTAAAAATTTTTAAAACATAAAATTTTGAAATTTTTTCATTTGAAGAAATTCAAATCTATTTTATTGTCCATGTGTTTATGTGAATTTAAAAAAAAAATTAAATTAATGAAAAACGTTTTGAAATTTATATGGTAGAATTAATTGACCGACCATAAACAGCTTCAATAGACTTCATTCATGTACCAAAATAAGCATGATTTAATTATCTTTGCACACAAAATTTAAATGGACTGAAAAAGAGCCAGATGATCAGGCAGTCGATCTTTAAGTTGACTGAATCCGTTAAAAACATTTATAAAAACGCATTGTACCCAACCCTATGATGATGTAAGGTATAAGTCCCTTAAGAGGACTTATTTTTTTAGAGCACTTTCTAGAAGAAATAATGTCAGAAAATTAAAAATTGAGAACCCAGATTTACCGCATAACAGGAGTGGACACGAAAATTGCTTGAAGGACCAAATTTGTAAATTCGCAGATCTAATGAGGACTACAATTATTTTGAAAAAAAAGAATACCAGTTTCAAACAATATGTAAAAAAAATAAAAAGAAATAATAATGACAAATAGCATACTTTATTAACTCATTTCATTCATACAAATACGACGGATTATAAGCAACTGAAATTTAATTTTTCGCCCTATAACAGATTACTGTATTTAAATTTCAAAAAATATATCGTCACCTAAAATGCAAAAGGCCGTAACCACAGAAAAATTAAACGTTGGTTTTCTACTTGTTTATAATATACTGATCAAAACTACATATACACAAAAACCTTCATATATATATATATATATATATATATATATATATATATAGTGTTTTCCACTTTATCTATTTTTCCCTTAAATGAACAATTAACAAATTTTACTTAATTGCTTAATTTTTAAGCAAAAAAGTAAAAATTGTGGTTACGCTCTTGCATAATGCTTTTTGTTCCTGCTGTAAAAAATACGGTGTGTAGATACGGCCTTTTCCATTTTAGGTGACGTTATGTATATGGGCCATTATCAAAGATTTTTGATTTTAGGCCTTCGAAAAAAAACAAATATATATATATATATATATATATATATATATATATATATTGTTTTTTTTTTTTTGATAACACTAAATCCATTTTTATAAATAACAAAAGTGACTCGAATAGATGTAGAACCAGTTCGCTTCAATATTTTCGTGAAGGGGGGGCGAAAGATATAATGTATGAGTTAAACATACAAACATTTTTACAAACTGTAAGTTCATGTATAATTGTGGTAAAAATTACGCGTAACATCAAAACCTAATAGGTTATTATTATAAGCATAACTTAGGGGGTTCCTAGTAAAATTAAAAAAAAAATCTTTAAACTAGAAATCGCGATTTTTAAAAAAATTTAAGTTATTTCTCCATATGTTATAAGAAAATATATTTGATTAGAGTTTAATACGCAGAAATGCTATTTAATGTTGTGATCCTTTTTTAATTCAAGTGAGTTTTTTATTCTTTTTATTTTCTTTTTTTGTTTTCCGTTGAACATTACAAACATCTACTAATTATACCAATTATATTTAATGTCGTGCTGTACATGTAATGTAACTTAGCAAAATCTGTTTGGACAAAAGTGTCCCATTTTCAACTTTCAACTATATTTGACTTAAATTTGCGGTTCAGATCAATTATATTTTTCGCCGTTATTATATCTATATATCCAAGATTTGTACAAATTGTAAATTGTTATAAAAAATACAAAAAAGTGTATAACATAACATTTTTTTATTAAATTTATTTTTAATGCTACTTCGATTTTATTGTGCAAAATTACAAAGAACTAAGTTCACGCAGTATTTCATGCTATTCCATAAGAAACTGTGAATGTGAGTGAGAAACTTTTAAAAAAATTTCCGCTCTTATTTTCTAAATTTTGAGGCTATCTACTGCGCTGACTATTTCGGTCACATCAACGAGATATATAGCGTAAAATACACATAATTTCAACAAGTACCAATCGCTATTTGTATTTCATTTAGGGGCGCACAGACCCCGCCCAAAAAAACTAAAAATAGAATTCAACAGTATTATTACTATGAAAATATCCCTTGATCCTGCTCGGCACTAGGCTTTAAAAATTCATAATTTTGTATAAAAATCTTCTTTTATATAAAATCGCATTATAATGTCAAGATTTCTTATTTTGTTTAGATAACTATTTTCATCTCTTTAATCTGAGACCATTTCCGAACTAAAGTTTCTACATTAAAAATCTTCATAGGTTTTCTCCCTATACCTCATATATATATATATATATATATATATAAATCTTTATTATATTATCTTTATTATTTATTAAAAAAAATTAATTAGTACATTTGATTATAATCAAATAATTATTTGATTAATTCATGAGTTCTATATGATTTTGATTTCTTAATATCAAATGATGTTTGTTTTTTATAATTTTCAAAATAGAATATAATATCAGACAAAAATCACATATAGCAGCATTTTTAATTGAGCATTTTGAGATTCTTTTAATAATTAAAAAATGTGCAATATAAAATTTTTAAATACTTATAAATTTACTTTTTCCATTCAAATGGTCGCACTGTCGTTACAAGAGGCGCCCGTCAGAAAATAATTTTTGTGTATTTCGGGTTCACTTTACACTCATCTACATTAAGATTCCTTTTGAAAACATGAAAAAAAATTATATATATATATATGTATATTAATATAACTTTTTATCGAATTTACATATTTATATGAATTTTGCAACAATATTGTTTAAAATCTTTTAAAGAAATCCAATGAATAATAAAAAAATTAGGGCCAATATTGAGCCCGCCAAGTTAAAAAAAAACTAAAACTGAGTGAAAAATTTATTTCGACCATTATTTTTAAATTTAAAGGACTATCTATATGTAAATTTTTTCTGTCAAATCATAAAATAATTTTTGACATTTTTTTTTAAAATCTATGCCAGGAATATGTGTTCCTTCAAATCAACTCGAAAACATCTCTTCTCTGGCCAGGTGAAATTTTATTGAGATATTTCCAACGATTCACAAATTACAGAATTATTTCAAAAAAAAAAAAAAAAACGTTTTAGAACCACTGTGCGATGTATTAAAAGTCCTCTTATGAACCAAAATGTATGTTAAAAATATTAAAATATATATTTCTATAACTGTAACTTCTAAATAAAATGTTTAAAATGATGGTGATTTTCAGTCGCAGGTAGGGAACTGAAGACCACCCTAAATATTTGAAATGGAAAACCATCGAACACACCGATGTGTAACTTCTAAATAAAATGTTTAAAATGATGGTGATTTTCAGTCGCAGGTAGGGAACTGAAGACCACCCTAAATATTTGAAATGGAAAACCATCGAACACACCGATGTGTAACTTCTAAATAAAATGTTTAAAATGATGGTGAGTTTCTAAAAGATTGTATTTAAATATCTACACTATTATAATCAATTTTGAAACAAGATAAAACATACGTATGTGTAGATAATGTAGGATATGCGTTACTTGGTTTTATAGGTTCAATTAAAATGAATTAGTTAAAAAAAATTGAGAAGCTCCTAAAATTATCAAAGAATCTACTACTTTGGCCCAAAAGTTGTTACAAAAATATATTCCAAATTTATTCTTAAAATAAATAGATACAACCTGAGATCTCACGCTTTTTTTCTTAATTAGGAGGGTGTATGTCACTTTTTGAAATGTCTACAGAGTTTCATATTAAAATTATAAAGAATTGTAGCTCAACTGAATACTTTTTTATATAATTGTTTTCTAATTAAATTTTTTTGTAATAGCGTTGTATTAAAATTTGGTATATTTTTAATATATTGTTTCTTAGGAGTAACCCGGACAGTATAAAATTCGTTCTGGGGACGCAGATGCAGATAAGATCATTAGATTCTAATATATACGAACTTTTTTAAGTGCAGAAACTAATTTTTGCCATATTTATATATTTGGATAATTATTAAATTATTAAAAATATATTAGGAATATTTTTTATGTTTATTGTCTATGATTGAAATCACTGCTATTAGAACACAAAACTTAGAAATCCTCGCCAATGTTAGATGAATGCTCAACACAGTTTTGTAAGATTGCCCGGTAATTCTCTGGAATGCCTTATATAAAAACCCATTTCCCGGGAGTTGAAAAATGTCGGGAAATCAAAAACCCTAATTCTTATTTTTTTTCTTAATAATAAAGTAATGTATATCCTTGTAAATACTCACAAACATTTGTTGAGTTTTTACAAGGATATGAAAGGATAAAATATTTAAAGGATATTTTTTCAAAATATTTAGTCCTGGAGAATAAAAACAAATAATTCCTTTAGCGTCTACAGATTGTTCTCTTTCATTTGATATCTATATTGCTAAAGAATATGGAGTAGAAATTGTAAAATCAATATTTCGAAATTTATATATCCTTAAAACTTTGAAGTCCTTTAAAAAGGTGAAGAGATCATATAGTGAAAAGCTGAGTACGCAGTACTACTATATTGGGTCCATATGCACATGGTCTTGTTCAAGTGCAAAAAATGCTGCTGCCCGGTATGATCAAAAAGATAACTTTTTAAAATTGTTCCTAAATGCAGAAATAAAATTAAATTAATAGAATAACTTCCCATGCCTAGATATCTCACCGAACCGTTTATATGCATCTTCGAAGTTGCTTTTCGAATGTAATGGAATCATTCATATAAATTTAGAATTTATAAAATTTTGAATTAAAATATTAAACTATTATTAAAGACCTTAAAAAAGGGATTTTTCAAAAAGCAATTAACCAATTCACAACTTCGTTATTGTGTTATTTTTTAAAGTATTATAAGAAGAAAAATAAAATTTTGGAGACATTAATACACTGTGTGAGTAAGCGTGTTATTTTTGAATGAATTAAAATATAATTTTTGAAAAATGTAAACAGTATTCATTATTTTATTTTTTGCTTTTGCTAAATAGATTTTTAATGAAAAATGTTGTTAAAAATCTTATTTTTTAAAAATTCGGATTTTTTTTATATATTGTAACACACACCAATCTTGAATCTTGAAAACCGATTTTTAAAATTTTTTATTATAATATAAGAGTTTATATGAAAAATCAGATTTGTAGCGAAAAATCAATTTTTAGAAAAGAGTCGGACTTTTACTGATAAATCGAATTTTCAATGTAAAATCGAACACCCTGAGAAAAATCGACCACATAAGTGTAAAAAATTATACCATTCAGTGTCAATAGTGAACCAAATTCAATACTGCGTGTTCAAATCGTTAACGAAAATTAATACCGCATTGGCATTAAGTTGACACCAGTTCAGTATCGAATTACTAAATTGCATTATATTTTATATACCGTAAGTTGCCAATGTGCCCACAACCGTGATGGATTTTTAATTAAATTTTTTCCTTTAGTAAATTTTTAGTAAAAAATGGAATTTTTAGTGAATAATCGAATTTTTAGTAAAAAAAATCGAAATTTTAATACAAAATCAAATTTTTAGTAAAGAGTCTAATTTTTAGTAAAAAGTCGAATTTCTAGTGAAAAATTAAATGAATTTTTTGTGTAAATTTGGGTTTTTGGTGAAAAATTTTGAATGAAAAATTACTTTTTTTTATAGGATATCAACAAATTTTTAAACAAAATAATTTTTTAAACGGAAGTCATAAACATAGGTTTTACAATATTATAATGTTATATTAAATTTCGACATAAATTTTCAAAAAATGTTAAATAATGTGTTTATATATATATATATATATATATATATATATATATATATATTTATTATATATATATATATATTTATATATATATATTTTTTTATTTTGTTTAAAAATTTTTTGATATCCTATAAAAAAAAATTAATTTTTCATTCAATATATATATATATATTTATTTATTTATATTTATATTTATATTTTTTTCTGATAATTTCTGACTTAAACCTGTACATTTGACATGTATTGAAACCAGTGTTGTCAAACCTAAGTGGGAAAAAGCGCTAGAATTTAAAAAAAAAAATTCGAAAGTGCTAAAAATAAAACAGGTGCTAGAAAAAAGTGCTAAAAACAAAAATTGTTTGTACTTGGAAAAAAGAGATATGTTATTTATTTGCAGGGTTACAGCTAAACATATGTTAAGGAAAATAGTAAAAACACATTCCGAAATTGATTCTTTAGAAGTTAAATAAAATTAATGAGTGCATTTTTCAAAATTCTAATTTTATCATAAGTTATCTAAGTATGTCTTATCTGAATTATAGTATTATACGTATTCCAATAACATATAGATTAACATTTTGACGAACTAAAATCTTCTTTCTTTTACCGAAAATTTGATTTTTAAAATCTTATTTATTATTAAAAACCAGATACAGTATAAACTCGAGAATCTGTATAATAATTGCATATCCCAATCCGGATTGTGGAATTATCCGGATTATCAGGCTTTTTTCTGTTCCAATTTTGTTTAAAAAACAATTAAAATACATTACTTATTTAATGTAACTTTTCATATTTTAAGTTTTTTTTATCTAAAACCAAATTTGTTTTTACTCTTTTTACTAATGAATTATTGGAGCACGCACTAATTGGAAATGAGGGAATTCAACTGGATTCAACTCCTACATTATAATTATATCATTTCTTATTGTATTTTCCGAGTTATACTAAAATTTTAACAAGGAAGAACTTTTCATTATTTAATCCGGATTATAGGGTTATGGAGTGGAAAGTTAGGAAATGTTAGATAATTTTCTCTTTAAATGAACCAATATAAGTTTTTATTAAAATTGGAATTTTGAGATAAGTAAATGATATTCAAACAATATTAAAAAATAATTTTAACTAAATAAACAGACTTTTACCCAAAAACCAATATTTAGCAAAAAATAAAATTCTCGAAAAAGTTTTTCATCAGAAAAATTATTTAAAAATGTAATAAAATATTGACAATAATATTTCAAAAAATAAAATTGAACATCATAGGGCTGTCAACTTATCAAATTTTAACCAAGAGTTAGGCAAACCATAATGACATTCTTTTCACACAAACTAATCTTTTTGTCTTGGCTTTAACTTTGGGTTAAAATTTGATAAATTAATGGCTATAATGTAATACTAAATTAAAAAATTAGGTAAAAAGTTATTTAAATATATATAAATTTTTTAATTTTCAAGTTGATTCGAAATTAATAAAAATGTTGTATTATTTTAATTTACGACATCGATTCAGTTACGTTCACAACTAAATTGCGAACTATATTTAAAAATTAATTAGTTATTTTATCACAATTAGTTCTTATAACAAAAGAATTATATGTAGTTCACTTAACTGCCAAAATTTTATTTGATAGGTTAACTGTTTTTACAAGTTTATTTTGTTAAACTCACTTTCAGGGAAAGGTGATATCAATATTTTAATGATCATAATTTATTTTTTATTTACTTGTTAGTAAAAAAATGTATCTTTAGAATTTTAAGATTTTCTTTTGGCAGAATAGTAATGTTCGTCCGTCTATACACTATGATAAAATGGGTCTAAAATGACCGCTTAATTCAGGGAAAGGTGATTTCGGCATTTTAATGATCAAGAATTAGTTTGTTATTTATTAGTTAGTAAAAGATTCATTTTTCGATTTTTTTTTTTTTTTTTTTTTTTTTTGTTGACAGAATGGTAATATCCGTCCGTCTGCAAGTTAATTTTAAATACTTTTTTTTATTGAGGGATGTATTTCTTTTAATTTTAAGGATTAAGTAATAAAACTTAGTGTATGTGATATCTTTTATCTAGAAATATAGTATACAAAAATCATTCAAAACAATTCATTATTTTATTACAAATACAAATGGGCTCCCTAAATTCAACAAAAACCCTGAAAAACTCTTAACGAAATGTAGGTGCTTCATGAAAAAATTAAGAATAAAAATAAGTTTTTTAAAAAACATTCAGTATAACAATATAACATGCACTACAATAATATCTATATATATATATATATATATATATATATATATATATATATATATAGTACTATAAGTGCTAGATTGGCAACACTGATTGGAACAGAGCTAATAGTAATACGAAAGCAAAAAATAATTAAAAACATTTCTCAGCACAAAATAATAAAGTTCTTAGAAAAAAAAAGTTTTCCAATGGAAATTCAATAATTTTGTATTCAAAGTCAAATATTTGTTAAAATCTATGAAGTTGAAAATAAAATAATTAAAATGTCAATTGTAAAACACAAGATTTGCAAATGATACTTCTGATCGTTATCTAAAGTTTTCATCTCAAACAAAGAAAACTTCTGAATGTATAACGTTTAAAACGTGCAAAATAATAGTCACAATGCACAGTGGGGCCTTCTGTAAAATAGATGGTAATAAATGTGGATTTTTTGAACGGCTGGATCGATTTTGATGAAGCTTGGAACATCGATAGAGGAGGAGTTAGGCTTTCAGAATATTGATTGATGGAGTATGTACCTTAAGCTGGTTGGGCGCTACACTGGTCCAAAGTTGACCACCCCTTGGGTGAAAAACATATCAAAGCTTGTAACTTTTACAAATATGTATCGATATTCAATATTTTTAAATTTCTGATTTCTACTAAGCAAATTATCTATTATGGTTTAAAAGAAAAAAAAATAATCTTCCATTTTTTGCCTTGACTTTTTTGCGTTTTTGCCCTATAACTTTTAAACTAAAATAGTTTTCTAAATTATGCAAAGATATAAAGTAGTTAATTAGGATTTCAGAAATATAAATTTCTGATAAATATATATAAGTTTGTTTTTTTTAAAGTTGAAATTTGTATTACTGAAAATACGGGATTTTTAAGAAAATTGCCTCTTGTGATTTAACTTACCCTTAGGTTGTCACAATGTTTTTCTAAACTTTAAAAAAAATCATACTGTCTTATCTAATTCAAAAAAGGGCCAAAGTCGTATATCAAAATTTTGTACAAACTCAAAAAGTTTAAAATTTGTTCAAAAATTTTCCATTTCCACCACTGCTGGACGTAGGGTGCACCTTGAAATTTTTACAAAATTACGCTTCTTTAAGGTCTAGTCTTTCAGAAAATATTAAAGTTGTTTAACAAAATTTTTTAAAAAATTGAAATATTGAGACTTATTTTGAAATTTTTACTTTGAAAATTGTTTTTTTGTTATCGAATTAAGAAAACAAAAAAAAAAAAAATGGGTAATTTAGTCAATTATGCAGTTTTTCAGCGTATTTTTTATAAAATTTTAGAATTTTTATTTTAAAAGTTATAGGGCAAAAACGCAAAAAAGTCAAGGCAGGAAATGGGAAATTGACTTTTTAAAATCGAAAATCTTTCAAACCATAAGAGATAATATGATACAGTAAGCATATTTTTTCTTTGTCTTGCCTAGTATGATTCAAAAATTATATATATTATATAAAATCGGTTCATATATGTAAAAGTTACAAATTTTGTCAACTGTAGCACCCACCGTGTTAAGTTATACACTCCAACAAACAATATTCTAAAAGCCTAATTCTTCCTCTATCGATGTTCCAGGTTTCATCAAAATCGGTCCAGTCGCTTAAAAGATCCAAAATTATTGATATTTATCTTTCAAAGGCAGTGAAATGTGCTCTTTGTTTGTGATGACCCACAGAGAAATTATGTGCATTTATTGTGTTCACAGTCCATGCTTTCTACCAAATTTTCGGTAACATCTTTAGGAATTCGATTCCATTCCCAATTTACACGATCCCAAAGGTTGCCCATGTTTGTTGGGGCTGCTTCGTACTGCCCGAGCCGTCTTTTCACGATTGACCAAAGATTTTCAATCGGATTAAGGTCGGGACTTTGTGCTGGCCATTTCATCAATTGAAAATTTTGTTTCCCAATCCATTCCTTTACAATTTTTGCTATGTGCTTCGGATCACCATCTTGTTGAAAAACAATTCCTTTTTCGGGATAAGCACATTTGTCCATAAAATTGAGAAGATGGGTTTGCAGAATCTGTAGATAGTCCTCTTTTCGCATTATACCATCTACTAAATGCAGAGGGCCAACATACCATCATGTAAAGCATCCCCAAACCATTATGTTTCCACCGCCATGTTTAACAGTTTGCATCACATAGTGTCTTTGAACACGTTCCCCGGGTCTACGCCAGCAGTATTGCTTTCCATCTGACTGAAAACGGTTAAATTTGGACTCATCAGACCAGATAACACGTTTCCAATCATCAATGGTCCAATTTCTGTGCTCCTTTGCAAATTTCAAGCGCGCTTTAACATTCTTATCGGACAATGCAGGTTTGCTTTTTTTAACATATCCGATGTCATGGAGCGCTCTTCTAGCAGTCCATTCGCTAACATTTTTGTTAATTGCCAGAGAAGCACCCTTTGGTGTTAGCAGCTTGTTTTTTCTCATTTCGGAAATCATTAGTCGATCATCTGAGTCCGTTAATAATTTTTTGCGACCTTTGACTTGTGATTTGGGAGTTACATTTCGTCTCTTTTGAGCTGTGATTACCGCCACTCGGAAATGGTACGTGAAGAACAGCCCTTCTCGGTCAGGCACACAACACTATCTTCAATTTCTGCAGATATTTTTCTCATTTTTATGCAAAAAATCAACAATTTATTTTAAATATGATAGTAATTGACAAAATCTGCTTTAATTCGAAAGAAACACGTTTTAAAATGCTCTACGAACGAGAAGAATAAGATAAGAACAAACATAACGGTAAATCTGCATGATTTCTGCTGATAAGAGAAGTGGGAGAGCGAAAATAGGTGCAATTCATAAAACGTGCAAAATTGAGTTTATGCGGGTTATTTTCTTTTTTTCTTTCAAACTCTTTGAATTGATCTCATTTATTATTGATGCTTTATTCCTATTTATTACGAATAAAATAATAAAAATAAAATTCAAAATTTTTTTTGATTTGCTTGTATGGTTTTGTTTTGACAAAAGTCAATGTCGTGAACATTCACTCACTTGTTGCTCGCCACTGTACTTATTCAGTCATAATAATATTTACTTATTTACAAAATATACATATTAGATTTTCTGTAACATGTTTACGTTAGTCTATGGGGATAACTAAAAATTTATAAACAAACCATTTTTGCGAATGCTTTGATATACTGAAGTCCATACAACTTTTGATTTTAAATTTTTAATCTATACATAGAGATATATGTAAATGTATCCTCATTAAAATTATCAAAGTAATCCACAACTTGTATCCAAAAAGTTCAATCTATCCATAAATGTATTTTGATACATATTCATTTTTCAAGCAAGATAGATCCAAACAGTCAAAAAATACTACCCATTTTTCGGTTGGGATCACCAAATGTATTTTTTCTTAGTTTCATTTATCAACTAATGGTTGCAGCTTGTATTTATCAATACCTAAAATAAATTGTAAAAAGATGTATTCGGCTGTGACGAATCTTATACACCCTTCACCACCTTCACCAGTGTTGAGATATATTATTTGAAAATGAAATACATTATATTGGATGTAATTACAAATATATTTACCTATACGTCTAAACGGCCGATTTTCACGAAATTTTACACACAGATAGTACGAGTGCCATAGGTGGTTATAGGCTTTGTTAGATTTCGATTGGATATCACACCCACATTTTACGCCTACTTTTAAAAAAATTTATATTTTTAATTTTACACGTTATTATTGAACATATTTACATGATATATGACGCACAGATAGTGCTTGCACTATAGAATTTTATAGGTTATATATTATTTTACGTCCAATTAGCTTAAAATCCTAGCAAATGGTGTAGTACCCCCCCATATAAAACAAGTATTCATTCTGGCACATCTATGGAAGTGTAATAGTTATATATATATATATATATATATATATATATATATATATATATATATATATATATTTGTATTAAAGTCGGATGTATACCGTGAGCCGTGTTTGCCTATTAATTATATATACAAAATTATTTTTATTTTTTTTTTCAGTGTGTACACAAATCGGCCTGTTATGCCGTTTAGGTACCTAAAACTGAAATCATAATCGGACTGTTATACATATTTAAGAACATAAAACTGAAATCACAATTTCAGCATCATGCTTAGGAATTAAAAAAAACACTGTTCAAACGACTCACGTATTACAAATAAATGTTTCGAACAATGTTTGTTCTAGAAATCAAAGAACTAGAACTGTCATGGTATCAATGAAATTTTCAAAAGAAAAATTTATACAAAAATACATTAATAATTAATACAGCAACACACACTATTAGAAACCCACATAAATATCGAACAATCGAAATTACATTTGTTTGATGTTATCTTATCTCTAAATGATGTTAATTTTGTTGGTAACCATCATTCTGAAAAAAATATCTGCACACAAAGCCATTCGTTCGTAGTATATATGTACACAAAATGTGAATTTGTTGACTAGTTGATTTTTCGACAGATAAATACTCCTAAATATATGTGCGTTTATGATCTTCCCTACATCAGGGATGGGAAAGTTGATACTGTAGTACTTTTTTTATGCTATTTAACATTAAAATGTACCGAAGAACGCCTTCAAGTCATTTGATACTGTAAAACGATTAAGGCCCCATTACTTTACGATAAACGTAAATGAGAGTTATGTGTGTATGGGTACTCACAAACGTAAATGTAACATAGTAACGAAATCAAAATTGGTCACTACGTTTTTACGTGACAGCTGTAAGAATAGTGTTGACAGTTTTTTATTTCAATACTCTAAATATCCGCAAAAAATCGCTGTAAAAAGTTTATTAATTTGACAATTTGTTTTGCAGTTTTCTTCTCTAAAAATATTGTTAGAATGATTTAAATAAAGCGTATAGTTGAAGCAATAATTTAAAATTAAAAATGTGTTTTATAAAAGAATAAATTTTGTTTTCTACCCAAATCGCTAAAATAAAAACCTATAAATCTAGCGATTTTTAAACTACAAGAGATTTACTTTAATAATGTGTAATTGAAATCACTGATGTTGATATGTACAGAACAACAACAAAGTACTTGCTACATTTACGTTTTTTGAGAAACCATCTGCTTACGTTCCGTTTACATTTACATTTACGGTAGCCTTTAGCTGGATATTCCACAATTCGAATTAAAAATAAAACTTTTAAATGATAATATATTTTGGAGATATATAACTTTTGAATAGAAATCGATGTTTTTCTAACACCTTTGATTTATACATATTTACAATAAATGTTTAGAAGTAATAATGAAATTGTAATGAACACTATCTTTGACTGAACATTTGACCTGTAGGTTTAATTTATAAAATTGTAAACTATCAAATGTGCAATCATTACTAAAAACTACAAGTTTTTATACTCTGTAAATAAAATTGAAGTGAAAATGTTCCAAATTTTAAAGACATCATGTAATGAACTATATTTTAACAAAACTAAAGCAGAAGTGCTCGATTTTAAGGAATTGATCTTGAACTTCGTTATCCTTAAGTTTATTTTAATAACTATAATATTTAATCTGTATAAAATCATTTAATGATTTGGTATCGTATTTAATCCTTCGTTTTAAATATATGCAAATTACATTCTTTGAGTTTTGCACTAAATAAAAAATAAGTATGAAAAAAGTACTATTTGGAATTTATTTTGATACCCAAAAATCTTTTCATTTTCCATCCCTGTACTACATATTTTATATTTTTATATGAAATTACAAATAAGTTTATATTAAAGTGCCTCAATCGAATCAATCGAATAAAGAAGAAGTTTCGTCAAATTTAAAAAGACTCCTTAAATACTTTAGCACAATTTGTTCGTTTTTGAGACCTTGACAGTTTTTTAAACTTCTTCGAAACTATGTAATTTTGATTAACGTCAAATACAATACATGTATGGTGAAACCATTTAACAAGGTGTATGCATAAAAGCAACAAATACAACAATGTAATAATAACAGCAATTTTTTCGTCTTAAATAGGACTGAAACGTCAAACAAAAGAAAAAAAGTACAAATTGTAAACAATGATTGTTTAAATTAAAAAATAATAAGAGTAAATTGTAAGAAATTCGATTTTAATGTTTTTATAAATAAAAAAATAAATTAAATATTTTTATAAAAATGTAAAAGGATATTCCTTCATATCGTCGGTGCGCTGACGAAGAGTACTGTTGGTAATTTGTTTTATTAGCAGAGATTGCATTCCGAGATTCCCGAGAATTTTGCATTTTGTGTTCCACTATTTTAAAAATATTTAAAAAAATATTTATGAAAACTACTAGAATTTTAACGAAAACTAATTAAATTTAGTATCTTTTTAATAAAATGTGCCTTAAAAACACCGTTGGAAACACCATGTGACTTTCTTCTCGTAATGTCTTTGATAGCACTGTCTAATGACAGACTTTAAAAACATTTACTAAACACTTTAAAGATATACATATATGTAAGCCTAGAGACCACCAAGTAAAAGCTATAACTGGTTGAAGCGATCTTGTCATAAATTTGTCAATAGTATTGGCAACATGCTGAATTTGTAAGATGATTTCTAAAATGTATTTTATCTGCTATCTACAACAAAGTCTGATCAAATATATAATGATAAAAATTTTTAATACTCAGTACAATGAAGCAACACAGTCCCTAATACCGTTTAAACTCACTTTTGAATCACTCCATAGGTTTTCGATAAAAATGCTTGTCAGCTGGAATTTTTTTAATTATCATCAGAACACTTTAAATACATATACAATGACTTCCAAAAATATAAAATTCTTGAATTTGGTTTATTTAATCAATTTATAACAGCTTAACGTTTTTGTTCTAAATACTACAATAACTTTACATAAATGTGTTCACTGCATACTAATGCTGTGTTCACATATAGAGATTTTTTTGAAAAACGAGTCGATTTCTCACTAAACTTAAACAAATTATTTGTTTTTTCATATATTTCAAAGCCAAAAAACATTTCGATTCGAGTTGTTTAATTATTTAACACACAAAAAACATACTAAATTTCCATACAGCGAAGAAATTTTTAGAACGTAGAAATTTTTTGGAATAATAATTTGTAAAAACAGTTTTAACAAAAAAATTAAAAATTATGAATGAAATTTTTATATAAATCAAAAATATGTGAAAATATTTTGGCAAACAAAAAACAGGCCAAACGAAAAAACACAATAAAAAGATATGTGAATGATAAAATGATATTGTGTTTTTCAAAAAACAATTTAAAAACTAATGTGTGTGAACATAATACAAATTTAAACCGAAAGTAATAAAAATGCTGAGTTGTAATAAATTGGTTTTTTAAAACAGAGTCTATAATTTTTAAATTTTTGTGAAGAGTTTTGGAAGTCACAATATGTATTATACCTATACAAAATTATTAAATTAATTTTTAGTAAATTTAATTATTTAAGAAAATTAAAAAAAATATTAATATTTAATCAGGTTGATTAATCAATAGATCAGATTTACTTTTCTCTTGTTTTAGATCCGTTAATACATAGATTCATGTCCTATATGCGTATCAAATGTTCAACTTAGATCTATTAATGATAACTATTATTTTTAATCCTCGATGTCAGAATTGTTTTTCCACTTTCCCGGGAAATTGCATTCCTTATTAGGCATATATTTTATTAAACGACATATAGTGGTTCCAACATTTTTTTTTTTTTTTTTGTTTTAAATAATTCTGTAACTTATGTTGGAGATATTTAAATAAAATTTCACATAGTCAGAGCGGAGGTATTTTCGAGTTGCCTTGGAGCAGAACAGGCCCCTTGCGGGTTACAAGGGGCCTGTTCTCCAAAGGCCGACGGGTATAACTATTGCTTCCATGACCTAAATAAGGAGGAATTATTTTTGAGCCGCAGACACAGCCGAAAGGGCATAATAATGGTATGGGGTGCCATTTCGTATTATGGTACCATAGAATTGGTTCTTGTATCCAACAAAATGATTGCAACGACTTACAAAAACATTCTGGAGGAAGCAGTTCCAAAATTGAATGATTTCTTTGGACCCATACCTTGCACGTACCAACACGACAACGCTCCGATTCATACCGCCAGAGCAGTAAAACAATGGATTAATCAACAAGGTGTTCAACTTTTGGATTGGCCCCCATATCCACCAGACCTGAATCCAATTGAAAATGTCTGGGGTTGGCTTGCAAGAAAAGTTTATGATGGAGCAAAACAATTTGAGACGATAGAATCCTTAAAGGATGCAATAACGGAAGCATGGAGTTCAATTTCGCTAAATTACTTAGGGGTTATTTCTAAAAATGGTGGTAGTACTCATTACTAATTGAATGCTAGAAGATAATAACTTTCATTTTTATAACCTAAAATTTAAAAATAAATCACAGTTTGCTTAGTTTTAAAATATTCCTTATTCAAGTGACAAACGAAAAAGTACCGCAGAAATACACGTCTTTAAATAAATGCATAATTTTAATATAACAAAATATGTATATTTTTATTTCTTCAGGAAACTAAAGCCAACAGTTTGAAATTTGGTTGCGCAAAAAATTAGTTTTCTGAACTTTAGTTTTGGAGATATACTTAATTAAAGTTAAAAAAATGTGAGTCCTTATTCAAATGGCAGGCAGTGTAAATAGTCCTTGTAATTGTAAAGCTCTATAAAAAAATATTTTTGCATGTGTAGGTTATCTTTTTTAGTTTAATGGATATTTTGGTCGAAACTATTTTGACCCTCATTTCTAAAAGTTTTTTAAACTTGGGCGAATTATTTTGGGCACTAAAATTTTTTGAAAATATCCACTATATTTCTCATAAAATTCTAACTAATATTAATGTAAGAATCAATCAATCTTTAAAAATTTCACATTTCACATTTTTTTGGGTTATTTTCTTTCACTTCTAAAATATATATTTTTTTGTCTCGGACATTTAAATTTTTGTAATGGTTGCAAAAGAAATCTTAACGTAAATGCGCGTAAAAAAAATCGGAGGCATTATGGGCAATGCTTTCCACCCAAATGCTATCCAGACTTTGGCAATTTGAAAAAAACTTTTTAAATATTTTTGTAAAATTGTCAGACGTCAAAGCCAAAATCAGAAAAAAAAATACTTTGGCTATGTACCCCATATGTTGGTTAAACACACAAAAAATATTTTCTGAGCCACGGCTTTTACAACGGCTGAGTGATAACTTTGACGAAAATAGTAAATTTTTGAAATATATTTTCCCCTGACTGGAATTTTTGGTATTTTGATATAAAAACTGGAAGTAATTTTAAAACAAATTTATCTATATTGTGCAAACATTTCATTGGAATTTTATTTAGGTCCAAACATTAACATTATTTCTCAAAAATATGTTTAAAATCTAAATTTTAAGTTTTTAATATAACTTTTCATCGGATGGATATATTTATATGATTCTTGCAGTAATATTATTTAAAATTTTGCAAGAAATCTAGGTGATATTTTCAACAAATGCTTAAAAAACGAGGCCAAAAATGAGGGTAAAATTTGCTTCGATCTAAATATCTCCTAAATTAAAAGAAATAACCTACCAACGTCTAAATATACGTAAAATTTTTTTACATTGAAGTCATAAATTAATTTTTGGCGAATTTAAAAAAAAATCGGATACCCGAGGCGACCAACTTTGGAGGTTTGCCATCTATTCCCATACTTGAAGATATCTAAATATATATATATATATATATATATATATATATATATATATATATATATATATATATATATATATATATATATATATCTATATATATATATATAATGTTTACTTTTCAGTGGAATTAGACGTTACCCATGACATTGGAAAATTGTAATGTAAAGAGTCCCTAAAAACTGTTTTCTTGGGCATATGACTTAGGAAGATCTCTCAGACCATCTGTGTTTAAAAGCCGAATAAAGAAGAGATGAAAAAAATTTTGAAATCCTTTCTCAGTTTTCTAACATCAATTTTTTCGAAACACATACCTAGAAATTAGCTATTTTGAGATTGAATTAGCTATTTTTAAATATTTAGAATTTTTAACCTTGGGATTATGGTTCGAGCCCTGATAAAAACTATGAAATAATTTTGTTTAAGGATTAGAAAAACTTTTTAGTTGTAAAAATCAATATAATGTGGTAGCTTCTGTCAAGTACTTCGAAAATTAATATTCTCTTTTCTATATTTTGAAAACCTAAAGACAATTAAAATTAAGTAACAATTTTTTAAGAGAAAAGATCTCACATATTGTTAGGCAAAATATGATCATATTTTTCATAAAAAATATGCTGTGAGTACACAAAACATAGCCTGAAAATTTGTGGTCTAGAGCACTTTCACTAGACTATCTATAGTTGTAGAAATTTTGTTGCAAAACAATTATATATACCCTTCATATATGTCAACAGTATAAAAATCAATTTGAACACTATATTTTGAATATATTTTAAATTCAAAAATTTTCAATTTTTTTTTTCTTTTGACAAAATAAATAAAATTATTATATTTTATGAATATGGACTTTCAAGATTAAGAATTCGAAGCAAGAAGTTTTTAAGTATACTTATTGGTACGGATCTTAGCGAATACATGACGAATTTTTATTTAATTAATTTCAAAGAGAATTTCTTTCAAAATTATGAATTGCGTCTAAAGGACAATAAAACGTACGTATTTCGTGCACATAAATAGCAAGAAAACTGTTCCTACGAATTTTTATTAAAATCGGACCATATTTTAACTTGCGGCTATATAAGTGGTATAACGAAAACACAGAAAAATTATAATTTTAATTTTACTCGACTATTTACATGCGTGCTAGGTCTAAACATGGTCCGATTTTAATAAAAAAAAATTGTAGGGACAGTCCTCTTACCTGCTAAATTATGTGCCCGAAATTATTTTTAGTTTACGATTGTAATATTAACCTGTAACCTCATTGAAAAATTTACATTTTTGCACACCCTAATACAGATCAGGAAGCGATTTCTCGACAATATGTTCAACAAAAGATAAGCACATATCCTTTAATGTATGGTATAATTATTCTTACAACTTTACTATGTCGCCCTGAAATATATCGGATACTACAAAACAATAAATGGAACATAAGATGCGCTATAACGCCAAAACAAATGATTAGAGTCCGACCGAAATTGATTTTTTAAGGCCGAATCCGAAACTAACCGAAACTATTTAATATGTACTGATATTTTATAGTTTTCGTTTTGTATGGAGATTTCTGTTTATAAACTTAAAATAAAAATTAATATAGCTATAAATATGATATACATGCACTTCCCAAATACAACATCTTGGAACATAACATGTAATCAGATTTGACATTTCCGATTTCAATGAAATTCTCTACAGACATTGGTTATTGGAAGTGTTTCTCAAATTATAAACTTTTAGACTCACGGCACTTTCCGTTTTGAAAAACGAAAACCAAAAACATCTCAAAGTCGAACTTGTTTAATTGCTAATAACTTCTAAGCATACAGCTCTGGCTTTAGCTTAACATTAAAGCAAATATATTGCCTTTATAACGATATGTATAAAGTTTATTTATATCAAAAGTTCAAAGGTAAAAGTTAGACATATAAAAACCAAACCATTCTATTTCAACAATATTTCTTAATTCTTAAAAAAGTATATAATGTTGACATAACTCTTCTCCTTACTCGTATAAAATTTCAAGCTGGACGCTCATTTGTCGCAATTTTGAGTTCATAGAAAAGAGGGGAGATGGGAATTCTAAACTTTTACATTCTATTTACCTCTCTCGCCTACATATATGTTAAAATTTGATATCAAAATAGATATCAAAATATTTTTTTCTATTTTTTTTTTTTTTGTGTACTGGATTTATTAAAGCTTGAATTTTAAGATGCCATATAAAAATTTCGAAAATATTTTAAATATTGCAGGTATTATTTTTTCGGCATGTAATATTAAATGTATCCAAATTATTTTATTAAAAATTTTTAGGTAAAAATTCAATACTGATGCTATTTTTTTATTTAGATGAAATAGTAATCTTAAAAAATATATATTTGTTTGAATTTATATTTTTAATTGACTAGAACAAATAAGTTCCATCGAGTTCCGATTTAATGATACGATTGGTATGTAAAAGAATATTTAAAATATTAAAAAAAATTACTGTACCTCATATTAGCAATTTGTTAAGAATTAACTCAAAACTCTAAGATAATGGTTAAAAATTTGTTATGCAAATAGTACATTGAGATAAGTGTGGTGGTGATTCTGCCACGCATACCTTAATGTACACCTCTTTTTAATAAAATGTATTAAAATATAATATAAGAAATGCCTTTTTTAGCGGGAATATTTATGGCATGTCTAATAACAAAATATAACTACATTTTTGTCGTTCTTAAACTGAAAAATGTGACACTGTGCGATGTTTTTAATTTTATTATAAAACATATGAGATAGAAAATATTATTTAATTTGGGCTAAGAAAATTGGACAAAATTTTTGAGGATGCTCTGGAAAATTGTTTCTAACTGCGGTATTTCTGAACGGATTTCGCTGAATTTCAACACCAAGATTCTCAACACCATACGGCACATACGTGTAGAAAGAAAAATCTATTTATTGGACTATGGGCTTGAAAAAATCCATTTCAACACTCAGACGGACAATTACGATTATTTTTCATTTTGAGGTCCTAGATGTATATTTATAAAATGGTAAACATATATACGAGTGTACCATTCATTTTATGTGAAGTGTATAAAAAGGTAATAAACTATTTCTGGCAAAACTCTTATTTGAATTATAATTGTTCTAGTGAGTTGAAAAATATCCTATGCTAAAAAGTCTCTATTAAACTTTATATATTTTATTGTCATTTTCAGCTAAATTTATACTATAAATAATATAAATTTTATATTAATCATATTATTTGATGATGCTAATGTATCTAATTATTAACTGTACAATGGTAAGCAAAATAAATACTTTGCTTACCGATATAAAGTAAATTTATCAGTATGTATTTATAACAAATAAGTGCTCGTTTTTCCGTGAAAATTTTAAACTATCTTAAATCACAAGTTTTATTATAGTTTTACATAAAAAACAGTGCAAAATAAATATAACTAATAAAAACAAATAAAAATTAAGGTTTCGTTTTGAAACCAATTCAATTTACATTGATGTGCTGAAATAAAAAAAAAAAATAATAATTTAAATAAATATCATTAGTGCTATGATAAATTTTATTAATTTTTTTTTTTTTTTTTTTGATAACACTCAGAAATAATAGATATTAAAAAAAAAAGATTTGTAAATCAATGGACGAAAAAAAATAAATCAGATAAATTACATTCAAATAAGACTTCGTTAGTGCAGCGACGATATGTAATGGATTATTTGTTTAAAAATTCTAGTAATATCATAAAAATATTGAATAATAAAAAAAAAATAATAATAAAAATTAATTAATAATAAAAAAATAAATTTTTAAACTAAGTTTATAATTTTAATTTCTCGTTTGTCTGGAACGTTAGTTGGTAATTTTCCGGGAATTCCCGAGCGGTTATTCCCGTTTCCCAAACCCTAATACATACATAAGTATTGTTTACAGGTTATTAGAATAATGATCACTGCAACAAATGTATTGAAAATACAATTGAGGGAAAACACAAATTTAGAAGTTTTTTTTTAAACTAACCAAATCACAAATCTTAAATTTTCAGTGGTGTAGATTTGAAACTTTTTCGGAAAGCAGTCTAATGTACATATATTTTAGATTCGTGCGAGAAAATTCAGCTGTTAACTGTAAACATAAAAGCGCCAGAATTATATTTTCAATACATTTGAATGAAATACATGTAAATACCCAATAAACATTTTAGATATACAATATATATTATGAAGTTTCATATGTATTTAATTTTATATCAACAAAATTGAAAATGATAATTTTTGCATATATCTCTTATTATACGTCTTACGTATTTTGATGCCATTATTATATTTCCGGAAAACATTGTGAACTTATAATTATATTCTCCATTAGCTACACATACATATGTAGTCTCCTGTTATACAAATTGTCAAAAAGACACTTTATGACCCATGTAAGCTGTCCGCAAGTGTAAATTTTGTAATGAGTTTACAAGCTAATGCGTTACAAAAGTGTCGGGCACATAATATAGAAAAATAAGAGGACTAAAAGCGTATTTGAACTGTTTGAACTGTTAGTATCGTTGATAAAAATGCAATTTTTTCTGTGAACTGAATTTAGGGTTTGAATATGTGTAAACTTTATTAATTAATATTATGGACAAATAAAATGATAATTACTTTATTCTGACAAGTAAAGTCGTGTTAACCGAACAAGATTTAACACATGAATCATTTCTAATTTTTAATTATAATTTTATCAAATATCCCAAATATTCCAAAGTTTTACCTTTGGCCCTCATGTTTTATTTTTTTATATTATTTTGATCTTATTTTTTGAGATATTTATGTGCAAAAAATTCAGATTCTTCACATAAACAAATCCGTATGCAAATGTAAATAAGTTTAGGTGATTCCCATAATCGAAAAATTACCTAAACTTTTTGATAAGAGTAGTTTATTAAGTTTATATGTTTATAAGTTTACATGTTTGGCATAACACCTCCTTTATTATAAATTATACTTTACAAAATCTAAATTTTTCATGAATGTATTTAACTTAATTAATAAGGTTTTAACAATATATTGCAATTATTTCATCATCATTATTATTGTTATTATTATTATTATTATTATTATTATTATTATTATTAATATTATTATTATTATTATTATTATTAACCAGGTATTACCAAATATAACTAAATTTTAATTATTACCACAATCTTATTGATATTGAGGTACCAAACAGCCGTGCTCTTTCCCATTTCCAATTGAAGTTTTCTTTATATTTTAAATGATAGAGTGAACATTTTGAGAAACCGTATCGTAGAATGAAGTAACTTTTCATTTGAGCTGGGAACATCGATACAGTTCACTTTTGCGTCACCCTAATGTATGTATATATATGTTTCGAATTTTTTTCAGAATTCTCAGACATGTTTTAAATTATAGGTCTGTTCGTTTCTATGATATTTTTGATAGTTTTACTATTTTTTCAAGTATTTTACTCGAAAAGAGTGTCTGCGCACATGAAAATAGTAAAAGTATTAAACATTTCAAGAGAAAATATTTTTCTCTTTTCCTATATTTTATTTAAATATTTTGTACTAGTAAAAAAATATGTTCAAATTCCTATTGAATTTTATTTTGAAAAAGAATAGTTAGAAAATAAGTTCAATTTTTTAACGATTTTGTTGGAACTTGTGTGTGCAAATTTTGGAATTATAATTTATAGTTACTTGTACAAAATTGTATTGCGATACTAATTTATACACCTTTAACTGATTTTCGGAAAGAGACTCTTTATGGGAGCAATGGTCAATTATGGACTGATCCTTTTGAAATTTGTTACATTGATTTGTATTTAAATAAGATGTGTCAATTCCTGCCTACATTTGCCTACATACTGACATTTTTGCCAATACTAAAAAATGGATGTGGTGGTTTAAGGTTACAAAAGATTTTATTTCTCTTAAATTCTGCCACATTTAAGAAATTTATAAGACTCAAATCCTATTCTAGAAAGACATTTGTATGGAAGCTAGGAGAAATAATGGGCAGGTTTTGAATAATTGGTATATTTTAAGATAGTTTTCATCTTAGTTTTTGTCAGCATCAGTAGGGTATAAAAATGAACAGTGCTATAATGCGTTCAACTCAAGTGAAACATTCATATTTGAAGACTAAAAAAATACTACTTTTATTATTTCTTTAAAATCTTCAGAATAGGATGCTTTACAAGCAGATCAAGAAACTGAACTATTGATGATATTCAAAAAAGCTAAAAACTGTTAATGTTCATTTTTTTCATTAATTGTAATCACACATATCCTTAGATAAAATAGATTCTGTAAGGAAATATGTAAAAAATTATCTGCAAAAGAAATAATCCCCATATTTTTGAGATGTTTCCATTTAATATAGATAAAAAATTAAATAAACATTTTTATTTTTTTATTGATACTAAAATTTATTTTACTATTTTCCGTTTTCTTACTTTTTTAAGTAAAAGTTTATTTTTGAAATTTTTTTTTTTCTTTTAATTTCTCTTTTTTATTAGTTTTGTTAGAATTTCAAATAAACGCACGTTATAGTTAGTTTTGAAATTCTTTTGTATAAAATCCAAAGGCAGGGCATTTCTTTTAGTTTCGAAAATAATATTTTATTTCTGAAATAAATCAAAGCTATAATTTTCAATTTAAAGGCTTCAGTAATTTTTCAGAACAAAAATGTAAACAAAATTAAACCTCAATGTTTGCTGGACAATTATTTTACTATGGTTTGTTAGCTGGTGATTCGGTAGGTTTTTGGTTATTAGACACCGACTGAGATGTCGTAGCTTTTTCAGTTGTTATATTCTTTGTAAAGAGAACGGTTGATAATTACGGTTTGTAATACTTATTGGAAAATATGCGCTAATCTAGAGTAAGATAACTGCATAAATTAAAGCAAACTTATTAATCTCATAAAAAATAATTCGGGGGAATTACGCAGCGACCAATGTATTGGAAGAAGTGTAGTAAGTATAGCACAAATTTTAGTTAAATATGTATATAGTGAAAAACAAATCATATTAAAATCGTATATTATTACAAAAATTTTCATCTGAAATAAAGACAGTGTAATATGAATTAAATATTTATTAGATTTTTTCTCAAGTATATTTGAACGGCAGTGTTGCCATTTTAGCACTTTCAGTGCAAGATTTAGCATTTGAAAAGTTTAAAACACATTGCAAATTTATAAAGAATATGCTAATTGCTTTTTAAAATTTTTTTAGTTTTTTTATTCCCCAATATCACAAACAATTCTGAAGAAAAATTGCTTATAAGTTGTCATTTAAACTCAATTGTACAAAAAACAAGAGCAACGAAAATATAAATTTTCTTTACAAAACAATTTACAATTGTCGTTTGCTGCTGTAGTATACTTTTTTTGAGGATTTAGCACTTTTCTGGCAACACTGTTGTACGATATGTCATATTATTCAAAACTATTCCCAAAAAATATAAACATCAAAATTGTTCAACTAAATATATAAAAAACGAATTCGTAAAATTGCTTGTAAAAATAAAATTATTTTAAGTTACAAAATAAATTGAAACATCAGTGAAAAATATATTAAAAATGTCTATTGTGACAACGGAAAAATTAAGTAGCGGTGCAAGAAATGAAACAAAGTTTAAAGCATTTAAATTATAAATTCATACTTTCTTTCGCATTAAAATAAAATCTTCGTTTTTTAATGCCTCGTTATAAAACTCAACGCATCAAGTTGGAACAGAGACAAGGTTATACGATTTTTCATCACGTTTTGATGATTTTAAATGAAAGATTTGATTGTATATTTATTTAGATGTTGCAAGATATTTCTCACATTCATCTGATGTTAGCAGTACAAGACCATCTGTTCCATCCTTCGATTTAACCCGAAGTTCGTTATCGACTAGACTTAATATTCGTGATATATCAAGTGTACGATTCGAAGGATTTGATGATGTAGAAGTACTTCCTCGAAAATATACAAGACCGTTTTTAGAATGCCCTGGTAAATCATCAAAATATAATATTTGATACATATCGCACAGTGGTTCCAAAACGCTTTTTTGGAAATAATTCTGTAACTTGTGATTCGTTAAAGATATCTGAATAAAATTTGATATGGCCAAAGCTGAGCTGTATTTGAGTTTACTTGGAGGAGCACAATACACTAGCGGGCTGGAGGGGTAGAGGGCGGACCTCCAAAGTCGGTAATCTCGGGTATGTCATTTTTTTAGAAATCGTCAAAATTTCATTTATTATATATATTATTTTTTTTCTTTTTTTTTTTGTAAAGAAATTTTAAACATAAATTAAATTAAAATAAAATTTAAGCACACAAAGATATCCCATTGAAATTTTGACACATAATATCGATAAACCAAAATGTCCTAAAATTAAAGAATTAAAAAAACTCCCACTTTTTTGCGCCAAAAAAAAAAAAAAAAAAATCAAAAATATCAGTCCGGGAAAAACATCAGGAATTGACTTCTTTCATTGAAATCGTCACCGCGACAGTCCGTAAAAAAATACTTCTTGTGTGTTTTCCCTATATATATGGAGCTATTTAAATAACATATTTTTTATACCGGCTTTGCGATTTGAGAATTTTACATACAAGTTTAAAACACTTTAAAAAATTTACAAATTTTGGATAGGGCTTTTGAGGAGACCGTTGCCTCAAGTGTCTTCGGGTTTGCTTTAGACGCATTTCTATTAAAAGTATTAACAAAATTATATAGGACAGAACAAAGAACAGTGAAAAAATATTACCACCTTTTTGTTAAAAGAAACCCAAAAATGTGGATTTATTTTTCTAAAGTTTAAACTTCAGACTAATATGCATAACCTTTTACTGAATCCATATATTTATATGATTCGTGCAGTAATACTATTTAGAATTTTATAAGGAACCTAGAGGAAATTTAAAAAAATAGGACCCAAATTAAGCCCGTCTAGTTTAAAAGAATATAACAAAACGACCTAAATATCTAAATATTACAAGGACTATCTATGTTTAAAATTTTTTTACAAAAAAATCATAAATGAAATTTTGACGATTGTTTTTAATACCCTAGATTACCAACTTTGGAGGTCCACCCACTACCCCCTGACTCGTTAAGGTACTGTGCTCCACCAAATCAACTCGAAAACTCCTTAGCTGTGGCCACGTAAAATTTTATTCAAATATCTTTAACGGATCACAAGTTATAGAATTATTTGCAAAAAAAAAAACGTTTTGGAACCACTGTATGTCGTTGCAGCTGTGACAAAAACAGTTACATACGTGTGTGTTTTAACAACTTTTTAAGAGATCAGAATTGAGATTGTATTTTTATATTAATGTCGTATTCACACTTGCTCACATCTAACATTTACCATCAATTTTACAAGATGTTAACATCTTTCCATATAAATTGTATAGATGTTCCTATCTAATTTTGTTCCACCTAACATCTTTCGATTATCTTAGTATCACCATTAGATAAATTACATGAAATTGAGAAAAAAATCAATAAAAAAAAAAGAAATTTAAAAAAATCATGGGAACACAACTACAACATCTGTACTAAAACTCTTCAAAAAATACAAATATTAATAAAAGTCATGTAAATTACAGTACTAATAATTGTTTTTATTGTTTAATTGTAACATTTAATAAGAATTATTTATTATTTTTAATGACTGTTTAAAATTTCTCTTTTTTTTTTCAAGCATTTTCTTTCGACCATGTAACATTTTTACTGATGAAAGATGGTAGATGTTAGATGTTGCAAGAGTGAAGAAATGTTTCACATTTTCAACATCTTCTATACACTCTCCTAAGATGTTCGCAAGTGTGAAAACGGCATAAGGTTATACATAATCACTTACAGCTTTGTTTAAGCACTGCAAAACTAGTAGAGATATTGGAAAATAGTTTGGTTAGTCAATTAAATATATGAAACTGTTTTTGTCTTTTTTACTTTAAATATAAGCAATTAAGTAAAAATTTTTAATCATTCACTTAAACCAAAAATAGATTAAGCATTAACAACTCTTCAAACCAAATGTTTCTTAAATGGAACAAATTTTACGAATGTTTTGTTTATGAAGTTTGTTTTATCGGCCTTTTGACTTTTGTTAATATTGATGTCATTTTTGAATCATTTTATAACCCAGTAAAAAACCAATATTTGATTTTTTCTATAGATACGGACTTTTGCCAGATTTTGGTCGCTCTTGAAATTAGTTTAAAACTTTGTGTCTCTCAGTTTTTAATCGAGGATTTCAATAATATATATACATATCGCTTACTTATTTCAGAAATGTTATTGGCAGTGTTTCCAGGAGGCGAGAAAAAAAGAGGTAAAATTGAACTTTATGAATGATGAACTTTATGACTAATTTCCCCGTATTTCCTGGGAATTCCGTAAAATCATACGGGAATTCCCGAGATTTGATTTATATGCAAAATCTTTATAGTATTTTTTAAATCATGTATACTTCATTTTGTATGTAATGTGTTTTTACGCTTGTTTTTACTTTATTTGATTTTGCTGCGAGTTTAAATATTTCTATGGAAATATCTAAAGTCTTGTTCAGACCGGCGCGAAATTACGAAATTTCATGCCGAAATTACGAATGAAATCTATAGTGTTCATACTGGCTAAATGACATTTGATGTAATTTCGTGAACAGCTGATACTTATTGTATACATTTTAAATTGTTATAGGGGCAAATAAAGTATTTTGAAATGGAAACAAATAAGGAACAATTACATACTAAATTGGAAATTATTAATGAAAAACTTGCTAATAAGAAATTGTTATTTCAACTATTAAAAATGGCTAGACATGCAAAGGTAAAAAGGATACGTTTCATTTTGCAAAATCACTTTAATAATTAATTTTAAGATTTGTGTTTAAATTTAAGATCAGCTGTCAATTGTTTTTTTTTTTCTTCTCACGATTGAAACATGCAGTACATAGTTGAAAAAAATTATTTTTTCCAACCATGTACGGAGTTGCACGGAAATGGGCATCGTAATTTCAATGCAATTTCGCCGAAATTACACAAAATTATGTAATTTCGCAAGTGTCAAAATGTATGGGAAATTACGTAATTTCAACTTGATTTCAGCCGAAATCACGAAAGTACGTAATTTCGCGTCGGTCTGAATACCCTATAAACATAATTCACACATTTCTGAATAATAGATGGAAATTAAAATAACTTTATTTATAGGAATATTGTAAAAGGAAAACATTAGATACTGCAAATTTGTTCCCTATTTTCAAAGAAATATATTTCAAAAGGACAAGTTTGTAGTTAAACTGACATTTGAAAGGTATATTTATTAAAGATTTGAGAATGTATAATTGTAATAGAGATCTTCTTAAAATATCTACAAATCCCTACAACAATTTGCATTGGGTTATAAACTTGGAAGGAATAGGGCTTCCTAAAATTTGTAAAATTCTTTGGGGCTTTCAATAACAAAGTATATTTCTGCAAAAAGTTCGAAGGAATATGAAAACCAAAGTTATGAAGCGTCTTTCGGATGTGATATATAACGAAATGTTTTCCTCTATTTTTCAAAATTAAATAAATAAAACTGAATTAGTTTATTTTAGTGATTTTTAACCTTCATTTATCAGAATTATTTTTAAGTATTTTTTTTTAATTATTTTTTTTTGGTGGGAATTCCCGGCATCTCGAGAAATTTAAAAATAAATCCCGATTTCCCGAGAATGGAAAAAGATCGGGAAAAGAAAAACACTAACACTGACGCACAAAAAAGTGTCGTAGTGTCCATAGATATAATGACACTTCTAAAGGTGTCATATTGTCCAAGAGAAAATTACATAAAATCAATTGGATTTAATTAGGCATCTTGTCGGAAAAATTTTAGTTTAGCGAAATCAATGTTTGAAATACACTTGAGTTTAAAACCCGGCTATCTACGAAACCTTTTTAATTCAGACTAGAATTCTACCCAGGTCAAAAATGAGTACCATTTTTATCATGAAGATGACTGATTTTGTCCAGAAATTTTATCATTTCATACCAGAAAGTGTTATAGTGTCCATGGACATTAACTCAATTTCAAAAATGTCATAATGTCCATGGACACTATTATTACCTTTAAGCGCTTAATTATTACAAACAAAAATAACTTTCAAATAAATAATTTACTGTTTATACGGCATTGCATAAAGAAATATATTTCCTTATTTGCCAGGTGGGAAATATACAACTATTATCATCGAAAATTCTATGAACGTAAAAGGAAGTGGCAACGTCGTACGCTTTATTTTTAATTAGTTTGACTAATCACGATTAGTTCTCATGAGTTACTAACTCGAAAATAAAATATACTCTCTGTTTATATGGCAAAATTTGCATACCGAATTATTTTTAATTGCGAGTAAGAGGAGTGTATAAACGCAATATATGACACTTTTTTGTGTGTCATAATGTCCATGACATTGGACATTATAACGTTCTCCCGCTTTTGATCCTGTCTATCTTCCCGTTTTTTTAATTTTTTTTTTTGTGATTTTCTGAAGTGATTCAAATCGGCGAAACTACCCCAACTCATGGGGTAAATTTGCCAAGTGGGGCAGAATCATTTGTCTCTATATGATGTTTTTTATTTTATTTGAATGCTGCAATTGAAAAAAAAAATATTAATAATATTTGTAATTGAATTTTATGTAATATAAACAAAAGTTCGATTAGTAATGCAGATCCAAAATCAGTGCATTGCGAAAATAAACAATTTTTTTATAAAAGTTCCATTAACCCACTTTTTTAATATTATGTTATTTGTAGTGTATAAAAAAATTCTTAATAGTTGGCCTTTGACCAGGCAGATTAATCTGAGAGATATATGCAATATCGAAATCTGCAAAGAAGTTGGTCTTTGCATCACTCAGAGTGGCAGATTTACATTAAATTTAACATAGGCGTAGCATAGGAGTGTACAATTTAAAGTTTGGAAAAGGGACCCTACAAACCCTTAGGAGCGGAGCTAAAGGAACTCAAAGTACGGTGTTTTTGACATAGAAAATTCTTAATATTTAACCAAATTTTTGTTTCTTAACCGATTTTTATATCGTCTTAAAGCTCATGATAAAACCTGCAAAAAAAAAAACATGTTTGCATGTGCTATTTCTTTTCCGACCGTATCTTGTTAGATTTTTCTGTAATTAGTTAAAGACTAAAACTATCTACTGACTAAAGAAACGATTACGAATTTGAAAATTTAAAAAATTAGAATTTGTTATGTTTTTTTGACTACATCCTTTTTTCTCTAAAATAAAATTTTTCTCAAGAACATATCGAGGGCCTATATTCAAAAATTATTTATTTCTCTTATTTTACAAGATTTCAAAAAATTTTCTTTCAAAATATTTATTTAAAACAACGACCAAATCTTACATATAATTTGTATTTTATAATGTTGGTAATTTTAAAGAGGAATAGAGGATTTTGCACTTTCAAAATATTCAATGTGTATAAATAATATAATACTCGTATAACGATATAGAGAGATTTGCATTGTAAAAAATACATTTAATTACCATTTAATGTATGATTTTTAAAGTTTTTAAACTAGTTAATAATAAAAAAAAACAAATGCAATTAAAATAGACTACTTTATTTTGGGATTGGATATTGAAAATTGGGCGGCAGCTTTAAGGGAAGTGTTAGGCTCCATAAAGGATAAATATCAATTATTGCATATCTAATGAACTATTACAATGAAAGTCTCGAGATTTTGTGGGAAGAATTTTCTTGTCAAGTTCCACCATACACAGTGAATATTTATCAGTATATATATTATTTTATTATTATTGTTATTATTATTATTATTTATTAATATATTTTGTATCTACATATTTATTTCATTTAAAATATGATTGATATCTAAATCATAACATAAGCATAACATATTTGTTGTAAGTCAGATTATTCTAGGCAAGTAAATTACATTCACATAGTTTTGATTTTATATAATTCTTAATAAATGTTCAAGCTATTTATTAAATTTACATTTTAATGGAAAATTAAAAAGCAAATTCATTTAAAATAAATCTTCTATATTTTAAACAAACTTCTATGTATTTATACAGGGAGTAAAAGTTTATGCCATTTGGTATGCACATAACATCATTTAAACTTTATTGGTTTAACCAAAATATTTTATTCGAAATTCATTGTATATTGAGCAAACACTGATGAAATGAAATGTGTTTTCCATAGCATCTAAATTGCAAATTGTACAAATACTAACAGAGTTATTTCTACAGTATCTAGCATTCAAGTCTAATAATCCACCTCTAGCCCTTATTATTAAACTGGCTGAAGGTGGAGAAAAGCATGAAGTACATAACGATGAAACATTGTAATCTAGATTTGGATATAGATCATGAAATTGTGAACTACAAATGGAACAAATGGGGGTTCCAGGTCTGGAAAAATCCATTAAGAAAGTCTTTAAAACACATCAAAGTTTCCGAAACTGCATTCCGTTTGTAGATCCAGGCTTTGAGATTTTATAACATATAGGCTAAGTCAAAATTTCTATACAAAATATGTCAAAATGGATGATGTGGCTCGTTTTTAATTTTTAAATCATCTCCGTGAAATTACTTTCCGAAAAGTATAAAATCTGTTCTTGAGGAAAATTTTATTTTAGAGAAAAAAAGTGTAGACACTTTTTCGGCCAAAAAACATAAAATATCCAAATTTTTAGAATTTTCAAATTCAAAAACGTTTATTTTTGGACTCGGTAAAGACATCGATTTGAAATTTTCTTTAGTCGATAGATATTTTTTTCTTTCATGTTTCACACTTAATATTCTTGCTTTCGCTATATTCGATTTATTGTCCTTTTATCTGAAAATGCTTTTTAACGGTAGTGATGAAATGTTCAATTGAGTAAATAATTGAATGTGTATTTATTTTGGCTAATAACTACAAGCACTACTGAATATAATAATTTTATTGTAATTTTTTTCCTATATGTTTTACAAGACAAACCATGTTTTTTATTAAAAAAAAGTATCAACAAATCTACTTATTTCGTGTTAGTTAGTAAATACTTTTTATCTTATCTAATATAAGAGAAAAAATCGATATATTATATATAGAAATCGTTTGAAGTACAGCAATCAAATCGTTATCACTGTTGCCAGATTTGGCGATTTTTGCTGTTAAAATTGGACTGTTGATGATTTTTGCCTCATATTTTACGTTTTTCTGAAAAGATATTCTGAACAGTTTTCAGCATTTCTTATATATTATTCTCTTCAATTAAATTAACTTATATATAAATAATAGCAATTAAAATAAAAATCTGCTCGAACTTGTAAAAGTAAATTGTTTATTTATAGAAAAGATTTATGATAATTAATATATTATCATATTCGATTCTTTTATTGTAAAATGGCGAATTAATACTTTATAAAAGCCAAAAGCCTTTTGAAATTTTTATAAAAAAAAAAAAAAAAAAAATAATTTCTTATTCAAAATATTTTTAAATAACAGTACATAGTATCACTTACAGCAAAGTAATTCAGACATTGTTTTTGAATTTATTCAAAAGTAAATTTTGTGTATCGTCGACGCGCTCAGAACTTTTAACAACTTTTCAAGAAACGTTTTAAATACATAGTTTATTTCTTTTTTGAAAAATTCATAAATTTCATATTATTTCGCTTTTTCACTTTTTAAAAAACGTAAAAAATCTTAAAAGTATGTAACTTAAATAGCTTTAATTTCGCGAAGCTGAGAACTGAATCTATAAATTTAAAATGCCTTAGGAAAGTGAAATACTATGTTAAACATTTAATTTATCTTTGTGAATAACTTTTTGCCATTTTAATTATAAAATTGGTTAAAAATTAATCTCTATACCTTTTTTAAGGGGTTAATTAAAGAAAATAATTAAAAACATTTTCCATTGAAAACAATTAAAAAATTAGTGTCAAAATTATAAATATACACTTTGAATTATTTTTAAACATAAACAAATGACAGCTGATTCACTCAATGTACAAATGAACAGCGTAAGTTTACAAGTCTAAATGGTCGGGAAAATTCATAAGTGTTGTGCAAATGATTTTCCATAAAATTTTTGACAATTTATTTGCGAGTGTGCAACAATAAATATATTCCACAGTTTGCTAAAGTTTTGTTCATTTTCATGAGGACCCTTAAAATACTAAGTAGTTAGCATTTAATTCTTCGTTTATATTTTCCCATATTGTACAATGTACATACCAAATCATTTTCCTTCAACAACGACATCTATCTCCTCACATACAAGTTCCGTTCAGGGTTGTCAGATTTTTTGATATATATATATATATATATATATATATATATATATATATATTAAACAATAAATCAATTTAATATATACTCCAATCATAAATTAAATCAGTTTTAGCCCGATTCAAAATGTTTTTATATTTTTGTTTGAAAAGTTTATATTGTTTAAATTAAAAAATTAACTCCCGTATTCACAAACCAATTTTGAATTTAAATACATTTGAGAGACAAAATTTGTATGAAAATTTTGATTTAAAATGCATTTTAACTTTAAATTGTTTGTGGTTACGGGGGTAAATTATTAAGTTTAATCTAAAAAAAACTTAATTTTCCTAAACTCTTTTTTAGCATTTGAAAATGAAATATTTCAAAAACGAGCACTTTTACAAATGGTTAACACCACTAAATTCAGCGCCGTCTATTTAGTTTAACCCAATGGGTGCCCACATTGTTAAAAAAAAAATTAGTCTCATTTTCGAGCACAGTGTAATTGAATAATAAAAAAATTTAACTTCATACACTTTTCTGACATATAGCTCCTTTTTATTTCATCAACTTTTAAAATTTATTGTACTTTATTATATTTTTTAAAAGAATAATTCCAACATTATATAACTACATTTAACAGGACAATTAAAATAGGACTATAAATTCAAAATTGTTTCAAGGAATTAATTTATTCATGAACGTCTATTTCATTGTGACCGAAATCATTAATATCCTTAACATATTTGAAAGATGATGGAAAACAAATTATCAAACATTTAATACATAAGTATTGTAAAATATATATCTTAGATAGGCAAATACTAAAAATCGTTTCTGGTAAGAAAATTTAATAGTTTTTCTCCACAATTGCCTATTTAATCAAATTTTAAAAACTAGCCAAAGAAATCGCCACCATGTTATATATCGCCAAAAAATTTTCCATGCCGCCAAAAGCAATTAAAAATCGCCACAACTGACAGCTCTGCTTTCTCAAACTCAAAACAAACAAAACTTTCCTTTAAAATTTAAGGAAAATTACACTCGTGACACTTTTTTTCACCAGTACACAATATTTTTATTATTTTTTTTTCACGCACATTTATTGCATTTTAACTTCCGTAATACGAAATTTTCTACAAACCGAAAAAAATATTTTTTGTTTTTTTTAATTTTTGATATTCATTTTTTCTATTTTTTCTTGGTATTAAAAATAAAACAGAATTTTAAATTATTTTAATATTCATGAACAAAAAGCCAAAAAATGTAATTATATTTATATTTGTGGATGTAATCCGCATCAAAAGATGAACATTTTTGAAAATCTGCGAGTATAATTATGGTGAATTATGTTTAATAATTTTTGAATACTATTTTGAGCAGCTATGTATGCTTGATGTGTGCTGAAAGTGGTTTCAGCACTAATACATATAAATTAAAAATTTGACTAACACAGTCTTAAAATCGGTTTTTTTTTTATTCTAGAGTTAGGTTTTTTTTGACAAGCCATCCATTCTTTGTATTCTTTGGTATTGTATTCTGTTATTTATACGTACATAATTACGAATATCAATTTCGACAAATTCCACAAAAATCAGTACTTAATTGTTTAAGAAGTTAAAATTGTTTTATTTTTTATTTTATTTTAATAGAAATTTTAATTGTTATCGTTACTTTTTAGGCACGGGTACATCCGGAACCAGTTCATCTGGCGGTGGGAGACCAGGACATAGAAAATCATCATTAGCATTAACACCGGAGGACGAATCTATAGACCAACATCAGGTAAATATAAGAATAAAATCTCAGATTAAACAATACATTCTCGTAGGAAAATTTAATTATTTTCATTGTATACACTTTTCCAAAGTTTACTTTACAAATAATCAACATCTATAATAATAATCAAAATCTATAGCGTTTTATAAATTTAGGTTAATTGAGAATTACATTATTTAAAATTTTGGGAGATGGTCGGGATATTTTTATTACTCTAATATTTTGATAAAAATAATTGATTGTTTTATACGTCTTGTTCAATAGATAACACAGGTCAACACTGAAAAATATCGTGAAAAATATGTTGCAGATATTGTAGGTTAGTTATTCCAATCACCAGGAACGTCACGCGTTTTATCCATCACGTCACATTTTTAACACATTGACGACAAAAGAAAAACATATGCTTCCCCGAGAAGTTTTTATGTTATATATTTTTCCAGGTAATAGGTAGAGCAAATTAGTCATTTATGTTCTATTGACAAGAAATGGTGCTACAAAAATGTAGTACAAGTCTAGTCACAAGCTTGTCAAGAGGAATTTCTCAATTAAACCTTCTTAAACCTTGGGTGTGGAGGGGAAACTTATATTTGATATAACTAACACATGACCACAGATCTCAAAAATTGTAAAATTATTAAAAACGCACTGAAGAAAATGCGTAGACATCAAAGGTTTTAAAAAAATAAAAATCCAAATTTAAAAAACAAAGTCAACAAATGAGCAGGAAAACATTTTATAGCGAATAATTGTACGTAATTTTTATTTATTGGATTAGATATAGTGTAGAAAGTGAAATGAAACAGTTTCATCACGTCACAGTTTTAAGACATATCATTTTTTATTTTCTTTATTAAAAAAATTTGTGAAATTTAGCATTGAAAAAATAGTAGTTTTCACTTTTTCTCTCATACTAAGAAGGAGGAATAGTCTGTCAGCATAGTAAAATTCCATTTGCCTTGATTGAGACTGTCAACGTTTTGGCGAAGACGCTCCCCTTGTTCATTGCTTAATGCTCCCATAATTGACGTTTTAAAGACTTCTAGGGCAAGTTTGATATATGATTTGTTCTACATTTTTTATAGCACTATTCCTTCTCCAGAAAAAGTGAATGAGTTAAAAATATGACATGATGAAAATGTATTATTTAGCTTTCTACGCTATATATAGTGTAAGAGATGTAAATTACGCGGAATTATTCGAGATAGAATTTTTTCTACTCTTTTTTGACTGTTAGTTAAATTTGAATTTTTATTTTTCCTTTCAAACTGTCCAAGCATATTCTGTCAGTGCGATTTTAACAATTTTACCATTTTTGAGATCTACGATAATGTGCTATTTATATCAAATATAAATTTCCCCACCACTCATTCCTTACCCTTTATTTTTAAGAAATTCTTGATTGTGACATCTAGGGCCTATGAGTGGCAAGTTACAGATTTGACTTGTACTACATTTTTGTAGTATAATTTCTTATTTATAAAATACGAATGACTAATTTTTTTTACCTGTTACCTCAGAGAAGCCTATTTTATTTGGTCGTCAATGGGTTAAAAGTGTGACGTGATGGAAAACTTTCATTTAACTTCCTACAATATATTTGGTCAAAGGAATAAGACTTTTGCAGAATTATTCGCAATATAATTTTTCTATGCTTTTTTGTTAACCTGTGTAGTTATGTATTTTGTGCTAAATATGATTGACGGATTTCATATATTTAACTTCATTTCCCTTTTAAAGAAAGCTGACGTAAAATATGCGCGATCCGATCAAGTATATATATAACACACAAGCCTCGATTTGAGTCGTTTAGATTTTTGTCGCTGTTTCAAATTTCCATACTTTGATTTGCGTCATTATGATTTCGATTTGCGTCTACAGCAAATTTGCAGTATACAGCAAATTTTTTCTCTGGTATTTAAAATAACTGTATGTATATAAGTATTTTAATATCACCTCTTTGTGCAAAAAAGATTAGCTCCTTTTCTGTTAAAATATTAATATACAGTGGTGAAAAAAATAATAGAAACAAAATTATTTTTTTTACATAACTTCCTATTTCTCAGTAAAGGAGCGCGTGATACGGTTCATTTATGTTTTAAATTAATTGTAAGCAAGTGTTCTTGATGTCCCAACTTGCAGTTTTTAGCTCAATCCGCTATTATTGCAGCTTAAGATATAAAGGTGTCACATTTCCTTGGAAAAAATAATAAAAACAAGTGTAACTATATATAATTCCAATATTTGGAATTCTACTCTGTACAAATTAATTTTGTAATAACAGAATAATAATTTTTCTACAATATTTGGTAGATATAGCCTCACTTCGTACCACTCCAACACATCTGGGACCCACAGAATTCATAAGTTTTTAGGAAATTCGTTATGTATGGAATATAATCCTTCCAGGATTATTTTCTACTTTTTCCGTCTACTTTGTAGGTCGGAAAATACCTAATAATACAGGCCATAGATGCTTTATAAAATTCAGATCACGTCACTGCACTGGCCACTCCATTATCTTCAGTTTATTTGAGACTAACGAGTTCTTCACAGGATGGGATGAATGCTTAGAGTTATTGTTCTGCATTAATTTCCATACTATTGGTATTTTTTCTATCGCAAATAGAAGCCTTTTCGTCCTTAATATGTCAACGAAGCATAATTCGCACATATTTTCCCAAGAAGCCAAAATATCGGTCCCTCGTTGTTTAAGGAAAATCTTTTCTATAATACGGCAGATCTACTACAATGTTTAACCGTCTCCATCGCGTACTTTGGATTATGGAACGTATTCGGAGGACATCAAACAAAGATTTTACTGTCAGCTCCAAACAAATTTATTTTTGATTCATTGAACCATGAAACATTTTTTAGATTGGCGGAGATCCGGGCGATTTTTCTTATTTGCTAATAGTTTAGCTTCCATTAACCGATTTCTGATTTTTTACCTTCAAATATTCAAATATTTTCCTAAGCATGAACTTCCAAATGCTTCCATATGCGATAGAATGAATGCTAATAGTACGGGAAATTTTCTAGGACAATGACCCTAAGCATGCATCCCATCCTGTGAAGAACTGGTTCATCTGGAATAATGTGAAGATAATGGAGGGGCCAGATCAGTGACGTGATTTGAATCTTATAAAGCATATATGGCCTATATTATTCAGTATTTTCCAACCCACAAAATATAGAGTAACGGTGGGAAATGATCCAGAAAGGATAATATTCTGTACTCCAGGAATTTACTACAGTCTTATGAATTCTATTGGTTCTAGATGAGTTGAAGTGGTATGAAATATGGCTGCTTCTACTAAATATTGATTGAAAATAAATTTTATGTTATTACAAAGCAAATTTGTGCAGAGTATTTGTCCGAATTATGAAACTATTAGTGTAATTACATTTGTTCGTATTATTTTATCCAATCCAACCTCTATCTTTTAAACTGGGATAACGGCTAGTTTATTTAAGAAAGTTAAGAAATGCAAGTTGGCACATCGAGAACACACTCTAGTTTACAAATAATTTAAAACATAAATGAACCGGATCAAGTGCTCTTTTACTGAAAAATAGGAAGTTATGTAAAAAAGTAATTTTATTTCTATTACTAGCTATTTCTACCCAGCGTTGCCCGGCTTGTCCGATATATATTAAAAAAACATGAAAATAAAACCTAATTTAAATTCTTGTTACGACTTCTATCTATCATTCTTATATTTCCGAACAGCAAATATTTTAATGATGAAAAAGAAGCAAAAGTTTTAGTTATAGTAAATACGTAGATTCATATTATTTTCTCCCTTACAAAGGCAAAGTTATTCGTTTACTCTAGTGCATCGTTGTAAGGATTACTTCGAAGCGTATGCTTTCTCTGCTTTGTAGTGCATTTATTGGTAAAGACAAGCTTATTTACAAAATAAAATTTTTCATATTGAATAATGGAGAGGGAAACATACGGCTTTGTATATAAAAAAAATGCAGAGTTGAACTTAATGAACGCAAATCAAAAATTTTCTTCAAAAGTCGCAACATTTAGACCTGAGAATTTCTAAATAATTCTAACATTTATGCATAAATTTAGCTGTATTTAAGAAAATTTTAATTACTATTCTAAAATGTTTGTTAATCCAATCAATAATTTTATTAAGAGAGCTAAATTTTATAATAGTACTAAATTAATCACTGGAGTACTGCTATACTTTTTACAATAGAATTGCGCTAAAAAAAGTAAAATTGTACTGAATTTGTCATCCCTGCTAAGAATCAAAGCCTAACCGCAAATTTAAAGAGTCATACGATTAAAAGCTTTCACAATTTGTAGGAATAACTCTATCTAATTGTATAATTGGATGAAAAATATACTTCTTTACGATAATAGGGGCTCGCATGTACAGAAAAAAAAATTTCGTATTTTGATTAGAAAATATGGTTTTTAGTACTGATCCTAAATATTAAAAATAATTATTTTGACCTGCATAAGCTGTGTTTCTGAGAGGGTTAAGCTTTGTCTAATTTATTCTCCTATCAAGTTTCATAGTTGAGGAGTAATTAGTATCTACAGAGTATCTTACAATAAAAGTCTTAACACTTTGTGGAAATATTTTTTTATCAAACTAATTACCTGTCATGAATATGACATTAGATTATTGCATATCAAGAGAGCTATTTTAGTGATAGTCTTCTTTGGGAGCTACATCAAATAGCTTAGTTTAATTAAAAATTAGGCGAATACAATCTAATCTAAGAAATATACCATAATAGCTAAGTGATTTGCCTGTTTACCAATCTCCAGTAAGCATGAGTAAAGTGACCAAAAAATGTTTCTTCAAGTGTAGTAATTCCAATCCAAATCTCCAGCTCAGTACTTCAAATAGAGACCATCATGTATATGAGATAAAATATGTCGCTAAGGATACACACTTTATATTCACAATTGAATTTTCACTAAAAATTTGGAGGTCTTTATCTACGAATATTTTCAGCTTTTTCGTCTACACATACATATACAGAAAAACGGTATTAAGGAAAGTGCCATCCCAAATCGTTAGCTGAGTACTGTTCGACTTGAAAAGAAGGGTTACCTATTACTGAAAATATATATTTCTTCATTAGATGCAATTTTAAGCAGTATTTCATAAAAAAGTTAATTGTTGCAAATTGCAAATTTTTGATAAAAAGTTGGTAACTGTCATATATTCTTAGTTGGTTCAGTTAGCCTATCACTATTATTTATTATTTGGAATTCTATTTCCAGATTGGAGATTTTTTTATTTTACTCACGTTTGTCGTTTGTTAGATAAAAGACACTTACAAACCATATGTAACTCCATATCCTTTCTGAGAACGTATTGTGTTTGTTAATTCTTTGAAATCTTAGAACATACGGGATAAACTCAAAATTTTGATACGAAATAGGTAAAGATTGGAAGGATCTAAACTGGCTTCTATTAAAAACTTAAACTTGATTTCTTCTTAGGACTCATCTCTATAAAAATATGAAATATTTATATTTTCTGAAAGAAGTTTTTATTAATTAGAGAATGGTCTATTAACCTTTTTTAATAAAAATAGTGAAATCGGATTACAAACAGAAAATTAGCAAAGATTTTAAAAACGTTCATGTCAAATGTGAGAAGTCATATATCTGTTCCTGAAGAGTCTGATAAGATTTACATCATTATTTCCAATGAATATATTATCAACTAAAATGCAAAAGGGCTAATCAACACTTCTTAAAATTTTACAGGAGAGATAAATAACTTGATTAGTTAGTTTTCAATAAAAAAACGATTTTGTCTTTCAGTGCAAATGATGAATTTTTTAACTGATTTTTTGCGAATGGACACGATGTGACAGTGAAAATATACTTTTTAAATGACCTAGTGTAGCAGGCCTAATTGAGTAGCTCGTTTTGCTAATTTTTAAAATTTCCTATACACAATCAACATCCACAAATTTTTTTTTTAATTCTTAAAAAGTAACAAAAGAGTTTTTATTCCATCTAAAGTATATACAGAGAAAAGTTATGTGAACTAAAGCAGAGATTGCGTGAAAAATTAACTAAAATATTTCTTTACAAAAAGTAGGCTTAAACAAACAGGATTTGATAAAGCTTAAAGTTAATTTCGGAGAACGTAATATCTTCTACCAAATATGTGTATCGGTTCAGTACTTTTCACGCGATGTCACAGATATGTATTATGGCGAATAAATCACAAAACTTACCTACAAAAGTGAGCGGAAAAAGCTGCATGGCATTTAATGAAAAGGACGTATCAGCATAAGTTACTTCCGTTCTATATGTGTATATGAACCGATTCAGTGGTTGAGTTTCAAAATGTGGGCGTAAATAGAGATTATATAAAATAGGCCATATAAACCATAGTTCATTCCGAACTTTATTTGTGCCAAATTTTATGTTACACCGATTCAGTGGTGATTAATACAAAAACTGTGCAAATTTATGTCAAATAATTTTTTACAAAAAGTGGACGTAAAAAGGGGTGTAGCATCCTTAGGCCTTAGTTCCTTCTGCACTCTATGTGTGCCAATTTTCACGTGAATCCATTCAGGGGATGGGTCAAAAAAGAGAAAAATTAAGTCAAATAATTTGTTAGAAAAAGTAGGCGTAAAAGGAGTGTGGTATTCAATAAATAAATTGATTAAGCTATAGTTCATTCAGAACTGTACATGTGCCAAATTTCATGTGAAGCGATTGGAAATGATATGATCGTAAAAGGAAGTGGCAACGCCGTATGCTTTATTTGCAATTAGGTTGACTAATTACGATTAGTTTTCGTGAGTTACTACCTTACAAATAAAAAATTAACTCACCGTTTGTACGGTAAAATTTTCATTTCGCAATATTTTTAATTGCGAATAAGAGGAGCGTATAGACGTAGTAATTGGCATATAGAAAGTTTCCATTTAATGTTTAATACAATTATAATGCATAATTGTTGCGCAGAAAAATATTTTTGTGATCTTTGACCGTGAATATTTTGCGTAGATCACGCGTGACTTTTGAGAAAATTTGAGAAAATTGAGAAAACTGCTTCATTATTGGTTGTTTATTTTTTTATTTTTATTTTTGGTCATTTTTGAAATGTAAAAAACTTTGGAATTCAAAAAGATGTAAATCAAGTAAATTTCAATTGCAATAAATGTTTTTATGGTTCAACAAAATGAAAATTTTTTAAAAATTATAATATTTACGATTTAAATTTCTTGCAATCAGTCTTAGGTTTTAGCCTATTTAAAATTTTTTGGAGGGTGAGACCACATGACCACAGCGATTTAGCCAAGGTAAAAGCATGAAATTTTGGCTACATAAACCCATTGAAGTAAAAAATGTTTAGATCTGGTTTAATAAGCTAGTTATAAGCCGTTACATGAATGCAACAGTGGACGTTACCCACACAGTTTTTGTCCTTGTATTTTCTATGTAAATCTCATGCTTTATATAAGCCTTTATATAACACCTAAAAAAAATTTATTTATTTATTTATTTTTTTTTAATAAAAAGCACAAATAAATTTATGTATTTCATAAATCTTTCAAAATTTTTACTAATACAGCGTCAACTTTTCCAACTACACATATAGGACCAAGTAGGTATAATCGGGTACCGGAAATGTATTACAATGCCTGATCTAGGATCGTATCTTCCTCATCATCTGCGCTTTCATGTTGATCAGTGGAACAAGAATAAGGATTTATAGAATGAAATATAAACAGGCTGCGTAAATACTGCCTTGGGCAAACTACCATTCCATTCCCACAATCTTAATTAGACTGCAAATAAGTAACATGGACTGCTCTAGCTACAACCTTTATTTAACCAAATTATCATGTTTATCGCTCTAACAGTATATTTGATACAACAAAATGTTGTCAATTAGTAACTTTTGTATAAAATAGAAGGGCAAAAATGTACTGAAAATGGGCCAGTGTTGCATACACGTACCACTTTTTTTCCACTTTCTAATTCTCCGCGGAGACATCATATATGGACCAATATCAACAATTTTTAATCTGGCTAAAAATGACTTTAACCCTTAATAAGTTTTGTGGTAATACTATTTTAAACAATAGCAAACGAGATCTGAAACTATGGTGCAAAACTTTAGCATCATAAGTTTCATTTTATAATCAGTATTGTTGTTCAAAGTTCAAAAACTTAGAAGAAGGGCTTTAATTACATAACGTCTTCACATTTTTCCTATACTTTGTGTTCACCCGTTCATACTTTTTGATCTCATTCGATCTTATATAAACTAATCGGATTTTTGGATAAATTCTTTGTTTTTGTGTAGACTTTCAACAGTTACATACAGGGTAGTCGAATTTTGGTAACAAAATTTTTTATTTTTTTGCGGGTCTAAGCGCCCGTCAACGGAATACAAATTTTGAAACAGGGATTGGCACTTGTTGAAATTATGCGTATTTTGGGCTATATCTCGTTGATATGTGCTAAACGCAGTAGAAAGTCTTAAAATTTGGAAAACAATATATATATACATATATATATGTAAAATCCTTCGATTTTATTGTGTAAAAGGACAAAAAACTAAGTTCACGCAGTAATCCATGCTATTTCATTAGGAACTGTGAATGTGTCTTATTTTTTCTTTTTTAATTATTGCTCTTGTTTTCCAAACTCTAAGACTATCCACTGCGTTGACTATTTAGTATACATCAACGAGATACAGCGCAAAATACGCATAATTTCAACAAGTGTCACTTCCTGTTTCATTCAAGTCAAATGTAGTTGACAGTTCACACATTTCGCTAAGGCAAATCGTATGGGCACCACGAAATTAAATATAATTTGCATAATTAGTAGGTTTCCACAGCTAGAAGTTATATGGACCAAAAAAAAAAATTACTTGGGTAAAAAATTAAATCCCTTATGACACTAGATTTTTTTTTTTTGTATTTTACTGATATTGAATTGATAGAATGAGACAGCGAATGATAGAAGGGAACAAATAGAGAAAAACAATACAAAATAGACATATACACAATGTTGCCCATTTCTTTGCCGTAAAAAAGCGACAAAATCAAAATAAAAAATGCTTAAAATCGATGATTTCATGTATTAACCTCTAGAGTGGGTAACATTTTTAAGAATTAAGACCCAACCAGTCAACTTTACGACGCAACGTTAAAGTTCAATTTCTCAACGTTAAAATTCAAGCTATCAAAATTTTAATGTTACTGGGCTAATGCTGATCATGAGAAAATAGTTCAATAATTTGTTTTGCTAAATGGGTACCAGGGATGGAAAATGAAAATATATTTCAGTATAAAAAAAATCAAATGGTACTTTTTTCATCCTCAAAGTACTAATTCAAATTTTTGATAGGTATTTGTTTTTTATATTTTTTATCTACTTTTTTTTTAAATATAATTTATATATCTAAACTGAAGGATTAAATATTATACTATAAAATATAGAGATCTTGAAAAATATAGCCCCGTTCTTGAAATAAAATTAAGAAAATCAATTCTTTAAAAGCGAGTACTTCATTTTGGTTAAACGTAATACGTTACATTAAATTTTAATTTATGAAAATTTTCACTTTCACTATGCTTCGATTTACAGTACTGTATTCATTCAGTCAAGGTCTTTATAAAACAATTACAGAAAAAACTATTCTTGGGTTCTTTTCGAAAATTAAATTTCATTTAATCTTCATTTAAAAAGAATTGTAAAGAGAATCAAATTACTCGCAGGAGTAATGTGGTACTTTTCAATTCTAAATAGTGTCAAATAAAGTACGATCGTATCAACTTTTCCATCCCTGATGGGTGCAAATTTCATACATTTGTCTCTTATGAATGAAATATGAAAAAGTAGTTTTGTTGTAATCACGGTCCATTATAAAGTGGTTTTAAATAATTGTTCACCAGAAACTATTTCGAATGTTGTTCAAAAAGATTTTTTTGGGAACAACTTTGAGAAAATATTCTAAACAGAAGAACAATTTTAATTTATTGCTGTAATCAGCTTATTAATAAACATCAGAATCGAAAAAAAACTATTTCTCGGGAGACGCTTAAAAAGTTTACGTACCAAACACGCTAATAGAGGGGAGGTTCTCGATATTACGCTAGTAAATACTAGGCATTCGAACATGATCAGTGAATGGAGGGTCTCAAATGATTGCTCATTCTCTGATCACTTGCACATTGACTTCACTATAGAAGTCCCTTTACTAGAGGTAACTCCGATTCAAAAGAGGAGGAAAACGAACTGGACGGAATAATATGACATTCTGTCACAATTCCTCCCGAACCCCCCGGCTATTCGTAATCGGAGGGACATTGAATCCTCGTAGAATTGCTAACAAAAGTATTTGACAGAGTGGCCTCTGCATCATGCAGACCGAAGGTCTGTAAAGGAAGGTGTAAACCACATTGGTGGAACTCCCAAATAGGTGACACTCGCAAAGAGTGCCGCCGTTTATTTAATAAGGCTAAGAGACTGGGAAACTGGTCAGCTTACAAATCCTCAGTAAACAGGCTTAAAAACCTGATCAGAAATGCGAAACGCAAATCTTGGAAGGTTTTCTGTAGCGGCGTGGAAGGCATTTCCGAGACTAGTAGCTTACGCAAAATCCTGGCTTCCTCACCTACTGTTCCAAGTTGCATTCAGAAACCTTGTGGCAGCTGAATGACAAGCGGCCATGAGATCTTGGATGTCTTAATGGATGCGAATTTTCCTGGCAGCCTCCCTATAACGGAGATCCCTGCGACAGTTTCAGACCTAAGTGACGTTCAGATTCAAATAACTGAAGATGAACTGAGAACAGCTTTGCCCCATTTAAATTCCCGGGACCAGATGGCACTATACCTGCAGACCTACAGTATAATGCTGATATTATAGTCCCATGGTAGATATAAAGTGGTCTTTATCCCAAAAGCGGGTAAGACCTCCCATACGAGATCGAAAGACATCAGACCCATAGTCTATCGTCCTTCCTCATGAAAACCTTCGAAAGGCTGATTGACCTGCACCTTCGCAGGACAATCAACCCTAAACTTTTGTCAGCAACCCAACACGCCTACATGAAAGGCAAGTTGGTTGAGACGACATTGCATTCGCTAGTAGGGTATATAGAAAACGCTCTCGAGCACAAGTAATATGCATTAGTGGCCATTCTTGATATATAGAAGGAGCTTTCAATAATGTTATCCCGGATGCTACTAAAATGGCTATGGAAAGTCTGAATATACATCAGTCGATTATTGGCATCATATGGAGACTTCTAACCAACAAATTATAATCTCCACTATGGGTGCGGCTACCATATATAGGGTAGCAAATAGAGGCACTTCTCAGGGAAGAGTTCTATCTCCACTTCTTTTGAATATTGCCGTCAACACAATGCTCAGGGAAATTGATTCCCTGAGGTTCAAGACCGTTGCGTATGCGGACGATGTAGCGGTGGCCGTATCTGAAAAATATTTTGATACCATATCTCACCGCCTTCAAAATGCGCTAGGCCTACTCAGTAAATGGAGTACAATTAGTGGCCTTAGCGTGAATCCTAGAAAGACGTAACTAGTTCTCTTTTCAAAAAGACACAAAATACCATCTTTCTCACTCCCTTGCCTAATGGAGTTGAATTAAATGTGTCAGACAGTGCGAAGTATCTGGGTATGATACTTTACTACAAACTGTCCTGGCCCCAGAACACCCAGGCTAGGGCTTCAAAGGCAAACATTGCCCTTTATATGTGTAGGAAGGCCATAGGGAAATCTTGGGGATTAAATTCTAAGAATACCAAATGGCACTTCGACATGGTGATCAAGCCTATACTTATGTATGGAGCGATAGTATGGTGGAAAGCGATAGAAAAATCCACATTTTTGCGGAATTTGATAAGGTTCTGCGTAGTTCAGCGCTACTAATTACATGTGCGCTACATACAACACCATCGAAGTCATTATTAGTTCTAATGAACTAGATGCCAGTGGATCTAATGGTCAAACAAATCGCCATTATGTCGGCGACTAGACTCAGTACTATAGGTGCATAGAATGGTAGAAGTTATTTCCATGCGACCATTTTGGGAATCTTGGATGACATCCCTGACGATTGATTATTATATTCCCAAACCCTTTCTGGACAGAGGCTACTCAGTTCTCAGCAGGTATCTCAGCCATTAGAAGAGCTGTAAATTGACTAATGTAAATTTGTACCTATAGTCAACCCGCGATTAAGTCTCTTTCGGGTGTCTACTCGACATCCACGCTGGTACATGAATGCCGGACATCTTTAAATGAGATGGCGAGACATTCAAACCTAGAATTGGTCTGGGTAAGGGGTCACTCAAGTACCCCGGAAAATATTATTGCGGATGAATTAGCCAGAACTGGTTCCCTTCTTGAAAGTGAAGAAACGAATCAGTTAGTTGGCATACCGCTATCATCTTGCAGATCAATGATACTGCGGTACTTATCGATAATAGCTCAACAAAGATGGACAAACGAGTTCGCTTGTTCTACCTCGAGACAGATATGGCCGCAGTACGACCAGAAACGGTCGAGTTTCATTCTGGGATTGCCAAGGTGTCAGCTACGAGTGGGACAATGGGACCAATAGAACCCAAGAGAGATGTATAGTTACATTTGCGGCTGCCGATATAACCTTACCTAATATAAACGCGTTGAAGTTTTCAAAATGCTAATATTTTATTGTAAATATATGGTAAATCCGGCTCGATATTTTAATTTTTTAGTTAATATTAACCAACTAATTAAGAAATTGTTTTTAGTTTTACATACAATTTTAAAAACATTGTAATTTTTTATCACAATCAAAGTTAATATATAAACACTAGCTTTTCCCGGTGCGCTTCTCTATCCATTTTTATGCGATAGATATTATTTACTTTGAATGGGGGCTACTACTCCTCCTCATTACTCTATCTATCCCCATTATTATATACTATATCTATACTATCTGTGTTTTAAAATTCGTGAAAATCGGTTCAGCCATCTAGACGTGATTGATACAGAAATAAACAAAGTTATGCCTTATTTTTATATCCTTCACAACAGATTTAAAGGTTATATAAGTTTATCATTCCGTTTGTAATAATCCAAAACTTTCATCGGAGAGCAAAAAGTTAATATTTTCTTGATCCTTATAAGAAACGGTGTCGACAGGACGATGTCCGTCCATCTGTTTATCGATTGAAATGGCGTTTATGATATATGTATCAAGCGATCTGTAATCCTTTCGAGTATTTTGCTAATGAAAGTCAGTAAAGTCAGTTCAAAAATGGTGTATATATCTTAAAAATGCTTTTTTAGAGGCTTTTTCGACTTTTTGAGCCCTTATATATACTAGGGACTTCGTTCTTTCACAGATAATTTATAAAAACTTTTCTAAATTTTATGCCAAAGAAATGAAAAATCGTCCTATAAATATTTGAGATTTTGACTAAAGCGAGTTGTTGTTCTTTTTGGATCTTTTATATAAGCTATGGATTTCGTTCTTATACAAATCGATCACAAAAATTTTCTTAAAATTTCAGTTTTTTGGCTAAAGCTGAAAGAACATTAAAGAAAATAGTAAGCGGATTTTTCAAAATTCTAATGTTATCAAGTTATACAAGTATGTGTTCTCTGAATTATAGTGTTATACATATAGGTTTAAATTTTAGCCAACTAAAATCTTCTTTCTTTTACCGAAAATTTGATTTTTAAAATCTTCATTTTTATTAAAAGTCAGATACAGTATAATTTCGAGAGTCTGGATAATTATTGCAGATCCCAATGGGGATTGTTGAATTATCCAGATTATCAAGGCTTTTTTCTGGTCCAAATTTGTTACATTATTATTATGTCATTTCTTACTGTATTTTCCAAGTTATACTAAAATTTTAATGAGAAAGAACTTTTCATTATTTAATCTGGAGTATAAAGTTATGGAATGGAAAGTTAGAAAATGTTTCTTTTTAACTGAACCAAATTAAATTTTTATTAAAATTCGAATTTTTAACTAAGTAAATATTAAAAAATAATTTTAACTAAATAAACACAGACTTTTAAATAAAAAACAGACTATTACCCAAAAACTAATATTTAGCAATAAATAAAATTCTCGAAAATGTTTTTCATCAAAAAAAAAAAATGATTAAAAAATGTAATAAAATACTGAAAATAATATTTAAAAATAAAATAAAACATCACAGGGCAATTAACGTATCAAATTTTAACTAATTGTTAAACATAACCAAATACAGTTTCGAACTGCAACGCTATGTGATGCTATATTTGTTCGCACATATTTTGCTTATAGCGAGACCGTGTAACAGTACTGTTGTGATATTATTATCTGTGGACCTAGACTTCTATTGTATATAATTTTGTATGAATATTTTTGTACGTAAGGAGAATTATTTTACTAAACGTTAAAGCAATTGTAAATTTGGGTGAGCAAAAAAAGTGCAACTCTAAAAAAAATAAATACTATGATTTTCTATTCTTACATACAGACTAAAATACATGAAATCTACAGAAAATTTTTTCTTTTACTGAAAATTTGATTTTTAAAATCTTCTTTTTTATTAAAAACCAGGTGCAGTATAATTTGCGGAATTTGGATAATTATTGCAGATCCCAATCGGGATTGTCGAATTATCTAAATTATCAAGGCTTTTTTCTGGTCTAATTTTGTTACATTATATTTATATCACTTTTAATTGTATTTTTAAGTTATACTAAAATTTTAATGAGAAAAAAATTTTCATTTTTTAATTCGTATTATAGAGTTATGGAATGGAAAGTTAGGAAATGTTAGAAAATTTTCTCTTTATATGAACCAATTAACTAAGTAAATATTAAAAAATAATTTTAACTAAATAAACAGTCTGTTCAATTCATTTCTATTGCTTAATCCACAACACTGAAGTCTACTTTGTGGCGCACAGTGGGGTCAATCGAAATAAATCTATATTTCCTAAACTACTGGTCGGGTCGAATTAAAAAGTATGAGAAAGTTGTAGGGGAGCGCTTGCAGTTTCACGAGATAACCTATAGGTTATAAAAATTTACCTTGAGAATGTAAAAGTTTTAAAAAAACGTTAGTTCTAAAAATCAAGTCCGTTTTCAAAGATTTTTATATTTCTGTAAAGAGCTTGGTGACATACAGAAAAAAAGTTATCTCTCAAAGTTAAAAAAGATATTTACGCTTAATTTTTGATTTTTAGCCTGGACTTTATTTTGTTTTTCGGGAATAAGTCCTGAGTTATATGAGGGAAGAAGTTTTTAAAAGTATTCCATAATTTCTAGTAGATTTTTAAATAATATGAAATTTTTGTCTTTTGAATGGTTTATTAACTTTTATGAAGCCTTGTCTTTTGAAGTATGTAAAGAAAACAAATTATTTATTAAAAAAAAAAACTGAGTAAAAAATAAAAGAATTGTGTTATATTTTTGGTAGAAAAATGCAATTTTTCATGCAAATTTCAGAGTACTGACTTTAAACATTTTTTACGGCTAGACGAATTTTTTGCATATTATTTTGACTTATATTATAAATTATAAAATATTTTTCAATCATTCCCGAAAAACGAAAAAAATCGAGGCAAAAAATCAAAAATTTAAAATTCAAGCTTAAATATTTCCTTTAACTGCAAGAGATAACTTAGATGAGCAAAAATGTTTATGCTCGCTAAGCACTTTACAGAAATATAAAAATCTTTGATATCGGACTTGATTTGTGGAACTTACGAGTTTTTAAAACTTTTATATGCTTAAGGTAATCATATTTGACAAAATGTAGCTTATCTCGTGTTATTATAAGGTGACTAACATATGATTTTCTGAAAGCCTAGGTCCTCTTCTACAACTTTCCTATACGTTTTAATTTAATGCAACCAATAGTTTAGGAAAAACAGATTTATTACCAAAAATTAGCGATTGGCCCCACTGTGTGGCGTTGAGTTATTTATTTAAAACAAATTAAAAAGCTTTTAAATTAAATTATTTATGTAGTTTATTATTCTCTTACTCTTATTCTCAAACATATATAACTGATTTTTTTACTTTTCATTTTTAAACATATAATAATAAAGGGGGTATTCTTGGAAATCCACTTAATTAGATAAAAATGTTTTGCTGGTAGTGTATCACTTACAAAATGTTATTTATTTTTTATACGAATATTTTTTATTTTAATTAAAAAACATAAAACATAATTACAGAACTTTCTATCAATTTTCCATTACTTTTAATTAAAAAAAATGACAAGCCATACTTTTAGGTAATTATATTTTATTTTAAAATAATTAAGGCAAACTTTTAGGTTGTGGTCCCGTTAACCTTCCTCTCCAAGAAAAATTAATAAAAAAAAGAAAGTTACATTTTAAATAAATAATATATAAATAAATAATATATATATATATATATATATATATATATATATAAGTCTGTTTATTTATTTAAAATTATTCTGTTAAATTTTGTTATTTTTCTAAACTATTTTGGTAATTTTTCTGTTAAGATTGATATTTTTGAAATTATTATTTATTTTTTCATTAATTCGAAATCCTACAAAAATTCTCTGTGAAAAAACAATCAAATATTGTTGATTGTTTTGCTTAACTTGATAATTTATAATTGTATAAGAGCTTTTGGATGAAAACTGCGACCAGTTTCGATCGTTATTGTTATGGAATCAACAGTTAAATATATTTTTTGCAATGATACGACAGATCTTTTTCAGCACTAAGTACTTTCTTCCAATAGCAACACAATGTTAAAATCATGACTTTTTCAATTTTTTTTCACTTTTTTTGCTGGGTAGTTATTGCAATGCTTAATATAAATGCTTAATATAAATATATTATTAACAAAAAAAATAAATTTTATAAAAATATAAAAACGAAATCCGTGACTTAAAAAGTCAAAATTTAGTTTTGTAAAATATTTCGGTTACCATACAATTTAGTTCATTTCTCCAGCACAAAAATTCAAAAAAAAATCCTAATCTTCTTTGCAAAAACAAAGTCCATGGCTTATATAAAGGGTTCAAAACATCGAAAACCCGTTTTTTAGACATATATCCGCCATTTGTCAACCGATTTGTTGAATTTGAATACCAAATTCTGGAAATTATTTCCGACAAATGGACGGACATCGTCCTGTCGATATTATTTCTTACAAGGATCCAGAAATTTAAATTTTTTACTTACCGACGAAAATTGTGGAAACGGATTAACAAACTAGTGAAATATTTATGGACTGATTTAAAAAACCGAAATTCGAGAAATATATTTGTAATACATCGAACGAAGCCCATATAGAGTAACGCCTTTTACCTATAAATGTATACACATAAGTCCAGATTCTTTTACATAGCCCTCATTGTTAAATTAAATAAGTACTTATGATCTGATTTTGTAAAACGAAACGAAAATTCGTTTCGAAATTTTGTAGTAAAAAGAACAAATAAATTTGAATTTGTTTGTTGTTTTCAATATAAAATTTCGAAACGAATTTTCGTTTCGTTTTACAAAACCAGGCCCTTAAACGGCACTTTTCGAATTATTTTTGTCATTTTTGCAACACTTTTTGCACATTTTTTTTTTTTTACTAATTTGTAGTTTTGTACTATAAAAACAGCAGTATAATATACCCACCATCAAAAAGATGAGGGTTATATTGGGTTTGTCATTCATTGTGTAACATGACGACAAAGTCATATAGACCCCATGAAGTATAGATATTCTAGGTCCTGGTAAGATTCTGAGTCGATCTAGCTATGTCCGTCTGTCTGTTGAAAGCAGGATATGGCTCGAGGAGGATTATTATACAAGTCGATGCCAAATCGCATTTTTGATGTTATTTCTAAAAATGGTGACAGTACTCATTACTAATTGAATGCTAGAAGATAATAACTTTCATTTTTATAACCAAAAATTTAAAAATAAATTAAAGTTTCCTTAGTTTTAAAATATTCCTCATTCAAGTGACACATGAAATAGTACCACAGAAACATGTCTTTAAATAAATGCATAATTTTAGTATAACAAAATATGTATATTTTTTATTTCTTCAGGAAACTAAAGCCAACACTGAAATTTGGTTGTGCAAAAAAATTTTTTTTCTGAACTTTAGTTTAGGAGATATACTTAATTAAAGTTAAAAAAATGTGATTCCTTATTCAAGTGGCAGGCAGTGTATATGCGTTTAGAATCAAATTAATTCAAGGTGTCGTAATGGGATCTCATTTCCATTAAACAATACTCGTTTACAATAATAAATGACCTAACTCCAAAAGTCAAGGTGCTTGTTTTATTTTAGTAAATAATATGTGGCATGTTAGAAGGGTTATCCGTTGCCGTATTAACATCATTAAATCAACGATTTCATTAGAGTAATATCAAATGTCTACCGTTACTTGACTTGTTTCAATTTTTGCAGGCATGATCGTTTCAATATTGTGTCTCTAAGATAATTTTTGAGAATCCTCATATTAGAGCTACTCATCAATTTTATTTCAGTACCATCATCATAATGTTATTCTTAAATATTCCTAAATTCTTAAAAAGGATGGAGACATAGTGTTTTTTTAATATTGTTAACATTCTTTATAGCAAAAATAATCTCGTATTCATAGTAATTGGTGGTAATGCAATCATATTATAGTTTACAGCATTTTTCAATAATTATTTTCAGTAAAATTTAAAAAATTCCGTTGATTTTTTAAGAGTTTCATTTTTTTGCTCCCATTAATATGCAACTTTTTAACAAAATTTTGAATAACTATTCCCATGTGTAACAATTTGGAATAAAATGATACATTGATGGGCTAAGACCACAAAGAATAAAATCGCAACAGAATTGGCTAATTTAATAACGTTCTAGCCTTAATCAATATGATCAAAAATCATATAGCCTAGCATTGCATTTTTTATGATCGCAACCATATAAATGACATTCTTTTTACACAAACTAATTATTTCATCTATAATTAGGCTTTAACTTTGGGTTAAAATTTGATAAGTTAACGGCCATAATGTCATATTATGATGTTTTAAATTGGGTAAAATATATAAATATTGTATGTATAAATATTTTAACTTTCAAGAAGATTCGAAATTAATAAACATTTTGTTTTATTCTAATTTACGACATCGATTCAGTTACGTTCACAACAAAATTGCGAACTATATTTAAAAACGAGTAAGTTGCTGTGTTACTAATATTTGGCCTATAACATTTTTATTAACATATTTTGCCCATTTTCAATACCAAACAACCGTATATATAATAAATATTTGAGCCAAATTTCGTCCCACTAGGTAATCCCCCTCGATCCATATACTGCTTTCAACTGACAGACGGACATAGCTAGATTGACTCAGAATCTTACCAGGACCTAGAATATCTATACTTTATGGGGTCTAAATGACTATGTTGTAATGTTACACACGGAATGACAAATCCAATATACCCCACATCTTTTTGATGGTGGGTATAAAATACTGCTGTTTTTATAGTACAAAACTACAAATTAATAAAAAATAATGTGCAAAAAGTATGGCAGAAATGACAAAAATAATTCGAAAAGTGCCGTTTAAGGGCCTGGTTTTGTAAAACGAAACGAAAATTCGTTTCGAAATTTTATATTGAAAACAACAAACAAATTCAAATTTATTTGTTCTTTTTACTACAAATTTTCGAAACGAATTTTCGTTTCGTTTTACAAAATCAGGCCATAAGTATTTATTTAATTAAACAATTATACTTTATATGGGCCCCGTTCTTGCATAGATGTATTACAAATATTTTTTTCGAATTTCGGTTTTTTAAATCAGTCCATAAATTTTTCACTTTACCCCCTTTTACATATACATATATATATATATATATATATATATATATATATATTTTAATTTTTGTGCTGGAGAAATGAACTAAATTGTATGGTAACCGAAATATTTTACAAAACTAATTTTTGACTTTTTAAGTCACGGATTTCGTTTTTATATTTTTATAAAATTTATTATTTTTTTTTGTTAATAATATATTTATATTAAGCATTTATATTAAGCATTGCAATAACTACCCAGCAAAAAAAAAAGAACTGAAAAAAAATTGAAAAAGTCATGATTTTAACATTGTGTTGCTATTGGAAGGAAGTACTTGGTGCTGAAAAAGATCTGCAGAAGTTCTTTTTTTAACCCATTGCTGTCATTGAAAGGATGATCTTCTTTTATGCTTCTTGTTCCTATCTTTTGAAGTTCATCTCTTAAAAATATATTTATAAAATTGTTTAATAAAAATTCTCTTTAGCCTTATTAAAAGATAACAAAACTGTTTTAAAATATGTGATATTTTAATTTTCTTAGAAATTATTAACCTTTATTCTCACTTTTTTGGAAGTAATTATTAATAATTTCCAAAAAAGCTCAAAATACTAAGTGTGGTGAAAATTTTCTTTTTTGGAAGCTGTTGCTTTTTTTTTTACTGGCTATTAGTGTTGTTGTTTTTTTTTTATATATAAACAAGGAGTTTAGTTGACAACAGCAGTATTATTATGATTATCAGTATTTTTTTATGCAGTCAGTTCGTTTCTTGTTCTTTTTTTTTTTATGCATTACTTGTGGAAAAAATGTATATATTATATTATTATATTATGATCTTTTAAGTATAAATGTGAAAAAATATTAAAGCATACTATTTCTTCTTTTTTATATGTTATTTTATATTATTATTTTATATATATATATATATATATAAGGTTATAATAGATTTGGCACGCTCTTAATTGTATAATTTAATATTGTCTTACATGTATAAAATATTTATTCTGCACCGACACGATTGATTATATCTTTGTTAAAGATATGCCAACAATTGTAAAATTTCAAAGTAATAAATTTATTATTTATTTATAAAATCTTAATTCTTTATTAGTTTTGTATGAAAGTTATTTAAAGTTTTTAGTGCTTACATAGACTAGTATAAATAAAAACATTTATTTTTGATTTATTTATAGTTTGCATTCAATATAAAAATGTTAAAAATGTTTATTAAATACTAAAAACGTAAAAAAATATTACATTTTTATATAACATCTCAACATGGGTGAAGGATGTATAAGATTCGGCTCAGCCGAATATAGCATTCTAACTTGTTTTAAATAATACCGTTCACATATCTTTTAGCATTGTAATTCAGATTGTTTTGTAATTTACGTTATGGTTGTAGCGCGTTAAGAGGGAAACTTTTAATAAGTAAATGGGACAAGTTAAGGACGTAATTCGTACTACATTTTTGTAGCACTATTTCTCTTCTACTAAATGTAATTGACATACATAATTGCTCTAGATCTTACCTAATCTGTTATATAACTTAAAAACTCCTTGGGGAAGTATATTTTCAATAGGTTAAATTTGAAACGATATGTTTTTCGGTGATTAAAATGAATGACTTTTTCTAGTAATTAAAATGTGTATTCCTACAAAAAGGCGTCCATAACACATTTTCCATTAAATTTTTTTATTGTTGTCATGTGATGTTGCTGAAATAAATGGGTTTATTTTACAAACATAACCCCATGATCTCACTCCATAAGGAATTGGTGGAAACACTTTTGTGTACATTTTAGAGAAAAATTATAAAGTTTTATTGAGTTTATTTGAATTGCTACTAGGTTCAAAGTACTGTTGCCAGATTTGACGATTTATAGTAATTTTTACGATTTTTGGTTCTAAAAATGGCCTATTGACGATTTGACGATTTTGTGTCAAATTTTACGATTCCTTCTAAAAGAAGATTCAGAACTATTTTCACCATTTTTTTAATATTTTTCTTTAAACATTTGTTGATACTAAAATATTAACAATACAAATAAATATCTTCTTAAATTTTTCAATGTAAATGTTAATTTATTTGAAATGTTTATGGGAACTAATATAATATTATATTGGATTCAATTATGTGTGCTTTTATTATGAAATGGCAAATAAACTCTTAACAAAAGACCAAAACTATTTTGCTATTTTTATAAAATCTTAATTTTATAATTAGGGAAATGGTAAATCGATTTCGATTATAGTCGAAAATCAATTTTGTGCCAAATAAAATCGGTTGTTTTCAATCGAATTTTTCACTTTTTACTCTGAAACGTCTGAATAATTTTGGCAACTTTAATAATTTTCTTTGGCAGAACGAAAAAAAAAATATTAGTGTTTTGTGTTATAAAATTCAAATGTTTCTCCAAAGTTTTGGTTAGATTGATTACTGCTAATTCATTTGTGCCTAAATTTTTAATGTAATTTTGATATTATTTTATGAATTTTGGCACAATTTGAATTATTTGAATCGCCTTAGATTTGTTCACCATAACAATTTTAACCGAAAAATAAAAAAGGTAAACAATTACGTAAATGTTGTTAGATTTGTGATTTATTTCAGAATTAAAAACCTTTGCATAAATTTGAAATAAAATAAAAAGAATTAAATTGTAAATATTCATTCAAGAGCATTCAAAAGATATTAATCTTTACAATAAGAAAAATTGTATTTTTTGTACTTTTTGTGATTTTAAATATGTCAGAGAGCTCAACAGGTCCCATAATTTTAAGTAAAATGTTTGAGAATAAGTTATAAAGTAAATGTATACTTTGTTGATTTTTTCATAAAATAGAATCGACTTTATGGTCCGATTAATCGATTTTGAAAATTGAAATAAAAAAAGTTGATCGTAAAATCGAAAATCGATTTTCATTAAGTGTCCAAAGTCATTTTTAATTAATTCATTCAAAATTGAATTTTGTATATCGTAGATGAGCTTACAAAAGGGCCTACGCGTATTTTTCTATAACTTTGCAGGAGATTAAGTAAATAACTTATTATTTGTTTGAAAGTCATACAAAATTACTTAATACATACTACTTGACCTTCATTATAGGCCGATAATATAAAATGAATGTAATTTTTTTAGTTTCTTTTCAATTTAAATTTTGATTTTTCATGAAAAAAAGCATAGAAAATGTTCATTAACATATAAAAAACCAAATTTTAAAAAAAAAAATAAAATTTATCTTACAACTATAGTCCGAATGTATATCATGTTTTGAAAATTGTCGAGAAAACGACAATGCCAGATAGTTGAAATAAAGTCGAAAATAGTCGGAAAAAATTAAATAAATTTACTTTATTTAAAAGGAACAGTTAGCAGTTTTGATTGAAATTACCTCATCTAGCTATTCAAAATGGTATCGTAAAAAGGCTTTAGAAATTGTTATTATTTTGATTTTATTTCGTTTTTTTTTTTTTTTTTTTTTTTTTGACAAAAAGTTTTAAAAAAATGATTTTTTGAATATCACTACCATATGGCGAGGTACCTTGTAAATTTTTTATATAAAAAAAGTATTATACTAATGAACATATCATGTATATTAAGGTAGATTTACGCTATTATATTGTAGTGTACATACGACTCGGTTTTCTAACCGTTTTCAAAACCGGTTTTGTCGGTTTTTTCAAAATGTTCATTTTTTGAATGTCGAATAGACCGGTTTTTTAACACAAAAAACCGGGTATAAAAATAAGATTTATTTTCAAAAATCATATGTAATAAATATTAATATTTGAACGTAAATTTATTAATATTTTTTTTTAACATTAATATTCATAAAGTCTAATTTTTGGTTCTGTTTTTTAAATGCAGTTTAATTCTGTAATTAATTCTGTGAGTTTCCAGTAAAAAATGGAGCTTCGAACGAAGTAAGTTTAATTAGCGTTTCCACATTACTGTACGATTTCTTTTTAATATTTGTATTTATTTATTGTATTCTCTTAAAATAGAACTAAGAATGAGTATTCAAATCTTAAATCTAAAAATTATAATATATCTAGTCCATTCCTACACGAATGCCAAGAATTTTTTAACCCAGAAGTCGCCGTACTCAATTGAGTACAGCGGAGTTATCCGCTGTCTTTAAGGAGTGTAGAGGACTATAATTATTTTTTTTCATTCTCATTTAAATAAGTAACATATACTAATTTATAATAATACAAAAATTTATAGATATATTGATGAGAAATAGCAGAAATTTCAATATGAAAATTTAGTATTGATCGAAAAATGTGAAACATAGTTTTTGGCAATTTTTTCCAATATTTGTTTCAGAAAATATAATCACTTGACTTTCCTTCGCTTTGAGGATTTTTAGATTCTTTTTCGTTCCATAGTTTTTTCCGATTTGGCTTTATTTTTTCTTTTTAGCAATTTTTCTTTTTTTCGATTTTTTTTTCGTTTTGCCGATTTTTTCATTATGGAGTTTTTTTGGTTTGGAAATAGTTCAGCGTTTTGTCGTTTTTTTCCATTTCGGCGATTTTTCCGTTTTTCCGAGTTTTTCCGTTTAGGAGAATTTTATATTTCGTTTTAGCGGTTTTTTCGTTTCTGCGACTTTTCTCAAATTTTCTTAATTTGTTGTTTTCTGTTACATTTTTATTTTGGCGCCTTTTTTTTTTGGTGATTTCTTTCATTTTGTAGATTTTTTCAATTTTGGCGATTTATTTCTGTTTATAAATACTATCAATAACAAACGGAAAATAACTTTTATATGCCTTCGAAAAAAATGAAAATCATTACATAACTGTTAGTTTGGCTCGAAAAATATAATCATTACGGTCCCCGATGTTAAATATCGAAAACAAAAGAAAAACATTTTAATTATACTTCTCTTATGGCATATTTTTTATTAAAATCGGATGAATAATGTGAGTGTAAACTGGATTACAAAAAACATGTTTGCCCATTAATTACATACATAAAACATATTTATATAAAACATAAAATTAATTGAAACGTTAATAAAAAATCAATAACATTATTATCATATATGTAAAATTAAAAGACAAATTTACATGTTAAAAGCTTTTAAAACCATTAAGGTTTAAGAAGTGTTTTTTTTCAACATTTCCCTTTATATGATCTGACCAACTAAAGAGTTGTTCAGAAATCAATTTTTTTTTTCATATTTGTATCTTTATAGTGAGTTATATTTTAGCCGTTAAATTTTTAATACGGCGTCATCATAAAAATTAAACTCTGAAAGTAGTGAGTAACTACTTTGCATTATTGAGTAAACAAAAAAGAGTCAAATACTCGATTGTTTATACTCAATACTTGCACAGCACTATTTTGCACATTTTACGCAAACAGTATACAATAGGATAGGTAAAAAAAACAACTGTGCTAGTAATCTGTGCGTTCAAATAAAACATAAAATGTTTTTTTTTTTTATTAAAAGACAAACGGAATAAGTTAGGATTAAAACTACTAAATAAACTTCTCCAGATTTTTCTGATATGTTATTTTATATAAAAATAATTGCTAACTAGATAATTTTTAATTTTTTATTATTTTTTTATTTTTTTGGTATGACTTTTGAAAAAAATTTTAAGTACTTTTACGAAATTTTTCGAGGTATCTTTCTACAATAATGTAAAATTAATAATCGCAATTGAATACTGTTGAGGCCTCCCTTAATTCGCTTTTAACTTGGATCCATTTCCCTTACAATTGGAACTAAAATAACATCAATTCTCAATTCTCAATTCTGGGTGCTTCTACTGTAACGGCAAAATTCTAAATCTAGCCAGAAAATTTTAAAAACACTGTTGAATATCACGAGTGTCATCAATGTCTTTTCATGACAAAAAAAAAATCACATATTTTGTTTTTAGTTCGATACTATTCACAACCTCAGACTTCTTCTTAGCTTTGTTATTTAAAATTTATAATAAAATTTGAATAAAGCTTAGGCACGGCTTTAACATGGATCATATTTAATTTAGAAGAAGTGGACACAACATGACATTACGCGGCGCTCTTAGGAGCTTCTCTACTTTTTGCACGGCTAATTCAAAAAAAAAAAAAAAACATAATACAACTTTATTAACCATTGCTAAGCAAATTTTCTTAAAGTTGTGTTCAAAAACGATGATTCGCTTAATGTGCCTTTAGTAAGCCCTCGTTAATTTTAAATATTTTAAAGTACTTTCGACCATACTTCAAAGCTACTTTAAAATTATTTCCGTTACATACATATTTCAAGAAAAAAGACTTTTTTTGTATTCATGCGTAAATTTTTGACAAAAAGGTCACATTTTTTAATTTCCGGATGTTAAGATTCGTTCTGAAATTAAAAAAATGCGCCAATATAGTTACTTAAAAATATATAAACTGAATTCCGGGACAATATAATATTTTCTTTATATAAGTTCAATTTAAGCCATTTTGTAATAAAATCATGACCATAAACAGGAAAAAGTCAATTTTTCGTGTTTTGAATTAAAATGCCAACATTCTGGTTGCTGCATGTCAACCAAATGTTCGCCATAATCACATATGTGTGACTTTTTCGTTGTTTGCTGTTTTCACGTAATTCCAAAGAGTATATTAATATGAAATAGTGATTTTGATTTTATCACAGAATATTCGTTATTCACATACTTATAATTACAACCAACAAAAATTAAATAAAAGTCTTTAATTTATACGTAACTATATTTACACAAGCTCAACAATAATTTATTTTTAAATTAAAAACTCATTTATCATCAAAATAGTACTAGACCATCAAAAATAATAATGGGATAAAACAGTTAACGAATAATTTATTCTATCTATTCACAACACTAACAATATAAATGAGAGAAACTGAGACGCGTTCCCTACATAAACAAAAAACAGTTTATTAGTTAATGTAGACTGCAAACATTTTTTCGAATACGATTTTCTTAATAAAGACTTGAAGGGATAAATTGTGCATTAACTAGTTTGTGCTTAAAATGTTAATTAAATTTTTTTTCTGAATGCGGCTATAAGTATTTATGAACTTATAATCACGTCGCATTTTTTTAATTCTGTCCCACCAAAAACAGATGAATGTAATATAAACTTGTCATTGGAAGATGTTCTCTTTTTTGATACCTATTTACTGAGAAGGAAGTCATATTCACAATTTCATGCAAAATGCATAACATTTTTAATCACTTGTTTAAAACAGTTCTTTTTATTGGCAAATATTTTCAAAAATAACAACCGAATGTCAATATTTTTTATCAAAACAATTCATTTGAATTATTATTAAAATATTTTTGAATGCTGTTTGTATTGCTTCTTAAGCACAAGAAATGAAATGAAAAAGTAGTTCCTTAAAAATTACTTCTATTTGTTTTTACTGGGATTTGAAAAAAGATGTAAGTTGATATAAATTTATCTTAAAATAAAAAGAATTTTCTAAATTTATAACTCCAGAAAACTAAATTTCGGTTAATAGGTTATTCGACACAAATTATTCGGTTTATTCGTTATTCGAAAATAGACAATTTTAAATTATTCGAACAGTTAGTCGACAAAATTAATCGGATAACCGAATGACGGTTAAGCCTAGTTCCTTTCATGGCTAAAAAAACCTGAAAAAAATTAATTTTCGAAATTTAAAAAAAGAGAAAAAGATTTAATTAAACGGATTTATGCAAGTCAATTTTGTGCATTTGTTTTTATAAATAAAAGCTATTTCACTAGTAGTTGACGTTGTCGAAATTGTACAAGGTGAATATATTTAAATTTGATACAGAGAATTATAAAAATTCCAATAAAATTAGCTGAAATTCCTAAAAATAAATAACTCGTTTTATTCGAATATTCGACATAAATATATTCGAATTATTTCTAAAGAAAATTTAAGTAAGGAGATAGAATTGTATACAAGTATACAATAATATGTAAGAGGAATTTCCAAAAATTAATTTGAAATTTGGCAAATGTAGCAAAATAAAAAAAAAAAAAAATAAAAATATTAGGTCATTCACTCAAAATCTAGAGGAACTATATCCATTTGACTCTAAAGAAATGTAAAAATTGGTTGAAACTTTTAAGGAGTTTTTTATTTATTTTATTTTTGCACTCATAATTTACATCTGTTAGACCAAACCATTAACCAGTTGGGAGACACAATCATGTCGTATAACTATTTATCATATATACCTGTTGAAAAGTAATGCGGTGCTAAATGCTCCAATACTCTACTGTAAATGTAAACGTAACGTAAGTGGAAGTTACTAGGCTGATCTACTCGATTTTCCAGTCTATGTACTGTCGGCTTTTTTCAAAATATTCGTTTTTCGAATGTCGAATATACCGGTTTTGTTTTAATATAAAAAACGGTTTTAAAAATAACATTTTATTTCAAAAAATTTATGTACTAAATATTAAAATTTGAATAGAAATTTAGGAATAATTTTTTAACTGACTGATATTCATAAAGTCTAATTTATTGTTATGTTTCATAAATATAGCTTAAGGTAAAAATGAAATAAATTATGTCCGTTCTCAATAAAAAAATGGAGCTACGAACGAAGCAAGTTTGTAAGGGAGAAAAGTAAAATAGCGCTTCTACATACCCTTACATATTTCCTTCAAGATTAGAAGGATACATTTTAAGATAAAAAGCCCTCCTTTCAATGCTGAAAAAGAAGTGAATGTTTTATTTATAGGTAGCACGCAGATTAGTTTAACATATATGTTATTTTTTCGACTTATACACGACTTGAATGAAATAAGCATACCAATTAGTCTTTTCTCTTGCAGCACCTGAAACATTCTACCAAACATGTAAACCTTGTGCACAAAGTACAGGTCGCAATATGAAAATAGTTCAATGCAATTTGAACCACACCATTGTGTACGAGCATAAAAATTCGGGAAGGGGACTTATATTACACTAAATGTAAAATAAAATATACAAATACAGAATACTGTATTGATACTAACATCTAGATGATTTTAATCACTTTAGGGCGATTCCTGAAAGTGGGAAATTATGGACGGATTCTCATAAAATTTGGCAATGTTGTATCTATTTACATAAAACTTATTTAGTATCGAATATAAACTTGATACTAACATCCGCATGGGATTTATGCACGTTAAAGTAATTTTTGAAACAGGGGTTTATATGGAAGCTATGGTCGGTCAATTGTGGACCGATCTTCATAAAATTTCGTACAAAGATTGATGCTTGTGCAGAACTTCTATGCACCGAATTTAATTAATATATTCTTATTTTTTAGGCATTTTTGAGTGTTAAAACTCTGTTCCGGAGGGACATTTGTATGGTGGCTGGGTGAAATAATGGACCGATCACAATCAATTTCAATAGGCTTCTTGTATCATAAAAATCCTACGTGTCAAATTTCATTGAATTATCTTTAAAATTGCGATCCGTAGTTTGTGCACAACGTTTACATGGACAGCCAGCCAATCAGACGGACGGACATCGTTATATCGATTTAATAAGTGATTCTGAGTCGATTGATATATTTTAAGGTGGGTGTTGGATAACTTTTTCTACGCGTTGCAAACATAAGCACAACCAACTATGGTTGTATAGGGTATAAACAAATTTTAATATTTTATACAAATTTAATGTAATTTATGTTAAAAAAAACTGCGTCTCAGATTTTTACGTTATTGTGTTCTTGATGCTAAAACTTTTTAAAAATATACCCTAATCTATTGGATACATTTCATTATAAATAGCTTGTCGCTTATTTTCACTTTATTTCTCTAATTTACATTACTATTTTTTTATTATTACTCAACTAATTCTTACCAAATTAAACATAAATCTGAAAAATACTAAAAATTGGTTCGCAACAACGTTTTTTAGATCTATCATAGTATTCAGAAATAATTTCATATACGTGTGAATACAACATGAGATTAGTTTTTATAAGTATTTTAAATTTATAACATTTACATCTAACATATACAGATCCTTTGCTTGGATAAGAGATGCTGTTGTTTCAAAAGAAAATGTTGAATGAAAAATTTCCCAACCAAGTATTTTTTTTTTTCTTTTATAATAGTGAGTATTTTCGAAGTTCAACTTAAGCTTCATTTCCACAAATCTGTCATAGGTGTTACTTACGTGAATAAAATAAAAAATAAAAATACTCTTAACTTTATTTCCAAAAACATTAAGGATTTCTAATTAGACTATAATTTTGATCTGATTAAACAAAATAAATTAAAAAAGAAAATATTTTATTTAATCAAAATTTTTTATATTTTAATATTCCAACCTTGAATAATAAATATTTTGATATTTTTATTAAAAAAATAATCAAAGAAACAAAATTATTCAGCCACAGGAGGATGAATAAAAAAAGTCACATAATTTTTTCAATTAAGTTGAAAAGAATAACTTAGCGATTTTTTTAGAAGTTTTTTCAGTAAATAATGTTCCTTATGGTTAATACGACTGTTTAGAAGAATCTGTACAGGCAAATGTAATGACTAGAGTTGAGTAAATAACGAGACCAATAGTCATCGAAACAAATTTGTTTAAACATATTATATAATTGAAGTAATAAAAAGAATACTTTAAAATTATTCAAACAAATTTATGTTGAATAAAAATATTCAAAAATTTTCTATGAATAAAAAAAATTAAATATTTCATATCAGATTATTTTCATTTTTAAAATAGGAAATAAAATAGAGAATTTAATTGTATTCAAGGTAAAGAAATGAAACTTATTTCCAAATTAGTTAAGACTTTGGAATTTGACTTAAATTCGAATACTTCTGTTGAAATATTTTCTAATCTGACTTGTTAGCAAATGTTATTTAAATAATTTTATTCCGAATTAATTTCAAGCAACTGAAAATTGTATTATAAAGAGTACAAAATTATTTTAGACTATTTTATTTCTAAAAATATAAATTGAATATAAAAATAATTTATTTTTAACAAATATTTTGAATTTAAATATTCACAAAGAACAGGTATAAAATCTATAATAAAACTGAAGTATCTAAAATTTTAACATGACAAAAATAAAGTTGATTTAAAATTTTATGTGAAACAACTTGTAAACAAATTCGTTAAATCATAGATATGCAAATATGTACATAGATATCTGAGAGAAAAAACCTAATTCAATAGTCAAAAACCAATTTCATGCAACATTATCGTTAATCTCAAATAATGTTCAAGTTGTATTTATTATATGCGTTAAACTCTTGCAAAAACCATGTTTAAAGTAACGTCATTCTTTCATTGATATAAGGTGTTAAAAATAGCATAAAGTTTGCTATAGTATTTTAAAAGTACGAGAATATTTAATTTCCCGTAAAATATATATATATATATATATATATATCTCGGGAATTCCAGAGAGTATTTTGAGAGAAATAATGAATACCGACAAAAGGAATATTTTGCGTTTTATATATTGCATTTTTGGGCAACAATAACAGCAAATGCATTATACTATGTATGTCTGATCTACTTTTATATACTACATACTTTTTAAATTGAAATAAATATATAACCAAATTTTAATATATAATAAACTCTGTATAATTATTTAAAGGCTGAGTTTTGTTACAAATTTAAATGAGTTGAAGACTTAATATTCATATATATTTAAAACGCCCTGTACTTTATAAATGAACTAGCTTTGCTGTCCTCATCATATTGAAATTAAACAATTTTGTAAATAACATTATGCAATAAATTGAGGGTCTTCGTCCAAGGTGGTTAATAATTTCGATGACAATTGTTAGCATTTGATTAGTGTAGTAAAACCACCAAAAGATTTAGCGCTGTATGGCCATGTTGCTATTTTGTGATTTATTAGACATTTCAAAGTAGTTTCAAATAAAAAATGTATTTATATGTACACAGAAAAAAGTATTACATTTTTTCAGTTAATACAGTTGTAAGCAAAAATGAAATAAAAGAAGTAGTAAAAATAAAAGTCAAGTAAGATTTTTCTCATTTTAATTTTAATTCATTAAATCATCTACTTAATTGATTTAGTAAATTTTTAAATTGGAAAAAAATCTGTTTTCCATTTTTTACAGTCCTTTGTAACGGATGACCAAAATGATATGGTAAGAGGTGCAAATTTAAACAATTTATAATTGAATGAATTAATTTGGTGATTGGTGACTTTTTTCTGTGTACCTACTTACGATCAAAAATTTACTTTTCCCAAGGTTCTATCTCTAAAAGTAAATGTATCTAGCAATGTTTACAAAATTTTTTAATTTTTGTTTCAGAACATCGTTTAAGGGGTTTATGTGAAGCATGGATGTATAGAATTGCAAAAAGTTATAAACAGGAATCATAAAAACATTCTTTCAGTGATAAGCATTGGTTGAAATTATTTCATCTTATGCTCTTTTTCAGCAGTTCCTAATAGTATAATATATCTACATCTTCTTTGTTATAGTTTACATCATGGTAGGTGATTGGGAAATTAGTAGCGTGATCGACTTTTTGGAGAAACCGGTTTTCGAATAGTTCGAACAGTTAGAATTTGGAAAGAAATAACGGTTGAATTTTCTGAAAAAAAAAAACAAATCTTGTAATAATCAAGCTAAAATTTATTAAATAATTTATTTTGAGAAACAACTTGTAATTAAGGTAAAAAAAATAATTATCAAAACTGAGACCAAATTATATGATTGGGTGTAGAAATTGTGGCTCAATATGGAAAATGCGTGTCTCAATATTTTGAAATCCATTTTATGCATGCATATTTTATATGCAGTAACATGACATTTTGCAAAGAAAATATACTTTTATATCCTTCGAAATAAGCCTTACTATGATTTTACTATGGGTTAAAAAATTCATGTGAAAGCGCTATTATACTTTTGTCCTTTACAAACTTACCTCGTTCGAAGCTCCATTTTTACTCGGAACTCACAGAATTAATTCCAATTACACTATATTTAAACAAGTAAGAAAGATATATACCCTACACCATTGTGTATGTGCATCAAAATTCGTGAAGTAAGAACCCTTCACGAATATTAGACCTGTAGACCGATACGTTTACTAAGTTGTAAAATCAAATATACGAATACAGAATATTACGTTTATATTAATATTATAATATTAATACTAAAATTTATATGAATTTATGCACTTTAGGGTGATTCCCGAAAGTGGGCTTATATGGGAGCTAGTAAATTATGGAACGATCCTCATAAAATTTGTCAATGTGATTTCTACTTATAAATGTTATAAAATATAGTAATATTTTAATGAATTTTGACACAAATAGGTTTTATATATGCATAAACTTTGTACCAAATTTCATAGAGATAGGTCCATAGTTTACCATAGCTCTGTTATACACTCCTCTTCCGAAAATCATTTTAACGTGCATAAATTCTATATAAATATTAGCATTAAGTTAATATTTGAGGCAAATAACCTTTATATGTATAAGTAGAAAACATAGTTCTAAATTATATGAGGATAAAGTAAAAAACTTTGTGTCGTAGTTACTCATCTGCTCAAAATAATATATATACCTTATGGGATAATATTGAAGTGGCGATAATTTTGCAAAATTCTGCAGAAATACTCCGAGTAGTTTTCTTGTAGTAAACAATTTCGTCTGGCAATACTACATCAATGAAAAATATGGCAAGTATATGTCTTCAAACTGATTTACATATACGTTTTCGATTTAAATAACAAAAATTTTTTTTATTGCTTTTACCTAATAGGTATAAAGAAATATGAATAAATAGTATTCTGACATGTAGGAAGAAACAATTATTGTATCAAATAAGAGAAGAAAATGGTTCAAACCAAGAGAAAAAAATGAAAATTCGGTACGTAAAGTAGCAAATGGGGTTTTGGGGAGATCTTTATATTTGGCCAAAATGCCTTATCTTAAAAACAAACAATAGAAACTTGTGGTAGAACTCATAAAATAAGCCCAGAATCGGATAGGAGTACTATTGTATTGGCAAAAAAAGGCTACTTTAACTATGATTTTTAATGAAGCAAGTCCACAAAGAATTCATCTTCGTCTTGTACGAGACAAATTGCTGGGAAGAATTGTCAGAAGAAACAGAATAAAAATTTTGTAGATACGGTTAGAATTTGTTAAAGAACCTTTAATTTAGTCTGAATATGAAGGTGAAAAAATGGAGAAACCTATTATTTAGTGACGAAAACTATCAAAGAAGTGTCCGCCGCTGTAAAGGGAAAGAATTTCACGTTCAATTCTTAAAGATGACTGATTAAGAGGGGGAAGAAACGTAAAGGTTTGGGAATGCTTTAATGGAATGCTGTTAGTTATATTTATCGCATTGATAATACAATGAACGCAGATGAATAAAGGGACATATTAAAAAATGTTGTGTTTCCGAGTGCTGCAGAGAATATGTCATTACTTTGGACATTCGAGCAATTTAATGACCTAAAACCTATAGAGAACTTGCGGAGTGATTTGAATAAAGTCGTGATAGAAGTTTTCAAAAATAGATATGACTTATAATGGAAAACATAGAAAATATGGTTCGACATTCCATTGGAAACTTGTCAGAAGTTAATTATTATGACCAGACGAATGCAGAAAGTTGTTCAATATAAGGATGGATGAACAGGATATTAGTCCTTGTTTAAAAGTATCTAATAATCCTTAATAAAAACTTAAATAATTTTTAATTTATGTATTTTTCTTTTAAATGTATCTATTATTATGAGTATCAAAAGAGCTCACATAGTAACGTAATTGTCAAATTAACATATAATACAAAATGATTTATGACTTTTTTAGCTTTCTTTTTACTTTCTTAATTGATAAGAATTTCTGATTTCTTTTTTTTTAATGAACGAAAACGTGCTTGTTTTCTTTTTTATATAAAGCGAACTTATGTGTATTTATTAATTTGAGCAGATGTGTATGTTATTTGAATTTAAATAAAACATTTTTCATCTATGTGCTGATAACTTTTCGTTGTCAATCAAGTCCGAGAAAATTCAATAATCAATAAAAACTTAAACAGAGTGAAAGAGCGTTATTAAAAATCAATAAATTTAAATAAATTAAGTTTTAATTAAAATCAAAGGTGAGAGTGAGTACATTCATTTAACGGTTAGATTAATAATGAAAAAAAATCAAGTAAATGTTTTCTCAGCCATGTCGTATCTAGTACTTGACAATCAATAAGAATTTTATTATTCCATATATATTCCACAACCACTTTTTGAAAACGCTTAAATGGCTTGATATGAAAGTAAATATTTTCGTATAAATGCATAAAGAACTATTGTAACGAAAGCTCTCAAACTTTGTGGGAATCACTTTGTTATTAAATTACATTGTTGAAATGAAAATAGGTTGGATAAGTCCAGTGGGATTGGTAGGCCCCTCACAAAGCAAATATAAATTTTTACATATTTAAAGGGTATTACAAGATAAGACATAAAATTTTGTAAAAATAATTTTCATATCAAATTTAAAATAGGGCGGATAGATCTAGGGGAAGTAGTAATCGCCACAAAAAAAAAATAAATATTATTTATTATTAGTTCATTTTGTCAACGAACATTCTAGTATGCATATCGTTTGATTAGTACAAAAAGAGCGTATCTCTATTTTTTTCGAAATCGTGTTTTTAATGTACTCTGCTAGAACACACCCAAACATATGTCTCTTACAAAATTTAGAGAGCTTTGATTACATTTTATGGTTGTGAAAGAAAAAGCCCTAACTCAAATGAAATTTAATTTATTAATTTAATTTTGTTTATAATTTAATATGAAAAAAAGGATTTCCCTTGAATAAGTTTATTAAAAATTTGTTTGTATGGAATCGCAATTGTATAGAGTTTAGCATTCTGGGAGCAAAACCTGAAATGCTCCAGGTTTTACAAGAAATTTCGATTGACTTAGCCAATGTCATGGAAGTCGATAACGCTTTTTTTGTCGGCACTGGGAATAAAGGAAAACATAGATCTGAACTAGATTAGAACAGTATTGGTAAGCAAAAGATGACATGTAGTGACTACATTGTAGTCCCGAAAAAACTTACTTTTTTACCAAATATTCTAAACAGTCATTAAAAATAGGTTAACACAATTTAAAACAATATTTCTTTCTTTCCTAAAAATAGTTAAGAATTGATCAAAACATACACAAATAAAAAGTTGCAAATATATCTATCTAGGAATGAAAATTATTCTGTTCTTATATAATTCCCAAAATATTACATCCGAATGTTTTTATTTCCACATATATTTCGGACATTTTCCAACATATATTGGTTTTTAAGGTACCAATACTTTAATGTCAATTTTTTTTTGATTTTATTCTTCAATACTATATAAAGCGTGATCCATTTCGAGGTTCCCTACATTTTTTTTAAAGAAAAAAAAAAAGAAAATTCAAATTTAATGGGGAATGTTTATTAGTATTTGAAAGAACATTCTTTGGCATTTATTTTTTGAAGATTATGTCTATCATTATGTCTATGTTATCCGTTGCTGCGTCGCAGATGGTCCATCCGTTGAGTCCAATTTTCGATGACTCGTTCGAGCTTTTCAACTGGTAACTGGCGAATGATACGTGTGATGTTTTCCTGCAAGTCCTGAATCGAAGCGGGTTTGTCCGTATAAACTTTAGACTTTATATATCCCCACATGAAAAAGTCTAACGGTGTGATATCACACGATCTTGGTGGCCAATCAACCGGCCCAAAACGTGAAATTATGTGCTCACCGAAGTGTTCTCTCAATAAATCCATTGATTAATGAGATGTGTGGGAAGTGGCGCCGTCTTGCTGAAACCAAACGTCGCCGAGATCACGAGCTTCAATTTCAGGCATCAAATAGTCGGTTTTCATGGCACGATAACGGTCGCCATTGACGGTTACGTTTGCGCCGGAATCATTTTTAAAGAAATATGGACCGATGATTCCACCGGCCCACAAACAACACCAAACCGTTGTTTTTTCTGGATGAAGTGGCAGTTCTTGAATCTCTTCAGGTTGCTCTACGTCCCAAATGTGGCAAGAACCCATAGAGCGAAGCTTGGGAAGGTCGAGCGGCTTCAGTTGTTGCACAAGCTGTATTTTTTACGCTTTCAATTTAAGATTTCGACGTAAAATGCGCCAAGTCGTTCCATACGTCAGTTCGAGTTGCGAATAGTACGCTCAGTAGGCCGATTATGTTGACCATAAGTTGAGCGAAGTGCACGAAAGTTGAACGATTTGTAAACGTTGTACAGGCGTAAGTCTTTCCATTATGAAATACCAAACAATACTAAACAAAAATAACATGACAGCATGACACGACTCACACGTGATCTGTCAAAAAAAAGGCTATTGAAAAAAGTATCTGTCATCACCCATTATATCTATTTATAAAGTTTTAAAAGCTATATACTGAGATATCCCTAAAACTCCAAATCCCTTAAAAACTCTAAAAGTTATTAAGCATTTACTAAACTTTATTAAAAAATTCTTCATATATTGTAAGACAAAGAATTTTTCTATATTTTTTACATTTTGAGGAAAAATTTAGAGTTTATTAAGTTTTAGTAAGTTATTACAGATAAAATCGAATAAGTTCTACAGTTTTTGTATAATTTGAAAATAAACAGTAAACAAAAATGCCGGTAAAAATTATTGCATCGTTGTATAGGCTCTTATAAAAAATTGTAGTAGATCGCAGTTAAACTTGAAAGATTATGTAAAAATTTTATTTTTAGCTTTTAATTATTTTGTGGAGAGATATTTTCTTGAGTTTTTATCCAGTTTTAATTTCATTAAAATCGGTTCAGTAGCTGTTGAGACATTTAAGGCTAAAGTTAAACTTTTAATTTTCTTATAACATTTAGTATCAAAGTGCAGATTTTTTATTTTTTTGAATCTGCTTTACTTATCAAAAAATCATAAGCATATAAAAAACAAAATATATATTTTCATAATACCCAGTTTATCAATTCTAGAACAGGTTCCACTAGAATCGCTTGTTTTGCACAAAAAATAACGATTTTTTAATGTTTATTTTGTTTTTTATTTAAATAATAATATGGACAAAAATTTTTCTTTTTTTATTATAATTAAATAAAATCTGTAATCCTTATTCCTTTTTTACTTCTTTATAGATTTTCAAGCGGTACTAAATGATGCTTAATGATATCTTCTCCATGATAAAGGATTTTGTGAATTGTTGTAGAAATATTTCTCCATGGATATTTGGTTGTTATATTCGTGCAGTTTGCTTCGCATAATCATCAAATTTTCTAGTATCAATTTGTTCATTGCACAAAGCACATTGATAATTGTTTTAAATCTTGAAATTAGATTTATATCAACACCTGTTATATCAGATGATCTTTCGAGATCTGAAAAGAACCTTCTTGCTGCGTTCCCATCATTCGTATTGCCTGATCCTTGTTTTAGTTGATCTATAATCAACAAATATTAGATAAATTCGTCCTGAAATTCGTTCTTTTTTATACTTCTTAATTCCTTATTGGTGTCGTTGTTTCTTATTGATTTTGCAGGTTTAAAATCCAAATTATAACTGATTTTTATCAGTTATCATATGTTCCTTGAATCGTGTTCTTGTATGTAGCAATGATAATCCAAATTCATATGCATCATCTTTATCACTTATTGAATGCTTACTTTAATTGTCTGGCCGCCAAACTCTAATTCGAGTAGCTGGAGTGTTGCAATTTGGGCTCTGATATCACTAACTTATTTTTTAATGGCATCATGAGTTTCTTTTTTAAATTCAAATTTAATTGGTCTGCAATTATTTATAGAAGATTGTGTTTGGTTTTTCCAAATATCCTTTGTTTGCATCTTATTGGTCGAAGGCTCCGAGTCTTTCAAATTCTTTATCAATCGCAATGCTACAAATGACATCATGAACATACTATATTTTATTCAAATTTGTCTGGAGTATTTTGAAATAAATATTGCTTGTATTGTTTTTGTCCAGCAGAACCATCACATCCCCATTTGCAAAAGAGATTTAATTTGCATTTTCCATATTTCTTCAAATCATTTCCTTTAAATGATAGTAGCAAGCGTTGAGCTGTATGATTAAGTAGATCTTAAAGTTGTAACTCTGTCGAAATCGGTGTGATTGTAATAGTGTCCCTTGGTGACAAACAATCCTTCTTAGGAGCAGTTATGTAATGATGTGATGGTTAGAGATTTGAGCCTTTTTGCATCCCACGCAAGCTGAGCTGAGTATATTGCTATTTTGTTAACTTCAAATCCAAATATAATGTTAATTCCTCTTCATTTCAGAACTATTTTTCATCGCTTGGTATTAAAGTACTTTTAAGTTTTGTTCTCACTGGACTAGCGTTAAAAACTTTTAGAATGATATCGACTTTTGTGAATTATTTCTGTGATCGAAATTGATATAGCAAAGTTTCTTGAATATTTTCATATCCGATTTCTTCATTGATATCCTTAAGTCCATAAGTTTTCGCCTTTTAGATCTATCGTAGCGTCGAGTGATTTTGGTGATTTTCCAAGATTATTTGTACTTTCTAAAGATACCTGGACAGTAAGTTATTAAGCATTTACAGTTTTCAAAGCTGGTATACGAGTAAAATCTTTGTTTATTCCATCCAAATTTTTTGTAGCGTTTTGTTAAGTTTTTAACGAAATCAGTTATTTTCCAAGTCAAATTGTAATTCGGTGCTGCATGAATATAAATTTACTTTTCTTTGAAAAGTAACTTAGAACATCTTCCCTTTTCTTTGTTTTTAAAATACACTTCGGATAATTTTTATAGCTAAAGCTCTCCATGTTTTTTAAAGATTTTAAAATTTGATTGCTATTGCTTAGATATATTATAGCAACTGTGTTTACCACTGGCTTTTATCCTCTTCTTACATTACGTTGTTCCTATGCAGTACAATAAAAAAGTGCTAAAAAACGCAAAAAAAGAAAGAAAAATAGTAATAAAATAATAATTGTATACTATACTTAAGACAGCTATCACAACTTATAGGGCTTGATGTATTTATATTTGAGTCTAATGAACAGGTAAAGTAAAAATAGAAAAAATTTTGGGATTTTTTTTCATTGAAATGAAAAAAGTGTTCTAAAGACGGGTCCAGAAAGGTATAAAAGTATATATATGGGGTTAAAGAAACACTTTCGCCTTTCTTCGGGTAGTAAAATTTGTTTTAAAAAAAAAACTAAAATACAAATTTGACTAAAATATAGTACCTGAGAAAACATTTAATAACACAGCACGTATAAACGACACAGTGACACATCTTTCTTAAAAACTGTTACTCTGCCAACACAACCAAAAAAATGCAGCCAATTATCGATAACAGTTTGCGAGTAATGATAATTTACTTTTGATCAAATTTACAAAAATCACATTTTTTTTTTTTTATAAAATAACAAAAAAAATTTGTTTTTAACATCTTGCCACGATCACAATTACCAATATTTTGACCTAATTTTTTAGACATCTTCGTTTCAATATGTTTACTATTGAATGGCATTAAAATTTTGGAAATCGGTGTTAACAAAAAATTGGACTTTTGGCCAATGAAATTAATTTCTGAGCCACCATGCAATGTACACTGTGTAATTTCTGGAGAGATTTTTCATTGTATCAGCGTGTAATGATAATAATTTATTCACCCTTATCGTGAATAACAAGTGGAATTTTTGTTCCCATATATTCTTTATTCCCCTCGAAGGGAAAAATCAGTTCTCAGTGTATGTAAAAAAAGAAGGAAATTAAAAAAAAAAAAAATCAAAGAAATTTTTGTTCAAAAATATACACATATGTACGTGAATATTTTAAAGAAAAGTTAAGAAACAGAGTAAAATATTTAGTATTGGAATGATAGTTTGATTGCAATGTTCGTTTTTTATTGCACTATTTAACTTTTATGTAATAAAACAATTCGGCTACTTTGGAAACCCAACAAAACAAAAGAATTACAAAAAATTAAAGTGTAAAAAATGTTTAGAATTGAAACAAGAATTTTATTACAAGAGGAGGAAAGCAAGCATCTGCGAATTGTTCATCGAGGTTTGCAGCACGCATCTGACCGCTTGAAGTTACCCGATACGTTGTAAGTGAACTAATTCAGTAAAACGAAAAAATTTTTAAATTAATTCCCTGTATTAGATTTATCCACGTCTTTCGAAAGCTTCACAATTCCGCAGGCAGTCGATCTGTTGTATTGCATTTTGTTGAGCAATATAGTTTGTGCCTTAAAAATGGATGGTGCTCTTAAAATAAATTTTTTAAACTTTAATATTCGAATTATACGAAGAACTACTTATATGTTCTGCTCTGTTCCTCAACAAAAATAAAGTGAACAAATTAAAAGGAAAAGTGAAAAAACTTGTGGGAAAAAATCATTCACGATAAGGGAAATTTTATTTTAGCATGAAATTATTCATGGGAAATTTGTTGACGATTGCACATACAGGGAAAGGAAAAATATTTCGAAGGGAAAGTGAAAATATTTCGAAGGAAAAAGTATTCTGAAGGTAATTGATTATAAGAATGAAGCGCCGCACTCTGAATTTTTGGTTAAATATAAATAATCTCGATTTTTTGTACGAATTAATACACAAAATTGTTTAAATACATGATTATGTAAAAATAAAATTAGTAAATGCAAATAAGAAATTATTTTCCTTCATAGTTGAAATACTAAAATTTTAGCCTTTTTAAGGAAATTTTAAAAATCAAACGAAGCTGAAACGAAAATTTTAAGGCTAAAAGCAAAATAAAATGGAAGATGTAGCCTTAAAAAGGCTAAACTGGCTAGAATGATTTTTATATTTCTCTAAAGTGCTTGGCGTGATAATGAAAAACATGCTTAATGACCTAAATAATCTCTTAGGGGCTGTCCCACGGTGTAGAACGAAAAATTCGTTTCGACAATTTATATGGAAAACAACAAATAAGTTTAAAATTTTTTTATTGTTTCCCATGTATTTTGTCGAAACAGTGACAGACAGTTAAAAAGATATTAACGCTTTAATTTTGAGTGTTTAGTTTTTTGCCTCGACTTTATTTAGTTTTCCGAGAATTAGTTCTGAAATTAGTATGAAAAATAGCTATTTTTATACAAAAATATTGTACAATTCTTTCACTTTTTCCTCAAAGTTTTGTCAATAAAATTTTTTTCTTTACATATTTCAAAGATTAATAAAGAAATTTTAAATTGATTTAGGTTTGCATCCTTCATTCAGCATTAGTCGAAAATGGTGAATTTTAGAAAAAGTTTCATTTTTATCGATTAATAAAAAAGTGGCACGCAATTATTTTTTAATTTATTTACGATATTTAATCATAAAATAGATTTAGATCGATTTGACACTAAATTACTTCCCGCACAGCCAAAAATGAATGATGGAGTGCAGATTTTATGAAAAAGGTAAATTTTTTAAACGACTTTTTTAAGTTGCACAAAAATTCAAAATTCAAGCTTAAATATCTCTTTAAATGTAACTTACTTATGAAAATCTTTGAAATCGGACTTGTTTATAGAAATTACGATTTTTTTTTTTGAAATTGGAATTTATATTTTGAAGTTACGACTTTTTGAAATTTTTACCTACCCGAAGTAGTCAATTTTGACACCCTGTAGCTTATCTCGTATTATTACAGGGGGACTACAAGATAATTTTTCTGAAAGCTTAGTTCCTCCTCTATAATATTTCCATATGTTTCAATTCGAAGTAATCTTGGGAGTATATGGCTTCCGCAATGCATTTTTTGCCATTGTTTCCGTTTCGTCAATCGATTGTTGTTCCAGCTAAGCAGGTGTGTATTTGGTGGGGAACCTTGCTAATCGTTGAATCCTACCTTTTACCATTATAAAATGTTATCCGTTTTTGCAAAGGCGATGGTAGCTAGTGGACTTCTTTGATGGATTGTTTGAGGGGGGGTTGGAGTAACTTAGTTTTTAAAATTCGAAAACTATGATGAACATTTTTCGACCTCCACCAGGATTCAGACCTGGGGTGCTCGGCTTGCAGGCAAGCTCTTTAACCACTACACCGCGCCGCCACCATTAAATACCCTAAAAAACGAACACTTTGCAAAATAGCGATTTTTCTAATTTAACTAAAAACTGAATTTTCTGAATTTTTAGCATTACGATTCAACTCAAAGAAATCGAAAACATAATAAAAGCCATAGAACACAACTAGAAGTTTATGAGAGAGCAGTTCAAACTAAATTTTCAAAATTTTACTAATTTTTTTCAAAACACAAAAACAATATATATGTGACTACATGCATTTTGTTGTTGCATGAATTAGGTTTTTGTCTCTCACATAAACTTCTAGTTGTATTCTATGATAAAAACCTTAAATAAGTTTTTATAACTTAACCCAATAAGCAAAAACCTATGAAATTAAATATTTATTCATTTGAAAATTATTTAAAATTTCAAGTGCAAGCTGTGAGAATAGGCTTGAATTTCTTTTATTTTCAAATTTAAAACAAAAAGTTTCAAATACAACAATTGTATTTTTCAAATGCTTTTATAATTTAAAACTGAGCTGAATGATTCTTTAACACACAAATGTTTCTTAAAAATTTTCAAAAAGTTTTTTAAAAATACTAAAATATACTTGACTTAAACAAGAAAAATATTTTTTTGTAAATTGCTTTTAAAATTGAAATGATAAATTGATATATTTTTTTCATTAGTTGAACAGGAAATTTTGCATCCACCTTTTGAAGCATATTTTTCTTCATATTTTATTGACCATAATAGCTGTTTTATGTAATTATATTTTCTTTTATATAACGTATGTATAATGCTTCATTTTATGAACAAACATGTTTAAGTTTCAAACCTTTTTGTGAAAAAAAATACATAAATAACAAAAATAATAATACAGCTTTTTTAAATGTGTAAACATTTGAATATTTTCTTAATAAAAATGGAAAAAAATTCAAAACAAACAGAATAAAAAAAACTTTACTTCATACTTTATAATTATTTGAAAATTTTATAAAAACCTAACATTATAATTTTATAGGAAATTTTTGAAATATACTTTTGTTTATTTCATCATACATTTTGTAATTTTGAATACAATCTGAGAAATATCTAGTTATTAAGAAAATTTTTGAAAAAATTTTCTTAGGTTTGAATCGATGTTTATTAGGAATAATTAATCTTAACTTTTAACATAAAAGAGCGATATACTTTTGCTCCTCACTGTATATACGAATAAGAATACAAACACATGAATTCTCCTACATACATGAACACGAATTTAATCACTATCCAACAAATAATTGGCAATACAATTGAATAATTTTTATTGAGAACCCACTGAGAATACACTTAAGTCTTTTTGAAGAAACAATCTTTCATTAGTTGCTGTTTTTTTTTTTTTTTTTTTTTTTGTTTTATTTTTTTCGATTTTTCATTATTAGTAAAATTCGTTGGTCTTATCGTTTAGTAGTTGAGTGAATGGAGTAAAAGTCACACAAAAAAAAAAAAGTAATAAAATAAAAAATAAACAAATAAAAAAAAAAATAAATTAAAAATATATTTTAGCTTGCGCCTAAATAAATCAATTAAAAGTTTAAAACGATTTGAAATTTTCAATAAGAGCATAACTAAAAATAATTAAAATTATACATTTTACAATTTACAATGTTTAACTAGAATATGAAATGTACAAAATATGTATATAATTTTGAAATTAAATAAAATGTGAAACTAATAAAATATTAAACCGATTGTAATTTTAATAGCCATTAAAGAAACGTAAAAATAATCAAATAATTAGAGTTACAAAAATATTAAGAATAATTAAACAACTTATTTTGAAAATTATGCAATTAAAATATATAATTAATAGAATTTAATACAATAAAATAATAATTTTTTTGCGAATAGAAAACGATTTGCTAAATTTTGTCGTCAACATACATACCTATTTTATAGACATAGTATATATTATGATTAGAAAAATTATCTTAATTAAATAAGAATATATATGTATATATATATATATATATATATATATATAAAAGTAGCTGTATAGTATAAGTGTAAACATTGGAGAGGTTTATCAATGTATGAAAAAATATAAAAAGATAAAGTTAACGCTTCAATTTTCTTAACGAATAAGTTAAGACAACTGGAAGAGTTCTCCTGTTCCAATTGTCTTAGGATGTTGTAATTTGATCAAGATATTACGAATAATAGGCTCTAGTGCTGTTTTCCCTACATATTATTTCAAGTATTGAGTGTTAATAAATTTTGTTTCTAAAGTAAATTTTGAAAAATATTTCAATCAAAATAATAAATTTCTATTATCTTATCTAACTAACAATGATATGCGTAGTAAATAATGTGCAAGTAAAAAATAATATAATATAATTATAATATTACAAAAGTTAAAATAATATGAGAAATAAGAGTAAACCAGAAAAGAGTGTAAGAGATTTGTAGTGCACCAGAAATTTTAGTGCAATATTTAAAAGTACAAAATAATATGTATGTATATGTATTATTTAAATTAAATATATATATATATATATATATATATATATATATATATATATATATATATATATACGAATAAGTGAAAAAATCAATCATTTAATAAATTGTATTACATGTGCATACATACATACACACATTCATACATGCATACATACTTATGTATGTACAATATTGCAATAAATAAATCGGAAATAAACTACCCATCATAAACCTGAAATTTATATTTGTATATCGGAAAGTTTTAGAACGATGCGCAATTGTTTCACAAAAATAAAAAACTTATTTCGTAAAAAACCATTACAACAAAATCAGCCTGAAAACAACCGTTTAAATGGAGAGGAATTTTTGCAATCACACCGATATTGTGAAGGCGATAATGGCGAACATACAACAACGGTATCAACGGCATGTGTTATTGTAAACGAATGTTCGGCTACAACCGATTTTGATAAGAAACCAAGCAATTATAAAAATGATTACCATAATGATAATGAAGAAGAAGGTGATAATGATAAAAACGTAATTGAACATCGAGAGATAAGTAATATAGTGGCAGATAAACAGAAGAAGGCCCTTAAAATAACAAACCAAAAGACGTCAAATCTAGGAAGCAATGCTACTACAAATGATGATAAACAACACAATTTTACTAAAAAAGCCAACCAAATTTATTTTGACAGGAATGCATTAGAACTCCATGAAACAAATAACTATTTTGTAGATAAAAATGTAATCAACCCTTTACACAAAACAAATGTCGAAGGACTACAGGTCACGATTAGAAGCAATGATACGGAAACCGATAAACTTATGCAACAAATTGAAGCCATAACTAAACCAACAAAACTGATTACATCTAACGAAACACAGCATCAACAACAACTACAAAAAAAGAAAACAAACTTGCAAATTACTGGACCAGCTAAAGGAAATAACAATAGTACTTCAGGCGGCAGTAATATACAGAAAACACATACTTATATACAAGAATACAAATCATTTGTCGAAGACAATAGAAGTTTTATAAATAGTCCCTTACCCTTGTATTTGCCACAAGGCATTGATTTATTTGCCAGCGGTGAGATACTAAAGCGCCCAAAAGCGTACAACAAAAGTAGACACTCAATGGAAAGAGACATATTGAAATTGCCAAAGGTGCTATCACGACCACCATCGGCACAAAATGTCGTGGATGCTGGCGATACGTTAATTGTGGTAAACAATAAAATTGATGAAGCCAAGACTCTGGAGGAAATTGAATACGATGCAAAAGTGGCTGCCGAAGGTGAAGATGTGATGACGCCATTGCCAACAGATACTTATACAAAACTCCAGCACACACTTGCCTTCGGTCGATATGTACAACCGGAAATAGTGGAAGTAATACGCAATCTAGATGCCAATACAATGCGCATCAACAATCTAACACTTGATGACAAAGTGGAATTGTTGCGACGTTATGAAGGCAAATATTACAATTGTAGATACAGTCGCGGAAATAGTAACGTCCCCTTGATACCAACAGAAGCAAACAATCAAGCAGTACAACAGCTGCAGCCACTACAGTGTCAGGACGATTCATCATATTCAGTTTTAGGTGATGTTGTTTTACGCCGAAAAGTTCAAAGTTCATTAAGAGTTGACCATTCCAAACCTAAGTTATACGAACGTCGTCAACCAAAAGGACCTAAACTTAAATTGTTTTTGGAAAACAAAAAGTCAAATGCCACCAATGAAACAAATCCTATTATATTATGTCAAATTGCAGACAGTGATGTTGAGGTATGTTTAGATTGTCATTTGTTGGTAAAATATGTTCTGTAAGAATTTTAACATACCAAGTATTCATGAGTAACTGAAAAATTGCATTCAAATCACGGATCGCCAAAATTCTCATATTTTAAATAAATCAGATTATCTATATTTGTTCTGTTTAACTAGGGAGATCGATATGGTCTTTCAACCCGTTTAAACACCGGTTTTATTTTTCGTTTTTAGTACTGTCGGTTTTTGAAGACAGAAGTAAAATAAAAGAAATAAAATTGATTGATTGATTGATGTGATTATTGGCAAAATATCTTAAATGCGAAATCAGTTTCTTAAAAAAGTTATATTTAAATAAAAAGTGGAATAATCTTTGAAATTATATGTCAAGTAAATTTAAACATTTACAAGACTTAAAGCCGGTAATTTCATCGGAATATCATTAATCACGCAAATCAAAAATAAATACATTATTAATCAATACTGTTATTAATTTTTGAAATTTTGTTAAATGTACAATACAAGGACATTTTTTTCAAATAAAACCAAAACAATTTCTCGAAAAGTAGCTATAAATATTTTGAGATGTTTTAAATATTTTTATCGGTATTCATATTGCATATTTTAAAATATGAATAATTGATTTTCAAAGGATTTTAATATTGAAAACAACGTCTTTCAATCATAATTGAGTATGTTTCAATAATAATTGAGCTGTTGATAGAATCGGTTTAAAATTTGTTTGGAAAAAAATGTGCAATTTTTTCAGTTTAAATTTTTTTTGTAATTTTTCGTTTTCTTTTTCTTTTTCTTTTTTTTTTTTTTTTTTTGAGTACCCACCCGCACTTGTTATTGAACAGTTATATCATTTTTAGATGATCCTGCGAACCACCAAACTTCGCCTTTTTTATATCAGGATTTGTAAGATATCATAAATTTAACATATTTTCAAATTTCTGAACATTTTATACCACATATGAAAATATACTAAGAAAAAAAGGGCTATTTACCATAAGTTCGCAAAGAACGAGGTTAAAAAAATATATATTTTTAAAAGTGAGTTTTGGTAGACGTATTACACCATGCGACAGCATTTTTTGCACTTGAACAAGATCATATACATAAGGTAATCTGGACCCAATATAATACTTCGTACTCAGTTTTTCGTTTTTTAATCTTTTTTCCTTTTTAAAAGACAAAAATGTAAGGACATAAAAATTTCAAAAATTTGATTTAATTATTTTCTGGCTAGTCGGTTGGCTCTTTTTCATTCCAAGTAACCTTTGTATACAAGCTATAGGTCGCATATGTTAAGATAATTAAATGGGATTTAGTATATGATTATTTTGGTACATGGATGAAGTCTTTTTGAAATTGTTTATGTCTCTCCATTAATTCTAACATATAAATTTTAAAATGTTTTCAATTAATCTTTATTGTATTAAAATTTTACATATATAAGTTATTAATGCACAAATATTAATGCAAAATTTTACTAAGATCCTCCCGTAATTATTTATAACACTCTCGTAAGCTTGAGTTGATATAATATTTTTAATCGATTTTAAATAACTTTCTTATGCTGAATACAGATCAAAAATTACAATTAGTTTTCGAAATAAAAGTCGTCTGATTAAAATACAAAACTCGTAGTATCTCGAAAATTAATGGAATGCAAATCGTATAAAAATATGTATTAGATGTCATAAATTAAATTTGATAGTATTTTAATTACTTAGTAGGTACAATTTAATTTTTGAAATGCGAAATTTCCTTGAAAATTAAAATCCCTTTGAATAGAGATGGGATCAAAAAATAAAAAAAAACTAAGTATTTACTTTTACTATATAGAATTTATACTTTTTAATACATTTATATATTTTTAAGTGCAAAACTAATATCGAGTAATTTTATGAAAATCGATAAATAAAATGTTTATATGTAATAATGTTTTTGTGGAATGACACTTAATAATTCTTAATAATTATTAACTTAAATAGCTACAGGAAAAAATTTAAGTATGTTTTAGAGTAAACGTCAGTCATGAACATATATTTTTCTATATAAATTTATTAAAATTTGTCAAGGATATAAAAGGATACAATTTTTGAAAAATGTATATTCTTAAAACTTTGGAGTCCTTTGAAAACGAGAAAAGATCAGAAAAGAAAAACCGAGTGGGCTGTATTTCTACATTTAAATCATAGTTTCAGATGTATGTGTATGGCTTCGTTTAAATGCCAGAGAAAAAGTCCAAATTTGTAACATCGTAGAATACCGAATTGCAAAATGTTGAAAAATTAGTGAAAGAAATAGTTTTATGCTCTCCTGAACAAAAAGAAAGCCCTTTTTGAATATAAGCTCTAGATATGAATTTAAATGAAATGTTTGGGAATAATTTTTTAACTGATTAATATTTATAACTGGATAAAGTCTGCTTTTTTGTTCTGTTTTATAAATATAGTTTATCAGCATTAGTTATAATAGTTTTGAACAACCATTTTATTACTATGTCTTATTGAACATTTTAGCAAAATGAATTGATATCTCCCGTGGAACATCTTTTTCAACAAACTCATGATAATTATTATGAGTAGATTAATTATAAGACTAGTTATATGACTTAGTTTCAAACAATAATTGTTCCTTCTTTTTGTTGCATACAAATTATATAGTGTTAAGAAAGATGTATATGAAAATTATAAATAAATAGATATGTATGTAGAATATCTTCGTACATAACTAAAATTTGCAAAAGATTTCTTTGAAACAATGTCCAGTAAGTTTTGAAATATAACAAAGACCCACTTTTCCAATAAAAAAACCTTGAAGTTATTTTAATTAACTCGGAGTTAGACCAAACTGAATTGCAATTTCCGTTAAAGCGAAAAATCCAAGAATAGTTGTGTTCGATATATTAAAAATATGTTATAAATTATATTTATAATATAAGCTTCATTCGATTTTTAAGGCGTTTTACTTGCTATTAACAAAATATATTAATATTTGCTCCTGCAAGATGGAGTGCGTGAGTTTTTTTTTTTTTTTTTTTTGTTTTTTTTTATAAAATGCCTTAGGAATGTGATTGAACAATAATTATATTGAAATGTAAATCCATTATTAACGCGATTTGCACATTAAAATTGTTACTTTTTATTCCAACTCTTTGCTCTTTACAAGTTGCATTTTGAACTTCAGGCTTTGGTTCATTCCTTTTGCTTTTAATTTAGTTACATGCTAGGAAAGGCTATTGAAAATAAATAAAACAAAATATGTTAGTGGTGTACATAAATTCAAAACAATTCCATTACTCGAATGTTTATGTTCATGTTTCTCTTCGTTAAACTCTTAAAGCATTGGTAACATTAATTAATAAAAATTAATATTTTTTGTAGAAAAAAGTATAATTAAAAGTAAAACTAAAATATTTTTTAAATTACCAAATAAATTTTCAAAATTTTGTTTATCACTAATAGAAAATTGTGAGAAAATAAACAAAGTATTGCCAGTAGAAAATAAACTGAACTGTTATTAATATTAAACAAGTTTGCAATCGTAAATTGCCTTAGTTTGTGGACTATATTTAGACATTTATGTTTCGTTGAAACCAAAACAAATATATTATGAATAATGTTATTTTATAAGAGGTTAATAAGGATAAAACTGTTTAATATCTATTTTGTACATTAAGCGTACAATAAGAATTTATTATGAATAACACACCACGTACCTATATATTGAAATTAATTCTGAAAGTTTAAACAAATAAGTAAGTAGTAATTATTTTGAATGAAATGCGCATATCAATGGAATTAGTATTTTATCTTATAGCACCTGTAATATTTTTACAAAAATTTTAATTATTTTAGGGGTTTTTTTTTAATTGAATAAGTAGTTAGTTAGTTGGTTAGTTGAACAGATGACCTTCAACGAGGCGGTTTTTAGGCTCATTTGGGTCCTTTAAGTCCCTTTTTGTTACCTGTAAATAGATAATGAAGAGAGGGAGAGAAGGAAGAGTATGTAAGAGGAGGTAGGAGGAGAAGAAAATGCACTGATTAGAAGAAAATAGATTTGAAGAATTTAAAAAGAAAATACATAAGATAAGGTAGAGTTTGTCAGTTAATGGCGCTGTTGCCTCCTTCGCTGACGTTATCTAGTTCAGTTAGGATATTGTTGTATCTCTGTCCTAAGTAACGCGAATGGAGATCCTCAAACGCTAGACAATTACAGAAAAGATGGTGGATTCCTCCTCTTCATTGTGACAGCTTCTGCAGAAGTCTTTGGACTAAGGTCCTAATTTTGTGGTATGAGTTCCAAATTTACAGTGACGTGAGATTGCTGCTGTGATGTTAACAAGTGGTATCCTAGGTAAATGTAATAAGAAAGATAACCTTTGTTTGTCTAGCTTTAGCCATATCTTTCTCGTTATCATACACGTGGGCCCGTTCTCCTATCTCTGCTGTGAAAATTCATACATTGCACCTTCGATACGTTGTTTACAAGCGTTAAGTGGGATGCCACAGAAACGTTCTATATCCTCATCCTGTGGTAAAGCTCCCTTGTTTGCCAGTTCGTCCGCAATGCAATTGCCTTGACTCGTCCCATGACCATGCACCCATATCAGTGCAATGTTTTAATGTTTCGCCATCTCATTCAGAGATGTCCGACATTCATGGACTATAATTGAAAACAAGTCTGTCAGGGACTTTATAGCAGCTTGACTGTCAGTAAAAATTACGATATATCTATCGCATAACCTATAATACCTCAGCCACTTAGATGCCCGGTTGATGACCGTTATTTCAACCTGTAAAAAGTTATATTCGTTCGTAAGTCTAACGACATTCTTCAATGCAGACTTCACCACCTACTCCATTTTTTATCTTTATATATATATATATATATATATATATATATATATACATATATAAGTGGCATAAGAAACTTATTTCCATAGATTTAGTTGCTGACTGTGTAAAAATGCTTTTATTTGTTTCCCAGATCTAACAAGACATTTTTTATTCATCATATTTGTACTTTTAAAAAAATGTTCTTTAAAATTACACTGAAATTGTAATTTGATTTTCTTAATAATTTTTATATTTTAAATTTTACTTAGGTTGTAATTTGTTTGCTTAATTTGTATCTAGCTTTAAGAATTTTGTTTGATTCATTTGTATCTAGCTTTAAGAATTTTATAAAAAAATAAAATTAGAATTAAACTAACCACCGAACAACTAAGTTGTTTCTTTCACCGTATTAGAGAACGAAAATCTTAAATACGCTACTGGCGCAGTCGACTAAAAGAACCGTTGTGTTAAGTTATATTTAAGTTGTAATAAAATAAAAAAAAGAATATATTAAATTTTTTTTAAATAAACCGTGAAATTTGTGAAGGAATAACTCGTGAAAAACATATAATTAAATTGAATAAAATAATTTTGAAAATTTATAAGTAAATGAACACTTCATTTAAACAAAAGACTATATAACATCGAACTTATGAACATAATTAAATTAAATTTAAATAAATAATTAAATTTGGAAAATTTTGAAAGTGAATAGTATAATATTGAATTTATGAACGAAGTTGAAGATTTGGCAGAAAGATTGGAAAATATTAATATATCAACCAACATGGAAGCAATGAAGGAAAGGAGAGATATTTTTCTACAAAATATTAAACTGTTGTAACCGTTTGATGGGAACAAGAGCTATTTGGCACTATTTGTAGACAGTGTTTCCGCAATGATGCCATCAGAAGCCACACGTCCTGAGGAAAGGAGATTCTATTTCAATTGCATAAAAACTACTCTAAGGGGACCCGCTTTACACGTATTAAGAAGAGAACAACTAACGAATTGGATTACTTTAAAACAGTTACTAATAGAAGAATTTGGTGAGCGAACACCTGTCACAAGGCTTATATTAGAAATAAGTAATATTAAATTTAATAAAAATGTTAAAGAATTTTGCGATAAGTTGAACAGTGAGGTTTGTAAAATTAAAGATGAAATTAGATTAAAAACAGATTATATTTCTACTAGGAACTTTTTAAATACCGAATTGAATCGAGTGTTTTTATTTCAATTAAAGAAAGAGTTACCAAATTATTTAACGGCATTACTAAATGCCGTTTTAACAGAAAACGGTGAACTAAACTCCACCACACCACAAAGAACATATGTTAGAAACAAAAACTATGGTTATCAATCAAACAATAAACCACAAGTAAGGCACTTTCAAACAGGACAGTTTTCAGGCAATTATTTAAGTAACAACTATCCACCAAACTAGAAAGGAAATTATACTAACCCTTACATGCAAAGCATTCAATCAGGTAATCACCCACAAAATAATCCAAACTACCCTCAATATAACTATGCTTATCGAAATCTAAACGGACAAGGAGAATATGACTCAACCCAATCGAGAATTAGATGCTATAGTCCTCCTTTGCCTATGGAAGTTGACACCGAAAATTTTCATGCAAGGGCCTCGGGCCATTACCAAAAATAAAATTAATAATAGATAATATATCTTATACATTTTTGATAGATACAGGTTCCTCCGTAAGCCTGGTCAGGCCTGGAGTATTAGGAAATAAAATTAGGAAAGTAGAGCCAATAACGGTAACTACTGTGACAGGAAATATAATATTAGGTACAAAACAAGATATATTTGATCAGAGATATGGAAAACAATTGGAAGTCTATGTCTATGATTTTTCGAATAATTACGCCGGGTTGATGGGATAATTGACCTGGGAAAACAAACTGTAGAACTTAAAAAAGTTATTTATGAATTCATTAATGAAGAATTAGATGACTTGGTAAAAAATTTTTGGCATAAATAGATTGGAAAAGGAACAAACTGACAATAAATTTAGGACCGACCATTTAAATAATGAAGAAAAAGCCGAATTGGAGAATCTTTTAAACAAATATAAATCGCTTTTTCATTCAGATAATGATAAATTAACGTTTACCAATGGGATTAAACACAAAATTGACTAAACATGAAAACCCAATATATGTCAAGTCGTATCGTTACCCACAGGTGCATAAGGCAGAAGTTAATAGGTAAATTAAAGATATGCTTGAGCAAAATATAATAAAACATAGCCAATCCCCTTATTCTGCTCTTTTATGGGTTCTTCCAAAGAAAATGGACGCCTCTGGAGAAGCTAATTGAAGAATCATTATAGATTATAGAAAGCTAAATGATATAACAATTGATGATCCATTTCCAATTCCAATTATGGATGAAATATTAGATAATAAATATTAGATTGTCTTTATTTTACTACGCTTGATTTGGCAAAAGGGTTTCATCAGGTGGAAATTGATGAAGCAAGCCGTGCAAAAACAGCTTTTTCAACGCAAGACGGCCATTACGAGTTTCTTAGAATGCCTATGGGTTTAAAAAACGCACCTGCTACTTTCCAGCGTCTAATGAATTCGGTATTGGGTGATTTAGTTGGTACTCATTGTCTTGTTTACTTAGATGACATCGTTGTCTTTGGTACCTCATTGCAAGAACATGTCGTTTCATTGGATAAGGTATTTAAGCGGTTAAAGGAAGCGAATTTAAAACTACAGATACATAAATGCGAATTCATAAGATCGGAGGTAGAATTTTTAGGACACATTGTGACTCCGAATGGCATAAAACCGAATCCAAAAAAGAATCTTAAAAAATTTCCAATTCCAAAAAATGAGAAACAAATTAAACAATTTCTAGGACTTGCTGGATTTTACCGGAAATTTATAAAAGATTTTGCAAAAATATGCAAACCCCTAACCACCTGTTTGAAAAAAGGACACAAAGTTGATTGTCATAACAGCAAATATGTTAAGGCATTCGAAACAATAAAACTACTAATAACAAGTGACCCTATATTGAAAAGTCCAGATTTTACGAAAATTTTCACTCTTACCACTGATGCTTCTAATGTAGCGTTGGGAGCAATACTCAGTCAAGGGAATCACCCCATCTGTTTTGCAAGTAGAACTCTCAACGAACATGAGATAAACTACACTGCCACAGAGAAAGAACTTCTGGCGATTGTTTGGGCAACTTTCGGCACTACCTATATGGTAGGAAATTTATCATTAACAGTGACCATAAACCCCTGCAGTGGTGGAAAATAAAGTTAAATGAGTATGACTTTGATGTGAAATAAATTCCGGGGAAGGAAAATAGAGTGGCCGATGCCCTATCGCGAATAAATAATATCGAATGTCATATGAATGATATAGCTTCTGACATGGCAACCATACACTCAGCAGATGGAGATAATTCTAACTTTATATTCGTAACAGAGAGACCTGTTTGGCCACTTTTATTTTTATATTGTTTTATTTAAAATTTGAATTTGAATTTTTATTTTTTGTTTTTATTTTTTTTTTAATAATAGTAATAATTATAATAATAATATATAATTTGAATTTTAATAATACTTACCTTGGAATATGTACCTTAGTTTAGATTTAAGTTATAGTAGGAAACCCTGTTGCTTATAATGTTAAAAGTAACGGGGTTTGCTGAAATCTTATGTATTTAGAAAAGTAGGCTTTTTTAAAACATAAAAAATAAATAAATAGCTACTTGCAAATTGTATACCAAACCTTTCGGTCGTGTTTCATTCGGTTCAATTTTTTCTTTTCACCGTGTCCATTATTTTTTTAAATTATAAATTATTTAATTTAAGTTGTCTTAAAAATTATTAAGACATAACATTTTGGCGCCCGAGCAGGGACCGTGAAAAGAACAATTAATAGTGAAAAGTGAAAAAAGTGCTTTAAAAAACATTTTATTTAAATTAAAAATAAAAAACAAAAGTGAATTGTGTTAAAAAAAAAAAAAATATTTTATTAAACAAACAATCACTAACAGAGCACATAAAACTAATCACAAACAAAACAATAAAACAATCAAAATAAAACAATAAAACAAACTATATAAAACAATTAAAAACATAAACATATAAACATCAACAACAACAACAGATCATCAACATCGTTGCTGCCATCATCCATAATTCCTATTGTCCAGATGCCCCGTCGTTGCCGCTGTATCATTTGTAGAGCTGATAATAACCAGGGGAGTAATTCCGATTCCGAATCTGAACAACAGGTAACAAGTGTAAAAAATATTTGTGTAAAAACCTCAAATTTGTAATTTAATCAAATTTAAGAGATTTTTGTAAATTACTCAAAAATTTATCACTCTTTGCAAGTCGTACACAAAAAATATTCTTTACACTTCTCTTTGAAATATTTTATTTGTTTAATATTTTATATAAACAAAAAACCACCCTTAAAAGTGAAACGATCGCGAGTGTTAGCTCTTTTGTTTATAATAAATAAACACGCACACACGCACACGTATAAATTCTCATTTATATCGAGAAACAATTTAATAAATTATATCTTGTTTTCCCGTCGGTATTGCAATCGTTTGCTAAAAAATTTATTTTATAATATATTTAAAATAAATGCACAATATTCGCGAGTGTTAATTTTTATTTTTTATAAAATAATTAAATTATTATTTATCACTATTTTCTTTTGTGCTTTATTCTTCTATTCGTTGTTTATCAACTTATTTAGTTCAATTCCACTTGTTCCTATACCACTTACATTAATTTATTAACATCAGCTGTTAACAGTGTATTACATTTACACTAGCATCGAAAAGTGTATTTTCATACAAATTAAAAATATTAAGTTGAAAGTACGTTCACACTAGCATCGAAAAATTTTTTATTGCATATAATTATAAAATATTAAAGAGTTAGCGTGTTCATACTTTAAATAATAATTTTAAATACAATTTGTATGAAATTCCAATAAATAATAATAATAATAAATCGATTTTTCTTGGTAAATAAATAATATTAAATATATTTTATTTTACCAAAGGCTGATTAAAGTGGATTTTTTCGGAAAATTAAATAAATTATTTTTAATTGGAATAAATTGAACTGTAACGATAAATTTCGATAAGGAAATAATTCAAAGAAATATCCGAATATTGTGTAACCGACGAGAGAATAACTTTGAAGTTGGAATTAAATATATATATATATATATATATATATTTTTTTAATAATTCTTAACACCAAAGCGGAAATATATTTAATATTTTACCAATAAATTAATTTGGTTTTGTTGTAATTTACTTTGAGGAATTTATTTTTGATAATTAATAATGACTGGTAAAAGACGCCAAGATTCTCCTTCCAAATCGGAAAATTTGGAGAAATTATTGACAAAAAAAGCTAAAGTTGTACAAAATATTGTGCGAATTCGTCAATCCATTCGGGAAAAAACGATTTCATTTAATCCAATTGAATTAGAATGTCGGTTGGACATTCTTACAAATTATATTGAGCAAGCAATGAAGCTTCAGTCAGAAGTGGATAATTTAGATCCCGATAATGATGATAGAGCTGAGCTTGAAGATATTTGTGTGACCACGAAATCGTTGTTTTTGAGTCTTTTGGCTAAAAATAGAAAAACAAGTGTGCCTGAAACATCTTTTAGTGTTCAGTCACATCAGTCAAGGCTCCCAAATATGAAGCTCCCTAAATTTAGCGGAAAATATTCCGATTATAAAAATTTTATGAGCTTATTTGAGAACTTGGTCCACAATGATCCGACGTTGACAGACATAGAAAAATTTAATCATTTGATATCATGCTTGTCCGACGAAGCTTTGGGTACAGTCAAAGCTTTTCAGATTTCAGAAGATAATTACCCCAAAGCATTAGCTAGTTTAAAGAAGGTATATGATAACGAGTGCTTGATATTTTTTGATAATATCGCCAAACTTTTTGATCTTCCAGAGATCACAAAACCTTCGGCTTCTGCTTTGCGAAGCATGATTGATACTGTTTCAGCAATATATGATTCGCTTTTATCTATAGGCGACGATAAGAAAATAACAAATGCTATTTTAATACATTTAGTGATGTCAAAGGTAGATCCAGTCACAAAATCCAAATGGGAAGAACAGCTAGACTTCGAAAAGCTGCCACTATGGTCTGACTGCGAAGCCGCCTTGAACAAACGATATCAGCATATTGCTGCTGATGAGTCTTCAAGTTCAAGGCCGAGGTTTAATAAGAATAAAGCTGAAAATAATTCTACTAAGAGAAATAATAAAACATCATTAAATGTAACAAAGTCTAAACAATCTGCTGATAAATGTTTGTTTTGTAAATCAAATCAACATGTAATTAATAATTGCCCTTCTTTTACTGCTGAGCCTGTAATCCAAAGATTTGATTTTATAAAATCTGTGCCAGCATGTATAAATTGTTTGAAAAAGGGTCATACAGTAGCCAGATGTACATCATCTAAGTGCAGAATTTGTAGTGGATCTCACAATTCATTACTACACAGATACAATACAAGTTCTAGCAACAATAATAATCAATTGGGCAACTACTCTGAACAGCCGTCAACTTCTCATGCTTCCGTGAATTATTCATCTTCGGATGAAAGAATTATTTTAGCGACGGCTGTAGTCAAAGTAAGAAATAGTTCTGGTGATTTTATATTTGCCAGAGCTCTTTTAGATTCCGGTTCTCAACCTAACTTGATAACTGAGGAACTTGCACAGCTACTACGATTAAAAAGAGAAGGAGGCAGATTGAGTTTAAATGGTATTAGTCAAACACATTCATTTTCGAAATCTTGTGTAAATTTAACTGTCACGTCGAGGGTAAACTCTACTCACTTTACTTCGAAGTTTTGGGTATTGAGTTCTATAACGAATTTACAACCTGATAGGATGATAAGTACAACTAGCTTTAGAGTTCCTAAAAATATAGCTGATCCTAGCTTTCATAAACCTCAGAAAATAGATTTACTTATAGGTGCAGAAGTATTTTTTGATTTAATTTGTGTAGGACAAATAAAGTCTAGTCCGAGCCTCCCTATTTTACAGAAAACTTCACTTGGTTGGATTGTTACTGGAAAGTACAATCAATCAAAGGGCTCGAATAACACCCAAGTTTGTCATTTAAGTACTTCAATAGAAAACGAGAGCAATATAGATTCAATTGTTAGAAAATTCTGGGAATTGGAAGAAATTCCGAAAGAATCAACAAAAATATATTCTGAGGAACAGCAAAAATGTGAGGATATCTTTAGAAATTCATTACGGCGTTTAACGTCAGGACGATTTGAAGTCTCTTTGCCTTTCAAATCTGATACAAAAGCTTTAGGTTCATCTTTCGAAACCGCTAAAAGACGATTTCTGGCACTGGAACGAAAAATTTCCAAAGATAATGTGATGAAAGAAATGTATCATGATTTCATGAAGGAGTATTTTGACTTAGGTCATATGACAATATTGGATAATATACCAGATGTTCCTCACTATTTTATTCCACACCAATGTGTTTTGCGACCTCAGAGTACAACTACGAAACTTCGAGTAGTTTTTGATGCTTCTTGTCGAACTTCTTCACAGGTATCACTTAACGATTTGTTAATGGTTGGTCCTACAATACAAGAGGAATTATATTCGACATTGATCCGTTTTCGATTACATAAATATGCAATCACTGCCGATATTGAAAAGATGTATCGTCAAGTTTTAATTGGCGAAAATGATAGAAATTATCAATTAATCCTTTGGAGGCAGAATCCATCTGAAAATTTAAAAGTGTTTCGATTGAACACTGTAACGTATGGCACGGCATCTGCGCCATTTTTAGCCATCAGATGTTTGATTCATTTAAGCGACTTATTCAAAGAGACTTTACCTATCGGTTCAAAAGTTGTTCGCAGTGATATCTACGTGGATGATTTGTTAACTGGAGCTGAAAGCTACCAAGACCTAAATATAATTCGCAACCAGGTCACTGAAATTTTAAGTTCAGCTGGTTTTAAACTGACAAAATGGTTCTCGAATCATCCTGACTTTATAAGTTCATTGGAAAATGAAAAATTACTTCATAGTGATTCCGATTCAGCTAAAGCTCTTGGTATACATTGGGTTCCGAAGAATGATTTATTTAAGTTTCATTTGGAAGACAATTTTCAAAATTTGAAAGCGACTAAAAGAAACATTTTATCAGTTTCGTCGCGTTTGTTTGATCCTCTCGGACTTTTATGCCCAATAGTTACAAAAGCTAAAATGTTATTACAAGAGCTTTGGATACAAAAACTTGACTGGGATGAATCAATTCCTATGAGACTAAATACGTCATGGGAAAATTTCAAATCTAATTTAATGGAAATTGATTCAATTACAATCCCAAGATTCGTCCAAACAACTTCGACAGCAAAAATCCAAATTCATGGATTTGCTGATGCTTCTATTCGAGCGTATGGTTGTTGCATTTATGTTAGATGTTCTGATTCAAATAGAATTGTTTCAAGGCTACTTACAGCTAAATCTAAAGTTGCTCCACTTAAGACTAAATCTCTTCCGAGACTTGAGTTATGCGCTGCACACCTGCTAGCTAAGTTGTGGACTCGAATTAAGGTTATGATAAGTTTTGAAATCGAGAGTGTTAATTTCTGGACAGATTCAGAAATTACTTTGCATTGGATAAAAACTCATCCATCCTCACTCGCAACTTTCGTTTCTAATCGAGTTGCTGAGATACAAGAGTATTCAGACGAAGCTATATGGCGTCATGTGCCAACTGGACAAAATCCAGCTGACATTGTATCAAGAGGATGTGATGTCAGTGAATTAAAGAATTCTATTTGGTTTGAAGGACCTTCGTTTTTGTTAAGCGATAGTTCAAAATGGCCTGTTAACGAACATTTTGAGTTAACGGAGAACCAACAAACATTAGAAAAGAAGAAAACTAATATTGTTCTGGCAGTAGAGGGTCAGCAAAACTGTTTGCTCGATCTGATAGAAAAATATTCTTCATATAAGAAGCTACTACGAGTAACTGCTTTCGTATTCAGATTTGTTGATATTCTGAAAAAGCGAAAAATTGAGAAAACTTCTATACCTACAGCCAAGGAATTTAAATGGTCATTTTATCGACTTGTAGAGACTGTCCAGAAATATAACTTTTCTGAGGAGATAGCTAAAATGCGAAAATCTCAAGTCTTACCATCAAATATACAAAAATTAACGCCATTTATTCATTCGTTTGTCGAAGAAAGTAGATCATTTTCACTAATAAGGGTAGGTGGGAGATTGTTGAATGCAAATTTGGACTATAATACCAAATTCTCACTTTTATTACCGAAAAGAAACAGCTTTGTCACACTATATTTGCGGAATCTTCATCTTGATAATTGTCATGCTGGTACAAAAGCTTTAATTGCTCTTTCGCGAGAGAACATTTGGCTCATTAATGCGAAAGAAGAGTGCAGCAAAATAGTTCGCAAGTGTGTACATTGCTTCCGCTATAAACCTAAACTTATGTCCCAAATAATGGGAAATTTGCCCACTAATAGAGTGAGAGCTACACGACCGTTTTTAACTGTCGGTGTAGACTTTTGTGGTCCCGTTAACGTTTCGTTAAGAATTCGTGGTAGACCCCCATTCAAAATGTATATAGCGGTTTTCGTGTGTTTCACTTCTAAGGCGGTACATTTAGAATTAGTATCGGATCTATCTACTGATTCCTTTCTTCTTTCTTTTAAAAGGTTCGCTGCCAGGAGAGGACTTCCACAGACAGTGTTTTGCGACAACGCGACGAATTTCGTCGGAGCCAGCCGAGTCTTGAAAGAACTTCAAGAAGCGTTCGACAGGAGTCGCAAGGTGGTAGAGTCGTACGCAGCGTCATCCGGGGTGAGGTTCAGCTTCATACCACCCCGGGCGCCCCACTTCGGAGGACTTTGGGAAGCCGCAGTCAAGCAGGCGAAGTTCCTACTTCTGCGAGTCGTAGGCAATGCGTCGCTAACCCAAGAAGAGATGGCAACCATGCTCGCAGAAGTAGAGGCGGTGCTCAACAGCCGTCCGCTAGCACCGCTGTCTCCAGACCCGAACGACGGGGAAGCGCTAACTCCAGCGCACCTGTTGTTAGGAGGGGGTCTGCGTTCGCTGCCGCCAGAATCCGCAGAAGACGTGAGAGGCAAAGAGGCGAAGTTATGGAAGCGTTGGCGTCTGCTTTGCGGTCTCAAGCAGACATTCTGGCAGGCCTGGTCTCGAGACTACATCCTGGGTCTTCAGGGCAAGGCCAAATGGCACGAGGCCTAGCCCAACCTCAGAGTCGGTCAAGTGGTAATAATCCACGAAGACAATTACCCGCCGCAGAATTGGCTGACCGGGAGAGTCGTCAGCGTCGTCGAAGGCGAAGACGGCAAGGTCAGGGTGGCGGAGGTCAAGACCACAAGAGGCGTATTTAGACGTCCAATCCACAAACTGGCTCCACTACCTGATGAGTGAAGACTTCAGTCCTTCACTGGGGCCGGAATGTTTGGCCACTTTTATTTTTATATTGTTTTATTTAAAATTTGAATTTGAATTTTTATTTTTTGTTTTTATTTTTTTTTTAATAATAGTAATAATTATAATAATAATATATAATTTGAATTTTAATAATACTTACCTTGGAATATGTACCTTAGTTTAGATTTAAGTTATAGTAGGAAACCCTGTTGCTTATAATGTTAAAAGTAACGGGGTTTGCTGAAATCTTATGTATTTAGAAAAGTAGGCTTTTTTAAAACATAAAAAATAAATAAATAGCTACTTGCAAATTGTATACCAAACCTTTCGGTCGTGTTTCATTCGGTTCAATTTTTTCTTTTCACCGTGTCCATTATTTTTTTAAATTATAAATTATTTAATTTAAGTTGTCTTAAAAATTATTAAGACATAACAAGACCGTTAAATGTTTTTCGTAGACAGTTTTTATTTAGACGAGCTCCTGTGGAAAAACAAACACTAAAAATTATATTTAGAAATACTTGAACTATTATAGACTATGTTGAGATGACTCAAGACTTAGCAAGGAAAATTATTTTGGAGAAATTTGCGGGTATTACAGCAACAATATATTTCGAGAACCGTAATGATTTTGTACTATTTCAGTCTGTATATGCGAATCTTGTAAGGCAAACGAAGGAAAATCGTATTTTAAGGGCTACAAAATTGTTGCAGGATATAACATCTTATGGCAGGTTCAAAGAAATAATTTTGCCTATACATATAAAAGGGTTGCACCAAGGAATAGAAAAAATACAGGCTGAATTTAGGGAAAAATACTACTATCCCAATTATGTTACGGAGATATCAAATATTATAAATAATTGCGACTTATGTAATTAATGCAAATTCGACCACAGAGTTACAAGAATGCCTTTTAAAGTCACACCTCCTACATACTATATTCGAGATAAATATATTATTGATATTTGGAAGTGGGACAATTGTTCATACCTAACCTGCATTGATGTTTTCTCTAAATATGCTATGGTATAAAATCTAAACCACACTAATTGGGTTGAGGCAAAAAGATCATTATTGAAAGTGTTCAATGTCATAGGTCCTCCAAAAGTAATTAAAACTGATCAAGATGCAGGATTAGTCAATGTAAGTTTAAAATAAACTTTAAACATTGAACTCGAAATTACGACAGGAAAAACAGGAATAGCAGATATTGAAAGACTGCATAAAACTTTGAATGAGATATTAAGAATTATTAACACTGGCGATGATTAGGAATTAAGGCAAGTAGCAATTGAGCAAAGAGTTTTCACTTATAATCATGTCATAACACACTCAACCACTGGGGAAATTCGTTACAATATTTTCTCTAATAATCTACCTCTTACAAAAGATGCTCAAACTGTAAAGGATAAATAATGCTAATAAAAATAGGAAAGATTATGAAATAGATTCAAGGTTCTTAGATGCGGGAAATTCAAGAAAGCGATTAGATAAAAAAGCAAATCCATTCAAGCGGACTTTTCAACGCTTTATATAGTGGAATTAAATTTTTGTTTGGAACTCTTGATGACGAGGACAGACATGAAATTCAGAACCGATTGAAGACAATAGAAGATGGCACGCTAACACAGGACAACATTAACAACATTTTATAACACATAAACAACGAAACTCAATTTATTAAAGATTTGAAAAAAGGCCACTAATGTATTACAGAATCAGATAGTTAGGAAGGTAGTATCGGATGGATTTTTGGATAACATCAGAAGCTATTACGAACATTTAAAAGACATTCAATTAGGACTCACTTTAAGTAAACAAGGTATTCTAAATCCGAAATTAAAGACCCAGATAAAATTTCTGAATTAAATACAAATCAATTAGAATATATTAAAATTTCCTTATGGCAAGGGGAAGACGTGTTGTATTTCATAGTTCAAATTCCTAATACAATGAAATCTTATCCCATCATAAAAGGAGGAAAGGAAACATCCTTCACGTGACAATCACTTTGAGTTAAATTTTGACATGAATAAGAAGCTTACAAATATTGATAATTTGCTCTATGAGATAAAAGGTTCAAAGATAAAATTTTTAGATCAGGAATTTGTTAAATAAAAATGAAAGTGAATGTGAATTTATAATTAAACATGAAAAAGAAATAAATTTTATTGAACCCAGCTTTATTATCACAAAAAATATTAATGAAACGATTTTGAAACAAACTTGTAATGATTTAGAACTAAGAATAAAAAATCACAATCTGATCTTTTTTTCAAACTATAAAATAAGCATTAATGAACTTGTTTTACAATCCTTTAACGATAACAATAATTTTTTGTATGTTCCATATGTTAATAATATCGTCAATAAGACATTGATAGAATTACCTAACAATACTTTAAGTGAATTAAAATTAACCCTACTTAAAATGAAAAGGGGGAACAATATTACTTATGTAATTTTAACAGTTATTGTGATTATATTAATTTTATTAATAATGTTCCAATATACAAAAAACATGACATAAATAGTCAGGATATTCGTGAGGATGCGAATGATCTTGAAAGGGGGAGAAGTGGCATAAGAAACTTATTCCCATAGATTTAGTTGCTGACTGTGTAAAAATGCTTTTATTTGTTTCCCAGAAGTAACAAAATACTTTTTATTCATCATATTTATACTTTAAGAATTTTGTTTGATTCATTTGTATCTAGCTTTAAGAATTTTATCAAAAAATAAAATTAGAATTAAACTAACCACTTTCACCGTGTTAAAGAACGAAAATCTCAAATACGTCACTTATATATATATATATATATATATATGTATACAAACAAACATACACACATACATATTTAAAATGTGGTGTACACATTTTTGTGGCAAATTCGATTTTCTAAATCTATGGGCCAAATTTCTGATGCAATATCATTACAGCAAGTTAAACAACTGGTTTGTACATCAAAAAAAAAAAAAAAAAACGTTTCCGGCAGACAAGGTGGCCTTTTATAATCAATATTTGAACATTTTTGGTCACATTAGAGATCATCGACTCGGTAAGCAATCAGCTAACGTTAAAATATGTTCAGAACGGATGAGAACATCGCCCTGAAAGCGTTGAGAAGAACCCGAAGCAGTCAATTCCAATTTAATGATTGGAATCGACCTCTGAAAAACAATTTTCTCTAGCCACATTGAAGGAAAATATAACAGACTTGTTAACTTAAACTATTTTTTGTTTGGGTCATGTCTTGATTTTTTACATTTTTACTATTGTATTCCTGAAAGCGTTTGTAAAAAATTTAAAATAAAAATTTTTGTCCTTGGGCATTAAAACTTTATTTTAATTATTACATTTTCTATTCAAAGAAGAGTTTTACTTTTCCTGGTATTTTTCCATTCCCGGGAAATCAGGATTGATGTTTAAATTTCCTGGGATTCCGGGAATCTCGCCAAAAATAAATAATTGAAATTTTTAAATATTTGTAAGACAATTCACTTAAATGAAGGATAGTAATTCAGTTCTTTTTGAAATATTGACATCTTGATAATTAAATAAAAACTTTTTGTTATAAAACTTCTCTCGATATTTTTATGGAAATATTCTTGTTGTTAAGAAAGTCCAGAAGAATTTGGCAGACTTCTAAAGCCCTATTATAATAGTTTTTCTCATACAAAAATATAATTAAGTTCTTTTTATTTTTATGCTACACTACACAGTGGGACAGAATCGAAATTTTTTGGAAATAAATCTGTAACTTCTGATCGGTCGGCTGGATTTTCATGAAATTTGGCATAGGCGTAGCAGAGGAGTGTACAATGTTATGTTTGAAAGGGGGAACAATAATCCCCCCAGGGGCGGAGCTAAGGGGGCTCAAAGTTATGTACCTCTGACATAAAAAATTTTTAATCGCTTGCAAAATTTTTGTTTCTCGTCCGATTTCAAATATTTTTATATATTGTTGTAGGCCAAAAAACATGCTTATATGTCTTATTTATCCCTTATAGCTTTCGAGTTATTTGCGTTTGAATTTTTAAGCACCATAATTTTGAATGTTCTTGGTCCAGTTTTTTTCATATATATCCTAGTATTTCCTACCGATTTTATTAGTTTTTTCGTTAACTAGTTAAAGAACAAAATTATCTATTGAATAAAAAAAATTTGAAGCCGATGCCTTTACCGAGTCCAAAAATAAACGATTTTGAATTTGAAAATTGCAAAAAAGACGATTTTTTGTGTGTTTTTAGCCGAAAAAGTATCTACACTCTTTTTTATCTAAAATAAAATTTTCTTTAGCTATATGTTGCTAAATTTTGCACTTTTCTGAAAGGTAGCTTCACAGAGATGATGTTCAAGGTAATAAACAAGTCCAATAACTCAATTGGTCATGGTGCATACCCTCCCGAATTCAACCCATTTTATATGAAAGTTTTGATTTTAGACCATATTTTCGCAAATTCAAAAGCACAAATCGATAAGCGGAATATATTTTAAGAATCTTCAATATGTTGTTAAAAGTTTTAAATCAAAATCTTCGGGACTTCGGAAAAATGTGGATTCTATAGCCAAAAATTAAAAAATCCCATTTTTGGGAATTTTGATTAGTTTATTTGGGAATTCAGGAAAACCCTAACCCTGATTTGGTTAACGCGCTTTTATTAATAAGATCCACATTTCCTGCAAATTTCATTAAGATATCTTTATAAACAAATATGTTATTACAATTAAAAAATTTGTATTTTCTCCAAAAACCCCAAATTCGACCTTTTGTTTGGTTTATTTCTAAGTAGCGAAAGAAATTTTAAAAATATGTATTCCAAATTATTTTTGTATTATTCCAATTTATTTCCGATCTTTTGCAAAACGATTCAAGTCAATATCATGCCTCATTTCAGAAAGATGCGCCTATAAACTTTTATATTTCCAATTTATTGTATATATGACTATATTTTTACAAACTTGCAACTTTTGCCTTTAACTTTGCGTGAATAATTACTTTGAAAATTATGAATATTTCTGTATACTTTTAATAATATCTATACACAAAATATTTTTATAAAACTAATTAATAAATATTTTGTATTTTTAATAACGTTGCCACATTTCCCAAATTTAAGTAAATTTTTATCCTTTTCTAAGCATTCATATATTTCTATTAATGAATTTAACATAACAAAACAAACAAAAAATGTGTATTTTAACTTAATCCATATTATTATTTTTGGTATTTATCGTCTTACTTAAGAAATATTCTATATCTAATACGATTTTTTATTACTTATTTACATTAAATTTATGTAGACAATTTTTCTAATATTTTAAACTTATACTACTTATTTTCTATAAAATAATCTGTTGTATCTGTATACATATCTAAAAGATAATAAAGGTCCTTCAAGTCTTTGAAATGCAACGTTTTCTCATCAATGAGAAAAAATGAGTCTGATAATAACAATAGGCTATTAAAAATATCCTCGTTTTGTGACGTTCTGGAGCATTTCCTGGAGCTGAATAATTGAACGTGCTTAAAATCTCTGTTTCTTGCTTCTTGAGCCCCTTATGTAAGCTCTCCAAGTGGAAGAATATTTAGTTCAATTATAATTTCACCATTACAATACTTTATGTACTGTACTGGTGTCATTTCTTTCCATATATATAGAGAAACAAATAGTTTAGATATTTTTGTTGCATATACTCCAAATTGAGCAGAGTTAATTTTGTACTCAAGTAACTCTTTATTAATACCAGTTATTTTTGATGTAAAGGATAAACTTAATTTGGAATACATATTTTTGAAATTTCTTTAGCTCAATTTGGGATTTTTGGAGAAAATACAAACTTTTTAATTGTAATAACATACTTGTTTATGAAGATATCTTAATGAAATTTGCAGAAAATGTGAATCTTATTAATATAAATAAAATAATATTTCAATAATAATAAAATTTCAATCAGGGGTAGGGTTTTCCTGAATTCCCAAATAAACTAATCAAAATTCCCATAAATGGGATTTTTTACATTTTTGGCTATAGAATCCACATTTTTCCGAAGTCCCATAGATTTTGATTTAAAACTTTTAACAACATATTGAAGATTCCTAAAATATATTCCGCTTGTCGATTCGTGCTTTGGGATTTGAGAAAGTATGGTCTAAAATCAAAACTTTCATATAAAATGGGTCGAATTCGGTTGGATATGTACCATGACCAATTGAGTTATTTGGCTTGTTTTTTATCTTAAAGTCATCTCTGTGAAGTTGCTTTCAGAAAAGTCGAAAATTATTATATGTTTCTAAAGAAAATTTTATTTTAGATAAAAAAGAGTGTAGACACTTTTTCGGCGTAAAAAACACAAAAAGTCATCTTTTTTGCAATTTTCAAAGCTAATAAAATCGGTCGGAAATACTAGGATATATATGAAAAAAACTGGACCAAAAACATGCAAAATTATGGTGCTTAAAAATTCAAACGCAAATAACTCGAAAACTATAAGAGACATATAAGCATGTTTTTTATAGGTCTTATCAGGGCCTACAACAGTATATTTGAAATCGGACGTGAAACAAAAATTTTGCAAGCGATTAAAAATTTTTTATGTCAGAGGTACATAACTTTGAGCCCCCTTAGCTCCGCCCCTGGGGGGATTGTTCTACCCCCCCTTTCAAACATAACATTGCACACTCCTCTGCTACGCCTATACCAAATTTCATGAAAATCCAACCGACTCATCAGAAGTTACAGATTTATTTCCAAAAAATTTCGATTTCTAACAAAAATTTTGGAAAAAATAACAAAATTGGGAAGAAGAATTTAAAAAATTCAAAGTTATTATATAAAAATTAATGTAATCTTAATATATGTATTCAGGTTTTAAATATTTTGGTTATTAAGAATAAAATTTATTTAGTCTTTAGGATAAAAAAGTATTTAAAATTTAATTGTTTGGAACAATATTTATTAAAATGTGGTCCCTGATCTAATTTTTTAGGGGGTCAGGATATACAATTTAATAATAAAACTTTAATTATTATCACGTCCTTATGAGATGATATCGAAAGCAAATCAGATTGTAATAAATTTAAAATTGCAAAATTACTAGGTTAAGCAGTAATATATAATAAAGGTTGACTTTTACAATTATGCGTTAACAGAAAAAGAATGCAAACAAGAGCTATTTTTCATAGGGACTTGGCCAATCTCATTTGGCAATACGAATTCCATTTTTTAGAAACGTTAAAATCTAAAGATTTATGGTAAGAGATATTCAATTTGAAGGTTTGGCGAAAATATTCAATATCAATAGCTTATGTACTAAAGCACTCACATAGTTAAATTAAAAATTATGTACAAGATTGTGGTCCAATTGAAAATACTTGGGGACTGATAGATTCTCTTTAACTAGTCGATATTAGTTCATTATTTCACCTAGTTTCAGAAAAGAAAAAAAAGATCTTGGAGTAATATTTTGAAGCTCAAATATCTTAAATATATATAAGATTATTTCTACAGAATTCTGCACAAATGAAATATTTTTAATCCTAAAACATTATACAAAAAATTTTGTATGTGCTTACATAAATTATGGCATTCAGTTTCAAGAGTTTTAAAATTAATTGTAGCTTCTATATAGGGTCCTTTTCCGAAAGTCAATACTTGAATCTCACATAAATGTTAGTATGCTAATAAAATTTCGCTCAAATAAGATTAACCATAGCACCTATATAATGCTTTTTCACAAGTATGTATTACTTTAAGGTACATATATGCAATAGTGTTGGATATCTTATATTCAGTCTTTACCGAATATACATTTCTTTTTTAATAGTAATTTATTTCGTAATTACAAGTATTTATGTTGTTTATTACATCGTTAGAATTTTTTCACAAAAATATCCTAATTCATTTCACTTTTTGCTTAAATATTACAAAATCTACATATTTTCTATGGATTTTAATTGTTTTCTTCAATGTTAGTTAAAATTGGAATGAGAAGTTATAGGAACTTTTAATTTTTAAATGTATGATGAATTTTTATTGTTGGCAAGATAACAGAGTAAATAGCATTTTTAAAACTAATAAAAATAAAATTTTGATTTAACAAAAAAAAAAAAAAAAAAAAAAATGGAAAAAGTCATCATCTATCTCAACATTGGAAAATAAAATAACCAATTTTGGTTAAAAATAGCCAAAATGGCAACACTGAATAGTATCTTCATTATTAAATGTAAACTTAATTTCAGTGTAGTGAAAAAGTTCGTGCCCTGCCAGCAATTAGATGATAGTTTTATCCACTATCAGAAAAATGACTCTTTCTAGTATTCTCAAGATGTTATTTTACTGTTAGTAAACAATTTTACAAAAACAAATAACATTAATTTCGATTATTGATCTACTTATTCTACATTTCTTACTAACTAAAATGTCGAAAAAGTCACTTAAAAGTTAGTTTTTGGATAAATATAAAGTTACCAAAAGCTGTCTCCCATTAGTGTTCTCAAGATGTTATTTTCCTGATAATAAAAAATTTTACAAAAACAAATAACAATAATTTCGATTTCGACCTTCTGAAAGTAAAAAACCATTACATTGTTTTTAAATTAAAAACAACAAATGTGGAGAAGATGATGGTACTTAGTTGGCGTGTTATATAAAGGCATATATATATATATATATATATATATATATATATAAAGTGAATGTTGTTTAAAATGAAAACAAAATGAAATGTTGTGAAAAAATTTTGAAAGACATTTTAAATTAAATTAATTAAAAAATAAATTAAACTAATTAAAAAATAAATGTTAATTTAAAAATAAATGTTATTCCCTAAAACGAAGTGAAAATTCATTTTGACAATTTACTTTGAAAAAACAAATAATTTTGGATTTATTTCTTGTTTTTAAAAATATAAAATTTCGGAATAAATTTGCGTTTCGTTCATAAAAATATGTATATTTTTTAGTGAAAGTGAATCCATATATGTATGTTCATCCAACCTTTCAACTAAATTTTTAAAGTTGTTACGCTCTTCGAAATAAAAATATCCTGTTCCAATTTATCAAAATATATCTATAACTTTTTTTACTAAGGTAAATTGTTTTAATTTTCTTTTTTCTCATAAATTATTATTTCATATCTGCCGTAAAAAATTCTGCTCCTCCACCACGTTTTTACACAATTATTTTTTTCTTTTTTTCGATTTTTTTTTTTTGAAAAAAAAATTTAACTTCTAATCGGTTGGCTGGATTTACACAAGTTTTCACATAGAAGTAGCAGAGGAGCGTATAATTTTTAATTTGGATGCTTCTGAAGGGCATATGGGGCATATAGGGCTCAAAATAGGTTACCTCTGACATAGAAAATATTTCTTCGCTTGCCAATTTTTTGTTTCCTATCCGATTTCAAATATTTTACATCTTATTAAAGTTTAAACTAGCGTAACTTCTGTTCTGTAAAAGATGTTGACTTAAATTTTTATCTACATAATGAAGAATTAATTAGTTAAGTAGCGTAATTTATTTGAGAAAAAGACATGGTTTTTGGAGAAACTATAAATATTATATCTGTAATAAAATCTTTGTTAGTTAGGATATCTTAAAGAAAATTTTCGTTGATTGATTAAAATGAGAAATTGCAAAAAACTTTAAGATTTTTGTAGAACGAATCCCACATTTCATAAAACAAAAAAAGATTGAAAATCTCAAGAATAGAATTTTTCACATTTTCGCCTATAAATTCAAATTTTTTCTGGAGATTATGATTCAAAACCCTTAAAAACATATTATGGATTCCTATATTGCAAGAAGGCCTGTATCGCAAGCTATGTCATTTCTCGAGTGATTTTTCGTTGTAGCAGAGTGTATTATTTCCTAAATATGAAAATTTTAGGTACAGGTTTGTTGTGGTATGGTTTGTTGTAGTAAATTTCCTATACCACCCCTACCCCCGTGGATTCGGGCCTGATTTCAATACTTATTTTTTTTATCAGCAATTTAAAAATTCTTATCTTAAATTTAATATTTAAAGTCAGATTTTAATAAACACAACTAAAACCGATTTTGAATAATTCTAAATGGCTCTAATTCGTCACACAAAAAAGCACTTAATAGTGTCAATAAAAAAGTATCAAAACTGCGATACATTTTTGCCCGAACGATGACTTTTTTTGGATAGGAAAATAAGTTCTTTTTCTTTTACTATTTTAAAATAAATATGTATACTATTTAGTCAAAGTTTGGATAGTAATGTTGATAGTATTAAGTTAAAATTTCGACAGAAATAGTGACTTTTTTATTCCTCAAAATGACTCCAATTTGACACATAAAAAAGCTCTTAATAGTGTCATTAAAAAAGTATTAGAACTGATGCACACTTCTTCCCGCACAGTGACTCTTCTTGGATAAGAAGACTGTTAAAAACAACTTGAGGTTACTCTTTAGTACAAATTTGGGTAGAAAATGTTGGAAGGGTGGGCACGTGTTAACATGTTATGGGTCTATTAAACTGGCGCGCGTATATGTATTACATTTTTGTGTTAATATTAATTTTTAAAAATTGAAATTTGTATTATTTATTTTTCATACATATATTCTAAAAAATCCAGGCAAAAAAAAGAAAACATTCGAAAAAAATTTTTTTTAAGTATGGCTTATAAGGAAATCGTTCCTGATGTATATTAGAGTGTAAAGTTTATGAACTCGATGAGAATAAACATTACTCCTTACGCACTACACTTAGTGTCTGCAACAAAAAAAAAAAAAAAAACAATCTAGAAAGAAAGGTACGAAAAGAATAAAAGAAATAAAGTGTGTTTGTTGGGCTTTGTTTAAGCTTTGATATTTTAGAGAGAACTTTTAATTGTCATTGAGTTTATTAAGTTTACACTCTAATATATCTTTAGTTTTACTAAAGTAATTGGAAAAGGTTTTCTGATGAGCTGGCTTAAGTAACCAGCGAAATGCTCATAGGAACTAGCTTCCCCTCAACAAACAAACTGTTGATTTATTCAAAGTAATGATCGCGATTATTAGCACAATATTAAAATTATAAATATATTTTATGTTTACTACGAAAATAATTGTTTTTTTATGAAAACGAATGTTTGATTACTACAACCATAATATGATTGCCGCAATTATATAATTTTTTCCTGTGTCCAAAACATACTTTTGCCGTTACAATGCTCAACTATATTTTTCTCGGCATATAGTTTCATTTGCTTTGGAATATAGTTACTTTTTGTGCACGCACTTATGTTTCCTTAAAACTCGAATCGAAAACTATACATTTCCTTTTAGGTATTAAAAAATTTGTGTTTTTAAATATTTTACTTTTTAAATGTATTCTAAATAATATTGTTTTCTTTGTGATTTCAGCGAAATGTCTTCGAAATTAAATACCCCACCGTGTTGCCACCGAATCCTAATCTCAAGGTATATTTTAAATTTATTTAATTGCTTTCAACTGAATTCCAAAATTTGCCTAAATATGACTTTTGCATTACATTCTTTCCATTTCATTGCGCATTGTGCGAAAAAGGCTCTTTTAATCTTTCACAAAACTGATAACATTTGTGAGGTGATGCAACAAGCATGTAATCGACAACATTTGGAAGTGACGTTAGTGAAATCAAATGAAAGTGCCATGGATAGTCTTTGCAGTGCTACAGAATGTTTTCACATCATTATAGTTGATGCACGTTCTGCAAAACATTTAGATGCTGAACATATTGCCAGGTAGAAAACCTATTTTTATATTTAAACCATTGATTTGATGTGCCCAGAAAGTAAAACAAATTAATTTGCATGTATTAGTTCAACATAATAATAATGAATTGATTAATTGCTTTAGTTTAGAATATTCATTCGCTTGTGATTTTGAATATTTTCATTTATCTTTAGTAACACAGTGTGAAAGTGAAAATGTACTTTTGAAGTGACCTAGTGTACGTTCCACAGTGAGCAGAGTAAATAAATCTGTAACTTCTAACCTGTAAAATAGCTGTAGCAGAGGAGTGCACAATTTTAAGTTTGGAAGTGGAACCCTACATATCTCTCAGGAGCTATTACGGCTTAAAATAGGGTACCTCCGACATAGAAAAATTTTACCTGTTTGTCAAATTTTTATTTCTTATCCAATTTCCTATATTTTTACATCTTCTTATAGCTCTCGATAAGAAAATGCCTGTATGTGCTATTTATACCTTATAGTTTTCAAGTTATTTGCATTTGAAATTTTGTAAGATCAATTTTGTAAGATCTTAGCCCAGTTTTTTAAATATATAGTCCAATATTTTTATATGACTTTGTATTTTTTTCCAGTTAATTAAAGAACAATATTATTATTTTTAGAACAATTTTTGCAATAATTTTCGGAAGAGATATCGACTTCAAATTTCTTTTATACGACAGATAATCTTGTTCTTTAACTAACTGAAAACAGTTTACAAAATCGAATGAAAATATTGGGCTATACATTTAAAAAACTGGAACAAAGTTTTGAAAAATTGAGATAGTTGAAATTTCAAATGCAAACGACTTGAAAACTATAAGGGATAAATAGCACATGCGAGCAAATTTTTCACAGGCTTTAAGAAGTAAAAATATTTGATACTTCGGACAGGAAACAAAAATTTGGCAAGCAGGCAAATTTAAAATTGCACACTCCTCTACTATGGCTATGTGAAATTTTATGTAGATGCAACCGATTAAAGTTACGTATTTATTTCCAAAAATTTGGATTCTACCCCACTGTTCGCTGTAGACCACATTGAGTGGATCATTATGTTATTCTTAAAGTTTTCAATAAACCTTCAAAATATGAAGTTATCGGTAAAAAACGATTTTCTACGAGTTGACGAAATAAACAATTTTTAAACTTTTACTTTTTTTAAAGGTTTTAGATAGAAGAGAAGCCTGATGGCTTTCTATATATATATAATATGAACTTTTGCTAAAAATTGTAAAAAATATCTAAGTCATCTAAGACCCCATAAATTATTTATGTATATTCTGGATACTCGTGAAAATCTAAAACGATCTAACGATAACCGTCAGTCTGTCTGTTGAAAGCAGGATGAGGATCGGCCGGACATCCTAGGGGGATAAAATTCGGCTCAAATATTTTGTGAGCAAAATCGGTTCATAAACAAAAAAGTTATGGACAAATACTAGGAAAACAGGGCGTCCGTCGTAACTCCATTTTATACTTTTCGGCCGATGTATTTTACAAAAAAGCATGTACATCAACGAAATTATGCACAAATAGTTGAAAGACCAAAGTAAACTCGGAAACCAAAAATGGGCGTTGTCCACTCACTTTACCGATCACCTTTCATATAAGGAGAAATTTTAAAAATTAGCTGATGGTGGGTATATATATTCGGCCAAGCCGAATATGATATTCTTACTTGTTTTTCTATTATTTTATATGAAACTCTATTTTTCTTTTTTTTTTTTTTTGTAAATTTATCTTGTATCTGCAATACTTAAAGAATTATTAAAATCAATAGAGAATTGATAAAGTTACAATATCTTTAACTTGTTCATACGAAATATTTACTCGAACAAAATGTAAAATAAAAATGTAACAAATTAGTTCTAAAATTATTTTAAAATGTATTGTCTTTTAAATTCGTAAGAAATTTATCCTATGTTATTTTACAAAAATATATATTTTTGTTAATAAGTTCACGATTTTAAATTCGTTACATAATGATTTTATGTTCGTTACACAATGTAAATTTAAAGATATAGGGTTTCATATAAAATAATAAAAAAAACTGACAAGTAAGTTGAAAAAATTTAAATAAAAATGGAAATGGTAGATATTTTTAGCAATATTTCAGCAAAAGTTCGTGTAATCTAAAAAATTGATATAGCTTGATTTCTCTTCTATCTAAAATCGTTAAAAAAATTCAAAATTGATAAAAATAATTAAAAAAAAAAAAACTTTTTGGTTCCGCCAAGTCGTAAAAAGCCTTTTTTTAAACCTTCGATAACTTAAGAATTTGAGGGTGTGTCGGAAAATCTAAAAATTACAAAATTATTTACTCAAATAGGCCTGAGCCCACACTATGTCATTTCAAAAGTATATCCAACTTTTTCCATTTTGTCATACAGTGTAATTTGCGTGCATTAAACTGTTTCATAGTTTTAACTTTTTTCCTTTGCCATTTTATTTGTAGATCTATTCGTCATATGAGCGGCCATCACTTTACGACAATAATAGCTGTGGTGAAGAAAAGGTACTAAAATACTTTAAAAAACTAAAATAAAAATTGTGTTTTCAGGTAAAAACTCATTTACACTTTGCTACAAAATGACATATATAAGTAATTATTTTTGTGTACATCACAAACCAATTTTAAAAATTTCGAAACACCATTCCGAAAAACCGTTTTGAGGATAGATACTGCAGTTAAGATCTAGAAACTTCTTAAATTTTAAGTCAATTTTAGATTTGCTAATTGCAGAAAAATGTGTAAATTTGTTGAATTTTTTTCCTATGACGAGACATACACAGTTTTAAATACGCTTTAAAATCGCTTCGAAACATAAATATCATTGAACATTTTCTAAATTTTATCAAAAGATATTTTAAGACAAAGATGTTTGATTTGGTGCATAATTTTAGGGGCCAAAATGAGAAATGTTTGGGAAATTTTAGTATTTTATTCAGGATAATATCGAATAAGTTCTACAGTTCTTGTCCAAGTGCGAAGAATTGTGCAAAAATCTTATACTTTTTGATGTTTAAAAATTTGCTTGTAATATTTAACCAAAAGGTAAAAAAATGTATGCGGTTAAAAACCTGATTTTTTAACTTCCAAAAAAATTAATAAGATAAAGTCACTTTTTAAAATATTATACCTACTTTTTTCAGAAAAGAAAATTACATATCGGTACATAAAATGCAAGCGACCTTAAGTAAAAAGAAATTTTACGAAGTAGTTATGGTACAACAAGTGCATTTAAGGCTTTTTGCTTCTAGTAAAATGTTATATTGCCTTAAAGAGTGTCTTAAAAAGAGAGCAGCTTCAGTTTTGTGTAATGTAGTAAACCAAAGATTTGGATCTAAATTAAGACCAATCCGCATAACGTGACCTTTTATACTTCTTGATATGTCAAAACTTATAACCAGTGTTGCCAGTTTAGCCTTTTAAGGCAAAATTTTGTTTTTATCAAAAATTTTTTGATTTTTAAAATTTGCGGTAAAAAGTATTAATATTTCAACAACAAAGAAAATAATTTTTTTTTTGTGTATATATATATATATATATATATATATATATATATATATATTCTCACAAAAAAAAATCGCGTTACTTTTTTATGTTTAACCAAAATTTGATATTGTAATTATTTTTTATATACTAAAACAAACAGATTCTTAAAAAAATAAATAAATAAGTAATGTATAAGCGTTAAAAACACCCAAAAATTTTGGAATGCATAGTCAAAAATTTATTGTAGTTCGAAAATTATCAAAATTCACTTTAGAGCATTAGATCATTTTTCATATGAAATATAATAAATATTTGTATGGAAATTTTTTGGGCTATTTTTCATTGGGTTATTTTGCCTGCAGTCATGCTATGTTTTATTCATAAATTTATTACAATATCTTTAAAATTAATGAGAACAAGAAAAATAAGTTTTTAAATTAAAAGAAAAGTTAGCTTTTTGACTTTATTTTTGCGACATTTGGCCTTTTTTGACCTTTTCTAAAGTTAAATTTTGCAGTTTTTTTAACTCCTCGCAACACTGCTTATAACTAAGAAACGTGAACATGTGCGTTATTGAACTTAACATAGGCGTTTTAAGTGTTAATAAAAACTTGGAAAGGAAAAATGGAGATTCTTTTCTTGATTATTTTATTAAAAATAAATATGCATAAATAGAGGGCTGAGTTTTATAAATTTATTTTTTTAAAATATGCGCCTAAAAATGCATTTAAAAATGCAAAATATTTTTTTCATCTAAATTTATTTATTGAATCTTCACAAAATTTTGAATTTATAAAAATAAGCCAGTTAATTCGAAGTGATTTTAACTTCATTTGGGTTAATTTTGTAACTATATGTGATTTCCACGGAAGCCGTCGATCTAGATGCATACCAAGATATTTTACTTACGTTTTTTGGGGAATAATCTGTTTATTTATCAGGATTGGGGGGCACGAATCCTTCCGCAAAGTGAAGGTAATATGTATATATTTCTGTTCATTTACTTTTGTTCTCCATTGCTTCAACCATTTTTCTAGATAGAGTATATGATCTTGCAAGACTTTAGATGCTTCTTGGGGGTTTTCGTGAACGCCTAAAATAGCTGTGTCATCTGCAAATGTTCATATATGGGTTCGACTATTAGTTGGCATATCAGAATTGTACATTAAATATAAAAAGGAACACAGTATACTACCTTGGGGTACACCAGCCTCAATAAACTGTGGTGAGCTTATAAAGTCTCCCTCTTGAAGAACAAACTTTCGTTGAGTTAAAAAGCTTATCCGTATATGTGGATAAATATTGTTTAAATGTAAATAATAATCCTTCTTGCCATACTTTAGAGAAGGCTTGAGAAACGTCAATGAAGCAGAACAATATTTCTTTTCCTCAAACGTCTTAGATATAACATTTATAAGTCTGTGAGTTTGTTCTATGGTGCTATGTTTTTCTCTAAAACCAAATTGATGTGTTGGAATACAATCGAAACGATTGGTTTAAACTTTTTTATTAATAGCTTCTCAAACAGCTTTGATATATTAGACAACAGGCTAATAGGCCTACAAGATTCTACTTTAGTGTGATCTTTTCGGGCTTGGGTATCATTGTAACCAATGAGACCTTCCAAAAGGGGTACAACAGGAGGCAATTTCATTATGTCATCTGATAAATTTGGGGAAAACACGTTTTTTAGATGACTAACAAACAGATTCCCCGTTTCGCTATCATTTCTTGCCCAGCCTCCATTTGTATTACGTAAAGGAGGTCTACTTGTAACTGGTCTTTTCAACTTTTTTGTAGCTCGCCATAGTGAGTAATTCGAATATGAGGTAGCATCTAGGTTCTCCAAATATTTATTTAGTGTTTCACTTTTTTTGATACTCTAGTAGCTTATTAAGGCGCTTTTGCCATTCCCTTAGCTTCGGTCTGAGTTGAGGGGATCTGTGGAGTTGCCACTCTCTTCGAACTCTTCTTTTTTCAGACAAGAGCCGTTCGACATCCATAGAACAAATTCTGTTATATCTGTTTTGTCGGCGGGTTAGGGTAGAATGTTGAGAAGCAAGTTTTAAACTTTTTTCAAAATTATTGAGAGAGATCGATATCTTCTGATATATTCCGTGCAATGAGTGCTAAAATATTTTCTATATTTCAACGCGTTTACTCTAGTGTTAGATATCGCTGAGATACCAGTGGGGTACACAATTTCTCGGGGGTTCAATATAGTAACAATATTGGGTGAAAGATTGAAGATAATTCTAATGAAGATTTAACATGAATTAATTCCCTTGGTAAATTCCTCGTAACAGCGAAAGCGATGACATCCGGTATTTTATTTGGATCAGTAGGGCAATATGTTGGTTTTCCAATCGAAATAACAGTTATACCATTTTAGAAATTGTATTAAACAAAACACGGCTTTTAGGGGTTATAAGTCGTGATACCCAGAATGTATGCTTAGCGTTATAATCACCAGCTGCCAGGAAACGGGGTCCTAGTGATTTATAAAAATTTTCATATTGATTTTCTGAAATTGGAAACCTGAGGGGTGAATATATTGATGAAACCACTAAGTTTCTGTAACAATCATCAATACAGATTGTAGCTTGAAGATAATCTTCACGAAGATCACACATTAAGTAGTATTTGATCTCTCTACCTTTTAGATCTTTAGTATCATAAAAAGCATATCCATTTATCCTAAATAAACTTCGTGGGTTTCCGAGACTAACATTATATCTAGATCTTAACTTTTAAGAAAATATTCGAGTTCATTTTTGTGTTAGCGAATACCGTTGGCATTCCAAAAACTTATTTTTAGGCAGTTGACCATATTCTTGACAATTTATACATTGGACTGGGACCTATTATTTATGTGGTTCTTCTACAGTAATTTTGCGGTGTAATAAATATTTTATGTTATATATAGGGTGAGTTTCATTTTTTTTAGTTTCATATCGCCGGGTTCTAGTTCTACACGGAAGAGCTATTGAGGAATTTTCTCCCGATTTCTAATGTTTATAACATTTTTAATCTTAAAGCCTTTATCCTCCATGTTCAACAATAGAGTCAATACCCTTTATAATAATCTGTAGACCCCTGCTACCTTTCAGTTGAAAAGTATAGAAACTTTTCTTCTGCGTTTCGAAATCTGTCACAACCTTACTATAATAGTTTTCATATTTAACTGTATTCTGGTCTCATGAATTGTACCTCTTTTAATGGGAATCACATAAAAGGGGTTTTCGCCAATCTATGAGATCAAATTTCGAACCAAAGTGTTCGAGTTAATTTCTCCTAGATAAATAGGTGGTAGTTTGGCTGGCCTAATTGTATTAGCGGATTTATTTTCCTCACATTGCAAAATAGAAAAACGATTTTCAGTGTTCGGTCTATCAGAGTTACTATCCTTAGATAATTTTGCCAAAGATGCTATTTTCGAGGACTTAGGGCTTCGTCCTCGTTTTAAAACTGTAATGTATTGATCCATTCTAACTTGAATTTGGTATTTATTGTCATTACTTAAAGGGTGCCTAATCATGGGTATAGCACCGGTTGAAGGCTTAATTATATCTGTACTTACTGTGAATGATTTCTTTTCTGAAGTTGACTTACCTAACATAACTTCAGGCGCAAATAAAAGATTGTTGTTTTCTGGTAACTTTCTATCAACAGCTTTATTGCTTTCTTTTGTTGAATAATCATTAATTGTCGACAAAGCGGGGGAGCAGGAGCGAGCACGATTGACTGGCTTGGCGGTTAAATACAAGCTGTCACCAATTCTTTTATTTGTTTTATTTGTTAAATTATTATCAACATTCACAATCACATATGCATTTCTGTCATTAACACTAGGTTAATTTTAATATTTTGTGATGTTAATATTTGTTTAATTTTTTACAGCCTTAGAGTCGTTATCATTCAACTCGTCCACAATTTTCTATTTTTTTTTAAATCATCAAAACATCAAGCCAAGATCCCCATATCATATAACCGGTTGAGGATGAAGTGACCAATTTCCAGCTTGACTTTTATATATGGTAAAATGAACAAAATGGCATTTGTTCATTTTACCTTATATGGAGACAAATGGTTCGTGCTTTACACTTTCAAGATGTACAATCTTAATCAAAATCTTTCGTTTTCTCGCAATAAATTCCGGTTTTAAATTCAGGTTTAAAAACGAACACTCATTAGTTGAACAACTGACGGACAAATGGGATATGAATTTTTGCGTTAGAATATTTAAAACAGAATTGCAAATGTACTGAGAAAAGGAAATTTGATCAATTGCTTAATCTACAGATTAATTCATTCAAGTTGAATTCTGACATATTATTTGTCGTAAAAGAGTTTTGTGGATATCGACATAGAACAATGTCGTATTTGCGATAGAAAAATAGAGATATAAGAAATTAAGTAACAAAATATTTACTCAGATATTGATATTATTAAAACATTTTTTAAGCAAGTTTTGTGTTTAAAATTAAATTTTTTTTTTAAAATTTAGTATTTTATAATTCTGAAAGTATTGGCTGATGATTGCATTATTTTCCAGAACCCTTTGGGATCGTTATTAAATTGTTGTTTGTTGTCCAACCAAAAGGCATCGAACATTTAAACGTGCCTAAAATTTTGAAATAATATAATAATTATATAATATATATACATATAATATATATATATATATATATATATATATATATATATATATATATAATAAAATTGTAATAAAATAATAATTAACCAAATTTCAACTACCTACGATGATTAAAACAGAATGTTACACGGTCATTATGTTATTTTTATGAAATTTGTTTCCTTCAATATTAATGATATACGTATACATAAATGATAGCTAAATAAGCAAAATAAAATTAATAAATAAAACTGTATTTCGTAAATTAAAAATAAAAAAAATAATTTTTTTTATTTCTACATCATTTTTTGTAAATATAATATAAAATATGGGTACAATAAAAGCTCCCTTAACGGACAGATGCCACAGCCGATATATATATATATACAGAACGTATATATATAGGGCAGTTATCAGTGGGTTTTCTAAACGTAACTTCAAATGACGGAAGGCAGATGGATATCGTCCTATCGACATCATTTCTTATAAAGATTCGGAAAATATAAACTTTCTTGCTCTCCGATGAAAATTGTGGAACGACAAATTTATATATACTCTTTGCACCTATGATGAAAGATATAAAAAAATTAAAACTTGATCTCTAAAAACGGATATTCCCCCTATTCCCCCTGAAAACATCCACGATAGTGTGTGCATAATTTGTCGTACGACACGTTTACGACAGATTCAAATAAATAGTGACGACTTTTTTGAACTAGTCGTCTAGTAATTTTGAGAAAATTTAAAGAAAACGAAAAGAAGCGAATTGCAAGCATAAAATAAATTTCATAAAATCATAATTTATTATAACTTATGTCCAAATAAATTAAAAAGCATATGTACAAATAATAGTATGTATGTGCATAAAATAATAAATATAACTTAATTTATTACAATCACAAATTTTTAAATAAAAAAAACATAGTACTGAATTTCCCTTTAGTAATTAAATATATTACGTATCATATCTCGTAGACTGACATTTCCCATTACCGGACAAAATAAACGTAACGATCGATGTCTAGCTTTTACTGTATATTAATTTTTCTTTAGCTACCGTTGAACGTACATATATGTATATATATGTATCATTAATATTGGTGGGGAAAATTAAGGATTTACTTTGTAATTATTAACATAAATGTCCATGTAGCACACTATTCCGATTGTTATAAAAATTTTAAATTTGACCAATATGTATGTTATAGCTGATGTCCCCTTTCATAATTTCAAATACGTTTAAATGTAGCTCATGTATTAAATACTAAAAATCTATTTTAAGTATTTAATACACGTAATATTCATTTTAAAGTGCATTCTCGGAAACTGGGAGTAATTTTTAATATAAAGTTAATAAAATACATTTTTAATAAGTGTAATTAACTTTTCCTCAAATATTGGTTGTACCAACTAAGTTGGCTAACTCATTTTTCTTTTTTCCGCAATTTTTGAAGCAATATTGCATAATTTATTAATTTATCTCAATAAATTAAAATTATCTCAATAAATTTTGAACCACCCCAACCTTCAGTCTATTATCTATTAAATTTCCCTTATAAAACACTCGCTTTAATGTAACAGATCCGATCAGACGTTCTCATACATAACAGAGAATAATTTTTGTAGCTTTCCAGTTGAAAATTATATGAACTATGAATTAATGATTTGTGGGACTAGCTTCATTTCTCTAAAATTTTTTAATGTTTCGTCAAATTTCTGTGAGACAAATTCCGCATGTCGTCTATACTACTGACAAATTTATAACGTGTATTTAAAATATTTATAAGATTCTTTTAATCAGTTATAGTTTTTAACTTACTGGTGTTTAGTGCTGACACTCTATTAAGATGTTTAATTAAATTCCAGCCATAGTCATCATAAAGTCATATATATATATATATATATATATATATATATATATATGTATGTATGTATGTATGTATGTATAATAAAACCAAAAAAATTTTTTTGCTTTAATTTATTGAGATAAATTAATAAATTATGCAATATTGCTTCAAAAATTGCGGAAAAAAGAAAAATGAGTTAGCCAACTTAGTTGGGACAACCAATATTTGAGGAAAAGTTAATTACACTTATTAAAAATGTATTTTATTAACTTTATATTAAAAATTACTCCCAGTTTCCGAGAATGCACTCTAAAATGAACATTACGTGTATTAAATACTTAAAATAGATTTTTTGGCCGCTCCTATACTAATTATATCATCGTTAATATTAATATTCATATTTTAGCTATGTTAAATTTTAAAAGTATTAAAAAAAATCATCATTTCTAGTAGTTGTTATATATATTGTGATAAGAAGGTAAAAGGCTGAATTTTATATACTTATACTTACTTATGACACTGTCTTGTTTAAACTCCACGTCTGACAGTTTAGGTTAAAAATTTGTTTAATGATAAATATAACCAACTTTTCTACAGTACCAAAAAGATAATGCTGGTTGTAACGGCATTTAACGTCAGAAGATTGACAATAAAGCAAGTTACTAAAAACGTTGCAAATTTTCAAAAAATCTATAGCGGCAAAAATGCATAACATTATTTTTTAATAAAATTTTAACAGTACTTTTTCAAAAAAATGATTAGTGAAAAATATTCAAGTTTGCGTCATTATTACTATCAAACTAGATGTTCAAGTCACGAAAAAAGTTGTGAGTCATATTACCTGAATGGTTGGATTTATTATTGGAATGTAATACATGTTTGATCAAAAAACCAATTTTCATTTTTGGCGCTGTTGGCCGGAATTTAACACAGTGCAGTCGGTATGGTAATAGAATTTATACAGACGAATAAATCAATCCTACTTTTTCAATAATATGAAAAGTAATCGAATTTTTTTAATAATATAATTGATTAGATAAAACCGATTAACGTTTACTTAAATAAATTCCAATTGGCAAACAACATTCGTGTAAAATGTTGCAATTATCTCACTAAATGTTTTTATTATTTATACATGTTCTGTAAATTAACTTTAGTTTGTATTGTTTTTAGCATATCGGAAAGAGATGATGTACTGAATGCACTATTAGACGCTGGCGTTAATAGAGTAAGTACATTCAAACAAATATAAAGTTTATATACTCAAATTCAATTAACATATTTACATATTCTTTCTTAATATCTATATCTCATTCAAGTGCATGACTGAAAGCACAAATTTGTCGATGTGCACAATGGAGCTAAAGCAGACTCTTCATTCTATAGTACGACCACATAATGTCATATCAACGCAACAGGTAATAATTTTAACTAAAAACTCTTCCATAGAAATTTGAAATAAACAAAATATCGTTCTAAAATATACATATATATTAGTATATATATATATATATATATATATATATATATATATATATAATTTAAGTCAAATGTCGTTGATAGTTGAAAATGGAACACTTTTTACAAAACAAATTTTGCTAGGGCACATCGCATGGACGTCACTAAATTTACCATAATTGGCATAATTAGGTGGTGTTTGTAACTCTTAATGGAAATGTAGAGGCCCATCAAAAACTTTCGAAAGATTAAAATTTTATGGACCAAATAAAATTTAATTGGGTTAAAAAAGGATAATATTAAATAGCATTTCTTTGTAATAGATTCCAAAAAAAAAAAACACATTTTTCGTAAGATTTTTAAAAATCGTCAGTTTTAGTATAACGCAAATTTTTTTAAAACTTTTTTAGGAAACGATAAACTGAAAGCATCATAAATTTTAGTTGAATAACTCAGTAGGTTTTGATATTGTTTTTTTTTTTTTTTGGTGATTTTTACTGGAATTATACATAAACTTTTGGTTTGTAAAAAAATTTATATGTTCTACTTAAAACCGCTATAACTTTCGCGCCCCCTGCAGGAAATGATTAACGCGAACTGATTCTACATGCATTCGAATTTATACAAATGGATTTTGATGTACCATAACAAAATTTGTTTTTGAAGATCTAAAATCAAAACTTTTGATGGGCCATTATCAATCAATCAAGAAACCTTGTCTACTGTTAATTAAAACATAAATAAAACGGTTCACAGCTTCTTTACATACATACTGTTTGTATGTATGTATGTATGTATATTTGTATGTATGTAAGTATAACTTCCTGTTTCTCAGTAAAGATGCTTGTGATCCGTTTCATTTATGTTTTAAATGAACAGTAAACTAGGGGATTGTTGATTTCTTAACTTGCATTTCTACCCTTCTTTAACTTAATCTCTTGTTATCCAAGTTTAGGAGATAGAGGTATCTCATTTCCTTGGTAAAATTAATAGAAACAAATGTTATTATACTTATAGTTTCCAATATTTGGAAATTTACTCTATACAAATTAATTTTCTAATAGCATAAAGTTAATTCTTACATAGTATTTAGTAGAACCAGACTCATTTCGTACCAGTGCAACACATGTTGAACCCATAGAATTCATAATTTTATAGTAAATTCTTGGGGTATGGATCATTGCCCACCATTACTGTCTTTTTCTGGGTCCGGAAAATACCAAATAATAAGGACCATAGATACTTTATGCGATTTAGATCAGTCAGCTGATCAATCCATTATTTTTACTTTATTCCAGGCTAAGGAGATATTCACAGGATGGGATAGAAAATTAGGGTTATTGTCCTGCATAAATTTCCGTATTATTGGAATTTCCTTAATATGGTACGTCCACAACCACGATTAATCTTATTCTTCGAGAACTTTGGAATATGAAACGAGTTCTGAAGACAATAAACATATGTATTTATGAATTTATATGAATTTATTTATATTTCATTGGACCATAAAACATTTTTCAGTGTGGGCGAGGTCCAAGCGTTTTTTCTCATTTCGGTTGCATAACAGTGGTACCCACCATGCTCTTCGTGGTAACAGTTTAGCTGCTTTAACCTATTTAGGATTTTTATATATTTCACATCTATATTAAAATTTTTACCTGACCACAGACTCCCAAATGCTTCCATTTTCGATGTGGCTTCATCTGAATCTTATAAAGTGTCTACAGCCTGTAGTATGCGGTATTTCCTGACCCACAGAATAGTCCGTAACGGTGGGGAATGGTCCAGGAAAGGTCATATTCCACTCCCTGGGAATCTGCTACAAACGTAATAATTTTACGCGTCCCAATTGTGTTGTAGTTGCAGAAAATAAGGCTGGTTCTACCAAATAATATACAAAAATAAATTTTAAGTTTAATTATTAGTATAATCACATCTGTTTCTATTACTTTTTTTAAGGAAATGGAATACTTTTATCACTTAAGGCAGCCTACTGAGTTAAAGAATGAAAGAAATGAAAGTTGGAAGTGTCAAGAACCCTTGTTTACTGCTAATTTAAAATTAAATAAAATAAATGAACCGGATTATACGCTACTTTACTCAAAAATAAGAAAAAAGTAGCGTGTTATTTCTATTATTTTTTCCACAACTGTTCATATATACCGAACCAAAATTTTTCAACTTTTGAATTTTAGAGGTAGCTTCCCCTAAAATCATTCTTTGAGCTATAAAAAGATACTGAGCGAAATATTAGTGAAATCTTATAACATTAACCCCTGCCGCATTGAACCTGAAGTTTGTAAGGTGCATTTATGTGATAAAAATTTGGCCTTCTTATAGTTTTGTAAAAGTTTATCTATTAAGTACTTTGTTTTGTATCATAATAATAAAAAATTGTAATCTCATACAATTATATATCAAACAAGATATAAAAAGTAAAAATCGGTTAAAAATATTAAAGTTATTACAAATATATTTGTGTAAGTAGTGCACAAACAAATTTTCAAAATTTTTCAGAAATTTTTAAATAAAATACTATTTTTAATTAAATTTTGATCATGATTACTAAAAATAAAGTTTTCGTTTCTGTAGGATAACTAAAACCCCTTTTGATTTTTTAAGGCTGTTTCAAAACTACAATTTCCAACTTTCAAAATTTTTGTTACACAAATACCAAAATATTGCAGGAAATAAAATAAAAAAAATGGTCAATACCTAGTATAACTAAGTCGTATCTGTGATTTAAATTCTACGAATTTCGGCAAAAAGGTTTTTTTTGCCGTTTTTAAGTTATAAAATCAATTTCTTTTTTGGAACTAATATTCAAACTAAACAAAATATTACACGTTAAGATAAATCGTATCTCAGAAAATATATCCTGAAGTTGTTAACAAAAACGAAATTTGTTTAAAAAAATTTTGATAAGTTTAAAATTGGAGTTTTGAAACAGCCTTAAAAAAACTAAATTTTTTAATTTTTGCTTATTCTGCTGAAACAAAAACTTATTTTTCAGGAATTATGTTCAAAATTTAATTAAAAATAGCATTTTATTTAAAGATTTCTCAAAAAATTAAAAATTTGTTTGTTAACTCCTTACTCGGAAACACGTTATTGGTCTTGAGAACTCGTAATAACTATAGCATTTTTTTCCGATTTTTACTTTTTATATCTTGTTTGATATGTAATTGTATGTAGATTACAATTTCTTAACATTCTGTTACAAAACAAAGTCTCTAATAGTTAATTTTTTACAAAACTGTAAAAAGGGTAAATTTTCCCCATATAAACGCACCCTAAAATCTTCAGGTCCGATGAGGCACGGGTTAAAGTTTAAAGTATGCGATTCAAAAAATGAAATGGAAATAATTATGGAATTTCAGAATGGCTGTTCCGATATAAATGAAGTTTCGCAAAGTGATAGTAAAGGTGTAGGCGATTTTAAGTTTTGATCTTGCACCATATAGACCTACAGGAGGGATCCACAGCGTCCCAAAGTTGGAAACCTCGGATATAAAATTTTTTAAAAACGATGATTCTGCTAGTTGAGATCTACAAAAAACATCCTCTTGCATATCTTATCTCTTTTAGTTTAAGAGATATTAGGCTTCAAAAATTAAAATTTTTACTTTTTAACTTGTCTTTTCGCTACAGCAGGTACAAATATCACTAGATTTTTTTGTAAATTTTTTATAGTCTAATGTGTTTTTAATTTTGCTGTAATAGAAAGTTTTGCTTCCCGATATCGGTTGGGAAATTATGGCAAAAAATTTAAAAATCCCATTTTTGAAAGTTTTTAAGAAAAGCGGGATTCTTTCTTTACACATTTGGTATTTGTTTGCTATTTGTAGTTAATGAAATAAAAAAAATTCCAAAAAATCTGGTAAAATTTGGACCCACTGTAGCGAAATGCCTTCACCAAGGCAGACTAGAAAGTAAAAATTTTAATCTTTGAAACCTAATAAACTAAAGGAGATAAGATATGCATACAACAATGTTTTTTGTAAATCTCGACCGACAGAATTCTCCTGTATAAAAATCTTTCAAAACGGTTCAGATACAAGGAATCAGGGTCGTTTCTAAACAATTTTATACTCGATGTGTCCAATTTTGGGACCCTGTGGCCCCCTATAGGTATATATGGTCCAAGCTCAAAACTTAAAGTCGCCTACACCAAATCACTATGTGAAATTTCATTGAAATCGGAACAGCCTTTCCGAAATTCCATAATTATTTCCATTTCATTTTTTAAATCCGATTTCAATAATATTTCACACAATATCTTTTTATAGATGCGGTCAAAATTCAAAGGTCGATAAATTTTGCTGCAGTCTAATATACATATACAATGTATAGTATATACAATTCGAAGTTTATTTTTCGTATTACAGGCTCTTTATACTGCACTGCATCGACTGAAAGAAGTTTTAATTATTACAGACGATCTCCTAAGAATACAGTACGCCAACAGATCTGCAGAAAGATTGCTGAATATGCGATTGGTAAGACTTTAAGATTTCAATTATTATTTATTTATTTACATACACATAACTTTGTGAATTCAGGTTCCTTTAAGCAAAATTAAATTATTTTATGATGTAAAATGAATGTTAATTAAATTATATATAAAAATACTTTATGTATATTTAATTGTCTGGAAGAATTTATTTTTTTTTCGATTCTAATTTAAAGAAAAATCATTATTTCGTTTGAAAATAACTGATCTAGTAGATTTCACAAAAAAATGATTAACGTACTGAAATTTCTTTGAAACTCACTATACCTAAATATTTTTTCCATAAGAAACTCAACTTTTGAAACTAACTGCGGGTTTTTATAACACGACGCAAAAAAGACTCGTCTAACTTACATTTAAAACAAAAACAAATTTTGAAATTTTGCTTTTGTTTTAAATGTAAGTTAGACGAGTCGTTTTTGCGCTCGTGTTATAAAAACTGGCAGTAATTGGAAGGGAACTAAAAACGAATTTACATTTAATCCACATTATTCGTATTATTAGAGCAATGACCAGACCTAGCACCACGATATGGTCAAAGTTAATATTTGTCTATATCCAAAAATATATCTTAAAATATAGATTTTTGTATTAACTTTGGAGATACCTTCCCCAAATATTTAATTTTAACATATGGTTGTCAGGTAGTATGAATTTTCAACGTCCTTTTCAGCTATGCTAGGGTCATTTTTATATTTAATTTTATATTTGAATTTTAAAAACAGTTACAGCCCTAACGTACATTTAAATGTCTCTAAATATACCACGTATGTACGTTTAATTTTATGTCTTTTATTACTTTCATTCACCTTGATAACAAATAGGATGAAATTATAAACAAACCGCTGGCCGAAATCTTTGTTTCGGATGTCTCCTCTATCAACCACAATACCGGCAAAGGCATACGGGAATTCGACGGCATTCTGACAGTTAAAAGAAAAAATCAGGATGGCATACCAATGCATGTACGGGTGGTACCAGTTGCGTGTATTGGCAGGTACGTACAATATTCACCTACGTAATCACTTTTTATCTTTTATTTTCTATTTGCATTATGTTAATGTATTATATCGAGGGCACATATTCAATAAGGGCTATCTAAAGATTTCCATAAATATTTTTTTTGGCGTTATAATCTTTGTTTTTGTGTACATTATCAATTTTGAAAAGAAAAAACACACATTTTTTACATTTTTATTTTTGAGCTATCTACAAAAACACATAAAGAATTTTTTAATTTGATTTTCAAAGGATTGTAATGTTAAAATTATAAAAACAGCGTTAATACAATTTTAGTCAGTTTGCAATATTTTATAATGCAATTTTTTATAATTTGAATTATAAACACATTGCCCTTTTTTTGGAGTACCCACAGATGTTATTTACTTTTGTAACGTTTGAAGACGTTCCTGCTAACCACCAAACTTTGCTTTTTTATTTTTTGATTTGTAACATATCATAAATTTAATGAAATTTACCTCTAATTTTCGATAAACAAAAAAAAAATCCCAAAATTTCCAAAAAACCGACGAAAATCTCAAAAATGGGATTTTTTTGAATTTTGCCCATGAAGTCCACATTTGTTGTATGTCCCATGAATCAGAACTACAAGCTTTTTAGAATACATCGGCGATTACGAAACTGCATTCTATTTGTTGATTCAGGCAGGATTTTAGAACTTATAGGCTAAAGTCCAAATGTCGATACAAAATAGATCGAACTCGAGAGGGACTGTAATTAGCCCTATTAGGTGATTGAACTGATTTAAAAAAAAAAAACACAAGAAACATAATTTTAGCAATTTTCAAATTAATTAAAATCGTTTAATTTTGAATTTGGAAAAGATATCGACTTTAAATTTCTTTTATTCGATAAATAATCTTGGTCTTTAACTAACTGGAAATCTTGAGAAAACTGGACCAAGGTTTTGCAAAATTGAGATAAAAGTAGTTCAAATTTTAACTGCAAGTAACTTGAAAACTATAAAAGATAACCAGGTATAGGATTTGATAAACGAGAATTTCCGGGAAATTATCACCTAACGTTCCCGGGAAAATTTTGCTTATATTCCCGGGACAACGGGAAATTTAAAATATACACTTCTTAAGGATTTATTTAACTTTACTTTTAACTTTTATGACATAACTTTTAATAAAACATGAATAATGGATGGAATCTCTAATTTGAGAATTCCAAATGAAAATTTATTTTAAAGGTTATAATAATAATAATAATAATAATAATAATAATAATAATAATAATAATAATAAAAATAACGTATTTAAAGTGTCAGAAATGGTAAATAGAATGATAATGTCTTTAAAAAAAATAAAATAAATGATTGCCGCGATGACTGTTGAATTAACAAAATGCACTTCTTTAAATTCTAATTAAAAGAACTTAATGAAATACTTTGTATGTTGAATGTAAATCAAAAACTCTGTTCCAGTCTTGTCAGATTTACAGGTTTAGAGTCAAAAATTTTCAGAAAATCAAAAAAATACAAATAAACTATAGGTACGGAAACGTTTTCCTGTAAATTCTAACTATAAACTGTAAATCTGACTAGTAGTGGAACAGAGTTAAAATTAAAATTTTCTATATAACTTACTTATTAACTAATCGTGTTCCTTATTTCATTAGACAATCAATTAAATATAAGACATTTTAGGAACTACTATGTATGTATGTATGTATGTATGTATGTACATATGAATGTATGTATGTTAAGGCTTTAATCGAATTGCTATAAAACTAAAAATTAAAATTTTTGTTTTCAGTTCAATTAGTTTTGTACTGCTTGTTTTACATAACACTATAATAATAATAATAATAATAATAATAATAATAAGCTCCTGAGGGGTATGTGTGGCACCCTTTCAAATTTAAAATTTTACGATCCTCTACTATGGCTATGTGAAATTTTATGTAAATCCAACCAGCCGATTGTTACAGATTTTTTCCAAACATTTTTGATTCTGCCCCACGGTGCACTGATAATATACAAAGAAAAAAGGACTATCTACCATAACTAAGAAAATAATGGCCTTAGAAGGTTTATTTTTATGTGTGAGGTTTAGTAAGCGCGTTACTAGTAAATCGCAGAAGTCCGGATTACAAAATGTTAAAAAACGAGTGAAAGAAACAGTTGGGGCTTACAGATAGGCCTTTTTGAATATAAGCCCTCGATATGGAAATCGATGTACAGAATTAATAAATAATATTTAGTAATGAAACATTAACAACATTAAAACATATTTTAAAACACATGTTTAATTTTTGCGCCAGAACGCCAACACACTTTGTATTTAATTTCGATGTACCTGGTGGTCAGACGGATTTCATAGCAACCCTTCCACAACCAAAAGAAGCTCCACGGGGATCACTTCACTCAATACGTCGAGGAAGTTTTGATGTTCGATCAATTGCCTCTGATGGACTCAGGCGAACAAGTTTAGCTAAGCTAACATCTTTACCTTTGGAGGCACCCATAACAAAGGTATGATTTATAAATACTTATGAATCACTATACTCACATTAGGCAAATATTGAACTTATATATTTTTCAACAAATGTATATTTGTTTGATTATACCAATATTTGAACAACGTAACAGTAGTATTTTAAATTTATGCTTTAATGTTACTTTTTTTTTAATTTGCCATTGTTAAGTTTGCTAATTTTGTTATTACACTTTGTCGTTATTTATTATAATTAATTGTACTAATTTTTTTCTTTTTATTTATTGCATTATGTTCATTACACGTTAACCCTCTTGTATTTTACTGATCTGCGTTTGATTCGTTTTGTTAATCCGTTCCACGTTCTATTTGATGTTTGCGCGAAAACTGAAAAATCTTGCGTTAATTACGCCTCTACCTAAAACGCAATCAATAAAAATAAAAATAATAATAAATAAACAAAAAAACATAAAAAATTAAATAAACAATAAAAAATGATCTGCTCTGAAGATAATAAATTTACTCTCGCAAGTACAGGAGAATTGTTCAGCAGATGAGGCTCGTCTTATAGATAAGGTTATGGAATTTTTGAAACGAGAAGGATTATACAGCCCTCAAATGAAAGAAATTCGACCAGATGATCCTATTGCTACCGATCTAATAGGTGCTCTTTTAACTGTTAGTATCAGTGTAATGGGTAATAAAATGATCAACATCAACTCTAATTGTTATTTGCATTTTGTTTTGTGGGTGTATTTTAGGGACCGAACGTTTATTCATCTCGTAGAAGTTCAAATGACTCTATTGTCAAGTCTGGTCGTCCCTGCAATAGTACAAACACTCCTGGAATAATGCCAGCTAAAATGAAGGTTAGTGGAGAGAGTTGTTAATTTGTTTTTCTTTATTATCTTATTTATATTATTTAACCTTATTAATAGGCAACACCCCTCATTATGGAAATACTGGAAGAATCTTTAAACTGGGAATTTAATATTTTTAAACTAGAGGAAGTCACAGAAAGACATCCACTTTTATACTTGGGTATGGAAATATTTAGACGTTTCGATGTCTTCTGTACCCTTGGAGTGGACGAAACAGTATGTAAAAATTGGCTGGCTTTAATGGAAAGTCATTATCACGCCGATAACTCCTATCACAACAGCACACATGCAGCAGACGTTATGCAGGTATAATTTAATCGATATTTTTTATTCGTATAAGCCTTTTGCAGTTCACAATAATGTCTGTTCTTTATAGGCAACTGGTGTTTTCATATCCCAATTAGCTGCCAAGGACCTAGTTATGGATCGTTTGGAAGAAGCCACAGCACTTATTGCTGCCGTTGCCCATGATGTTGATCATCCTGGACGTTCATCGGCCTTTCTCTGTAACTCAAATAGTCCACTGGCTATAATGTATAATGATTTAACCGTACTCGAATCACATCATGCATCAATTACTTTTAGACTCGCATTAGGTATATTCTTTATAATATTCTACTATATATGTATTTATGTATGTACACTCAGACCTCGATTTGAGTCGCTGTTTGAAATTTCAATATTTCGGTTTGCGTCATTTGATTTGGACTTGCGTCGCTATATAAAGAATACTTTTTTTCTTGAAGTTAAAGCAACTTAAGTAAATGTATGTGAAAAATCTATTCTATTCTAATCTATAATAGGTGTAAAGATATTAAAGAAAATGTCAGTGAGAAAAATTAAATCAATTTTTTGTGTTTAGATAGAAAATCAAAATATATAAGTAATTCAATTTGACCACTTTGTAAAAAATATTCCTTATTTTATTAAAGATTAACTTCTTTTCGGTTCAAATATTTTTATATTGGAACCAATTATTAAAGAAAAAAAATATATAGTGTAAATATATAGAAAACAGTGATTTGGTTTGCGTAGTTTCAGTTTGCATCGCAGTTATCCGGTCCCCATTAACGACACGTATTAAGGAATTAGTGTACATTAAACTGCACTAAAATTTACAGACTTTTGAATTTTGATCGCAACTCGCCCTAGAATCGTTCATTAGTTTGTAAAAGGAAACATATTAATGAAATCGGATATTGTTAACCCGTGTCGCATCGTACCTGATACAGTTCATAGAAAATTTTAGCATGGAAAGAGGTTTGATTTTTCCTGCAAAAACAAAAACGTATTTGTCAGTAATTATGGTTAAAATTTAATTAAAAATATAATTTTATTTAAACATTTCTCAAAAAATTAAAAATTTGTTTGTACATAAGTGGTCTAAAACACATTAATGGTCTGGGGAATTCATAATAACTTTGACATTTTTTAACCGATTTATTCTTTTTATATCTTATTTGATAGATAATTATGTTCAGATTACGATTCTTTAACATTTACGTAGTTACAAAGCAAAGTATTTAATAGCCAAAATTTTCTAAAAACTGTATAAAGGCCATATTTTCCCCTATAAACGCATCCTACAAAAATGCGGCACGGGTTAACGATATATGATTTCACTAATATTTTACCCAATATCTTTTGACAACCCAATGAATGATTCTAGGGAAAATACATTAGAGTTTTCGGAAAAGTGCTCTTTTGCGATTCTGATGTAGGAAGTTCATTCAAACTATGGGTATTGATATGTTTAATATAAGGTAATTCCAAAAAATGTCGGTATGTATTAAACTGATTCTATGGTGTATGAACCAATTCCATATCCCACGATTAATATTTAATGGACCTCTAAAGTTGGACACCTAGGGCATTTTATAAAGAAGTGAGCAAATTTTAAGATCAAATAACTTTTGTGTGATTTATCCGATCTCAGGTTCTTCTTTATTATAGAAATAAAACATTTCCTGACGCAAGAACCTTTAAAGTAAAAAAATATCCTTTATCCTATTATAACCTGAAAAACGATCTTTTAAATTTTATTATTTTCTACATGCAATTCAGAACCGATTTCTCTTTGTATGATTTATAATTATATACATCTTATATTTAAAAAATTTTTAAAATTAATCTTCAATTCCCTACCAGCGATTAAAAGTCACGGGCCTAGAACATTTTGCCAAAAAAAAAGTTTTGAGTTTTGTTTCGAAATGGGTATCAAAAAACTCGTAATTTTTTATCCTGTTATGAAAAAGAAAATATTAAAAAAAACTTTTTACAAAAATTAATTTTTGTACATCATGCGAAAAAAAAGTTATTTTTTTATTTATGGCTAAACATTTTATAATTTTTTTCCTTTTATGGGTAAAATATTGAAAAGTTTTATTGTAGTAAGTATGGCGTATAATAAATTATTTTTAATAAATTTGTTCATCAAAATATACTAAAAGATCCTCTGGCGGAACAAAATCCGAGAGGGAAAATTTTAAAAATATTTTTTTTACAGCAAGCTGAAAATGAAGAATTTTTTTAAGACCTATTTCACGAAAAAACTCAAAACTTTTTTTGCTAAAATGCATCAGACTTGAGATTTTCAATCGCTGGTAGGAACTGAACATTAAGTTTATTTTTTTTTTAAACATTTTTTCCATATTTAGCTCATTTCGATTTAGGGGTATTCCTAAATCGAAATCACAAAATAAGCGTTTCCTCGGGACGCGCTAATATACATATACATAAAATAGTATATCGCTATAAACATTAATGTGAGATTTGTGCAGCTTTAAGTTATTTTCCGAAATGGAACCTACATAAATAATATGATCAATTACGGAATGATCATTGTGAGATTTGGTACAACGATTTATACTTGTATAAAACTTATGTCTGCTGAATTTTATATAAATACGACATGTTTTAGACATTTATATGCATTAAACCCCTATTCCGGAAAAAATATTGAATGGAATTTAGGTGAAATAATCGTTATCAATTTTGTCTTTGTAAACCCATGATTAAATTGTCTTTTAAATCGTCACAAATAAGTCAGCAAATTTTGTACAATGGTTTAAATTAAGTTAATGATCTGTTAATATACATATTCCTGAAACTTTAAAGTTACTAACAAACTACTTTTTCGGAAACAGAAATGTGAAATATATACGATTCGTCTTAATAAATTATGATCTTTTATATTTTTTAATAAATATATCAAAATACCTAAAATTTTAAAAAAAGTATGTTAGTTACTAAAGAAAAATCAGAGACAGAAAATAACGGGTCCACTTATATTTTTGTGGTTATTTAACGCCACTACCCACCCGGGTGTGTTCTTCATTTTTATTTATTTATTATTATTGAAAACCTAGTTCTAGATTTTTGTATTTTTAATACTATTAAAAATATCTTTTTAGGCAAAAAGATATATATTTTTATTATAATATCATTGTTTTATTTATTAATATTGATATTAATTGCTTTTTTCATGCCTTTAACCATAACCGGAAGATGGGCCCATGTAACATTTTTCACATTTTGTCTGTGTTAAGGAATGTTCAATACATACTGGCTTTTTACATTTTATGCAGGACTGTCTGCTGTTTCTCAATTTTTGTCCTTACGACATACATAGCATTTGCTTTTTGTTTTATTCGGCCGGTTGTATCACGTTCTGGTTCCTTGCTTTTGATGAAGTCATCTTCACCTCCAGCCAATATGGGCGCTCCTGCGGCAGTATTGGAAGTTAATTCTGGACCAAGAGTCATTATTAAACATTTACACATACCTAAAACACATTCAATATCTGACTTTATTTCAAATTTATTGATAGTTTATTTTTGGACCTAGCATTTATATGTGGCGTACGTACAAAGCTCTTCTGATAAATGCTAAAAAAAAAAAAAAAATTGACGGCGAGAATTTTTAATATTTCCTTGCGAACTATTTTCCACATTTTTCTAACATCTATTATTTTCGTTAATTTCTGATAATTATTTAATTATATATTTAGCACATATTAAATAAATCACATAATTTTACCTATAATACCAAAAAAATAAATAGACCCATCTAGGTGGGCTTCGGGTGTTTACGTATATAATTTTCTTTGAGAGCTCGAAGGTTAAAAAAAGAACACAACAAAAATTACTATGAAATTTCTATACATATGTTTTCTATACATATGTTTAGTTCAAACGTTAATTCAAATCTGCATCAAAATTGGAGAAAAAGTCCCCTTTTTGTTGAGAATGCTATTATTCTCAAATCATTATCAAATCATTCTTAAACATTCTCAAACATTTACATTTGAGAAAAAAAATTGATTACAAATCACTCTCAAATTTTAAATCGAACTTTTAGTTTCCTGGGAACACTGGGTCATTGCAATACTTCTATTTCCAACTAGAAGAACTCAGTTGTTTATGGTTAATTCAAAAAATCGAAATTTTACGAAAATATTTGTGACAGATCTTCAGCATGAAAATTCAAAAAAAAAAAATCTAAATCTTTTTTGCAAAAACGAAGCCCCTAGCTTATACAGAGGCTTCAGAAAATCGAAAACCGATTTAAAAAACGATTCTTTTGACATATTTCAGCCAACTGATCTTGCTGAATTTCAATAGCAAAATTCTCGAAAGGATTTTCGATCGTTTGATGTATACATGATATATGGCAGTTACCGGTAGGCTTGATAAACGCTATTTCAACCGACAAACGAACGGACGGACTTCGTCCTATCGACATAATTTTCTACAAGGATCCAGAAAATAAAAAAAATATAATAAAAGTTGGACTTGTGTTAAGAAATTAATTATTTTCGACAACTGCTGAGCGTGGGTGCATGTTCAAAGTTTTCCAAAGTGCAGACTTTCAGAAAATGTCATATAATGTTGAACTTCTTTAACAAAATTTTTTTAAATATTTAAAATATATAAAGTCAGATTTTTCGCAAAAATTTCGATTTTTCAGACCTGTTTCAAAGTTTTGACTTTAAATATTTTTTTCTAGTTATCCAATTGAGATAATTTAAAATAGAAATTTTTTCTTTAGCTCAATTCAAAAAATTATAGAGAATTTTATCAAATTTAAAAATTTTAAATTTGACAAATTAAAATTTTGAAGGCAAATATCTTTTAAACCAAAGACAATATAGTACAGTAAGCAGGGTTTTTCTTTGTCTTGCTTATTAGTATTCAGTAATATTTAATTATTTAAAATCGGTTCGTATATGTAGAAGTTACTCTTTTTCACTCTCGAGTTGGTCAACTTTGGACCACTGTAGCGCCATACATCAGTCAACAATATTCTAAAAGCATAACTCCTCTTCTTTCGATGTTCCAAGTTTCATCAGGATCGGTCCATCAGTTTAAAATATCCAGATTTATTACCGCTTATTTTTTTAAAAATTCTCGCTATGCAACCCCTCATCGTCAGACTCTAAATTTCTGTTGAAAATAAAGTGAGCGATAAAATTTAAAGTACGATGGATTTCAAAATTTTTGAGAATTTAGAATTTAAGTATATAATGAATGTAAATAGCAAAAAAATTATTTGAAATCGGAGATTTTTAATGGGGTGATTCCCAAAAATTTGGACCCAGCTCGGATTTTAACACTCGTCGATTTGGATGAAATTAATGGACCTATAAAGTTTCATGTACCTATAAATTTTCATACCTCAAGCATTTTTGTCAAAGTTTATTCTTGAAAAATTTTTGTATGCATTATCAGATTTTAACAAATATGGTGTCACTTTAAAATGATTACACATCTTCCTGGCGTATGTACCTCTAAAAATAAAAAATATCCTATATTTTTTGATATCCTGAAGTATGTAATTTTTATTTTCTTATTTTTTCCATATTTTTTTAAGTTAAAAAAATTAAATTGGGATCTTGATGGAATCAGAAGTTGCAACAATTTTTCTCAGAGGCCGAAAATAATTCGTCCCTTTATCAAACTCACATAAATTGATACTTATTTTAAGTTATAACAATTAAGAATATTATATTCAGCTTGGGTAAATCGATTTTACCGATCATCTACAACTCTATGTGCTACTCTCATTTAAAATTTCACCTTACATAAATTGGTGGAAGAGTTCGTCGATCACGCCCATTTTGGTTTCCGAGCTTAAATCGACCCTTGAATCATTTGTACAGAATTTCGTTGTTGTACATGCTTTTGTTTAAGAGATATCGGCGGAAAAGTATGAACTGGACACTACGCTGTTCTAGTATTTGGACCTTAATTTTTTTGTTTCTTAACCGATTTTGCTTATTTTCAATACCAAAGAAATCTTTCTTATATGATAGAAATATTTGAGTCAAATTTCGCACCCCATTTCTCTTCTTTTATTCTTATATATTTTTTTTAATTGTTTATAAAAGAAATATTTTTTAATTAAACAAATGTCAGATAATGTAAATATGAAGTCCAACACACATTTAATTTTAATATAAACGAGTACAATTTCATTAAACGCTAATGTCATTTATTTTCTAAATCACACACATAAAAGTTAAAGGCTGACGTTTATCGAAAGAACATGTTAAAAATATACATACTATTTCTTTGTATTTGTTGGTAGAGTGGTGCAGGGTATAAAAGAATCAGCACAGCCGAATAAAGCGGTCTAACCTGCTGGTAATGCAGTGCAGGCTTATCAAAAACAATATGAAACAAATGAAAAATATATAGTCGGTCAACCCGACCATATGTTACACCAGTATGTATGTGCATAAACATTAGAAAAAGTGTCTTATGTTGGATCTGTGGTTAATTGTGTTTGTATATCTCTACAAAACATATGTAAATATATATGTTGATACTAACATTTATATGTATATGGAATTTATGCACTTTACGGTGATTCCTGGAAGTAGGACTTATATGGGAGCTATGGTCCTAAAATAATTTATTTGTGTCAAATATTATCATACTAACTTTATTGTAGGATTTGTGCTTGATAAAATTATTTATGAAGAAGTGTTTATATGGGAACTATTCTAACTTATTCACCGATCTTCTAGACAGATTTACTCTTATATAAAACTCATTTGTGCCGAATTTCGTTAAAATATAGCTGTATTTAAGGCATTTATGATACTTAAATCCCTATTCGGGAAGGACATTTGTATGGGGACTAGGTAAAATACTGAAGCAAACAATACAAACATCAGATTTGGCAATTTGCAATGTTTTGGTTATTTATCTCTTTAAAGGACATTGTGGCTTCTTTAGAATTATTTATAACAATTTTTACTATTTATACCCCACACCACCATAGGTGGTTGCGGTATTATGTGTTTGTGCTGATGTTTGTAACGAACAGAAAAAATCATCCAACTCAGAATCTCTTTTGAGTCGATCTAACGATGTCAGTCCTTTCGTCTGGCTCGCTGGACGGCTGACTGGCTGTCCATATAAACCTTTTGCATAAAATACCGGTCGCAATTTTGAATATAATTCAATGAAATTTGACAAGTAGGATTTTCACGACACAGGGACGATGCCTATCAAAATTGGTTATGATCGGTCCATTATTTCACATAGCCCCCATACAAATGCCCTCCCAGAATATGGGTTTAACGATTATAAATGCAAGGAAGTTTTGTATAAGTATCAATCTTTGTGCCAAATTTCATGAAGATCGGTATATAGTTGACCATAGCTCCCATATAAAATCCTCTTCCGCAAATTACTTTAACGTGCATAAATCACAATCGACACAAATAAGTTTTATATAAGTAGAAATCATAATGACAAATTTTATGAGGATCGCTCCAAATAAATAACAAATAATCTCCCATATAAGCCCACTTTCGGGAATCACCCTAAAGTGCATAAATTTATATAAATGTATATACGAAATATTCTGTATTCATATATTTTATTTCACACTTAGTAAAAGTATCGGTGCACATGTCTAATATAATACCCCTCCACGAATTTTGATGAACATGCACAATGATGTGAGGTATCATATGGTCGGGCTTGACCGGCTATATCTTTTTACTTGTTTTAAATTTATAGAAGAATCCTTAAAATAAAACAAACAAATGCAAATAATGCTTACAGGAACATATTTCATAAATATTTATATTTTTTTTATATTTTCGAAATATTTATGGGTATCAAAATAATTTTTGCACATGTTATAAAGTAGTAAATGAAGAATTGATAAATGTAAAGACCGGAAAATATATATAATTTTACTACATATTTCTAAATGTCATAATTTTTGTTATTGAAAATATGGGTTATTTTCAGAAAATTAACTCGCGTGACCTAATTTAACGGTGGTCTGCCACAATTTTATAAACATACTATACTATCTAATATAATTCGCAAAAGTACCGATATCAACCATCAAAATTATTTACACGCTTAAAAATTTAGCTTTCGTTAAAAAATTAATAATTTTTCGACCATTGCTGGATGAAAGGTGCACGTTCAGAATTTTCCAAAGTTACACTTACTCGCTTTTCTGAGGTGCAGACTTTAAGAAAATGTCAGAAAATATTGAACTTCTTTAACAAAATTTAAAAAAAAATAAATTATATAAAGTTACTTTTTTGGCAAAAAAATTCAATTTTTGAGACCTATTTCAAAAAATTTATTTTAAACATTTTTTTCTAGTTATCCAATTAAGATAATTAAAACATTTTTTTCTTTAGCTCAATTCAAAACATTATAAAGAATTTCATTGTACATTTTAAAAAATTTTTGAGTTTTTATTTTCAAAAACGAAAAAAGTCAAGGCCAAAGATGACAAATTCAAATTTTTAAGTCAAATATCTTTTAAGACATAAGAGATAAAATAGTACAGTACACATATTTTTCCATTGTCTTGCTTAGTAGAATTCAGAAATGTTCAATTATTTAAAATTAGTTCATATTTGTAAAAGTAACAAGCTTCGATATATTTTTCACTCTAGAGGTGGTCAACTCAGACCCACTATAGCGCCATCCATGCTTCAGCTACACACTTCACCCAACAATACTCTAAAAGCATTACTCCCACTTTATCGATGTACCAAGTTTCATCGAGATCGGTCGAGCAGTTTAAAAGATCATGTTTTATTACCATTATTTTGCAAAAGTCCCCAATGTGCGATTATAATTTTAAAATTTCGAATATGTTTTTAATTTATAAATTTTTTAACCAAGTTATATAAAAACTTGTATCACATAGTTATATTGAAGTTTGAGGAAAAGTTATGTATAATAAACTTTAAAAATATTTCTTAAAACCTGGATTTACGACGGAGTATTTTAAAAATAGTTTACGGATTTGAGTTTTAGTTTTCGGAATCATAAAATGCCCCGATTTTACTACACTTAAAATAAATAAAAACTTAAAAGTATCAAGCTCTAAACAACAAAAGCTAATATTTTGATAATTTAAACAGCGTCTAAATTTTATTCTTGTCGTCTTAAACTAAACGATTTAATTAAAAGCAATTATTTAAAACTTTTTTAAATTTATTTAAATATAATTGCCTTTTTGTTGAGTATGTGGTAAAATCTTAAATACAACATTAAATGTTGAATTTTTATAATAAATGGGTAACCAAATTTCATCTAAATATTTCTGAATTATACAATACATTTTTACACACAATCACTACTCCTCAGAAAAAACTTTGATTGAAATGGAATAAGTTAAGATCCTAGCAAAATCTTTAAAAAACTTAACTTAATCGCCACTGCCAGCATTACCAATTAGTACTTATATAAGTAGTTTTTAGTAAATATAGAAGGAATAGCTCAGTTACCTATTCTACTTTATGCGTTAAAAAGTGGTTTTCATATAGGGATATAAATTAACATTATTTATTAAAAAAATGTTTTTGCCTCATTTAGGGGTTGAACTCTCTTTAATTTTAATACTCATGTTTTGTGTTAGCCCTAGACAACTGTGCTAAGTAAAAATCAAATTCCTTTTATATTTACTAAAAACTACTTATATAAGTACTAATTGGTAATGCACAGTGAGGCCAATCACAAAATTTTTGATTATAAATCTGTATCTCCTAAGCTACTGGTCGGATCGAATTAAACCACAGGGTGTCAAAGTTGAACAACTCGAGTATGTAGAAAAAATTAAAAAAAAAACTAACTTTTACAAATCAAGTCCGTTTTCAAAGCTTTTTGTATTTCTCTAAAGTGATTGGCGAGATAAAAAAACATGCTTACTCATCTAAGTTATCTTTTACAGTTAAGAAGATATTACGCTTGATTTTTGAGTTTTTGTTTTCTTGTTTTTTTTGCCTCGACTAGTTTTACGGGAATTAGTTCTGAGGTATATGGAGGAGAATTTTTTAAAAATATTCTCTAATTTCTAATACATTCCGAAATAATATGCGGAAAAAATGTTTAATTATTTCAATTCGCAGTGAAAAATAGTCAAAGTTAGCGCTCTGAAATTAGTATGAAAAATGGCTATTTTTTTACAAAAATATGGTACAATTCTTTCACTTTTTTCTCAAAATTTTGATAATAAAAAATATTTTCTTTACATATTTCGAAAGACAAGGCATCGTAAATGGTTAAAAAAGGAATGTTAAATTGATTTAGATTTGCACCCTACATCTAGCATCGGTCGGAAATGGTGAATTTTACAAAAAAAAAAATCATGTTTATCGATTAATTAAAACAAAAAAATTCACGCAAGTTTTTTTTTAATTTGTTAAAGCTGTTTCATTAAAAAATATATTTAGATTAATTTAGCACTAAACTGCTTCCCGCCAAGCCAAAATCTTTGCAAAAGACTTTTTTTAATTGCACAAAAAAGTATATTAGCATTATATTATGACTATTATTTCTTATGTATTAAGCTTTAACAACCAATTTTTGTAATGCATTATTGCAACTAATTAAATGGAAGTGTTTCTGTAACCCATTGATTTTAGGTTATTAATAAATTCATGATTAGTAAAAGTAATAGGAACTATTTATAAAATTTTCAATTGATTATAAAGTATAAAGTTAAGTTTTTCTATATTCAGTTTATATTGTATTTTTCCAATGTTATTAAGACAATATTCAAATGTTTTTTCAGATTTAAAAAAGCTTTCAATTTTCTTTTTCATGAAAAAGTTTAAAACTTAGATAAGTGAGTTCAAAAAATAAAATATTTTACATAAATTATATTAAAGTAAATATTTGTACGCAATTGTGCAATACAGGGAAACCACAAATATGCAATTACATGTCTTTTTCTGTACGTTGAATAAAGCCATCGAAAACATATTTATCCGTTTCAGACCATATAAAGTATTTTGACGTCGATTTTTGCATATTTCACTTTTTAGAGCATATTTTGACGTTTTGAATATATATATATATATATATATATATATATATATATATATATATATATACTCATGGAAAGTTTTTTAAATTTTATGTTTGAGATATAGAAAAAATTAAATATTAAGTATTTAAAATTAATTTAATGGATACTGATAAAGTGCGTTAAAAATCTGTGAGGAGCTTGATTTAACAAATTATGAAGTTTTTGAATCAGAATAATTGAGCTCTATTAAAGCCATTTTTGAAATATGACATAGAGGACGTATTAGCCTTTCAACTTGCCAGAGTATATCAGTTAGTATTGTACAAACAATATATATATTTTTTAATAAACGTAATGTAAACGTATGTAAATTTATATACATATAAATTAGATGGGTAGGCAATTAGTAAATCAATAAAGTTTTTATGTGATAAATTAGAATTCAAAATACATTTTAGTTTTGACTAATTTTATATTGTTAACATATTAATAAAACATTTTGTTTTATAGAAAAATTTAATTTTTGTTTAAAAATTAAAAAAAAAAAAATTGTTTGTTTTTTAAGAGCATATTTTCAAGTTTTTAGACCATATCTTTCGTTGTTTACTGCATATTTAATGCGCATAAAACACTTTTTTTGGAGCATATTTGTGGTTTCCCTGATGGTGAATAATATGCTTAAAATGATAAAAAAAAATTCTTTTTCATCTAATATAAGAAATATATTAATCTATCATTTATGAATGCAAATTTTCAGTTTTAAAAATAATTTAGAAAAAAACATTTTTCATGTTTAATTCAAATATATTGTAAAATTTTTAAAAAAACGTTTTGAAAATATTTGAGAAACATTTGTTTGCTAAACCAACATTCAGCTCGTTTTAAATTATGAAAGCATTTGAAAAATACAATCGTTATATTAGAATCTTTTTTGCTGAAAAAAAAACATAGTTTTAAATTTAAATGTAAAGGAAATGCAAGCCTATTCTCATAGCTTGTATTGGGTACTAAAATCATAAAATTAAATGTGTGTTTGTTTAATTGTTTGTTTGTGACGCAATCACGACTAAACCGCTGAACCAATTTTAATGAAATTTTAAATACATATATATTAAATTTAAGGAAGAAGCTATAAGATATAAATAAATTATATGTTGCTAAAAACGGAAAAATATCAATATTTTTCGCACTTAAAATGTTTCTTATTTTTTCGATCAAACTGCAAGTTTTAAAAGAAGAAGCATTACGGAAAACATCGATATTTGAAAATAACTGAACAAAGCTGCATTTTTGCGCTTTCTTATTTTTTTTTATTATCCTTTTAGATTCTGTGCAAAACAGAAGCATTTAGTTACTTTTTACATAAATATTTGGAGCAATTAAGGGAAAATATTTCATTAGTACCTTTAATTTATCTATCTATCATTATAAGGAGTAATTTCTAGCCCGTTTTAAGTTTAATGGGTCAAAATGTTCTACGTCGAATCTCACTAGGTTAAAAATTAAAATAAAAATATTCTATAGTTACATATTTATTATATTTATTTTAGTCCTGGATTATAATATCCAAGCAAAAAACGAACATGAGCTTCCAAAAAAAAAAAAAAAAATTCATCACTTTGAAGTTAGAAATAAGTACATATTTTGTATTTTTTGGAAGTTATTAATAATTACTTCAAAAAGTGTAAATAAATGTACTTTTAGCAGGAACAAAAGGTTAATAATTTCTTAGGGAATTAAAATTTCAGAATTTTAAAGTATTTTTATCATCTTATATATTTTTTCATTATATATTTTTGTTATATATTTTATCAATTTTACACATTAGTAATAAAGCTATTTACATGAAATTTGACACAAAGATAGTATTTGCGCTGTAAAATGTTATAGGTTATGTTGGATCTTGATTGGATGCCACGCCCATATTTTACCTTAAAATAGATCGGAGCAAGAGATGTAGTACCCCCCATATAAATCAAATATTCATTTTCAAATTTCGTTATATGTCATTAATGAAATGAAAATAGGACGGATAGATCCATCCAATATAAATTTTCTAATCTAAAGAATTATTACAGTGAAAGTCTTAAAAAAATTTAAAAGTAATTTTCATATGAAATTTCGAATAGGGTGAGTATGTCCAAGGCGATTAGTAGCTCCTATATAAAGTAAATATTATTTATCGCATCAAATAGGGTAGCGAATCGCACCGGTAAAAGCTAGTAAATAACATTTATAATACTTTTTAATTTTACAAAAGTTCGCACATATTTATGGAGGGTATACTCACTTCGGTGCAGAACAAATATTTTATAAATGTAAGTACCCAGTTAATACTGGATTTTTTTTAATAGAAAAATGCTTAAAAACTTTTCCGATTTTTCTATGAAAGAACGAAGTCTCTAAATACATTGGTGCTTCAAAAAGTTGAAAAATAAAAAAATATGCCTTGGTTTATTGTTGTTGCTATTTTTCATTTTTTTATTTATTTATTTATTATTGATATTATTATTGTTGTATTTTTTTTTTTATTACCCTTGAAAACAACAACTATAAGGGAAGCAGATGCACAGTGGGGTCAAACGCAAATTTTTTGGTAATAAATCTGAATCTCCTGAACTACTGGTCGGATCAAATTGAAATGTATGGAAGAGTTGTAGAGGAGGACCTAAGCTTTCAGAAAAATTATCTTTTAGTCACCCTGTGATAACACGATATAAGCTACAGGGTGTCAAAGTTGACTACCTCGAGTATGTAAAAGTTAAAAAAAATCGTAACTTGTACAAATGAAGTCCGATTTTAAAGATTTTTATATTTCTGGAAAGTACTTGGCAAGATAAAGAAAAAATAAGCTTACTCATCTAAGTTATCTCTTGCAGTTAAAAAGATATTTACGCTTGAATTTTGAATTTTTGATTTTTTGGCTCGACTTTCTTTCGTTTTTCGGGAATAAGTCCGGAGATATATGAGGTAAAAATTTTTTAAAAATATTCTGTAATTTGCTGTATATTTCAAAATAATATGCTGAAAGAATTTTTGGATTATCTCAATTCGTCTAGACGTGAAAAATATTCAAAGTCAGCACTCTGAAATTGGCATGAAAAATGGCTGTTTTTTTACAAAAATATAGTACAATTCATTCACTTTTTTCTCAAAGTTCCGTTAATAAAAAAATTTTTTCCTTATTAATTTCAAAAGATAAGGCTTCATAAATGGTTAATAAAGAAATTTTGAATTGATTTAAGTTTGCACCCTACATCCAGCATTGGCCGAAAATTGTCAATTTTAAAAAATAGTTTCATTTTTATCGATTAATAAAAAAAATGTCACGCGAGCTTTTTTAAATTTGGTACCCATATTTTTTATAGAAATAGATTTAGAATGATTTAACACTAAACTGGTTCCCGCCCGGCCAAAAACGAATGCAGGAGTGGAGATTTTATGTTAAAAGTCAGTTTTTTTAACGACTATTTTTAAAAGCATATTAAAAGCATATTAGCATAATATTTTTAATATTATTTCTTATGTAATCTATAAAACACAAATCGAGCTTTCATTCCTAAATAAATCAATAAAATAGCTCCAATAACCTATTTTTGGTAATTTTTCAAAAATAAATTTTTTTTCAAAAAATAGCTGAAAATCCAAAAAAATTTAATTTTTTTAACACAACTCCACTAATTTTGCAAATACTTTAAAAATGTTAAAAGAATATAAAAATAGACTTATTTACCAATTTAACGATATATAAAATGTTGATATAGGTCATTTAATAATAGTAATATAATGGCCTCAAAACTACCAAGTCACGTCAAAAGTTGCAGAATTCACTATTTTGTTTCGTATTTCCATATGTGTGTATACGTAACACTCAACTGCATTGCTTATTTTTGTTACGAGATAATAATATTTATTAATGAATTTATTTAAAGTGTTCATAATTTTTTTCTACTGAAAAGGTTTTTAAAATTACCTAAGTACATAAATAAGTATATTTTATTTCGTTTTTTATTACATTTTTTAAAGTTTTTAAATAATTTACCTAGCTACTTAATTAATGTATTATAACAAAAATGATTTTTTTACAATCGCATAGGTACATTTTTTGACTTACCTGTTTAACACTACAGGTCATAAAAATAAACTGAATGAAATTGGGGGTTTTGAGCAAAAATTTTAATTTTTTAATTCATTTTTGCCTGTCTCCATTTACCTGATATAAATATTCTTTTTCTATATATAAGTATCCTTATAAATATGCAGATTTATTAGTGAATTTGCCATTATAGAGATTACATTAAAACACTTTTCTATTTGCAAAGTAATCTGGGATAATCTATCTGATATTATAAATCGTCCAGAAAAAATAAGAAAACTCATTGATACAGTAGTATCTTTTGGTTTAACTCTTACTGCAGAAGACAGTTTAAAGCTCGAAAATTTTTATAAATCATACGAAAAAAGGATGCAAGCTTCAGATTGGTCAATACCAAAGTTCAAGAAGAGAAATGAAGAGTGGTTGCAGGGAGAAATACCAATTTTCATCGGAAAGCAGAAAAAGGGTCGACCAAAAAAAAAGTTACGATGAAGTTCAGCTAAGAACAAAGAGTACCAAACAGGAATCTATTCTAAATTCACATACGAATGCCGAAATAGAAGATAAATTTAAAGCTTTAGTAACACGTACGTAACCAAAGGAAGTAGAAAAAGTTATAGATGTGTTACCAACAGCTTCTCCCAATCGATTACATCGGATAATCCAAAGCATAGTGACACCGAAATCAACATCGTCCTTTACCTCTGAAGATGCTTTAGCTCTAATATTAAATTTAGGATTATCAAGAAACCAATACGAGATTTTGAGGAAATCTATTAGCGAAAAAGGATATGATATCTTTCCCAGTAGCAAATCAGTGAGAGAAGTGAAAAGTAATATTTTACAGCCTATGGAGCACCCGGCTAATGCTTCTGATAAAAGTGCTAAAGTTAATATATTTGCAATTACTTAAAAATACTGCCTCTAGAATTATATCTACCTTCAGCAATGATAACATTGAAAAATGCAAAGACTCTGAACTTATTTTAATATTCAAATGGGGCTGCGATGGAACATCAGGATTTTCGGAATACAAACAACTGGATGGAAGTAATTCTGGAAATAATTTTCCTCGCTGTTTATAGCGTCTCTGGTACCACTTCGAATGCGCTTAAATAAGCCTTCCTCATCGACAAGAAATGACTCGCTTTTTTTATGATATATGGATAAATTTAACTCCAGGTTCCAAATTTTTGTGCCGTCCAATCCTTTTTGATTACACAAAAGAAACCACGGTTACAATAAACAGCATTGTCAACCAATTGGAAGAAGAAATTAAAGCATTGCCCCCAATATATGTAAAAGTATCAAACAGAACTATTAAAGTTACATTTCAACAACAATTAACGATGATTGATGGAAAAGTTGCAAACGCTATAACAGATACAACATCTACATGGAAATGTAATATAAGTGGAAAAATAAGTTCACAATTTCAGGATAATTCTGAAGTCCTTGTTAATAAAAATTCTTTAAAATTTTGAATATCACCACTCCACGCAAGGATAAGATTTTTGGAGTTCTGCTTACATCTTGCATATGATATGAAGTACAGAAATATTCCCGGGCAGGAAAATGCTACAGTAAAAAACAATTTGGAATTTCACGAATTACGAAAAAAGGAGAAGAAAAGAATTCAATTAGAATTCAAAGAACAACTCGGATTAATAATTGATAAACCTCTACATGGCTATGGAATCTCAAATGATGGAAATACAGCAAGACGTTTCTTTGAAAATCCGGAACTCACATCTTCAAACACAGGCATTGACTTAAATATTTTGAAGCGTTTTAAGATTATATTGGCAGCCATTAATAGCAAAAAACAAATTAATGCGGACAAATTTAAAATTTTTGCTTACGAAACTAAAGAACTACTTAACATTACATACCCCTGGAAATCAATGACTCCAACAATTCACAAAGTATTGGCTCATGGTAAAGAAATAATAGAAAATAGTATTTTGCCATTGGGAGAGCTAACAGAGGAAGCACAGGAAGACCGAAATAAAGATGTTAAACATTTCCGACTCTTCAATACCCGAAAATGTTCGAAAATAGCGCAAAATATGGACTTAATGGAATATTTATTAATATCATCAGATCCAGTTATATATTCTATAAGAACACGATGGTACCAAAAATCACTCTTGAAATAGAAAAAGAGGATTCCGAAGCTAAGGAAGTTAAAAATTTTCTAACGTTTGATGTTTCTGATTATTTTCAAGAAAATATCTAATAATATCTTCGATAATATATTCTTAATAAAATAAATATACGGGATATATGTATAATAAGTATGTAAATATGTAGAACAAATTAAATAAACATTACTCAAATAAAGAATTTACTACTTTATAATAACAAATATATACTTACATAATACATTAGAAAACTAAAATGTTACGTATACACACATATGGAAATACGGAACAAAATAGTGAATTTTGCAACTTTTGACGTGACTTGGTAGTTTTGAGGCCATTATATTACTATTATTAAATGACCTATATCAACATTTTATATATCGTTGAATTGGTAAATAAGTCTATTTTTATATTCTTTTAACATTTTTAAAGTATTTGCAAAATTAATGGAGTTGTATTAAAAAAATTAAATTTTTTTGGATTTTCAGCTATTTAGTGAAAAAAAAAAATTATTTTTGAAAAATTACCAAAAATAGGTTATTGGAGCTATTTTATTAGTTTTTTTAGGAATGAAAGCTTGATTTGTGTTTTATACATTACATAAGAAATAATATTAAAAATATTATGCTAATATGCTTTTAATATGCTTTTAAAAATAGTCGTTAAAAAAACTGACTTTTAACATAAAATCTCCACTCCTGCATTCGTTTTTGGCCGGGCGGGAAGCAGTTTAGTGTTAAATCATTCTAAATCTATTTCTATAAAAAATATGGGTACCATATTTAAAAAATCTCGCGTGACATTTTTTTTATTAATCGATAAAAATGAAACTATTTTTTAAAATTGACAATTTTCGGCCAATGCTGGATGTAGGGTGCAAACTTAAATCAATTCAAAATTTCTTTATTAACCATTTATGAAGCCTTATTTTTTGAAATTAATAAGGAAAAAATTTTTTTATTAACGGAACTTTGAGAAAAAAGTGAATGAATTGTACTATATTTTTGTAAAAAAATAGCCATTTTTCATGCCAATTTCAGAGTGCTGACTTTGAATATTTTTCACGTCTAGACGAATTGAGATAATCCAAAAATTCTTTCAGCATATTATTTTGAAATATGTAGCAAATTACAGAATATTTTTAAAAAATTTTTACCTCATATATCTCCGGACTTATTCCCGAAAAACGAAAGAAAGTCGAGCCAAAAAATCAAAAATTCAAAATTCAAGCGTAAATATCTTTTTAACTGCAAGAGATAACTTAGATGAGTAAGCTTATTTTTTTCTTTATCTTGCCAAGCACTTTCCAGAAATATAAAAATCTTTAAAATCGGACTTCATTTGTACAAGTTACAATTTTTTTTAACTTTTACATACTCGAGGTAGTCAACTTTGACACCCTGTAGCTTATATCGTGTTACCACAAGGTGACTACAAGATGATTTTTCTGAAAGCTTAGGTCCTCCTCTACAACTCTTCCATACATTTCAATTTGATCCGACCAGTAGTTTAGGAGATTCAGATTTATTACCAAAAAATTTGCGTTTGACCCCACTGTGAGACGTTAAATAAACAAAACACAAATTTTCCAATAATTCGGTTGTTTATGAACCGATTTAGTTGATTCAAAAAACCGAAATTCAAGAAAAATATTTGTGATCAATCTATTTAAGAACCGTAGCTTATCTAGGACTTGGATATCGATCAAAATACATTTTGGCGATATCTCTGCAACCAATGGACCGACTGATTTAATTTTTTCAGCAGAAAAAATCAAAAAAATTTTCCGATTTTCGCTGGAAAAAATGTATATATATATATATATATATATATATATATATACAATGTAGAAAATATTAGAAATTTTAGTTCTAAAGCAGCAAAGTAATAAATACAGTTAACAAAATAATTGTAAGCATTTTTTTAGTGCCTTACTAATCTTTTAATTTGAAATTATTAGAAAATTTTTTTTCATTTTATTTATTTAATTTTTTCGCAAGATTATTTTTTTCTATTGTGTATACTTATATAATAATTCTGACTAAATCTATTTTTATAATAAATATAAATACTTGCAAAAATAATTCTTTTATATGTATATTTTAATAAAATGCGATTAAAAAACTTATAATTTATTTATTATTTTCTTTGTTAAGAGAAAACTGTTTTTTTAAGTTGAAATCTGTGAAACAGAAGTATGTAATTATATATCAATATATAAATAAGTAGTAGTTCAACTTCTTCCGTGATGAAGACTGTTTGTTGCAGTCATTGAAAAGTAACTACTTTAGTTACTACATGCCATTACCAAGTTTTTACTACAACTTAATTGTAAAAGGCTATAACAAAATCTTCGCTTTCTTTATTTAAGTATTTTATTCTTATGCATTGAAATTAATATTCTTATTTAGAAAGTTATAAATTTCTGTATTTTATCTAATGATATATTATATATTGTTTTACTTAAATGTATTATTATATTTATTATTATTATTATTATTATTATTATTATTCATCGCTCAATTTCAATATCTTTCCACAGCTGATGACAACGTCAATATTTTTAAAAATTTAGATAAAGATACTTATAAATTGGCACGAAGTACTATTATCGACATGATTTTGGCCACTGAAATGACTCGACATTTTGAACATTTAGCCAAATTTGTTAGTGTTTTCGGCGCTGAAGTTGAGCCCAGAGATGTAAGTTTTACTTTTTAATATAATTATTTTGTATTATAATTAGTTTGTTACATACTTAGTGTTAAATGAAAATAATATTTTAAAAATTTGGTTCTACATGACAGCTTTTTGCTTTGCTTAATTTTATTACTATATCTTTTAACTAATACCTACATTTCTTTTAGATGCCTTTTCTTTCAAATCTTTTTAATGTTATTGTATTTTGAAAAATTAATTGTTCACTATTATTTGGCTAACCCCTGTATGGTTGTTAAGTTAATTAATAATTTATGAAATCTGCTCAAAAACTTTTCTGAAAGATACAAATGAGTTGGCCAACTTAATAGGGACGATTAAAATTTGTGAAAACATGCATGGCATATGTTGTAAAATTATTTTAGATACCTCACATTAAAGATATTTTTCAAGAATACACGCTAAATTAGATAACCTCTTCATTGAAATACTTTAAATATATTTACTAAATAATCGTCTATAAATTGTACAATGAAGTGTCCAAGAAACAGCTTTTTCGAGATTCTGATATAGGAAGACTACTAAAAATTAAAAAAATGCATTATCTGAGTGGTCTTCCTACAATTTTTTTTAACGGGACACTCTAATTTATAAAAAAAATGGCAAAAACCTTTAAAAGTAAAATTTTTTATTAATTCTTAATTAAATTTCGCAGCAAAAAAAAAAAACGCACACACACACAAAATTACATATTTGTATATTTTGTTCTATATGTTTTATATCATTTTAAAACTTGAAAATTTATTGCAGTTTAGTTTTTATCGCGGTTCAAAGTTCACCTTTTTCTGATTTCTTTAAATACATATGTATATCTTCTAACCTAGCTCCCATTCAAATTATCTTTGTCTCAAACCAAACAAATCTAGTTTGTAATTATTTGTGCAACAATGCCATTTTTAAAATGGAAAAGAAAATGAATTAAATATTCAATAAAAATAATGTCTTCCACTTTTACAATTTTTAATTCCTTGACATATCATAAAGTTAAATATAAATTTTCTTCATTCGAAAAACTTTATACAACGTCAGCGGATATAACTGAATCGGATTTATATATATATATATATATATATATATATATATATATAGACTTTTAATATATAAATCCGATTCAGCTATATCCGCTGACTTTTGTAAATTGGGTTTACTTGAAATACTGATAAATTTTTGGGTATTGCATTACAAAGGTAATGGGTTTTTCACCTGAATTAAATTCGCCAGCAAAACCTTCGCCTACTAAATAACGTCTTTTTTAAGCGAAAACACTGTGAAAAACTGCTTCCGCTTTTGGTGCTATAACTGATGAATTTTGTTACAAGCATGTCTTTATTTAACTCTTTTAAGTAATGATTACTTATGTCATAGCCAGCAAGTAGTTCTTACTTTCCATTACTTTGCAACGTATGAAATAACTATTACCTAATACTATAATTTTTAAAATATTTCCTGGAAAATTCTATATTTTGAATTTTTTTGATTTTTTTATATTTATTTTTTGGTTTCAAAACGAGCATATAGCTACTTTTTTATATTTATTTTTTACTTTTTATAGCAATTTTAAAAGGTTGGACAAAATATATATTTTATAATAAATGTTAAAAATCTATTAATTTTGTAAAACTTTTTCAAAACAAAAAAAAAACTAATTTTATTCCACAAATTGTAAAATAAACATAAAGTCGCAAATATCAGTAGGAAAGAAAAAAGCAGCAAAGTAAAAAAAAAACGTTTTTCTGGAAATAATTCTGTAACTTGTGAACCGTTGGAGATATCTTAACAAAATTTCAAATGGCGAGAGATAAGAAATTTTTCAGTTTATTTGAAGGTGTATAGATTTCTAGCTGGTCAGCGGGGTAGTGGGTAGCCCTCCAAAGTTGGCATTCACGGGTATGTCATTTTTTTAAAAAATCGCCAAAAATTCATGAATGATATGTCGGAAAAGACATTTTGTATATAGATAGCCCTTGTAAATCTCTACAAAAAATATGTTTACATATGTAGGTTATCTCTTTTAGCTTAAGAGATATTCAGGTCGAAAGATTTTTTATCTCATTTTTAACCTCGCTTTTTTACTTTTTAATTTGGTTGACTTTTTTAATTTTTTTTTTAATTTTTTTTTTAAATATTCACTAGATTTCTTAAAAATTCTAATTAATGTTGGTGCAAGAATCATATAAATTTTTGTTTTTTTTTTTTTTTTTTTTTCTAGGCTATTTTTTAAATATTTTTAATCTTAACGCAATTGCGCGTAAATTAAATCCGGAGGATGTTGGGACAAAGGTCTTCCCACAAGCCTTATCCAAACTTTGTCAATTTTGAAACATTAACAAATTTTTTGTTAAATTCTAAAATCGCAAAGCCTCCATATATAAGGTAAACACGCAAAAAGTATTTTTGACGGACCCCTCTTATAACGCCAGAGTGACGATTTCAATGAAAGAAGTCAGTTTGGTACAAATTTATGGTAAATAAGAAGAAATTAAATTCGGTCAAATTTCTACAGACCGAAAAATGAAAAATTAAGATTTGTAGCGCTTTTTAGAAAAAATAATAATATAAGAGACCAGAAATAATTATCATTTGTGTAATTTTGGAGCAAAAAATTAATATGAATGATATTAGTTTAAAATATCCTGAGTACACCATTGAATTTGCTATAACGCTATTTAAGCTATTTTTATTTTATGAAGTTCATATAACATTTATTGATAATTTTTTTAATATGACTCAAGTTGTGATTTTTGTTTTCTCTCACAAAAAATAAAAATCAGTTTATGATTGCAATTTTTTTTATTTTTTGTGGCATAAAATAAAAGTCTTTTGCATTTATCTACATTATTGTAATTGATAAATATACAATGTTTATGTGTTATCTATCAGGTGTATGTGGTAATTAATCTGTGTGGATCACTTATTTGCTAACGATGTTTAAAAGGTTTAATCTTCGGTAACTTTCCGAGCGACTTCAAATTAGTATTGCGAAATGCATAAACAATCCATCTGAAATGCATAATCCATCCATTTCTCATAGAAAATGTATTGATATTTTTACTATCACAAGTTAAAAAAAGTGGTAACATAGAGTTGTAGATAATTCTCAAAGTTTCAGTCAAAAAGAGATTTTCAAGGAATATCTGAAGATTTGTTGGAACTAAGTAAAATAAGTCTAAACGCAGTTAATGCAAAAAAATATTTTGTAGTTGCAGGAATTAGAATTTTAACTCAGAATTAACTCCTTCGCTTCAAATTAACTTCTATGTCATCTATGCTCAAATATTTTAAAATATTCATTAGACTTATTTAAAAACATTGCATGTCAAATCTTATCATTATTAATATTAATAAAATATCAATTTCCCATACATTTTAATACAAATTTGAATACATTATATTTATATTGTTTAAAAACAAAAATAAAAATCTTAAAATATTTTTTTCTATTCATTTGAAAACGTAAAACTCGTTGTTCATTTATATTTTAAAACCCTCAAATTGATTTTTATTTTTGATTTTTATTTAACAAAATCAAAAGTAATTTTTATTTTTGTATGATAAAATAAAAATCAAATCAAATTTTTATTTTTCAAACAATAAAGTGAAAATCAGAAATAACAATTAAATTTTATTTATTTTTTTGAACTTATAACACTTAGTCTAAGTTCACACAAGGCAATTTTTCTTGCTGAAATTCAGATTTTGTGTGAGGTCGAGCGAGAGGGAATATGAAAGGGTATAAACTGTACTTCAAAATTCCTTTTTTTTCATTTTTATACTTCAAAACAAAACAATTATAGCAAAATAAAATAAAATTTTCGTGTGAACTTAGGCTTATGGTCTCTGGTTAATATTTAAATTGAAATAAAATGTATACAAACAAAGAAATTTTTTACATAATGTAAATAAACTTATCCTAAAAGTAAAGAATTAAAAAAACTCCAACTTTTTTGTACCAAAATGCCCAAAAATAGCAATCCGGGAAAAACATCTTTCAAAAATTTACTTCTTTCATTGAAATCGTCACTCTGTCGTTAAAAGAGGTGTCCTTCAGAAAATACCTTTCAGTCCTGACTCTGATAGTATTCAAACTTGTGTTTTGAAAAACTATGCAGAAGTATTAGAAATGCCTCTTATTCACATTTATAACAACTCTTAAGTTCAATATTTTTCCACAGGAATGGAAGAACTGTTATATAATTTCCTTTTATAGATCGGGTAGTAGAAGCGCAGGGAAAAGTTATGGAGCAATTAATTACAAAACTTAGCTCCATTCTAAACTATTTGAAAAAATTATAACATCGATTTTATTGCCATAAATTTCATTCATAATATTAAAAACACATCATGAATTTTACCATGGACGATCAACATCTACCAACTTGATAGAATCACGTATTAATTCCTGTTTCCGACGAAGAATACAAACGGATATAGTATACACAGATTTGAGCAAAGTTAATCACGATCTATTAATTGCTGAACTAGATACAATTGGATTTTGTGGTAACTTCCTTAAATGGATTTGTTCCTATCTGAAGAATCGTAAACAATGTGTAACATTCAATAATACAATGTCAAAATATGTGAACGATACTTCCGGAGTCCCACAAGACAGTCATCTTAGGCTAGGTTGAATTGGCAGCTATCTCGGTGCAAGCATACTTGGACATTTCATTTTTTCTTATTGCTATCCAGATGGGTTTTTTCCCATCTTCTATAATGAGGTGGTAAGAAAGACGCCAATGTCCGAATTATACTATACTATTTAAATAGTTTCAGCCTTTGCAAGATTATCCCTATGTCCAGGAACCCACATAAAAGTAATATTTAAATGTCTCGCTACCTCTTTAATAGACAATCGGCATTAGCAGACAATTTTCGGAGTGGTGTACATATTCTCAAGGGATCTAATGGCCACCTTACTATCAGCAAGAATAACAATATGCCTGTTTGATATTCTTCGATACTGAATGTTCTTAGGGGCTGTCATAATCACCATTATTATTGCCTGAATGATACTACAGTATTCCGGTTACCTCAGGGACAGCTTCAGATCTAGGTGGTCTGAGTAGATGCCATATCCTACTGCACTTTACGATTTCAAGCCGACTGTATATAAGTAAATAGTATTCTCCGGTAGAGTGATACCGCTGATCCACCCTGACTCGCTTGGTATCCTTATTAGAAATTCAAGATCCAAGATGGGTTCTGGGGTATAACCAGATTGAATTTATTGAAGACGTGAGCATATCCATAGTTTTTAGTTTTCAAAGCTCCTGTGGCATGCAGTCGCATTGCTGTGTTTACAGCTAATTGAAAAGCTGTGATGTCCGGAGGTGGCCAGCTAAGTATGGTAAAAAGTGCCTTTAATGGAGTAGTTCTGAGTACACGTACTGTGCATTACCTGTTGCGGCCACAGCTACATCATCAGCATAAGCAATTTTTTTGCAGCACGCTTTATTCGTGGCTATGAGAACACCTTGAGGTGTTTCCCCAACTGCTATCTTGGAGAATATAGAGGCACTTAGATCAGACTATGTGTCTATATGTGAGCAATTTCTCAATAAAGTCGGATTGATGCCAAGTTCGCTCATAGCATTACCTATTGATGCAGATTTGACATTTTTTAATGCTTATCTATATCCATAATAATTCCTTTCGTTGTTTCAGTTAATTTAGCCTTGTTGTATGCGTGTTGCGTAATTGATAGATTGGCTGATAGAACTGATAATCTAATGTAAACATCAATAATTCTTTCCAACGTTTTCAGTAAGAAGGATGTCATACTAATTGGTCTGAACTCTTTTACTTTAGTATGGAATACTTTACCTCCTTTTGAGATGAAAACTACCCATCAGTAGGGACGTATGGTAGACGTAAGCAATCTCTAAAAATCTGAGTGAGCCATGGCATTACGATGTCAATGTTCTTTTGCAGAACAGTTGGTATAATTTTATCTATACCAGGGAATTTGTATGGATGGAAGCCTTTAACAGCCCATTGTATCCTATTCTACGTGATTAGAATCTCTGAGATATCATGCAAGGCTACAATAACCTGCGAAGTGAGTGTACATCAATACCTCTGGGGTTTGCTGACTATTCGTGGTCCAAGAACCATCGTATTTTGAATATATAATGGCATGGATGAACTGGTTGACAGGAGCTTGCAAAAATTTCTTCACAATTGGCACTTAGCTTTTTAGTGAGGATTTATAGGCGATTCAGTTACCTTTGGCCTTTCCTTTTCTAGTAGAATTTCTAGATGAAGTTAACCAAGGAATTCAATATAAATTTATTATAAATGTGATTAGGACGCGGAGGTAATATGTTTCTTAGCAATTCTACGTGTGTAGACTAACTTTTTTCCTGTTAACAAAAACTTTAGTTTGGTCAATTTCAAAAACTAGCCCACAGTCGATATACATGTAATCGGAATAAGACACATTTCAATTGAATATCAGATGTGAAAATTTGTTATTAATAAGTGTAACATCAAGAACCTCCCTTCTGTTAGTAACAATAAAGGATGGTTCATTATCTCTATAAGCTACAGTTAGTTTGCTATTTGCAATGAATTCAAAAAGTCACTTACCCCTCGTATTTATGTCTAAGCTTCCCCAGACTGCATGGTGTGTATTTGCACATCTTCACATATTATAAAAGGGTGCCTCTGTTGTTGGCCGTGGACATCGCTTTCCTGACCATAGTCGTGAGCCGTATAGCAACTCATAAGCAATAAGCTTTTTAAAATGAGAAAATATGAAAGCTTTAAGGTTTTTCTTAGCCAAAACACAGGCTCTGATCTTACCTGGCCGGCAGCTTACAGGATACTGAAGCCGTCCACATTTAGTCCGCAAACCTGATCTTTATATAACCAGGGTTCTTGGATACATATCAGGTCCTCTGTGCCTGAAGGCAATCGGATAAGTAGGGCAGCTAACCCTGCTTTGGAGTGGTGAAGATTAATTTTAGTAATCTTCAACAATTTTATCGCTGCAGGAGGAGCGACACTTTTTAAACCCTCAATGTGAGTTCGTGCTAATAGGAGAGAGTTCAACTCCGTGAGCTCGTCAGCTGGTTTTTCACCAAGCCGATTTATAATTTTGTAGGCGGAACGCCTGGTTGTGTGGGCTCTTTACTGAAGCTCTTTACTGGATATACAGGGCATGATTTTTCTTTGGACATTTCGACGCTTAGCTAATTTGCACTTTTGGTATACTGCCAGATTTTACCAAACCGCCGCCCCACTGGAGTCAGATGCAGACCACTAACCGACGGCTTTATAGGCCTGAAAGAAAAGGCCACTGAAGACCACCGGACGCAATTCTCTGTCTCTATATGAAAAGGGAACAGAGAAGGAGTGACTATTTGCCGCCCTAATTAGGAGAAACAGACGCTAATAGTCGGTGGTGGGTAGTTCTTATTTAGTGCTAAGTTCACATCCCTCTAATATGGGTGGCTCTACCGGTAGTGTAAATAATACTAGCACCAGCTCGACTCTGAACCTCCTAGCATGTAAGCTCTCTCACTATTTCGCGAGGGAGGCAGTAATCTTGGTCCATTAATATTTTTACTTTATATAAATGATCTTCCTAATTCCATTCAATATTGCAAGATTCTAATGTATGCAGATGATGTAAAGCTATTTCTACTTTACCAAATAAAGATGTCTTATATCTACAATCCGATGTATCCAGCTTTAATAATTGGTGCAACATCAGTATAATGGAACTAAATCTTAAAAAATGCCCTTCTACAGAAATACCCCAAACTTCAATGATTACTATATTATTGATGCAAGTTTGACTTCAGTTGATTCTTTCATTAATTTTGGAGTAAATTTTGATAGAAAACTCATATTAAATAATCATATAATGGCTGTAAATAAATCATATAGTGTTTTAAGCTTTATAAAGCGCTGGTCAAAAGAATTCATTGATGGTTAATTATCGTCCGATCTTCATGATATTTGGCATTTAGATTTATACTTTTATAAAACTTATGTGTGTGTGGGGCCTAAGTGAAATAATGAGCCAACCATAATCAATTTCTCAAATTCTCAAATTGCGACCTGTACTTTGTCCATAAGGATTAGATGGACAGTAAAGTGCATTGGTGTAGCAGAGGAGTACTTAATTTAAGTTTAGAAGGGAGACTTAACAGACCGCTCAGAAGCGAAGCTATTGGGGTTCAAATTAGGGTACCTCTTTGTTTCTCGTCCGATTTAAAATTTTTTTATATATTTTTGTAGGCCTTGATTAGACCTAAATATGCTTGCGTATGCTATTTATCTCTTTTATATTCCGAGTTATTTACAATGAAAATTTCAACTATCTCAATTTGTTCTAAGATCTTGGTCCAGTGAAAGAGGTTCTTAACAAATCCAACATTTTCTCATTGATGATAGTACAGGATCAGATGATAATAACAGGCTAGTAAAAATATCCTGAAGCTGAATAATTTAACGTGCTTAGAATCCCGATTTCTTGCTTCCTGAGCCTCTTAGTAAGTTCTCCAAGGGGAAGAATATTTGTTTCAATTATTGTTTGGCCATGGCGCAAAACTTTGTTCTCTGTTGGTATCATTTCTTTCTAAGGATATAGAAAGACAAATAGTTTAGATATTTATATTGTATATTCTCCAAATCGAACCGAGTTGATTTTGTGTTTGCAGTTAATTGCGTTTAGTATTATGTTAGTACTTTAAAGTAAATCTTTATTGATTAAAGTTATATTTGACGTTGTTTCGAAATCTCTGGAAAACCTTCTTGCTGTATTTCCATCATTAGCACTACCACCAGTTGGCAGTGGTTTGTTAATGTTTAATCCCGTTTTCACTTTGAATACTTCTTGGATTCTACTTTTTTCAAATATCGTTAGTGATTTTAACTTCTCGTTACTTCTAGAAAATTTTGCTATATTCTATGGTACACTTCTATACCATAAATCGCATGTCGTGTGTAGAAACTGTTCCATAAATCGTATTCTGGGGTGAAGTGGAGATATTCAGAAAGAGAGAAATTCTTCATTAATATTCCTTGCTTTATCAATACCTGAAAATAGTCATTTCGACTCATCACATATGGAGCGTTTCCAAAAGGGGGATGTTTCCGTAATAGCATGAAAGGATATATTGAAACTGAACTGGTTTATTGTCATTGAAAGAGGTTGTAAATCATCAATTTCATCTTTAATATATTCCACTAAATCCTTTGTGTAGTGTACGACTCTTTTGTGTATTCGAACCAAATAGGAATTTTCTGGAACCTGGGATCGTGTTGATCGAATGATTCCATACACTTTGATGTAGATTGTTTCAAGGAATAAGATCTCATTCTTATACTTACAGATTAATACAACATTGCTGGTATTTAGTTTTTCCAACTGATCTGTAGAAAAATCAGAAACAATCCTCTACGCTGTATTCTCATGCTTCCTTTCAATTAACTGATACAGGTGGTAAAATGCTTCTTTTTTTTTCTTGGATAGCTTTGTATAATGGCAGCATCTTTTTTTCTGTATAGCTTTTCTTAAAATCTGGTATTTGTTCCAACTGAAGCCCAGTTTCAGCATTAGAGCAATAGCCTCATCCTCCGTAAAATTTGTTTGTGATGTTAGAGTACATATACTTTTGGAAATCCGTTTAAGGCGTATTGGTGATGCATTTGGCAGAACTTTAGCAATATTAACTGCATCCTTTGGTTGCTTCTCCTTTTTAAGCATTTCTTTGAATATATCCGAAACTTGCTCATTTGAAACTATAGAAAGCTTCTGAGCCAATCTTTTCTTTTCAGATTTTGAACATAAATCATCATATGACTTGCAGGGCAAGTGTTTGATGAGATTTCCATAACGTCAACTTTTTCCTGATATTTATCTTTTGTGAATTCCATTACAACTTTTAAACGATTTAGATCATATTTAGATAAACTCCACAGAATGTTTTACTGTAATCGTCATGATAATCTACTTTATTATGATGTCGTCAAGGATTAAGTGCAAAGTTATATACTAATCTTTATCAGATTTATCTCACTAGTTCTGGTATTGAAATCAGTGTTGCCAGAGTAGCATGGAATAAGTTACAAGCTTTTATCCAAAAAGTTAAAAATTTTCCTAAAAAGTTACATTTTTGGAATTTTAAAATCAATACGTATTTATTTTCTATTCAAATTTTGGAAGAAAATAATACAAAAATTTGCTTTCGAAGGTCCATCTTTTTTGGTATTCAACCGGTTACGATGATCTGATTGTGTAAGTTATATTGACTAAATATTCCTTCATATAAGCATTTGAAAATACGTATTGCTTTTTATATTGTTGCACAATGACAATAATCGTCGGCACTTACATTAGGATATAGTCCCAATGTCTTGTTATCGAGGAAAATACGCTGCCAAAATTTTTCATTGAATAAAACTTCTTAGACCAAATATCGGGCCTTTTAAACGTTATGGTTTAAAAATATTATTGTTAAAATCAAATGTAATATTTCAATAAAAAAGACACTATTTTTTTAAGTGTGATAATTCGTTTAGATATTTTTTATATGACGAAACTTCACGAAATTTTTCATTTGTACAAATTTAATTTTTAACCAATTCAAAAGCATATTTCTAAAATCTTCTACACTAAATCTTTCTCAAAAAAAAAAAAAAAAAAAAAAAAAAAAACTCTTATATTTTGCATTGTAATGCTGTTTTTAAATTTTTTTGTATAATTTTGAAGTCCGAAAATGTATTGAAAAAAATGAAAGGATTTCATTTGTTACAAAAATGAAGAAAAGAACGTATTTAAAACTTTGTTCTCTAAAACAGAAGTGATGTGCTAGAAGGTAAAATTTGAGAAAATCGTGCATAACTTGTTCCAAATATTGACACATATTTGCATCATCGGTGTACGTTAATAATAAAATTTTTATACATAGAACTTTATATTAATTTAATTAAGCTATCAAAAGTTTCGAAAATGTAGTTAAAAACAAAAATTATACATGTTACGTGGGGCGTTGAAAAGTTACGAAAAATGTAGCAAATGTAACCAAACGGCAACGCTGATTGAAGTAACGAATTAGCCTTTACAGGTATAAAACCTAAAACGGGTAATATTGAAATACCTGACCCAAATTAATTGATATTACGTATTACTGACAGGTATCATCGAAAAAGACATTATCAATAACAATTTGATTGTTTAATATTAGACAAAAATTTTGGTTACGTATTTTGAATTAATTAATTGGAATGTGAAAAATCCGTAATAATGATTTATTTTAAGAAAATAATTTCCCAAAAAACAAATAAAAATCCTAAAAAATTAAATTTATAAAATTTTTGGTCCAAATGTCGACCGGGTCTAATAATAATGAAAGTGGTATGTATTAAATAAATATCAGAGTATGTGGTATTACTCTCAAATTGAAATTTTCATATGAAATGAACTTTTGTATGAAAGAACCATAGTTTGGGAGAGATTCGGGGCAACCCAATTGAAAAAATATTTTTTTTATTTTTTATTTAAGAACATTCTCCACAAAGACTTATGAAAAAATGTAAAAATATTTGCAATTTTCTAAGTAATTTTTCTCCTAGAGCAAGTGGCAAAATTTGTACGTTTGTAAAAAAGTAGGTATATGTACAATAAATTGAAACTATTAAGGCTTGAAGCCATATATATCCGAAGTGAAAGAAGATATTTATATAAAAAAATATATTTGAATCAAAAATTTTCAAAATTGTTTCTGCTATTTTGAAATTAGCAAAATTTTAGGTCCAAATTCCACTTTTTGGAGAAACTAAGCATTTTTCAATTGTTATAAAATATTTTTTGCTATAGATATTTTAACAAATTTTCGGAAAATATGGACTTTTTTATTTTAAATTTTATTTATTTTGAAATAAAAAAGCAAAAATAAAATTTCAATTGGAAAAAGGGTTTTCCTTAATTCCTAAAAAAAAAACACTGAAGAAAAATCCAAAAAATGGGATTTTATCTATTTTTTTCCCATAATATTCACATTTGTCACAGGTTTAGAAAAAACCGTTGGCAAACTCTTTAGACTTCATCAAAAAATCTTAAACTGCATTCGGTTTCCAGAACTAGCCTTTGGGACTTTAAAACATATAGGCTAAGGTCAAAGTTTTCATTTAAAATAGCTTAAATTTCGGATAGTTTGCACTTAATCGTATTGGGTGAAAGGACTCGTTTTTACCTTTCAGTAAATACCTTTCAGAAAATTATAAAATTACCTAGCAAAAACTTTACTTGCCATGTAATTAGTTAAGAAGCTAATATAATGGCTCTTCACTACATACACATTAGCTGAATAATAATTTTAACACGGTGATAACATTAAACACAACTACTTACCTCATACAAGTGGGCATTTTAGAAAGTCATTACTGAGATGTCATTACAAGAAATAATTACTTCAAAGCTATTCATTCAATAACTTAATGATTGTAAAGTATCGCAGATATTATTATTAGTGAAAACAATAGGAACTAGTTACATTTTAGGTTAAAAATAATTAATTAAATGTCAGAGTATAAAAAACAGTTTTTTCTTTTATATTTACTTTAAACGTAAAAATAAAATTGTGTAAGCTTGAATTGAAAATTTTAAAAACTTTAACAACAACATATCTTTTTTGGTTTACAAATTAATTTTTTTTCATATACATACATATTTATCGCTTCTTTAAATATATAAATTGGTAAATTGAATTAAAAAATCAATTAAAAGTAGCATTTTCAAAAATTAAATAATTAATTACATATCGGGAAATAAATAAGTAGTTACTAAGCGACTTCTATGTAATGCAGACGGTATGCTGTTGTCATTGTAACTACATGCCATTACTAAGTTTTTGCTGGGAATTATATATTATATATATTATAAAGAAAATTTTTTATACAAGAAATCGTTTATTTTTGGACACAATAAATATTTTTACCAAATTTTTTATTCAATAGATATTTTTGTACTCTAACTAAATAAAAAAAAAAAAATAAAATCGGCCAAAAATGTTGGACTATATATTGGAAAAACTGAACCAAGATCTTGCAAATTTGAGATAGTTTTAAATTTCAAATGCAAATAATTCAAAACATGCTTGTAGGTCTTATCAATGCCTATAAGAATATATAAAAATATTTGAAATCGGACGAGAAACAAAAATTTTATATGTCGGAGCCACCCTACTTTGAAACCCCAATAGCTCCGCCCCTGAGGAGTTTTTCGGTCCTTCTTCCAAACTAAACACTGTATCCTCTGTTACGCCCATACCAAATTTCATACAAATCCAATCAGCCGATTAGAAGTTACAGATTTATTTCCAAAAATTTTCGACTTTGCACCATTGTGCATTGATTTATATGGAGACAAATAAATGTACCCCCTTACATTAAAGATTTATATGTTTTAAAATAATCAATAAACTATTTCGGTTTAATTATTTCATTCAAGTGAAGATACCTCAAAAAAAAAAAAACAGTTTTAGATCAACAGTGTACATAATTTGTAACTTTTTGTTATAAAGAAAAATTACGACATATGATAGATAAATGATACTTAATATATAATAAATAAAAAAAATTGTAAAATTAATTTTCATTCTCGCGAAATTAAAAAATCCATGATTTTGTTTTAAGTACTATTTTATTAAAGTTTGAATATTTTGAACATTTTCCTTCAAAATTTTCCATCAAAAGTTTTCCGGTTCATAATTGATTAAATTAATTTTTATGTCAAATAAATGGTTAGTTTTTTTTTTTTTTTTTTTTTTTTTGAGAAATTAAGAAATAATTAAATATTGTTTATTTAATAAAATTTGAATTTTGCACAAAAAATATTTTAATGATTTATGTCAGTATAAAGAACTTGTTGAAGCAGTCTTTAATACGAGCTTAACAAAAACTAAACTTGGAGTTTAGCTTGGATACTCGTATATTAATGAAGATATCAGAACGTTGATTGTAAATTTTTCAAAGTTGCAACCGGTTCAAGAAGGTAGAAAAGTTACGGTAATGGTATTTTCGAATATTTCGGTAAAGATATTTTAGCGGTAAAGATATTTCAAGATATTTCGGTAGTGGCATTTTAGCATTGTCGGTATTTCGAACTATTTCAGTAATGTATTTTAGCGTATAGGCATTTCGAGGTATTTCGGTAACGGTATTTAAATCAACGTTTTTTCAGAAATTAAGGTATCTTAGCGGTAATGGTAATCAACCATGAAATTTTCACTCTTTCAGAAAAAAACAGTTTAGTTTTCTTATGTTCGTTTTGAATTTGCCTTTTTTTAGTAATATGATGATTTATTTCTAACGGTATTTTAACGGCTATGATCAGCGTTACCGCTGAGATTTTTTAAAAAGTGTCCAAAAAAGGGAATTAAAAAAAACGCTATCTATGAAAGGGGTCAACTGCTTCAATACCTAAAAAACTCCTTCACGTTTTTTTATTTCATAAAAACAAGAAATATTATATTTTAAGAAAAACTACTAAATTCAGTTTTATTAATAACAAAATAATTTATTTATAATAATTTTTATTATTATTGCAAAATTGTTAAAACTTTCTATAGAGTATTCTTGCTAACATTTTGTGCTGCATTATTTAAATAAATGATTTTTATTATTGAAGGAACTCAACCTTCAATTAACATCTATCAACATCAGTATATTGTGAAACAATCTCAAAATAATTAATTTTTTCGTCGGATTTAATAAAAAATGGACCGAGAAATAAACTAAGTTGTTAGTTTCTCATCAATTAGCACATAGATTAAAAAAAGTGGCCATTTAGTTCCATTTTAAAAAAGGTGCCAAAAAAGCTTGAAAAAGGGACAATTGGCGACTAAAGTCGCTCAACGGTAATGCTGATTTTTTACGGAAACGGTAGTTGAGGGTAACGATAGCCTGGGCTGCCAGATACTTTTTTGCCAATCCTAAAATTTAAAAAAAGTTAACAAAAAAAAAAAAAAAAAAGATTTTTTATCATTCAGAATAATTCCTTTTTATCAATTATTCTTTCTTTCTTTTTATAGAGATCATTTTTGGATGAATGTTTATACATATGTGTGTACATATGTACTATTTCAAAATTATATTCTATAAACTTCAGATTCACCATCTTTAAAATAAGAGAAATTTTAGAATAAAATTCTTCAACACGTCTGATTGAATTCTATCACAAACATTTGGGCAGAGATTTTGTTTATACTTAAAATGAAAATTTTTTTAAAATGAAACTAAATGGCCACTTTTTAATATTACGTGCAAAATGATGAAATCTAAGTTGTTTGTGTTAAATGAAAGTTGAGTCCCTTCAATAAAAAATCTATAAGGGAAAAATCCCTTATAGAGAGTTTTAACAATTTTGCAATAATAATAATAATTATTATAAATTATTTTGTTATTGGGTAATTCCAAAAAATTTCGACCCAAAATTACAGTTTTAAAAATTTTATATCTTCGATTTTTTTAATTTGGCGTGTTATTAAACTAGTCATCGTGCATTTTATCGAATATAAATCAGTTCCATATCATTTACTATTCACATTTTACATTTTAAAGACTTCTAAAGTAGAACACCTCGGGCGTTTTTGTCAAAAATGAAAAAAGTTAAAGGTTAAATAACTTTTATAAGCATTATCTAATTTTAACAAAATGGAAATGATATTCCTCTTTATCATAAAAGTAAAAAAATATTCTTTATCCTAGGATATCCTAAAAGAGGGCTTTTTAATTTTGTCGTTATAATATAAAAATTTAAAAATGGGATCTCAATGGGAGTTATAACAGTTTGCCTATAGCAGTTATTATAGTTTTACTAACAAATTAATATTTTTTTAAGTGTTCTGATACTTTTATTTTAAATATAGTATAAAAACAAATCGGAAAGGATAAAAACAAGCTATGTTGGTCTAGATATACCAAATAATACAATACGTCTTTGTGTATAGACACTAAAATGATTATCAGAGAGGGCCTTATATGGGTCCTATGGTCAATTGAGGAACGATCCTTATGAAATTAATTACAATAATTTTCGCGTATGTGAAAATTTTTTATGTAAAATTCTATTTCAATATTGGCATTTATGTGAGATTTATGCACGTTTAAATATTTTTCGGGAATGTGAAATATATGGGAGCCATGTTCAATTATAGACCGATCATTATGAAATTTAGAGGAGCGATCTATACTTGTACAAAACTTAGTTGTGATAAATTTTATCTCGATATTGATATTTTTGTGTGAGATTTTTGCTAGTTTAATTAATTTTTGGGAATGGAGATTATATGGAAACCATGTTTAATTATGGACCTATTATTGCGAAATTGTGTATCATGATGTTGTATTGATATTAACATTAAATTGAGATTTATGCACTTTTAAGTAATTTTTAGGCAGCGGAACATACATGAAAGATATGATCAATTATGGACCGATTTTTATAAAATTTGTTGAAACGATCTATATTTGTACAAATATTATGTGTGCTGAAATTATATAAATACGACATACTTCAGATATTTATACGTGTGAAACCACTATTCCGATGCAAAACGCTGTATATCCCATATAGGTGAAATAATGGACCGATCATGATCAATTCTAAAAGATTTTGCCTTTGTAACCCCATGTATCAAATTTGAGTAAACTATATTTAAAATCGTCACAAATAATTTTGTCGATTTTATAAAGTGGGTTAAGGTGGGTTAAGGGTTTGCTAATATGCTCCTGGAACTTCAAAAATAATATAAAATTATTTTTTCGGGATCACGAATTTCCTATATATGATCTTTTATATTAAAATTTAATAAGTATATCAATATGCCTAAAAACCACTTATCTAATAGAAAATATGTTAGCTATTAAAGAAAAATTTTTGTAATTTCTGATCCTATTGAGATCCTATAATGAAATTTTTACACTACAACGACGAATTGATTGTGAATATTGTGTAAAAAAGCAATGAAAATTAAAATACGCCTTTTTAGGATATTCAAGGATAAAGGATATTTTTACATTTTAGAGTTCCTTGCGCTAGGAAGATGTTTAATTTTTATGACTTTATGATAAAGAAGAATCTCATTCCTTTAACATGAAACCAAGTTTCTTGAACATGGGAAAACTAAACTTTAAGAAACTGCCATACGACATGTTGTGTTCTTTTTCTGAAAGAGTGAAAATTTAAGTTTGAAAAAATAATAAATTTTAATAAAGTTAAAATAAAACTTGTACATCTGAATCCACTTTATATTTCATGGTTGTGAACTGATAATTTCGAAATTTCTGAAAAAAACCGTTACACTTTAAATACCGTTACTGAAATACCACGAAATACCGATAATGAAATACCGAAATAATCCAAAATACCATTACCGTTACCTTTTTACCTTTTTGAATCGGTTGCCAAACTTAGAAAATTTACAATCAAAGTCCTGATGTCTTCATTAATATATCCCCAAATTTTTTAAGTTTCTGTTAAGCATTTTTTTGAATAAGAAAGGAAAAAACCCAAAGTTTTGTTTTTGTTAAGCTTGTAATCGAAAATACGCATTCAATACATACGGCTTGTAGCATGTTAAAGACTGCTTTAACAAGTTCTTTATAATGACATGTATCATTAAAATATTTTTTTGTGCAAAATTCCAATTTTATTAAATGAACAATACGTTATTATTAAATTAATTTAATTTAATTAAATTAATTAATTTAAATTAATTTCCCTAAAATATTTTTTAATATACCCAACAAATTCCCCAATCCCCAAATCTGACAACACTGACGGTAGGAATCCTTTAAATATTCACTCTTTCAGAAAAGAACACAACATATATGTCATAAGGCAATTGCTTAAGGTTTAGTTTTCCTATGTTCGTTTCGAATTTGCCTTTTTTGGTAATATGATGATTTATTTCTAAAATATAAATGATTTCTCATATATATTTTCGTAAGTCCTGGAAATTCTCATAATACTCCCCCAGAAAGAGATCCTAATATGTATTTTTTTTTTTTAATTTTAAGTACCCAGCAAAAACTTTGCTTTCCTGGTAAGCTAACAGGTATAATTGGAAACAAAAATAAACTACTTATTTTTTGCCAGAATAACTAGTTATTTTTGTTCGAGTTGTCCACAAATTCATGTAGTTATTTTTTGACTCTAGGGGTACTCAAAAATATGTACCTAAACGAAAACAAAAATAAAAAAAACAAAAAAAAATGTCGTCAGTGAGACTCGAACTTGGACACAAACTAACCATTCGTTTTTAATGACTAACGTCTTACTCAGTACACCACCTCGCACATAGCATCCTAAGCGACAAAAACTCTTTTTAGTTCAAAATATCTTTTTAGACATTTTGTTATAAAAAACTAACAGCTTCAGATTGGTGTTGAACCAACAACCTTCTGGTTGTTAATCCGGCGCTCTAGCCAACCCATCCACGTGATTGCAGTATTACTATGCTATTATACTATTCAGTACTTATTAATGTAATACAGAGTAGGCAAAAAATAATAACGCCTCATTACCAAGAAACTACTTTAATAAGTAGTTGTCATTACCGAAAACCAAAAAGTTTTTGCTGGGTATAAACAAAATCTCTACACAAATCTTTCTGCTAGACATTACTCTGACCATTAATATGTTAATATTAAAATATATGTTGACAAGAATTTAATCAGACATGTTGAATAATTTTATTCCAAAATTTCTCTAATTTTAAAGATATTGAATCTGAAATAGTACATATGTACATACATATATAAAAATATTCATCCAAAAATTATCGCTACAAAAAGAAAGAACGAATAATTGATAAAAACAAAAAAGGACTTATTCTGAATGGTAAATGATCTTTCTTTTATTGTTAATTTGCTAATTTAACATATTGGGAACAAAATGCATAAAATTGACTCTCTTACTGTTAAAGGGTTAACTAAGTGTAATCTTCAATAGAAGGATAGACCATTCCAATGGTACATTAAAACCCAATATATGTTGAAAAATGTCCGAAATATATAAAACTATATTTTTGAATAAAAAAATATGACAAAAAACGTTAAAAAAAATCTTAATATTCCGCGAGTAAAAACAGACATTAAATAAACATTCCAGGCCTTATTACGCCTCTATTACAATTTCAAGTTAATTTTCTTTTTACGAAAATTTTGATAATGATATTGAAAGAAATATATATGTTTAGAGGTGCTTTGAAAATGGTGCAGCTCATGTAAACATTAAACATTAGATGTAATCATATAAGAACAGACCAATCTTCATTTTTAGAGGGGAGCCGGGCGGACATCGTTAAATCGACTCAGAAAGTGATTCTGAATCGATTGGTATACTTAAAGATGGGACCAATAGGACCAATATATTTGTACGTTACATACATCATACGTCTATTTACGTATATTTATATTTATATTTATATTTATATTTATATTTATATTTATATTTATATTTATATTTATATTTTTACTTTGGCTCATAGCAGTGCCTCGATGGATCGTTTTTTTTTTTTTCTAAATAATCACTAATGACAAATAAATTGTCCGACAGACTTAAGGTCAATACTTGTGAATCTATGCTTTCAGTCTTAAATTTGTTAGACGTGGATTTGTTAGATTGGAGTTTTCTTTTCATCTTTATATTTGCAATAATAAAAATTATTAGAAATAAATTATTTTGTTGTTAGTAAAACTGAGTTTAGTATTTTTTCTTAAAATATAATATTTTTTGTTTTTGTTTTTATCAAATAAACAAATTTTTAGGAGTTTTTTAGGTATTGAAGCAGTTGGCCCCTTTTTTTCAAAAAATCCCCTTTTTTGGCGACTTTATTTTTTGAAATCCCTTTTTTTGGATACTTTTTAAAAATTCTCAACAGTAACGCTGATGTCAATTACAGAAGAGAAAATTTTTGGAGGAGATTTATTGCTCCAAAAATGTAGTACCAAATAGATCCCTAAAAATGCGAAATAATGGGATTTTTAATGCTAATATAAGTCCTTAAAATTTATGCGTAAAAAAGGTAAAAATTAAAGTCGTTAAGGTTATTAGATCTATATACTAGCTATATTTATTATCTTTTGGGTAAATGGGATTAGTCTCTCAAAGAGTCAAAAATTCACAAGAGTAAGGAACGCTTAAAGATTAATTAAAGATTAATTAATAATTTAAAATTTTGGATTACAACTAGGGACCTTTAAATAAATAAATCCAGTTCTTAATTTTTTATGAGAGTGAAAAGTAGAAGAATCGTTATAGAATGATTTAAACCGACACAGAAATTGATTCTGAGACAAACGGTATACTTAAAGGTGGATGTTGAACAATTTGTTATAAGTTTTTATATCACATTATTTTGTTCCGTTCTGTGATGTTTATGAAATAAACGTAAAGTGATCTAGGTAGTGCCAATAATTTATATTTTGCATTACCTTTATACGTTTTACATCTCTAAAAAGATTTGTCCATTTTTGAAGTTTATCGCATTTATTATTTAAACATAATTTTTTGGTATTTAAGATATTTTGCTTATAATAACGAATTTTATTTCAATTATTTTATTTCTGCCTTAAAATTTAAGGTATAAATGATCCCATTAAGCTTCATAAAATGTTGATGGGTATACGCGATTGTGTTCTATAAACTTCTAAAAAGGTTAAAAAGTGAACTTTAATTACTTTTTTCTTCAGACTTTATTAAGATAACATAATTTTAAGATTATAATTCGAAATGTATAAAAGAAGTTCAAATCTCCAGGAAAGTTCTCATTATTCACCAATTTTTAATTTTACACTACTTTGAAAATCAAACAAAAATTTGTAGATAGCCCGTTTATCTTTAAAAAATATATATTGTTTGTAAATAGCCCAAAAACAAAAAGTGAAAAACATAGTGTTACAAAATATGAAATCTGCATATAGCCCTTTTTGAATATAAGCCCTCTATATTTATAAATGTATGTTTCAATTTTGAGCAAAAACATTTTATACTTTAAAAAATCAAAGCAAACGGTGTAAAAGTTTTCATATTTTGCTATCTATAAATTTAATAAAAATATGAACTATATTTTCAAACACTGCAATTTAAATACATTAAGTTTATGAAAAATATTATATTTTATATAGTTTACTTGAAAAATATAAAAATCTTTCAAAAAACTTAACAAAAACATACAAATGAAAATTTGGTGATATTTATGATGCTTTAGTAAGTTAGTTAATTAAATTAAATAATTATTTTTTTTTCACTTATATTTCCTTAGTAATTGAACCCTATAAGATTTAAAATGTTTCATTGTATTAACGCAACAGTATTAACGAAATATCCCGGTGAACTTATTGAATTAAAAAACAGCTCCCTCAATTCACAGCATGCAGAGAATGTGCTCGGATTCCTATGTCAATTATCTGAAAACTAAGCCGAAGTAAAAATATCAATTAATATTAATGTGTCTAAAATTACGAAGGCCACCAAAAGAACAATCTTGAAAAAACAAATCCAAATTTTTAATTAAGATTTCATGGAATTAAATGACTTAGCACTAAAAAGAAGAATCACCTCTCTAGATATGAACTATTTTTATACTAATAGTATCTTCGAATCGTATGCATATATTTTAAATCATATCTTAACTTAGAATATGCAAAATAGGATAATAAAATTAAACGGTTCACAAAGCTCTAAGACTCGGTCGCCGAAAATCGAAGACATAATTGAAATTTTTGCTCTCCGGTATCGGTTAAGAAGATGTAGCAAAAAAAGTTAAAAAAATTTTTTTGAAATCTTTCATATCGTTTTAGATATAACGAATCAAGATCGTTTGAAATATTTGTCATACTCGAGGTGTTCAATTTTGGGAGCCTGTGAAGATGCCACCGCAAAACGTCTACTATCACTGTAAAATTTCACTGAAATCGAAGCACTGTGGCCGTCTGTGATTCGAATATATTATAAAAAATTAAATTAGTCATAAAGACAAACAAAACATTATAGTGGTTTTTTATATATAATTTTTATATATAATTTTGAATAAAGCATGCTAATATAATTTGTATGCTTATGTTATTTCGTTCTAATCTTTAAAATTGCATCTAAGTTCTTAACAGTAATCTTAAGTTTTGCAATTTAAATACCAAATTAAGTAACTGTAGTTAGTTTAAAATAGAATGTGGAATATAGTTTTTAAATAGTGTTTTTTTTTAATAATGAGTTAAGTTACTAAAGAATAAGTAGTAGCATATTAACTCATTATTTAACAGTGGAAATTTTTGCTGGCTAGTAGAGGCGAATATATAAGAGGAACCCAGCATATTACTTAAGGGAGTAGATGTAGGACTCACTAAGTTCAATACATCGGACACATTTTTCATCCGATTTCATATGAACAATATCCCAAAGCTAGGATTTTTGAGCTATGGGATTCTGGTTTTGAAGAAACTTTAAATATTTTGTCTGTAATAAAATCTTTGTCAGTTAAGTTATTCTATCGCAATTTTTGGGGAAAATATACCTCATTATTTGGAATCATAAAGTGAATCAAAATTGAAAAAGCAACTTCTACCATCAGACAAAAAAAAAATTTAATTCGTAGAGTTTAACTTCGACTCAGGTCTGATGTAAGCTTCAACAGCGAATAAGCCACGTAGCGTACACATAATTATTGGATACTTTTAACAGCATATATAAAACGCCAAGACAAAGTTATACACAAATATTCGATTTCCTCCATTAAATTTATTAAAAGTAGAGAATGCATCCCGGAATTCCCGGGAAATTAGCAATTTTCCTTTCTTCGTGTTTTAAAAGAAGTAGCATTTATTAAAATAGCCAGAATTTTAACAAAAGTTATTATTATTTTTTTTTTTTTGAAATAAAGCTTTATTTTAACGAAAATTTTATTAGAGAGTTTTCAGATAAGAATCATTAGTTTATATTAATAGATTTTATATAATTTTCTATTGACAATTCGATTCCAAAAATAGACCAGAGATGACACTATGCAAAAAATCTCATCATCTTTTTCTTGAGATGCTGTAATTTGCTTAAAATCCCCACAAGAAAATAATTGTATCTCTTTCCTTAACTTCTATCTGTCATAATAATCAACAAATGTGTCACCACTTTTTATACACTGTGATTCTACTAAACATATTAATGTTAACTCTAAGGACTACCAAGTGAAAAAGAACAACTGATTAAAAGGATCTTGCAAGAATCTTTTTTCTATATAACCAAGCCAACCAAAAATATGCAAAATCATATTTTTCCTGGGCTTCCAATGAACCATTTCACACAATTTTAAGGATTTTGTCATCAATTTGTTACAAATTTTGGACTTAGCAGCATATTGTGCCATATTTTTATAGAAAATCCTTATTTTATAACATATTCTAGCAATTTAAATGGTACAGTTTTGCATATTTTATACTCAAGATCATATTTTTGCATATATGTATTACAATAAAGAGTATAATTTTATAAATTTTACACCTAAGAGAAAAATGTTGTTTATTTTGCATCAAATATAATTTTTTATATAATTTGAATTTTTTTTTAGGTTTTTCAATTCCGATTACTTTGATAAAAAAAAATTTTAATTTCCTGATACAATGTATTAGCTTTGAATATTTTTAAGTACAAAAGGAACATAATTTTTGTAACAATTTCTAATAAAAATCGAATTATTTTTACCACGAATAGAAATAATTTAAATTTTAACCACGACAAATAATATTTTAAGAGCATATTTTTTATTTTATTTTAATGTAGAACATTTTTTATACCCATAAAACACTTTTTTAGAGCATCTTTTTGGTTGCCCTGGTTATAACTTTGTCAGTAGTATCGACAATACACTGAATTTGTCTCGTAAATACTCGATAACTTTTAGATTATTCATCCAAGATGCCTTTAAGAAATTTCCAACTGGGCAGCTACGGAATTGTTTCTTTTATTTATGAGATTGTCTGATCAGATTTACAACATAAATGCAAGTAATATATAATGCTATTGTGTGTGGTGATGATTTTATTTATTTATTTTATTTCTTTACATAATAATTCTATTCTGTCAATGAAAAATCTGACAGAATTCTGTCTCACTCCAAAAAATCGCGAGGAAATGTGTTGTCGGTGCCACACTATCACACAAATAATGCATACATTGTTGTTTTCATACCCGCCTGACCTGAATTTCGATATTAGCGAATGGTCGCTAAAAACAAACAATTATCGAAAATTATATTAACTATGAATGTTCGTAGAATCAAACTTTTCTCGATAATTTCTCGTATTCCAGAATTTTAAAAATAACGATATCGCAATATTAAAATTTTCTGAATAAAATCTCGAACTAAATACTTCGAGAAATTATCTATTCCTTAAATTTCTCGAGGATTTATTACATAGATAAAAAAATCTAGTTTTTTGTTTGCGCATTCAAAATACTTAAACAAACAGAATCAAGTGTTATTCTTGAGTCATAGTTCATTGCGTTTGGTTGTAAGATATAGCGCATTAAAATTCATAGAGAATTTTGAACTAAAAGATGTAGACATAAACAACATGAAAATGATTAATATTGAGAGAAAAAACATTGATGACTTCTCTGGACGAAGTTGAAATTTGGACAAAATGTTTCAAATATTACCACTCTTATGTAAAAGACTTTATTAATTTTATTGTTCATTATATGAATTATTATTTTTGAAATGTAATTTTTTATTATTAATATATTTTTCTAATATCCATATATTTTTATAGAACAATAGCAAAAATTAACAAAAATGCTTTATATTAATCACGATTTCATTAAAATTCGGACCAAGTGAGCTGTGTATATGAATAAATCAGTGTGCCAAAATTTACGAAGATGGGAGGAAAACTAACCGTGCCTTCAATATTAGCCCATCTTCCGAAAATAATTTTAAAGTTCCTAAGTCCCGCACAAATGCCAATACAGCAATAATATTTGACGCAAATAAGTTTTATATAAGAAGAAAATCTAACGCAAAGTTTTATCGTAGTCAGCTCATAAGTACATAGTAAATTCCTTAAAAGTCACCATAACATTGTATTACATGTACATTAGACTACCCAAATTTTTAATTTTGCTTTTAATATGTGTGCAAAAAGTGGGTCTATCGGTCGTAAACCGGGTAGTCGACTTTGACTTTTGTCCTAAAAGAGTCTTAAAAGTAATTAAAATCTTTATTCTTTAATTTAAAATTTTGCGAAAAGAACTATATAAGCCTTTTTAACCAGCAAAAAAAGCAGAAATTTATGACATATTATAGCATATTATAAGCAATCAAAGTAGAAATTTAGGCATGGACCTTATTTAAAAAGGCCCTCGCTTTAATATGAGTATAGCCTGTTGGCAACGGTTTTTATTATTTTGTAGAGTAAGATTTGTATCTTTTATTTTTTTTGTCACGTATGCTGACTATTTTAGCGCAAATGGACCAAAATCTGATATTGAGGTATAAATTTTCTACTTATTACACAATAAGTTGGCATAAAATGCAGAGTACAGTGTTGCCGATTAACCAAAAATTATAAAAGTTGACGTGTTAATATGGTTATATATAAACACCTATTTTACCTTAAAAATCGGCTAGATATATTGAAAACATTCAACTTTTTTTACAATAGCTCGCAAATGAATAAATAAATTCTTTAATATTCGTATATGAATGCATTTGAATGCAATAACTTTCTTGATAAAGATTCTGAATCGGAGATGAAAAAGTTACATTTTAAATGTTCAAAGCAAGCCATTACGGAAATAAGATATCTTACTTTTAATTAACCTTAATAACGTCATAAACTGGCCTTAGATATAAATTATTAAATAAATTGCAACATGTTCCTTTTTGAACAATACTAAAACAAGAGAGAAAAGAAATTTAGAACTGAATCGAAAAAAAAACAAATATTCGTTTTTCAATGAATTTTTCTCATATAAGTGAATTGGCTAGTTCTTTTGAAAACATATTTTTATTTAAATATTTGCAAGCTATTATGATTAATGTTGTCTGTTTTCAATATATCACATCGATTTTTAAAGTAAAAGAAGTGAAAAGGTGTTTATCTCTAAAAATATTAACATGTCAACTTTTATAATTTTCAACTGATCGGCAGCACTAAAATTTTGAGCTATTGTTTTATCTAAAAATGATTACAAATTACTAGCTATAATGATCCAAAAAGTCATGCTATACTCTGCATTATATGTCAGTATTTGTGTAAAATGCAAAAAATCGATACCTAAAAGTCGGATTTTGATCTATCTGCGCTGTAATAGCTTGCGTAATATATTGATTTATTAAGACTACAAATTTTACTCTACAAAATAATAAAAACCATTGCTAACAAGCTAGGTCCATATTAAAACGAGAGCCTTTTTGAAAAGGTCCTTGATAAAGATTTGCTTTGATCGCTTATAACATCAAACAAAAACAAAAAACAAAAAAATTTCTGCTTTTTATTCTGATTAAAAAATTTTATATAGTATTTTTTTTGCAAAATGTTATAAAAAATAGTTATAACGCAATAAAGATTTTAGTTACTTTTACGACATTTTTTTGGACAAAAGTCAAAGTCGACTAACCGGTTTGCCAATTTTTACACACATGTTCTTGTTTTAGCCCCATCATAATCCCATACATTTCATGGGTGGTTTAATGTACATGTGTTTTACAGAAATTCAAGTTATATCCAACCTTATATGAACAAGCCGATAATTGACTGTAGGTCCCATGAAAGACCTTCACCGAAAATATTAAAAATGCATGGTGTAGGGTATCAAATGATCGAATTTGACCGAAAACTTGTTGCTTACTTTTTTTTCGAATAAATTCGCTGATATTATTACCAAATCATATAAAAGATCATCTTAATATATTATTTAAATGATGGATATACGCCCTTTTACTTGTTCTTAGTTTGATGCATTAAAACTCAAAAGGTAATAAATTTTATATATTTTCTTTCTACTCTGAAGTTTATGTTTCATTTGAATAATGGTTTGTACTCCTATTATTCAAAAACACCTAAAATCGTACCTTTAAAGACATCTTTTCAGTGAAATTGGCGGATACGAGTATTTGAAATTATTTTTGTGTAAATAAGTGTAAGTTGGTTACTAAATCAATATTATGCAAAAATAACTCATTTTGAAAAGGTATTTTTAGATGCCCTTATACGCTGTCTTAAGTTTGAAATAAAACATAACTTTAAAAATTAAATCAGCATTTAATTTTAAGCTTAGTTTAGACGGTATGTTAAATCAGCAAATGTATGTTGAAATTCGTATGCTTAAATATATTACCAAATGTCTGTGTCAGCATATTCTATATTTTAGGTATTTTGACGATTTGTTTAAAGTAACAAATTTTTTTGCTTCAACATTAAAGTTGCCTATGTTCAAATCTCAAATGGGTCAATATTCTTTTTTGCAACGGATTCAAATCTCAATTAAGCTAATAAATAGTTTTTTCTTGTACGTAAAAAATTCACAATAATAAACAACTATTTTAGCGGCTTAATAAAAATGGCTGAATTTTTAAAGATTAGTAGTTGGCCGAGCAAAACCATATAATACATATGTAATCAAGAATTTTGGGGAGGTTACAAAAGATTTAGAAAGTAATTCTTTTGTGGGCTATAAATATTAGGGTAAACGCATAAAAAACCTTTGGAAGTGTGGGGTATAAAAAGAAAGAACATTTTCATATTGTGTTTGCTTAAAAAACACAATATTTTGCTGCTTGTAACAGAAATACTATTGAAATATTAATTATATTTGCTAAAAAAATTTTCATATGCTGAAAAGTGTGCAAACACTTTTTAACAAATACCATATTTGACAGGAAACGTAGAAAATTTGTTATGAACTAATAATTTTGTGTTTTGACGATATGCTAAAATCGTTTACGTAATATGTTGGCACTGGTAACAAAATTTTCAAAATAAATATGCTGATTGAAGAAATCGTCTAAACCTACCTTTAGATTGGGAACAAAATGGAAATAAATGATAATAATGATAATAACGATAATAATTCCAAGTCGTTAGTAGTGTCAATATAAAATAATATTCTTAATTTTTTGATATCGTAAACGAATCACTAACGAATATTTTTACGTTTCGCTACTGATATCACTAAAGGTTTGCTATTAGTACAGTAGACGAACCTACTAGATCGAAATATTTGCTGCCAAAAAGTGAACTCAAAGAGCTCACATTCGGAAATTTTCGAACGGTATTAACTGTTCCACAAAATGTAACTCTGATCGTATAGAAAATGCTATTTTATGAAATTTTTCTAAAAACAAATGCAAGTAGGACACACTTCTCAAAAAAGCTGTCACATATATTCACTTTAAATCTACACTATCATACTTTTTGGACAGACATACGTTTTTTGACAGATCTAACGATTGAATAGGATAATGAATCATTAACTTTTTAAGTATAAACAATGTAATTATAATTTATGTACAAACTATAAGCATTGGGGAGCCTCGCTTTAATATCTTTTGTTGAATTTGAGAAGTCAATAAAACTGTATAAATAACTAATTCTGAATCCGATTCGGTACTTGAAGTAATTGAAATTTTACCAAGAGGAAACTCTTTCAATTTTCCCTTGAAGTAGAACTATGGTGAATGATATATTGGAAATTATTCTACTATTTTTCAAGGCTGGTAGCTTAATTAAGCCAAAACGACTCCGGCAAGATGAAATAGTAGACAAATAATTATTTTACGCCAAATACTCGTGGTACCTTTGCACTATCTGAGTACTCAACTGAGTTTATTAATTAGTCTATTAAGCAATTAATCAAATTCGCTTTTCTCAATTTTTTTTAATTCTGCTAATGCATTGATTCATATACTACTTGGGGTCTTGATGTCGACCCATGAAAACTAAAAATCCAACAATATTTATACCCTACACCACCATAGGTAGTTTGTGATGATGTTTGTAACACACAGAAAAAACCTTCCAACACACACCTTAAAGTATACCAATCGACTCAAGATTACTTTTTGAGTCAATCTAACGATGTCCGTCCGTCTAGCTGGCTGGACGGCTGGCTGGCTGTCCATGTTAACCTTGTGCACAAAGTACAGGTTGCAATTTTGACGCGGTTCTTTCATGACACAAAGACGAAACCTATTGAAATTGGATATGATCGGTCCATTTTTTTCACCTAGCCCCCATACAAATGTCCTCCCGGAATAGGGGTTTAACGATCATAAATGCCTTAAATATGGCAATATTTTAATGAAATTCGGTGCAAGGAAGTTTTGTACAAGTATCAATAATTGTGCCAAATTTCATGAAGATTGGTCCATAATTGACCATAGCTCCCATATAAAACACTCTTCGGAAAATCACTTTAACGTGCATAAATTCCATACGAATATTAGTATCAAGTTAATACTCGACACAAATAAGTTTTATATAAGTAGAAAAAAACATAGTTAAATTTTGTTAGAATCCATAATTTACCATAGCTCTCATATAAACCCACTTCCAGGAATCGCCCTCAAGTATATAAAATCATCTAGATGTATCAACGCATTATTTTATATTTGTATATTTTATTTTACATTTACTAAAATTGGAAACAGATTCATTCATTCATTTTATTTCTCATCATATAGAAACATTTGCATGTATTTCATATATGTTTTGAAAAATTCGAATTTAAAAAATGGATATAACCGTTTCGGTATAACTACTGGAAAATTATATCGCATTATTTGGTTTTATTTATGAAAAAAAAATCAAATATAAAAATTTTTCGTGAAAAATTGTAAATGGAGATCCCAGAAGTTTTTCTTGCGATACCAAATTTTCATATTGTTCCTTTGGCAGAAATATGAAATAAATCCGAAAAACACAAAAAAGGAACTTTTTCATTTTGATCCAGCTCACGAAAGGGAAAAGTTTTTACGATTTTGAAAAACGGTATCTTAGAATGTAGTAAGTTTTTATTTTAGTTGAGAACATCGATACTTTTACCTTAATGTACCTATGTATACAAAAATAAGAATATTAGATGAGTTGTTTTTTTTTTTATATATTGTATTATTTTGGTCTCATTTTTAAAATATTTATGTGTAAAATATTTAAATATCCAAATTTTTTGAGAAATGTCAAAATTTCAGACAAATTTAGATCTGATCCCAATTTTTGTTATGACGTTAAATGCGCGTCCCAGAGGCCTATCTTGCGGTACCAAACTTTTATATTGTTCCTTTGGCAGAAATATGAAAAAAATCTGAAAAATTCGAAAAAAATAGGTTTTTTCATTTTGATCCAGCTCAGGAAAGTATAATGCCAGAACAAAAATTTTGAGAAATGGTATCTTAGAATGAAGTAAATTTTCATTCGAGTTGGGAACATCGATAACTTATTTTCTCTCCATACAAGCGGAGTCATCCTAAAGTACATACATATATGGGTCATTAGCAAAAATGTTTAACCTGACTGAAACTGAATTTAATCTTTAATAAGTTTTGTGGTAATATCATCTTAAACAAACGGATTACAGATCTGAACTCACACGACTTGAAACTAATAGAGTGCAAAATTTTAGCACTATTGGTTTCATTTTATAATCATGACTTTTCACAAAGTTCAAAAACTTAGAAAAAGGGCTAAAAATTACTTAACGTTTTCCCATTCTTCTACACTGTTTGTTCGCCGTTTATACTTTTTAATCTCATGCGATCTTATATAAACTAATCTGATTTTGCAGGTAATTTCTACACCTTTTTCGTTGTTATGCAGACTTTCAACAGTTACATACAGGATAGTCAAAGTTTTTTTTTTTTTTTTTTTTTTTTTTTTTTGTGCGGAGTCCTCAACGAAATACAAATTTTGAAATAGAGATTAATACTTGTTATTATGCGTATTTTGCGCTATATCTTGTTGATGTGGCCGAAATAGCCATAATTGACATAAATAGTAGGATTTTGTAATGCTTAACGAAAATGTAGAGGCGCATCAAAAAATTTCGAAAGACAAACATTTTATGGAACAAAAAAAAAATTCTTGAATTAAAAAAGAATCACAATATTAGATAGCATTTCTTTATAATAAACTATAATATAATATACCTTCGTATAATATATATAGTAATAATTTAAATTCGATCCGCATTTTTAGCAAAATTTTTAAAAATCGCGATTTTTAGTGTAATGAAAATTTTTTTAAATTTTACTAGAAAACCTTAAAATATGCCATAATAATACCATCAAACAATGAAAATATCATAAATTTTATGTAAATAACTCAGTAGGTTTTGATATTACGCGTAATTTTTGCCAGAATTATACATGAACTTCTATTTTGTAAAAATGTTTATATGTTCAACTTAAATCCGTTATAACGTTCGCACCTCCTGCACGAAATGATTAACGCGAACTCATTACACATGCATTCGAGTCACTGTATATTTATACAAATGGATATTAATATGCCATAAAAAAATAATAATTTTTTGTTTTGTTTTAAAGGCCTAAAATCAAAAATTTTTAATAATGGCCCATATGTACAATTTTTTTTTTTTTTTTTTTTTTTTAATTAAAAAATTTTCTATTATATTATTTTGTATTTATTTTTTTAGATCGTGCAAACCGAAGAAGAAAGTTCAATACTAATGCGGCGCATGCTTATCAAAGTTGCCGATGTTAGCAATCCTGCTCGACCAATGATTTGTTGCATCGAATGGGCACGACGTATTGCCGAAGAATATTTTACACAAACTGACGAAGAAAAAGCAAAAGAATTACCAATCGTTATGCCAATGTTTGATCGAGCAACTTGTAGTATACCAAAAAGTCAAATTGGTTTCATAGAATACATCATACAAGACATGATGCATGCTTGGGACAGTAAGTATCATAATGATAATAAAAAATCAAATAACTGAGAGTATTATTTTACATTTATTATTTTACCATTTAAGGCTTCATTGATATGCCCGAATTGATAACTTACATGCAGATTAACTATTCACAATGGAAAAAATTCGAAGAACAGGGCATTCATACCCTTGCCGAAGTAAAGGCTAAGCAAATGTCTCTTATGAATAAAAAATCAGCTCTCAAATAGCACATGGCGTTTAGGAGATTATTTTCGGGATTGCTTAAGCCGCAATCGCTACAACTCCAATGTGCATTCTCTATTGGTGAAAATGAAATAGAGGAATATATTCAAAAATAAATCGCCAATAATGGACTTGAGAGAAAATATGTATCTACTCAAATGGAAACAATCTTAAGTTAAACTTATCTAATGTATAGATGATTAAAAAAAAACAAAAACACACGTCTACCAAAGGTGTCGCAAAAATAAACTTTGCCACAAAAATATCTGTTCAGCATAAAAGAAAATATTTAAATAATAAGTTGAAAGCAAAGCGCTGTATTTGTTAATTATAAGTTCGTGTAATCTTTAAAACAAAATACCTACTTTTTCCCCATAATTCAACGACTTTAAAAAAACTTTTTATATTTTTACAATCTTGCGTCCACGATTACTAATTACTTTTTAGTATGTAATATCTCCTTTTAATATGATATTACATATCTATTTCCTTTTCATTTACTATCCATCACAATTGTCACTTACATCTCTCTAGAATTTAGATAATTTCATTAATGTTGTTTGTATATTTATCAAGTCAATGAATGTTCTTACTTTAGTATCATTTACATGTAATAAAAAAATTTGTACCGCAAATTATGAAAAGTTACGAGTATGAGAAAATCATATAAAGATGTTTGATCAATGAAAAAGTAAAAACGAAGTTTCTCTGCAAGAAATGTTCATTGAAATATTTTTTATTAAATGGCGTACAAAAGTTAGTTTTTTTTTACTTTTTTTGGGTTGGGCTCAACTTAAAAAATTCCCACCCAAATACTTATGTATGTATGTAAGTATGTATGCATGTAAACATTATCACATAACCACTAACAGCATGTGTTTAGGATGTCGATTTCATATACTATACGTACTCGTATAGTATTTATTGATTAAATGAATTTAGCATCAAAATATGCGTATTTTTATAAACTTTTAAACCACTAATGATGTCATTCAATAATAGATTACCTGGAATATGGGCCATTATGAAAAATTTTTAACCTGGCTGAAACTGACTGAAATCCTTAATAAGTTTTGCGGTAATACTATTTTAATCAAATGGGCTACAGATCTAAGCTCACAAGACTTGAAACTAATAGAGCGCAAAATTTTATCACAATAGGTTTCATTTTATAATCACTATTCAAAGTTCAAAAACAAAAACAGGGCTAAAAATTACTTAACTTTTTTCCCATTCCTCTAAGCTTTTTGTTCGCGCGTTTATACTTTTTGATCTCATTCGATCTTATATAAACTAATCTGACCTTATGGATAAATTCCATACTACCTTTGTTATTGTGCAAACTTTCAACAGTTAAATATAGGGTAATAGAGTTTTGATGACAAAATTTTTTTGATTTTTTAAATTTTTTGGATTTTTTTATGTGGAGTCTGTGCGCCCCTCAACTGAATACAAAATTTGAAATAGAGACTGATACTTGTAATTGTGCGTATTTTGCACTATATCTCGTTGATGTGCCCGAAATAGTCAACGTAGTAGATAGTCTCAAAGTTTGGAAAACAAGGGCGAACATTTTTCAAAAAGTCAGTTTTTCGCAAGGCACTTTCACTGTTTCATATAGAATAGCATGGATTACTGCGTGAACTTAGTTTTTTTGTTATTTTACATAATAAAATCGAGGGAGCAGTAAAAATTAAATTAAATAAAAAAAATTTATGAACTTTTTGTTAATTTCCCAAAAATTGCACTTTTTGTTTTTGTACCTTTATATAGAAAATTGCAATTTGTTAAAATTTCGGATATATATATATAAGTGACGATAAATATAATTGATCGGAACCATAAAAAACTCGGACACTTTTGTCAAAATATATTTTGCTAAGGCATATCGCAAAGACAGCATGAAATTAGTCGTAATTAGCATAAAGAGGTGGAGTTTGCAATGCTTAACGGAAATATAGAGGCACATCAACAAATTTTGAAAAATACAAATTTTATTGACCAAAAGATATATTTTATGGACCAAATATATTTTCGTATTATACATGGAAAAATAACTCAGATTCGAACTCCATTTTTTGTAAAATTTTAAAAATCGTAAAAGCATTGAAAATATCATAAATTTTATTTGTGTAACTCAGTTGGTTTTGATATTAGATGTAATTTTGACCAGAATTATACATAAACTTCTAGTTTTTTTTTTTTTTTTTTTAAGGCCCAAAATTTTTGATAATGTGTATATAGATTTAGTTGAGTAACATTAGCCAGTTAAACCAAGTTTAGTATATACTTTCATAACATACATTGCTGAATAAAACAAAAACAAATTTTAAAAACATTTCTTTAATTCACAACCTATTGCTTAGTAGTTTGGCGTTTTTGTAATCACTGAAGCTTCAGATCTTAGTTTTTTTCTTTTTCATAATTTTCATCGTGGCTATAATATTTATCTTGTGACAGTAGATTTTCTATATTTTTATGATGCTTGGTTTATATTATATTGGTAATAGAAAGTCATTAAGTCTTGTGTTACTGAAATATATCCTTATGCCGCTTTTGATGAAATTTTGGCAGTTAATGGTTATTTATTTACTTTATTAATATAATCCGTCTTTAATATGACACAGAAAATGTAGAGCGCCCGCGGTTAGTCTTGCGTTAGTATAATATTATACAGCATATTTGGTCGAGAATATCAATGGCGTCTTTAGTTTTATTATAGAACTCATAAGACGAAGTAGATCTGTAATCATTAATACTTTATAATATAGCTATAGGAAATAGGGCTTTCCTCATCGTCATTGTGGAGCCAATCGCAAAATTTTTATTAATAAATCTGTATCTCCTAATCTACTGGTCGGATCGAATTGAAATGTATTGAAGAGTTGTAGAGAAGGACCTAAGCTTTCAAAAAATCTTATCACAGATGATAAGCTACACAGTGTCAAATTTCCTACCTTCATTATGTAAAAGTATCAGAAAAACCGTTACTTCTACAAATCAAGTCCGATTTTAAAGATTTTTTTTATTTCTGTAAACTGCTTGGCCAAATAAAGAAAAAAATAAGCTTACTTATTTAAGTTATTGCTTACAGTTGAAAAGATATTTACGCTTAAATTTTGAATTTTTGATTTTTTGCTTCGACTTTATTTCGTTTTTAGTGAATAAATCCTTAGGTTTATGAGAAAAAAAATTTTTTAAATATTCTGTATTTGAAATATATTTCAAAATAATATGCTGAAAAAATTATATGATCATATTTGTCCATATTCGTAAAAAATATTCAGAGTCAGCGCTCTGAAATTAGTATGAAAAAGGGTTATTTTTTACAAAAATATAATACTATTCTTTCACTTTTTTCTTAAAATTTTTTAAATAAAAAATCTGTTTCTTTATATATTTCAAAAAATAAGGCTTCATAAATGGTTAATAAAGAAATTCTAAATTGATTTAGGTTTACACCCTACATCCAACATTGGTCGAGAGTTGAATTTTAGAAAAAAGTTTAATTTTTATCGATTAATAATAAAAAACGTCACACGATTTTTTTTTAATTTTTTTGACGATATTTATTCTTAAAATAGATTCAGATCGATTTGACATTAAACTGCTTCCCGCGTGGCCAAAACCGAATACAGTAGTGCAGATTATATGAAAAAAGACAATTATTTAAACTTTTTTTAAACTGCGTAAAAAAAAATATTACCATAATATTTGCACTATTATTTCTAATGTAATGTTTTAAATAGATATCAGTCCTCTTGTAGCTTATCTCTTGTTATCACAAGATGATTTTTTTGAAAGCTTAGGTCCTCCTCTACAACTCTTCCATACATTTCAATTCGATCCGAACAGTAGTTTAGGAGATACAGATTTATTACCTAAACTTTTGTGTTTTTCCCCACTATGCGTAATAATGAAAATATATTTATGTGTAGCTGAAATTATTTTTATTTATTCCCAAAAAAAAAGTATATATATATATATATATATATATATATATATATATATATATATATATCACTATAGGAGCAAATATAAATAACATAATTACAACAAAACAACTTTTCAATATTTTATCTTAAAAGGAACAAAAGTATGAACTTTTCATATATTTTGCAAAAGATATATCGACTTTTTTCGCATGATGTATACCAACTTTCATGAAAATCCAAACAGCCGATCAGAAGTTACAGATTTATTTCCAAAAAATTTTGATTCTGCCCCACTGTGCAATGTGGCAATACTACTTTTATTTTTCATCTTGTTTTAAGAATTTTCCGAAAATTCTTTATAGTTCTATTCTTAAACAATGAAAATAATTAAGTAAATAACATTTTTATTCCAAATTTTTATTACTTTAATATTATTTTGTTTTTTTTTTTTTTAAAGAAAACAAGCATGTTTAAAAATTAAAATCTTTATTTTTACCCAAGCTTGCCTAAAAACTTTTTTAATTTCTATATAAAAGTAGAAATGCCAGTTTTAAAACCGATTAAAAAAACTATATTAAAAATGTTTCTACAATATTAACTTTAACAAAAAATACGTAAATATGTTTCTAAACACCTATACTTAATAATTCCATGTTAAAAAAAAACTACTTTTTATAGAATGAAACACAAAAAAATTGAAAATTTTAGATTTTCGGTTTTTACCACTGTGATTAAAAATTGCAAAAAATCTATGACTTTGACGGTGCACTACGTTTCCTTTCATTTTGTAAGTGATTGACTTTTCGGGGAAAATAAATTTGATAACGATCTCCATAAAAATTGTATCATATTATTTATTCTGCTATGAAAAATAACTAAATTTACTTTTAAAAAACAAAAACAACAACATTTTGTATGGTTTTACACCATGTACTTATGACATTGTTTTCACAATCCACAGTGATTCCAAAACGCTTTTTTAAATAATTCTGTAACTTGTGACACGTTAAAGATAGCTGAATAAAATTTTACACGACCAGAGCTGCGGTGTTTTCGAGTTGGTTTGGAGGAGAACAGTACCCTAGCGGGTCAGAGGGTAGTAGGTGGATCTCCAAAGTTAGTCATCTCGGGTATGTCTTTTTTTAATCGTCAAAATTAAGAAATTTTTAACATAGATAGTCCTTGTAAATCTCTACCAAAAAAAAAAAAACAAAAAATAAAATAAAACGCTTACATGTGCAGGCTATCTCTTTTGGTTTAAGAGATATTTTTTTTATATGCTTTTAAACTTGGCGGGCTTAATTTGGATCCAAATTTTTTTCCTTACAAAAATTTTAAAAAATAAATAAAGTGAAACTTTAAAAAATCCACATTTTTTGGTTTTTTTTCCAAAAAGGTGGTTATATTTTTTCACTTATAAAATTTGTTTTTGTTCTCTATTATATAATTTTTTTAATTCTTTCAATAGAAATTTTAACGAAGATGCATGTAAAATTAAACCGAAGACGCTCCTCACAAGCCCTATCCAAAATTTGTCAATTGGGATAAAATAAAATTGTGTAACTTATGTTAGGAAAACACACAAACAGCTTTCCTGACGGACGACTTTTATAACGGCCGGTGATGATTTCAATGAAAAAGTCAATCTTTAAAAGATGTTTTTCGCGGATTGATATTTTGGTCATTTTAGTACAAAAAAGTGTGAGAATTTTTAATTCTTTAATTTTAGAACAAGTTTATTCACATTTATATATAAACACAACAAGTCCGGATTCCTTTACATAGACCGCATTGTTAAATTAAACAAAAACTTAGACGGCTACGGAAAATAAGCAAAAATATTATTTATTTTCTTTTCATTGCTTTTTTTACTTTAAACATTTTTCAATTTTGTTTACGAAATTCATATAAATTTTTAAAAATATGGTAATATTTTTCATGAGAAAATTAAAGCAAAAAAAAAATCCGTAGAGAATTTAAAACAAAATTTGTCTTTAAACCGAGCCGCATTGCGCATTTTGTGTACCAATTTGTACAGAAATTGACGAACCGGGCTTGTTGTGTTTATACGTGTATGTCAAAATTTCAATAAATATCTTTCAGTAGGCTATCTTTCTTCATTTAAATTTCATTTGAATTTAAATATTAATATTATTTTTCAAAAAAGCGCTTCAAATCTTAGTTTTCAATTTTTCGGGACACACTCCACACTCTTACGAGTTCAAAGAACAAAATACTTATACATAAAGCTTACATCTGAATATAAAACAACAACAAACCTTTCATCCCAAGCATCTTTGGGTTTGTTTTACATGCATTTTCGTTAAAATTTCTATTGAAAGTATAAAAAAATAAATAGGACAGAACAAAAAGCAAATTTTATAGGTGAGAAAATATCACAATTTTTTGGAACAATAAAAACTCCCTCAAAAAAGTGGATCTTTTTAAAGTTTCAACTTCAGACTAATATATAGATCCATATATTATACTTAAAATTTTAAAAGGAATTTTGTATGTATTCTAGGATCCAAATTAAGCCCGTCAAGTTTAAAGGAATATAAAAAAACCAATCCAAAAATGAGGGACAAATTTATTTCTTCCTAAATATCTCTTTAACCAAGAGAAATAACCTGCACATATAGGCATATTTTTGTAGAGATTTACAAGGACTATCTATGTTTAAAATTTCTTTACAAAAAAATCATAAATGAAATTTTGATGATTTAAAAAAATGACATCCATGAGATGACCAACTTTGGAGGTCCCCCACTATCCCCTGACCCGCTAGGGTAAACTCAAAAACACCTCAGCTCTGGCTGTATCAAAATTTTATTCAGATATCTCTAATGGATCACAAGTTACTGTGCAATCGCAGTAGAAATAACCCATACGACTTACAATTGGTTGTGAATTAAGTAATTATATTTTATCAAATATTATAAACAAATAAATTAGTTGCATTAGTTTTTCTTTTTTGTTAATAGAATTTGAAGTATTTCCATAAATTTTACAAAAAATCACATTTATTTTTAAAAAATAATGTGGTAATTATAATAAATTTGATTCCAGTTTTAATCTATCACTAAAAATCAACATTGCACAGTGGTCCAAAATACTTTTTTTGGAAATAATTTTGTAACTTATGAACCGTTGGAGATATCTAAACAAAATTTCGTATGGTCAGACCTGAAGTGCTTTCGAGTTGATTTGGTGGAACACAGGTCCCTAGCAAGTCACGGGGTAGAAAGTAGACCTCCAAGGGTGGTCCCCGCGGGTATGTAATTTTTTTAAATTCACTAAAAATTCATTTATGACTTGAACGTAAAAAAATTTACATGTGGATAGTCTTTATAGATATCTATAAAAACATATCTTTTAGTTTAAGAGATATTTAGGTCAAAGCAAATTTTACCCTCATTTTTGGCCTATTTTTTATTTTTTTATTAGTCTTTTAATTTTTGAGCTAAAAAATTTTTTGAATATATTCACCAGATTTCCTACAAAATTGCTGCATAAATCATATAAATATATCTATCCAGAAAAAAGTTTTTTAATCTGATATTGAAACTTAAAAAAAATTCACGTTTTTGGGGTTACTTTCCAAAAAGGTGGTAATATATTTTAACTTCTAAAATATTTTTTGTTTAAACTTTCAAATTCAGATTAATATAACTTTTTATCGGATAGATATATTTATATTATTCTTGCAGCAGTATTATTTAGAATTTTGTAAGCTTGGTGGCCAAAAATTATGGCCCCCAAATTGAAAAGACTTAAAAAAAACTAGGCCAAAAATTACGGTAAACTTTGCTTTGACCTAAATATCTCTTAGCCTAACATGTTTTTTGTAGAGATTTATAAATTTTTTTTATATTCAGGTCATGAATGAGTTTTTAAAAAAATTACCTACTCAAGATAATCAACTTTACCCCTGTGACCCTAGGGAAAATTTTATTCAGATATCTAGAACGGTTCACAAGTTACGGTATTATTTCCAAAAAAAAAAAAAAATGTTTGGGACCACTATATATCGTTAATTTTTAATTTCTTTGATGTTTAACTTAACAACATATTAATCCAAATATAACTAACATGTAAACTACGTTAGAAAATTATAGATCTATATTTCATTTGATATCTAATTTTATCAAGTTATTACGAAATTCTCAAACAATTTACGTTTAAGAATTATTTGAGAATAATATTAATCTCGATAATTATTACTGTTTATTTATTATTTATTTCAAATTTTGTTGAATATTTGATATATTACATATGGTATCAAATGGAATATCGATAATTTTTCAAATCTCTGACTTTATATTTGAGCTAAGAAAAAAATAAATAAATTTTGTTATACATAATCATATGTATGTGGGTAGAAAATAACAATTAAATATATTAAAACAATTGAATAAAATATATGTAAATATTTCAATTAAGTTTAGTCAAATATACATACAAATATTTCTTATTACGTATTTATTTGTAAAAATTATAAATTTGTTAAAATTGTATTAAATTAATATGTATGTAAACCAGAGTTGGGGGCAATGAATACATTCTGTAATCTGTTACGTCAACAATTAGTTGTAAGAAGAAATTGTTTTTTGTTTTTATCAATTAAATTAAACAATTAAACATGTAAATGAAATTTCCCTACTCTGTCTTATGCATACTATATGTAAAGTACCTACTTATATATACGTATAATGTAAAAGTAATTTTACATTTATGACAATCTCTTAAAAACCAGAAAAAAGAAACAAAATTTATATAAAAATAACACTAAAGAAATATATAGAATATCTTATACAAAAACTAACTACTCTTATACAAATCGTAACAATTTTTCCAAAAACAAGATTTTTAAGCAAATAATTTATACAATAAAAATTAGCAAAATTTAATTATCCTTATTTGTTTACTATAATTACTATTTAATATTGAAGTATACTGTATACAAACATGCTTCCTAATGATTAAAATATGACTGACAAAATAATAAAAACATAGAAACTTGTATACTATCTAAGCATTAAATTAATTTATTATACACATACTTAAAATTATTTTATTTTAAGCCAATAGAAAAAGGCTTATCTCGATTTTTTTTTTAATTTATTTTTCTAGTAGTTTTCTTTTAAACACATATCCGGTAAAAAATGTGAATAAGTTTTGTCTCCTATTATCTGGATTATTTTCTAAGTAGTTTCGAATTTAATGAATATAGCCAAAGATACTTTCAAACGACAATACTTGGAATTAATTAATAAAGCGATTCAGAGTCGATTGGTATTTAAAAAAAATGGGTTTGTCATTCCGTGTGTAAGATGTCGAAATATTCGTCTAAGACCCCATAAAGTATATATATATATATATATATATATACTGGTGCATATTCCTATAAATACATTTAAAATTTTTGTTTTTCTTTGAGCTATATTCGTTTCTCTTATCCAATGATGTGTTGTTACAATAACTCGCGATATAACGGTACTTTTTTATGTAAGAAATATTTGTTTCTTGCTTTTGTTGTTTTCTTTAATTTAGCAATCAAAACATATTGGCATATCATTTCAGTGGAATATTCCTATCTACGCAGTCGATAACAATTTGTCCAAAAACTTTTTGTAAAAAAAAGATTTTAACAGTTTTAGTTGTTTCACTTAAGGTAAGTTTTTGATAACAACATCTCTGTTTCCTAGAAATATTTTTGTTTTGATTGGAAAATTTCATCAGCTTAAAGGATGCCTAAAGGAACTTTTCTTACAGGCCAAGAAAAAATTCAAATTCAATTTTTTCGTGATGAAGGCTGTTTTAGCAGAGAAATTGGACGAAAAATTAACTGTTCGAAAGGAGTTATTCGAGGCTTTCTTAAGAAAGGCCAGAAATAAGGAGTGCCGAAACCAACAAGAGGTAATCAAAAATTAACAAAAAGGCAAATTAATAAAATAAAAGAAGTCACCCGCAATAAATTAAATGCTACACAAATAAAAAATAAACTTAACCTTCCTGTCACTTCGAAACATGCGAACAGATGTTAACATAAAATGGAAGAAACCAAAATGTAAGCCAATGTTAAAACAGCATCATAAGGAAAATCATTTAAAATTTGCGCGCAAATACTTGAAATGGACAGATGAGTTGAGTAAAGTAATCTTTTCTGATGAAACAAACAAATTCAATTTGGATGGTACCGCTTCATATTCTTGCTATTCGCATGATTTGATGTCAAACGAAATTTGTATGTCGAAACGCAATTTCGGTGGAGGCAGTGTTATGGTTTGGGCAGCCCTTTCTGTTGCAAGAAAATCAAAAATATGTTTTGTTCCAACTAAAATTAACATTGCAATTTATAATGAACTGTTGGAAGATGCTCTTCTTTAATTTATGGATGTAAAACTGGATGAAGATTGAATATTCCAACAGAATAACGATGCAATCCATGTCACGAACCAGTCTAAATCGTGTTTTAATGAACAATGCCAAACCGAATTTTTGAAGCTATCCAAAAAAAATATTAATAATACTAAATTGATTCATTAGTTTAAATACGTATATAGGAAAATACCATAAAAATGGCATTAAACTACTAAAATTACAATGAAAAAATTTTATGTACATTTAAAGTTTTTTTGTTATTAATTTTTTAAGTAAAGTCAATAAATAATTTAAAAAATTAATTTGTAGTAACTTAATTATTTTTCAGCCTCATTTTGTAAATTGATTAAAAAAATTGACGTGCGTTTATAAGAATATATATATATATATATATATATATATATATATATATATATATATAATGTGTGGGGCTAACAATTCAGAAGTAGCGTAGGAAACTGCTATTTTTAAGTAGACGTGGTATCCTGTCAAGACACAGCATATCCTATAACATCCTCCAGTGCAAGCACTATCTGTTTGTCAAATTTCATATAAATAGCTTCATTATTAACGTGCAAAATTTAAAAAACAAAAATGGTATCTAAGTAGGCGTAAAATGTGGCATAGGCGTAAAATGTAACATCCAATCTATATCAAACGTAGCCTGTAACCTCCACCTGCACTAGTACTTTCTGTATGTCAGATTTCGTGACAAATAATCAAATAAACTAACAATCTAACTTACAATACATTTTTATAATATACTAGCATTTAACCCGCTACCTCGTTAGCGAACTTGAAAGTCTCCTATATAGACCAGATACAAAAACTTTATTTATTAAAAAAAAAAAAAACAAATTTTACTGCCAAAAAAAAAATTAACTTCAGTAATATAATAATAAGAATATTGGAAACACTAAATGTTGAAGCTGCTAACATTAACATCGAAAGCTCTAGAATTCGAATATACTAGATTGTCCGTTAAGAACATTGTAGAAATAGAGCTTTCGAGAAGCATCTAGAAGGTAATGCAATGTATATAAATTGGCCGTGAGAACACCATCTAATTGGAAGCATCGTTAAGTAAAGACAAATTAACTGCCTTGGGTGTATATTCTTGTACATTATTAAAGTGTGCTGTGAAAAACTTGTAATTTAAGTGTGTGTGTATTAGAACACATAGTGACTATTTAAACTTTTATTATTGTACATTTTGAAATAAAATAAAGAGTCGTTACAATTTTTAAACTGCTAAACTGTTTTTATTTGCAATCAAAGTACCGGTTTATTTAAAAGAAAATAAACCACAGTTTTTAAAAGGTAAAAACGTAACAATATTGTAAAAGAAAATTTTTTAAATACTTGAAAAATAAGAGAAATAAACAGTTTGTTTGCTCTCCTGAAAAGTTGTGTTTTACTTGATAGAGGGTTTTGAATATCGGCCCTCAAATGTAATAAAAATAGAAGGAAAAACCTAGATTAAAACTTTCGATTTTCACTAAAAGAAACTATTAGGGCGAATTCAACTGTTAAACAAAAAAATAAGTACATCCAGTGAAGGTTTAAACAAATTAACTGCAAATGAATTAACTGAGGATTTTTTTTTCTTAATATTTTCACGATTTTACTACTATCTCCGATTTTCTGTATTCTCTTCCGCATTGTTATAATGAGTTTATAGCAGATCTCTACTGATATTTCATATCATGTTAAAAAAAAAGAAAATTGTGATTTTAAATTTTCTAAAGGTTTTTGAAGTGTTTCAAAATCGTAAGGGAGAAAGTAATATGTATAAGTAAAAAAAATATCATATTTTGAAACTAATCTACATGTTTACTATAAATAAAGCAGTCGCTTCTTTTTCAGCCTTGAAAAGAAAAAAAATTTATTTTTTTCCAGTCGGGAACTGGGCATAGAAAATTCACGCCATTCCTAAGGGAATGTGGAAGCGCTATTTTACTTTTCATCCGTACAAACTTGCTTCGTTCGTAATTCCTTTTTTACTGGTAACTTACAGAATTAATTTTAATTTATAAAGTATAAGAAGAAATTAGACTTTATGAATATTAATCAGTTAAAACTTTATTCCTAAATTTCAATACAAATACTAGCATTTACTAAATATATTTTTTAAATAAAATGCTATTTTTAAAACCAGTTTTTGTGTTTAAAAAAGCGGTCTATTCGACATTCGAATGATGAACAATTTGGAAAACAAACAATACTTAAGGCGAAAAAGAATCATGACATAGAGTCCGATATCCGATGTATTGGACCAACATCTTACCTCGAAAAACATCCCCAGACCATTACGTTTCTTCCACCGTACTTGAGAATATTTTTTATAATGATCATTAAAATTCCCTGTCCATGTTGCGTCCTACAATCCTAGCGCAGTTGATTTCAAACAAATTTGTTTTAGTTTTGTCGCTCCCTCAAATACTGCGCCATTTTTTGTCAGCCGTCTGGCACGATCCAATTTGAATGACTCCAGGCAAAGTTTATCATATATTAAAATTTTTTATCGAAGCAATGGAATTCTTCGGAATATTTTTCCACGCTAATTGGCTTCTGAAATCGCTCCCTAAAAACGAGGGTGTTTTTGCCAGGAGTAATAATGCGATTATCAGTTGTTATTGATTTTTTATTTTAGATTTCGAGATTTTCAATATTACATTTTATTTTAAAGATAAAGACCGATCCATGGGTTTGGCAATACGGCCGAGATTAAAACCATAAAACAATTTTTCTCTTCTCGCCTCTAGAACGCTTACTTCAGCACGTCTACAATGGTGCATATTCTTATAAGCGCACACCATTTTTTTAATAAATTTACAAAAATGGGACTAAAAAATAATTAAGGTGCTACAAATTAATTTTTTAAATTATTTATTAACTTCACTTAAAAAATTAATAACAAAAAATTTAAATGTACTTTAAATTTGTTTCCATTATAATTTTGTTGTTTATGCCATTTTTAATGGCACTTTCCTATACGCACTTAAAATAATGAACCAATTTAGCATTATTAATAATATGTTTATGAACCTTTGTTTTGGATAACTTCTAAAATTCGATCTAATTTTTCAAGAAAATCACTATCAATTTCTTCCCAGGCTTATTTACTCTATGCCCCCACAGATTCTCCATTGAATTTAAATTCGGAATAGTGAAATCATTAAACCAAGATTTATATTGGTTCGAGATATGGATTGCAGTTTTATCCTGTTGTAATATGCAACTTCAATCATTTTTCATTCATAAATGAGAGAAGAGCATTTTCCAACAGTTCATTATAAATTCCACTGTTCGTTTTAGTTGGAGCAAAACATATTTTTGATTTTCCTGCAGCAGAAATGGCTGCCCAAACTATAACACTGCCTCCACCGAAATTGCGTTTCGACATACAAATTTCGTTTGACCTCAAATCATGCGAATAGCAAGAATATGAAGCGGTACCATCCAAATTGAATTTGTTTGTTTCATCAGAAAAGATTACTTTACTCAACTCATCTGTCCATTTCAAGTATTTGCGCGCAAATTTTAAATGATTTTCCTTATGATGCTATTTTAACATTGGCTTACATTTTGGTTTCTTCCATTTTATGTTAACATCTGTTCGAATGTTTCGAAGTGACAGGAAGGTTAAGTTTATTTTTTATTTGTGTAGCATTTAATTTATTGCGGGTGACTTCTTTTATTTTATTAATTTGCCTTTTTGTTAATTTTTGATTACCTTTTGTTAGTTTCCGCGCTCGTATTTCAAACCTTTTTTAAGAAAGTCTCTAATAACTACTTCCGAACAACAAAAGCAAGAAACAAATATTTCTAACATAAAAAAGTACCGTTATATCGCGAGTTATTGTAACAACACAACATTGTTTTTGGTTAAACGAAAGGAATATACCTCAAAGAAAAACAAAAATTTTAAATGCGTTTATAGGAATATGCACCAGTATTAAAGATTTTTTAAATTATTCTGGTATAGTTAATTACGATTTGCAATAAAATTAAAAACTTGTTAAAGGCTGCCTCCAGGTTTATACTTAAAAAAGGAACATCCAAAGACTGGATTATCGTACCACTTCGTAATCTTCTATGAGTTCCTCATTAAATAACACAGGGTACAAAAAAACCAACACAGTGTACCGAACTACTGAAAATGAGTTATGCCAGTCACTGCCTACAATGAAAGAGTAGTTTATGAGGTTTCCAAAAACGCAAAAATTATTTTTTTGCCACGCTCCAAAATACCACCTTTTCTTTTTTTGTATATAACGTCGCTATTTTAAGTCCGATTGTAGAATCTTATATATGGTTGTTAATGGTTTAACAATTGCTTAAAATTTCTTTTTGGTGATTTTTGAATCTGACATCAAATGTCACTCCTGGTATCTCGGATACATCCCCCCTAATGTCCAATTATTTTCATATGTAATGATAGCCTTTTGTAAATCTACAATTTTTAGTATTTAAAGTATTTAGTTTTATGCATAAATAATAAAATTACAAAGGTTCAAAAAACTGTGTAAGCGTAAATCTATTTCACTTAACAAAATTGTTGAAATACTAATGTTATATTAAAAAAAATCTTTTATATGAAAAATAGTATTTATAACAAAGCGCTTTCATTACATATGAAAATAACTGGACATTAGAGGGATATATGCGAGAATCAGAAAAGACTTCAAGATCGGATTCAAAAACCAACAAAGAGAAAATTTAAGCGGTTGTCGAACCATTAACAACAACATACCTCATTCTACAATCAGACTTAAAATGGCGACGCACAGTGGGGTCAAACGAAAATTTTTTGGTAATAAATCTGAATCTCCTAAACTACTGGTCGGATCAAATTGAAATGTATGGAAGAGTTGTAGAGGAGGACCTAAGCTTTCAGAAAAATCATCTTGTACTCACCCTGTGATATCTCGTGTTACAGCTACAGGGTGTCAAAGTTGACTACCTCGAGTATGTAAATGTTAAAAAAAATCGTAACTTGTACAAATGAAGTCCGATTTTAAAGATTTTTATATTTCTAGAATGCGCTTGGCAAGATAAAGAATCTAAGTTATCTCTTACAGTTAAAAAGATATTTACGCTTGAATTTTAAATTTTTGATTTTTTGGCTCGACTTTCTTTCGTTTTTCGGGAATAAGTCCGGAGATATATGAGGTAAAAATTTTCTAAAAATATTTTGTAATTTGCTACATATTTCAAAATAATATACTGAAAGAATTTTTGGATTATCTCAATTCGTCTAGACGTGAAAAATATTCAAAGTCAGCACTCTGAAATTGGCATGAAAAATGGCTATTTTTTTACAAAAATATAGTACAATTCATTCACTTTTTTCTCAAAGTTCCGTTAATAAAAAAATTTGTTTCCTTATTAATTTCAAAAGATAAAGCTTCATAAATGGTTAATAAAGAAATTTTGAATTGATTTAAGTTTGCACCCTACATCCAGCATTGGCCGAAAATTGTCAATTTTAAAAAATAGTTTCATTTTTATCGATTAATAAAAAAAAAATGTCACGCGAGCTTTTTTAAATTTGGTACCCTTATTTTTTATAGAAATAGATTTAGAATGATCTAACACTAAACTGATTCCCGCCCGGCCAAAAACGAATGCAGGAGTGGAGATTTTATGTTAAAAGTCAGTTTTTTTAACGACTATTTTTAAAAGCATATTAAAAGCATATTAGCATAATATTTGTAATATTATTTCTTATGTAGTGTATAAAACACAAATCAAGCTTTCATTCCTAAAAAAATCAATAAAATAGCTCCAATAACCTATTTTTGGTAATTTTTCAAAAATAATTTTTTTTTTAATAGCTGAAAATCCAAAAAAATTTAATTTTTTTAATACAACTCCACTAATTTTGCAAATACTTTAAAAATGTTAAAAGAATATAAAAATAGACTTATTTACCAATTCAACGATATATAAAATGTTGATATAGGTCATTTAATAATAGTAATATAATGGCCTCAAAACTACCAAGGCACGTCAAAAGTTGCAAAATTCACTATTTTGTTCCGTATTTCCATATGTGTGTATACGTAACACTCAACTGCATTGCTTATTTTTGTTACGAGATAATAATACTTATTAATGAATCTATTTAAAGTGTTCATAATTTTTTTCTACTGAAAAGGTTTTTAAAATTACCTAAGTACATAAATAAGTATATTTTCCTTCGTTTTTTATTACATTTTCTTAAGTTTTTAAATAATTTACCTAGCTACTAATTAATGTATTATAACAAAAATGATTTTTTTACAATCGCATAGGTACATTTTTTGACGTACCTGTTTAAAACTACAGGTCATTAAAATAAACTGAATGAAATTGGAAGTTTTGAGCAAAAATTTTAATTTTTTAATTCATTTTTGCCTGTCACCATTTACCTGATATAAATATTCTTTTTCTATATATAAGTATCCTTATAAATATGCAGATTTATTAGTGAATTTGCCATTATAGAGATTACATTAAAACACTTTTCTATTTGCAAAGTAATCTGGGATAATCTATCTGATATTATAAATCATCCAGAAAAAATAAGAAAACTCATTGATACAGTAGTATCTTTTGGTTTAACTCTTACTGCAGAAGACAGTTTAAAGCTCGAAAATTTTTATAAATCATACGAAAAAAGGATGCAAGCTTCAGATTGGTCAATACCAAAGTTCAAGAAGAGAAATGAAGAGTGGTTGCAGGGAGAAATACCAATTTTCATCGGAAAGCAGAAAAAGGGTCGACCAAAAAAAAAGTTACGATGAAGTTCAGCTAAGAACAAAGAGTACCAAACAGGAATCTATTCTAAATTCACATACGAATGCCGAAATAGAAGATAAATTTAAAGCTTTAGTAACACGTACGTAACCAAAGGAAGTAGAAAAAGTTATAGATGTGTTACCAACAGCTTCTCCCAATCGATTACATCGGATAATCCAAAGCATAGTGACACCGAAATCAACATCGTCCTTTACCTCTGAAGATGCTTTAGCTCTAATATTAAATTTAGGATTATCAAGAAACCAATACGAGATTTTGAGGAAATCTATTAGCGAAAAAGGATATGATATCTTTCCCAGTAGCAAATCAGTGAGAGAAGCGAAAAGTAATATTTTACAGCCTATGGAGCACCCGGTTAATGCTTCTGTTAAAAGTGCTAAAGTTAATATATTGCAATTACTTGAAAATACTGCCTCTAGAATTATATCTACCTTCAGCAATGATAACATTGAAAAATGCAAAGACTCTGAACTTATTTTAATATTCAAATGGGGCTGCGATGGAACATCAGGATTTTCGGAATACAAACAACTGGATGGAAGTAATTCTGGAAATAATTATCCCTCGCTGTTTATAGCGTCTCTGGTACCACTTCGAATGCGCTTAAATAAGCCTTCCTCATCGACAAGAAATGACTCGCTTTTTGATGATATATGGATAAATTTAACTCCAGGTTCAAAATCCTTTTTGATTACACAAAAGAAACCACGGTTACAATAAACAGCATTGTCAACCAATTGGAAGAAGAAATTAAAGCATTGCCCCCAATATATGTAAAAGTATCAAACAGAACTATTAGAGTTACATTTCAACAACAATTAACGATGATTGATGGAAAAGTTGCAAACGCTATGACAGATACAACATCTACATGGAAATGTAATATATGTGGAAATATAAGATCACAATTTCAGGATAATTCTGAAGTCCTTGTTAATAAAAATTCTTTAAAATTTGGAATATCACCACTCCACGCAAGGATAAGATTTTTGGAGTTCTGCTTACATCTTTCATATGATATGAAGTACAGAAATATTCCCGGGCAGGAAAATGCTACAATAAAAAACAATTTGGAACTTCACGAATTACGAAAAGAGGAGAAGAAAAGAATTCAATTAGAATTCATAGAGCAACTCGGATTAATAATTGATAAATCTCTACATGGCTATGGAAGCTCAAATGATGGAAATACAGCAAGACGTTTCTTTGAAAATCCGGAACTCACATCTTCAATCACAGGCATTGACTTAAATATTTTGAAGCGTTTTAAGATTATATTGGCAGCCATTAATAGCAAAAAACAAATTAATGCGGACAAATTTAAAATTTTTGCTTACGAAACTAAAGAACTACTTAACATTACATACCCCTGGAAATCAATGACTCCAACAATTCACAAAGTATTGGCTCATGGTAAAGAAATAATAGGAAATAGTATTTTGCCATTGGGAGAGCTAACAAAGGAAGCACAGGAAGCCCGAAATAAAGATGTTAAACATTTCCGACTCTTCAATACCCGAAAATGTTCGAAAATAGCGCAAAATATGGACTTAATGGAATATTTATTAATATCATCAGATCCAGTGATATATGTTCTATAAGAACAGGATGGCTACCAAAAATCACTCTTGAAATAGAAAAAGAGGATTCCGAAGCTAAGCAAGTTAAAAATTTGCTAACGTTTGATGTTTCTGATTATTTTCAAGAAAATCTCTAATAATATCTTCTATAATATATTCTTAATAAAATAAATATACGGGATATATGTATAATAAGTATGTAAATATGTAGAACAAATTAAATAAATATTACTCAAATAAAGAATTTACTACTTTATAATAACAAATATATACCTACATAATACATTAGAAAACTAAAATGTTACGTATACACACATATGGAAATACGGAACAAAATAGTGAATTTTACAACTTTTGACGTGACTTGGTAGTTTTGAGGCCATTATATTACTATTATTAAATGACCTATATCAACATTTTATATATCGTTGAATTGGTAAATAAGTCTACTTTTATATTCTTTTAATATTTTTAAAGTATTTACAAAATTAGTGGAGATGTATTAAAAAAATTAAATTTTTTTGGATTTTCAGCTATTTTTTAAAAAAAAATTTATTTTTGAAAAATTACCAAAAATAGGTTATTCGAGCTATTTTATTGAGTTTTTTAGGAATGAAAGCTTGATTTGTGTTTTATACATTACGTAAGAAATAATATTAAAAATATTATGCTAATATGCTTTTAAAAATAGTCGTTAAAAAAACTGACTTTTAATATATAATCTCCACTCCTGCATTCGCTTTTGGCCGGGCGGGAAGCAGTTTAGTGTTAAATCATTCTAAATCTATTTCTATAAAAAATATGGGTACCAAATTTAAAAAAGCTCGCGTGAAATTTTTTTTATTAATCGATAAAAATGAAACTATTTTTTAAAATTGACAATTTTCGGCCAATGCTGGATGTAGGGTGCAAACTTAAATCAATTCAAAATTTCTTTATTAACCATTTATGAAGCCTTATCTTTTGAAATTAATAAGGAAAAAATTTTTTTATTAACGGAACTTTAAGAAAAAAGTGAATGAATTGTACTATATTTTTGTAAAAAAATAGCCATTTTTCATGCCAATTTCAGAGTGCTGACTTTGAATATTTTTCACGTCTAGACGAATTGAGATAATTCAAAAATTCTTTCAGAATATTATTTTGAAATATGCAGCAAATTACAGAATATTTTTAAAAAATTTTTACCTCATATATCTCCGGACTTATTCCCGAAAAACGAAAGAAAGTCGAGCCAAAAAATCAAAAATTCAAAATTCAAGCGTAAATATCTTTTTAAGTGTAAGAGATAACTTAGATGAGTAAGCTTGTTTTTTCTTTATCTTGCCAAGCACTTTCCAGAAATATAAAAATCTTTAAAATCGGACTTCATTTGTACAAGTTACGATTTTTTTTTAACTTTTACATACTCGAGGTAGTCAACTTTGACACCCTGTAGCTTATCTCATGTTATCACAGGGTGATTACAAGATGATTTTTCTGAAAGCTTAGGTCCTCCTCTACAACTCTTCCATACATTTCAAATTGATCCGACCAGTAGTTTAGGAGATTAAGATTTATTACCAAAAAATTTGCGTTTGACCCCACTGTGCGACGCAATACACAAAAAAATCATTTTTGCATTTTTGGAAACCGTATTAAATATTCTTTCATTCTAGATGGTGACAGCACAACTCTTTTTTTCGACCCGCCCTAATATACAGTACAATTTCTATAGGCCATTATGTCGACGTTAACAACAATAATCTTTTTAAATATTTTAGTTAAAAAAGTACCAAAAAGTAAAATTTTTAACTTCTAAATAACAAGATTTTCAAAAGCACAAATAAAACATGTTTTTTAGTTTCCCAATAAACCATAGAACGATATGAAAGCGAAACGATATCATCTTATTACTTTGAATAATTTGTTTCCAATAAAATAAAAAAACATAAACATTTGGAAAAAAAAAACTTCAAAATAAAAAAATTTAAATTAAAAATTTTCAACATACATACATATAAATAAATCATTATTAAGCAGATTTCTACCTTTAGATACGTAATTTCTACTTTTTTAGATACGTAATTTTAAAATATGTGCCAAAGAAATAATTACGCTAGTAAATATTATAATTAATAATTATAATTCATTATGTACATAACATTCATCATGTATGATGAATTGTATATATGTATATATATATATATATATATATATATATTATTTATTATTTATTTAGGATTTTTTCTTATTTTAGCAGATTATATTTCTTTATAATTATATGTATTAAAGATAATTAAAAACTTCATTTTAAATACTAAATAGCATTCAGAACAAAATGTGATCTATGACGATTTGATACTTAAAACAATATCATAAGGAAAGGTAGACTTTAGCACGTAAAAACTATCATTCTAGATTCGAAAACGATTATCATATGTGACAATTTTTATCACCTAGATGACATCGTTTCATATCGTGTTAATATCTTTTGGTTTATTGTTTAGAAGAACCGAAGGTACCAATAAAGTACAAAACTACACTTTTTTTTACATCCTTAACGATCAAAACTTCAAAAAGTAGGAAATGATTTAATTCTATTATTTTTTTAGTAAACGTATTATTATAAAAAATTGAAAAAGTACCATTTGAAGAACAAAAAAGTACTAAAAATGCCCTCTTGTAGATTCTCGCACACTTCGTATTTCTAGGTTAATTATTAACAAAATTAAGAAAGTACCATTAGAAGAACAAGAAGGTACAATAAAATCCCCTCATAGATTTTCATTCACTTAAGACCATGTGTCATTAATTTATTGTTGCTAGACTAAGTATTATAAAAAATTATAGAAAATTCAAAAAGAATGAAAAAGTATCACAAATTCCCCAATTGTGGATTCTCACTCATTTAGGACCATGTATCATTAATTAATTTTCTGCTTCAAGGTTGGTTATCATAAAAAATTAAACAAAAAAATATCATGTAGGTTCAGTGTTATAGAAAATTTGAAAAGTTTCATTAGAAGATCGAAAAAGTCATCCCTTATATTTAATTTCATGTTTCTACGTTCAATATTATAGTTAATGCAAAAAGTACCATAAGGAGAACTAAAAAGTACCAGCAAGTTCCCCTAGTGAATTCTTACTCACATAGAAACATGTATCTTAAATTTCATGTTTTTATAGAAAATACGAAAAGTACCATTAGAAGATCGAAAAAGTACCAAAACGTGTCTACATCACATTTACTCCAAGTAAGTTTAATTTCATACTTTTTAGTTCATAGTGTACGAAATAGAGAAAGTACCAACAAAGGAACGAAAAAGTACCTGTAAATCCCGCTAAAATATACAAAAGAAGCACCACTTTCCTTTATCCAATATCATTTCTTAAAAAATTCAGGTATAATGAAAGAATGCTTTCTTTTATTTTACTTCCTAATGTCACACTAAATTACACACCTTCTGTAACGTGTTTTTGAGAAGCATCAGCCAAAATTACTTCCAAATTTTCTTTAACTTTCTTTGAATTGTTTGAGAAATTCTTCCTTTATGAAATTTCGTGAACTCCTTTGTACTGTAGAGGTTATTAATTTGTCTTCTATTATTATCGTAGCTGCTATCACATTTTAATGATGCTTTATATAGTGAGGGTTGAGAACCAGAATATAAGATGAGTTCCCTCCAAACGCGTTTTCCGAATTTCTAGAGCGGTTGTAACATCTTTCAGTTCGATGTTGTCTGCTGGATGACGATGAATTTGATGGCATGAGGGAATTTTCGCTATTCTGGTGGGATGATAATTTTAAACTTTCTAGATCTTCAGTCAATGTTATAAGTTTTCTCAATGAAAAATCTTTCCTCTTTATATACCATTGCATAGTGGTCCCAAAACAAAAGTACATGGTCAAACCTGGAATGTTTTCGAGTTGAATTGGAGGAGCACAGGTCCCTAGTGGGTCACGGGGATAGAGGGTAGACCTCCAAAGTTGGTCACTTGAGCGTAAAAATATGTACATATAGGTAGTTCTTATAAACCTCTACATAAAACTGTTATAGTTTAAGAGATATTTTGGTCGAAGCAAATTTTATTCTCATTTTTGGCCTAGTTTTTTTTAAGTTTTTTAACTTGGTAACATATATATGACAATTTCTTTAAAATATTCTCTATATTTCTTAAAAAAAATCTAAATTATATTGCAGCAAGTATAATATAAATATATATATTTAATAAAAAGTTATATTAATCTGAATTTGAAACTTTGTAAAATTTAATTAATTTAGGGTTATTTTCCGAAAAGGTGGTAATATTCTTCAAATTCTAAAATATTTTTTCTTCCGGACTATAGAATTTTTTAATGGTTGCAAAAGAAATCTTAACGTAAATGCTTGTAAAGTGAAATCGGAGGCATTTTAAGTAACGGTTTGCCCCCAAGCGCCCTATTCAAACTTTGTCAATTTTTTAATTTGTTTTTTTTTTTTATAACTCTCAAATATCAAAATCTAGCTCAAAAAATATATTGGCTATATACTAGGGTGAGTCTAAAAAAAGTTGTGGCAGTCACTCCCTAAAATGAAAGAATAGTTCATGAGGTTTCCAAAAATGTTTTTGTTTTTGATGTATAGTGTCGCCATTTTAAGTCCGATTTCTCTTTGGTGATTTTTGAATATGACATCAAATTATCGTTGTCACTTCTTGCATCTATAGTAAAATTATGTATTACTGAGGGTTAAGCAAAAATACTTAAAATGGGTATTAATAAATATTATTATTAATTTTAGATAAAATGAATTCGTCATGACTTCAAAAAGGCACTAATAATGCTCGTTGAGGGGAGAATCATGAATAATTTTAACAAATATTATAATTATAAAAACGGGATTAGTTTGGGGGTAAAACAAAAATAAATTTATTTGCAGTACCTGTGCTTTCTTCGGGATGTTATTTACGAATAATTCGTGCTTCACAATTTTGTTTCCAAACAAGTTATTACAAAAAACCTTAAAACAATGAGAAACTACAAATTTGTTGTGTTCTCATCTTACATTAGCAGATATTTGCTTATGTGCATTTTATCCCTAAACATCCCGGCCCTCTTGCTATATTGCAACAAAGGGACAGGGGATATGTATACAGTACAACAAAATTTCTGTTTTACATAATAGTTTTTATAGAATACAATTTACAGTTCATGGTATATTAAAATAAATGTATATATAATAAAAATGTATATCTAATAAGATTAAAAAGTAATAAAATAATTAAATAAAAAGATCAACCGCACAAGTTCAAAAGGTAATAGACCGCAATTAGACTCCAATTTTGCCAATTATTGTCCAACCTAGGACTGTATCCTGTGCCATTGGAGATCCAATCGATTCAGGCTGAATGCCGGCTTTTATGATGCGAGGGTATATATCCGCTCCAAGAATAATATTTATGTCCGCATGCTTGTCAAAGTTAGGATCTGCGAGACGTAAATTGGTGTACAAAGTAGAAACTCTTTCGTTAATCTGTTCTCTAGGTTGTTTTCGTGGCAAATCGTTTGTAATTTTAGCTCTCAGTGTAAAAACTGGACCTTCGTAAAATCGTGGGCGTATTTTAATTTTACACCAACGATCAACCCCAATCCTTTCTTCAGCCAGTTTATAGCGTTCCATTAAGAATTCTGCGATAGAGCTTACTTCTGAACAGGGATTAAGAATTCCTCTTGCATTCCCCCATTCGGCTCCCAACTCAATCTTAACGTTGATCGTTGGCAGAAGCGTAATTGTACGCAGAATAGTAGAGCTGGCAGTGGGTTTGGGTGAACGAAGGCGTTCATGGCGGTGAAGAAGATTATGGTGACGGCTTCCACACTGACGGCAACGATCAGTGTTTCGACAACCATGGACGAGGTGGGAGTATGCCAAACAATACTCACAGTATCGGTATCTTTTAACAACCTTTAATTTTTCGGATACTTTTAAACGTTTGAACTTAAGGCATTTGCGAAGTGGGTGATCTCTATAGCACAAACGGCATTCTGTCTTTTTCTGATGGTGAGACTTACGGCGATGGTCCCTTTCTTCTAAGGGTGAAAGGCTAAGACGGGGATGACGGGGCATTGTGGATGCTGTAAATAAAAACAAAAGGTTTATGTTAGTGCTGTACGGGGATAGGGAGCAAAATTAATTTAACGATCGGCCTAGTAACGATGCCATTGGCGGTATTATTGATATTGAGGAGCCAATATTGATATCTTCAGGGTATTCACGTCGAAAACGTAATGAAACAACAAATCGCCCGCTGTCAGTGCGATATGTAGTAGATTGGTAAACATTTTCGCAGATAAGATCTTCTTCAGAGAGTCGAAGTTTCTTGGGAACTTCCTCAAGTTCCCAGAATCCTTCGAGCTAATTATTCAAAGCAATTTCGTTATAAAACGATGACACCGATCGGATATAATTATTGGTCGTAAGCTTCCCCATAATTATCCAACCAGAAACAGTTTTTTGTGCCACTAAGGATTGCTCATCGTAAACCATCACGTATGATTTTTGGATACAGGTCACCACCGAGAAGTAATTTGATTTCAGAACTATTCGTAATATGAGAATCCGCCATTTCTAAGTCAGAAAATTCGCTATCCCTGAGAGCACACAATGGGAAATATGGAAGTTGACCAGTTAACTTCTTCACAACAAAGGCGTCAGCATATGTTTCAAAAGAGCTGTCAATAGGAGAACCAATTGGGTTGAGTTAAGGCATTATTGAAGCCATGTATTTCAGTTTGAGACGATCTAGTTTTTAGTAAAAGCATGTTCTGTAGCTTCTTCGAAATAAAAGTTGCTGCAGAAGCAGAATCGATTAAGGCACGAACGGTGTATTTGAGGTCATTTGAATAAATATCTACGGTAGAATTCGAGGTGGACTGTATGTGAGTTGAGTAAAATTGTCGCATTTGTTCAGCAACTTCAGCAGAAGTAGAGGGGTTAGTGTCTAAAAATGACTTTTGAGGGGGGTTATTAACATGAGAGTTTTGGGGGGGTAATCTTAGGCTTTGAAACCGCTTTCATAGCGTTCATTTGGGGGTTAGAGGTATTGGTAGATGTACGGTGTTCTATGCGAAGGAGTAAAGAATGATGTTTCTGTTTGCATAACTGACATACATATTGACTTCTACACTTCTTAAACTCATGAGACGTACCGAGGCAATTTGTACATCGCTTTTGCCTTTTAACGATGGCAAACCGTTCTTCAACAGGCATTCCGAGAAATGTGGAGAAAAGTCTAAGGGGATGTGTTTCAGGGCAAAGGGAACATGTTCCAGATTTGTCATTAGTTACACTAGTTCGGTAACTTTTGACCCTTTTTTGATCCGGTACGTTTTGTTTCTTTGAATGAGGGAATTTATTATTTGAACTATTGGAATTAACAAACGTGGTGCGAATGTCAGCCACCGACTCTAAAGTCTGAAATCTAGAAGTCAAGAAAGCATACATTTGCTTCCAAGTTGGCAGCTCTGTATTATTAGGAATGGATTGTTCCCACAAATTAAGGGTAACTTCCGGTTCGTTGAATGCGCCTTATATTAGTACCGGTTTCTTTAGAAATGGGGGAGATGTTGAAAAGAATTTTTAGTTGAGCCTTGACGAGTATTCTCTTGTTCTCATATCTGTTGACTAAATTTTGCCAAGCCATTTCGCAACCGTCGTTTGTTATGGGACATGTCCTAAGTAGTTTATTACGATACAAGGCTGTGAACATGTCACGGAAAGTTGGCCATGATTGGTAATCTCTATGAAATACTTCAGTATCGCAAGGAGGTAATGAAATATTGGATGTGGCGTCAAATAGAGGTACCGAAGGGAAACTTGTAGTAGCACTGGGGCAGGCGAGACAACATAGGCTATCTAAAAGCTCATTCGATTTTGCCAGCACTTTGACATGAGCTTCGAAAGTTGAGTAAAACCGGGACTTGAGGGTTTCTAGATCAACATCCTCTTCTAATTCGTTAAATTTATTTAATATATCATCGTAGCATGCCCTAAAATTTGACCAAAGATGAACAATTTCGTCCTTCTGTACCTCCAAAGTATGAAGAGAGTGAACTTCAACAGGAAGAGAATCGAAATAAGCTTGAAATTCGACTACCCGATCCGAAGCGCGAATAAACGAATCGAGTACTGACATGACGAAATCACTAACAACGTAATGATAATAAAAATTCCAGAAAAAAAGTTTTGTCTTGAATCCTTGAATGAGAACTATCCAAAATCTAGCCGAAAACGTCTCAAAGTATAGAACTCAAAAAAAAGTACCGACAAAAAAAACGAGATATTTTTATAAAACACAATCACATGCAATCACAAAAAGATATACAGAGTTACGTAAAACGTCGCTAAAATTCGATAATATTCACCTTGTCACGACCAAATAATAACTAATGGTGTAAAAATTTTGTCTTCTTCCCAATAGTATAAAAAAATGCGTATTCAGGGAGTGTAATAAGATGCAATCGGAAAAAAGTATTAGATTGTGTATATAAAGATGCAAAAAAACCTGGGTACAGTTGTAGTTTATCTGTATGTATGTGAGTTTCTGTATTCTTTATTGTATTAATATCAAATTTTTCATCAGTTTGAATATAAAAATTTTCCCTTATGACATGCATTTCACATCTAATTTAATGTTGAATAGTTTTTATTTATTTTTATTTATTTCCAAATAACTTTAGTTTAATTATTTTATTTCGCAACGATTTTATTTAAATTTATCACAATCTTCATCCATTTGTTTAAAAATGTTTATGTGGCGACGTAGTCTTTAAAAAGAAATGTTCGTTGGTATAACAGAAGATACAACTTTATTTACAGATACTGTTAATCACTTTATAAAGATACATATATGTAAAAAAGGTTTTGTTTTGTTTATATTTAAAACTACCAGTTGTATGAGGTTGGAAACAGCCGTTAAAAAAATTTTTTTATTCTTTCTTTTTCTGTTGATTAAAACTTAAAGTTGTGTCTGAACTATGATATGTATTCTCTGTTATGATCACATACATATAACAACATAGAGTTGAGAGTTTCAAAGAGAGTTAAAACTTTTGGTTGAATGTTATTTAAACGATGTTTTTTACAACTATATGTTTATTATTTTTGTTAATACTACTGTTAAACGTAGTTGGATAAAATGTAAAGATGATTTTAACAGAATTCTTTCAGATTTTTTTAAGTAACACAAAATAAAGTTGTAATTCTTTAAATGTGGATTTCGTTTTATCTAAACCGAGGGAAATTTTTGCACACAGAATTCTAACTGTATGGACAAGTTTTTGTTTTTGCACTTTATCACTTGCACTTTGCTTTTTTTTAACTTTTTTCTTTTGCACTTTTATAATATGAAAAGTATATTAAAGACACTTACTTTATGTGATAACTGATGACACACAGCAATATACAATATATTTTTTGTGATATCCACGGGGGGTTAGAGTTGTATATATTCTTGTGATGTCCACGAAAGTCATATATTCTCTAAAATTAAAAAATATTTGTTAAAATATTCACGATATTAGATATTCGGCTCGATTGGACCAGATGTTGAGGGGAGAATCATGAATAATTTTAACAAATATTATAATTATAAAAACGGGATTAGTTTGGGGGTAAAACAAAAATAAATTTATTTGCAGTACCTGTGCTTTCTTCGGGATGTTATTTACTAATAATTCATGCTTCACAATTTTGTTTCAAAACAAGTTATTACAAAAAACCTTAAAACAATGAGAAACTACAAATTTGTTGTGTTCTTTTCTTACATTAGCAGATATTTGCTTATATGTATTTTATCCCTAAACAATGCCTTTTGAATTTTTGCCAAAAAAATGGATTTTTGACCAGTTACATTACTAAAAATTCAAGTACTAACATTGTTTCTCAAAAATGTACCTAAAATATAAATTTTAAAGTTTTCAGGTCATAATTTGACCGTATTTAGCACTAGTTATGATTCTCCATGTTCTTGCGTTTGCTATGATACCAAAAACTAACAAAAACGTTGTCGTCTTAGGTAAATTTTAGCACTTTTTTAATGTATTTATTTATTTATTTAATAGCCAATGAAATTACATTTTCTTACTGGCTTAAATCGATTTACATTCAAATGTTTTTAATAATCAATAATAAAGTCTTATTATTTAACTAAGTTAAAAATACACCTCTTAATGCGGATTGGATATACTGAGAAATTAATATATGGATAAAAACTGTTAAATTGATTGCATATACGTCTCATGGGATTAAAGTTGCCATAATTGGTTCGAAAATATTTGATTTTTAAAGGAGTATAACATCTATTTGGACGATTTTGGATTATGAATTCGATCTTACGAAGCAGGAATTTGGAATTAATTGAACCGTTTACTAAATTAATCGCAAGAGTAGGAGAGTAGGAGATCAACAAGCTGTATTCGACTTTCATATAATGGTAAATTAATATTAGGATTCCATGGAAGATTACGAAGACAAAATAAGAGAAATTGTGTCTGGACCGATTCAATTTTCTTTATATGAACTTCGTATTGGGGATCCCAGATCACAGAAGCATATTCCAGGATTGTTCTTACGAGAGATGTGAGTAATTGCTTGAAAACGTAAGGATCATTAAACTCTCTTCCCCAGCGCTTGAAGACACCTAGAACTCCTTTTACCTTATTAACGATTGCGCAACGTGGGAATTAAAGGATAGTTTACAATCAAGCAATACACCCAGATCAAGAAATTCTTCGACTAGACCGAGTTGATATTCATATGTATCTACAGAGTACTGGACTTCTTCTATAGAACATCATTTTTTTAAATTCAGATCCATTAGATTCAACATATAAAAATCATACAGATTGTCAAGATCTGATTGGAGTAAGGAACATTGATAGGAATAGTTAAAGCTATGGAACAGCTTTACATCATCAGCATACATTAATATTTTAGAATTCTTAATCCAAGCTGGTAAGCCATTTATAAATATTAGGAATAATAAGGGGCCAAGATGACTACCTTTCGGAATACTGGATGAAACGAGAATGATTTTCGATACACGTTCTCTAAATAATACACATATGTGGAAATCCATTTAAGGAAAACTGGAGGAAATCTGAGTTTATCCAATTTGAAAAATAGGAGATCGTGATTTACTTTATCGACAGCTGAAATCTGTATATATTGTGTCTGTCTGTAAACCAGAATCAAATGTAGTTATAACTGAGGTTATAAACTATAAAAGGTTAATAGATAACAAATAACTTGATGCGAAAGGATTTCAGTAACTATCTTTTCGAAAAGTTTTGGAATAGCACTTAATTTAATAATACATTTGCTTTCGGTTTTAAACAAAGATATAATGTAAGATTTTTTCCAAACTTCACGAAAATATCCACTAAATATTGATATGTTGAATAAAAAGATTATTGGAGATATAAGAGAATGTAAATATTTTATTAGAACGCAGCTTGCGACATCGTCAGGTCCACATTTATCAGAATTCTGTACAGCTGTCATTACCATCGATCTATCTGATGTCATTAGGGTGCATCAGGAATTGGAAAGCTGATATAATTCTTTACCATAATAGGCATTATCTCCAAATTTTATTATGGGCGGATATCCAGAGACTCGACGCTTAGAATTTAAATACTGGTAAAAATATTTTGGATTATTTTTAAAGTTTCTTTTCGCCTTAAAAAGATAATTATTATAACATTAATTATTTTATGAATTGTAAACTCATCTTGATATGGAATATCTCTATATATTCTATAATGTTTGTTTCTCAAAATTTTCAAGCTATTGAGCTACTTTGTATTACAAGGCGGTCCATGTGCAATTCTTTTCTCATCATTGGAATTGATTTCTTAAAACATTTAAATAAGATATCATAAAATTCGTTCAAAATGATGTAAATATTTCGAGAGCATACTTTATTGTAAGGAACATATTCAAACCAATTTTCAGATCAAAGTAGGTGATTTAATTTGGAGTAATCATCTTTGCTAATATGAAAAACTATCTTATCATTTACAATGGATTGTAATGATAGTTTTGTTCCAACGTATATGTTTATTTCAAGAATGGGGTGATAAGCATTTTCAGGTGTTAATAATGGATTAATGCGAAGAATATTAAATTCTTCAGATTGATCAACAAATACTAGATGAAGTAATTTGCCATGCTTTTTTACTATTTTATTAAACAATTATGATTTATGAATTTTAACTTTGTGTTTATACCTCCAACATTTTAGTATGCGATGGAGATAGCTGAGGAGTTGTAATAATTTCTTGGACAAATATTAATATTTAACGGATTATTTAATTCAATTAGTCTTTTGGATTTGGATCACGACAAATAAATTATGGAAAAATTGTATTTTTTGGCCAAAAATATATATTAATAAGACGATCAAAAATACTCTCTGGGACAATTATCTTAAATGAAGCTCTATTGCGCGCATTTATCTTGTAAATTTGGGTATTATTATAATCTTCCAACATCATTTATTGCTGTACTTGCATAAAAACGGCTAGCAAATATGGGTTTCCTTGGAGCTATAATTTTTAAGGGTTTTGGAGTTACTGTTGTAAATGGATTTATAAATGGGTTGTTGACGACATCTAAATTAGTTGGGATGTTTGAAGATGAGGGAATTAGTAAAATAAGTTCTGTAGGCTTACTAGCATCAGGATTTGGAATTATGGACAGGTTTGTCGAATTAGATACTGTAGGAGTAACTGAAGTCGACTCTGATGGAATTAATAATTGAAAGCATTTAAAGTGTGATGGGGCGGAATAAAATTATTTGAATTAGTAGTTACAACAAGAGCTTGACTACTACTTAGATTTGTGATTGGTAACGGGATAGAATCAGTACGCAAAACTATTTAAATTTGTGAATTTAGAAAAAAATCACCGTATATAGTTAGTTTTCCTTGTAGAGAAGAAAAGTCTTTTTTAATTCCATCGAACTCAGCTTTATAACTTTAAAAGAAATTGTAAAATTCAATGCCAATTACTCTACAATTTGGACAAGTCCACTGCAAGTTTTTGGCATTATCTAATAATGCATCAGCATCTGAACTTTGAAACCACTACATTTTAAGTGGTAATTTCCAAACACAACCAACAGGAAACCATAAGTTCTTCACCGGAAATACTATAGTTTTTATTTATACAGTCCATTTCGAAATATTATTAAGGACACACACCAAGACAAATATTATTTGGGTTTAAAACCAATAATATGTAATCGAATGGCAACACTGCGGATAATTAGCAAGGACACTATTATAATATTAATTTTAATAATGGAAAACGGAGGGGTAATATTAAGGAGAATATAAAAAGTAGTTTTGTTTTTTTTTCCAAATAGAATTATAGTAAATGTATGTCCATGAACATACAAAAACAATTTCATGCAAAAAAGTCTTAAAGTATATATATTTTATTACTGTTGTTGTTCAAATAATAAATAAAACAAATTTAATTGAGATTTAATTGTAAATCCAATACAATGAACTTCAATATTCACTAATTAATATATATATGTGGAACACTTATCTTAAATTAAATAACCAGAAAAGACAATTATTTATAGTGTTAAGGTTGTGAAGAATTACAACTAATAGAAATAAACTAAATGCAGAGAAATTTCTATAGATCATGACCTGAAAAACTTAAAACTTATATATATATATATATATATATATATATATATATATATATATATAAATACGCATAATTTTGTAATAAAAAATCGTTAAAGATTATGAATTATGCTCAAAAAAAGAAAAACAGTTTTTTGTAAGTTCCTGGATAAATTCTGTTACTGCTTTGTTAATTTCCTCTTTATAAGATTTCTTTGAAAGTAGAAGAATCAAACTTGTTATCCATATACATTTGTATATGTTTTGGTAAAATATTGAAAGAAACATTTAAAACAATTAAAACAATTAACATTTAAAAAAATTAAAATTTTCAAGTTCTAATACAATTTATTATATATTTTCTATAAAAGTCTATGCAGCGATGTAATATTTTTTAAAAACTTTTGTAAGCATCACAAGATTTATTTTTTTTTTAAATTGCACAAAAATTTTAGAATTTTTTCGATATATGCACGCAGAGAAAAAACATGGCTACAGAATGATCACTACAACAATATTATGTTCTCATTGTTAATTTTATTGAACTTTAATAACTCTGTGTTCATGATAACAATGATTTTGATTCAATTTTGTCATTTAATGTTTACACTCAATCAAAATTTTAAAATGGTTGACTGTAAAAATTATATGTTTTTAAATATTTTTGCCAGAAATAAACTTTTGTTAATATGAAACATGTTATTACTTCTACAACCATTAAATATTTGCAGTCTTTTTCCATGTTGTTAAACCATATTCTGTTTTCAAACCATATTAATATTATTATTCCTATAACAATAAAATGTTACAAATAAGTATAATACTTATCCTTTTCACAAACTTAGTGGAAAACTTCAATACTTGTTTGTTTTTAACTATATATGTGTTTTTTTTTAGTTTGTTTTCTAACTTCAATATAATTCTCATTAAGTTAATATAGGAATAAACATAAATAGACAAAGTTTGGTTATACTCGGTGTGATTCAAGCAATATAAGATATCATGGATTTCAACCATATATGGTGGTTGAACCCAATGAATAATAATATGTAAATATTATATATAAATATATATATATATATATATATATATTTACATATATATATTTATATATATAATTTTGAATAAAAATGTTATAAAGAAAATAATAATATGGCAAAATATGACAAAATTAAAAAAAAATTAAATAATAATATGATAACATTGGATACCTATATGATAACATGAGGTAATAATATGATAAAATGGAATCAAAATATGACAATGTGATATAATATAATAAGATTGTTCAATTATATGTAAAACTATAATAACATGAAAAAACAAACCATAAGATCGGATACAATATGACAAAGTGGAATCATCATAATTATTACTTATAATCATTTCTATATTTCGATGTGATCATATGTGCCAATCATAATATATTACTCTTAGATTATGGTCACTACAACTATATATTTTTTCTCTGCGTGTGGAATGATTTTCTGAAACTTTTTACACGTTTTTATTTTTGCTCCAAGTATGTTTCAAATAAAGCATAAAGTGATTTGCCGTAAAATATACTGAAAACAATTTCATAGTTTTGAAAATTTTAAATAATTGATTTAGTGATTAAATGATTTGAAAGATTGACGTCTCATTTTATTGTAAATGAAATTGCATTTAAAACTTGATATCTTTAGAACTATTTTGAAATAAAAAGACAAATTTAATTAAAAATAATAATAACAAATTGTTTCTTATTTTTAGTAAATATAAAATATTTAAATAAAGCTTAAAAGCTATGTTCTTTTGTTTTTTTCATTCAATTAAATTCAAAACTTAATTTAGGCAGCTACGATATCTTTAGTGCACCAACTAACATCAAAACCTTTTTTCGAAATATCTCAAAATTTACTAGGTATTTTGAATTTTTGAAAATTTGTTAGTTTTTCGCGTTTGACAACTTTGTAGTTTTGCTTATAATTTCTAATCTTTTACAAGTAATGAAAAGTAATGGAAAAAAGCTATTATTAACTGAAATCAAATAAAAATAAAGTATTTATTTTATTTTTGCAAAAAAAAAAAACTACAGATTTTCGGTACGGTTCCCCTTATTAGATTAGTTCCAAATTTTTGCATCAATAAGTTTTTGATATTAAAGAATATAATTAGATCTATCTAAGTAAAATTGATATTCTAATTATCAAAACCTACACAGATCAACCTTACGTGTTTTTCAGATCATGCATTTCAATTAATTTTATTGAAATGCATTAATTTATTTTAAATGCTTTAGAGGATAAATAAAACACACCTTAAATTATTAAAATATATTCAATATTCCCTGAAATTTACGAACCATAGATATATAAAAATTTTTGTTTGTATTTCAAAAACTAGAAAGAAATAATGAAGTAAAATATGAAGTTTTTTTTTTTTTTTTTTTTTTTTTGTGGCAAAAAACAAAATTATAGTTTAAAAGTTATTTATAAAAATATTGTATAAAATTTGATTGTCATTTATCAACTTAAATTTTTAGTGATTAAAATCTTGTACATAATTTCGAATTAAAACAAAACAAAAAAATGCTTTGGCCGAATCCGTGCCTGGTATCGCCTAAGTCTTGGTAGTGGAAATTTCCCATCAGCATTGGTGGCAAAAACAATCTAGGGGTAAACCATCTTAAAAATGTCCGTTAAATTTAAATTACTCGAACTTTCTGTCGTGATTCTTCACTCAAAAAATCTTGCAATCAATATCTGAACGCCGGTAAAGAGCTATTACACGAAGAAATTTTTATTTCCTAACATAAGAAATAACGTCGGCAGAATAACGGGAAAAAATTTTTATTTCAAACTTTATATTAAGGGGTGGAGAACACACACGTGAGAAATTTACCTTTTTTGCCGAAAATTGTATTTTTTGGTTTTTATTTATCTTTGTAAAACAATATTAATTAATTTTATATATATATACATATATATATATATATATATATATATATATATATATATATATATATATACTTTTTTTGTTAGAAAGGGCACAATATTAAAAAGTAGCAATAAATATGATAGCTTATGTTAAAAATTATTGCTCAACTTTTTGTTTAAACATTTACTGCGAAATAAATTGTGCAATAGACCGTAACATTTTAAAGAGACCTAGCGGTTCACCGGACTAGTTCCGTAACGTCGAATTCATTAGCAACTAAGAATTACAACTAGTTATTCTTCAACACATTCACAATGGTTTTAGCTGGTGAATTTAACATGGGAATTCACTAGTAGTTTGGATTGTATTGTGAAACTAAATATATCATTATAAATAATCAACTGGCACAGTCTGCATAACAATTCACTAGTAACTTTGAATGTAATATGTTGGTACACATTGCACCGTTTGTAGGAAACAAGCCTTGCCAGCATAACACGTCACTAGTATTTTCAGTTCCAATCTTAACTCTTGCGTGTCAGTTTGGCTCTATTGCACAGCTTCCTAACAGCTGACCTTTGGTTGCTAAGTTCCTTGGTCCACCATTTCGACTGTTCCCTCCTACCAGGAAATATTTCTGGGCAAGATAGTTCATAACTGTTCCTAACTTTCTATGTGAATTCCTCTACTATATTCTCAATTCCCTCTATTGCCATCCCGGAGCGGCGATTAGCTCTTATCCATAATAGTCCTAAAGAAGTTCCAATCGGTTCCAACTGGCATCACATGTGCCTTGAAATTAAAACTAAAAGATATCCTGCTATAATCTGAAAAATATCAGTCCTAACTACCCTCCAGTTCTCCACAAGTTCGTCAGTGTTATATCTATAAATGCCTCCGTGTCGTTGGTTCGGAATGTCCCTTATTGCAGGTAAAAAGATTGTTAGTAATTATAAAATTGTTGTCATTGTTGTCATGTTGCCTGGTATGTTGGTTGCTTCATATGGTATATAGACTGAGGCGAGTGCAAGATTTCACCCGCCTTTGTCCTCTCATTGCACGACCGTTAGGTCTCCGTTATTAAGAAAATGATAAATCATAAATTTTAAGTCATTCTTTGCAAATATACAGACTCTTACATTATCATCAGTGGATGGTATGAACGGTGTATATACTATGATGCTTTATCCACATACCCTGGTATTGTTAATACAGGGCTCTTGGATTAAGGTCACATCTACTTTATAATCAATGAGGTGCGCTGTCAGTTCGATTCAAACTGCTTCACAGTGATGTAAGTTAATTTGCACCACTAGTAGCCTCTTTGGTATTATCAGATTTCGGATACAGAAACCTGACAATGCTCAGACTGTTACTATCGGCCTTCCGGCTTCAACAACTCCTTCGTCTTCTTAAAGGTAGAAGGCTTGTCGTCATCAGATCTGACTATCTTAATGACCTCCTTTAGAGGGCCTTTAAGGGAGCTAGTCGGTTTATGAATAACCTTCGTAGCAGTCGAGGCTAGTTGGTCATTTCCAGACGTTGCTCTTTTAACAACCTCCTTCCGATGATTTTCAGAAGACCTGGATGGCTTATGACCAGCCTTTTTCGACAGTGAAAAGTGTTGGTCATCACCTGTTCCGTCCCTCTTAACGAACTCCTTTTGAAGATCCTTAAGAGAGTTAGAACTGATATGACCAACTCCTTTCTTACTTGTAGAGGGCTGGTCATCTCCAGGCCTGAATTCCTTTTGAGATTCGGTAACGTTGCCGGATAGTATACGACCACCTCTCTGATTAGCAATGATATGTTGCTTGCCAGTTTCCACCTTTCGTTCCGAAGATTTAATCGGTTCCTTTGGTCCGCTACTATCGCTGATACTATCTTTGGACCCAGATGCGTCCGTTTACATGGTTCCTGTACTCTTCTGAGTACTTCCGGAAATGGTGTCAACAACCTCATCTAGTCCCTCAGGATAAGATATTCCCAAGATGGCACTGGTAGAGCCATAGATTTGTTCAAATCTAGCCGCACACTTCCTGTGCCTCTTGATAAGGTGCTTATCCTTATCACTGAATAGCGATAAGTATTTCTTAGCATCTTGTTAAGATAGACTAAGGAAGCTCTGACGCAATTCTTCGCCTTCTCCCCTTTTGTTCGGCTTGTGACAACGAGTATGGTCCCACGAGTATGCACGCTCTAAGTGGACCATATCGCGCAATGTATAGGCTTTTAAAAATGATAACCAACCGTGCGATGGGGATTTGATACAAACCAAATATTAATTATCGTATATCTCGAGAACTATTATAGTGAAAGACTTGACAATTTGTGGGAATAAATTTCTTACTAAATAGCTTCTTTGTGATACAAAATTGGGCTGGTAGATTCAGGAGGAGTGGTAGAGCCCATACAAAACAAATAATAAATGTGAAAGAGTACCTAAAGTAACCTAAATAATGTATTTCATATAGCTCGATCGTTGACAATTTTGTTTTGACTTGGTGTCTATATTGGGTAAATTTTTATCAAGAATTAATTTTAACGTTTGTCCTGATAAAAAAAATTTTTTAATGTAGACACTATGTGACACTTCAAAAATATTAATAAATTTTATTTACACAAGTGAAATTTTAACCAGATAAAACATTGAGTTTGCCTTTATAAAAATTTCTCTAGTATAGACTCGACTTAATTAGAAATGTTTAAAAAATAATCTTATAAGATGAATTTAAAAAACATAAAAGAAATTATGTATGAGTTCGTTATGTTCATTTTGGAACCGGATCAAAAAACAGTACCTTTTGTAAAATTGTGTTTTTGATTTTTTGGTGGTTGCTTTACATTTGAAATAATATGATTATAAAAATTTATAAAAAAACCGAGTTTTTTAATAAAAACCTCATGTTTACACTGTTACTGACTGAAAATAATTAAATTATTATCAAGACAGACGTCAAAATGTTATCAGGATAAAAATTTGCCTATTATAGTCTGAATTTGTTAGTATTATTACGGTGTCAATACTAAATTATATGATAAAAGTACAAAATATATTTAAAAAATATCAACACCTAATGAGAACAAAAAAAGTTAACAAAATATTAGCTTTTCCTGCCCTTATTTTTTGGGGCATTTAGCTTTTTCTGACCTTTTTTAAAGTATAATTTAGCCTAGTTTTTTCCCACCTCCTGGCAGCACCAATTTTCACTGAGCATCGTACTGGGACTTTAAATGTATTTTGAGTTATTACAAAACATATGACGCAGTGTAAAAAAATAAATAAATAAATAATTATTCTTAAAGAACTTTTTCACTTTATTCGGTGTGACTTTTTTCAATAACTCAGAAACTATTGAGAGTCCCAGCACGATACTCACTGAAAATTTATACGAGCAGAAAGGCTTCAGCGTCTGAATATATTTTTTTCACGAATTTAAAAATACCTTTTTTTTAGATATGCGACCTCGAAATTTATTTCGCGAAATATCGACCATTCGAATTTAGCATAAAAACGTGGTTCAGGTATCATATATATAGTTATTTATTTATTTAACTATATATATATATATACCAACGCAAAATTTTTGGTAATAAATCTTTATCTCCTAAACTACTGGCTGGATCGAACTTAAATACATGGAAGAGTTGTTAGAAAAATCAGCCACCCTGTGATAACAAGAGATAAGCTACAGGGTGTCAAAGTTGACTACCACGACTACGTAAAAATTTCAAAAAATCGTAACTTCTTCAAAGATTTTTATAATTCCTAAAGTGCTTGGCAAGAGAAAGTTATCTCTAACAGTTAAAAAGATATTTACGCTTGAATTTTTGATTCTTTGCCTCGACTTTATTTCGTTTTTCGCGAATAAGTCCTGAGGTATTCGAGGGAATTTTTTTTAATATTCTGTAATTTGCAATATATTCCGAAATAATACGCTGAAAAAATTTTTTGATTATCGCAATTCGTCTAGACGTGAAAAGTGTTCAAAATCTGCCCTCTAAAATTAGCATGAAAAATTGTTTTTTTTTTTTAATATTGTAGTGTTCTTTCACTTTTATTCTCAAAGTTTTTCACTTTATATATTTCGAAAGACAAGGGTTCATAAATGGTTAGTAAAGAAATTTTAAATTGATTAAGTATTTGTGTAACAAGATAATATTCGTAATAATCGGTTCAATTTATTAAATATTGTTTACATTTGAAAAATTGGCTGGGCGGATAGCAATTTAGTGCCAAATCGATCTAAATCAATTTTGTGATTAAGTATCGTCAATAAATTAAAAAAAAAGAACTTGCGTGACATTCTTTTATTAATCGATAAAAATGAAACGATCCGACCAGTAGTTTAGGAGATATAGTTCTATAACAAAAAATTTTTGCACTTGGCCCCTCTGTGCGTTGTAACATATACATTTTGGAAGATATTCGTATTTTTATAAATACAATTTATCTTATTTTAGAAATATTGCAAATCGCAAACTATCGCGGAAATCATGCTAAAACTCGGTATTTGCAACACCAGTGTTAATATTAATATTCTTGTAAAATTTCATAAAATTTGGATGATTTGTGGAAGCAAATGGCGATTTTCTATTTCATTATAAACGAAACAATGCAAATTGAAATAAATATTTCTTATTAATTATGACTAGGGCAACCAAACTGTTAGTTAATTATCCGTTTCAAACAATTTCAGGAATTTTGGCAACGATTTGTCACATCATATTTTTGGATATTTTGGTCGCAAAAGCATATTTTTGCATATTTTGGACTTAGCAGCATATTTGTAATATTTTCGTAGAAAATAATTATTTTAGAGCATATTTTAGCAATTTAAATGGCATATTTTTTGTATTTTATATATAAGAGCCTAATTTTGCATATTTTACTCCAATTAAAATTTTTCAGATATTTTGTCATTAGTGAAGTTTTATTTTTACTATCTCATACGTTTTTCAAATCCGATTCCCTAACAATTTTCATATTGTAAATTTATAGGTATTCTGTAATTTTCTGATAAGATGTATTAGATTTGAATGTTTTTAAGTGCAAAAAGAAAATATTTTTAGAAGAAATTATATTTTATAGAAAGAAAACATTTTCACCATTAATATAATATTGTTACGTTTTTACCTTTTAAAAACGGTCGTTTATTTCCTTTAAATAAACCTGTACTTTGATTGCAAATAACAGCAGTTTAGTAGTTTAAAAGTTTGATGTTAATGTTAGCAGCTTAAACATTTAGTGTTGCCATACTTAAAAACAATGGTGAAATCTTTTTATTCAATGTTGTACGTTTAGAACTATGTTAATAATTTTTACAGATAAGTTAACTGCTGTTAACATAAACGGAAATGCCTAGAAGTATTGAGAAAGATTTAAACCAGCCGTTAAAACCGTTATATTTGAATTCAAGTACAATTTCGTAACAATATTTTTTAAATTTTTTAAAAAGATAAATTTTTTAGATATTTACCCGAGAACTATAAATCGCGAGATATGAACCAGTTTAATATTGAGAAAAAATTAATCTTGTAATTTATATTAAGGTAATTTTGATTTCAGTTGAATTTTTTATTTTTAAGTGCTTTTTTAATGTTTTATTTTTGATCGTCACATAAGAACATAAAAAATTATATTTTCTGCAGAAAATTGAAACGCGAAGATACCTTACAGAAAAACAAATCAACTTTATATTTTTCATAAATTGAAAAATTACAGCCAACGCAATACTTTTCGATACTTTGAAACTAATTCGAGCTTTACTTTTTATTCTTGTATTACTTTATAATAATATTAGCCCCAATTTATAATATGAATGAGCTAAAATCAGAAGTAAATATTTTACTGAATTTAATTAGGACATCCCAATGAATCTTTTATTATAAATTCTTTGAAAGATATTTGTCATTTTGTACATACAACTTGGTAAATTTTTTAGCTATTTTACACTTTCGAATCGCTATATTTCGCTAACCTCTTGATAAAATTATCTTAAATTTTATGCCAGTTTTAGTTTAGATGAGTATAGTGGTTTTACCAAATATCATCAAATTCGGAAGAGGTAGGAAAAACCAGATGGTTGGTTTTAAATGGAATGACTAATGCACAGTTAAAAGCTATTTAATTTAATAAAAATGTTCAAAATCTTTATTTGTTTAAACAAAAAATCAAAAACAAAAATATCGCAATTAATATAAGTAAAACAGATTGTATTCTTTTAGTTTCTTGCACTTTGAATTTAAATCTTAAAACCAAAAACTAAATAAAATTTTTATCAAATCAAATCAAATATGTATGGGACCCATGATTTCTTAATCGCTGCACTGTGGTTCCCCCTATGGTTTGAACTCTTTTCTTGGCCAATATTATCAAAGTGAAAAAATTTTTTTTCTCGTTTGAAATATTTTATTTTGTATTTTTGCACTTTTTGTGCGTTAGAAGTAAAGTTTTTCTTTTTTTTTTTTTTTTTTGTTAAACAGTTATTTCAAAGGAAATTTGCTTATATTTCTTTTATAACTCCACCCAAAGGCCTGCCTTTACCTTTGGAATTACATCGATAGTTATTAGTTTAATTTCTTTCTATCTTTACATTTTTATTCAAAAAAATCGCAAAACCAGGCAATATAAAAAATATAGCGCAGATATCAGTCTATTTGTTTCCATTGCGTTTTTGCTTACCAATTTTCATCGAAAACTTGTAGGCCTATTAAGAGTTTAAATTTTGTACAGAATTAATTTTTGTCTGAGTTTCGTAAAACACACACATTTTTTCTATGATGCCAAAAAGTTCTTACTATTTTCGTATTCAATTATAAAATTACTTATTCTCAGATCTATTCACCATAATAAATTTTTATAAAAAAAAATTTGTATTCAATAATTAAAAGCTAATGAAAAGTGTTGAAAAATTACATATTTTTATACATACTTTAGATTTGCTTAACAAACTCAACTTTTATTAACAACAACAACAACAACAAATGACAACAAATGATGCAGTTTCTCTGAACACTTTATTGCACACACTAAAAAATAATAATCTTCATATCATTTTGGTGTGCTTTATCAAATTTCATTCCCTTTACATAACACAAACACATACATACAAACACATTTATTGTATTCTCTCAAAATCAACCTAAATTCAACAATACACACTACATGAAATCCATAATCTTAAATTTTAAAGTTATTACAATGATCATTTAGTGGACAGCAGTCACTGAGTTAAGAGGTTAAGAAAGTGAAATTGTTTGTTTAATTTATTTCTTTATCCATTTTTTTTTTAATTTAAATTAACGTGATAATTCGTGTAGTCTCTTTCAAAAATGTAAGAAATGTAATTTAAATCAAATGTTGTGTAAACGTTTTAAAAACATAATAAGAAATTTATTCTATAGTTAATAGTTCGGAAAAAAAATATCAAATAATAAGCCACATATCAAAATTATCAATAAAACAAAAGATACTATGCCTTAATAAATATTAATTTAAAATATATTTATAATAAACCACAATCATACATACATAAGTACATATATTTAATGTGATGTGATATTCTAAATTTTTTTGTTAATTAAGATTATATTTTGTAAAAATATTTATAGTATTATGTATGGTATATACATACGTATGTACCGTATGTACATAAATTCCTATCACTCCATTTCATTTTCAGTAGTGCTAACTTCACATGAAATTAAAAAAAAAAAAAAAATAACCTAACACATAACTTTCTAACTTTTTAAAATCTTCGACTATTTACACAATATTGATTTTGGACTAAAATTATTAAAAGTTTGGTTAGAAGGTATGACAAATTATTAATTTGTAATTCTTAATTTGTAATTCTTAGAGCGAGTGACCCATGTTACTTAAAAGTGTAAATAATATAAACTTTTTAAATTTACCACGATGTATTTTGATTAATATTAAATTTAATTCTCATTAAAGAAAATATAATATGATTTTATATACACTTTGTAATAAATTTGCTTAATTAATTAATGATTTAAACGTCAAAAAATGTTAAAAAAACATATGTATTTGTTCTGAATGAAATTTTTTATTAACGAAATTAAGGTGTATTGTTATTTTGAATACAAGAAAACTAAAGTAATTCGAAAGAAGTTTGAAATATCACTTTTCTTGTCCAAAACTGAAGGTTAGTGTTTTCAATTTATTATTCAGTTTTCAGTTTCGAGAAATTGCAAAAACTTGCGATTTTTTTTTAGTTTTTAATTGGTTTGAAAAACATAAAAAAAAAAAACACAAAAGTACATATCTTTTAGCAGCAACATCTATTAGATTACTTAATATATTTTGATTATTTAAATAACACAGAGTGATTCCAAAACGCTTTATTATTTTTGAAATAATTCTGAGGTGTTTTCGAGTTGATTTGGAGGAGCCTAACGTGTCTGGGGTGTAGTGAGTGAACCTCCAAAGTTGGTCACCTCGGGTATATAATATATCGTCACCTAAAATACGGAAGGCCGTAACAACAATTTTAAATTTTTTACGGCGGAAGCAAAAAAAAAACGTTATGAAAATGCAATTATTAATTTTTTGCTTCAAAATTAAGCAATTAATGAAATTTTTGAATCGTTCATTTAAAACAAAAATACATAAAGCACAAAACACTCTTCAAACCAATTTTTTCTTAAAGGGAACAAATTTTACAACTGTTTCGATTACGAAATTGATGTTACGGCCTCTGGACTTTTGTTAATACTGATGTAGCTTTTGAAGATGTAAATATGAATAAATTAAAAAACAAATATTCGATTTTTAAATGGTTAAGGCCTTTTGCATTTAGGTGACGATACGTAACGTATATAGTCCTTGTAAATCTCTGCAAAAAATACGCTTATATGAGTAGGTTATCTCTGTTAGTTTAAGAGAAAGGTCGAACAAATTTTATCTCATTTTTAGCCTCGTATTTTTAATTTTTTTTAACTCGAAGTTCTTAATTTGGGTTCTAAAGTTTGTTTAAAACCAACACTAGATTCCTTACAAAATTTTGAATAATATTGCTGCATGAAACATATAAATTTGTGAATCCGATAAAAAGTAATATTAATCTGAAGTTAAAACATTTAAAAAATTTCACATTTTTGGGGTTTTTTTCCAAAAATGAGTTAACATCTTTTCACTTCTAAAATTTATTTTTGTTCCGGCCTAAGTATTTTTTAATATTTTCAATAGAAATCTTAACGAAAATTCATGTGAAGTAAATCCGAAGGACCTATGTTCAATGGTTTCCCCACAAGCATAGTAAAACTTTGTAAATTTTCAAAATTTATTTGTTAAATTCGGAAAACGCCAAGTTGTATCAAATCGATTAACCGTCATTCGGTTATCCGATTAATTTTGGTCGATTAACTATTCGAATATTTTAAAATTGTCTATTTTCGAATAACGAATAAACCGAATAATTTGTTTCGAATAACAAATTAACAGAAATTTATTTTTTTAGAGTTAAGAATTTGGAATTTTTTTAATTATTATTTTTAAGATATATTTATGTTAATAGCAAAAATAAATAAAAGTCATTTTTAGGGAAGTGCTTTTTTATTTTTTTCAAAGTATTAATAAGTGTACGTTTTCCTGTGCTTAAGACGTAATAAAATCAGCATTTTGCAACTACTTGTTCTATTTAACAACAGCTTAATTAAACAAATGAAAAATAATTTTTTTATTTAAAATGTTGGTTTTCATAAAAATTAAAACTAATTTCTTTGTGCCGATAAAAAAAATTCGGATGTTTATAGGACTTCTATTCATGTTTTTTTTTTTTTTTTAGATAGACTGTTTAATAAAATGCGACATAAAAAGATTATAATATTATAATTTCGCAAATACTTAAGCTTGTGGCAATAGCAATTCTAAAAACATAGTGTTCAGTAAAGTAAATTCAAAGTTATATAAGTAATGAAAATTCTAATTTTCATCAACAAAATGTACGTAAAAATACTAATATTAATTTCTACATTTGTGTAAAATTAAAAAGTCTGATTTATAAATTAAATTATGAGAATATTTGGTAGTATTAGGTCAAAAACTGCAATTTTGCTCGTACAAATTCCTTGAAATTGAATTTAAATTCAAATATTAACATTATTTCTCAAAAAAATACTTAAAATCTAAATTTTAAGCTTTTCGGGTCATGATCTGAAGAAATTTTACCAAATATAATTTGTTTTTATTAACCATAAATCTTCATGTTCTTACAACTTGAGAGATACCAAATACTTAAAGCTGCGTCACCCTACCGTAAGTGTAAAAATGTAAATGTAAACGGAACGTAATTCGATGGTTACTTGAAAAAAGTAAATGTAGCAAGTACTTTGTTATTGTATTGTATGCGTCAATATCAGTGATATCAATTAAACATATTTCCAGTAAATGTTGTAGTTTAAAACTCGCTAGATTAAGTCAAGAATTTTTATAAAAAAAGTATCATTTATTCGTCTTTAAGAATAATTTTTAATTATAAATATATTGCTTTAACTATACGGTTTATTTCAAAACATTTCAACCAACTTTAAGTGAAAAAAAATTGCAAAAAAAATTCTAATACTTTTGTTTTTTTTTTTTTTTTTTTTTTAATAAATAATTGTCAATACTGTTCTTACAGCTGTAACGAAAAAACGTAGATGGACCTAATTTGATTAGGTCAGTAAGATACATTTTCGTTTATGAGTATTCGTATACACATAACTAGAGGGCGAATTTTAATGCATTTATTTTTTGAAAATATACGTATTTAAACTAAAAAAAGTGAAATATGAAATATGAAATGTACTCTTTACATGCGGGACAAAACTAAAGCACACTTTCCATTTATGAAATGCAAATGGTAACTTCATTAATATTTTGCACTTATTATTATATATTGTTGTAATTTTTTTAAACCTTGCACTTCTGCGTGGCATAGAGATACTTAAAGTTGAAAAACCTTCTCAGAAGTTTCATTCTTTGCTATTTCTACTAAGTGGGAAATTTCGTCTTTAGTTTTATAATCGATCTACAATTCCACATATGATTTCAAATATATTTTATGTAATATTTACACCAAATATTTGTCTCGATTACTTCAGAATGCTGATTTTTTTTTTTTGGTCATAACCCATTTTTTAAGACAATTAGATGGGTTTTTTTTAGTGGCCGTTGCTAAGTTAATACCTCTGCTTAACTGACACTTTTACTTCCGTAAGTAGAAGAATGATATCTTAATTCATAAATTGGTCATATATATATACATATATATATATATATATAAGAATTTATAAAATTTTGATTTAATTCAACTATATGAAAATGCAAATTATTTAAAGTTTTTAGTGTTTACATAGATACAGTTATAGGTAAATATATTTTTAATTACATTACATCAATATAACGTATTTCATTTTCATAACTTGTTATTTTTCTTTTTATAAAGCCATCTTTATATTTACTTAGTCTTTAATGGTAAATTAAAATTTGATAAGGCATGTACTGCTTAACCCAATTTTAAGTTCAAATCCCTTCTATATTACAAGTTTCATCCAAGTTTATTGGTATATCAACTCCATTTTTACAACAATCGGCTGCACTGACATTCGTAGAATAGACAATATGTTTTCCCAAATCAAGTTCAAAATCTTCCAATTTGTTTCTTACGGAAAATTTTATATAAAATTTTGAATCTATTTTCTGCATCTCCTCCAAGCTCAAATTATAAATAAAAAATGATTTAAATTTTACATACTATTTTTTTTAATGACGGTTATATATGTATTTGATTTAATTTTAGTGATTGAGAAACGTCATTCAACTTTAATTATGCTTTGTATTTCAGACACATATTCGGTTCTTTTCACTTAATAAAATTTGTTTAATATAACACCAAATTGTGTTGTTACTTGGCGGCATATATTGTATTCAAAAACTGAAACCGGAAACCTGTTAACCGGTTTTTGCTTTATAAAAACCGACCAGTTTTTAATAATTCTTATTTTGGAACTATTCGACAGACCGGTTATTTTCTGTCGTTTAATCGGTTTTTTATAAAATTTTCTTTCTTTTATTTTTTTTACTAAAACCACAAATATTTACCATTTTTTATATTTGCTCATTGAACCTTATTTATTCATTATAGCAATCAAATTGTTAGAAAATAAATTTGTATGAAAATTACGAATTTTGTCAAGTGGTTTCTGAGTAGTTTTTATATCAATTTTAATTTAAAAAATCACTTGTACTGACAAAAATTTTCAAATAATTTGGGGCCTAAATTATAGGTTAACACTAGGTTAACTAGGTTAAAGCTAAGAAAGAACTCAATTGAAAAAATATTACTAAAAAAGGACATGTACAAGGATTGTTTTTGCTTTCAATGAAATTTTTTATAACACATTCTTACACTTAAGTTTTTTTGATAACCAAGTTAGGTTTTTAACATGCCTAAATTATTTGAAAGTATTTGTCATTTACATTATGATCTGATAAAACCTTAAGTTCCCCACCCAAAATAAGATACATTTTTAGAAAATAATTCAAAAAATAAAATTTTTTAGCATTATCCTCCAAGCTACAGAAGACCGATATGACTTTTTATTTTCATATTTTCAAATTGTTGATTTTAATTTAATTGAACAATTATTTGATTTTAATTTTTCGATTAATCGAACAAAAATTATTCGAGTGAATACCCTAATCGAATTGGTTGAGGAGGATGTGTCAAATTGGGATATTCTATTTCAAATACACCTTTTTCTATATGAAATCAACGAACCAATGTGATCAAAATTATTACGCATAACCTCCGTGGGCTAATCAGCTTACATGCATTTTTACATAACATTTTTGGATCAAAAGCCTTAATGGCTTTTGCTGATTTTACTATATATGGATCTGATTTTATTAAAATCCTCCCGCAAACAATTTATCTCAAAATGAAATTAAAAAAGTGAAAAAAATTAATAACATGCAAATTATATGCATTATTAAAAAAATAAGCATTTTCGATTAAATATGTAAAAATATGTACTAACAAATCGATGTCATTTTTGTGTAAAATATCTGACTCGGATAGATAACTACATAAGACAGTTTTTAAATGTTCCACAAAAAACATACATTTGCATGAAAATCCGCCCCCTACACACAACTCTCACAAGCAAAAGGTGTAATCTGATTCAATACATTTAGATTTATGGTAGAATAATGAAGCCTTTATATATAAAGTTTACATCTGAACATAAAAATACATATTTCTAAAATGTAAAGGTAACAGAAAAAATTAACATTGCATTACTACTCGAGATGTGTTTACATTTTTCATTAAATACATGGGAAAGGTACTAAAAATTACCTTGGAAGGGATAGTTTTGGTTAGTTTTCAAGCTCTTAAACTTAAACATTTTTAGAAAGAATAAAATTTCTTAAAAGTTCATCTTCTCAAAATACAAAAATACAAACTGGAATGGTATCGCAATATTTTAATCCTTATGATTTTATACTTTACAGAGACGGGTAATTTTGTTAATGTTTATATGACTTTAATATAAAAATATTAATTTTATATATTATAAGAATTATAAAATTATTTGCAATTTTTTTAGATTTCCCCTAAAGCACAAGCACACATAGATTACATTCAGTATTCTATTACACATACCATTACAATTAATCTGTAATTGTAATTCATAATTTTCAGTTACAATTACATGCTAATTGTAGTTCAATTTTTTTCAAATACAATTACATGTAAAATTTCAATTACAAATTAACTTCGCAATGAATAAGTTGTTTTCAAAAATAACGATTGTATGACGTTAAAAATATGTAAAATTACTTGAAATAAAAATCGTATATTGAATTTTCTTAACAACATTTCGATAAGATTTATTTTTAAAGAATTTAAAATGTAATTAAATACTATTATTTGCAATTACATATAATTGAAAATTTTCAATTACAATTTCGGGAACCATATTTCAAACAGGTCTTTTTTCTGCGTGCACTCTACGATATCAATTCAGTTACGTAAACTATATTTGAAAATTAATAAGTTATTTTATCATAATTATTTCTTATGCAAAAAAATTATACTTTACTTAATTGAAAAAATTTAGTAGAAATTTGTGACCGATTATGGCCAAAAGGCTAGGTTATGAAATATTATTGAAAATAAAATAAAAAATAAATAAAAAAAAAAAAAAAATTATTTGATAGATTAACTGTTGGTAATTCTATTGGCTTTTACAAAGTTTAATTTCCTAAACACACACAGATCGCATTAGTTACCATCGTTAAAAACACCAAATTTTAGTTGCACTTTTAATTTTTAGAAAAAAAAACTGATAATGTTTTTATAGTACAAAACTACAAATTAATAAAAAAATATGCAAAAATGTATACATCCATCATTTAAATAATTCACATTGGGGAAGAATCGAAATTTTTTGGAAATAAATCTGTAACTTCTAATCGGCTGATTGGATTTACGCCAGCCTTTGCTACGCAGGCATAGCCGAGGAGTATACAATTTTAAGTTTGAAAGAGGGCCCCACTATTAGGGCTCAAAATAGGGTACCCCTGACATAGAAAACTTTTCATCGCTTGCCAAATTTTTGTTTCTTGTCCGATTGCAAATATCTCCTTAAAGCTCAATAAACAAGCATGCATATGCTATTCATCTCTTATAGTTTCCAAGATATTTAAATTCGAAATTTCAACTATATTAATTTTACAAAATCTTGGTTCAGTTTTTTCAATACATATCTAAATAATTTGTCCCATTTTGTAAATTGTTTACCCAGTTGGTTGAATAGCAAAATTATCTATCGAATACAAAAATTAGAAGTTGATATCTCTTCTGAATCCAAAAATTAACGATTTAGAAATTGAAAATTGCAAAAATTATGATTTCTTTTTCTTTTTTTTTTTGGCTAAAATGGTCTACACTCTTTAGAATTTAAAAGAAGCCATAACACCTAACAGGATTATATACAGACCATCCCGAATTTGACTTATTTGAAATTAAAATTTTCTAATTTTTTACTCAACCACTGCTGAAACTACTGAACCGATGCACATATTTGACAAAAAGATATTACGTTCTCCGAAAGGAACTTTAAGATTTATCAGATCCTGTTTAAGTCTATATTTTGTAAATAGATATTGTACTTAAATCTTCACGCAATCTCTGCCTTAATTCACATAGTTTTTGGCTTATCTGTATGTATATACTTTAGAAGGAATAAAAATTCTTTTGGTACTTTTTGAAAATAAAAAAAAAACGATTTTTCTGGATAACTTCAGATGTTGATTGTGTATTAGAAATTCTGAAAATGGCAATATGAGCTATTCAATTACGATTTTCACTAGGTCATTTACAAAGAACATTTTCATTGTAACATCGTGCCCTTTCGCAAAAAAAAAACATTTAAAAAATTTATTATTTGCACTAAGAGAATAATTTTAATAGATTTTCATAGTTTTAGTAACAAAATCGGTTTTTGCTTATTAAGATGAAAATTAACTTATTCAGTTTTTTTATCTCTCCTGTAAAATTTTAAGAAGTGAAGATATATTCATTGGAAATAAATCTATAAATCTTGTTAAAATAAAAATGTTCACAACAGAGTCCCACAAACCCCTCAGGAGCGTATGTATATATGGCTTCTCACATTTGACGTGAATGTTCCTAAAACGTTTGCTAATTTTTTATTTCTCATTAGATTTCACTATTTTTATTAACAAAGCCTAATAGCTCATTCTCTACTAAATAAAAACTTTTTTAAGAAAACATATATATTTTATTTATTTAGGGAGATCAATCCTAAGAAGAAATCAAGTCCAATTTCTTATTAGAAGCCAGTCTAGATCGATCAAAATTAAAACTTTAGCCCATGTCTTCTAAAATTTCAAAATTGGAATTAACAAACAATGTGTTTATAATCGTTTGTAAGTGTGCTTTATCTGACTTTTCGAAAATTTGTTTGGAATTTTAAGAATTGCTTTCATAAAAATCTAAAATTTTGCATTATTCCAAATAATAAATAATGATAGAATATCTAAAATAACCGAAAATATATGACAAATGCAATATTTAGTTACTGTAAAAACCAACTCTTTACGCAAAATTTTTCAATTTGCAACAGTTAACTTTCTTTAAGTTTAATTTGCATGTAATGAAGAAATATATAATTTCAGTAGTATGTACCTTGAGCAGTAGTTCTTTTACATTTTAGGGTGGCACTTTCCTTAATACCGTTCGATGGAAACGCTCAAAATGTTCGTCGGTAAAGACCTCAAAATTTTTAGGGAAAATCCAATTGTAAATACAAAAAGTGCATCTTTAGAAGCATATTTTATCTCACATCCTTGAAGTTCCCTATTGGAAGTACTGGACTCAAAATTTGGATTGGAAATACAACATTTAAAAACATATTTTCAATCACGTTATCCATGCTTACTGGAGGTTGATCAACAGTCAAATCTCTTCGCTATTGCGGATTAATTTTTATATCAGATTGTATTCATATAATTGTTAATTTAACTCTAAGCCATTTAATGTTTTCTAAAGAAGAATACTATCACTAAAATAATTCTCTTCACATGCAATAATCTAATATAATAATTCATGATAGCTACGTAGTTAAATAAACAAAAATAATAAACAAAAATAAATCTGCGAATGGCTTGGATTCTAAGAGATAACCACTAATAAATTTGTCATTCACATTATATATACATATATACATATATATACATATATATATACATATATATATACATATATATATTATTTTTCACACTTTTTAAATAATATTATATTTTTCCCGAATACCCGGGAATGCCTTAAATAAAATCCCGATTCCCGAGAGCTCAACAATGGGAAATTAAAAAAGTGGAAACTCTTTTTGTGAAAAAATTTACCAGACGCGTGATTTCTAATCGTTAGTACGGAAGATAAATTTACATTTTTGTATGACTTATCAACACGCATTCTTATACTATTCGACATGAACCATACTAATTTAATTTTATAAAAAAATAGTAGTTAATACAAATAAAAGTTAATTTAAAAAGATATTTATATAATGACATTAAAATTCAAGGAAAAAAAGTATTCGACAGTACTTACAATGTTAATTTAATACCATTATGTATATATATATATATATATATATATATATATATATATATATATATATATATATATATATATATATATATATATTATTCATGATGTTCAGACATTTATATTTTTTTTAATAAAGACTCTACGAATGTTCATTTAGATTGATATCTGATGATTATAATAAGTTTTTTATTATTTTCGTGCAGTTATAGGGAAAGCTACGCTTTAAATTTATGGCAGAATGGTTTGGGTTATTATCCTGGTAAATATAAATCAGTCGGAAATTGCTAATTTCTCAGCACTTTCAGGTAATTTTGATTTTAGAATATCTATATAATACCGAAGATTCATTACTCCATCTATTAAAATACCTACCGAGACGACCAATTTTAGAGGTCTACCTTCTACCACCGTGACCCGCTAGGGATCTGTGCTCCTCCGACTCAGCTCTGATCATGTCTCTCTCTCAGGACTATTTTCAGAAAATCGGTTTCCTGTATGAAGTAGGTTTTTTTGGCTTTAACATCGCATGGTTGCAAAAGCCCATTAAAATATTTAATTGCAAAATGTTAAAGACTTTTCGAACAAAATGTTCGACTTCAGCATTTTTGGATGCCAAAACAAAAAATCCTGGAAATTATATAAAGCACATTGAGAGACTTGCTGTAGCTTATTTCAATAATTTTTTTAATCTGTGGCTCAGAATCGTTTCCACAAAGCGCCTCAAAAAAGTTGCATGGAGCAAACAAAGATTTTATACCAACTTTGAAGACTGGTTAAACGGCGAACTTAGATGTTTAGAAAGTACAAGCCAAAACAATCTTGAGAGATCACAAAAATTACTCGATAACAAGCGATAGATCCAAAAAGGCGGAAACTCAAGGATATCAATGAAGAAATCGGACGTGAAAATATTCAAGACTTTGCTGTATCAATTTTGATCACAGAAACAACTCACAAAAGTCAATATCAATATCATTCATAAAGTTTTTAACGCTAGTCCAGTGAAAACAAAATGGATTCTTAAAAGAAATGATTTGATGAAATATTTAAACCGCAAGTTAGCTCTCGTTTGCAAATGTGGATGTGATGGTTCTTCTTGACAAAAACAATATAAGCAATATGTATGTGAAAATACTTCAGACACAGATAGGTTCATGGTATCATTTGTACCATTGTGATTGATAAAGAATTTGGAAGACTCGGAGTCTTCGACCAGTAAGATGCAAACAAAGGATATTTGGAAAAATCAAACACCATTTTCTACGAAATACTGCAGATAAATTAAGTTTGAAGTGAAAGGAAACTCATGATGCCATTAAAAAAGAAATCAGTGATATTAGAGCTCAAATTGCAACACTACAGCCATTCGAATTAGAGATTGACGACAAGACAATTGAAGTAAGCTACCAATAAGTGCTAACGATGATAGGTGGAAAAGTATGCCAGGCTTTGACTGACACAAAGGCTTCATCCAGCTGAACATTTTTCGTTTTTAAAGTGCTCTTTGTAAAATTCTTTATAGCTGAAGCTCTCCACGTTTTATAAAGATTTTAAGATTTGATTGTTATTGCTTAGAGCAACTGAGTTTATAACAGAATACCACTGAATTTTATCCTTTTCTTACATTACGTTATACTGTGTTTCTAGGTATTAAAGTATTAAAGAACTAAAAACGACTAAAAATAGGTAAAATTTAGGTAGAATATTAGTAATAAAACAATATTAGTAATAAAATATAGGTAGAAAATTTAATAATAAAACAATAATTATATTATATACTTAAGATACCTATTAACGGGCTTGGTATATATTTATATTAGTCATATGAACAGGTAAAATAAAAGCAGAAAAAATTTGTTAGTCATTTCATTAAAATGGAAAAAGTGTTCTACAGACTGGTCCAGACAGATATAAAAGTATATATGGGGTTAAAGATGACACTTTCGCTTTCTTCTGGTAATAAAATTTTTTTAACTCTCAAAAGTTCTATTCCACTAAAATTAAAATTTGACTAAAGTATAGTACCTGAGAAAACATTTAATAACACAGCAGGTATAAACGGTACAGTAATACATCATACCATTTCTTAAAGACTATTTATTATCTTACCAACATAACAAAAAAAAAAAGAAAATGCATCCAATTATCCGTAAAAGTTTGCGTGTAATGATAATTTACTTCTAATCAAATTTACAAAAATCACATTTTTTATAAAATGACATAAAATATTTGTCTTTAACATCATGCCACGCCCACAACTACCAATATTTTGATCTAACTTTTGGCCACCTTAGTTTTAATAATGTTACTATTGAATGGCATTAAAATTTCGGAAAAATTTCTGAAAGCTTAGGTCCTCTTCTACAACTCTTTCGTACATTTCAATTCGATCTGATCAGAAGTTTAAGAGATACAGATTTATTACCAAAAATTTTGCATTGCATTGGCCACACTGTGTGGTGTAATACCAAAGAGAGTAGAGAGAAAGCTGTATCTTTAATTTATTCAAGTATGTACATATGTATATATAAAATAATTTGTAAAATGCTATGCACAACTAAGCTTGATGCAGCATCGACCTATTTAAAACAGAAACACAAAATTTAATGATGTTAAAAAATCAAAAATGATAATAAATACTGAAAAAACATACATATAAAAATAACAACAATAACAAAAATAAAAAAGAAAGCACTACTAGCCTTATGTATGTATTTTGGAAAGTTAGCTTATCATACATATGTATATGTAGTAATATTATACATACATATGTATATGTAGTAATATTGTTCGTATATGGGCCATTATCAAACATTTTTTGGGGCTAAAAAATTTGAAATTTTGAGATTTTTGAATGGCTCATTAAAATATATTTGCATACATATAGAGAAAAATATGTTGATTTGAATAAAATTTCATTAAAAACTAGTAACGAAAAATCTGTTAAATCAACAAATTTGGTTTGGTTTTATTTTTTCAAATTTAAAATTACTTAATATATTTAAATTGACTAAAGAGAAATTTAAAGAAGAAGAAATTAACTATTTTTTTATGTTATTCAAATTGAATAAAATTCTTCAGTTTGAATAAATATCTTAAAATTGACTAAAGGCGTTTAAAATTGAAAAAAGTTCTTCATAATCAGTTTGAACCTGATTTTTTAAGATTTAATATATGTTAAGATTATTAATAAATGCAATTACAGTTTTTGATAATATATGTACATACAAGTCTTATAACTTTATTATTTATTTAGTTTTTACTAGACATTGTCGAATATACATATGAAGAATTTAAAAAAATTTTGACTATAAATATTTCCAACATTTTTATTTTTATTTTTTTAATTATTATTTTTTTGACACGAACGTCGATTTGTGGTTTTATTAACCAATATTATTGCATGCAAAGTCTTTTCGAGTTAATCATTTTTATCAATGCAAGCAACAGTTGTGGAGGTTTAAAGTTGAAACTCAAAAAAAATCTTAAAAGTAGAGGTTTTACTCAATCGAAACCGCGATTTCATAAAATATCTGAATTACTATTAGTACATGTCAAAACTTTTATTAAATTTTTAATATTTACCGAAGTACACTGAAAACAAAAATTTTTATTGGTTAAAAATCTCTAAAAATAGTGGGTAAAAATAGATATACATATTTTGGGATATTTTGCTGAAAAAATCAAATTAGTATCAGTACCGGTTTCAAAAATATATTCGTAGTATAGAGTAGTAAACTCATGATAATATTCTTTACAGAAAGCGCAATTTTAGTCTTTTAAAAAATTGAATTTTCGCAAAATTTCAATTTAGTGATAAGTTTTACAAGGAAAAGAGTGTTTCTTATTTTAAAATTCGAAAGATAATGCGAAATATTTCGGTCTGATTTTTGAGGTTAAGAACATCTTTTTTGTTCCATACAATCACAAGTCCTTAAAATATTTTGACGCCACCTGAATTTTATTATTAAGCAAATAAAATGCTTTCATTTTACATCAATATTAACATAATTTATACTTCGCGGTAGTTGTCAGCAAACGAAATGTGTTTGAAGAAGAATGCCGCTGTAGCCGGTATAAATGATGTTTCTTAAATTTTTTTAACATTTACAATTTTAACCATTAACACGATTCTCTACAAATACTTTTCGATGATCTAAAGTAATATGATATATTGAAGAAATGCGTAACAAAATTTGGAAATTTGGTTAAAATTTCAAAAAGTGCATAAAATTTTTGCATTTTAACATTTTTTTATACACTTTGACACTTCTAATTATTAAAAAATCTTTTTACGAGATATTTTGAGCAATTTCTATAAAAGCCCTATTTTTCAGTAACGAAAAACAATACATTTTACAAACATTTACGCCGATTATATGGAAATTTGTGATGATGGTATCCTATTCGAAGAGAACATATATAGAAAATATAGTTGTAGTGAACATAATCTAGGAGAAACATATAATTGGAACAGCGAAAAATAGATATAATTCCGATTTTATGGTTCGTTTTTTCATATTATGGTTCGAGTTTTTAATTTTATTATACTATGTTACTACATTATTATCCCATTCAATCAGATTATGATTTCATTTTATTACATTATTATTACATCTTATCATATTGTTATTCTATCTTATCATATAATGATTCCATTTTAACATGTTATTATCCAATCTTATCATATATTGAAATAAAACACAATTCTTTATTGTCATTATATTTGTTTCAAAATAATATATTAAGGTAATTTATTAATCATAAAAAAGTTAATTAAATATTATTTGTTTATTAATTAATTTTATTTATTTGTACCATCATATATGCAAGATAATAGAAGATATTTTTTTATTAAATAAAACCTTTAACAGTAGTTAATCAATATCTTATATTTCTTGAATCACACCAAATATAAAAAATTGTCTACTTATATTAGTTCATGTATCGACTACATGCGGATTTTAATGAAGATGTAAAAGCAAAATATATTCAAAAACAAACAAGTTATGATTTTTTTCAACAATATTTGTAGAGAACATATTTATTTGCATTATTTTATTGTTATGGGAATAATAATATTAATATGGTTTGAAAACAAAATGTGGTTTAGAAACAAGGAAAAAGATTATAATGTTTAATGGTTGTAGAGATAATGAAAGTTTTATATTAATAAAATTTTGTTTTTGGTAAAAATATAAAATTTTTAAGGTCAATTATATTAAAATTTTGATTTAATGTAAACATTGAATGATAAAACTGAAACAAAAATATTGTTATCATGAACACAGTGTTATTAAAATTAATGAAAATAATGAATGAGAACATAACATTGTTGTAGTGACAATGCCGTAACCATTTTTTTCTCTGAGTGCAGATAGTAAAACGGTTACTTGTTATACAACATGAATTTCCAAATAAATTAACAAAATCGTCGAAAGTTTAAACTCAATCTTTAATACTTTTTTAGGTTTAAATGGCTGTATTTCCTTGAGATTTTAGGTGAATTTCTTAGTTATTATATAAGGTCTACCAAAATGCATCAACATTTTTTTTTGTTTTAAGACAAACTTTAGAAATATGAGATACATAAAGTCGATTTCAAATAGTTTCGAAAATTTTTGAAATTCCTCATATATATATATATATATATATATATATATATATATGTATGGCTATGATTCACTATACTACATAATCATCCTATTCTGTCAGTGTAAAATCTGACAGAATTCTGTCTCATTCAAGAAAACTCGCAAGTAATGTGTTGTCGGTGTCGCACTATCACACAAAGAAAACATACATTGTTGTTATCTTATTAGCTGATCCACAAAATGCAACTTTGAATGCATAGCAAAATCTATTTTATGAAATTTTTCTAAAAACAAAAGCAAGTAAGACAGACTTATTAAAAAATCTGTCACACATATTAATTTCAAAATCACGCTATCATACTTTTAGAACATACATACGTTTTTTGACAAATCTAACGACTAAATAGGATAGTGAATAATGGCCTTAAACGATATTTATAAAAATTTAGTAAAATGTATTAATACATAAATGAATTAACTTTAACTCAAATTTAGTAGAATTAAATAAAATATAGTAGTCAAGTTTAATGAAAGTTCTTCTATCTGAATAAAAAGTTTAGTTAAATTGACTAAAATTGAAGAAATTTTGTTAAAATTATCTATTTTATTTTAGTCAAATTTAATAAAATTCTTCAATTTGACTATATATCTTCAAATTTACTAAAGGAGTGTAGAATAGAAGAAATTTCGTTAAAATTACTAATTTCGTTAAAATTATTAATTATTTAGTTACACAAAACTTTACTTTTGGTAGTGAACATATAGCATACATATTGTTCAATAGTGATAACTAACTAAAACAAAAGAAAGAGATAATTCAATACACTGGTGAACTTAATCGAATCGACTCGAGGGGTACTCAAAAATATGTACCTAAACGAAAACAAAAATTAAAAAAAAAAACAAAAAAATTTTGCAGTTAGTGAGACTCGAACTTGGAAACAAAACAAACCATTCGTTTTTAATGACTAACGTCTTACTCAGTACACCATCTCGCACATAGCATCCTTAGCGACAAAAACTCTATTTAATTTAAAATATCTTTTTAGACATTTTGTTATAAAAAACTAACAACTTCAGAATGGGGTTGAACCAATAACCTTCTGGTTGTTATTCCGGCGCTCTAGCCAACTCATCAACGTGATTGCAGTATTACTACGCTATTATACTATTGAGTACTTATTAATGTAATACACAGTAGGCAAATAATATTGACGCCTCATTGCCAAGAAACTACTTTAATAAGTAGTTGTTACTACCGAAAACCAAAAACTTTTTGCTGGGTATCTATACTTCTTAGACTAGTTTGGGTAACAGGGTGTCCATAGGATTAAAATGGAGAATGAGTGCACAAGAAATTTGTAGCCTAAGGATATAATGGAAACACAGATGGATGATTATGTTACTCTGGTTAAACTATAAAATAGGGGCTTGAGAAAAGAATTACTGTCGAAATTGTTTTTTTGAGGACTAGGAACATTCTTTATGTGATTGTTCGGCTCTGTGGGAACGTATGCTCAAGTACCATTTTCTTACGAAAGTAGCTGTTTAAAAATAATTTCTTTAATATTATATTTACTGATTTTTTTTTATTAAAATCTGTTCCCAATATTTATTTTTTAAAACGTTTAAATTTTTTTTCCCAATTTTTACAATTTAATTATATAAAAAAACTACTTCACTGTGCACGGTTGATTTTTCTATTAATCGAAGGCTAAAAATCGATTTCAATATAAAATTGGCTCGTAAGAATCGACCATAAAATAATCGTTTTTTTGACAACGAGAGTCGATTTTCGAAAATAATCGAAATCAATTGAATTAGTGACTGTTAATATTCATGGTTCCTTGCACTCCTAATATATATTAAGCCACCTTTTCTTTTTTTTTTTTTTTTTTTTTTTGTTTTGGCAAACACTTACCTACATATATCTAGACCTTTCTTTTCGGAATAAATCACAAAGTTCCTTATCTTGGAGAATATAGCATAATTGTAATTAAAACATATTTAAAATTAAATTAAAATTTTAAGATCTATTAAAAATACGTTTTCTATTTTTTAAGTTTCTTTTTTATTATTATTTACAATTATTATTTTTTTTAACTCTTGACATAAAACAATTATAGTCATAAAATTAATAAATTATCACACTTACAGTTTTTAAATTCTATTTCACATGGTCTTCAGGCGCAGGAAGACTTTGAGGATTTAGCTGTATTGTGAAATCCAATTTCTACATTTTGTAAATTAGGAGACCAATATTTTGAAAAATATTTTTTTTAATTAAATAATAGAAGATAATAACCACAAACATGAAATAAAATAAAATTGAATTAAACAAAATTAACTAAATTTGATTATGACAAGGAGAAAACATAAAGTCAAAGTAAAATTGGGAAAATTTCAAATGAACAAATAGCAAATGTGTTTAATATTATATTTTAAATAATAACTTTACATTAATTCATCATAAAATTTTGAACTTTTTATATGGTTACTCCAAAATTATTTTTAATGGAAAATATTCAAATTTTATTAAATTGAATTATGTTTATCCGAAATTTTAGCTGGTAACCCCTAACTTGGAATTTTTAAAACAAAAAGTTTTTTCTTTCTTAAAAATTGCAGGGTCATTTTAAAATATCCAAACAAGATCTTCGAAGTCAAAATCAATATGGTCAACCCAGATAGCGAAAGCCGCAAGTTCTCACAAAAAAATTTGAAGTTAATAAAAATTTTTTTATTTTTAAATTTTATTTGGGTAGTTCTTATTATAAAACAAAAGGTTTTATTCAAACGAAATTTTATCACATACTGAAAGAAATTTTATTCTTCTAATTCAGTTCTTTAGAATATTGATTGTTTATTTTTTTTTAAAGGAAAAGAAAAGTGAACAATAAAATCAACATCACACAACATCACATCATTTACTAAAGGCATGTAGAATTAAAAAAGTTTCTTCAAATTTAAATAACTTATTTTAATAACTTATTTTAATAACTTATTTTAGTCAAATTGAATAAAATTCTTCAATTTGTCTAGATATCCTCAAATTTACTAAAAGCTTGTAAAATTGAACAAATTTCATTGAAGTTAACTAATTTATTTTAGTTAAATTGAAAAAAAAAAAAACATGTAGAATTAAAGAAATTTCTTAAATAAATAAAACACGTAATTATTTTGTTTTTCAATAATTAAATAATTCAATAATTAAATACTCGAATAATAAATTATTCAAAAATAATTTGACTATTTATGTTGTATCAGGCATATATATATATGCCTGATACAACATAAATAGTCAAATGCCTGATACAAATAATAGTCAAACAAAAAATCTTAAAATGTACATAAAAATTTTTTTGTCATTGTAATTTTAGTAGTTTAGTGCCATTTTTTATGGCATTTTCCGATATACGCACTTAAACTAATGAACCAATTTAGCATTATTAATAATGTGTTGATGAGCCTTTGTTTTAGATAACTTCAAAAATACGGTTTAAATGGATTCGACTAATTTTTGAAGAAAATCACTGTCAATTTTTCCCAGGCTTGCTTAATTTTTAGTTTTAACTCCGTTATTTTCATTATGGTTTCATTCTGTGCATTTCTTGCGTAAACTTTATGGGTCATGTACACCAACAGATTATCCATTGGATTTAAATGCAAGCCATCCAGTTCAATAGTGGAATACTATGTTCATTAAAGCACGATTTAGATTGGTTCGAGAAATGGATTTCAGCGTTATTCTATTGGAATATGCAATTTTTAACCATTTTTCATCCATAAATGAGAGAAGAGCATTTTCCAACAGTTCAATATAAATTGCACCGTTCATTTTAGTTAGAACGAAACATATTTTTAATTTTACTACAGCAGAAAAGGTTAGATTTCGACATATAAATTTCTTTTGAACTCTAAAGCAAGAATATGAATAGGCCCATCCAATTTGAATTTCTTTTAATCAGAAAAGATTATTTTATTCCACTCATCTGTCCATTTCATGCATTTGCGCGCAAATTTTAAACGATATTTCTTATGATGCTGTTTTAACATTGGCTTACATTTTGGTTTCTTCCATTTTATGTTAACATCTGTTCTCAAAATGTGTGTAACATGCTTGGAAGTTTATTTTTTATTTTTTTATTTTATTAATTTGTTAATTTTTTATTACCTTTTGTTGGTTTCCGCATTCCACATTTCTGCCCTTTCTTAAGAAAGCTTCGAATAACTCCTTCCAAACGGTTAATTTTTCATCCAATTTCTCCGCTAGAAGAGCCTTGAACACGAAAAAAATGAATTGTAAGTTTTTCGCTGTCAGTAAGAAAAGTTCCTTTGGGCATCATTTAAGCTGATGAAATTTCCCAATTAAAACAAAAATATTTCCAGTAAACAGAGATGTTGTCATCAGAAACTTATCTTAAGTGAAACAAACAATTAAACTATTAAAATTTTTTTAATATATATACATATACATATATCTATATATATATATATATATATATATATATATATAACTTTTTAAACAAACGTTTATAGGGATATTCCACTGAAATGAAATCAGAACGTATTCGTGATACGTTCTGATTGGTAAATGGAAGAAAACAACAAAAGCAAGAAACAAATATTTCTCGCGATATAAAGTACCTTTCAATAACTCGCGATATAAAGTACCTTTATATCGCGAATTATTGTAATAATACAACATTGTTTTTGGTTAAGGAAACGAATATACCACACAGAAAAGCAATAATTTTAAATGCGTTTATAGGAATATTCCCCAGTATATGTGTAATTAAACGAAGTAAAACTAGCGAAGTGTTGCGATAAAAAAGTTTTTTTTTTTCTTTTGTTAAATTATTAAAAACTTTAATAATATTTATTGTATAAAAAATATAAATTTTATTGTTTAAAAATAAAACTATAAATTATTTTTGTAAAAGAAATAAGTGTACTTAAATTAATATATGCATAACAAAAATTTCAGTTCTTATTAAAAGTAAAAATAAACTATAAAAAGGATTAATTAAACTTAATTTAAATATCGTGGCAATTGATTTGATAAAAAATATTCATATGGAAATTAACAATAAAGTAAGTAAATATATTTACTTACTTTATATTTACATTTTGGTAGTGAGCTAGACTGTCAGTCTGGGGGTTGTGGGTTCGATTCCCACCAAAGACTCTGGTTTGTTTGACTACAACGAGCACATTGTCTTCGTTATCTGATCGTAGGATCAGAATATAATTATTTGATAAATAAAATATTTGATCTGGCAACGCTATGAATAGCATGTGAAAAAATTACTGATCTGTGCAAACCAATATATATATATTCTAGTAAAAGAAGTGTAGTGTTAATTCTATTAGAAGAACATTAAATTATTTAAAAATTCTGAATTAAAACTATTTAAAACACAAAAAAAGAAAAAAATACATATATTGCTAAATTAAAGAATTATTATTTTCTTAACACTTAATTCTGTGAACATAACCTTATATATTGTTTACACATTGTTTAATAACTATTGTGGAATAATGGCGCTAACCTGTGGAATTTGTTCAACCAGTTGTAAAAAAAAACAGACTCAAATGTCTTATGTAATTCTCACCAACATATAAATTGCGTTATGAAACAAACACCACCTTTAAGTCGAGCGACTTTAGAGAATATTGCTAAAACCAAACCAGGATTCTCCTTTGGCTGCAAATCTTGTTTTAATGAATCTACTATGAATCCAATGACATCAAAAATTGAGTCAGTAGAAAGGCAACTGCTGGATTTAACTAATATAATTAAAGAGAGCGTCATATCGCAGCTTAGTGATATTAATGCTGAACTTGCAAAATCATTGGACAACAGTAAACAGTTTGGAAAAAAACTAGTTCCAAAATAGAAAAGTTGGAGAGTGAAAATAATTTCCTACGCAAGCAACAGAACAGATCAAATATCATAGTAAGTGGATTACCTGATCATTTACATACTCTTGACCTATATCCAATGGCAATTTCTATAGTCAAGGCATGTGATTTAAATATAATTAAGTTGGATATTAACTTTTGTGTGTGGATTCGTAACATGTCTGCAGTATTAATTAAATTTAATAACATCCTTAAGCCTGATTTGGTTATGCAGAATTATCGTTCTAAATACAACTTAAATCTAAAAGATGTGCTTGATACTGATATTGATAAAAAGTTATATTCTAACAATCACCTCTCTCCTATTGAAGTTAAACTCCATTACATATGTCGTAACAAACTGAAGTCCAACGAAAGTGTTAAACTGGTCTATCTGAATAAAGAAGAAGCAGTTTTAAGCCTGTTGGAAATAATCGACCAATCGCCATGAAATTTGTATTTGTATTTTTTTACCGAAATTGTCCACAAATGTTTTGATTTATTTTTCATCCTTTCAATATTCTCATAATTTTACCAAATCTTCTATTCTGATTATTCATAATTTTGATAATTCTTCATCTTACATTTTTTATTTATTTTTTTCTTTTTTTGCTTTTTTCATTGTTTTTTATATACTTATTCTAAATATTATTTATTAATTTTAATTATTTTTTTTATTTATTTATTTTTTTTCTACATTTTGTTATTAATACCCGCATAATTTTGTATGGGATGATATTTTAAATTTTATTTACTTTGGATTTTTTATATTTATCAGAATTCGATTTTTTCTATCGTTTTCATTTCACAATTATTTTCATCGATTAATAAAAAAAAAGTAAGACAGTCTTCTCTTTTGTAATGGAAATGTGGATATGTATATAATTGATATCACTTTACTTACGAGTAGATTGTGCATAATTACAATATTCATAGTTTGAATTTTAGTAAACTCCTTTTTAATTATATTTATTTTTATTCTCACTTTTGGGTCATACCGGGATGAATTCATACAAATGTATTAATTTACAATGTATATACATATGACACCTATTATAAATACTACTTTATATACTAGTGTACTGCATACGAAATATTACTTAACTGTAGTTTTTAATTAAATAATTCCACTGTGCGACAAATGGTAGGGGTCAGTGATCGGGAAGGGTTCAAACTACCGGGGAAAGTTATATCGGTAAAAAAGAAGTTATACGTGTCCGGGCGTTTCGCTGGGTCACGTCTACGAATCGAGATATATCGATTTGAAGTTAGTAACTATCATATAGGGGAAATTGTGACCTTTGGTGGTCTTTTTTTTTTTGACATAACTCGAGAACCACCAGTCCGATTTTGCTGAAACAAATTAAAAAAAATTAGGAATTACAATTCCTTTAATCATACAACGTTTCGCTACATAAGAAACAGTTTCGCAGTTATAAATAAATGTATGAAGAAAAAAACTATTTTTTGCCTAAAAAATTGAATTTTTTTATTTTTAATTCATAAAAAATCCAAAACGGTAAAAAAAAGTGTCAAGTCCTATTACTCTCACGTAAAGTCACATAACCTTTAAACAAAATGAGACATAGGTCATGAAAATCGATGGACGCGTTTCGCTTTTATTCACAATTAAGTGAAGGTATCTCATTTTGACAAGAATATTGATTTTATGTTTCAATGAATTTGGATAATATTTATTATATATTATTTATTATAATTATTAACACGTAAAATTAAAAATTACTACAGGTAATTATTAGGTTATTACATAGATACATAGGTTATAAAAATCGATGAACGCAAAACTTATTTTCGTTTGTTTGCGCACTTTACTTTCTTGCGTAGTGGTTCGCCCACTTGTTCAGAGTATGTATCGGATGAGGATCTATCTTCATCTGGAAAAAATCAATTGTTTTTAATCAGTCAGTTAACTTCATTTTTGTGACTTACCCTCGGAGGAAACTCCTATTGTATATTCTTCTTCTTAATCTTCATTTTCGGGATCGTACGTCTTTTTCGACCACCAACAAATTTCAGCCACCAGCGAATCGAGCTTTTTGCCTTTATGTCGCGTTTCCATTGGCATTGCCACTTAATGGAAGCGCTCGCCATGTTCATCCGACTCTGAGGCTAGCTGTTTGCTGAAGTATTCGTGATGGTGATGCAAGAAGTGAATTTTGAGGGACATATTCACTCCAATTTTCTGGAAGTAGTGCAACATCTTGGTCACAAGAGCGGGGTAATTGTGTGCTCGCGTACTTCCCAAAAAATATCGTATGACTTTCTTCACTGCCCTCCACGTGATGCAAGAAGTGAATTTTGAGGGACATATTCACTCCAATTTTCTGGAAGTAGTGCAACATCTTGGTCACAAGAGCGGGGTAATTGTGTGCTCGCGTACTTCCCAAAAAATATCGTATGAATTTCTTCACTGCCCTCCACGCAAAGTAATCATTACCGTCTAAAGCACCTTTAAATTCCTTTGATTTCATGAGCTTTCGTATATCCGGCCCATTCACAACACCTTCCTTCAATTTTGCTTCGCTGATTCGTGGGAAATTATTTTCCAAACAATCAAGAATTTTCGGTTGCTTCACAATGGCCTTGATGAAATTTTTTACGATTCCCAGTTTGATATGGAGAAAGGGCATGAGGAAGTTCTCCATTGGCACCAGTGGATCATTTACGCAGTTGTGTCCTTTCTCCGTTGGATCTCGAGCAAGCCACTCATGCGTTTCGTATTGGTTTCCTTTAAATCGGGTATCCCAAAGACACAAGAAACACATGTTTTTCGTATAGCCTCCTTGGAGACCTCTTAGCATCGCCACGACTTTCAGATCACAACTGATCCGCCACATGTGATCAGTGTAGCAAACTTTATTCAAAATTATTTTCATGGAATCGTATGTATCGTTCATGTCTGTGCTGTAGCCAATGGGAATGCTTGGTTTTTTATTATATTTATGTAGCAAAACGACTTTCAGGCTTGATTTCGAAGAATCTATGAACATTCGCCAATCATCTGCGACATAATTAATGGCCATCGCCTCCATCAGTCCCTTTATATCGTGGCAGTAAACAAATGTGTTCCCTTCGTTGAGTGTGTAGTACCGTTGGAATAGCAATTGTCGTCTTCGATATCCGATGACTTTGACATTAGGCTGCAAATTGTTGCCTTCTTTCAAAAGCTGGGCAAGTTTTTCTGCTTTACGTTGAGAAAGGTTTAATTCTGCAACAATCTTGTCCATTCTTGCTTGTGATATTGGAATTATTTTGTTCGATGGGCCGGCTTCTGGTGTTGGTTTATAGGTGAAATCCGATTGATCCATTGTTTCAATAGAAAAAGAAGTTTCTCTGTCAGGACTTGGAAGCGGTGGAATTGGTATCTCATCCGAATGCGGTAGAGGTATTTGTGCACTCTTAACAGATATGTAAACTCTTCGTTTAAGGCCTTTACGATTTACTCCACATATTTTGTTTGCGCAAGCGTAACAGTTGTCGGAATTGTGCTCTCCTGGATCAGTCCAAATCATTGGTACACCAAAACGAAGTGAACTGCGTTTCCCTTGGATCCACATGTTAAGACTAATGTAGCATGTTTTACAAATTTTATCTGGGACCCACGAAACGCCGCGAATTATTTCGCAATCAAAATAAAGTTTAAAAGTGCGCTCCACTTGCTCAGTGGGTAATGCAGCATTTGTTGAAAAAGCTCTTTTGCCACAAACGTAACAAAATAAATTGATATTTTCTGGACAATTTGCACTCATTTCGACTTTATACTTTTATTACTTTTTCGTCACTTTAAAAAAACCGTACTTTACGCGTTCGGAGACACTTGTTGAATGACAAAAATCGATCAGTGAACACCTATAAATACTACGTAAGTTTCAATATTTTACTGAAAGGTACTTATGAATTCGTGCATCTTTTAAGGGTGGCTATAAACCTGATTCGTGTGCGTTTTACATTTTTCGAAACGTTCTAAAACATGACCACTCATAAATGTGGGTGCAATTTGTGTAAAAAAATCATGCAGGTAGCCAACGGAAAAACCCAAATAATTAAAAAAGTGCACTTTCCTTTTTTCCTTTTAATTGTCCACGCACATTTATGACCGTTTTTTAGTTTGTTACCGCTACCATAAAAATCAAATAACCTTTTGTTTATTACTTTTTTTTTAATTATGACAATCATAAAAAAAAGTCGTCAATGTTTTTTCCAAGGAATTTTGAGCATATCTCGAGCAAATTTTTGAAATTCATACCTTCACTTAATTGTGAATAAAAGCGAAACGCGTCCATCGATTTTCATGATCTATGTCTCATTTTGTTTAAAGGTTATGTGACTTTACGTGAAAGTAATAGGACTTGCCACTTTTTTTACCGTTTTGGATTTTTTATGAATTAAAAATAAAAAAATTCAATTTTTTAGGCAAAAAATAGTTTTTTTCTTCATACATTTATTTATAACTGCGAAACTGTTGCTTATGTAGCGAAACGTTGTATGAACAGATTAAAGGAATTGTAATTCCTATTTTTTCTTAAATTTGTTTCAGCAAAATCGGACTGGTGGTTCTCGAGTTATGTCAAACAAAAGACCACCAAAGGTCACAATTTCCCCTATATGATAGTTACTAACTTCAAATCGATATATCTCGATTCCCAGACGTGACCCAGCGAAACGCCGGGACACGTATAACTTCTTTTTTGCCGATATAACATTTCCCGTTGGTTTCATCCCATCCCGATTTTCACTGTCGCATAGTGTTCTTAATGAAGTTTGCACTTAAGTATACATGAAGGAAACAGTTGTTTGCATTGTTTCCTTATTTTTTGTTATGATCATGTTTTTGGTAGCATTTACATACTTTTACTTCTTTGATTCTCCGAGGATTACACGCTATTTGTTGTGATTATTGTAGAGAATGATAAATCACCCATATGAAAAGGTATCTGTATATTTACTTGTTTGCTTGGTAATTTTCATTATGTTTTTTTTCTTCACAACAGTATGACCTTGATTATACGATTTATAATATTTATTGCTTAGTAGCTCTCATATTATTAATCATATTGTATTCAAGACTTTAAATTTAGATATCTTATAGAAAACATTATTTTCTATTTTTTGTTATTAAACTTCTACTATCTGGATAAATTTTGCACAGGATATAATATATATATTACTTTTTTTTATTGATAAAATGATTATTTTTTATGAAATTAATTTGAAAACTATTAATAAATGGATTTAATATTTTTAGAAATGATCGTAGTTGGACAAGAGGGGGTGGAATTTGTTTATATGTTTCCGATCGGGTTATTTGTTATTATTTTGATGAGGGAGTTATAGAGACTTTATTTGTAGAAATTTGTTTAGATGATGATAGACTATTGGTGGGAATTGTTTAGCTGCCTCATGGACATTTTTCTTGTTGTGAAGATGTCATTACTGATTTAACTAACAGGTATGATAACTCCATTATTATGGACAATTTTAATATAGATCTTTTTACTAGATCTGACATGGTTAGACATTTTTGTTCAAGTTCTAATTTATCAGTTATATATAATAGCTTACCCACTCACATCGACGGGATTCATAATTCATCATATTTAATAGATTACTTTTTTGTTTCCAACGCTAACCTGTTAAACCATAAGACCCAATATCAATTTCCGGCACTTAATTCTGGTCATGCTAATATATCTCTTTCTTATAAGATAAAATATAAGCTACCTGTTATTGAACAGTGGTACAGGGATTATAATTCTGTTAATTTTGAACAGTGTATTATTCAACTTGATCAATTGAATCTTTCAAACTTTTTTTCTTTAACTAGTGTTGATGAGCCGCTAGATATTTTTAATAACGTTGTATTTGACGTCTTTAATTTTAATGTTCCACTTAAAAGATATTTTTCTCAAGGAAATAATAAATGGATGGATTGTGAATAAATAAGAATGGCTAAGAATAATCGTAATCTACCTTACGTGCATTTTGTATGAATATTACAATTGTTAATAGAGAAATTTATTGCAGGTATAGGAATGAACTTAAGACTGTAATTAGACGAAAGCGAAGATTATTTAGTATAAATTATTTTGAGACATGTTCACAATCCCAATATGGAAGAAAACTGAGATCTGAAGCAATTTTTGGCAATGATTGTGTAGGGGATTTTATTGATGTCCATGAGTTTAACAACCAATCGGTGCTTCCACCAATTAACAATTCCTTTAATTATTTAAATATTTTTAATGATAATAATATATTTTCTTTTAGAAATGTTGACAAATATGAAGTTCTTGAAGATTTGAATAGTATTAAAAGTAATGCTATTGGCCCAGGTGTCATTCCACCTAAATTTCTTAAACTTATTTTTCCCTGCATTTCACGACATATAACATATTTGATAGACTGCAATAACATATTCTATATTTCTGAAATCTTGGAAAATTGAGAGGGTCATACCAACACCGAAAATTAAGATACCTCTTTCGTGCTCAGATTTTCGTCCCATAAGCATTTTAAACGCAAGCTCTAAAATTTTAGAAATTTTATTAAAGAAGCAAATACAGTATGTCGAATTTAATAGGCAAAAATATTCTATATTGCAGTTGTCTAGAGATCCATATTGGGACCATTATCATTCATAATGTATTTGAATGACATTTACTGTGTAATACAATTTTGTAAATGTTACACCTATGCGAATGACATTCAATTATTATTAGATGATGGGGGTTTTGGGTTAGATTATCTCACTAACAATCTGAATAAGGATTTACAATATATTTTTAATTGGTCTGAATCCAATTTTTTATCACTATATCCATCTAAGTCTTGAGCTATAAGTTTCTCCCGCAATCGATTGCTGCCTTTAATTCGTTTAGGCAATGAATCTTTAATTTTTGTGTTATATCAGAAAATCCTGGCAATTTATTTAGATACTAAACTTGACTTTGGTTATCAGGTTGGCAGTATAGTATCAAGAGTATCTCTTTTTTTTTTTTTTTTTTTTTTTTTTTGAGAAAACTCTATAATTTAGGTATTTTTCTTCCATTAAACGTGAGAAAACGGGTTGCAATGTCGTTATGCCTTCCAATGTTTATGTATGGATTGGAAATATACTCTGGAATGTCACAACAAAATATTGCCAAATTTCGTTATTGCTTTAATTGGGTTGTTCGCTTTATATATGGCCTTAATTATAGGCAACATATTTATGCTTATGTAATGAGTGCGTTAGGGTCAGATTTCCAAAGCATTATTGATCAAAGAGTTATTATACAATTTTATAAGTTTATAAATTATGGCAAACCTTCTTATTTTCTGCAAAGATTCAGTTTTGGTCGCTCTTCAAGAACAAATATACTGATTTGTTCTGTTCGTAATTTCGAAAAATCTACTCAACAATTTTTGAAAATTTTAAAAAGTTATTTATAGACAAGAAATTGGTGTTTGTGTCATCCAGGTGTTTGCATATAAATTAACATTATCTGGATGACTATTCTTCATAGACTAGACGCATATTAGTTTGTTTTTGACACAACACAAATTTACATATATTTTTCGCAATTGAATTGTTATTCGATTATTTTTTGAATACTGATTTAAGAACAAATTAAATAAATGTACACACCAAAACACTTGCACACGCTTTGTTTTAGCCGTTCAAGTGATCTTCTTTAATAAGTATTTTCTATGTTGAAGAAATTTCTTCAATTCTACATGTCGTTCTTCAATTTGACTAAAATAAATGAGTTAATTTTAACGAAATTTCTTCAATTCTACACGTTTTAAGTAAATTTGAAGATATTTAGTCAAACTGAAGAATTATTTTTCAATTTGACTAAAATAAATTAGTTAATTTTATCGAAATTTCTTCAATTATTTGAATAATTTTATTTAATTTTACTAAAATAAAACAGTTAATTGCAAAAAATAAAAAAATCTTAAATTTTACATTCCTTTAGTCAAATTAGCTAATTTTTTTGATGAATTTTTACTGAATATAACTACTCTATTTACTTCTACAAAATTTTAGTTCAAAAAAAAAAAAAAAAAAGAAACAAACTCGTTTATATAATAATACATTTCATAAATTTTTATAAATACTGCTTACATACATATATATTAAACAATGTCTAGTAAAAACTAAATAATTAATAAAATTATAAGACATGTATGTACATGTATTTTTTAATATTATCACAATCTGTAATAAGTATTTTTTAAATAATCTCCCCATAATTAAATCTTATAAATACGTGCAAACTGATTTTGATGATTTTTCTTCAATTTTACATGTCTTTAGTCAATTTTAAAATATTTATTCAAGTTTAAAAATTTTATTCAATTTGAATAACATAAAATAGTTAATTTCTTCAAAATTTCTTTAAATTTGCGTGTCTTTAGTCAATTTAAATATTCCTAGTCATGTTGAAATATTTAAATTAACTAAAATACATTAGTTAATTTTAAAATTGAAAAAAATAGTTAAATTAACAGATAATTTATTCAAATTAACTTTATTTAAGGATGTTAAATTTAATAAAATAATGTGTTGTTTTACTTACAAAAATTTACTGCCAATTTAACTAAATTTTAGTTTATTTAACAGATTTTTCGTTAGTTTTTGAACGAAAATTTTTTCAAATTAACATATTTTACAAACAAATTTTTATTTTATTTGAAGAAAATTTGTTGTTTTCAGGAAAAATTATATTTGAAGAAAATAATATATATATATATATATATATATATATATATATATATATATATATAGATATATATATATAGATAGATATTTTTTTCGTTAAAATTCTACGAAAAAATTTCGTCAATATTATCAACGATTTGTACAAATCGCAATTTGCTGTATAAAAATACTGAAATCGGAGAAAACGAAGATACTGAGTTTGCTTTAGATTGGTGAAAATTAACCTACGTTATCTTCACCATGTGTGTCTTTTGAGATGATTATGACGTTGACGTCATCTTGACGAGGGCGTCCTCGCCAACTACTTCCACTCGCTAAAAAAATTTACCCACAAACTCGGAATTTTAATGAGTGTCCTCTTGAGCAAGAGAACCAGTAGTGTCCTCACAAGACATTGCCGATGTACTCAATTTTTGCGTAATTTTCAAAAAGTTCATAATATTTTTTATAGTGTTAAATAATAAAAAACTAAGTTCACGTAGTAATTCAAATTATTTCACGTAAATCTCCGAATGTGCCTCAAAAATTTTCGCTCTTATTTTTCGACTTTTGAGGCTGTCTACCTCATTGAATATTTAGAACACATCAACAAAATATGCATAATTACAATCAGTATAAATCCCCGTTTCAATATTCAAAAAACCAAAAAATTTTTTAAATTTTAAAAATTTTAAGATTAAAATTTGTTACCATGCGAAAATCTGCACGGTAACAAAGAAGGACTAAACTTTGTAGCCAAAGTCCATTGACTTTATATAGCTCCGAAAAAGTCTCAAAAGGTAAAACGAACGAACAAAAAATTGATAAGAATAGAGGAAATTTAAATAATTTTAAACACAAAAAATTTTAAAATCAATGAAACCAAATTAATCTTACAACCCAGCAAAAATTGTATTTACCTAGTTAGTTGTCGACCGGAAAATTTGTGTCAATTGGTCCGATAGGACTGGTCACTTTTTGGTTCCATCTAGGGGATTAATATTTCAGAAAAATAAACACTAATTATTTTTTGGCCGAATAACTACTTATTTTTGTTCGCGTTGTCCAGAAATTCCTCGCTTACAAAGTGACCAAAAGTAAGTAGTTTTTTCATGGGCTGTTGTTGTAAAAGTTAAACAAAAATAAAAATAACAAGTTAGAGCGCTATACTCGCTATAAAGTATGCCTTAATATTAAAAGAATAATACATACATTTGTTCCACATGTAACGCCTGCTTAAAAAAACAATAACGTATAAGCATACATATATTTATATATTTTTGTATGTATATACCAACAAACAGAAAACAACAACAATGACAATAATCATTATAATACTGCAGTTGCCAAATAAACTGCTTGATAATACAAAAAACAAAAACACTAATAGTCATTGCAATGCTTCATATAAATTTTGTGTGTATATACAAACGAAAACCACTGCTTGCTTATACAAAAAATGACTACTAAATTTATATACATATGTTTGTATGTAAATACATGCTTATACATACAAAAAACAACACTGAGGCATTGTAATGCTTCTATTTCCACTTAAAAAACGCCCAAACATACATAAAAAAATTATTGTGTGTATATACAAACAGTTCAGAGATGCAAAAAAATTTATTTTTTAAATTTTACACGTTATTAATGAAGCTAGATCTTGATCGTCTTAAAATCGGAGCAGAAACTGTAGTACTCCCCATATAAAACAAATATTCATTATGGCATATCTAAGGAACTATTACAGTGAGAGCCCTCAAATTTCGTGGGAACCTTTATCGGTGCAAAACAAATATTTTATAAATGTAAGACAATATTAAATTAAGAAAGGGTATGGTGGAAAATTTATGGATCGATTTGAGTGATTTAAAAAACAGAAATTCGAAAAGTATTTGTAGCAGATTTTTGAAAGAATGAAGTCCATAGCTTATATATGCTGCCTATAATTCGATCAATACTGGATTACTTAGTTAATTTTTTCGACACAAAATTTTTTTTTAAAAAGTTCCAACTTTTCTGTGAAAGAAAGAAGTTTCTAGGTGCTTCAAAAAAGTTGAAAAAAGCAAATATGCCTTAATTTATTGTTGTTGTTTTTCAGTACCCATGAAAACAATTATAAGGGAAGCAGACATTAAATAAAATAAAATGCAGATTTGCCAATACCCCGGTTGTTTACAAACCCATTTGCTTAATTCAAAAACCGAAATTCAAGAATTTGTGATCGATCTATATAAAAACTAAGTCCGTAGCTTATTTAGGACTGGATATCGGTCAAAAATGCTTTTTTCAATATACAGATATATAATACCGCAAAAATATCTCGAAGTAAAAATTATAACAGGACGCTTTTAGTTGGCACGTTAGCTCTAGTAGGGTAGGTTGTGTAAATTGACAAATAATTAAAAAAATAAAAATATATAATAAAAAATTTGAACGAAAATGAATAAAAAATTATTTTTCAAATTTTTATTAAGACAAACGTCAAAATCAGTGCTAATCTATACAAGGTTAACCCAGTTAAACTGCTGCTTATTATGTTTGGTTGTTACAGCTGTCAAACTTACTGTTGTTTTTGTGCAACTGTTGCCACCACTTATAAATTAGTTTTGACGTTCGTCTTCATAAAAAATTGCCTAATATAGACATTATGTTAAGGGCTTGCATGATATGATATTCGTATTTTAGAGCATATCCTAACAATTTAATAATTTTGCATATTTTATACTTTAGAAAAAAATATTGCATATTTTGCACCAATAGAATTTTTACAAAATTTGCCATTAGTGAAATTTTTTACTGTCACATACATTTTTCAAATCCGTTTCCCTAATAATTTTCATAATATAAAATGATAGAAATTTTGTAATTTTATGATACATTGTATTAACCTTGAATGTCTTTAAGTGCAAAAAGAAAATATTATTTATCAATTGCTAATACAAAATTAAGTTATTTTTAACATAATTTAAAATTTAGTCAGAAAAAATTAATATCTTAAGACCATATTTTTAATTGTCATGCTAAATAATTCTGTAAATAACTATAATTATTAAGAAGAAGTAGAAATACTTGAACTATTTGTATGTATATTACACTGTACCAAAATCTACCGAGTTTTGAATTATGACCACAACTCTCAATAGAATCATCCGTTGGGCTGTAAAAAGATATTGTGTGAAATATTAGTGAAATCGAATCGTTAACAGGTGAAATTGGAATGGTGCGTTTATATTGGGAAAATATTAAATATTAAAGATATTATTAAGATAGATATTAAGATAATATTAAGATAAATATTAAGATATTAGATATTAAAAACAGTCCTGTTTGCGAACGGTCATTAATAGAACCGGAATATTTTGGAAAACATCATAAAACAGACCAAGGTTAATTTTCATAGGGTAACAAAATCAATTTCTTGAATGAGTCGCCTGAATATTTATATATCTCTTTAAACAACATTACAAATCTTATAACTTGTAAACTGCTTGAAATGAAATATGTCATACAAGAACAATACTAAGTATTTTCTTATAATTTTAGTTATCTATAAAAAGTTCAAAAAATTTCAATTTCGAATTGTAAATCTTGTAAAGTATGAAAACTATATTAACTTCATTTAACAAATCAGTAGCGTAAAAATTGCTTGCAATATATGGTTATATTAAAATATATATATATATATATATATATATATATATATATATAATATTAAAATATATATTTATATATATTTTCTTACGTTTCATTCCTTTTGTAAAATAAATATATGTATTAATAAAAGATATACATATGCATGTATATTACTATTACATAAAAGCTATATAAACAGTATAATTCTCTTATTTTATTATAAAAAAAATTTAAATTAAATTTTAGCAAAGCAAAAAAATGTGAACGTGGGTAAAACTTTGTATTTAGCAATTTTTAGGTTATTATTTTTATTAATTTAGCAGACGACATCGAGAATTTTCTGGCAACTCTGATCATATTTTATAATATAATAATAAAATATAATTCTTTATTGAGTTCATTACATTTGTTTCAAAATAATATATAAAAGTATTCATTAATAATAAAAATTATTTACATATTATTTACATATTATTTGTTTACATACGTTAAAAACAAATTATATTCAAAAACAAACAAGTTATGAATTTTTATCCGTATTTGTAAAAAGCATATTTATTTATATTACTTTATTGTTATGGGAATAATATATAATATTAATATGGTTTGAAAACAAAATATAGTTTAGGAACAAGGAAAAAGATTGATAATTTTAATGGTTGTAGAAATAATGATATTTTTTATATTAATAAAATTTTGTTTTTGGTAAAAATATTTAAAAACATAAAATTTTTGCAGTCAACTATATTAAAATTTTGATTAAACGTAAACATTGAATGATAAAACTGAAACAAAAACATTGTTATCATGAAGTATTTTTAAAATTAATGAAAATTAACAATGGGAACATAATATTGTTGTAGTGACAGTGCCATAACTATCTTTTTTCTCTGCTTGCACATTAATTGTATGGTGAATTCATACAAACTTAAACAATTTTTTCTTTTTTTATCTTGATTGATAGATGGTATGTGTAGATTACGATTTTTAAACATTTTGTTATAAGGAAAAGTATTTAAATTTTTCTAAAAACGGTAAGAAAGCCATAATTTCCCCTATAAACGTACCATACAAACTTCAGGCATGGGTTCACGATATCCGATTTCACTAATATTTCACACAATATCTTTTTACCACCCAGTGAACAATTCTTTCGGGATTATAGAAAAGATTATAGAAAAGAAAATTTTAATATTACCGGAATAAATAAATTGAAAACTTTTTTGGACGGTTTTAAAACTGATTAATGATATCCTCTAGAAGCCCAATAAAGTACAATGTCATAACATTTCTCGAGTGTAGCAGCGTGTAATACAAGATAAAGAATTCCAGAAATATAAATAAAATAATACTTTTATGGCAATTTTATTCTAAAAGTAATAGGACATTTATATATAACATAAAATTTCATTCAAATGAGATTTAATTTGTTTCAAAATCTATCCCGTTTACATACACTTTTTGGCAATTAAATAGATTTTCTTTGACAACCGCACAAATAAATTATCGAAAACAAAACACAAGTAATTTTAAAATTAGAAATTATTAAATAAAATTTAAATTCTTTTATTTATTTATTTAAATTACGCATTTTACATTTTTAATTTGAACATTTTATAAACCAACTAAATACGAGTATATTTGTATTATTTTCAAAATGTCATTTCTACATATCTCATAACACATTCACTCTTCTCTAACACACTCAAACAAAAATAGTGTTGGATAACAATATTTTTCAATCTCTTTAATTTTATTAGATTTCGGTAAAATCTTTTTTGAAACTAGATTTTGATTTGTATGGAAAATCTAGTCAAAATCTTATAAAAGTAAGTAGATTTTGAGTGAAATCTTATTTAAAATAGATTTCGTGCATATGTAAATATGCTATAAATTCAATGATCTCAAAACGTAATATAGTTGCTGCAATTATATAAATTATTCGAGGAACACAACACAAATTCCAAACTTAATATATATATATATATATATATATATATATATATATATATCCAGTCAAAATCTTATAAAAGTAAGTAGATTTTGAGTGAGATTTCGTGCATATGTAAATATGCTATAAATTCAATGATCTCAAAATCTTAATATAGTTGCTGCAATTATATAAATTATTCGAGGAACATAACACAAATTCCAAACTTAATATATATATATATATATATATATATATATATATATCCAGTCAAAATCTTATAAAAGTAAGTAGATTTTGAGTGAAATCTTATTTAAAATAGATTTCGTGCATATGTAAATATGCTATAAATTCAATGATCTCAAAATCTTAATATAGTTGCTGCAATTATATAAATTATTCGAGGAACACAACACAAATTCCAAACTTAATATATATATATATATATATATATATATATATATATATATATCCAGTCAAAATCTTATAAAAGTAAGTAGATTTTGAGTGAAATCTTATTTAAAATAGATTTCGTGCATATGTAAATATGCTATAAATTCAATGATCTCAAAATCTTAATATAGTTGCTGCAATTATATAAATTATTCGAGGAACATAACACAAATTCCAAACTTAATATATATATATATATATATATATATATATATATCCAGTCAAAATCTTATAAAAGTAAGTAGATTTTGAGTGAAATCTTATTTAAAATAGATTTCGTGCATATGTAAATATGCTATAAATTCAATGATCTCAAAATCTTAATATAGTTGCTGCAATTATATAAATTATTCGAGGAACATAACACAAATTCCAAACTTAATATATATATATATATATATATATATATATATATATATATATATATATATATATCCAGTCAAAATCTTATAAAAGTAAGTAGATTTTGAGTGAAATCTTATTTAAAATAGATTTCGTGCATATGTAAATATGCTATAAATTCAATGATCTCAAAATCTTAATATAGTTGCTGCAATTATATAAATTATTCGAGGAACACAACACAAATTCCAAACTTAATATATATATATATATATATATATATATATATATATCCAGTCAAAATCTTATAAAAGTAAGTAGATTTTGAGTGAAATCTTATTTAAAATAGATTTCGTGCATATGTAAATATGCTATTAATTCAATGATCTCAAAATCTTAATATAGTTGCTGCAATTATATAAATTATTCGAGGAACATAACACAAATTCCAAACTTAATATATATATATATATATATATATATATATCCAGTCAAAATCTTATAAAAGTAAGTAGATTTTGAGTGAAATCTTATTTAAAATAGATTTCGTGCATATGTAAATATGCTATAAATTCAATGATCTCAAAATCTTAATATAGTTGCTGCAATTATATAAATTATTCGAGGAACATAACACAAATTCCAAACTTAATATATATATATATATATATATATATATATATATATATATATATATATATATATATATATATATATATATACATATATATATATATACTATATTTATTTTCTTCATATTCAAGTTATTGTTTATTTACTGTCGGGTTTACTTTGTATTATCTTACTTAATTTTTAATTTTTTTATTTTATTATACTAGGTGGTGGTTAAAATTTAAAAAAATCCCAAAATTATATTTTTTTACACTTGTAACGTTAAAAGATATATACAAAATACCAATTGAAGGAGCTTCGATATATTTTACATCAGCCAGTACAATCATGATCACAATTCGGTTTCAACATTTTATTGAAAAATTTCTAGTCAATTTCTAAGTACATATACATTAAAGTGCAAAAATTTTGCAAATCGATGGCTTAATATAGAAAAGGCGTATCCCGACTTTTCGTAATTTTACAGGAGAAGGAAAAAACTGAATAAAACTTATGAAAATTTATAAAGAAAAAATTAATATGAAATTTTAATTGAAAACAAGGAGCGAAATTAATGCTAATTTTTTTTTTTGGTTTTTTCTACTCCTTAAGAAGTTTTCTTATGTAGGACTTTTTGTTACTGACATTTTTGAAAATAAATTTAAATTAGGATTTTTTTCAGTAATTTAAAATTCGAATATATTAATGCTATAATTGAAGTTTGATTTAACAAAAGCTAATGTTTCATAGACTACAGCAAAAAACTAAAAAAATTATATTTTATAAGGCAAATTTTCATAAAAATTGTGTCAATCTGGTGGCAGGACTGTTTTTTAATCTTGAAAATCGTCCCATTCTTTTACATAAAGCTATTTTTCTTTAAAAATATAATGAGGGGGAATATAATCAATAGTAGAATTCGATCTTTGGGGGAGTAACTGGTGTTCATCAGTTCTATTAATTTTGAAATAAATTATCCCAGATGACGCATATCCAGAGGGTCGAAGCCTATTTACTATGGCATCTTCACTGCACTGCATTGCTACTTCCTGAGATTTGAGATAATGTTTTTGATGAATAAACGTGACTGAAGTTGTCTAGAAATCTTTTTTCAAAAACCAATTTTACAAATACTCTCATATAGCTCAACTTTCATTCGCTTCTTATACCATTCACCACAGGTGTAAAGAGTATATATAAGTTTGTTTATAAACTGATCTTGATATGGTGTATCTCATATAATCAATAGATGAACCGGAGTTTTTGTATTTTCTATAGTGTTTGTTTTTTAAATTTTTTAAGCTATTGAGCTGCTTTGTGTTCCAAGGCGGTCCATGTACAATTCTTTTTCTCGTCATTGGAATTGATTTCTTAAAACATTTAAATAAGCCATCATAGAATTTATTCAAAATGATGTCAATATTACGAGGACATACTTTATTGTAAGGAATATATTCAAACCAATTTTCAGAACAAAGTAGATGATATAATTTAATAAGCAAAAAAACGATTTTGTTACAAAATCTATGAAAATCTATTAAATTAATTCTTTTAGTGCAAATGATAAATTTTATAAATGATTTTTTTTTTTTCGAATGGATACGAAAGTACACTTTGTTAATGACATAGTGTAAGACGTAGGCCTAATTGAGTAGCTCATTTTGCCATTTTTAGAATTTCCAATACACAATAAACATCTGAAGTTATCCACAAAAAAACATTTCTTTTAATTCTTAAAAAGCAACAAAAGAATCCTTATTCTTTCTAAAGTATGTACATACAGATAAGCCAAAATCTACGTAAATTAAAGCAGAGATTGCGTGAAAAATTAACTAAAATATTTCATTACAAAGTGTAGGCTTAAACAAACAGTATTTGATAAATCTTAAAGTTTCTTTCAGAGAACGTAATATCTTTCTGCCAAATATGTACATCGGTTCAGTAGTTTTCACGTGATGTCGTCACAAATATGTATTATTGCAAATAAATCACAAAACTTTACGAATAAAAGTGGGCGGAAAAGGGTGAGTGACATTTAATGAAAAGAACGTACCAGCATTAATTACTTCCCTACTATATGTACGACATATAGTACGATTCAGTGGTTGAGTAAAAAATTAGAAAAGTTGAGTATATATATATATATATATATATATATATATATATATATATATATTTATCGATTCAGGGGATGAATCAAAAATAAAATAAAATTAAGTAAAATATAATTTTCAGAAAAAATAGGCATAAAAAGGGGCATGTCGTCCGAATATGATCTGATGTAGCCTAAAGTTCCTTCCGGAAAACGAAATGTCTAAGTGCTAAATTTCATGCAAATTGGTCCAGTAGTTTTACCGCGAAAGAATATATTTATATTTATTTATTTATACGTACATATATTGTTAATTTCAAGATCTTTTATTTATTTATTTATTTATTTATTATTTTTTTTAATTCATTGTCTTGCTTTATTTTTCTTCAAATGATTAATTAATTGAGGTTTCCATGAAAAATTACGCCTCTTTAAAAAAATAAACGTGAAAGAAAGCAACAACAAAAATTACAATTAAAATGATGTTTGATAGCAAACTAAATTTATCTTCGCTTGAGCTCTAATATTTGATCTACACTTAATAAACTCTTAATATTTATAAGAATTTAACGTTTGTTATGATAGAGAAATCTCTAGTGTAGACGCTACGCAAGAAATTTCCTAGAATTTATAAATTAAATTAAATCAAAATATTGTTTGTTCTTATATTAAAGTTTTTAGTAAACGGAATTGTGCAAACGATTCAAATAATGTTCGAAAGACCATTTTTTTCTCTCCAAACGAAGCCAAATTGAAGCAAAATGGAAAGATACCAGTCAGATTGCTATATTCGGCTGTGCCGAAACTTTTATAAAATTTACCACCTTACCAAAAAATTCAAATTTTTTTTTTTCAAATTACAAAAATGTGAACATAAGATTAAACTATCATAGCAAGAGTTGTTTGCTAAAAAAAAACAACAACAGAACTGATAGCTTCTGACGACTACTAAATTTATATACATATGTTTGTATGTAGACAAAAAATAAAACTGGGTCATTACAATACTTCTATTTCCAACTGAAACACGTGTAACATACATAAAAAATAATTGTGTGTATGTATATGCAACCAACAATAACCAAATTGTGCGTATGTATATGCAACAACAACAAAAAACAACAAAGTCATCGCAATGGGTTTATATATGTTTGTGTGTATACTTTTATGGACCGATATAGTTAATTAAAAAAACCGAAATTTTAAAAAAATATTTATGACCGATTCATATAAAAACAAAAACCTTAGTTTAAACAAGGACTTCAAAAAGTAAAAAATGCGGTTTACCCAGATTAAAAATCCGGAAAAAAAATTTCCAAATCTTCTTTGTTTTGCAAATTCCCCATGTTATACAGAAGCTTATATATATATATATATATATATATATATATATATATATATATATATATTTAGTTAATGGCTCTGGGGATACTAATTCCCCTTCCTATATCCGCCCTTTTCCATCTTAACTATGAAACTTAATAGATCACACAAAGTTTAATATTTTCAGGACCATGGATTATGCCGGGCAAGGTATCATTTTTAATATTTAGGATTTTCCATTGAGTACTTTCAAATCAAAATACTATTATTTGATTTTTTGAAACATGGTCCTTGCAATTACATAGAAAGTTATTCCTACAAATTGTGAATACTATAAATATAATTGTTCTCTAAATTTGCGATTAGGCTTCTCTTTACACCTACTTTTTACAAATATTATATTTTTTTTAATTTTTGGCAATTCCCCTAAATCAATTCACATCAAATTTGTCACACTTATAGTTTAGAACGAACTTAAATTTATGTGACCAATTTAGTTTTTGACTCAACCACTAAATCGGTTTATATACACATATGGTATATAGGTAAGTAATGCTGATGGCATATTCATTGAAATGTCACGTACCTTTTCCGTCCACTTTTGTATGTAAAATTTGTGTGATTGATTTGCTTTAATACATACGTCAAAACTACTGAATCGATATTTAGCAGAAATATAGCACGTTCTCCAAAAGGAACTTTTAAGCTCTATTAAAGCCTCTTTGTTTAAGACTATTTTTTGTAAAGAAATATTTTACTTAATTTTTCATGCAATTTCTGTTTCAATTCACATGGTTTTTACTAATTTATGTACTACATACTTTAGAAGGAACAAAAAATCTTTTGTTACTTTTTAAGAATTTTTTAAGTTCATGAAGTCTAAAAAACCTTTTTTTGTGGATAAATGCATATGATCAGGGTGTACTGAAAATTCGAAAAATTGCAAAATAAACTACAAAAAGTAAATTTCCAATGACACATCATGTTATTTTATTTTATTTTATTTTATTTTTTGACGATTGAATTTATCTTTTAACACAATATTGCTATTTTTACCCATTCGATAGAAATCAAAAAAGCAAATTTTTAATATTAATACATGTGTTTTATTTCCTGTATTTTTTATATGCCCTTATAAGTTTACTATAGACCAAAAATGGTAAAAAAAATGACGCCTATACGTTACATAAAATGCAAAAGGGCCAAACAACCAAAAAATTCAAAAAGGTTTTTTGATTGATAATGGTACATTGCGTTAAAATACGCAATATCACATAATTTTAGGTCTCTATTGTCAAAAATGCCGACATTATTAAAGAAATTAAAAAGGGAGTAATAAGAAATTAGTTTTATTTTTCACAAGTAAAGAGGCCTAAGTAAAGATTGTTCCACATAAACTAAGTAAACTTGCCAGAACTCTCAATTTAAAATGTGTTTTTTCTTTGTGTGGAGATGTAACGATATCGTTTTTTCAAGTTATTAAGTCGTTCATATCTCCTGTAAAATTTTAGTGTTAATTGGCTCTTTTGCATTTGGAAATAAATCTGTAACTTCCAATCAGCCGGTCTTATTAACATAAAAATTTTTACAACATTATTTCATAGACGCCTTAGGAACGAATGAATATATGACATCTAACATTTGACATGAACGTTTTTAAAACGTTAGCTAATTTTCAGTTTCTCATCCGATTTCACTATTTTGTAAAAAAAACTCTCTTTAAAAAAGCGTCATAGCCCATTCTATACTAAATAAAAACTTCTTTAAGAAAATATAAATAAAATATAAATTTATGGAGATCAGTCCTAACAAGAAATCAAGTCTAACTTCATAATAAAAGCCAGTCTAGATCGTTCAAAATTTTGAGTGTAGCTCATATGAGTTAGAATTAACAAAAGAATGCATTTTCAGAAACGTGTTTAAAATCGTTTGTAAGTATGTTTTACCTGACTTTTCGCCAATTTTTTGGGAACTGTGAGAATTGCTTATATCAAAATCTAAAATTTTGTGACTGCATTATTCCAAATAATAAATAAATAAACAATAATAATAATAATAATAATAATAATAATAATAATAATATTAATAATTTGCAACAGTTCGACTTAAATTGCATCTAATGAAAAAAGATATATTTTCAGTAGCAGGTACCTCGAACAGTAGTTCTCTTACATTTTGGGGTGGCACTTTCCTTAAAACCATTTTTCTTTATATATACTGACGGAAGCTTTCAAAATGTTAGCCGGTAAAGACCTTAAAATTTTTGGGGAAAATCCAATTCTGAATGCAAAAAAGGGTATCTTTAGCAACATATTTATCTCATATCCTTGAAGCTTCCTATATGAAATACTGGGCTAAATATTTGGATTGGAAATACACTATTTGAAAAAATATTTTTTCATTCACGTTATCCATCCTTACTGGAGGTTGAGCAACAAGCAAATCTTTTCTCTATTGTGCTACAATTCTTAAATCAGATTGTATTAGCTTAATTTTAAATTTAACTAAACCATTTGATGTAATTCCTAAAGAAGAAGACTATCACTAAAATAATTCTTTTCACATGCAATAATCTAAAATAATAATTCATGAAAGCTAAGTTGTTTAACGAACAAAATATTTCCACTAAGTTTTAACACTTTTACTGTAATGGTTCTGTGGATACTAATTCTCCTTCACATATCCGCTGTTTTCCATCTTAACTACGAAGTTTGATAGGAAAATAGATCCCACAAAGTTTAATCTTTTCATAGATTATGCCAGGCAAGATATCATTTTTAATATTTAGGATGATCCATTGACTACTTTTAAATCAAAATATTATAATTTGATTTTTTGGAATATGGTCCCTATTTTTCTAAAGGAGTAAATTTTTTTGTCCAACTATGCAATTACATAGAAAGTTATTCCTACAAATTGTGAATGCTTTTGATATAACGGCTCTCTAAATTTTGCGATTGGGCTTTGGGATAACCACTGATCGGAAATATTAGCTACCCGGTATTGCCCGCATTGTCCGATATATATTAAAAAAAAATTAAAATAGAACTTAATTTAAATTAATTTAAGTTCATGTTATAATAAAACTCAAAGATGTTCATTGATATGATATTAAGAAACACAGCTTTATTAAACGAATCTTAAGCTAATTTAACTTAAATAAATATTATATTTAAATAGACTTAAATATAAAAAATTGCGAAGTCTTAGAACAGTGTAGGGTGGGCTGTAGGCGGATGACACGACACGACTCATTAATAAAGAAACCAACAAGTGTAAACTGGTTGCGATATTTATAAGAAAGAAGAGACAAAATGAATAAATAGTTGCCCTCTACTGGGGAAAATGTTAGCTATGAACACAAGAAAAATCCGAAGGTTCTTGTGTTTAAGGGACGAGTACAAGAAAAATTTGGGTATTTCCGTACTCGGCTACACTAAGTACGATGAAATAGTTACGAACTATAATTACGACGAGTGTAAGAAAAATACGATGTAATAGCTACGAACTATGGTTACACGAATACAAGGAAAATTCGGATGCTCTTGTACTTGGCTACACTAAATACGATGAAATAGCTACAAACTATAATTACAAGGAGTGCAAGAAAAACTCGGGGGTTCTTGTAATCGGCTACATTAAATACGAAGTAATAGCTACAAACTAGCTAGTATAGCTATATATATATATATATATATATATAAATATATATATATATATATATATATATATAAATATATATATATATATATATATATATATATATATATCATGAACTAAAATAAAAATGGGCTAATTAAAGAGAGATAAAAAACTAATAAGTTAGTTTTCAACTTAATAAGTAAAAACCGATTTTGTTACAAAATGTATTTATTAAATTTATTAAATTTATTCTTTTAGTGCAAATGATAAATTTTTAAATGATTTTTTTTTTTTTTTTTGCAAATGGACACGATATGACAATGAAAATGTACTTTTGAATTGAAAGTATATACATACAGATAAACCAAAAGATATGTGAATTAAAGCAAAGTTTGTGTGAAAAATTAAGTAAAATATTTATTTACAAAATATCTTTCTGCCAAATATGTGCATTGGTTTGGTAGTTTTCACGTGATGTCATCACAAATTTGTATTATGGCAAATAAATCACAAAACTTTACGTGCAAAAGTGGATGGAAAAAGGTGCGTGATATTTAATGAAAAGGACGTTATCTCCGTACTATATGTGTGTATGAACCGATTCAGTAGTGAATAAAAAAATTAGAAAAGTTATGTTATTAATTAATTTAAAAAAAGTGAGCGAACTGTATTTGTGCCAAATTTTATGTGCACCGATTCAGTGGTAGTTAATACAAAAAATTTGCGAAATTATATTAAATAATTTGTTACAAAAAGTGGTCGTAGAAAGGGGGCGTGGCTTCCAGTAAATAAATATAGATATAGATATAGTTTATTCAGAACTACACGTGTGCAAATTTCATGTCAAGCGATTCAGTGGTTGTATCAAAAATTACCAAAATTATTTAAAATAATTTGTTTTAATGAAAATACCAACTGACTGAGTAATAGTTGTATAACTTACTTAAAGTGCAAGATGATATTATAATTCAAAATATAAATTTATATACCTTAATTTGGCACGCTTTAAGTTAAAACACTTCATAACACAGTTAGGTTAAATTACATATAACTATTTACAAGTAATTGGGTATTTTCTCTTACCCTTCTTTTTACTTAGTTTTAAGATTTATTATTGCAACTGATAACCATAATTATCAATTAAATTGAAATAAATAAAACAATTGAAGATCAGCAAGAGTGAAGTAAACATTATCTTTTATTTTTAAAGAGTGAAAAGGGGCGTGGTATCAAAAAAAAACTTGGTCTTATAAGTCTATATTATTTCTGAACTATATGTGTGCTAAATTTAATGTGAATCGATTCAGGAGATGAGTCAAAAATGAAATAAAAAATAAAGGTAAGTATAATATAATTTTAACAAAAAATGAGCGTAAATAAAAATATTTCTGTAAAGGCTTTGTGGAATTCAATGAACTAAACAGCGTTTGAATAGCGATTACATCAGCTTCAATATGAATATTTAATAAATAAAACAGCTTTTAAAAATGCACTTTAATGCTTTTGTATTTTATAAATGCATTTTCCGTTGAATATGCTATTTTATTTAGAAAGTATGGAATCTTTGCATTAAAATAAAACTTCCGAAATTTTTGGACCCATTAAAAATTGTTCATACAAAAACTAAAATATTCTGGTATTGCTTTTAATATACGTATAAGTAGATTGCATTTGTACTTTGCAAATATTTTTGAACGAAAAGGACATTTTGAACATAATGACTAAATCACTCGAAATTTTTTTTTTTTTTTTTTAATTTACACAAATCGTGTAATAACGTCAAGAGATACGAACATTTAAATTTGCATATTTTATATACGAGTACTTTATTAACTTTTATACAAATTAAAATCATTTTGCACATAAATAAAGAAAAATATTATCCTTCTATAAAACTTTTGGAGCACGTTTTTTATACCCTACACCCCCCAAAGATGGTTGGATTATTATGCCTTTATTCTGATGTTAGTAACGCACAGAAATATTGGTCATAGACCCATTTTAAGTACACCAATCGGTTCAGAATCACTTTCTGAGTCGATTTAACAATGTCCGTCTGAGTCGATTTAACGATGTCCGTTTGTTCACAAAGCTTACATGGAAGCTTTATGAACAAACTACAGGACGCAATTTTAAAGATATCTTGATGAAATTTGGTACGACTAATTATTTTGACACATGAACGAAGCCTATTGAAATTGGTTATGATAGGTTCACTCCCAGTGGTAAATAACGGGATAAAAAGCCCTTCTAGAAGGCCTTTTCTTTAGCAAGACGAGCATTTCCTTGCATTCCGTTTTCATATGTTTTTTACACGTGATGTCATTAAGAGCAAGACCTCACACATTTGCGACCCGATGCGGCCCTTCTAAAAGAACCCTGAAATAAAAACTGCCAGCAGACCTTCTGAAGAAAAGGTTTCAGCAGGTCTTCTACACTATTTAATAAAATATTTTTCTATTTATATAAAATAACAATTTTTTATTTCAAATTATTGTGAAAAGTTTAAAAAACATATCTGAACTTTTGACAAAACATCTTAAGTCGAGATAAGGAAATTTATCAAAAAATGTATATTTTCATAGAAATTGTTTAATTTTTAAAAATTGTTTAACTCTCCTGAAAAAAAATTGAAGATTTTGTTAATTTTTTTTTCTTTTTTTTTCAAAAGTACACAGATAAATATAAACAATTTAGTTTTGAATAAAATACATATAATAAGAACTATAAATAAAAAATAAAATTACCTTGGAAAAACACAACCTACCCAAACAAAGCGCATTACACAAAACTAAATGAATTTTTATTTCTTTTTTTTTTTGGAATTTCTTTTTTAAATTTTTCTTAAAAAAAAAAATATATATTGGAATCTTTCTTCCCTTCTAAGAGAAGGAAATTAAGACGCTGTATTTTTTATACATAGAATTGTTGTTCCTTTCTAAAAGAAGGGAAGTCGGAAGTGGTATTGGATATTTTAGAAGGCAAGGGAGGGCATTATTGAAGGCCTTACTATATAAAGCTTGTTAGCATGAGCAACTGCATGTTAAAGAAGGTGTAAATAGAAATTCTAGAAGGTCTGCAAGATATACGAAGAGAAAAAATATAGTTGTAGTGACTATAATCTAAGAGTAACATATTATGATTGGAACATATGATCAGATCGAAATATACAAATGATTATAAGTAATAATTATGATGATTCCACTTTGTCATATTGTATCCGATTTTACGGTTTGTTTTTTCATGTTATGATTATAGTTTTACATATAATTGAACAATCTTATTATATTATATCACATTGTCATATTTTGATTCCATTTTATCATATTATTACCTCATGTTATCATATAGGTATCCAGTTTATTATTTAATTTTGCCATATTATTATTCCATCTTATCATATATTTATAAAAATTATTGTTATTTTTTTATAACATTTTTATTGAAAAATTATATATATATATATATATATATATATATATATATATATATATATATATATATATATAATATTTACATATTATTACTTATATTCATTGGTTTCAACCACCATATGTGGTTGAAATGCATTATATCATATATTGCTTGAATCACACCGAGTATAACCAAACCTTGTCTATTTATTCCTATATGAACTTATTGAGAATTAGATTGAAGTTAGAAAACAAATAAAAAAAAAACACATATGTAGTTAAAAACAAACAAGTATTGAAGTTTCCACTAAATTTGTGAAAAGGATAAGTATTATATTTACTTGTAACGTTTTATTGTTATAGGAATAATAATATTAATATGGTTTAAAAACAGAATATGGTTTAAGAAAAGTTTATTTCTGGTAAAAAAAAGCTTATTTCTGGTAAAAATATTTAAAAACATATAATTTTTGCAGTCAACCATATTAAAATTTTGATTGAGTGTAAACATTAAATGACAAAATTGAATCAAAATCATTGTTATCATGAACACGGAGTTGTTAAGATTCAATAAAATTAAAAATGAGAACATAATATTGTTGTTGTAATGTAATAAAATTGTTGTATAACCCCATACAAATGTACCACCGGAATAGGTGTTTAACGACTATAAACGCCATAAATATAGCAATATTTTAATGAAATTTTGCACAAATTGGTTTTATATAAATATAAATTCATATACAAAATTTCGTGAAGATCGATTCATAATTAACCATAGCTCCCATATAAAACCCTCTTGCGAAAATCTTTTTAAAGTGCATAAATCCTGTAGAAATGTAAGTATCATATTAATATTTGACAAAAATAAATCTTATATAAGTAGAAACTACAGTGCCTAATTTTATGATGATTGGTTCGTTGACCATATCTTCCATACAAGTTCAGCTTCCGGAAATCATCCGTTAGTAGTTAAATCTCAAATAAATGTTAGTATATATAATATAATGAATGTGTATGCTTTATCGGTCCACAATTGATCGACTTCACCTTTCTTAATTGTTTGAAAAATTGTATTATGATATTGCCATTTAAAGTTACAAAGTTTTGACTTTGTTGGTTTTTGAAAAAGTGAAAAAGCAAGATAAAATTTTTGGTTTTTCGCAATTTCGCGAAACAGAAAACTTAAATCGATAAATTGTTTAATGGATATGGTGTATAAAAATTGTTATGGAAATTGAAAGACACCAGAGCGTTCTTTCATGGAATTGTTGTTATATATATATACATATATATATATATATATATATATATATATATATATATATATATATATATATATATATATATATATATAACGTTCTGTTGCAAATCTCAAATATTCTTTTTTTTTACGTTTTAGATGCCGCACTGTAGTTTTCAAGCAGAAAGTATTCCTTTTAAGGAAGTCGATATGCTCGCTATATCAGGAGGTAGTTCCGCATTTTTTCCATCGGCTAAACCACCCGTATCCATAGTTGGAGACTGGAGAAATCGTTATTGTTCATTGGCAGATACATTTAAACCAGTTCTTGATCGTGTTTACAACTTTAGTGTACGTGAAGATGATGTTTTTATAGTGACAAGCACGAAATGTGGTACAACATGGGCTCAAGAGATGACATGGCTTATAATGAACAATTTTGACTTTGATAAAGCGAAAAATATTGATTTGACAATACGTTCACCATTTTTAGAGTAAGTATATAATATTTTTTTAAGAACACACACGATTTCATCAGCTGAAAATAAAACATATTTTTATAAAAACAAATTTATAAACATTATGCATTCGTATACCCAAAAATTTCTACTGTCAAGTAAAAACTTTTACTTGATTTGAGTTCGCGTACCCAAAATCCAATAAAGAGAGGAAAAAAATATTTTATTATTTTTTTCTTTTTTTTTTTTGGCTTGAAAATCCAGTAAATCATATGGGTGTAAAAAGTAAACAATGAAAAGGAAATGTTCGAAAAATTTAAAAATTGTATTTTTGTATTAAAATTTTATTCAAAATACATTAAAGAACAATAAATACATTTATGACAAAAGGAAAAATGTAGATCTGATTATTTTTATTGTTGTTTTATGTTTATTTTTTGCAACCAGCTATCGTGGTTATTTTGCTAGATTTTACAAATTTTCCGTTCGCATACTTTTTTGTTTACAAGTTTTTCTGATGATAAAATCTTAAATTTACTCAGTAAGTATTCAGTTTACTGGATTTTACTGGAAAAGTAAAAGAACGCATTAAACACAGCAAAAACTTTGGTTTCCATATAATGAGTTAAGTAGCTAATACCGCAGTAAAAACGTAACTTCCAATTTTTAATGCAACTGCCTCTTGCATACATTATATTCCACAGTGTGCCAGTTAAAAAAATTTTTTGGAAATAAATCTGTAACTTCTAATGGGCTGGTTGAATTTATATAAGATTTCACACAGGCGTGTTCAATTTTAAGTTTGTAAGGGGGAAATCACAAACTGCTCAGGAGCGGAGCTATGGCTGCCAAAACAATACCTTTTTTTTAAACTACATCATTTCAACCAACATATTGGCTTACTGACCCAAATAAAATACCGGATGTCATTGATTTTGCTGTTACGACGAATTTACCAAGTGAATTAATTCATGTTAAATATTCATTAGAATTATCTTCAGAACATTCACCCAATTTTGTTGCTATATTGAATCCCCGAGAAGTTGTGTACCCCACTGGTATCTCAACGATATCTAACACTAGAATAAACTGGTTGAAATATAGAAAATATACTAGCACTCATTGTACGGAATATATAGCGCTGAGAACACCAGAAGATATCGATCTCTTGCTGCTCAATATGCTACCCTAACCCCCCGACAAAACAGATGTAATAGAATTTGTTCTGTCGATGTCGAACGGCTCTTGTCTGAAAAAAGAAGAGTTTGAAGAGATTCACAGATTCCCGCAACTCAGATCGAAGCTAAGAGAATGCTAAAAGCGCCTTAAAAAGCTACTAGAGTATCAAAAAACTGAATCACTGATTAAATATTTGGAAAACCCAGATGCTACCATGTATTCGAATTACTCACTATAGCGAGCTACGAAAAAGTTGAAAAAAACCAGTTACAAGTAGACCTCCTGTATGTAATAGAAATGGAGGCTGGACAAGAAATGATATCGAAAAGGGCAATCTGTTTGTTAGTTATCTAAAGAACGTGTTTTCCCAAAATTTGTCAGGTGACATAATGAAGTTGCCACCTGTTATACTCATTTTTAGAGCAGTTAAACTTCTTTGTTTCGAGAGATCGACAAGGCTATAGTTGATTTAAATTCCAAAGAAGTACCTGGTATTGACAAAATCAGTAACAAGATGCTTTTGGAGCTACCCCGGATAGCAATAAGAATAATACTTTTTATTTTTAATGCTATATTACGCCTTGAATATTATCCACCAGAATGGAAGGTTTCATTGGTTACAATGATACCTAAGCCCGGAAAAGACACACTAAAGTAGAATCTTATAGGCCTATTATCCTGTTGTCTGCTGTTTGAGAAGCTATTAATGAAAAAGTTGAAACCAATAGTGATTCGTTTCGATTGAATTCCAACACATCAACTTGGTTTTAGAGAAAAACATAGCATCATAGAACAAACTCACAGACTTATAAATGATATATTTAAGACGTTTGAAGGAAAGATATATTGTTCTGCTCTCTTCATTGACGTTTCTCAAGCCTTCGATAAAGTATGGCACGAAGGATTATTATATAAAATTAAACAATATTTATCCACAAATATGCATAAGCTGCTGGAAAGCTATTTAAATCATCGAAAGTTTGTTCTTCAAGAGGGAGACTTTATAAGCTCACCACAGTATACTGGGCCCCTTTTTATATTTAATATACACTTCTGATATGCCAACTAATAGTCGAACCCATATATGAACATTTGCAGATGATACAGCTATTTTAGGAGTTCATGAAAACCCCAAAAAGCATCTAAAGTCTTGCAAGATCATATACTCTATCTAGAAAAATGGTTGAAGCAATGGAGAATAAAAATGAATGAACAGAAATGTATATATATTACCTTCACGTTGCGGAAAGATTCGTGCCCCACAGTTCTGATAAATAATCAGATTATTCCCCAAAAAACGGAAGTAAAATATTTTGGTATGCATCTAGATCGACGGCTTACGTGGAAATCACATATAGTTACAAAATTAACCCAAATGATGTTAAAATTACTTCAAATTAACTGGCTTATTGGTAGAAATTCAAAATTAAGTCTATACTGCAAACTATTGATCTATAACTCAAATATAAAGCGAATATGGTGCTATGGTATCCAACTATGGGACGCGGCCTCAGCTTCAAATGTTGAAAAAATTCAAAGACTCCAAAATAAAATACTACGAATGATAACTGCAGCTCCCTGGTATGTGAAAAATGAAAACATTTGCAAGGACCTTAATGTTCCTCTTGTCAAAGATGAAAAAAACACGCAGAATCGTATTTGAGGAAGCTTGAAGTGCACCCTAACCCATTTGCTCGAAATATAATGAGAAGCAATGGCTATAACCGTTTGAGAAGAAGGAACACAACAGACCCTAAGCTAAACCCTTTGATTACATATAGTTTTTCTTCCAGCAGTGGTTGGACTTAATATAAATTAAGATTTAGAGTTAAGATTTTAATACTTGTTGTTAGTTCACTAATTTTGTGAAGATTCAATAAATAAATTTAGATGAAAAAAAATCTTTTCAAATGATAAAGTTAACAATCACCGAAATATCGTTAGGATATCTTAGTAACAAAGATTTTATTTTAGACAAAATATTTATGGTTTCTCCAAAAATTTTATTTCAGTCCAAAAATCTGAAAAACTATGGACTCTAATTTCTTCAAATAAACCTCTTGTCTAGCAGACCTAAGTCATAATTATATAAAAAAAAAAAAGACTGAAGTCTATATCTTATATAGAACTAAATCTACGCTACTTTAAAGATAAATAGCACATGCAACATGTTCCTCATAAGACTTATCGATGCAGTAATATATAAACGTAATTTTCCTACCGGGGCATTTTAAAATTAACGAAATTTTGTAAAATTAAATAAAATTCAATAGTTAAAATAAATAAAATTTCTTTAATTTAAAGAACTCAATTTTAATTTGATTAGCAGAATTAAATAAAGTAAAGTAGTTAAATTGAATAAAAATTCTTCAATATGAAGGTAAAATGTAGGTAATTTGAATAATATTTTGTTAAAATTGACTAACAATTTGTGAAATTCTCCGGCTTTTAATTAACTAATTCAATTATTACAATTGACGATTTTTCGAAAAATTACATAATTTAAGAAAAATTAACTAAAATTTCAATTGAACTGACTAATCATATTGTTGGTTGATACTTAAGTTATTTTTCTTCAATTCCGTATTTACCTTATTTATAACTATTTTTTGGTTGAGAGTATCATTAATATTAATATCAACATAAATAACCGTGTAGTATCCTGTTCCCATCATCATATGAAGTTAAAATTTGGCCAAGTTGTTCTAAATGACATCTCCCTTCATAATTTTAGGTAAGTTTAAATGTAGCAAACAAAAAAGAATTTTTGACCACCCTAATGTATACTCTGTCATCACCATCAAATAAAGTCAAATAAATGAGATCAAATAAAATGAGATGATCGACAACTGAAAAACAACACACAGTGGTCCCAAAACGATTTTTTTTTTAATAATTCTGTAACTTTGGAACTACTAGATGTATTTGAATGAAATTTCACATGACCATTCTTTCCAATTGATTTGGGTGAACCTCCAAAGTGGGTCACCTCGGGTATGAAACTTTCAAAAAAAAAAAAAAAAGATAATAACCAAAATTTCATTTATGGTTTGATGGAAAACAAAATTTTCCTTATAATTCTCTATTTTACTTTAAGAGATATTTGGACCAAAGTAAAATTTTGACCCATTTTTAGACATGTTTTTTTAATTTTTTTTAACTTGGCGGGCTCAATTTGAGTCCTAAAATTTTTCTAAAATATATAAAAATAATTCTAAATAATTTTCATATACCTATGGGGTTCCGATAAAAAATTATATTATTTTGAAGTAGAAAATTATTATACTATTAGAATTTCGTTAATTTTATTTTATTTTTTTTTTTTTCATTTATTTGTGGAACTCAAAGCCAAAGCTGAAATTAAGAAAAAACCTTGATTACATACTTACATATGTTCGCAAAGCACACAAAAAATATTTTATAAGCCACGCCTCTAATAACGATAAGGTGATTATTTTACTGAAAAAAATCACTTTCTAAAACAAGTTTTCGTTGAACTGGGATTTTGGATATTTCGGAAAATCTTTTTTATATTATACCAAAATTTTCATAATGATACCTTTATTTATATAGATTTTATTTAAGTTCAAATATTATTCTTTTTTACAAAATAACACATGTTATGAACTTTTCAATGATATCAAATACTTGAATTAATAGTTTACACATTCGTTTAAAAACTAACTGAAACTTGACCTCTTTCATCAAAACTTGCACATTTTCTTTCATTTCTATTGTAAATGTTTGCTGCAACATTCTATAGACATAAGTACATAGCTGTTTCAACATTTTTTTTTTTTTAATGATTTTACGTATCTTTTTAACTGTTAAATATATTTCAATGAAATTTGTTTTGGAGAGGCACAAGTTTCTAGCTGGTCTTGGGGAAGGGGAGGACCTCCGAAATTGGTCACTTCTTTAATTATTTCTTATTTGATTTTATTACCAAAAACTAATTAACATAATTAATGTTTAATAAAAACTGATTACAGTCTTGGATTTCTTTAATGAAATTTTTATCCGTTATTAAAAGAACAGGTACTTTTATATATATATATATATATATATATATATATATATATATATATATATATATATATATATATATATATATATATTTAATAAAATTACGTGTATTCAAGTCATTATATTCAGCATATTAAAAAATGAAACAAACAGGTATATCCTATAAGCTTTGATAATATAACAACAATCAGGTATATCCAGTCAGCGATAGCGTTTATGCTGGAGTTAGGACTAAGCAAAAATAAATATATAAAATTGAAATAGGCTTTACTCGTTAAAGGACACCCAATTCTGCCATGTTACAAAGATATACTGAAAAAAAGCAAAATATTATCCCACCACCTAGTAAAATAGATAATGAAAGACCATTTATTGACTTGTCGCAGTTTCTGGACAATACCGCTTCAAGGCTTCTCTCAACATTTTCGAAGAACGAAGCATTGGAACTTGATATATCGGATCTGAATATCTATTAGAATACAAACAAGTTCATCAGGAGAAAGTTGAACAGACTACAAAAGAGTTTCTATGGGATTGCTGGTTCCACTACAATTAAGAAAGAATTCGAATGAACTATATACGTCAACTTATGCTACTAAATATGTTTGGAAAATTCCAACTCCAGGATTAGAGGAATATTGCAGGACAATAAGGTTTCATTATATAAAAGAAAGGAAACAATTCACACAAAACTGGGTTGATACAATTAAATAATCAATTGAAAATTAAAGTCCGGTTTGCATTGAAAGATATAGCTATTATTTCAACGTACTTTAATTAACAATGACTGCTGGAAAAGTATGCAATGGCATTACGAATACTGATTCAACCTGAACATGTCCTTTATGTGGATTAAGACAATCACAATTTTCACAAAATGAGAGCAGATGAAAAAAGGTGACCACACTCATAGGCTATGAGAGTACAAACGATGACAACACGGCAAGGAAATTCTTAGAAAACTATCAAATTACTGGAATTTATGTGGAACTTCTTTGAAGATGTCATGTGATATTGAGTGCAGATACTTTAAAACTTTTGCATTCATTATATGGATGGAAGGAATTAATACCCACTGTTCATAAAGTATTTCAACATGGTCGTCAGATTTTGGTGTCAAACATGCTACCACTAGGTGAATTAACAGAAGAGACAGAGGAGGCCAGAAGCTCTGACTTCAAGCACATTCAATTCAAGAAAAAGTTCGATAATATGTCAAAAGAGGACCTTTTAATTATCTCTTATTGTTTTTTGATCCTTTTCTAATATCGATAAGAAATAAATGGAATCCTAACAATAATGTAATATACGAAAACGATGATACAGAAATAGAAATAGAATATACTGTTTGTGTTTTTATTAAGAATAGTTATTTTAAGCAATATAAAACTAAAGCTAATAAATTACTAATATTCGAAGAAATAACTATTTGAAATTTCAATGAAATATATTTAACGGTTCAAACGTTACACTTAATTATTAAAAAAAAGCTGTTGAAAAAGTTATACACTAGACTACCCATGAATACAAAAATTTTTATTTTGCTTGCTTCGCCGGCAGTTTCTGGTAGATGTAGATAAAAAATAATATGAGTGCAAAAATTGTGTCAATCGGTCGTAAACCGTAAAAAAGGTCTTATAAGTAACTAAAACTTCTACTGCGCTTTAATTCATTAATTTAACATTATATGAAAAACAGTATAAGCTTTTTTATTCAGAACAAAAAGCAGAAATTTATTAACATATAATTTTTTAGCCTACTATGACCTGTTGTGATGTTATAAGTAATCAAAATAAAAATTTATGCATGTATTTTTTTTTAAGGCCCTCGCTTTAATATGAACCTAGCCTGTAAACAACTGTTTTTATTGTTTTGTAGAGTAGGATTTATAGCTTTTATAAATCAATAAAATTTGGCACATATGCTTTCTATTTTAGCGTAGAAATATGAATTTAGGGTAACAAGTTTTTACTTATTATACAAATATTGGCATTAAATTTTAGGACTAAAGTTGAGCCCGCCAAGTTAAAAAAAAAATTAAAAAACATGTTCAAAAATATGTTAAAATTTTACTTCGGTCTAAATATCTCTTAAAGTAAAAGAGAGAATTATAAGAAAAATTTTGTTTTCAATCAAATCATAAATGAAATTTTGGTGTTTTTTTTTAAATTGTCATTCTCGAGGTGACCAATTTTGGAGGTCCACCCTCAGAGCCGCTAAGAACCTGTGCTCCTCCAAATCAGTTGGAATGCACCTCAGAATTAGCCATGGAATTTAGTTTTTACAGTTTTACCATGGAAGGTCTATAGTTTTATTCATATAATCCATATCCATATATATATATATGTTTTCACATCTGAGTATGATTGTTGCAGGCTTATATACATTTAAAAATATCTAGTAAAAGATAACATTTTTCTAAAGTTTTTGTACTGCTGCAATATTTAATTAAAAAATATTATTATATTACAGGGATTCTTAGCTTTCATTTGATATCCGTACTGGGTTGTTATAATATTCATAAATATTTTATAATATTTTTGTAAAATATGTATCCTTTGAAACTTTAAAGTCCTTTTAAGAGGAAATTTTACCTCCTGGGAAAAAACTGGTCTATGTACCGAATTTTTCAAGTGTGAAAATGACACGGTGTAATTACAGGACACGGCCGAATTAAAATACAAACCGAAAATTAGAGAAAAAGAAATATTATTTTCAGAAATTTATATTCGCAACAACAGCTTTTCACTTTGAAGCAATAAAAAATAACTGTACATATTAAGAAATCTTACTAAAATGAGTATAAATACGAAAGCACAAATTAAGGAAATTAAGGAAACTAGTTAAATATAAATAAAATAATAAAATATATGTCATTTTGTCGCAAACATTTTGTAGGAATATTTTCTTAATTGTTTTTCGCATAATATAAATAGTTTTCGATAGTAAAAATCATTTATGAACTATTGAAATTTTTAAATTTAGTGTCACTGAAAACTTTTAAAAAGCACTGCAAAAAGCACCGAGCACTTACAGAGCTAAAAGCACTGAGTTAGCAACACTGAACATATATGAAGCTATCAGTGTTGTTGTTGCTTTTAAGAAACAGCACGTGCTATGATAGTTTAATTTTGAGTTTATAGATTCGAAAAAAATGTAGATGCATGCAAGCATACCTTAAGGCGCTACTCAATTAGGCCTTCGACTTACACTAGGTCATTTAAAAAGTATATTTAGATTGTCACATCGCGTCCATTCGCAAAAAAATATCATATAAAAATTTATCATTTGAACTAAAAGAATGAACTTAATAGTTTTTCATAAATTTTGTAACAAAATCTTTTTTTAATTATTAAGTTTATAACTAACTTATTATGTTCTTTATCTCTCTTGTAAAATTTCAAGAAGTGTTGATTAGCCTTTTTGCATTTCAGTTGACGATATATTCATTGGAAATGAATTTGTAAATTAATATAAAAATTCTGACAACAGGGTCCAACAGACCCCTCAGGAATGGATATTGTAAGGGGCTGGATCTTGAGTTAGCCGCAGAATGGCTTGATGAGATTCCTTCTAATTTTCCTCTATAATGACTTAGCATGAATATGTAGGTTTGTATGTAGTAGCACTTCTTTTTGTTGTGGAAGAAATATAACACGTTTTCATGTAAGAAAGTCACTTTTAAATAATGTAAATTAAGATTAAACACTTATAAAACAAATCTTAGTTTATTTATTTTATTTTATAATATAGAATTAAAATTATTTATATTTTGAATGCTGTTTTTTTATATGTTTATATAAGTATAATATAAGAGAGTACGGTTGACGTGGTGTCTTCGAAGTTAAATATTTATTTATATTGATGTGTTCGGTACGACTGTTCTCCAACGAATGATCTGTTGCCCAAAGTAAAAACAATAAATGACCGGCTGCGCATACACAACGTAGTGGCAGCGAAAACAATGAGCAAATTGTAAAGAGAGCAGAGAGTTTAAAAACCACCACCAAAAACATTACAGCCCGGGTGATGAGAACACGGGCGATAAATGAATATGATGTTCACATGAACAGATATATATATATATATATATATGGCTTCACATATTTGACATGAACGTTTCTAAAACGTTTGCTAATTTTCCATTTCTCATCCGATTTCACTATTTTTATTAAAAAAGCTTAAAGCTCATTCTCTACTAAATAAAAACTTTTTTAATATGCCGTTTATACCAAAGCAAAAACCTGTTGGTTTTTGAAAAACTAATTGTTTTCCTTAGATTTGAATTTGATAAACTTTTTTTTTTTTTTTTTGTTAAAATGTTTTCTGTAACATTTCAAATTAAGTTTGTTTAAAAAAAAAAATAAAATGATAAATAAAATACAAGAAAATCAAAAATTTTATTTCATATAAAAGCTTACTGTTCTGAAATCAACTGAATAGTTTGTATCATTAATAATTATTTTATATGCCATTTACTCCAAACAAAACTAGTAATATTTGGTTTCATTCGGTTTTTGATTGCAAAACTACATAAATTTCTTTAGTTCTTCCATACAGATCAAAAACCATTTTCATCTAGTTTTTATTGAAAACTAAAAAAAAAACTTCTAGAATAAATATTTATGATATAGCCTGTTCAGTTGATTTCATAAAAGTGAACTTTTGAATATGATGAAAAAAATAAAATTGTCAAATTTTTTGAATTATTTTATTTGTATTATAAATTTTGTGTAAAAATTATCTTTAAATTATTGTTTAAAAAATTTTAAACAACAAGAATATACTAAATTGATTTAAATAAAAATGTATGAAAAAATAAATATGTCAGTAAAAATCACATTAGGAGAAAACAAGGTATGGTTTTGGATTTGGTTTTGCAAATTTAGTTTATCAAAAACCAACAAGTTCTTGTTTTGGTAGAAACAGCATATTAATAGTTTTTATTCGGTTTTCATTAAAAACTAAATGAAAATGGTTTTTGATTTGATAGAAATCAAAAACCAAATGAAGTCAAAAACTACTAGTTTTCGTTTGGTGTAAATGACATATAAGAAAATATGAATACTTTATTTATTTATGGAGAGCAGTCCTAAGAAGAAATCAATTCAAATTTCTTAATAGAAGCCAGTTTAGATCGTTTAAAATTTTGACTTTAGCCCATATGTTCTGAAATTTGAAAGTTGGAATTAACAAAGAGAATGCATTTTCAGCAGCGGCAATGTATTTAAATTCATTTTTAAGTGTGTTTTATCTGACTTTTCTAGAATTTTTTGGAAATCGTGAGAATTGCTTTTATAAAAATATAAAATTTTGTGCATTGCATTATTCCAAATAATAAATAATAATGATAGGATATCTAAAGTAACAGAAATTTTTGACAAATACAATATTTAATTAATAACAAAAACAACTCTTTAGCAACAGTTAACTTTTTTTAGGTTTAATTTGCATCTAATGAAGAAAGACATATTTTCAGTAGTAGGTACTTTGAGCAGTATTCCTCTTACATTTTGGGATGGCACTTTCCTTAATACCGGTTTTCTGTATATGTATTGACGTAAAATGCTCAAAATGTTCGTCAGTAACGACCTCAACATTTTTAGGGAAAATCCAATTGTAAATACAAAAAGTGTAGCTTTAGAAACATATTTTAACTCATATCCTTTGAAGTTCCCTATTTCAAGTACTGGACTTATGATTTAGGTTGGAAATATGTACATTAAAAAATATATTTTCAATCACGTTATCCATGCTTACTGAAGGTTGATCAATAGGCAAATATCTTCGCTGTTGTGATATAATTCTTAGATCAGATTGTATTCGCTAATTTTTAATTTAACTTTAGGCCATTTGACGTTTTCTAAATAAGAAGACTATCACTAAAATAATTCTCTTGACATAAAATAATCTAATATAATATTTCATAACAGCTAAGTAGTTTAATAAAAAAAAATAAAAAAAAACGAGAAGTAAGGATAAAGTCGGTCAATACCGACTATATAATACCCTACACCATTGTGTATGAGCATAAAAATTCGAGACTCATATTACACCTGTGTCAAATTTTACTAAATTTAAAATAAAATAAACAAATACAGAAGAATGCGTTGGTACTAACATCTAGATGATTTAATGCACTTTAGGACGATTTCTGGAAATGGGTTTATATGAGAGCTATGGTAAATTACGGACCGATTCTCATAAAATTTGGTAATGTTATTTCTACTTACATAAAACTTATTTTTGTCGAATATTAATTTGATACTAACATTAATGTAGGATTTATGCACGTTAAAGTTATTTTCGGAAGTGGGGTTTATACGGGAGCTGTGGTCAATTGTAGACCGATCTTCATAAAATTTGGTACAAAGATTGATACTTCTACAAGACTTCTTTGTACTGAATTTCATTAAAATTTTCTTATTTTTAACCTATTTTTGAGTGTTTAAACTCTATTCCGGGGGGACATTTGTATGGGGGCTAGGTGAAATAATGAACCGATCACAACCAATTTCAATAGGCTTCTTCTTTGTATCATAGAAGTCCCATGTCCCAAATTTCATTAAATTATCTTTAAAATTGCACTTTGCGTACAAGGTGTACATGGACAGCCAGATATCCGTCCAGCCAGGCAGACGGACGGACATCGTTAGATTGATTTAAAAAGTGATTCTGAGTCGATTTGTATACTTTAAGGTGAGTGAGTGTTGGACACCTTTTCTATGCGTTACAAACATCAGCACAAACGCATAATACCTCATAAAAAATATTTCCACGAAGTTTTAATACTTTCACTGTAATAACTCTGTGGATACTAATTCTCCTTCACATATCCGCCCTTTTCCATCTCAACTACGAAACTTGATAGAAAAATAGATCATACAAAATTTAATCTTTTCAGGATAATAGGTTATGCCGGGCAAGGTATCAATTTTAATATTCGAATTGTTTATGTGGGGAATAAATAATACTTACAAATATTTTACTTACAAGAATTGTTGGGCTTACGTTTATTGTTATAAATTGTTTTTTTCTCACACAATGTTTATGTTTTGTATTGTTTTAATATTCACGTTTCAGTATTGTTTATTTAAATGTTTTGATTGTTCACAAAATATTATTTTATTTGTATCATATATTGAGTTTGTTTTCTTTATAGAACTGTTTGTTCTGTGCCTTTTAAAGGTCACTGGTCAACTGACTAATTGTTTTTCTATAATAACAATCATGTTAATCAAAACAATAAAAATAAAATGACAAATGATAAATTACAGCGAATTGGTTAATGAGAGATGTGAATGAGATCAAATAACAAGAGATTATCATACAAAAAACAACCACCAAAAAATACTAATTTCCAGTGTAGGCAATTAGATTACGGGCAACTTAAATGATAATATAATAAATTAATGATATTAAATTTAAATTATGTTCTTCACATAAACAAAGATAGATCATCTTTAAGTACTTTCAAATCAAAATACGGTAATTTGATTTTTTGTAACATGGTCCCTATGGTCGTAAGGAAGTAAATTTTTTGTCCAACTATGCAATTACATAGAAATTTATTCCTACCAATTGTGATGCTTTTAATATAATTGTTTCCTAAATCCATGATTTCACTTTGATTCTAAGGGATAACCACTGCCCGGACATATTAATGTGATAGATAAAAGTCATATCATGAACTTAAATTAAGTTTTATTTTTATGTTTTTTTTTAATATATAACGAACAACCAAGGCAACTCCCGGTAGAAGTAGCAAGTAAAGTATAAAAGTTTTAAAATTCGAAAAAAAGTAAAACAAAAGTAACATTATTTTAAATTTTTAAATAAAGATGGAAAAGTATGTTATTAACATAATCTTAACATTATGTTACAAATATACAATTATTATTTTTTTAATTCGATTAATTTTTATTGTTATAAATAAAATAAAAATTATAAGTATAAATAATAATGTAAAAATTTCAAAAATGATAAGATCGTAAATAAATATTTATTACCAAAATATGGTGAAGGGAGCAGCAGGTCTGTTGTCCTTGTTATGATTTTTCCTCCATAACGTTGTTTTTTATATTCTTTTTTTATAATATTTATAACAAACTTATACTAGTGTAGTTGTAGTTTTTGTAAGTATATGTTTATGTGATACCCAGTGGTAAAAAGAAGGGGTAAATAGCCCTTATAGAAGGCTTTTTTATAGCCAGAAGAGCTTCTCCCTGCATTCCGTGTAAATTTATTTTTTACACGCGATGTCACTGAGAGCAGTTCTAAGAGACCTCTGGATTAAAAACTGCCAGCAGGCCTTCTGAAGAAGTGCTACAAACAGACCTTCTGAAGAAAAGCTGTCAGCAGGTCTATTTATATAAAATAACAATTTTTTATTTTAAATTATTGTAAAAAGTTTAAAACTTAAAAAACAAAAATTCATTTGGCAAAACATCTTACGTCGGGATTAGACAATATATCCAAAAATTCACATTTTCATAGAAATTGTTGATTTTTTTAACTGTTTCACTCCCGAACAAAATTTAAGATTTTGTTAATTTATTTTGTCAAAAGTACACAGATATAATATAAACAATTCAGACCTTAATAAAATACCTATAATAAAAACTATAAATAAAAAAAATAAAATAAAATAAAATAAGAAAAACACAACCTACTCAAACAAAGCATTAAACAAAACTAAATAAATTCTTATTTTGGAATCAAAACGCTGCACAGTGGGGTCAAACGCTAATTTTTTGGTAATAAATCTGAATCTCCTAAACTACTGGTCGGATCAAATTGAAATGTATGGAAGAGTTGTAGAGGAGGACCTAAGCTTTCAGAAAAATCATCTTGTAGTCACCCTGTGATAACACGAGATAAGCTACAGGGTGTCAAAGTTGACTACCTCGAGTATGTAAAAGTTAAAAAAAATCGTAACTTGTACAAATGAAGTCCGATTTTTAAGATTTTTATATTTCTGGAAAGTGCTTGGCAAGATAAAGAAAAAATAAGCTTACTAATCTAAGTTATCTCTTACAGTTAAAAAGATATTTACGCTTGAATTTTGAATTTTTTGGCTCGACTTTCTTTCGTTTTTCGGGAATAAGTCCGGAGATATATGAGGCAAAAATTTTTTAAAAATATTCTGTAATTTGCTACATATTTCAAAATAATATGCTGAAAGAATTTTTGGATTATCTCAATTCGTCTAGACGTGAAAAATATTCAAAGTCAGCACTCTGAAATTGGCATGAAAAATGGCTATTTTTTACAAAAATATAGTACAATTCATTCACTTTTTTATCAAAGTTCCGTTAATAAAAAAATTTTTTCCTTATTAATTTCAAAAGATAAGGCTTCATAAATGGTTAATAAAGAAATTTTGAATTGATTTAAGTTTGCACCCTACATCCAGGAATCTATTCTAAATTCACATACGAATGCCGAAATAAAAGATACATTTAAAGCTTTAGTAACACGTACGCAACCAAAGGAAGTAGAAAAAGTTATAGATGTGTTACCAACAGCTTCTCCCAATCGATTACATCGGATAATCCAAAGCATAGTGACACCGAAATCAACATCGTCCTTTACCTCTGAAGATGCTTTAGCTCTAATATTAAATTTAGGATTATCAAGAAACCAATACGAGATTTTGAGGAAATCTATTAGCGAAAAAGGATATGATATCTTTCCCAGTAGCAAATCAGTGAGAGAAGTGAAAAGTAATATTTTACAGCCTATGGAGCACCCGGCTAATGCTTCTGATAAAAGTGCTAAAGTTAATATATTTGCAATTACTTGAAAATACTGCCTCTAGAATTATATCTACCTTCAGCAATGATAACATTGAAAAATGCAAAGACTCTGAACTTATTTTAATATTCAAATGGGGCTGCGATGGAACATCAGGATTTTCGGAATACAAACAACTGGATGGAAGTAATTCTGGAAATAATTTTCCTCGCTGTTTATAGCGTCTCTGGTACCACTTCGAATGCGCTTAAATAAGCCTTCCTCATCGACAAGAAATGACTCGCTTTTTGATGATATGTGGATAAATTTAACTCCAGGTTCCAAATTTTTGTGCCGTCCAATCCTTTTTGATTACACAAAAGAAACCACGGTTACAATAAACAGCATTGTCAACCAATTGGAAGAAGAAATTAAAGCATTGCCCCCAATATATGTAAAAGTATCAAACAGAACTATTAAACAATTAACGATGGAAATGTAATATATGTGGAAAAATAAGTTCACAATTTCAGGATAATTCTGAAGTCCTTGTTAATAAAAATTCTTTAAAATTTGGAATATCACCACTCCACGCAAGGATAAGATTTTTGGAGTTCTGCTTACATCTTGCATATGATATGAAGTACAGAAATATTCCCGGGCAGGAAAATGCTACAGTAAAAAACAATTTGGAACTTCACGAATTACGAAAAGAGGAGAAGAAAAGAATACAATTAGAATTCAAAGAACAACTCGGATTAATAATTGATAAACCTCTACATGGCTATGGAAGCTCAAATGATGGAAATACAGCAAGACGTTTCTTTGAAAATCCGGAACTCACATCTTCAATCACAGGCATTGACTTAAATATTTTGAAGCGTTTTAAGATTATATTGGCAGCCATTAATAGCAAAAAACAAATTAATGCGGACAAATTTAAAATTTTTGCCTACGAAACTAAAGAACTACTTAACATTACATACACCTGGAAATCAATGACTCCAACAATTCACAAAGTATTGGCTCATGGTAAAGAAATAATAGACTCTTCAATACCCGAAAATGTTCGAAAATATCGCAAAATATGGACTTAATGGAATATTTATTAATATCATCAGATTCAGTTATATATTCTATAAGAACACGATGGCTACCAAAAATCACTCTTGAAATAGAAAAAGAGGATTCCGAAGCTAAGGAAGTTAAAAATTTGCTAACGTTTGATGTTTCTGATTATTTTCAAGAAAATCTCTAATAATATCTTCTATAATATATTCTTAATAAAATAAATATACGGGATATATGTATAATAAGTATGTAAATATGTAGAACAAATTAAATAAATATTACTCAAATAAAGAATTTACTACTTTATAATAACAAATATATACCTACATAATACATTAGAAAACTAAAATGTTACGTATACACACATATGGAAATACGGAACAAAATAGTGAATTTTGCAACTTTTAACGTGACTTGGTAGTTTTGAGGCCATTATATTACTATTATTAAATGACCTATATCAACATTTTATATATCGCTGAATTGGTAAATAAGTCTATTTTTATATTCTTTTAACATTTTTAAAGTATTTGCAGAATTAGTGGAGTTGTATTAAAAAAATTAAATTTTTTTGGATTTTCAGCTATTTTTGGAAAAAAAATTTATTTTTGAAAAATTACCAAAAATAGGTTATTGGAGCTATTTTATTGATTTTTTTAGGAATGAAAGCTTGATTTGTGTTTTATACACTACATAAGAAATAATATTACAAATATTATGCTAATATGCTTTTAATATGCTTTTAAAAATAGTCGTTAAAAAAACTGACTTTTAACATAAAATCTCCACTCCTGCATTCGTTTTTGGCCGGGCGGGAACCAGTTTAGTGTTAAATCATTCTAAATCTATTTCTATAAAAAATATGGGTACCAAATTTAAAAAAGCTCGCGTGACATTTTTTTTATTAATCGATAAAAATGAAACTATTTTTTAACATTGACAATTTTCGGCCAATGCTGGATGTAGGGTGCAAACTTAAATCAATTCAAAATTTCTTTATTAACCATTTATGAAGCCTTATCTTTTGAAATTAATAAGGAAAAAATTTTTTTATTAACGGAACTTTGATAAAAAAGTGAATGAATTGTACTATATTTTTGTAAAAAATAGCCATTTTTCATGCCAATTTCAGAGTGCTGACTTTGAATATTTTTCACGTCTAGACGAATTGAGATAATCCAAAAATTCTTTCAGCATATTATTTTGAAATATGTAGCAAATTACAGAATATTTTTAAAAAATTTTTGCCTCATATATCTCCGGACTTATTCCCGAAAAACGAAAGAAAGTCGAGCCAAAAAATTCAAAATTCAAGCGTAAATATCTTTTTAACTGTAAGAGATAACTTAGATTAGTAAGCTTATTTTTTCTTTATCTTGCCAAGCACTTTCCAGAAATATAAAAATCTTAAAAATCGGACTTCATTTGTACAAGTTACGATTTTTTTTAACTTTTACATACTCGAGGTAGTCAACTTTGACACCCTGTAGCTTATCTCGTGTTATCACAGGGTGACTACAAGATGATTTTTCTGAAAGCTTAAGTCCTCCTCTACAACTCTTCCATACATTTCAATTTGATCCGACCAGTAGTTCAGGAGATTCAGATTTATTACCAAAAAATTTGCGTTTGACCCCACTGTGCGCTGTATTTTTTATAAATAGATTTGTTGATGCTTAAAACGAAATATATTAAAAAAACAGCTTCTTACACTCCTTCTAAGGGAAGGGAAGGCGGAAGTTCTATCGAATATTTTTGAAGGCAAGGAAGGTGTAAATAGGCTTTGTAGATAACGATGAAGGCCTTAAAATTTTTACGCTGGGACATAGTGTATTAAGTGTGCAAAAGTGTATTTAAATGTTGTGTAAAAATGTAATAAGTGTAAAAGTGAGAAAAGTATATTTACATTTTTTTTTTAATTTGCGTTAATTAAAAAACAAAAAAATTAATATAAAAATGTAAGTTAAGTTAGATTTAAGCAAAGTTAAATTTAAGTTAAAAAATAAGATTTAAAATAGAATTAAGTTAGGAATCATGGTGTAACCAGTACAAGGTGGCATTTTTAACCTCAGCTGATTATTTCTTTCTTCATTTTTTAGTGTAAGACTGATGTCATTTTTTTTTTTTTTTTTTTTTTTAATATGCATGTATTGGTTTGTTTACAAACAAAAGTAAATTTTTTGGTGGTGAAATTTTTATTTTTAATAAGAAGAAAGTGATGTATAGAAATATTTAATATTTATTTAAATATTTAATATTTTAATATTTACAATTTATTCTTCTTATTTTTCAATTTCAACAACCATTGTTTACAATTTGCAAGAGCTTTTTCTGTTTTCCTTTGCTTGATGTTTAAGTCTTATTTAAGACAAAAAAAATGGCTGCTATTATTGCATTGTTGTATTTTTTTTTTTTTTTTTTTTTTTTTGATTTATGCATATACCTTGTTAAATTGTTTTACCATGTTAGGAGTTTAAATTATATTAAGAAAATTAGGTTAAAATTTATATCAGGTTTAGAGAGAAGTTTAATTAGGATTATTTATGTTGATTAGGAAGATTTAAGATTGATTAGGATAAAACTAGGTTTAAAGATTTCGATTCGACTTTCATTAATAAATTAGATATTTTAAGATAGTTTGTTACCTTATTTAGGTTTATGATTACGTAGATTGCGGTCAATTAGATTAATGATGAAAGTTTTAGAATTCGAAATTGCGGCGATAGATTTAAGATGTTATTTTAGGATTAGGTTAAGCGTTTATATATTTAAGTTAATTATATGCATATATATTGTTTTATTTTCTGATGTTGATTTTACGATTTGAGCCAGAATTTCCTTTACTTCCCTTACATTTGCGCTACTTTTATTCAATTTGAAGAATTCCTGATTCCCAAGACTATTGTGAATTCTCGAAAGATTTCCTTTATAGAAAACCACCGCTACTTATAAAAAAATAATAAAACTTGAAGTAATTTTCTAATACTCTTAATAAATTCAGTTCTTACTTTACTATTTTTATATTATTATTTGAATCCAGATGGTTTTAAGATTATAAAATATTTATAATCTTAAAATATTCATATTAATATACCGCTTTTCGATTTTATGTATGTTTTAATGTTCAAAAATAAATATAGCAATATTTTAATTAAGTTTGGCACATATAAGTATAAATAGCAAATTTAATGAAGACCGGTTCATAATTAACCATAGCTCCCATATAAAGCCCTCTTGCGAAAATCTCTTTAAAGTTCATAAATCCTGCAAAAATGTTAGTATCAAGTTAACATTTGCCCAATTTTATGATAATTAGTCCGTAATTGACCATAACTCCCATATAAGTCACACTTCCAGGAATCATCCTTATGTACTTAAATCTCATATAAATGTTTGTATATATATATATATATATATATATATATATATATATATATATTTATATATATATATATATAAACAAAATAGTGTAGGGTATCATATGGACTATATCTTTCTTACTTGTTTTTCGGTTTTTTCAAATTGTTTTAAAAATAACATCTTATTTAGAAAAACATAAGACTAAATATTAATATTAATATTTGAATGGAAATTTACGAAAAATTTATTAACTGATTAATATTCAGTTTATGGTTAAATTTTTTTATAGTATTTTTTAATCAATACTTTTTAATTTTTTTAAAGAATTTCTTAATAAATTTGAGGTTATTAATTGTCAGATTTAAAATATAAGCATTATTTATTTTTTAATATTTCTTAATATTGAGAATAATTTTGAAGAAAAATCACTTTAAGTTGTGATTTGAACAATAATTTACAAGAAATACGGGCAACGAAAATATGAATTTATCTTTACAAAACAATTTGAAATTATCTTTCGCTGTTGTAGAATAATTTAGCATAATTTTTTGGCGATTTAGCACTATACCAATTACATTTTCTAGCAACACTAATTTAAATATTTTATGGTTTTTATTAATTCAATATTTGGAATAATACATTACTTCATTTTTTAAATGAAATTTCTATCGCTTTCGAAAAAAATTGAGACACCGTTTTTCCATATGAAGCCATATCAGAGTGTAAGATTTTGCAAAATTAGCTGGCCAAAATTCTAATTTTTACTTTACTGAATTAGAATTTTCTCTAAAATATATTTAGTACAAAGTAATCGATATATTGAATAGAAATAAGATCGGATCATATTTTAGACTATATACTTTATAAATCACTTCAGAGCTCCTAAATTCTAGAATTTCTTGGTATCGAAATGAAACTCAATGAAAATAAATTTTAGGTATTATAAAACGAAACTTTTTTACAAATTATTGTCACGTCATAAAAAAGAATTATTGAAAAATCCGCTTCCAATAAAATGTTTTGATGTTTCAAAGAATGATTTGATGTTTTAAAGATAATAGTCAAAAAATTTACTTTTTGCCGGCTAAATCATCAAAATTTCACACTGTATAATTTCCGTACATATATATAAAACTTAATCTCATTATTTATGATTATTTTCTTCCTTTAATTAAAATTTCTTTCTTAAAATAGTTATATATAATAAATTTTAACCTCAATATTGTTGATTTTTTTAGAACAGTGTAATCTTTTAATGGAAAAACTGTTACCAGTTTTTTTTCGCAACCGGTTTGTTTTCAAAATTCCAACTATTCGAAACCCGGTTTCTTAAAACAGTCGAATAATTAGACTTAAGCCACTTTCAAAACAAAAAATTTAATAGTTCTGTTAACTGATGACTCTTCATTATCGAAAATCTTTTTAATTTTTTATTAAAAGAAAAAAATAAATAAATTATAACGAAGCAATTGCAATGCCTAACTTGATTTTTTTTTTTTTTTTTTGGTAAACTTTGGTGAAACTTTCAAAATAAGCGACTCAACTAATAATACTATATGTATTATCATTTCACTTACTTTCAGCTACATTTTCCGTTTGTTTCATATTTTGTAATAAAAGTTTGCTTGTTGGATCCTTGCTACAATCATCAAAAATGAGATGATTTTTGACGGAAATGATTCATAATTCGAATGGAAACGACATGCATTTAAGTACAAGTTTTTTAAATCGATATCGATCCGAGGAAATAAACACATACATTTATTAAAAATTTCATTTAACTAAATAAACTATTTCCGTACCAATTTAGATCCTAATGGATTTTTTTACTATGACCATTTATTAAGTACATCAGATGTGCGTTTAGGGCATGCAATTTCATTTAAACGATAATTTTTGGTTATCGACCACTCAATATTGCCTCGTGGTATCGCAGTAGGTTTTTGTAGAACATCGTTTTGTTTTCGTTTTCTAGGGATATTGAAATATTTGTCATACAGTTTTGCACAATGATCGTGAAACTGGCAATTGATTTGATTAAAAATATTTATATTTGCTATGAAAATGAATTATAAAATAATTAAATATACATAAATTAATAATCATACATTTCAAGCTACCGAGAAAAAAAGTCCATACGTTTAACAATTACTTGCAGTTTTTGTCATCTACGTGTTTATACATAAGTTAAAATTTTCCACATGACTATTACTCATGCCGCACAGTGGGGTCAAACGCAAATTTTTTGGTAATAAATCTGAATCTCCTGAACTACTGGTCGGATCAAATTGAAATGTATGGAAGAGTTGTAGAGGAGGACTTAAGCTTTCAGAAAAATCATCTTGTAAAAATCGTAACTTGTACAAATGAAGTCCGATTTTAAAGATTTTTATATTTCTGGAAAGTGCTTGGCAAGATAAAGAAAAAATAAGCTTACTAATCTAAGTTATCTCTTACAGTTAAAAAGATATTTACGCTTGAATTTTGAATTTTTGATTTTTTGGCTCAACTTTCTTTCGTTTTTCGGGAATAAGTCCGGAGATATATGAGGCAAAAATTTTTTAAAAATATTCTGTAATTTGCTACATATTTCAAAATAATATGCTGAAAGAATTTTTGGATTATCTCAATTCGTCTAGACGTGAAAAATATTCAAAGTCAGCACTCTGAAATTGGCATGAAAAATGGCTATTTTTTTACAAAAATATAGTACAATTCATTCACTTTTTTCTCAAAGTTCCGTTAATAAAAAAATTTTTTCCTTATTAATTTCAAAAGATAAGGCTTCATAAATGGTTAATAAAGAAATTTTGAATTGATTTAAGTTTGCACCCTACATCCAGCATTGGCCGAAAATTGTCAATGTTAAAAAATAGTTTCATTTTTATCGATTAATAAAAAAAATGTCACGCGAGCTTTTTTAAATTTGGTACCCATATTTTTTATAGAAATAGATTTAGAATGATTTAACACTAAACTGGTTCCCGCCCGGCCAAAAACGAATGCAGGAGTGGAGATTTTATGTTAAAAGTCAGTTTTTTTAACGACTATTTTTAAAAGCATATTAAAAGCATATTAGCATAATATTTGTAATATTATTTCTTATCTAATGTATAAAACACAAATCGAGCTTTCATTCCTAAAAAAATCAATAAAATAGCTCCAATAACCTATTTTTGGTAATTTTTCAAAAATAAATTTTTTTTCCAAAAATAGCTGAAAATCCAAAAAAATTTAATTTTTTTAATACAACTCCACTAATTTTGCAAATACTTTAAAAATGTTAAAAGAATATAAAAATAGACTTATTTACCAATTCAACGATATATAAAATGTTGATATAGGTCATTTAATAATAGTAATATAATGGCCTCAAAACTACCAAGTCACGTCAAAAGTTGCAAAATTCACTATTTTGTTCCGTATTTCCATATGTGTGTATACGTAACATTTTAGTTTTCTAATGTATTATGTAGGTATATATTTGTTATTATAAAGTAGTAAATTCTTTATTTGAGTAATATTTATTTAATTTGTTCTACATATTTACATACTTATTATACATATATCCCGTATATTTATTTTATTAAGAATATATTATAGAAGATATTATTAGAGATTTTCTTGAAAATAATCAGAAACATCAAACGTTAGCAAATTTTTAACTTCCTTAGCTTCGGAATCCTCTTTTTCTATTTCAAGAGTGATTTTTGGTAGCCATCGTGTTCTTATAGAATATATAACTGGATCTGATGATATTAATAAATATTCCATTAAGTCCATATTTTGCGCTATTTTCGAACATTTTCGGGTATTGAAGAGTCGGAAATGTTTAACATCTTTATTTCGGGCTTACTGTACTTCCTCTGTTAGCTCTTCCAATGGCAAAATACTATTTTCTATTATTTCTTTACCATGAGCCAATACTTTGTGAATTGTTGGAGTCATTGATTTCCAGGGGTATGTAATGTTAAGTAGTTCTTTAGTTTCGTAAGCAAAAATTTTAAATTTGTCCGCATTAATTTGTTTTTTGCTATTAATGGCTGCCAATATAATCTTAAAACGCTTCAAAATATTTAAGTCAATGCCTGTGATTGAAGATGTGAGTTCCGGATTTTCAAAGAAACGTCTTGCTGTATTTCCATCATTTGAGCTTCCATAGCCATGTAGAGGTTTATCAATTATTAATCCGAGTTGTTCTTTGAATTCTAATTGAATTCTTTTCTTCTCCTCTTTTCGTAATTCGTGAAGTTCCCGGGAATATTTCTGTACTTCATATCATATGCAAGATGTAAGCAGAACTCCAAAAATCTTATCCTTGCGTGGAGTGGTGATATTCCAAATTTTAAAGAATTTTTATTAACAAGGACTTCAGAATTATCCTGAAATTGTGAACTTATTTTTCCACATATATTACATTTCCATCGTTAATTGTTTAATAGTTCTGTTTGATACTTTTACATATATTGGGGGCAATGCTTTAATTTCTTCTTCCAATTGGTTGACAATGCTGTTTATTGTAACCGTGGTTTCTTTTGTGTAATCAAAAAGGATTGGACGGCACAAAAATTTGGAACCTGGAGTTAAATTTATCCACATATCATCAAAAAGCGAGTCATTTCTTGTCGATGAGGAAGGCTTATTTAAGCGCATTCGAAGTGGTACCAGAGACGCTATAAACAGCGAGGAAAATTATTTCCAGAATTACTTCCATCCAGTTGTTTGTATTCCGAAAATCCTGATGTTCCATCGCAGCCCCATTTGAATATTAAAATAAGTTCAGAGTCTTTGCATTTTTCAATGTTATCATTGCTGAAGGTAGATATAATTCTAGAGGCAGTATTTTCAAGTAATTGCAATATATTAACTTTAGCACTTTTAACAGAAGCATTAACCGGGTGCTCCATAGGCTGTAAAATATTACTTTTCACTTCTCTCACTGATTTGCTACTGGGAAAGATATCATATCCTTTTTCGCTAATAGATTTCCTCAAAATCTCGTATTGGTTTCTTGATAATCCTAAATTTAATATTAGAGCTAAAGCATCTTCAGAGGTAAAGGACGATGTTGATTTCGGTGTCACTATGCTTTGGATTATCCGATGTAATCGATTGGGAGAAGCTGTTGGTAACACATCTATAACTTTTTCTACTTCCTTTGGTTGCGTACGTGTTACTAAAGCTTTAAATGTATCTTTTATTTCGGCATTCGTATGTGAATTTAGAATAGATTCCTGTTTGGTCCTCTTTGTTCTTAGCTGAACTTCATCGTAACTTTTTTTTGGTGGACCCTTTTTCTGCTTTCCGATGAAAATTGGTATTTCTCCCTCCAACCACTCTTCATTTTTCTTCTTGAACTTTGGTATTGACCAATCTGAAGCTTGCATCCTTTTTTCGTATGATTTATAAAAATTTTCGAGCTTTAAACTGTCTTCTGCAGTAAAAGTTAAACCAAAAGATACTACTGTATCAATGAGTTTTCTTATTTTTTCTGGATGATTTATAATATCAGATAGATTATCCCAGATTACTTTGCAAATAGAAAAGTGTTTTAATGTAATCTCCATAATGGCAAATTCACTAATAAATCTGCATATTTATAAGGATACTTATATATAGAAAAAGAATATTTATATCAGGTAAATGGTGACAGGCAAAAATGAATTAAAAAATTTAAATTTTTGCTCAAAACCCCCAATTTCATTCAGTTTATTTTTATGACCTGTAGTGTTAAACAGGTACGTCAAAAAATGTACCTATGCGATTGTAAAAAAAATCATTTTTGTTATAATACATTAATTAAGTAGCTAGTTAAATTATTTAAAAACTTAAAAAAAATGTAATAAAAAACGAAGGAAAATATACTTATTTATGTACTTAGGTAATTTTAAAAACCTTTTCAGTAGAAAAAAATTATGAACACTTTAAATAGATTCATTAATAAGTATTATTATCTCGTAACAAAAATAAGCAATGCAGTTGAGTGTTACGTATACACACATATGGAAATACGGAACAAAATAGTGAATTTTGCAACTTTTGACGTGACTTGGTAGTTTTGAGGCCATTATATTACTATTATTAAATGACCTATATCAACATTTTATATATCGTTGAATTGGTAAATAAGTCTATTTTTATATTCTTGAACCAGTTTAGTGTTAAATCATTCTAAATCTATTTCTATAAAAAATATGGGTACCAAATTTAAAAAAGCTCGCGTGACATTTTTTTTATTAATCGATAAAAATGAAACTATTTTTTAACATTGACAATTTTCGGCCAATGCTGGATGTAGGGTGCAAACTTAAATCAATTCAAAATTTCTTTATTAACCATTTATGAAGCTTTATCTTTTGAAATTAATAAGGAAACAAATTTTTTTATTAACGGAACTTTGAGAAAAAAGTGAATGAATTGTACTATATTTTTGTAAAAAAATAGCCATTTTTCATGCCAATTTCAGAGTGCTGACTTTGAATATTTTTCACGTCTAGACGAATTGAGATAATCCAAAAATTCTTTCAGCATATTATTTTGAAATATGTAGCAAATTACAGAATATTTTTAAAAAATTTTTGCCTCATATATCTCCGGACTTATTCCCGAAAAACGAAAGAAAGTTGAGCCAAAAAATCAAAAATTCAAAATTCAAGCGTAAATATCTTTTTAACTGTAAGAGATAACTTAGATTAGTAAGCTTATTTTTTCTTTATATTGCCAAGCACTTTCCAGAAATATAAAAATCTTAAAAATCGGACTTCATTTGTACAAGTTACGATTTTTTTTAACTTTTACATACTCGAGGTAGTCAACTTTGACACCCTGTAGCTTATCTCGTGTTATCACAGGGTGACTACAAGATGATATTTCTGAAAGCTTAGGTCCTCCTCTACAACTCTTCCATACATTTCAATTTGATCCGACCAGTAGTTTAGGAGATTCAGATTTATTACCAAAAAATTTGCGTTTGACCCCACTGTGATGCCGCATACTGGTTTGTTGTTGAAGTATGTATGTATGTATACCTGATACAACCCAAATTCTCATTTATTTTTCACAATTAATTTATTATTCGGATATTTTTGTATACTGATTTTTTAAACATAATATATAATGTATGTGTATATTATACAAGCCAAAACACATGTACATTAGGGATATATTCAAATTTTTAACACCACGTGATGGCGAATGTTGTGTTATTTACAAAAAAAAAAAAAAAAAAAAAAAAATTCGGGTCATTTTGGAATAAAAAGCTCACCCTCTAAAACGATTTTTTAAAATCTCTCAAAAAAAGTACATCCATTTTAAATAAAAAATTTTAAATATTTTATTAATAAAGTAAAATAGTAAAGTGAAAAATGTTGTTCAACTACTAAAAAGACATAAACTTAAAATTTAACGTGAGCGTTGTTTTGTATAATGGATAAATGTCCTGAAGTACTTTAATACCACGTTCTGCGCATATGTTGCTTCGCTGTTGCATTGGGATTATTGAAGCTTCTTTAACCCAGTGTCTTTTTTTTTATTAAACAATGATTGGAAAACCATATATTATACCATGTTCTACATATGACTTCACATATTGGGGTAAGCTGGTCTCGGTATTTCGAGATAAAGACAAAAGCTAAAATGGCAAGAATTGAATTTGAATTCCATCGAGCGTTGCTTAATGGCGGTATGGCTTTAAATTTTATATAAGGAAATTTTTTATTTCTTTGGTAGTTTAAATGCAGAACCAAGCTCGTATAAGTGTTGCATATCGACACGTCATTTAATTATTAGGAGATGATGTTTTTCCATCTAATAACTCATCCCTAACATGCCTTAGAATCAGGTCTAAAATACGATGATGGCAACCGACGTATTGCGGTGGAGGAAGATCAGGTGATTTATAATAGACCTTTAATAGCTTAACAATGCCGTTTTTGTGACCATTATTTACACTTGTTGTATAACATATGATAATTTTTATGGATTTCTATAAATCACATTTGTGTTATGTTTCTCTAATACCATTAAATATTGTGAGGGTTTTTAAATTTCCCAAAACAAGCACTGATAAATTAATTTCCTTACATTCTTTTTTTAAACTTTTTTCTTTTTTATTACCTGGATTTCTTCATTGCCAACTTTTTTTTTTTTTTTTGCCGACGAAATGCAAGTACCAGTTTTCTTTAACAGCTTAATAAATAGCTGGCTGTGATGGAATTGCAATTTGAATTTGCTGTCAATGTATTTATTAATGATTTATTTAATTTTACACTTTCCAATCTTGTAATCAGTTTCGTTGGATGAGTATTGGTTCTCGTACCCGTGCTCTGATACTGAATTTTCATCAAACATAACTTCTTTCAAGCTACTTAATTCGGACTTTTTCAAAATTAAAACAATGTTCTGTCTTTAAATTTTTATCATATATTCGAATTCATTTTTCAACTTTTCTGTTTACTGATTTAGTTCGAATTTTTGGTACTTTCATCTTAGTCCACAAATCGTAAAGTTCATTTGAGATAACTTTATACCTCTCTTTTTTTGTATTTTTCTGAAGTACCAAAAGCATGAAGTATTCCAATTATATTTTTTTCGGTTGGCATTTTGCTGAATTGATGTGGAATGAAATGACGATATCTGGAATGTTTCTCCACATTGTTGTGCTATATTTAAATTTGGTCAAAGCCTTTGTCCACAGTTTAGTATTTCTCAAAGCGCTTAAACGACTTCTTTTAAAACCCAGTATTTTAAAGTATTAAACACAAACTCGAAATATTTAAAACACATAATTATATAAAAAAGAAAAAAATTAAATTAAATAATTTGAATATTAAAACCAATGACATCACATAACGTTTTTTTTTTTTTAATGATTTCCAAAGTTTTTTTGTTATAGCCCTAATGTATACGCTTTGGTATTAGTCGTTCAACTTATCTTCTTTAATAATTGTTTTCAATATTGAAGAAATTTCTTTAATTCTACAGGCTTTGGTAGATGTGAAAATATTTAGATATTTAAATAACTTCACATCTTCAAATTAGTTAATTTTAACTAAATTTCTTCAATTCTACATGCCTTTAGTCACTTATATTGAATAATTTTTAATCACTTTAACAATTCTATTTTATTTAATTCTACTAAGATAAAGTAACTTCGTTTATGTACTAATACATTTTATAAACAATGTCCAATAAAAACTAAATAAATTATAAAATTATAAGACATATATTTACATATATTTTTCAAATAATATCAAAAACTGTAATTGCATTTATTTAATAATCTTAACATGAATTAAATCCTAAACAAGTTAGAGCGCTATATTATGCTGTACTGAATCTTTTATACCCTTCACCACTATACTGACAAATAAAAAGGCAATAGTATGCTTTAATATTTTCACATTTATCGCATCCATTCACTAAAAAGTGTCTTTCTTTGACACTCCTGGATGTTCAAAAGTAGAAAATACACAAATTTGCAATAACAAAACATATTAGTATCGAATTTTGATCTTAAAAACTTGACTTGAGAGATTGTTTACCTTCCAGAGCAAAGAAATAGAACAAGCACGACATAATTTCGCTCAGTAATATATAACTTTTAAAGTAATGTTTGTTTTTTAAGTGATAAATAAAAAATGTATTAATATAAAAAAAATGTTAATTTTTAATTAGTTATTTTTGCCTTTAAATATTTCATATTTAATTTAAAGTTGTAGTGAATTATTAATTCAAATTTAAAATTATAGTGAGTTATTATAATGTGTTTGAATTTAAGGTAAGCATTTAGCTCAATTATAATTAAAAATATTCACGAGAAATATTCCAACTGCAAAAGCGATTATATTTTATACAAAAGTAATTATATTTCGATACTTTCTTGATGTATTTTTTTACACTTTTAAATAATAATACTTCGACACCCAAGGAATGCTCTAAATAGTTTTATTAAAAAAATATTAGAACTTCTGCACACTTCTTACCGCACGGTGACTCTTCTTGGATAAGAAAATGATATCGCATTTGACTGTTAAAACAACTTGAATTTACTCTTTAGTTCAAATTTGTATAGAAAATGTTGGCAGGGGCAACACTTGTTAAAAAAAAAAACAACAACTTATAAGCATACATATATATACTCTGCCAAAATTTTCTATCGAAATTGGAACTAAAGCGACATCTCATGTGATTAATAACAGTCGAATATATGTAATACTTTTTAGATGACACTATTTAGTGCATTTTTTGGGTGTCGAAATACTATAATTTAGAATTTTAAAAAAGTACTTAAAGAAAGTATCGAAATATAATCGTTTTTGTATAATAAACATGTTTTTAATGTTATCGGAATATTTCTTGTAAATATTTTTAATTATAATTGGGCTTACCTTATATTTAAACACACTGTAATAACTTACTATAACTTTAAACTAAATTAATAACATACTATAACTTTAAATTAAATATGAAATATTTAAAAACAAAAATCACTAATTAAAAATTAACAATTTTTATATTAAAACATTTTTTATTCAACTCTATAAGCAACATTAATCACTTTAAGTTACACAATTACTGAGCAAAATAATGTCGCGCTTGTTATTTTTCTTTGATCTGGAATGTAAACAGTCGCTAAGTCAAGTTTTTTATTGAAAATTTGTGAATTTTTTACTTTTGGTTAACCAAGAGAGTCATGGATGGATGAAAAAACGCTATTCAAAATGCTGGCAGGGAATTTATATATTTTTGGATGTGTATACAAGCAAACTGACTGCATATACATGAAAATAACAACACTGAATTACAGTGAAATATATTCGTGTAATGGCCTTACTATAGGCTAAATAATAGACAAGCCAATAAAAAAATCTAGATCTGATGGAAGAAAACTGAAAGTAGATTCGTGTTTAACACGTCAAAATCCACATAGTCCAACTATTCGTCTTCAAGCGAGGATTTTTGTCAACTAAACTAGGGGTTTCTACCACTTCTTGCTTCATGAAGCCTTTTAGAAGTTTTTGTTTTTCCGCGAACAACTTGGCACATTTTGTTTTTAGTATAGTAGAAATGAAAAATAGTAAAAAGAATAAAAGTATTTATTTTAAATAAAATTGCGTTACCAAAATTCATTTAATTATTAAATATAAAAACAATAAAAATCTCTTAAAGCTCATAAACAATTAAAAAATATTAAAGGCCTTATTCATAATAAAAATTTTAAATTTATAAACTTTTTATCAATTAAATTTTTGAAAATTTGTTTCTACTAAGTTTTGATAAATTTAAAATTTCTATTATGATTAAGGCTGTGAATGTAATAAAACGTTTTTGTTTTTACTAATATTTTAACATTGGGAGAAATTTCTGAGAAAAATTTCTTACTTCATTTTCCACATCCAAACGTGATCTAAATTTAGATTTTATGAACTGAAGAGTAGAAAACCTTGTTTCGCATAAATATGTAGATACTAGCTTTAGCAAAAATTTTAACGCTACATTCCCAACCATCGTGAAAACTTTTATTATTTTAATCAAAATTGTTCAACCAACAGAGTACATTTCTAATTTTATTGCTTTTTTTTTAAATTGTCAGATATGTTGTCAATTACGATGTTGAATGGATTACGAAGTAAACTTGTATGATAAAATTGGTTTTAAACTCCGAATAATATCGCGAAAATTCATCGTTTGTCATGTTTTGAACTTGTCTTGAAATAACGCAGAATATAGGTACATGATCCGACTGTAAAACATTTGGATGTGTCTCAAGGGTTGAAAAATGGAGACACGAGTTAGATAAGAGAATGTCTACTGTGGACGGATGAACGGGGTTGATATTTAGTCCAAAGCGAGTGTATTCATTTGAGTAATAAATGTAGTAGCTGGATTGAAAACAGTGGCTGTAGAGACCAGCCGAATTATTTGACATACAATTCCAATGTGTATGTTAGGTATTCAGATCACCGAAAATAAAATAGTCGTTTGAAAAGGAAGTTAATTTATCCAAATCAGCTTTAAAATTGGTTGTATGAACTGGATTATACGCTGAAGTGAATATAACTGGCCTTCTATTAATCATAACTTGTACTGAAATACTTTCAGCAGCACTTGTTTTTATTTTTGGTAACACCGTATGCTTAATATTGCCTCTAATTGCAATTAGAACTCCTTCGCCATGAGCAGATCGATCCTCTCTATAAATTTTATAACCGCCAAGTTGAAATTTGTGGTACGGTTTCAAAAAAGTCTCATTTAAAATTAGAATATCGATTTTCCTTTTGTGTAAAACGTATTCCAGCTGGGCAGCTGCTGATTCAGTTGTTATACCTTAGGCATTCCAATGCATAACATGAACATTGTGTCTACCGGTTGAATTATATGGCATGTTGAAGCATCATACCCAAAACTCGTAGCTTGTCGTACTTATTTTTACATCTTTGCAAAGCATCGACAGCATCAACAAATATTTCCACAAGTCTTTCGTTGGAAATATCATCATTATTGTTGTCGTAGCTCTTGCCTTTAGCTACCTCAGAATACAAATTACCAAAATCGCGGGAATTGCGTGTATTATTATGATGTTCTTGCCTTGGCAATTGCGGGAAGTAATGATCGTCTTCTTTAAAATATGATATATTAGATCTTTTGCTGGTCGCCCTAGATTTAGATGTTACTCGATGACAGATTTCTAAATATTCTTAACGACTTGGGCACTTTGGATCATCTGCTCTATGATTAACGTTTTTTAAGTTCTTCTTTATGCAATTGTAGCACTTATAAATTATACAACCATCACTATTACCTTTGTTGAGTGAGCAAACTGCATAATCATGGTTTCCGGCGCAGGCTGAACACACTACGATATGATTACAATTTTTAGCATCATGTCCATACATAGCACACTTGGAGCATTGTGTGTGACCTTTATTGTCCTTTAGAGGTTTTCTCCAATACACAGAAATATTACAAAAATATCTTATTTTCATAATCTCTCTTTTTGATACATGTTGACGATCAAACTCAATAAAATAGAGTGCGTCATCTACACTGGATCTCTTTGTTACTAGTTCCTTAATGCTAACCGGGTTTATATTGAGCGAGCTAACAAATTCTTCGCCAATTTGAAAGTTTTTGCATCTTTTAACTCATGCGTATAATTCTGGAATCCATTGTCTTTGAGAACACTCAAAGCTTCATTATAATGAGTTTGATACAATTTTCGTACCAATATATATCCGTTTATAAGTATATTTATCTCCAATTAATCCGATCACAGTAGGAAAACTGTGGGTATAGTCCAAAATTATTGGTTGAATCTTTTCTTTGAAAGCAACTGCTTCTTCGTCTTCAGACAGAAGCTGAAACCTGTTGGCAATAATGCTGAGACCATCCATAGTTTTTGGCACCTTGAATTTAGGGCTATTGCCCCAATTCTTTCTTCTTTTTTGAGCAAACATTTCCAAACAAAAGAACTTTAAAGCAAATTTGAGTAGTTTTTTTACAATTTTTAATTTAAAAATTCAATTAATTCCTTCTAGCAAAAATTAACACGATGTTTTTATCTGGAGACAGAGATGCCAGATGCGTTAATTAAAAAAAAAACAAAAACAAAAATGATCAGAAAAATTACATGCTATATTTTTTTAATTTTAAAAATTATGTTAAAAAATTCTAACTTTAATACCTCTAAAACGGGCCAATAAATAATAAATTAAAGAACTTATACAGTTATATGAAGAAATGATTTCGATTTCCAGCCATGTTAAATTTTTTTGCAAAAGTCAATTTTTTAATATTGACCTTTTGTCAAGTTTTATTAAAGCCCACCCCCTATGTATTGTTTTGAACAATTAAAAGAATCTCATGCGAAAAAACCTCGTTTAGTGATAAAACACAGCCAACGACGAAAACGGCTGTTCCATATTAATTTTACTTCTTATTGCCTTTGAACGGAAATAGAACTTAGTTTGTTTTCATGACGATATTCTATTTTTTATTCCAACAATATTGCCATCATTTATGAAAAAATATAGTATAAAAAAAAAGAAAACTAAACAAAGAGAGAAAATGGAAATTTTTTAAAAGAAATTAAATTAAACAATTGTAATATAATAATACTTATACATTAAAAATGATAATTATAACAAATAGTAAAAAAAAAAGAATGATAATTTTATTTTACGCAAAACTGCCGTTTTTATTATGTTTATTTTTTCTCAATGGGAGGCAAACCATCCCGTTGTTGTGTTACTAAACTTATACGAATTAAAATGAACAATTAATTGTGAGGATTATAGAGTTTTAATCTGAATTATAGTTTATTATGATTAATATACTTTTAGTTAATCGTACTTTATTTATTTCTAAATTTTATTATATGTATTTTAAATTATTTTTTTATAGATTTAATGGCGTTGTTCCAAATGTTCCTTATGATACAATAGAAACTGCAAATAATTTAAAATCACCGCGACTGCTAAAGTCACATCTACCAGCAATGCTTTTGCCGCAACAAACTTGGAATAAAAAAGCAAAGGTTCTTATTAAACATTTTTCCAAGCAGAAAGTAAATTGAAATGTATTATTTTCTCTTTACCTGTAATTATTTTAGATCATATATGTATTTCGCAACCCAAAAGATGCTGCTGTCTCTTATTTCCATCATTGGCGAGGCATGGTTGGTTACAAAGGATCCAAGGAAAATTTTATGCAATCTTACATAGATGGTCATGTTAATTTCAATCCTTTTTGGCCGCATGTTTTAGATTTTTGGCAAATGCGTAATAATCCACATATATTTTTTACAAGTTTTGAACGCATGAAACTCGATTTATCTGGAGTAGTTCGAGAAGTTTGTCAGTTTTTGAACAAGGATATTACATATGATCAGCTTTCACAGTTAGTTGATCATTTGTCATTTGACAACATGAAAAATAATCCTGCCTGCAACCATATCCAAGAATTCGGAAGTATGAAAGCTGCAGCTGGCCGCGAAGTTGATGAATTTAGGTTTGTTCGTCGTGGTATTGTTGACAGTCATAAAGACGAATTGCCTCCTAATGTTATACAACATTTTGATGAATGGAATTATTCAAATTTAAAAGGTTATAATTTATCAATTGATGATTTTACAACTTACTCAAAATATCAGAATTAAATTGCGTGTTTTTTTAAGCTTGACGATATTGCAATATTTTTATTATTTAGGTGAAATAAAAATATAAAACAAAGTAAATTTAATATGTACCATAAAAAAGGTCAAGGAATTTAATAATTCCAGAAAAATATAATAATCCAATAAAAATAAAAAAGATAATTAATTACACATATTTATTACATTGCGATTTCACAAAAATTACATAAACAAATTTTGTAAAATTATTTTATATCAAAGAAGACACTAAAATATGATAAAAACTTAAGCAATTTGGCAGAAAATTTAAATTTTTTTGATACCAAAACAATATTATCTATAAAAAATGTTCACCGCGATTGGTGTGTTTAACAATCAATTAAATAATTTTAACAATCATGAAAAATTAATAAAATATTCTTTTATACCTTTCCATGCTCTAAAACACGGGTTCCAAAATTTGGGTCCGTGTACCAAATACTCTTCCAGTGTTTTTTGATGTTCAACAAAAATTAAACCATCAAAATTTTGAAGAAATTTTTGAATTTTTATATGTAACATCTTTATTATAAAGCTTTTTTTTACAATTAGTTAGTTTTTAAAAACAATGATACTTATATACTAATTAACAAATTTTCTTTATTAAGAATTTCTTGGAATTTTATTATTTTCCCAACCGAAATATGGTTGAGAATTTGGGATGAAAAACTCTTCCACTTCATCTTCTCCAGCGGAGTTTTCACTGACTACCTCTTCCAATTCCAAAACATATAAACCATTATTTAACCTCCTCCTTAAAGTAAATTGTTCATTATTAACTCCATCTATTACTTTATCTTCCAAATTATTATATCGTTTAGGAAGATATAACATTCCCTCTTCAAGCTCTACTTAATACCTTATATGGCTTTGATGGTAGTAAATCCTTTGCTGATAGATATGGTCCTGTTTTTAATTTATTGAAAGCCGCAACAATATCAGCATTTGTAATTTTATTTGATTCCATTTTTGTTCCGCCTTTTAAAAAGTTTATTAACTGATTGAAATAATTTTACTTCAGACAATTATATTTATATCTAATCTAATTTATCTCCAAAGAAGAGTAATTTGGGTATATCTCTTAATATTTCAAATTGAGAAAATATTATAAATACATAAATTATGAGCCATAAACTAATTTTAAACATATTCTAGATATGAAAAATGTTTAATGTGAATAAAAAATACTCCCCTTAATTTGTTATTAGAATATTTAAAATTAATCATGACCATACTCAACAATATAAAATATATCTTCATTAATGTCAAAGATCCTTACACAAAGTTATTTTTTTCCATATAAACAAAACAATTTTCAAGTTTATTTTCCACTTTACAAAAACAAAAATAACTATATAAAAATATGTAGATGAATAAACCAAAAATACTCAAACGCTATTTCTACAAGTCATCAGTTTTTAATTTCATCACAATTAAAAATGCAAAAAAAAAATAAATAAAAAGTGTCTCCCCTGTTAAATTATTTGTATGTACTTTTAACATAATTACATACAAACATATATTATTTCATAAAATGCAAAACAATTTTTCCTCCTATTAATGCACTCACAAGAAAAAATTACAAAAACAAATTCATTGGTTTTTAATTTCATACAAACAATTTGCTCTTCAAAATGGTTCTTACTCCTCATTAAAAACAAAAACAACTATTGTCTTCCCATTTCCTTACTACTAAAGATGAATGACTCAGAAACGGCAATTGGAAATTTCGGAACCGAAGGTAGAAATAACAGGGGACAAATGCTTTTAGATTTTGCTCATAACAATAACCTATACGTAATGAATAAATTTTTCAAGATGAAAATCCAATATAGATGGACTTGGCTTGGCTCCAATAATAGAATAAAAAATGAGATGTATTTTATAATTTCAGACCGAAAAAGAAATATAACAGATTTTTCAGTCCTCAACCAGTTTGGTATTAAGAGTGACCACAGAGCTGTAAGAACTGTAATAAAAATAAATCTTAAAAACGAAAGAGAAAAACTTTGATTTGAAAAAAATTTGAAAATATTATCAATACACGAAGAAATCGCCCTCGCACAAATGACATTGATACTCTAAATGATATTATTACAGATGCAATATTAGAAGCAGTGATTTTGTAGAAATACGTAGGCTTAATAAAGCTATTTCAAAGTAAGTACGAAAAGATATTACAAAGTTTAATACAGAACAGATCCAGAAAATAATTGAAAAATAAAGATTATGAGAAAAACGAAATACACAAGCTAAAAGACACCAACGGAAATAGGACAGCTGACCGCAAATTAATACTGGTAATCACAGGGAACTTTTACAAAAACCTATACACAAATCAAGTTATAGTAAATAGAAATCCAAATCCATCATCACTCAATGAAAGATATGAAAAACAATAAATCCCCCAGATAAGAAAAAATTGTTAGTGAAGCTTTAATGATTAGTGGAGATAAACTCATACAGAAAATAGTTTTATTGTTTAATCTGTACCTTGACAATGGAATAATCTCATCCAAATGGCATAATGCAGTTACAATTCTAATACATAAGAAAGGGGATATAACTATTCTAGAGAATTATAGACCAATAAGCCTCCTATCTCACCTCTACAAATTATTGATCAAAATTTTAACAGGCTGGACTTCTGTCAACCTCGAGAACAAGCAGGATTTTGAAGTTCGGGCCACAGCAAGTATCAAGCTACTCGAAAGTACTGAAATATTTAATCTACAGAGGGGAATTATACAGGGCGATACATTATTCCCTAAACATTTTACTGCAGTACTGGAATATGCTTTTAAAAATCTTGACTGAGACGATAAAGGCATTAGTGTTAACGGAGAATATCTTAACCATCTACGGTTTGCTGACGATATTGTTTTTATAACCGACACGACATACAACAGATGCTAATGCAACTAAAGCTAACGACTAATAAGGTTGGCTTAAAAACCAACACTGAAGAAACAAAATTCATAACTGAACTTGTAATGGGTGGAGTCCTAAAAACAAGGAAGGAGAAATAATTGCACAAATTCAGCAATATAAATACCTGAATCACGAAATAAAAATCGGAAAAGATAGCCAAACCTGCGAAATTGCACGTCGAGTTTTTCTCAGATGGGCAGCTTTTGGTAAGCTAAAATACATATTCAAAAGGAATATTCCTATTTGCCTCAAAATAAAATAATACTATCAGTGTGTGTTGTCTGTTATAACATATGGCTGAGAAATGTATATATATATATATATATATATATATATATATATATATATATATATACAATTCCCTATTTCTGGTTAATATTCATTTATTTTTCTTTTTATATTATATATTTTTATATTACTTTATTCTTTAATTCTTCTCCCGATTCAGAGCTCAAACTATCTTTTAACTTAAAAACTTGTTATTTTCAAAACTCATTAAATCTTCCTGCACTTAAAGGAGGTCCCTGAAGCTGTGATCTCAGAATCTATATATATATATATATATATATATATATATGTTTTTCCTTTTCTGTTTTTTATGTTGATTTATTTTTCTTCTCTGGTGCCTAATTTGCGCCCGAAATGTTATATATATATATACAAAAAATTTACAAAAAAACAATTCACAAAAAAAGGAGTTAAAAACAAAATTAACAAAACAAAACTAATAAAATCCACTATGTGGCTCCAACGCGATAGGCCCCCCTCATAAATATTAGAAAACCACCGGGTTTTGGGTAGGAGTGATGGCTCCAATTACAATTAGCCCCTCCATAATATTTCTATGGGATGGTTAAGGTTATAGGTAATTTTTCAATCGCCTCCCGACCACTTCCCTAAGGCACCCCACCAAAATTTCTTTTCGGTTCAGAGGCTACTTCTATCTTCATATCTTCATACCGCATCAACTTTTATGCCTGACAAAATAAAGTTTTATAATTCCACAAATATGCAACGTTATGTTATATGTTCTGGGAAAACCAATATATTACCAGTGTTTTTACTTTATTCCGAATATCGCATTTCACATAATGAAATATGTTTAGAATTTATAAAAAATTATTAAAGCATAAAGAATATATAAAGTAGCTGCACCAAGTTCTTGTGGAATCGTGGACGAACGAAAGGTTGAAGATAACGAAGTATGTGCAGTACCAAAAACGCCGAATTACAAAATCAAGCCGTATTAAATGCTGATAACTTATTTGTGGGGAACGCAAAGTCAAAGCCTCTTGCTCAAATTTTAAGATTTTTAATATGATTTTATGATTTTTATATCGTTGTGAACTTATTATTTTAAGTTTTATTTGCCTTTCATCTCACTTTTTAAGCTGTAATAATTTTGGGTTCCTTCTTCGATATGGTCTCGAGAAAATGCAGAAAACAACTATATTGCTTATAAAATTATGTAAACTAGTTTTATTATGAACAAAATCGATTTCTGAGAAATTTAAAGCTCAAGTAATGTTGCTTTATAATTTTTTGTCACTTTAACTTATAAGATAAACTTCTTAAAAAAAAACTTGTAGAACAACGTATGTAAAATATGCTTCGTACTCTAGGGTTAATATTTTTCAACTTTTTATTAAATATAGTGGCTTGTTCAATATGTGTTTATTCTTTTAATGTTGTTTTTAGCAACTGAATTTATTTAGAAAGTAAATTATATTCACAGCTGAGTCTATTTTCTGTACGACGTAAGATTTTTTTTAGGTCTTTCTGCCATATATGTTTCATGTTGAATTTTTTTTTATTTTTTATTTATCAGAATGAGGAAATTTGGCATGGTTGTTGGGATTTCGAACTGTGGACAAGATAAGAACAAGGGAAGCAAGGGAAGGAAAGGTAGGCTATATGAAACTGTGTCCTTAATTGCGATAGCAACGCCGCTGTTTGAATTGTCACACAAACAAGTGTTTCCCCTATCCCCTCAAGTAAACTTTATTATTTTTTCTTAAGTGGCATTCTTGAATGAAGCAATTGTCATTGTTAAGGCTGAAAGGATCACTTTTTTCTAAATGATTACGTGGACACTCTCCAGGAATTTGTTTCCAATTGCATTTCATGCATTTAAACTCAGAGTCACAGTTTTTCTTTTTAGGTTTTTCCCAAGTAATGGATTGATTTAAAATATATTTTATATGGGCAATGAAAACATCAGTATCAAAATTATTTTTCTTTGAAAAAGATTGTTGATACATTTATAATAACATCGGGGACAATTTCATCCAATGACAGTTACAATTTTTTTGGTACATTCAACGTAAGGTTAGAGACACTTGTCTTAACTCCTTTGGTATGAATGAGTAAGGGTCAATTTTTAGCAATGTATAGCAATGTATATAAAAGTAATATTCGGAACCTTTAGTCTCCAATTGTTCAACAAAACGGCCAATATTAACTTTGTATAAAAATATAGGTGGGCAAAATAATTTCCCCGTAGCATTCCCTTATTCTTTTTAAAAATTCTACGTACGCATTTCTTTGGCTGTAAAATTTATATATTTCAAATCTTATTATTATTATTTTTTTTTATTTTGATAGTTAGCATTTCTTTTTATTTTTCTGTAATGTGTAAATTTGAAAATTCTTCATTTAAAAATAATTTTTGAGTTAGAAAGACGCACAAAAAAAACGGAAGTTTTAATTTAAAATTTGTGTAGGCATATTTTTTTCTTGTGTGGAAATTTTTAAAAGGAAGGATTATTTTGACAATTTTTAATATAATTCTGATTGGTAAGGGTTACATTTTTGTTTATTATTTGGATATGTTGAAATTTCATATTTTTTTAATATTGTAGGATTTCGAGAATAATTTAATTATATCTTTACATATCATTCATATTGTTCGCCTTTGAAGAAAATTATTTGAGTCATATACTCCGACAATCGTCTAGTGGAGAAACCATATACCCTTTATTTTTGGGAATTTAAATTTTCTTCGAAAAAGTGCTCAATTTACATTATTTAAAGAGAGAAATCCCGCAAAAAGGTGCATATTTAATTCATTTAATCAAACTTTTGAATCTTGTGTCCAAAGGCTATGGAATTCTTATAACTTGAAAATAATTTATATCAGGAGAAAAAAAAACGGTTTTTTATGTTAATTGTGTCAATATATTATGGTATTTTTACCTGATTTACTTATATATTCTAAAATGACCGGACATTCTTTTTAAGTGTAAAATTCTAAAACTTTGATTATTAAGTTAAATTTCTTTAATTGGATCAATATTTTAAATTTAAAATACTATTTAAATTGGTTTGAACTTAAATTAATATTCATGTATTAACTTAATCTTAAATTTTGAAATCGATTATATTCCTCTTAGTTTCTAATGCTTTCAATTTAATCCTTCGTTAAATTTTACATTTGGTCACCTTAATTTTCTTCGTTACTCAATGACATACTCATAATATTCTAACACCATACATTCACACAACATACACTCATAAACACATTAGCAATACATATACCCTGGCAGCATTTGGAAGAGGGTTTTTTCGTCCATCCACTAGACACTTTTTGACATAACACAAATTTGCAATAACAAAACTTGGGCGGCTGCTTACATTCCAGGGCAGAGAAAAAGAACAAGCACGACATAATTTAGCTCTGTAAATGCATAACTTCTAAAGTGGTCAATTTTATTGCTTATAGTGTTGAATAAAAAATGTGTTAATATAAACAAATTTTAATTAGTGATTTCTGTTTTTAAATATTTAATATTTATTTTAAAGTTACAGTGAGTTATTTATTGGTGTGTTTAAATATTTTAGCTCAATTATAATTAAAAATCTTAACTAGAAATATTCCAACTGCATAAGCAACATGTTTATTATACAAAAGCGATTATATTTCGACACTTTCTTGATGTATTTTTTACACTTCTAAGTACTAGTATTTCGACACCCAAGGAATGCACTAAATAGTGTCATTAAAAAAGTATTAGAACTGTTTCACACTTCTTCCCGTACGGTGACTCTCCTTGGATAAGAAAACGATATCATATTCGACTGTTAAAGCAACTTGAGGTTACTCTTTAGTTCAAATTTCGATAGAAAATGTTGGCAGCGATATTGCGTAACGTTCTCCTTTCATCGGGCGCTGCTGACGTCGTGAGACAATGCTAACGTAAGTTGAGTTATTTTATATTGTTATCCTCCATATTTAAAAATCTCTCTTACACTCAATTTTATGAAAATATGAATATTTAAATATAAATACTTATGGCCTGTTTATATAATCCATGTCACTCAAAATTTTTGTAGAAATGAGTGCAAAAAATTATTTTTCGTTTTTGTAAGGCACGTGTCGGGTTTTTGTGAGTAAAAACGTAAGAACTGACGTTTTGTGTACACATTTTCTGTGTTTTTTTTTTTTTTTTTTAACGCATTTACATATGTCGTTAATGTCAAATACAGACAATCGGTAAAATGTAATCGTGAAGCGAAATGCGTTGATAAAACTATAAATATAACAAATTTTTAAAAGTTATATTTAACATTTTTATAAACATACCGCTCCTCTTGCAAATCTAACACATTTAATGTATCACGAACATTTCTGTAACATATACGTGTGTCGCCAACACCACTCTCAATAGAATCACTCGATTCGCTCTAATAATATTCCACTGATGGAAACATTATTGTTAATTTAAAAAATATGCTTTCAATTTAGTTTTTGCACTATGTAAATTTGAATTTTTGTAATATTTTCCAAACACAGCATTTTTAAGTAAACAAAAAGCAGCTTTTTGTTTATATTTAAAGGCTGCCATTTTTGTGTTCAAAAAGTATTATTTTGTATAAAAAACATTTACAAGATGTAAAAATTAAATATAATGGCAACAATGAAAAATACAACGTAAAAGAACGTAAGATATACGAGTACTTTAAAAAAACTCATTTTCTTACGTACTCTTCTGAGTACCACTGGCTTGTCTGAATCTTCACATGTCTTGTATAAATAGGCCATTAAATAATATTAATATTGATAAAAACATAACATGTTGTCGACGTATTTCGTATACGTAAATTTAAATATTCATATATCGAGATAAAATACACCCTACGTACACATTAATAAAAAGTTACCAATATTCTCACATTTGACCAAATTTTGCTATTATATAATAAAATTTTGAAATATTATATTATATTATATTATTAGTATTTCGTTAAATTTCTACTTTTAATATAAATTGCTTAAAACTATGGTTTCTTCTATTAAATACATTTTTGTTAATTTGTTTTCGAACATGAAATTGAGAATCTGTTTTATTACGAAAGGTAGGGTAGGTAGAAAAGTAGATTATGAGTAGATATGTAGGCTTATTTATTTTATTTTTGGGCTGACAGTAAAACTCAGTATATATATGGATGTCAGCATAGTGGGTGGGTGTAGATTAAATGTAGCGAATTCCGCCTCAAGCTACACTTTATTCTCAAACGCTTCTTCTTTATTTTCTTACTGTCATTTTTATATCATGTCTTTCCGTTTATGCTACCTAAAGTAAAATTTTTGAAATCAATTAAAATCTTTGTATTTAATATTGATTTGGGAATACCTCACACCCCCCATCTGACGAGTACGGCCGAATTTTAATCGGTAGCTTCGTACCCAATATGAATTCAACGAATCAGAGAATCATTACAAATTCAAAAAAGTGAAACTGAATATACTAATCTTTAAAAATAATTATTATTTTAGTACAAAAAAGGTTAAACAAAAATAATAAAATAACAATTACACGCTATTACAGTTAAAACTCACTCAATAAATGACATAATGTAGGTTATAGGCCATATTGAGGACGTAATAAATTTTCTAATTTTGTTATTCTTTTGTTTATTTTTCCTTTTTAGACTTCTATGGAAAGTAGAAGAAATAGGCTTTTCAACGGTAAGCATTTGGTTTGTTTTGGTCAAATATTAAAAATAAATTTTAAAACAACTTCTAGAAAAAATAAAGTTTTTCCACAATTTTTCGAGTTTAACTACGATTTATTGCAATTTTTTCTACAAAAGCCATTGCAACGATGCAATAGTTTTTAAGGCCATTTCTGTTGTGAACATAACCAAATTTAATATTTTTAAATTTTACAAAAACTGTAGAACATTCGATTTTATCTGTAATAATTTACTAAAACTTTCCATACATTTTTAATTTTATCCTCAAAAAGTAAAAACCAAGTAAAAAATATAAAAAAAATATTTTGTCTTAAAATATATGAAGAATTTTTTAATAAAGTTTAGAAAATGCTCAATAACTTTTTGAGTTTTTAAGAGATTTTATATAGGGATATCTCATTTTATTCTAAATAAAATAACATTTCAATCTTTATAAACAATAATGTGTAGATATAATAGATACAATTCTAGTATATTTTCATTAATTGTTTAGAAATCTTATAGTTTTGTTGCAAATGCAAAATATTTGGTAGAAAACTTACCTGGTAATGTATATAAAAGTTGTACCTCAAAATCAACGTTCTCTTATCTAAACTTACCACAGTTGCTAAGTTTAGTAGCAAGTATTTGGATTGGAAAATTAATGTCATATATGATAGCTATTGCAATGCCAAAATTCTCAAAAAATAAAGGTGGTTGCTAAGGAGAAAATGATTGTTCTTTCCGTTTTTGAATGACCTAGCAACAGCAGCAAAAATTTCCATCGCTCCAACTTTATTCATAAAGGTAAACCGAATTCAGTAAATAAATCCTTGACTTTTTTCTACAAAAATTTCAAATTTCTTGTTCTTCTTCTTTCTTCTTGTCTAGTTCTTTTTGATTTAAACTTAGAAAATTTAAACCAAAGAGATACATCGCAGCTAATTCTCAATTTTATCTTGGATAGAATCTTTACGAGATATCCGAACTTAAAAATTTCGATTGATGTTGGATGTTGCGTATAATAAAAGTGATATGAGAGTTATTTTATATTAAACGGAAGTTTTTATTATAAATATATTCCTGCAAATCATTGTCAGCAACACTAGGTAATTAAATATGCTTTTTTTAAAATTTTTCACTTTTACCAAATTGTTTCAGAGTGCGCTGTTCCATATTCAAACAAATTTATGTACAGAGTATGAGAACCAAACTGAATTTTGTTAATATTTCCTAAATCTATAGCAGTTGTTTCCAACGGCACAACTTTTATCACATTTTCCTATGTCTGGAAGGTTCTGAAAGCCAAACTCTACATAAAAAAAAAAATTAATTCTCCCCCAACGTAGGCTTGAATTCTCAAAATTCATCTCATTTTAACTCTGTGGTGGATTTACTGCTTCCATATTTATTGAGAAGGTATTGGATCGAGAAAGAATGAAAAAAAGAGAGCAACTTCAGTTTCAGATTTGCAATCACCAAGAGACGACATAAATTAAGAATATAAAATCAATTGCATATTGAATTAAGCAAAACGAATTATAAAGAAGGTTGAAAATAGTTGTGTCAAACCAAAAAAATAAAAAAATCAAGAAAATTTAGAAAAGATATAGAAATTTATACATGAAAAAAGAAAAAGAATGTCGAAAAGTAAGAGAATATTATTATTTAAAATATTAAATTCTTTTAATATATAATATTAAAAAATTTTTTGTCATTCACATAGTGCATAATTTGTTGGCAAATCATTAAAATAATTTTCAAAAGTTAATTGGCATTGGCATAGAAAAATGTGTTTGCTTAATTAAATAAGAAAATTGAAATATATATATATATATGAAATATATATATATATATATATATATATATATATATATATATATTATATATATATATATATATATTTATATAATTTTTATATTATTTTTTTATAGAAATTAACGAAAACAAATTTATAAAAAAAACTTACAGTAAAAAGAATATATATATATATATATATATATATATATATATATATATATATATATATATATAAAAATTAATGAAAAGTTCAAAAAAAAATTTACAGTTAAAAAAATAATACGTATCAAATCATAGAGAAAAATCTAAAAGAAAATAGTTATAAATCGTAACAAATTATATAGAAAAAAGAAAAATATATAGTAAAAAAAACAAATTAACAAAGCAACAAAACGGAATAATGATTGAAAAAAATATAGATTAAAAAAAGTGGAAGAAATATGAACATAAATACTATTTCCCCAGCACGCGTAGCACCATTGAGGATCTTTCAGCGGACTGCAAGTAAGTTTTATATATTTTTCCTTAAATTACTTTTGCTGGTTTGTTCTTTAATACTATTGTTTTAATTTTTTCTCTTTGGTATAAACAAATCCAACGTTTTCAGTTTAAATTTGGTAAAAACAATTTTTTTTTTTTTTTTGGCAAAAAGTTTAGATATTTAGAATAATTTAATTATTTTGAATTAAAAAACAAAATAAAAAATAAGTTAAACATTATAAAAATATTAAATTAATTTAATTTATTATGAAATAAAATCATTGATATTTCTAGTATAAGGGAAATTTTGAGACATCCGTGGCATTTAACTTAAAGATACATTAATTTTTCCTACATATTTTTTAATATCCTACATTAATTTTTGTAATAAATTTAGTTTTTCTTTGCGTATGTGACTTAAAAAATGCGTGAATTGCAAAAGTTATTATATTAAAAACACATTCATAAATTATATAAACAAATTATTAGATTTTTCTAGAATTACTATATTAGAACCAAATTATCCTCAAACAATTTATTAAATTTTTTTCAATTATATTTAAATTATATTTAAACTTAGATAGAAATAAATTATTCGAATTTTTTTAATCTGAAAAAATTAAAACAGGTTTCATATAATTGATAAATCGCCTTAAATTACAAAAATTTACTAATTTTTTCTTCTTATTGAATAATACTAGTTTTGTTGAAATTATTATGTAGTTTTACATAAACAAATTTTGCAATTATTTTTAAATTAAAAAAAAAAAAAAAACATAAAAAAATTTTTGTGAAACGATGCATAAATAAAATAATAATTTGCGAATAAAAATTTTATATTTTTTTAGACTTTACTTAATGGTGTAGATAGGGTTTCTGTGTTTGGTTTTCTGTTAATCATTTAAGACAAAAAAAAGGAACAAAGGTTGAGGTAGGTTTTGAGTCCATAGGGGTAAGATCTTCGCTTGGGATATTATTATTTTATTAAGCCTCCATAAAGTAAATTTCAATTAGCGTATGTTTCTATTTCTTTATTTTAACTAATTACCTGGGGAATCAATAGAAGTTGTTTAGATCCATTACCGCTGTTTAGGATTTTTTAAAGACTCTGTATTAAAAGGATAACATAACGAGGAATTGTTGAAATAGGGTCACGAACCTCCCTACCACTGAAGCTAGCTGCAAAAACGGGTCCCGCACGACCTTGGATCAACTAGTCAATAATATTGCAATATTTTTCAATGTATGACTACATTTATTTTAGAAAAAATTTTCTTTTTTCCAAACTCGAGTGTTACGTTAAAAAAATGGCGCCCAACGTGGGGCCTGATTATTTCAATGAGCTATGTGCACTACAGTGTGGATTTCTTCGTCGAAATATTATGTCTCAACCAAGGGGAAGTTTGAGCGGATGTAAATTCGTTTCTACAACTCCTGTGTATCAGTGTAATCTGTTTGCATAAATATGTCCGTAATTATACTTTGCTTTTTTATTTGAATTTTTAAAATGTATTTTATGTTGAGGAAATTATGTATTCAAAATAACCTTCAAAATCTTACTGGAATTCGGAATCTATTTTCTAAATATGATGAATATTTTTGACAGTTTTACATTTTAAAGTTCTTTTATGTTTTATAATTTAGCATAAAATATTCTTTTAAAATTTCGAGGATTATTGAGTTAAATATTTTAAATAAATTTGAATATTACTTTTCTTGGTATATTGGTTTGTTGCTGTTTACGACGAATTCCAATCTATCAACTAATTTCATTTGATTAATGGTTAATTCAATTGATATTATTATTATTATTATTTTTATTATTATTATTATTATTATTATTATTATTATTATTATTATTATTATTATTACTATATATTATATATAAGGAAGAATGTTTGGGTTTCCGTCAGCTCTGTATATTGCTTATTATTAGGGCGAGCACGCCGCTTGGTTATGGCTAAAGAGCCGCAGTTTGTATTGAGAATAAAAGAAGGGATTTAATACAGCTAACCAGCCGTCTTGATCTTTAAATTTATTCTGTCTTCATTAATTAAACTTACAGCTATTTGTATGATTTCTTAAGTCTAAAATCTTTATATACTTATATTTACATATTTACATATTTATTCTTATGACCTAATTTATTAATGTTATTCGTTTATTGTGGTGGACTATTTAGGTGTCAGCATTTTTTTAAGCTTCAAATTTTGCATGATGATAATTTGTGCAAATGAAATTTGATTCTTTCTGCTGTTACAATTTGTAGTTTATTGATAATTATTGTTTATATTATAATTGTAACTATGTATGTGACCAATACATAACGTATATGTGTGACCACTACATAATATTCCCTAATGAAATTTAATTATTTCATAGTACACTTGATTCAATAAATCTTTAAATTTGAAAATGCGTTTTCTTATTATGCGTATGTAAAAACTGTAAAAAACATAAATGGAAAAAATTGTTCATTTATAAATATTAAATAAAAAATAAAAATTAACTTCATTTTGTACTTGAAGAAGTAGGTGCTCACTTGTAATTTATTCATATAAAATTCTTTATATTTCATTATAGCATTTAGTATGTGATCCCTTGTTCTTATGGCTTCTATTCTTCTTTGGAAGTAGCCAAATTTTGGGTTACCTCGAATGGAATTCTAGACCATTCTTCCTGCAAAGCTTTTATCCGATCGTTTCTTATTTCTCTTTCTCTAACTTTTTTTCTCCAAATGATTCCATAAATTCTTTAAAAAAATATTTTCAATCACGTTATCCATGCTCACTGGAGGTTGATCAACAGGCAAATCTCTTCGCTGTTATACCATAATTCTTAGATCATATTGTATTCGCCTAATTTGTAATTTTACTCTAAGCCATTTGATGTTTTCTAAAGAAGAAAACTATCACTAAAATAATTATCTTGACATGCAATAATCTAATATAATAATTCATGACAGCTAAGTAGTTTAACAAAAACCTAAACCTTTTCCATCTCAACTATGAAACTTGATAGGAAAATAGATCACACAAAGTTTAATCTTTCAGGATCAAAGGTTATGGCGGGCAAGGTATCATTTTTAATATTGAGAATGATCTTTTAAGTACTTTAAAATCAAAATACAATCATTTGATTTTTTGGAACATAGTCTCTATGGTCGTAGGGAAGTACATATATTTTTTATCCAACTATGCAATTACATAAAAAGTTATTCCTACAAATTGTGAATGTTTTTATAATGGTACTCTAAATCTGCGATTGGTATTTGATTCTAACGGATAATCACTGATCAGATATATATATATATATATATATATATATATATATATATATATATATATATATATATATATATATATATATATATATATATATATACATACATAGATAGATGTGTGTGTGTATTCTTCACCCGTATTGAGATGTGTGAAAATTAAATACATTATGTTGAATGTAATTACAAATTTATTTACCTAAACTAAAAACTTTAAATAACTTACACTTTCATATAAAGTTGAAACAGAATCAAGATTTGATAAATCCTTATAATTTCCAATTTTTTTTTTTTTTTTTTTTTTTTTTTTTGTGAAAGAACGAAGTCTCTAGCTTAAATAGGTGCTTCAAAAAGTTGAAAAATCAAATATGCCTTAGTTTATTGTTGTTGTTTTTCAGTACCCATAAAAAAACAACTTTCACATATTAAATAATCGATAAATTTAAAAAACAGATTTGCCAATAACTCGGTTGTTTATGAACCGACTGGGTTGATTCAAAAAACCAGAAATTCAAGAAAAATATTTGTGATCGATCTATATAAAAACCAAGTACGTAGTTTATTTAGGACTTAGATATCTGCCAAAAATGTGTTTTTGCCAATATCTCTGTTATTAATGGACCGACTGAGTTCTACTACTTCTAAGTGATCTGTACTCCGATGATTTATTTTTATTTGCTTGGTATAGAAATCAATTAGCGATTCCAAGTTTTTGCCAATTTTTACTTTAAATTTTTTCGATAAATATTCCGGTGTTATCTTTAAGTGTGTGTTATGGGTAAACCATTTTCGAAATTTAGCAAATATTTCCATGACGATATCTTTAAAAGGATTTGTAACACATAACTCCTTCTGGTGAAGTATGCATGGCTTGCGATTTAAACGCCTCTGGTTTGCTTTTAGTGATATTGATTTTTCAAAAAGTACAGCAGCTCCGACTTTCGATCCTGAATTCTCTGCTGTTGTGTCGTAGGAAAGCCCAACAATCTTGTTTGTGATCTTTAATTGATCACATTGTTCTTTAAATTTTCTTGCAATGGATTTTGCTGAACCATCCTCAATAAAATTACATGCAATCAACTTTTGAAGTCTATTTGAAGCATAAACACTAATTATTAATCTTTCATTGCTCAATGGGGCAGAATCGAAATTTTTTGGAAATAAATCTGTAACTTCTGATCGGCCGGTTGTATTTTCATGAAATTGGTATAGGCGTAGCAGAGGAGTGTACAATGTTATGTTTGGAAGGGGGGTACAACAATCCCCCAGGGCCGGAGCTAAGGGGGCTCAAGGTTAGGTACCTCTGACATAAACAATTTTTAATCGCTTGCAAAATTTTTGTTTCTCGTCCGATTTCAAATATTTTTATATATTGTTGTAGGCCCTGATAAGACCTATTTATCTCTTATAGTTTTCGAGTTATTTGCGTTTGAATTTTTAAGCACCATAATTTTGCATGTTCTTGGTTCAGTTTTTTTCATATATATCCTAGTATAGTTTTTAATAGTTTTTTTCTTAGCTAATTAAAGAACAAAATTATCTATTGAATAAAAAAATTTGAAGTCGATATCTTCACCCAGTCCAAAAATAAACGATTCTGAATTTGAAAATTGCAAAAAAGACAACTTTTTGTGTTTTTTAGCCGAAAAAGTATCTACACTCTTTTTTATCTAAAATAAAATGTTCTTTAGCAACATATAATAATTTTGCACTTTTCTGAATGGCAATTTCACAGAGATGACTTTAAGGTAAAAAACAAGCCCAATAACTCAATTGAAAAGGATAAAGATTTACTTAAATTTGGGAAATGTGGCAACCATACAATAAATTGAAAATTGAAAAGTTTAAAGCCGCATATTTCTGAAATGAGGCATGATATTGACTTCAAAATTTTTGCAAAAGATCAAAAATTATATATGCTAAAGGATAAGCTTAATTTAGAATACATATTTTTAAAATTGCTTTCGCTATTTAGAAATAAACCAAACAAAACGGCCAATTTGGGGTTTTTGGAGAAAATACTTTTTTTTTAATTGTAATAACATATTTGTTTATAAAATTATCTTAATGAAATTTTTGAAGATTCTTAAAATATATTCCGCTTGTCGATTCGTGCTTTGGGATTTGAGAAAATATGGTCTAAATTCAAAACTTTCATATAAAATGGGTCGAATTCGGGAGGGTATGTACCATGACCAGTTGAATTATTGGGCTTGTTTTTTATCTTAAAGTCATCTCTGTGAAGTTGCCATTCAGAAAAGTGCAAAATTATTATATGTTGCTAAAGAACATTTTATTTTAGATAAAAAAGAGTGTAGATACTTTTTCGGCTAAAAAACACAAAAAGTTGTCTTTTTTGCAATTTTCAAATTCAAAATCATTTATTTTTGGCCTCAGTGAAGATATCGACTTCAAATTTTTTATTCAATAGATAATTTTGTTCTTTAATTAGTTAAGAAAAAAACTAATAAAATCGGTCGGAAATACTAGGATATATATGAAAAAACTGGACCAAGAACATGCAAAATTATGGTGCTTAAAAATTCAAACGCAAATAACTCGAAAGCTATAAGAGATAAATAGGACATGTAAGCATGTTTTTGTAGGTCTTATCAGGGCCTACACCAATATATTTGAAATCGGACGAGAAGCAAATATTTAGCAAGTGATTAAAAATTTTTTATATCGGAGGTACTTAACTTTGAGCCCCCTTAGCTCCGCCCCTGGGCGGATTGTTGTACCCCCCTTCCAAACATAACATTGCACACTCCTCTGCTACGCCTATACCAAATTTCATGAAAACCCAACCGGCCGATCAGAAGTTACAGTTTTATTTCCAAAAAATTTCGATTCTGGCCCACTGTGCATTGTTATTATTTTGCATTTTTTTTTGCCATCCCAATGTAAAACTATTGAATTTGGAAATTCAGTCTAAAGAAGTCTTTTAAAGGATTTGTCGCGTTCTATATTTCTGTTCTTCAAAATATATGAGCGTGTTACCTTCGCTCCGTTTTATTCGTAGATATTTAGGGGAGGGAGTTGGAAAATAAAAAATACGCTATTATTTTTACTGCTGCAAAAACCTTTTAAAAAATTATGATATCTCAAAATCGAAATTTTTAAATTTACGCTAATATTAACGCCATTTTAACCGACAAATGAACGGACGGACATCGTCCTATCGACATAATTTTTTTCAAGGATTCAAAAAATATAAAGCTTTTTTCTCTCAAGCGAAAAATTGAGAAAATTACAAACGGAATGACATAATTATATATATCCTTTACACCTGTGGTAAAGGCTATAAAAGCATATCGTCGGTGCGCTGACGAAGGCTCCTATTTGTTTGTAATTATATATATATATATATATATATATATATATATATATATATATATATATATATATATATATATAATATATATATATATATATATATATATATATAATATATATATATATATATATATATATATCACTATCACATTTTATATCGTTATTGGTTATACATTCACCAGCAAAAGGGGTTTCGAGGTTACTAAAAGTCACATGTGTAGATTTCCTTGCGAAAAGAAAAACATTGTTTTTTACTACACATGGGATTTTTTGCAAAAAAAAAAAATAATAATAATAATAATAATAAAAAGTTTCCTATTCAAAAAAGCCTATGTGTAAATTTTTTAAATTCCATTTCACCTTGAATTTAATTTCGAGTTGATTTAAAGCAGCACAGATTTCTAGCGTATCAGAGAGGTCAATTTTTTTTAAATCGCCAAAAATTCATTTATGATTTGACGATAAAAAATAGGTATAGATAATCCTTGTAGATCTCTACAAAAAATACGGCTACATGTGTAGGTTTTCTTTAGAGTATCCAAGAAACCGACTTTTTAGGAAACCAGTTTTCGATTTAACCGCTTAACCGGTTTTCAGTCAGTTAAATTTTTTAACAAGCAAATATGATTATTTTTTAAGCAAAAGCCTAATAATACATTTTGATGTGCATAATTTCAAAATTAAAGTTTTTTATTCACGTAGTAACTTTAGAGAAATTATTATTTTTTTAATTTGAAATTGTCCTTATTTATTTGATTTAACTTATTTAATAAACTATCTTCAATATTTTATTCCTAATCCTGGTATTTGAAAATATGTCTTTCCAAAATAATATATAATTTATGATTGGAATACTTATAAGTGAGCACGAAAAAACTGGTGAATAAATTCTGGTTATAAAAATTATACCAATAGAACCATCTATTGGTATGGTTTTTTATGAAAGAAAGTTTTAAATTTTATATGCCGTTTACACTGAACGAAAACTAGCAGTTTTTAGACTCATTCGACTTTTGTTTAAAAATTACATAAATTTCTTTAGTTTTTCCAAAAAAATCAAAAACTGTTTTAATTGAGATTTTATTGAAAACCTAATAAAAACTACTAAACTAAACTAAACTAAACTAAACTATTTATGATACAGCCAGTTCAGCAGCATTTATCTGTCAGAACAGTAAGCTTTTATATATATTAAAAATATATGAATAACAGAAGATTTGTATTATTTCATAAATTAATTAGTTTTTTATACTTTTTTTATTGAACATATTTTAAATTCGTGTAAAACTTTGTTTATAAAAACAAAGCTAATTCAATTGAGTCCAGAAAACAAATAAGTCAAGAAATGCAACGTCAAGAAAAACCACATTGAGTGGAAAACGAGGTATATAAACGAATTAGTTTTTGAAATGTAGTTTTCGTCAAAACTAATTAATTTTGTTTTGGTATAAACGTAGTATTACATAAATTCTTATTGTTTTAATAAAACTTGTAAGCTTTTTTGCAAAACTTTTACTGTGTATTCGGCAACTTTTTTGTTGTAATGTGTGTACTTCTAAGCTTTCAGTATCTTTTAAATATTTGTTAAATAAGGCCTAATAAATTTTAACTGATAGGAGTTTCATGCAATTTGGTTGATGATATTTTTCTCATTTTTAGTCACGTAATTTTTCTTTTTTGAACTCTTTCTGAGTAAAATTCAATAAAAAATTAAATAAAATGCTGCTAAAAAAAAACCGGTTAAACGCTTTTAAAACACCGGGTTTGAAAAAAACAAACTGAAAGCGTTTGTAAAAAACCGGAAACCGATTAATCGTTTTTCGGTTTTGGATACTCTAGTTATGTCTTAATTTAAGAGATATTTAGGTCGAAATAAATTTTACACTCATTTTTAGCCTCGTTTTTTTAGGTTTTTTAACTTGGCGGGCTCAATATAGGCCCTAAATTTATTTTAAAAATATAAATATGTAGATTCGGTAAAAAGTTATATTAATCAGAAGTTGCAACTGTAGACCCGAAGGCGCATGAGGCAACGGTCTCTCCACAAGCCCTATCCAAACTTTGTCAATTTTCCAAAAATTTTTTAAATCTGTTAACATTTAAATTTTAGGTATATTTTTTAGAAATAATGTTAACATTTGGACCTAATTTTACAAACAAATTAAAAAAAGTGGAAAATTGACATAGTTTGGATAGGATTCGTGCGGAGAGCGTTGCTTTCGGGTTTACTTTACACGCATCTACATTAAGATTCCTTTCGAAAACATAAAAAAATGTATGGGCCAGAACAAAAAACAAATTTTATAAGTAAAAAAAAAAAAATATTGCCACCTTTTTGGAAAAAGACCCAAAAAATATGGATTGTTTTTTTATTTTTTCCGATCAATATAACTTTTTATCAAATTTATATATTTTTAAAACTGAAGTAAAAAACTGAGTAAAAAATTTATTTCGACATTAATATCTCTTGTAAGCGTATTTTTTGTAGGGATTTAAAAGGACTATCTATATGTAAAATTTTTTTCCTATCAAATCATAAATGAATTTTTGGCGATTTTTGAAAAAAATTGTATACACGAGATGATCATCTTTGGAAGTCTACCCACTGTCCTCCCTGATCCGCTAGGAATCTGTTCTCCTTCCAGTCAACTCGAAAACGCCTCGTATCCGGCCAGGTGGAATTTTATTGAGATATTTCCAACGATTCACAAGTTACGTAATTATTAAAAAAAAAAAAATAAAAGCGTTTTGAAACCACTGTGGGACACCAAAAGATATAGATTTTTTTCAAAACATAACATTAATAAATATCCTAACGAAAAAATGCAAAAATTCAAAACTAAAAAAAGTTGTAAAAATTTACAAATTAAAAAGGTTTTTTCGTTCTTCTGAAAAGTAGTATAAAAAACACATAGGACTTTTTGTCAGCGCACCGACGATATAATAAAATTAATACAAATACAAAGGTATTTAAATAGAAAAATTAAAAATAATAAGAAATAATGGATAAATTTATAGGTACTATAAAAGCAGTCTGTTATAATTTAATATATGTAATAACTATGCATGCATTTTTTTTAACTATTATGCTGTTGTGGTTTCGACTTTTTTATCTTTGTCTTCTTTAGAAGAGGGACCAGTCTGGGAGATGGGAACTACGCGCTCTGTGTTTGGTGGAGGCATCTTTTTCATGGGTGCAGTTACGGTTAAAAGTCCATCGGAAGACAACGATGAAGTAACGCTGTCTGGGTTGACGTCATCTAAAGAAATATAAATGTAACATTTTAGAGAACCATATAAAACTCGAGAATCAACATCAATAAATCTAGTAACGTACTTGGCAAAAGATAGCGTCTGGTAAACTGTCTGGATACGAAACCATGCTCGTCTTGCTTTTCTTCGTGTTTGGCCTCTACAATGACAAATTTGTCAGTGACCTTAACGCTAATTTCGTTGGGTGTAAACTGTTGGACGTCTAATATAACTTCAAATTTTTCTTCATTGATATTTAAAGTTGAACCAGAGTCTTGCTTCTGCAAGCCAGTTGTACGTTGCCAAGGACGTAAATATCCAGAGCGTAACATTGTTGGCCGAGAGTTCCAGACTGAAGACAACAAATCGTCACGTCTGTACACATAGATTTCAAGTATTATTGTTATTATATATATATATATATATATATATATATATATATTTATTTATTGATTTATAGAGATGATAACGAAGTGAATTATTTTTATTTCTGACGAGTCCCGCCCAGCTTTAAAAATTTCCACTTTTGCCTATCCCACTGAATTATACGTCCTTCCAAAGTGCACAATTAATACTAAAATGAGCTAAATAAAATTAAATTAACATTGGAAATGGGAAAATGTTCAGATTGCTGCATAACAGACAATCCAGGTTCAGTGCGTCTACTGCCAATGGTTTTTACACCCAGGTGTGGAAAAAAGTGGTTAGAACTCGAAAACGTCGTCAAATAAATGGTTTCAGGTATCAATATCGAGAATTCTTCTTCATTAGAAAATGCCTAAATTATCAATAAGAATTTATTTTTTTTTTTTTAATAAAAAATTATTTCTGATGGTTGCAATAGCCTGTCAGGCTATGAAAGAGATTTCCATGTCTTTAAAAAAAAAATTTTTTTTTTTTGTGGGAATATTAGAATCTGTTTTTCATAATTTGAACCCACTTTTAGCATTCCCTTTTAACTAAAATCGATAGTCTGGAATAGCAGCAATAGTTACCAACTCTTTTCTTACCATGCTATGCGCAATATCCGCAAAAATGTGCAATTTTTCTGCAAAAAAGTGTGAAAATATTTGATAGTAGATATATTTAGAACGGTTATGAGGATCCTAGAGTGTCCGTTATGCAGCAATCTGAATGTTTTCCCATTTCCAAAATTAAGTGGAATAGGCAAAAATGGAAAATTTTAAAGCTAGGTGGAATGAATTTCTAGGAACGCTTCTGGAATTAAAATAATTCACATCGTAATCACTTCTATAAATCAACAAATAAAAATGGTCAAGAAATAAATTGTCAAAAATGTGGTTTTAATGGAAAAAGGTGAACTGACTTTATAATTTTGACTCATTTGAAGTGTAGATTTTCTGAATTTCTTCTATGAAAACATCAAATGTCAAATAAACCTTTTAGTAATAAGTATTTTAGGTAACAGTATTATTAAATACCAATTTAAGTTTAAATCGTTTGAAATCGTTAATTGCCTGGTTGTCTCTGTTTGGCAGCACCAAAGCAGAATTTGTGGATTATAATTAGACACCAGCAGAATGGAATACGTATTTTCTGTGCAGCCACACACTTCATCAGCATTCGTGGTGTCTTATCCATTTTGGTTTCGTTAAAACTTAAACATGGCCTTGGACTGGGTGCAATTTTGAGGGACTCAATTAGCGCCACGCGTTTGGGGCAAGTAAAGGAGAGATTGAACCTAGCGTCGTAAACGCTGATATAGATGGGGTTCCAGAATCCGGTTCGAAGGACCATAAACAAGTTTGCAATCGTTAATTGTCTTGTTGTCTCTGTTTGGCAGTACCAAGGCAGGGTTTGTGGACTATAATTAGACACCAGGTGAATAGAATTCGTATTTCGTCAGCATTCGTGGTGTCTTATCCAACAATACACATATATATATATATATATATACTTACTATACATCAGTTTCAGTAAGTTTTCAATGGTTGAACAAAGTAAAATATTTTTAAAAATTTAAGTTCTTAATACTTCCATCACCTTGAGTCGCCTTTGTATGCCATGAGATCAAGAATTTAAAGATATATATATATATATATATATATATATATATATATATATATACATATACATATACATATATATGTTTATATATCTACATATATATATATATATATGTGTGTGTAAAAAATTAATATGTGTCACACTTACCTCAATCCCGTGCCAAAGTGTTGGTCCAAGAGGCGCGATGTGCGCGTTGGAAATTCAAGTTCATCCCACCAGTCACGAAACATTAAAGGTACTACAGACATCTACACCAAGGAAAATGAAAAATCAAAACACTAATGGTTATCAATTGAAATCAGCACCAAATGTTAAAAGCGATTAAAAAATAAAATATCTAAACGCAACTTTTTTTTAGTAGAGGTAATTGCCACAGAATCCAATTTATTTATTAATTTCGATTGTACTTTAAAATAAAGAATTCCTAAATTATCGGATTATTTTCCAGTCGTTTATAAATTTTATTTATTTATTTTTTTTTTTTTTTTTTTATTTAATATATATTTTATATTATTATTATTATATTATCTAAATTAGTTCCCTTTTATATAACATTCGCACCTTTTTTAGTTTATTTATAACTTTTCACCTGAGATGTTTTCACGTCTGAAATTTCTTAAATATTAATACAAATTTTTAATTTTCCAACAGTTTTTATATTAGAAAATGTTTGCCCGTTCATTGCTTGATCATCATTGTAAATATAAACACATTGACTAATACATAGTATGCTTGTATATTTTATGTATGTATGTATGCATATAAATTGTATTATAAATAAAAATCAATTTTTTTTTCAGTTTATTAGGGTGGTTCAATGCTGTGGATGTATATTTCTTTCATAAATACAAAATAGTTCATACTGAGATATTTGGAGGAATACGTATAGCAATTATGAGGCTTAATCCTCAATACTAATAAAGCTTTTTACATAAAGTTTCTTGGTATTCAAATGCTAAATTCCTAAACTCAATTATATTTTTTGCTGCAAATAAATTCCATACTAATGGCAACTAAAACATTATTATACCCTTCACCACAGGTGAAAAGGGTGTACATAAGTAAATATATGTATATAAGTTTGTTATTCCGTTCCTAATTTCCAAAATTTTTATCGGAGAAGATGTCGATAGGTCCGTCCGTTTGTCGGTTTAAATGGCGTTTATTAAGGCACCCGATATCGTAGATACATGCTATATATATCAAACGATCGGTAATTATTTCGAGAATATTGGTACTTGTTTCAGACAATTTTTTTAGTTCACTATACTTTTATAAATTTATTTCTTATCTATTAATTTTTCAATTGATCTATGATCTTAATCTAAATTCACACATAGCAATTTTTTCTTTCTGAACTTGCATTTACGTTCATGCAAAAAATTTTACTTCTTGCTTTAATTGTCTATTTTTTTTTTTTTTTTTTTTTTTTTTTTGAAGTACAAAAATGAAAAACAAAACGAATTTCGAAGTACAGGCAAGTTTGTACACTTTCAAATTCCCTCTCGCTCGCTCTCACACGAAATCAGAATTTCAGAAAAAAATTGCCTTGTATGAACTCAGATTTACTCTACCACTGAGCTATCCCTTCGATAGCTGTTATATGATAAAAATAAAGCAATTGTTTCAGTTTCAGGTGTAGTCTCGTTATAGTCGTTAGAACGTTGTAGTCGGTCAAGCCCGACTATATGATATCCTATACCATTATAGTTTCTTATATGGCACCTGTGGGCCAATTGTAACAAGTATTATTTTTATTTCTGTGTAACATACTGTTACGTTTCTGCCCTTCAAAAACGTTGGTTTATTTCCTTTAAATAAACATGGGTTCTTTTTCTTCCAATAATAAAAACTCAGTTAAATTTGCTTTTAAATTGAAATACAGCTCTTTGTTTTACGCCTTAAAACACGCACGACTGAACTGCAACGCCTGTCAAACTTCAGTACTGAACTGCAACTTAACGATTCAACGACTGAGTAAATTTATAAACTATGCCCTCTTATATACCAGTGATTAAGTTCTCCACCATTTTCAGCAACATCAAGAGCCATATAAAAGCTTAATTTTGGCAAAAGTAGAAGGTATTGCTGAGAGCCCAGCTGATTATAGTTTGTTTGAATTTTTTGTTGATATTTTTTTCTGGTAAATTTTTGTGACAAATTTTATGAATTAAATAAAATTAAAACTTACGTAAAAAAATAATTAAATTAACTACTTGAAGCAGGAATGGAAAAGTTGATACGATCGATATTTTTTATACTATTTAACATTTAAATTTACCGAGGTATTCCCTCGAGTCATTTGATATCATCAAACGATTAGTTGGTTATTGTAAAAGAGAATCACTTCAAAATATGTAAATACTACTACAAATTACAAGTTTCTATATTCTGCAAATCGAAATCCAGTTGTAGTGACAATTTTCCGAATTTCAAAGATATCAGATTTACTATAATATATGACTTGAATAAAATCATTTAATTTTGGTATCGTTTTAATTTTTCATATACAAATTTAGTTCTTTGAGTTTTTCACTAAATAAATAACTATAAAAAATTTGAAGTTTAGTACTCTGAGAATGAAAAAGCACCATTTAAAATTTATTTTGATACCGAAAAATATTTTAATTTTCCATACCTTCACATGTATCCCTACAAAATATGAGTCAATAAGAAAATTGTAATTAAAAAAAAAATAGTGTTTTTGGTCGAAGTTATTTCTTGTGTTAATTTTTGGACACCCTATGCTTTGACAATCCGATGTGGTTCTTTCAAAAAAATCTATGTTGTTTTTATCTTGCTGTAGTGTTGCTCTTACCTTACCTAGCGTCTACATTAGGCAAATTTTTATCAAAACCTTTGTTAAACAGCTGATTATTATTTTGGTTATTACAGTTGCCAAACTGCATATATAAAGAACAATAATGGATACGCCATATTGTTGTTTTTGTGCAACTGTTGCCACCTTCCACAAATTCGCGTTAAGTTTGTCGTTTGTCTTGATAAAAAATTGTCTAATGTAGACAATGACGCTTCCTCACGCTAACGAAACTGCAGATCGTCTATGTTGTGTGTATTGCAATGACGACAATCATAGAAATTTAACGTTGATGTATGATTCTGTTAAAACAGAATTTTCTTACATTGTTCCGTGGCAGTTGTTAGCAGTGTTGCCAAACAATCATCTTCTTATAAATACGAAAATATGTGACATAACGAAAAGGAAAACCATTTAATTTTGGTATCGTTTTAATTTTTCATATACAAATTTAGTTCTTTGAGTTTTTCACTAAATAAATAAATAAAAAAAATAAATTAGCAAATAAGTAAATAAATAAATTTTTGGTTTATTTAATTTTAATCAGAATTGTTTTCTTTTAAATGACTTACAGTAACTCTGCGTTTTTGCTTACATATGTCAAAAACACATGTCACGTTATTAATCTTGGGTAACTGCACAAAATTCTTCCCATAAGTGAGTGGTACATAAACAACACATCAACAACCAACTAACCAAAGCTTTTTTCGCTTTGCCATAAGGTTACTTATAACAAACCTAGCGACTCACTAACACATTCGCAATAATTTACAACAGCCTGCATAATATATTGTGGATACTAGACAATTTTTTATCAACGTCGAAATTTATGCGAATTTATGGGAGGTGGCAACAGTTGCACAAAAACAACAATAAGCCGATTTCATTAATGTTTTTTATATATGCAGTTTGACAGCTGTAACAACCAAAAATAATAATCAGCTGTTTAACTGAGGCTACCTTCTATATATTTGCCCTGATTTTGATGTTTGCCTTGATAAAAATTTTTCTAGTATAGACACGATGAAATACAAGTTTCTCACTAATACATATCAAACTTAACAAAAAGGTTTCTTTAGCATTGTATTAAGTATCTTTATATGGATAATTAAGATAAATCACAATAGACTTCAATAAAATTCAAATAAAGAGAAGTTACAAACTAGAAACCTCCCACACGTTACAAACTGGAAAATTCTAAAATCGTTATTTTAATCTTTTAAGGCCGTTATTATAACCTTCCTATAAAGTATCAGATATTTAAAGGTAATATAAACTATAGTGATCATTAAAGTAAGCTCTATCTATTTTTGGCTATTACAACTTGGTTTTAAAGTATTTTTTTTTTTTTTTTTTAATTTTGATAATACAGCAAAATTTTGATAATACAGAAAAAATCGATTACTTTTGGCCAGATAACGTAGTGACATCATGAACAATTTGAACGTAATGGCCAGTAACGGAATATAAAAAAGGAAATTTTTAAAATAAATAAGTTAGTTTTAACCAAAATTTAAAGTTGGTACAAATATAAATATAGACGAAAAATTATTAAAAACTTCATCGGAATAAATATGTTTTTATATATGTACATATTTCTTTTATAAAGCAGAAAATATGGCAACTCTATTGAATAATGAATACGCCATATTGTTGTTTTTGTGCAAATGTTGCCACCTTCACAAATTTGCGTTAAGTTTGAAGTTTGTATTGATAAAAAAAAAATCTCTAATGTAGACACTATGTTAAAGGTCAGATGTTCTGTCCTTTTGTTTATTGATCACTTTTGACTTAACTTATACTTATAATAACCGAAAAAATTTAATGTGTCCGGTAACATTCTAACTTTAGTTATTAGAAAGTTATAATAACGGACTTAAAACTAATTTTCGTAACAATACGTATGCATAATATTACATATATTGATACTAATATCTGTATGAAATTTATGCAATCTAGATGATTCCCGAAACCACTTTGCTTGCTTTCTACTTATTATAAAACTTAATTGTGTCAAATATAATCGTAATACTACTATTCATATGGGATTTGGCGTACCACTATTTCGGGGGGTTATTTATATTGGGGCTAGGTGAAATAATAGAGCTATCATAACCATTTTCAATATAGTTCGTCCTTGACCCAATACATGTAAACCTTTAGTTTAATTACAAAGTTTACATGGAGAGACATATGTAATTTTTTACAAACATAATACCCTAGCCATCTATGATGGTGTAGGGTAAAATGAACGAAAAGAACGAACTGAATCATTTTACTACTCTGTACGAAATGACGAAACAGCAAAATGAACGATTATGCGCAACTCTAAACTACATATATTTACCACAAAAATTTTCGCTAACGTAATACTTGAATGTTAGCAATTTTATTTACAGTTAAATCCATTTCTTTTAATGATTCACGGATTTGTATAGACAAATGTAGTGAACATAGTTTTTTTTTTAATCAAACATATTAGAAAAAGAAATGTTATAAAATTCTAACGTTTAAAATTTCTTTCAATAAACTTTTTAGGTATGGAAATCATGAAAATTTAAGCCGAAGGTTAAATTCTTACCAAGTATCCAAAATAATAACTACTTACTTATTATTATTTTCGAGTTTAAAATATGTAATAGTTGTTTTGAGATCGGATCATAATTATTATCAATAACTGAAGCATGAATGCTTATAAGGGCATATAAAAAATTTTACAAGAGACGATAAAAACTTCATAAAATCATAAAATTTAATTGTTTTCTTACCTTTTTTAATATTTGGTAAGATTTATTCATATATTTATTAAACATCTATCTGTATGCAAAGTGTTGCTAAAAATTCATATTAGAACATGCAAAATTTTGCGACTGAAAATAGCTTAAAATGGAATAAGGGCTTATATTTATATATTTTTGTAGAACAACAGTAGTAAAAAATTCGGACAAAGTGAGTTGTATATGTATATGCATAAATAAATGTATATATATATAAATGTATATATTTCATGAAGATAGATAGAAAACTGACTATGGCTTTCATATAAGCCCATCTTCCTAAAATCACTTTAAAGCCTAATATAATTGCTAGCATAACAATAATATTTGACGCGAATAAGTTTTATATAGGTCGAAAACCTAATGCAAAGTTTTATCATACTTTAGCGAGAAGCAATATCGCGACATTATTATACATATGTTTTAAAGAAATATAATTTACAACATCAAATCTTATAACAACTGGTCGACAATTGACCATAGGTCCCATGAAAAAACATGTTTCTTACTTGTTTTTTTTTTTCAAATGAATTTGCTGAAATTATTAACGAAATCCCTTCAAAAGATCATCTTATTATATTATTTAAATTATGGATATACGCTCTTTTACTTGTTCTTTCTTTGATGCATTAATTAGTATGAAAAAATAAAAATTCCATCGTATCTTTAAAGTTATTTTTTCTGTGAAGTTGACGGATTTTTAAAATTATTTTTATATCAATAGAATAGATATAATTTGGTCACTAACGCAATATTACGCAAAAAAACGCATTTTGAAAAAGTAGGTTTATACGCGAAAATTAAAATTTAAAAATAAATAATCTTTAAATATTTTGCATTTTAACTGAAATAGTTATACATGATTTATTTATGTATATATTTAAATTATAAAGTTAAGAGTAATTTTTTTTATAAGTAATATGTAGGTGTATGTATATTAGTAATTATTCAATTAATAAAAGTATTGATTATTACGAACAATTAAAAAAACAAAAATTAAATTTAATAGTTATGAAATAATTATACGCTATAAAAATTAAAATAATTAAGACGTAGATTTTTATTTCTTATTATACATCCAATTATTGAAAGTTTTCATATTTTTGATGATAGCTAGTAGTGTTTCGAACCATTTTATATGGAAACATAAAAAGTACCTCGTTTATAACCTGTCCAGTTCTCAGATTGTGTTATGTTGCTCAAGCATTACCTTCACATCCGTACTTTGGCGGCAATTATTATAGTTTTGTCTTTACAAAACTTTACTTCCGGCGAAAAGTATTTTTTTTTTTTAATTTATTTATTTTTTTTATTTTTTTAGTGGTTGGTTTCAATAACACGCTGCTACAAGGTGACACTTTTTATTTTCACGCGAAAAACAATTTAATTAAATTTTCTTGAGGACATTACATAACATCTTCCAAAAATTTCGAAACACCCCTATATTTCGAGATATTGCAAAAAAAGCGTCTTTAGTGTAGTTCCTGCATTAAAAATCTTGTAGCTTCCTAATTTTTAAGTCAATTTAAAAATCTTAAAGAAAAACGGAAGAACGTATCTTTTTAACTATATTAAAATCTTTTATATACACTCCAAATAAGAAATGATTTCGAAATTTTGACTGATAAATTTTTCGGATTTTTTTCTGTAAGAGTAAACATACATATTTATATACTAAATTTTGAATGCTATTTTGTTTTGAATAAAACGAGATATTGTTATACAAAATCGCTTAAAAACTCAAAAAGCCATTAAATATTTTCTTAATTTTATTAAAAAAATTCTTGTGCAATTTCAATTAAGAAAATAATTGAATATGTATCATTCGTAAATAAAATTGGACTTTAGATTTTTTCTATGTAAAATTTGAATTTAATTGGTTAGAATACTTCGATTTTTAGTAATTTAATTAATTATAAAAATATTTGAAATCATTTTAAAATTCTGATTAATAATTTAGTAGAAATTTTTTCGAATATATATTGTTTTCTGTATATATTTTAAGTTAAAGTATTTTTTTTTTCTATTTTTAATGGATGATTTTTTAAAAAAGAAAAATGCGAAATGTGTGGTAAGTTTTAGTAAGTTATTATAGATAAAATAGAATAATTTCTACAGTTTTGGTCTGATTTTAAAATAGACTCTTATAGAAAAAGTTTTCATAAATCGCAGTTAAACTCAAAAAATTGTGGAAAAATTTTGCTTTTAATATTTGACCAAAACATAAAGAAATATATATATTAACAAAAGAATAAGAGTATTAGGGATGTATTTATTTGGGAACCTACCCAAAAAACACTTTTTTAACATAACTCAAAATTTTGGGTGTATTGCGAATTTTTTAATCAAATTTATGATGTCTTCAAGAATGCCTATAACGTACGCTATGCCATTTCTCGAATGATATTTCACTGTTGCAACGCGTAATTTCTGAAATTTTTTAATAAAAAAGGAAAAAACGGAAATTAATGAAATATAAAAAAAATCATAAAATTCATAATAAATCCCCAAAACAATTTGTTTATTCCAGTTAAAAAAAATACCAATTGGGTATAAATCACAAAATCTGACAGCACATTTTGAATCACAATACAATGTGAAACAATTTTTAATTACAATATAACACAATTTTTTGTTTTAGTGTGTTTTTCGTTTTGGTGAATTTTTTCCCGTTTTGACGATTATTTTTTATTTATCCTATTTTTCCGTTCTTAGCAATTTTTTTCATTTTGGCGATTCTTTTTCGCTTTTTTCCGTTTACGTGAATTTTGTTTCAGTTTGGCTGTTTTTTTTATTTTGACCTTTTCGGCGGTTTTTTTTTCATTTTAGCAATTTTTTCATTCTGGCGATTTTTGCTTATTTTAACGCTTTTTTTCTTTATGGGGATTTTTCCCGTTTTTACAACTTTTTCACCTTTATGTGATTTTTTTGGATTTTATTGTATTTTGGCGATTTTTTTTTTCATTGCGACGGTTCATTTTTTTTTTTTCAATTTGATAATTTTTTTATTTTAGCGTTTTTTTTTTAATAAATAAATAAAAATCACAAAATAACTTTCATTTAAAATAATTAATTTTACATAAAAGTGTGCTTTTGTTAAAACTATAATAAAAAAAGAAACCTAACACTTTTCAAAATTTCAAGCTGTTTACATTTTCTTCTTTTCTACATTTTCTATATTTAAACAAAAAAATAAATAAAAAATAAAAAGAAACAAAGTAATTCAAAGTATTAAACTTTTTTCTATTTTGTCCATCTTTCTTACAACTCCCTTAACTAAAAGTGGAAAAGAACTCTAACTCACGGTTTATATATCATTACAACTTTTATAGTTTGTTTTTGTACAGAAATAACTACAATAACAATGCTTTGAATAGAGAGAGTTGTCTGATAGATATGAGAAATAAAATAGAGGAGAGTTGAATAATTTGAGTCGCTCTTTTGTTTGAGGCTTATACACATATATGAGAGTTTTATATATGTGTTAGTAGCAACTTTTACCGCTTATAACTTCTAAACTTCTGAACGGAGTTTTGCATATCAATCGGAAAATACTTTTTTACTGGAGCATTTTATATTAAAATCGGGTGTATACTGTGAGCATAAAAGGGATTAAAGTAAAAGTGATTGCCTACTAATGTTATAGAATTGTGACCATAATAATTTTCACTGCAACCATATAATTTTATCATAATATGTTTATTGCTCTTAAATTATATTCTAATTAATGAACATATTTATGGATATCTTCTTTAATTGGAACTATCTAATAATAAATGTACAGTGTACATATTTATCAGACTTTCCAATCAAATTACTTTTTTTCAACGAATTATGCGATAGTACTTTCAACCGACCAAATTCGATTGCCAAAACGAAAAGACTCATAAAATTTCATAATGTACCAGAATTATGTTCTGTTCACATAAAATAAATGTGAAACATAACACGAAAATTCGTACCTCCCTATGGATTTTACAAACAATCTAAAATTGTTCTGTTAGATATCAAAAAATATAACAAAAATTTTAAAGAAAATTTGTGGCGTACATCTGTATCGATGTATGTACGTATGTATTTCTCATATTCTAATTTTAGATGAACGTCATATTATTAGTATGAATGTAGTGTATTTTTGTATGTACTGTGCCGCTTTTATAGAAAATTTCTTGAAAAGCGCGTGGGAAAATTTTTGTTTTTTTTTATATTTAAATCTTAGTGTTATTCATTGATTGCAGAAATATACAAACGTATTTTTTGTATTTAAATCTAGAAAAATCATAATTTTGAGGCGAAAGTAGATGAAATGAAAATTCATACTCAATAAAACATAACGTTACTACTAAATTTAACATATTTTTTGTTTAAATTTCAACAATTTAAGTATGTAAAAATAAGTAGAAGTAAGAAATTCTAATTTTGAACACTAATCGATAATTCCGTGAAAAAACGATCAAAAATTTTGTACGCAAAAAGTCTATGGATCTCTAATCGAATTTTTCCCAGACTTTTTGATTCCCGGGATATCGAGAAAATTTTTTCAACTTTTCGGTATTCCGGGATCCCGGATTAAAAACTATAATTATCACTTTTCTCATTAGTTGAACAACTGAGACCCAAATAGCATATCAATCTTTGTATTAGCCGATTTAAAACAGGATTACAAAGGTACTGAGAAATTTTGTGTTTTGTGGATATCAGCACAATATTAAGCAATTAAAAAAAACTTATCTAAAATTATAAAACAGGATGTTTCACGGTCACTTATGTTATTAGTATTTTTAAGAAATTTTTTGTCAAATATTAATGATATATAAATAAAACGATAGCCAAATAAATAATCCCGTAGTTTATGAATCTTCCTAAAAAGTTTAAGTGGACAAAAAAAATTTATTTTATTAAAATATTTTTATCCAAACTATTTTTAAAAACTTATAAAATATAAGTACATTAGCTTTTAGTTTTAAATTTACTAAATTCTATTAAAGTGATAATAATCTCTTCTTAGCAAAAAAATTTAAATATTTCTAAGAAAACACAAATTTCACCACTTTAAAAGTATTTTTAATAATTCCTATAAAGTCAAATTAAAATTTTAACATAAGTAAATAAATAAGTTAAATCACATAAGTGCATTATATTCTTAATTTTATTACTTTATTATTTTTATTTTGCGTAAACTTTAAAATAAAATGTCATAAATGGTCCTCATGAAAACTCGTAAAACTCTCGCAAACTGAGCAATGTGTGCAAGTTTGCATATTCGCAAATGAACTGCCAAAAATTGTATGGAAATTCATTGCACAACTCTTATAAATTTGCGCGACTATTTAGTCTCACAAACTTGCGTTGTTTAATTGTGCATTTATAAATCAGCTGTCTTTTGTTTATATTTAAAAGTTATTAATAACTGCGATGTAAAAAATTATAGTTACTTTAATTAAAATAAAATCATTGCATGTATCTTTGACTTCAACAAAATTTTTCAATTATTTACAATAATTTCTTATTTTCTTATCCTTAAAATTGCACAATATTTGAAACATGTCGCGCAAATATGCACAATTGCACAAATGGGAAACTTAAGCATTTAAATGTTAAATAATTTCATCCTAAAAATAATATAATAATTACTTTAAGGGCATAAATGAATAGGAATCATAAAAAAGAGCATTCTTCCAATGACAACCATGAGTTAAAATCATTGCTTCTGCAGCTCCCTATCGGCACATCCCAATATTAATTTCTATATGGAAGGATCCCATGGTTGTCATTCGTGGGATGTTTTTTTCTTGTTCATTGCTTTTGTTCATAAAATTTTTAATAAAAATATTATATAACCTTTGTTAAATGTCAATAAAACTACTTTTAAATATGTGAAATTTTAATTTACTTAGAAATTATTAATCTTTTTTTTAAAGTAATTTTTATTTACTTAGTTTTACTTATATATATATATATATATATATACAAACTTGTAAATAATAAATTTTACTTTTAATATCTTTTGGGTTCAATGATTAACAGTAAAAATGAAATATTTATTAAACTCATTACATATTCTCCCTTAGAGGGTCCGCATTGGCATAATTAGCTGTAAAGAATTGAATTGCTAATAATAATAAAAAAAAAAAAAAAAGAACAGAACTCACATTACCATTAATGATGTTTAGTAGAAACAATATGTTGAGAATAATTCTAGTGCTTTTCAGTGTACTTTTCGGATTGAAATGCAGACTTCGAAGGCAAAACAGAAGAAACTGATTTTGGACTGATTTGTTGAAATCAGTATGTTTTTGATACATAGAGTTTTATATATTGTTTTTAATCCTTTATCATAAATTTGGTAATACTATGAATAAAATAAGTCATATATACCTTCAATTAAGTGGAGATACACTGGTGTGCAAAAAAATATATTTTTTCTTATTCTTTAAAAAGAAACAGGTGGATTAAATGGAATTTGACATGTTAAACAAGAAACCGCTTTCTATGACGTTTTGATTTTTTTTATGTGCATGACTACTATGTAGTCACACTTCTATAACTCGAGAACGGTTTAATATATTTAGATAAGTAAAACTCCAATAGATGCCGATTAAAATTATCTACTTAACATTATTTTCTTATCCGCATGTAAGAAGCACGTAAAAAGCATATAAAATACAGACTCTAAGACATTTTTAGTCACATGTTGTCAGCATTTTCTTTATTGCACGCGCAGTACAACTTAATCTAAAGACAAAACATATTCGGTTGCATTATGGGAAGAGAATAAAAAATAAAAAATGTAATATAGGCAAAATTGTAATTTTATTATTTTGAATAAGTAAAAGATCAGTCTTCTGTTTTTATTTAAGAGGCACCCAGCGCACAGTGGGGTCAAATGCAAATTTTTTGGTAATAAATCTGAATCTCCTGAACTACTGGTCGGATCAAATTGAAATGTATGGAAGAGTTGTAGAGGAGGACCTAAGCTTTCAGAAAAATCATCTTGTAGTCACCCTGTGATAACACGAGATAAGCTACAGGGTGTCAAAGTTGACTACCTCGAGTATGTAAAAGTTAAAAAAATCGTAACTTGTACAAATGATGTCCGATTTTAAAGATTTTTATATTTCTGGAAAGTGATTGGCAAGATAAAGAAAAAATAAGCTTACTCATCTAAGTTATCTCTTACAGTTAAAAAGATATTTACGCTTGAATTTTGAATTTTTGATTTTTTGGCTCGACTTTCTTTCGTTTTTCGGGAATAAGTCCGGAGATATATGAGGCAAAAATTTTTTAAAAATATTCTGTAATTTGCTACATATTTCAAAATAATATGCTGAAAGAATTTTTGGATTATCTCAATTCGTCTAGACGTGAAAAATATTCAAAGTCAGCACTCTGAAATTGACATGAAAAACGGCTATTTTTTTACAAAAATATAGTACAATTCATTCACTTTTTTCTCAAAGTTCCGTTAATAAAAAAATTTTTAGCTTATTAATTTCAAAAGATAAGGCTTCATAAATGGTTAATAAAGAAATTTTGAATTGATTTAAGTTTGCACCCTACATCCAGCATTGGCCGAAAATTGTCAATGTTAAAAAATAGTTTCATTTTTATCGATTAATAAAAAAAATGTCACGCGAGCTTTTTTAAATTTGGTACCCATATTTTTTATAGAAATAGATTTAGAATGATTTAACACTAAACTGGTTCAAGAATATAAAAATAGACTTATTTACCAATTCAACGATATATAAAATGTTGATATAGGTCATTTAATAATAGTAATATAATGGCCTCAAAACTACCAAGTCACGTCAAAAGTTGCAAAATTCACTATTTTGTTCCGTATTTCCATATGTGTATATACGTAACACTCAACTGCATTGCTTATTTTTGTTACGAGATAATAATACTTATTAATGAATCTATTTAAAGTGTTCATAATTTTTTTCTACTGAAAAGGTTTTTAAAATTACCTAAGTACATAAATAAGTATATTTTCCTTCGTTTTTTATTACATTTTTTTTAAGTTTTTAAATAATTTACCTAGCTACTTAATTAATGTATTATAACAAAAATGATTTTTTTTACAATCGCATAGGTACATTTTTTGACGTACCTGTTTAACACTACAGGTCATAAAAATAAACTGAATGAAATTGGGGGTTTTGAGCAAAAATTTAAATTTTTTAATTCATTTTTGCCTGTCACCATTTACCTGATATAAATATTCTTTTTCTATATATAAGTATCCTTATAAATATGCAGATTTATTAGTGAATTTGCCATTATGGAGATTACATTAAAACACTTTTCTATTTGCAAAGTAATCTGGGATAATCTATCTGATATTATAAATCATCCAGAAAAAATAAGAAAACTCATTGATACAGTAGTATCTTTTGGTTTAACTTTTACTGCAGAAGACAGTTTAAAGCTCGAAAATTTTTATAAATCTAACGAAAAAAGGATGCAAGCTTCAGATTGGTCAATACCAAAGTTCAAGAAGAAAAATGAAGAGTGGTTGGAGGGAGAAATACCAATTTTCATCGGAAAGCAGAAAAAGGGTCCACCAAAAAAAAGTTACGATGAAGTTCAGCTAAGAACAAAGAGGACCAAACAGGAATCTATTCTAAATTCACATACGAATGCCGAAATAAAAGATACATTTAAAGCTTTAGTAACACGTACGCAACCAAAAGAAGTAGAAAAAGTTATAGATGTGTTACCAACAGCTTCTCCCAATCGATTACATCGGATAATCCAAAGCATAGTGACACCGAAATCAACATCGTCCTTTACCTCTGAAGATGCTTTAGCTCTAATATTAAATTTAGGATTATCAAGAAACCAATACGAGATTTTGAGGAAATCTGTTAGCGAAAAAGGATGATATCTTTCCCAGTAGCAAATCAGTGAGAGAAGCGAAAAGTAATATTTTACAGCCTATGGAGCACCCGGTTAATGCTTCTGTTAAAAGTGCTAAAGTTAATATATTGCAATTACTTCAAAATACTGCCTCTAGAATTATATCTACCTTCAGCAATGATAACATTGAAAAATGCAAAGACTCTGAACTTATTTTAATATTCAAAAGGGGCTGTGATGGAACATCAGGATTTTCGGAATACAAACAACTGGATGGAAGTAATTCTGGAAATAATTATTCCTCGCTGTTTATAGCGTCTCTGGTACCACTTCGAATGCGCTTAAATAAGCCTTCCTCATCGACAAGAAATGACTCGCTTTTTGATGATATGTGGATAAATTTAACTCCAGGTTCCAAATTTTTGTGCCGTCCAATCCTTTTTGATTACACAAAAGAAACCACGGTTACAATAAACAGCATTGTCAACCAATTGGAAGAAGAAATTAAAGCATTGCCCCCAATATATGTAAAAGTATCAAACAGAACTATTAAACAATTAACGATGGAAATGTAATATATGTGGAAAAATAAGTTCACAATTTCAGGATAATTCTGAAGTCCTTGTTAATAAAAATTCTTTAAAATTTGGAATATCACCACTCCACGCAAGGATAAGATTTTTGGAGTTCTGCTTACATCTTGCATATGATATGAAGTACAGAAATATTCCCGGGAACTTCACGAATTACGAAAAGAGGAGAAGAAAAGAATTCAATTAGAATTCAAAGAACAACTCGGATTAATAATTGATAAACCTCTACATGGCTATGGAAGCTCAAATGATGGAAATACAGCAAGACGTTTCTTTGAAAATCCGGAACTCACATCTTCAATCACAGGCATTGACTTAAATATTTTGAAGCGTTTTAAGATTATATTGGCAGCCATTAATAGCAAAAAACAAATTAATGCGGACAAATTTAAAATTTTTGCTTACGAAACTAAAGAACTACTTAACATTACATACCCCTGGAAATCAATGACTCCAACAATTCACAAAGTATTGGCTCATGGTAAAGAAATAATAGAAAATAGTATTTTGCCATTGGAAGAGCTAACAGAGGAAGTACAGTAAGCCCGAAATAAAGATGTTAAACATTTCCGACTCTTCAATACCCGAAAATGTTCGAAAATAGCGCAAAATATGGACTTAATGGAATATTTATTAATATCATCAGATCCAGTTATATATTCCATAAGAACACGATGGCTACCAAAAATCACTCTTGAAATAGAAAAAGAGGATTCCGAAGCTAAGGAAGTTAAAAATTTGCTAACGTTTGATGTTTCTGATTATTTTCAAGAAAATCTCTAATAATATCTTCTATAATATATTCTTAATAAAATAAATATACGGGATTTATGTATAATAAGTATGTAAATATGTAGAACAAATTAAATAAACATTACTCAAATAAAGAATTTACTACTTTATAATAACAAATATATACCAACATAATACATTAGAAAACTAAAATGTTACGTATACACACATATGGAAATACGGAACAAAATAGTGAATTTTGCAACTTTTGACGTGACTTGGTAGTTTTGAGGCCATTATATTACTATTATTAAATGACCTTTATCAACATTTTATATATCGTTGAATTGGTAAATAAGTCTATTTTTATATTCTTTTAACATTTTTAAAATATTTGCAAAATTAGTGGAGTTGTGTTAAAAAAATTAAATTTTTTTGGATTTTCAGCTATTTTTGGAAAAAAAATTTATTTTTGAAAAATTACCAAAAATAGGTTATTGGAGCTATTTTATTGATTTTTTTAGGAATGAAAGCTTGATTTGGGTTTTATACATTACATAAGAAATAATATTAAAAATATTATGCTAATATGCTTTTAATATGCTTTTAAAAATAGTCGTTAAAAAACTGACTTTTAACATAAAATCTCCACTCCTGCATTCGGTTTTGGCCGGGCGGGAACCAGTTTAGTGTTAAATCATTCTAAATCTATTTCTATAAAAAATATGGGTACCAAATTTAAAAAAGCTCGCGTGACGCTTTTTTTATTAATCGATAAAAATGAAACTATTTTTTAAAATTGACAATTTTCGGCCAATGCTGGATGTAGGGTGCAAACTTAAATCAATTCAAAATTTCTTTATTAACCATTTATGAAGCCTTATCTTTTGAAATTAATAAGGAAAAAAATTTTTTATTAACGGAACTTTGAGAAAAAAGTGAATGAATTGTACTATATTTTTGTAAAAAAATAGCCATTTTTCATGCCAATTTCAGAGTGCTGACTTTGAATATTTTTCACGTCTAGACGAATTGAGATAATCCAAAAATTCTTTCAGCATATTATTTTGAAATATGTAGCAAATTACAAAATATTTTTAAAAAATTTTTGCCTCATATATGTCCGGACTTATTCCCGAAAAACGAAAGAAAGTCGAGCCAAAAAATCAAAAATTCAAAATTCAAGCGTAAATATCTTTTTAACTGTAAGAGATAACTTAGATGAGTAAGCTTATTTTTTCTTTATCTTGCCAATCACTTTCCAGAAATATAAAAATCTTTAAAATTGGACTTCATTTGTACAAGTTACGATTTTTTTTAACTTTTACATACTCGAGGTAGTCAACTTTGACACCCTGTAGCTTATCTCGTGTTATCACAGGGTGACTACAAGATGATTTTTCTGAAAGCTTAGGTCCTCCTCTACAACTCTTCCATACATTTCAATTTAATCCGACCAGTAGTTTAGGAGATTCAGATTTATTACCAAAAAATTTGCGTTTGACCCCACTGTGCAGCGTGGGGTCAATAAGTCCAACGATTCCGAACCTGTTTAAAAAGTGCTCGTAGGAGGATAAGTAAAGATCGAGATATAATTAGTAAAACAAATTGTGAAAAACTTCTTATAAAAGGATAAATAAAATTTTGTTTGGTATAACTAGTAAAGGATCCTTATAAAAGGATAAATATATAAAAAATTTTGATATGAGAAAAATTTTTCATTTATCCTTATAAGAAGATAAATAAAAAATTTTTATATAATTAATATAAAAATTGTGATAAATAAAAAAATTATATAATTAATAAAAAATTGTGAGAAAAAAAGGAAAAAATTTTAAAAAAGTATATTTTTTTTAGTTATTATTATTATTTTTTTTATAAAAACTTTAAAAATAATTTTTTTGGAAAATCTGTGAACTCTATAAAAAGTAAGCATTATAAAAATTTTTTGATAATTTAAAATGTGAAGTGCTAAGGCAGATATCAGGAGAGATATTTGCCATCGTGTCCTTCTGAATTCAGGGGCATAAAGAAAGAACAGCAATGCAGTAGAATCTACAGTGGGAAAATAAACAATTGAAGTGCCAGTCAGCAGCATCGAACAGGAATATTGTTTTGCTTCGACAAAATCAGCATCATATTTTGTTAAAAGGACAAAAAACATGAAAGCAACAACTCCTGACAGCATATGCTCATGACAAAAAATGGTTCAAAGTAAAACTCAAAAATTGTTATGCTTATTTTTTCTTACAGCATCATATATCTATATAAGTTAACACGCGCTTAATGATTTTTTATTATTATTGTTATTATTATTATTATTATTATTATTATTATTATTTTGTGATTTTCCTAAATGCAGACATGTTGTCAGCATTTTCTTTATTGCACGCGCAGTTCAATTTTCATCAAAAAGTAAAACATATTCGGTTGCATTATGGCAAAAGAAAAAGAAAATAAAAAATTTTATGTAGGCAAAATTGTAATTTTATTACTTTGAATAAATAAAAGGTCAGACTTTTCCGATAAATCAACTAAAACGGTTGTTTTTATTTAAGAGACTTAATAATTTATATATAAAATTTAAACTTGTTTATTTGTATGTTTGTTGTTCCCTTAGACAGCTAGAGTAGTCACTCGAATAATCGACAAATTAAAATCAAATAGCTGTTCGATTAAATTAAAATCTATAATTTCGAGTAAATTATGCGGATGAATCGAATAATTCGAGTAAAAAATATTTTAAAAATTAGCTTATTAACTGGTTTTAAAAATGTTTTTCAATTTAAAATCTACAATTTGGAATAATATTAAAAATTATTTATTCAGTAACGAATTACGCTGTAAATGTGTCTTATTAGATTTTAACATACCCGTTTTACGGGTAATTTAAGCGATCCCAATTAATGTGTATATTCGATTAATTTAAAAATAGCATTTTCGAGTTATTTGATTTATCGAACAGTAAAAAAGTCGAATAAAATTAATACCATATAGACAGCTAAACCTCTAGATCGATTTTCACAGAAATGAAATCTGTGAAATTTTCATAGATTTATCCTGTGAGCCCCGAAAGTAAAATAGGCTACTTAATTTCTCGATAGGTGTTGGGGAAGAGTACAAACAAAGTATTAATTATCTAGATATGCAATAATTAATATTTTGAGTTAAAGTTTTAAAATTTTGTGGAAATAACTTTTTCATCAACTTCCATAATTGAGATGAAAATAGTACGGATAGGTCCAGGAGGAAAGATAACTCCCGTACAAAGAAAATTTTAGTTAACAAATATCTAAGGAATTGTTATAGCAAAAGAGTTACAATTTTATGAGGAAAACTGTTTGCAATTGAAATAGCGTTAACCCCAAACAGAAAATTAAGAGGCTAGCGAAGCATACTGAGTAAAAGCTAGTTGTATATTAAAAATGAATCTGTGTTTGTTTGTACCTTATAGACAATAAAATAGCTGGGCCGATTTTCCTGAAATTTTCACAGCATCGTCCTAAAAGCCACGAAAGTAATTTTTCGGTAGCAGCAAGGGGAAGTGTATCCCACATAGAAAGTTTTAATTATTGCATATTTAAAGAACTACTGTAACAAAAGTCCAAAAATTTTGTGTGAATAATTCTCTTATCAAGTTCCACAATTGAAATGAAAATATGACGGGCAGCTCTAGGGGGGATGGTAGCCCCTATACAAAGCAAATCTTAATTATCACATATCTAAAGAACTATTAAAGAGAAAGCTTTAAGACTTTCTGGAGTTAACTTTCTAATCAAGATTCACAACTTAAATGAAAATAAGACGGGAGGCGCTGGTGGAGTATATATAAAGAACTAATACAGTGAAAGTCTTAAAATTTCGTTGTGTTAATTTTCTTGTCAAGTTCCACAATTGAATATGACAATAGAACGGGTAGGTCTAAGGGGAGTGGTAGGCTCCATACATATTAAAAGGCGTATTAAGAAAAAATGTTTAATTTATATATAAAGCAAAAACTGCTAATACACAATTTATCCCTTAAAGTCTTTATTAAGAAAATCGTATTCAAAAAACTGTTTGCAGTCTACATTAACTAATAAACTGTTTCTTGTTTATGTAGGCAACTCTTCTCAGTTTCTCTCTCATTTTAATTGTTGTGATTAGTTAGAATAAATTATTCGTTAACTGTTTTATTCCATTATTACTTTTGATGTTCCAGTACGTTTTTAGTGATAAATAGGTTTTTTATTTTGGAAAAAATCATTATTTAGCTAACCTTTATTCACCTTTATTTAATTTTGGTTGTAATTATAAGTATACGAATGACGAATATTCTGTGATAAAATCAACATCACTATTTCATATTTGGGTTAGCTTACAAATATTTTTATTGAAACTTTGTTCAAATTTAACTATTTTAATAATTTTTTTCTGTGAAAACGCGTAATTTTTAACCCGGAATTGATACATTAGATTAATGGCACCTTAATATAAGACTTGTACATATTAATCTATTATTTGGAATTACAAGGAAGCAGCAAACAACGATAAAGACGAACATATCTGATTGTGGAGAACATTTGGTTGACATGCATACGGCCGGAATGTTGGTATTTTAGTCCAAAACAGGAAAAATAAACTTTTTCCTGTTTATGTTTATGATTTTATTACAAAATAACTTAAATTGAACATATGTGAGGGAATTATTATCATGTACCGGAATTCAATTTATATGTTTTTAAATAGCTATGTTGGAATTTTTTTAACTTCAGAACGTATCTTAATATCTAGAAATTAAAAAATTTGACCTTTTTGACAAAAATTTACGCAGGAATAAAAAAAATTGTGTTTCTTGAAATACGTATGTAACGGAAATAATCTTAAAGTAGCTTTGAATAAGGGTCAAACCTACTTTAAAATATTTAAAGTTAACAATGGTTTATTAAAGGTACATTAAGCAAATCATCGTTTTTGAATACAACTTTAAAAATTTTGCTTCACAATGGTTAGTAAAGCTGTATTAAGTTTTTTTGAATGCGGCTGTAAATCTTTATTAACGTATATCTAGAAAAGTTTTAAAATTTTGTTGAAATAATTTTGTTAAATTTTGCAGTTGAGATGTGAATAGGGGAAGTAATAGCTTCCATTAAATAATACTTATCGTATCAATAGGGGTAACGAAGCACACCGAATTAATCTAGTATATAATAAAAATAGAACAAACTAAATTAAAAGAATAAATTGGATTTGGATTTTCATTTATGGACAAAAAAAGTATATCTGCGAAAGTATAAACAAATTAACTGCAATTAAGTTATTTTTTTTTTTTTTTTTTTTTTTTTTTTCTTAATATTTTCAGGGTTTTACAATTATCTCGTGTATTCACTATTATTTTAAATTATTTTATCTATTCTCTTTGCCGGGACTTACTTGGCCAGTTGAGTAAAATCACACATTATCTTTATACTAATAATAGAGCAGTATTGAAATATGCTTAGGATTATTATTCTGTCGATTTACCCATATAAGATGCATTTTTTCATAGCATAGTATTCTCTAAGACGTCTCTCGTTACGATTATTGTAAATAAAAATAATTTGCAAATAAATAACTCACTGTTTATATGCAAATTGCATAAATATATATACAAATATATTTTCCTTCTTGTTCTGCCAGATGGGAAAAATACGACTATTGTCACTGAAAATTCTATGAACGTAAAAGGAAGTGGCAATGCCGTATGAATTATTTGAGATTAATTTCACTAATCACGATTATATTTTTGAGTTACTAACTTGCAATTAAAATATTAACTCACAGTTCTAAATATTTTTTTTTACTTTTATTGGTTACTGATAATCTCTAAAGGACCACTCGTGAAAAATTATTTTATTAATATCTGCTGAATTCGCTCCATGAAGAGTTTTTCAATATTCTGTTTTATTTTAAGGGCATTTTAAAGCAAATATAAAAACCGATATATGGGTTTGGCAATACAGCTTGCTTCGACACATCTATTAAACATTTTTATATCCTACACTACTATAGTTGAGGAGAGTACTATGCGTCTGTGCTGATGTTTGTAAGACTCACCTTAATGTATATCAATCGGCTGCAATAAAACTCGCTTTTTATTTTCATTTTACACTTTATATTATTTTTACTAACAAAATAAATTTTTACAATCTTTATTTTATTAGGCATATAAATAGTTTATTTTCATTATTATTATTATTATTCACAAAGTTTTTATTTTTGTATTTCTCATCTTATTTTTATAATCATAACAATAACATTTTTATTATTTTTATTAAATTTCACTGTCACTTCCAAATGAACGAAATCATATGGTGTTCGTTCTCTTTTTCTAACTAACCAACTAACTAACCCTTAATTCTAATTTTACTTCGACTTATATGCTAAAATTGTTTGTACTGTAACAAAGGGGAAACGTCAAAACAAAAACTAACATGATCACTTCAAACATCTGCGCGCCAGATTATTGCAGTCGCAGTGTCTCAAGTGTCACATGCATTCGTTGCACCTGAACTGTGTGAGGTCTAGTATCAACAGATACATTACTTGACAATGCACAGTGGGGCAGAATCGAAATTTTTTGGAATTTCATTAAATTTGGTATAGGCGTAGCAGAGGAGTGTACAATGTTATGTCTGGAAGGCGGGCAAAACAATCCCCCCAGGGGCGGAGCTAAGGGGGCTCAAAGTTAGGTGCCTCTGACATAAACAATTTTTAATCGCTTGTTTCTCATCCGATTTCAAATATTTGTATATATTGTTGTAGGCGCTGATAAGACCTATAAAAAACATGCTTACATGTCCTATTTATCTCTTATAGTTTTCGAGTTATTTGCGTTTGAATTTTTAAGCACCATAATTTTGCATGTTCTTGGTCCAGTTTTTTTCATGTCTAGGATATACATGAAAAACTGGACCGATTTTATTAATTTTTTTCTTAACTAGTTAAAGAACAAAATTATCTATTGAATAAAAAAATTTGAAGTCGATATCTTTACCGAGTTTGAAAATTGCAAAAAAGACGACTTTTTGTGTTTTTTTTAGCCGAAAAAGTATCTACATTCTTTTTTATCTAAAATAAAATTTATATAACAATTTTGAACTCTTCTGAAAGGTAACTTCACAGAGATGATTTTAAGATAAAAAACAAGCCCAATAACTCAATTGGTCATGGTACATACCCAAAAGAATTCGACCCATTTTGTATGAAAGTTTTGATTTTAGATCATATTTTCTCAAATCCCAAAGCACGAATCGACAAGCGGAATATATTTTAAAAATCTTCAATATGTTGTTAAAAGTTTTAAATCAAAATCTATGGGACTTCGGAAAAATGTGGATTCTATAGCCAAAAATGTAAAAAATCCCATTTTTTGGGAATTTTGATTAGTTTTTTTGGGAATTCAGAAAAACCCTTCCCGTGATTGAAATTGGGTTAAGGCGCTTTTATTTATATTAATGAGGTCCACATTTCATGCAAATTTTATTAAGATATCTTTATAAACAAATATGTTATTACAATTAAAAAATTTGTATTTTCTCCAAAAACTCCAAATTGGGCCTTTTGTTTTATTTATTTCTAAATAGCGAAAGAAATTTTAAAAATATGTATTCCAATTCCATTAAGCTTATCCTTTAGCATATATCATTTCTGATCTTTTGCAAAAAGATTCAAGTCAATATCATGCCTCATTTCAGAAATATGTGCCTTTAAACTTTTATATTTCCAATTTATTGTATATATGACTATATTTTTTCAAACTTGCAGCTTTTGCCTTTAGTTTTGCTTGAATAATTACTTAGAAAATTATGAATATTTCTGTATACTTTTAATTACATCTATACACAATATATTTTTATCAAAATAATTAATAAATATTTTTTATTTCAAATAGGGTTGCCACAATTCCCAAATTTAAGTAAATCTTTTTCCTTTTCTAAGCATTCGTATATTTCTATTAATGAATTTAAAATAACAAAACAAACAAAAAATATCTATTTTAACTTAATCAATATTATTATTTTTGGTATTTATCATCTTCCTTAATAAATATTCTATTACGATTTCTAATACGATTTTTTATTACTTATTAACATTAAATTTATGTAGACAATTTTTCTAATATTTTAAACTTATTTTCTATAAAATAATCTATTGTATCTGTATACATATCTGAAAGATAATAAAGGTCCTTCAAGTCTTCAGTATTTTGAGTTGATAAAGGCTCTTAATAAATCCAACGTTTTCTCATTGATAATTTCGCCATGGCACAATACTTTATGTACTGTTGGTGTCATTACTTTCCATGGATATAGAGAAACAAGTAGTTTAGATATTTCTGTTGCATATTCTCCAATTCGAGCATAGTTAATTTTGTGCTTACAATTAATTTCCATTAATAGTATGTTAGTCCTTTTAAAGAGGTTGTAAATCATTTATTTCATATTTTATATATTCCACTAAATCCTTTGTTGTTGTCTTCGACTCCCTTGAGTAGTAGGGAAATGGGAAGGCAATAGTTGTTTTTGTTTTTAATGAGGAGTAAGAGGAATTTTGAAGAGGAAATTGTTTGTATGAAATTGAAAACCAATGAATTTGTTTTTGTAATTTTTTCTTGTGAGTGCATTAATAGGAGGAAAAATTGTTTTGCATTTTATGAAATTGAAAACCAATGTATGTATGTATATATGTATGTATGTATGTATGTATTTATGTAATTATGTTAAAAGTACATACAAACAATTTAACAGGGAAGACAATTTTTATTTATTTTTTTTTGCACTTTTAATTGTGATGAAATTAAAAACTTATGACTTGTATAAATAGCGTTTGAGTATTTTTGGTTTATTCATCTACATATTTTTATATGGTTATTTTTGTTTTTGTAAAGTGGAAACTTGAGAATTGTTTTGTTTATATGGAAAAAAATAACTTTGTGTAAGGTTCTTTGACATTAATGAAGATATATTTTATGTTGTTGAGTATGGTCATGATTAATATTAAATATTCTAATAACAAATTAAGGGGAGTATTTTTTATTCACATTAAACATTTTTCATATCTAGAATATGTTTAAAATTAGTTTAATGCTCATTATTTATGTATTTATAATGTTTTCTCAATTTGAAATGATTAATTTGAATATTCTAATAACAAACTATGGGAGAATATTTTATTTACATAATTAGTTTATAACTCAATATTTCTATATGAAAGCTAAATTAATATTTTCTCTATTTGAAATATTAAAGAGAAATACTCAAAGAATTCAATTTACTTATTTAAATATAAAGCAGTATTTTTTAAATTTGTATAAAAAGAGGAATCAAATCATATTTATTACCATTTGATCTGAGGATTACTTCAAAGTATAGTTAACAGAATGGTAAGCTATCACTATTGTAAAATGCATTTTAGCTTTTCATGTATTTATATTTTTTTTTTTTTTAGATGTATGAACAAATTATTAAATTGGCTCTTGGTATTAAGGCAGAGTATACAAAAATTGATGATATTCCCTTACATCAACCATTCAAAATTTCAAAATTTGAGTGGAAAGAAACACAATATGGATCAAAAGTTATCACATATTTAAATAGCAATAAATGGTTTTATCTTCCGCAACGATTCGTGAAATTTTTAAACAAGGAGGATCCCTATTTAACGCAATTGAATGATAAAAACTGGACTATTATTTACAAAGGTCGTCAATCTTCAAATGGGCTTGCAATATTTGAACTTAGTTATAGCTAAAATTTTATAAATAAAACAATTTTTTTTTATTTTTTTATTTTTATTTATTTAATAAAAATATATTAAACTTATATAGTGCTTATTATTATTTTATTTATATAATACTTAAAAATTATTATATATCTAAATTTAGAAGAAGATCCTCGTCTTCGTCCATTATTTTTTTATACTCTTCTGGAACTGAGTATGGTCTGACATCAAGTTGAAGTTTCCCATCTTCCTCCATTAGTTTTAGTTCCTTATACTCCGGAACTAAATTCAATGTTGCGCCCCCTGAAGTATCTGCAGGCTCCAAATAATTTGAAAAGTCTTTGGCTTTGTTTTTATGAAAATTATGACATTTCATAAAATGCCTTTTTTTATTCCACTTTGTGGAAAAGCTCACATTAATGCAAAATTCACATGTGAGTTTCTGTCTGTCCATGTTTGAAGTAATTTTTAATTAAAAATTATTTTATTAATACACCTATGCATTAAGAATTATTATTTAAATTTAATAATTGCTGGTGAATTAAAAGTGTTTTACGAAGCAAAATACTTTTCCGTTAAAAAAATTAAAACATTTTTGGTAGGAATATGCATACATAAGTGTGTATCTGTATGCGTAAGTGTATAAAAATGTCAAACCTTTAATCAATATTTAAATATATGTTATTTTTCATTAGTCTCTTGACATAATTAAAAGTGATTAGACATAAATTTTAAACAATATGCCTTCTTATAAATGTAAATATTGCAAATCAATTTTTGTGGAAAAAGAAATGCTTGAAGGACATGAGATCCTTCATTGTTCGGAATGCTGGAAATGGTTTTCAAAGGAAAAATGAAAGGACTCATGCCAGCACATCCCATGTCAGTGGTAGAAGTGAGCCTTCTACTTCTAATAAATTTAGTTGTGTTAAGAGCGCTTTCAAAGAAAGAATTCTTATATACCTCTACAAAAACCAAAAAGAGGAAATTCTGCATCCTCAAGAGTTTTTAGAAGATGTAAACCGTGATATTTTTGAAATTTTGGAGAACGCTATAAATAAAAACATAACATTGAAATACAATTTAGAAGTGGAGTGCGAATATATTAAAATTGTAGAAGATGAAATAATGCTAACCACCATAACGCATAGAACAAAAATGTCACTTTTAACCATAAGTGATAGTATTGAAGAATCTTTGAAAGCACAATACACGTATATATGTAAAAAGATGTCAGAATTCCAGGAGAGGGATAGTGGATGGTCTCTAATACGAATGAAGCACTTGGAAATAAATATAAATAAGGCTTCATTCATTAAAGGCTCCAAATATATACCACTACCACATTGGATAAAGAAAAAAGATGCCTGTTTCAACTATCCAAATGATGATGAATATTGTTTCAAGTGGTGTATCATCGCTTCATTCTTATATAATGAAGCAAATGGATTTGTGAATTGCAATGGATTTGGAAATATTAAAATAAATGAGGAGAAAATATGTGTGGAAAATGAAGTGCTAAATTTTGAAAAACTTCAATTTCCAATGAAGTTAAAAGATATAAAGATATTTGAAAGCAAGAATGAACATGTTAGCATAAATGTATTTGGCTGCGAAGGTAATACTATAGTTGGACCGTATTACCTCACATCTGCAGTAAAGAATCACCACATAAATCTTCTTCTTCTTATGGACGAAGAATGGTGTCACTACGTTTACATTAAAGATATCGGAAGGTAATTTAAATAAAAATTAACTACATATTTTATAAATTAAATTATTATTATTCAAATATTTCAGATTAGTAAGATCAAGTTTAACTTCCCACCATGGACGGGTTTCCATTTGCAACGCATGTCTGCAGTACTCTCCAAATGAGAGGATAATGGAAGATCATTATCTTAACTGCAAAAAAGTAGTACCGTTCGTTATATATGCTGATTTTGAGACGTATTTGGAGAAAATTGATAACGAGCAAGTAAATATACAAAAACATATAGCTTGTGCTTTTAGTTATTATATTAAGTGTAGTTTTAATGATAATTTATATAAGTTTAATATTTATTTTGGTAATGATGCTCCTACAATATTCATAGAAAATTTAATTAATGACGCAAAAGAAATTTACGGAAACTATTTAAAAAAGGTCGTACCAATGACAGCACTCTCCAATGATGAAACAATTTTGTATAACCTCTCAACAATTTGTCACATATGTAAGAAAATTTTAGGAGCAGACAAAGTACGGAATTATTGTCATTTAACTGGCAAATTTAGAGGAGCAGCCCATAGCTCATGTAATATTAATTATAAAATAGCCAAATTCATACCAGTATTCTTTCATAATTTTTCCTCCTATGATTGTCACTTATTTATGAAAGAACTTTCACAATTTGAGGGAGATATAAAGGTAATTCCTCTCAATAAAGAACTATATATATCGTTATCAAAGTTTATAACAGTTGAAGAAAATCAGAGATTTGAAATTCGGTTTTTAGACTCTTTTCGTTTTATGGCCTCCAGCTTAGAATCTCTAGCCAAAAATTTAAATGACAGTTATTTTCAAATTCTAAATAAAATTTATAATCAAAAACAACAATTTGATTTACTCAGAAGAAAAGGAGTATTTCCTTATTCTTATATTGATTCGATGGAGCGCTTTAATGAAATTAATCTTCCTGCTAAAGAAAAATTTTATAATATTTTAAATAATTCGCATTGTTCTGATGAAGCTTATGATCACGCTAAATCGGTTTGGACAACTTTTAAATGTTCTCCTCTTAACAGATATTTTTCAAAATTTTAGAAGTATCTGTAAAAGTATATACAAACTTGATCCATGCCAATATTATACTGCTCCAGGTTTATCGTGGGATGCGATGTTAAGAACAACTAACATAAGGTTAGAACTTTTAAGTGACGTCAATATGTATTATTTTATACAAGACGGTATTAGAGGAGGACTAGTACAGTGTTCAAAGAGATATTCTAGAGCAAATAATAAATATTTAGAAGACTTTGATAGTAGTAAGCCTTCAGAATATTTAATGTATCTAGATGCTAACAATTTGTATGGTTGGGCCATGTCAGAATATCTCCCATATGGAGAATTCGAGTGGATTTATGATGATGCGGCTTTAGAAGATATTGATGTAACTACAATATCGGATACATCTGATATTGGATATTTTTTGGAGGTAGATTTAGAATATCCACACTATTTACATGAATTTCATAATGATTTACCCTTTTGCCCAGAAAATAAATTTGTTGGTAAATCTAAATGTAGGAAGCTGATTGCAGACCTAACACCAAAAACAAAATATCAGATCCATTATAGAGTTCTTAAACAATGTTTAAAGAATGGACTGATATTAAAAAAATACACAGAGCATTAAAATTTCGACAATCTCCATGGTTAAAAACATATATAGATTTGAATACATACCACAGAACAAGAGCAAAAAATGCTTTTGAAAAAGATTTTTTTAAATTATTAAATAATTCTGTATATGGAAAAACTATGGAAAATGTTTATAAACGCAAAGATATAAAAATTGTTACAGATTGGGAAACAACAAGGCGTAATCATTTAGGAGCTAGAGCATTAATTTCAAAGCCTAATTTTTCGAGTATAACTCAATTTTCAGAAAACATGTTTGCAGTTCAGTTAAAGGTTATGCAAATAACTTACAACAAAAAAATTTATTTAGGCTTTGCTGTGCTGGAATTCTCAAAATGGAAAATGTATGATTTTCATTATCAATACATGAAACCAAAATTTCAGTCTAATTTAACATTGAATTATATGGATACAGACTCATTCATATACTTTATAAAAACAGATGATTTTTATAGTGATATTCGTGAAGATATTGCCTTAAGGTTTGATACATCAGAGTATCATCCCAATAACATATTGAAATTCCCAATATTAAATAAGAAAGTTCTAGGCATGATGAAAGATGAGAATAGCGGGAAAATTATGAAAGAATTTGTGGGACTTCGATCAAAAATGTATTAATTCAAAACGGTTGACATGGGGGAAGTAAAGAAATCTAAAGGAGTTAAAAAATCATGTATACAAAATTTATCAATAATAGACTACAAAAGGTCATTATTTGAAAGAAAAATAATTTCTGATACAATGCATACATTTAGATCGAAGTTTCACCAGTTGTATACACAGAAATTACATACAGTTGTTTTGAGTTATGCGGATGATAAGAGAATTATTGCTTCTGACCAAATAAATACTTATGCGCGAGGATATTTTAGACTTCAAAGTGACTTTGATAACTTTTTTACAGAGATAGATGACGATATTTTCTTGAATATTGATAGTGAGTATATAGAATTTTTAAGAGATTTATCAGATGATGAATATTTAATGAATGTAGATGTTTAAGTTGTACATTTAATAATTTAAATACTTTCATATTTTCTAATTTTATTTAAAGTTTATATAAGTAGAGCTTCAAATGTATATATTTCTATTGAATAGAGTTAACTCCTTAAGATATTATTATAATATATTTTTTAATGAAAATGACACAGATATTTATGTTATCACAATGAAACAATAATAAATATATGTCTTTTATTATATAATAAATGTGTTTTATTTTTAAATATTTTTCCATTGTACATTTTTTATTTCGTAATCTAACTTTTTACGATTTCTAGTTAGTCGAGGAGAATATTGATATGGTAAAGTTGATTGCTTCAAATTTTTGTGATTTTCATCCTTTGACAATATTCTTATTTTTGGTGTTCCATTATTTGAAAAATGTTTAAGTCATTTAGCTGCTGAAGAGGCAGAAGTAGGATTAAGTTTTTGTAATGTTGTATCCATATCAATTTCATCATAATTTTCATTAGTATAAATTTCCTCAGGTAAATTTATATTAGATTATGTTCCAACACTACTTGACTCTGGTTGCATTGTTTGAGTTTCAATATGTTTCTTATATATTTTCCTAGTTTGTGTTTCATTATCACGTACTCAATTTAGAACTTTTAGTTTGATGAGAAGATGATATTTGGCTTCCAATTAAATTTTTGGCTAATTCTTGTTTAATATAATACCATTTATTAATATCTTTTAGTGTGTGTGAACTGTATATTGGTATTAGTTTTCGATGTAGAAAATTGGAATCAGAATATTTAATTTTAAATTTATCGTAAGTTGATGGATTAAGAACTATTAATTTGGATAAATTATTTGACATTTTCTAAAATTTTTCCAATAACTCCACTTAAAACGGATGAAATAATAATAATTGGTAGAAATCCTCCTTTTTGAATTAGATGTTTCCTCTTTTGTTTCATTGAGGTTTCTGGTGAACAAACTTTTCTAATTGTATTTTTATATGGTTTTATTTTGTCAAAAACTGCTTTATTGATTTTATGGTTCTCATTAATTATATTAAAAAGTATTTCATTTATTGTTTTAATAACAACATCATCAACATGTTTCAGTATTGCATTTCGTAATTTAGGATCTGCTTTCTTAAGAACGTAAAGAATATGTTTGTTCTCCTTCAACAGTTTTAGGTTCGAGGTCATTGTTTATATTTGCAAATATTAAATAGTGATTTTTATTGAAAATATCCGTGCTAAATCTTAATGCGTTGTGTATTTGTTGAGTGAGATCAATTAATAAATAACCATGAGCCTGCTGCGTACAGTTATTATATACATCAACCAGAGCTTTTGAGTTTTCTGGGTATACTTGGCGAGCTAAATATTGAAATTGTAACTTATCCCTAGGATTTTTAAACATAACTATATATTTAGAGTTTAAAGAAATATCTCTGGAATAAGCACCTTTATGAAAAATGTTTTGTGTTACTAAAATCACAGCTAAATTTCTATGATGAGATCCCTTAGTAAAAAGTTCACACACTTTTTTATTAGATGATTCAAGCATTAAATCATCCAATATTATTAAAACCGATTCATTTTCTGCAGTAGCAAAATCCTCTGGAATACCATGTATAAACTCTACATTGTTAATTCTCGGAAGAGAATTTTTTTCTGCAAAACACCAAATAACACGATCTATGTTTTTAGATATTAAATGTTGATTTTTTATCAAATTCATAATAAATGTGGATTTCCCACAACCAGAGGGACCACAAATCATCATAGTGAATGGATATATAAACTGTTGAAACATGTTTACACTTTAGTACACGACATTTAAATGAAGTGAAGCATTAACATTCTATAAATATAAATATGAGTAAAAGAATTCTTATTGATGAACTACATCGTCAAGCGAGAAAGAGCTTTCAGCGCCGACGATTTATTCAAAAGGGTATTTTAGATACAAGGCAGATTGACTTAGTGGAAATGATACCGTATGCAAAATTTAATAGAGGTTTTAAATATATGCTTACTGTAATTGATGTATTTTCAAAGTATGCATACGCATTACCACTAAAAACTAAAACAGGAATAGAAATTTCGAAAGCATTAAAACGTATTATAAAATTAAACAAAGGAAAATCTCCCAAAAATATCCATTCTGATCAAGGGAAAGAATTTTATAATATCTATTTTAAAACTCTTATGAAAGAATATGAAATTAACCATTACAACACTTTTTCAAGTATGAAGGCATCAATAGTTGAACGTTTTAATAGAACTTTAAAAAATAAAATGTGGAAACAATTTAGTATGCAGGGAAATTATAAATGGATAGATATATTAAATAAATTGTTGAAAGAATATAATTCTTCATATCATCGTTCTATAAAAACAGCACCCAATTCTGTTAATAAGAAAAATGAACAGAAACTTCTTAATACTGTATACAGTAATTTGAAGGTTTTCAAAGGAGGAAAATATAAATTAAATGATTTAGTTCGCATTAGTAAATATAAAAATCAATTTGAGAAAGGATATACACCAAATTGGTCTACAGAGGTTTTTAAGATAAACAAAATTTACGTAACCAATCCTATAACATATCAACTTGCAGATTTTAATGGAAATATAATTAAAGGTGGATTTTATGAAGAAGAATTGTTAAAAACAAAAGCCCCAAACATTTTTTTGGTAGAAAAAATTTTAAAGCGAAAAGGAGAAAAGCTATTGGTAAAATGGCTTGGTTTCGGAAAAGAATATAATTCATGGATTCATCAGAACGATATTAGTAAATAATATATGTACAACAAACAACATACTATATTGATCATTCTTTTTAAAGATGGCTTCAAGTATACAAGAAGAAAATATTTATGTTACTTTATTAAGTAATAATTCAATGGATATTTATAAAAATACTCCAAACACTTTTACAAATTTGCTAACACAATCTCTAAATTTGGATGATCACTGGGTAGTTGGATTATCAGATATTTAATTTTCATTACTGGAAAGAAATAATCAAAACATTGCCAAACGTAGAAAACGAAATACAATTTCAAATGTCGACACACAAGCACACATGGAAAAACAAAAATATCAAAGCATAGTGCAAATAATGAATATGAAGACATTAAGTTAAAATTTCACGAACTTTTAGAAAGCTCTAATGATTTTATGATAACAAACCCCAATCTGAATAATAAAACAAAACTTTTGAATAAATTAAGTGATACTCCAAAAAGTAATGTATCCACAGAAAAAAAAGATTTAAGTGATAAAAAAAATCAGATCCTTTAAATAAGTTAAAGAATGATACCTCACAAACAAATTTAGCAATAGAAAAGAAAGACAACGAATTTGATTCTTATACTAGTAGAAATGAATCAGAAAATGTTGAAAAGGATTCCATTTTAATATCAACAAACCACATTCTGCACAAATCTTTAACCAAATTTTCAGAAAATATGACAAATTATTTTACTAAAGTCTTTTCACCAGATATAAATGAAATTGTATTTATTTACACTGATATAATTAAACCACGACATGTAGGTAATAAAAAAACTAAATGTTTGAAAATATTTTCAATATCCACATTGAAAAATTATATTCATTTTAATAGAATTGAATATTTTCCTATTGAATCTTATAACATTAATAATATATCTATAATGATTCGAAATGATGAAGGAGGAATAATAAGTTTGAATGAATTCATACCAGTTTATTGTACTCTACACTTTAAAAAATATATAAAATAAATGTTTAGTAAAATTTTAAATCATTTTTGTAATAACCATGGATGTGATGTATACAAATTATTATAATAATCAGTCTGGAAATAATGTTCAAAATATTGGTGAAATATATCATACACCAAGGTTTGTGCAATATGGACTTGGTATTGGATCACTGTTTTCATCTTTGTTTTCACACCTGAAACCGTTCTTGAAAACAGGATTAAATTATTTTAAAAAATAAGTGATTAGACATTGGAAAAGAAATTTTTGAGGAAATCGGAACAAAACCTGTGAAAGATATTCTATTTAATCAAGGGAGAAAAATTATGAATAATATCAAAGAAGCTACTATTGAAAAAATAAAAACAATGCAGAAAGGTAAAGGGAAGCATATAAAACTTAAACGCTTAAAACAAAAACCGCATAATAAATCCAAACGTTGTGGAGGAAAGAACTTTAACGATATTTTTGGAAATTTAAAATGTCGGGATTTATAGAATGTATGAAAAGTGAATTGGATTTATTTGAATCTCCCCCAATTCAAACTAGTGTAATTAAAACAGAAGAAATATGTTATAATCCAATTGCTTCATTAGACAACTCTAGTACAATTGAATTTGTATCATTGGGGAATGGTGAAACATATAGAGATCTTAATAGTATTTATCTTAGACTAGTGCTTGAATTCAAAGGACCTGGAGGCGTTGTTAATAACTTGTTGCATTCCATATTTAGGAATTGTACAGTTCATTTCAATAATAAAAGTGTATCTCAACCTGACAACAACTATCACTATAGAGCATATATGGAAACATTACTCAATTATGGAAATGATGCTAGATCTACCCATCTTGAATCGTGTGGTTGGGCTACTGATGTGAATAAAATTAATTCATTAATCGATAAAGAAAAATCCCGGTTTAGATAAAAGAAAAAAATTATTTAAGGATGGGAAAAAGGTGGAGCTTTTCGGAAAACTTCATGTAGATGTATTTAATCAACAAAAGTAATTGCTTAATAATGTTGATCTTAAGGCCACATTAAATTTGGAGAAACCAGAATTTTATATTTTAGAAAGTGGGGATAAAAATGAATCTTATCTAAGAATACATGAAGCTAATTTATATATAAATCATCTTACTATCAATAGTAGTATATTAATGGCACATCATAATGTATTACAAAGCAAAAATGCAGTTTATCCATATAAGAGAGTAGAAATTAAGACCTTCACTATACATCCAGGAAACCATTCATTATCTCTAGATAATGTTATACTTGGACAATTACCAAATTTCTTAATTTTTGGAATGGTGTCGAACAAAGCTTATACTGGAGATAGAAAAGAAAATCCATACAACTTTCAACATTTTAATTTACAAAGATTTAATTTGGTTGTTAATGGAGTACAATTTCCAGCACAGCCAATAGAATTTAACTACAACAATGGAGGAATATTAAGCACTCGTGGTTATCAAACCCTATTTAAAGGTACCGGAATCCATCATTTTGATAAAGGTCATCAAATTACATAGGAACTTTTTGATAGCGGATTTTTTTTACTAGCTTTTGATTTAACACCAGATCACAATAATAATTCTAATTGTGTAAATTTAATAAATCAAGGAACTATTCGAATAAAAGGACGTTTCGGGAAACCCATAACAGAGGCAATTACCTGCTTAGTATATTGTGAATTTGACAGTATAATAGAAATTGATAAGTCTCGCACTATAATTCAAACGCTATGAACTCAATAAATATTATAAATACTTTAAATTCAAATAATTATACAAAATATAAATTTAAAGGAGTTTTTGCGAGCAATAAATTACCCAAGACACCTGTTACAAAACCATCATTTTACATAGCCAACACTGATCCATCTTATAAGCCTGGACAGCATTGGGTCGCTTTTTATTTCCCTGAAAATAAACCAGCAGAATTTTTTTTCTCTGCAGGTCAACCTCCAATAACCGAAATTCTAAAACATTTGTCTACAATAAAATGCGAATTCAAAGTGAATCATCAATATTTTGTGGTGTTTATTGTTGCATTTTTATTTATTTAAGATGTAAAAATTTTACTTTTAATAAAATTTTAAATATTTTTAATTATTTTAATTTACATGAAAATGATATGTTAGTTTTAAGTTTATTTAAATACTTTTATTTGTTTTTATAGAAAATAAAAATAAATAAATAAATAAATAAGAAAAATATATATTATTTTCTTTTTATTCCAAGTTCTTTTTCCACATTTAGTAAAACTTCCAGGAGAATTTTATCACGACCATCATGCAATGCGAGGAATAGTGGAATGTCTATAGGCGGCAGTATTAAGATTTCTTGAATTTCAATTTGACCCTTGTTTGAAATATAATTTGATTCAATTTTAGTGTTGTTGGATGTATTCATTATTATGTTGTTCTTGATAGATAGTCTATTATTTACTAAAATTATTTCTAAAATTCAAAATTCATAAGACCCTTACCAAGTTCAAAATTGCAAGAAGTTATTGTAAAAAAAAAAAAACAAAAATTTTTTTAAAGTTGTATTATTTTTTATTTATTATTATTTTTTTAAATTAACATATTTGAAATTAAAAATATTTTCCCTATTTACTTATTTTAGACGTTTAGATAATAAATAATATCTTTTTATAAAATCCTCTATTTTGTTTATAAGTTGTCTATGCTTTCTACAGTTACAAGTATCAGGACCAACGTTTGCTTTATCATCCGACCATGAACAGTTTTTGAAGTGTAATCCATATTTAGATGATATAGGTTCTTCATTATAATTCCCAGTTTTATTAATAAGTGCCAAATACTCTTCCAGTGTTTTTTGATGTTCAACAAAAATTAAACCATCAAAATTTTGAAGAAATTTTTGAATTTTTATATGTAACATGTTTATTATAAAGCTTTCTTTTTACAATTAGTTAGTTTTTAAAAATCATGATACTTATATACTAATTAACAAATTTTCTTTATTAAGAATTTCTTGGAATTTTACTATTTTCCCAACTGAAATATGGTTGAGAATTTGGGATGAAAAACTCTCCCACTTCGTCTTCTCCAGCGGAGTTTTCGCTGACTACCTCTTCCAATTCCAAAACATATAAACCATTATCTAACTTCCTTCTTAAAGTAAACTGTTCATTATTAACTCCATCTATTACTTTATCTTCCAAATTATTATATCGTTTGGGAAGATATAACATTCCCTCTTCAAGCTCTGCCATCACCACATTTCCATATTTATTCTTATGGCGGAACATACTTAATACCTTATATGGCTTTGATGGTAGTAAATCCTTTGCTGCTAGATATGGTCTTGTTTTTAATTTATTGAAAGCCGCAACAATATCAGCATTTGTAATCTTATTTGATTCCATTTTTGTTCCGCCTTTTAAAAAGTTTATTAACTGATTGAAATAATTTTACTTCAGACAATTATATTTATATCTAATATAATTTATCTCCAAAGAAGAGTAATTTGGGTATATCTCTTAATATTTCAAATTGAGAAAATATTATAAATACATAAATATTGAGCCATAAATAAATTTTAAACATATTCTTGATATGAAAAAATGTTTAATGTGAATAAAAAATACTCCCCTTAATTTGTTATTAGAATATTTAATATTAATCATGACCATACTCAACAACATAAAATATATCTTCATTAATGTCAAAGAACCTTACACAAAGTTATTTTTTTCCATATAAACAAAACAATTCTCAAGTTTCCACTTTACAAAAACAAAAATAACCATATAACAATATGTAGATGAATAAACCAAAAATACTCAAACGCTATTTATACAAGTCATAAGTTTTTAATTTCATCACAATTAAAAGTGCAAAAAAAAAAAAAATTAATAAATAAATAAATAAAAATTGTCTCTCCTGTTAAATTGTTTGTATGTACTTTTAACATAAATACATACATACATACATATATACATACATACATTGGTTTTCAATTTCATAAAATGCAAAACAATTTTTCCTCCTATTAATGCATTTCATAAAATGCAAAACAATTTTTCCTCCTATTAATGCACTCACAAGAAGAAATTACAAAAACAAATTCATTGGTTTTCAATTTCATACAAACAATTTCCTCTTCAAAATTCCTCTTACTCCTCATTAAAAACAAAAACAACTATTGCCTTCCCATTTCCCTACTACTCCCTTGTGTATTCGAACCAAATAGGTCTGCAAAAATGTTTTGATTATGGAGTGGTGTTAAGCCATATATCTTCAAATGAGTTTTTACACTTTGATAAAGGATAAGCTTAATGGAATTGGAATACATATTTTTAAAATTTCTTTCGCTATTTAGAAATAAATAAAACAAAAGGCCCAATTTGGAGTTTTTGGAGAAAATACAAATTTTTTAATTGTAATAACATATTTGTTTATAAAGATATCTTAATAAAATTTGCATGAAATGTGGACCTTATTAATATAAATAAAAGCGCGTTAACCAAATTTCAATCACGGGTAGGGTTTTTCTGAATTCCCAAAAAAACTAATGAAAATTCCCAAAAAATGGGATTTTTTACATGTTTGGCTATAGAATCCACATTTTTCCGAAGTTCCGTCTTCGTCTGTCTACAGAATATGGATGATTCAATATTATCAAAAACCGATATAAAATTGTGGGCTAAAGAAACTACAATAATCCCTTCAAATTACGTTGGATTTATTTCACTTATAGCCATTTTTCCCTAACCACAAATTTGTTTATAAAGAATCGTCAAAATAAAATTTGTGCTTTAATACCAAATTGTTTTATTAACAATAATACCGGTGAATTTTCCATCCTTGTAATGAATATTAGAAAACATGATATAAAGTTCGAAATGAATGAAAAAAATAACTGGCGGTAAAATTTGTGTTGAACAAGTAAGGACATGAGTACAAAATTAGTGTTTACAACTACAACCAAAGAAAAAAGCCTTGACTTTAAAGAAATACAAAAAAAAAAAAAATATGTAAAGGAGGAATAGAAAAACTCAAGAAAATTGAAAATGAGAATATTTCGTGTTTTTCTTATAATTTGAGTGATTTGTGAACATTAAGATATGTTAAGTTTAAAATAGAGTTGTTAAGTAAAGAACCAATTACTTTTCGTCCGCATCGTTTGAGTCATTCTGAAAGAGCATATATATGAAAGGAAATTGAGACAATGAAAAGTGCTGGAATAATTTATGATTCTGAGTCAAACTACTCAAGTCCTATTCTACATATAAACAAAAAGAATGATGAAAAACAAATTTGCATTGACTACAGGGCATTAAATAAAGAAAATCCTTTACGGCAGTAGATATGAAAGGTGGATACCATCAAATACCTGTAAGTAAAGAGTCGAAACATCTTACGGCATTCATAACACCTAATGGACACTGCGAGTTTTTACATATGCTATTTGGAGTTTGTAATGGCCCAGTAGTTTTTCAGCAGCCCATTGCCCATTGCGTTTTACGATTGCTCTAGCATACTTTGATGATATTTAATGGTGATTTTAAAAGTGTAGATTCCATAAATTCAATTTGCGTGAATTACAAATTGCATTAGTCATCAGTACCGGATTATAAAGCAAGAAAATTCATTAAAAAAGTTCGTACGTACAACAGAAATTGGCCCTGGCTAACGTTGCACCTTAAAGAAAGCTGAGTACCAAGAATGGAAAAAATGCTTTATAAATGGTTTGTAAAACAAGGGAAAAAATGTTCCAATATCAGCAGCAATTTTACGATCAAGAGCCAGTAATTTGTATTTCAAAATTCATTAAACCAATTCAAGTCTCAATGTCAGTGAAGAATGGTTGAAGAAATTTAAGCGAGAAATTGTCTTTGAAACCTCATCTTATTGATATATTTGTGAAAGAGTTTAAGGATTACGTTGATGAGCATGAGTTGACTATTCACCAAATCTACAATGCCGACGAATCCGGCTTATATTATAGGATGCTTGCAAATCATACAATTGTCACATGTAATGAGAACATATATAATATAAGTTAAATATCCATATTTCTATTTTTGTTCATAAATTGTGCCACAATTATAAAGCAACACCTATTATGGTCGATAAAATATGACAAACATTAAATATGCTTAAAATGATGAATGCAATATTTCCTTTTCTGCTAATATAAAAAATATATCAATCTTCTTATGCATGCAAAATTTCAGTGTTAAAAATAATTTAGAAAAAAATATTTTTCATGTTTGATTCAAGTATATTTTAAAGTTTTTGAAAAACGTTTGAAAATATTTTCGAAACAGTTATTTGTTAACGAATCATCTTTTTGTTGGAAAAAGGCATAGTTTAAATTTGAAAAGAAATTCAAGCCTATTTTCACAGCATGTACTTGAAATTTTAAATAGTTTTCAAATGACTAACGAATATTTAATTTCAAATATTTAATACAAATGTAGTCTACCTGTCTGTAATGCACACTTCATTCTAATGCAAACAATCATTGTATTAAACTCAAACACTAAGCTCTATGTTGTCTCATAAATTACGAAAGTCTTAAGAAAAAATATAAAAAATAAACATACTAATTACATTAATCAATAGTTTAATACAATAATTTATCTTAAACATTCAATATAGGATTAAATTATTATGTATCATATTAACAAGTATAAACAAATTTATTAGTAAACGAATATTCATTCTTTTGCTTATTTTGTTACTTTGAAATAATTTCCTTAAAGCTAAACTTATCTATTTATCACTTATCTGTTTGATAATATATGCTAAAAAGGTTTTCTCCGCCTAAGTGACCTTCACCTTAACCTAAAGTACAAACTAAACAACATGTTTTCAACAATCCAAAACAAACCTTATTATATTGACTTAGAAAGAATGAAATATGTTTATTCAGCTTATTATTTAAAAACTTTTCCCTATTGTCTCCTAATAATCAACATTTCATAAAAAACATTGCATTAAAGAAATTAAAAATACAATAACAACAAACATACGTATTATATATTTCATACAAATGTAGTCTATCTGTCTGTAATGCACACAATGATTACATTATTCTTAAAAATCAAGCTCTATATTGTCCCATTAATTATGAATTCTGTCCGTTTAAAAAAACAAACAGACAAACAAACAAACATACTAATTACTCCAATCTGTTCTAAATCGTCATTTTTCGAATATCGAAATTTGACATAGCTTCCTCAAAGATTCCCGATCTACTGCGAATCGAAAATCTTTGCCCTGGGTTTCTTTACAAGTCAATGAGGAGACAAGCTTCCATTGACTTGTATTGATCCCCATGTTCTGCCCCTCCAATATTATTATTATGACTTCCACCGGCTTAATGGGTGGCGGAATCAACACTGTGACTATTGGTCGTAACGGCAATTCCGGTATAATCTTCAGTTGCCCGGGTAGAGGCTGCTACTCCTGCCAATCGCTGCCTTCGGGAACTCAGAGGTTCCTTTATTACCGCAACCAACAGTTTTGACACCCTTTGTTCAGTCTCCTGGCCTGTGCCTTGTGTGAAAGATTTCGTATCTTCGTATCGGCTATCTTCAATCATTTCCGTACTGATTCTCCCATCTGAATCAGCAATGACTGCTGCTTGAAGAATATCCGACTTGGACGAATCTTTCGCCTTTTTGGACGTTGAAGGTTTATCATCACTAGATACTGCCCGCTTTACTACTCCCTTATGAGAGCTTTTAAACGAGCTACTTGGTGCTTTACCAACCTTCTTCGCTGATCATTACTCTTTTAATGACTCCCTTGACGTACTTCCAAAGTTCTGGTAGACACGGACTCTTTGCCCTTCCGAGCAATTACCAGACCTTCGTCTTCCTCTACTTTAAAACCTTTGGGATAAGACATTCCCAAGATGTCACCAATGGAGACATAGGTTCGTTCGAACCTGTATATGTTCTTCCGGTGTTTCCTGCGAACATGTCTATCTCGTCCGTCTGTCAGCGATAGGTCCTTCTTAGCCAACTTGTTAAGTGCGGTTATGGAGGCTAGTAGTAGAACTAAATTTATCCAATAAATTAAAAAAAAAAACTAAAATTTCGATGTTTAGTGTTATTTTGTAAAAGAAAATAATAATATTTGAACTTAAATAAAATATATATAAAGTTATCATTATGAAATTTTAGTATAATATGAAAAAGTCCTAAAAATAAGAACATAAATAGATTCCCACCTTTTTATTTGAAAGCACCCAAAATCCCAGTTTAGTGAAAAAATTCTGATAGGGATAGCGGGGAGACTGTTACCCCAAATGCCCTCGGATCTTCTTTACATGCATCTACGTTGAGCATTTTTTTAGAAGCATGAACAAAATGTATGGTCCAGAGGAAAATAATAGATTTTAAAGTGAAAAAATGTCACCACCTTTTTAAGAAAAATCGCAAAAAGTAGCAGTTTTTTTAAAATTTTCTAATTCGAAATAACAACCTTTTGTCGGAACCATATAGGTATGCATATGTTTCTTGCATGAAAATTATTTAGAATTTTGCACAGAATCAATAGAATATTTTAGAAAAATTTTAGGACGCGCAAAGTTAAAAATTAAAAAAAAAACGTCAAAAAATGGGTCAAAATTTTACTTCGGTCTAAATATCTCTAAGTTTTTTTTTGTAGAGGATTATAAGGACCATCTATACGTAAAATTTGTTTACAACCAAATCTAGATGAAATTTGGTGGTTTTCAGAAAAAAAAATTCATATCCGAAGTGACCAATTTCTAATGTCCATTCCCAGTCCCCCAGACCCGGTAAGAACCTGTGCTCCTCCAAATGAATTGGAATACACCTTAACATTGGCCCTGCGAAATTTTATTCAAATAAATCCAGTAGTACTAAAGTTACAGAATTATTAAAAAAAATCGTTTTGGGACCACTGTGCGCTGTGTGGCGGCACACCGATTCGAGCCCACGTCCTTCTTACTTATCTTATGTTTTATAGTTCTGCACGCTTATCAATCAGCCACATATTGCTATTGCGCGCGTGTTTCTAATTGCGCATTTGACAAGCATGCTAAAAATCGACCCTCAACTGTTACTTGGTGAATGTAGTGGTCGCAACTGGTTTTCAACTGGGACTCTGGTGAGGGTTAGGTGCCAATTGGTACTCAACTGGCGCTTTGTAACTGAGAAGAGACAAATCTTATTGCACAAATTGGTACAAATATACCGCAGTGTTATTTCAAATCAAAATCTAAATAAACACAGGAAAGAATAATACGTACAACATGACGTAAATAAATTGATGATAGTTTTACAACATTAAGTAATTTTATTTATTTTTTGTAAATTATTTGTATTAATGTAGGTATGTATTATTGAAAATACGTACATATTTAATTTTAAAATTTAAAACATAACTTAAAATACATGTTTTTTTCTTTTTATTTCAAATAAAATTATATTAGCTCTTTTCCTGTACTTGTCAGACTTGTAAGTTTTAGTCAGAATTCTCAGGAATATATTTTGTTGCTTTTCTGACTAATTCTGGCTAAAATCTGTAAATTTATTAAGTACTGGAATAGAGCTATTATATACGCATAATGTGGTTGGATGTGTGTATATTAGAGCGGCCCCAAAATGAAAAGTCTCGATGTTCCCAGCTTAAATGAAAATTTATTTCGTTATAAGATACCGTTTCCCAAAAATTTGGTCCTGACATTATTCTTTCGTAAGCTGTATCAAAATGAAAAAATCCTTTTTATGAGTTTTTCGGATTTTTTTCCGATTTTTTTCAAATTTCTGCCAATGGAACAATATGAAAATTTGGTATCCCAAGAATGGACTTTGGAACGCGCATTTAATGACGTAATAAAAATTTGGGATTAGGTCCAAATGATATTTGATATTTGAATTTTTTACACATAAATATTTAAAAAAATAAGTCCAAAATAATATTACCGAAATGATTTTTTCCTTTGTTAAAAATCGAACTTGTTCGAACTTTATTCCATATATATCCTTTATATACAAATGTTTCTGTGAGATGGATTTAAATGAATTTAGTATCAAAATACGTGTATTTTTGTAATCTTTTTTATGAGCAAGGATTGCTGAAATACAATTTTTATTTATGAATGTAAAAACAAGTTCAAAAGAGAAAATAAAAATTTAATCACGCACAATTGCTGTGTGTGAACCATAGTATAAATCAGCCCATAGACACATACTGCATAAGCTTCTGCAATAAGCTTGTGTTAGTAAAATTGAGAGTTTGAGAATGTGTGTCATACAGATATTGCAGTATGAACTAAATTTTCATATTGTTCTTTTGATAGAAATATGAAAGGATAATGCCAGGATTAAAACTTAAAGAATCGGTATTTTAAAATGAAGTAAATTTTCATTTGAGCTGGGAACATCGATAACTTATTTTCTCTCCATACAAACGGGGCCACCTTGGTGTATATGTATTCATAGACATGTACTTAATAAATATGTATGTGTTTTGAAATATATGTATATGTCTGCGTTTATGTAATTGCGTAAACTTAGTTATTTATCGCATTTAATTGTGCTCTATTACAAAAAAATCCACAAGAATTCATTGGAAAACATTGCTATATAAGCATATGTGTACTATTATTATGTACTGTATGTATTCTATGTATGAATATTACCTTTTTTGTAATAGATTACATACATCTAAACTAAAACATATTTCCAAATACGATTCGTTTCATGGTTTGTGCCAATTTCACTCACATACAACGCTGAGCCATTTACGCAAACTGCAATGGAGTGTGGATTATTAAATTCACCCCAATGACCGATAATCGTTTCAGATCGCGGATCAATTGTGAAACCGCGCACTGGCAGCATTGATGTCGGACCATTAACAGCATAAACAATGTCTCCATATGCAGCAACTCCAAAGACCCTACCTAAATCAGGTTCCTGTATTGTCGCTGCCGGTTGTCCTTCACCTTGAGATGATTTCAGACCAGCCCTGTAAATGAAATGTGAAGGTAGTTGTAGGTAAATTTCGTAAATATTTTTGAATAATCTTTACTTGGGACAGACAACTCGCATATTTTCCCGATCGGCTATACATAGTAGATCCAAGTGTTCCAGTAATGTGATGGCATGTGGCACTTGCAGCGAAAGAAACTCTGAAAAAGGATGTTTAACATACCAGAGTTAATAAACGTTAGCAACTCTTACCAGGTGGCTGTGGAATAACTCGCAAAAGTCGACCTGCAGCATTAAATTTTAAAATTCTCTGGTTGCAGTATCCATCAGCTATAAAAAACTAAAAGTAAAATGATTTCGAATTAATTACTTATTTTTATTTTAAATTTGTGTGAAGCTTTGCATTACGCAAATTTTTATTGATGTGAGTGTTCAAAAATAAGTAAAATCTTAAAAATCAGTCATTGGTTGCATGTCGGTAATTAGTTCAGAGTATAGTATAAAATTTAGTCTGGGAATTACTGATTATCTTTGTCGATCAATACTTCGAATATAACACATTGCTCCTAAATATTAGTTTAGTCACATAATTCTTAAAGTACACAAAGTATTAATATTTTTCAAAAATAAAATATTATATTTGCGTTCACAAACAGTAATTTTTCTTGCAACGTTTTGAGTTTTTCGCGAAAGAGGAAAATTGAATTTAAAGAGATAAAACTTGTCAGTACTCAATGTTGCCAGATTTGAAGATTTATCGTCATTTTGACGATTTTAGGTCTAAAAATGGCCAGTTCACTATTTGACGGCTTTTGTCTCAAATTTGACGATTTTTTATAAAAGGAGATTCAGAACAATAAGGTAAATAACTTATTTTTTGTTGAAAGTCATACAAAATTACATATTCATTTTTATGTATCAGACTTAATATATAGCATACTACTTGACTTTCATAGTATGCCGACAATATAAAATTATTGTAATTTTTTATTAATTTCTTTTCAATTTAAAATTTAATTTTTCATCAAAAAAAAAAAAAAAAACATAGAAAATATTAATTAACATAGAAAAACACCTAATTTTTCATGTTGACGATTTTTCGACGATTTCAAATAGTCGATATTTTTATCTTAACTTGATATACCATTCCTCTGTTCCTCGAAATTAGTTTTGCTTTACCTCAGGTCTGCAACTGAGATTAACGCTGATATATAAGGGGTACATGTGTTCTAATAAATCATATAAGATATCATTATTTTCAATCAGTCACAGAGTAAACATGTCCTTTTTATTTAATCAATTCGCAATTTTTTAGCACAATTTTTATAAAAATATTTTTTAACATGTAAAACAAATACTAAAAAGAAACAATATTACAAAAAAAAAAACAAACTTTCGTATATGTTTATTTTTTGACACTTCATCTTATAAGATAGTTGTGTAGAGAAATCGCAACCCAACAGTCTCATAATACATCAGAGAGCGAATTTTGCACTCTCTGACAAAAAAAATCTTACATATTATGTTACGTCTAGACGGGCTGTTAAAATACTAATATTTGAATCTACTCGTGAAATAATTCTCTCAGAGATTTAATTTGACATTCTCTGACGCAAAAATCTTGCATGTTACGTCTAGACGGGCTGTTACTCTTTCGCACTACAAAACAAAAACACAGGGTTCCCGAATTATTTTCGAGTCTTATTCCCAAATAGCAAAATTTCATCTCCAAAATTTCATCTCCTATATGTTTTGAAAAAATTGAGATCAAATAGAAATCATTTTAAGATTTCTTTCTATTCTTATATTTATTTTCCTTTCTTTCTACATTTGTGCCTTATTCAACTAGGGATCTTCTCTTTCTTCGTTTTATTAACTTTCCCTGGTATTTATAAAGGGATCACAATGGACCGGATGGTCTTTGGATGGATGCGTGAATACGCCGCCCTTTTTAACCTAACCTAACCTTGTAACAATAAACTATTTAATTAAATAATTTACGTCGTTTTTATAGTTAATGCAATTACAGATCATTAATTTTTTTTTCAAAGGTATCAAGGAATAATAAATCAAGTTCCACTGCTTTAATTATTTGATATTATAATATATAATTATTGAATTCTAAATTCCTTCTAATTGTAGTAACAATAATAGAGTATCAATCGCTCAAACATTACACTCTCAGACAGTTCGTCCAATAACAATGTTGTTGCACAGATTGGAACTAATCTTTTAAATTTATGGTATAGTATTCAGTATAACAGTTATTTATTATTTATCTTGCTTTTAAAGTTTTTTAGACCTTGAGAAGTTTAGAAGATTTTTAATCCGAAAATAAGATTTTTGAAAAGTAGTTATTATGTAATTTTTGCTCGAATTAAAATTATTTCCTTAACAAAAATACAGCTCTGAGTAAATAAATATAACTCACATCGTTTTTAATTTTTACTTTTGGCCATAACGTACATTTTGTTGATCAATTGATTTTTGGACAATATTTCACTTTAAGTAGCATTTTAAATTTAAAAAAAGTCCATTGTTTTCTTAGTCCACAAAAAAGAGAAATGAAAAGGAGTCCATAGGATTTTTTCGATAATGAAATGAAAAACCAACCTTCATTAAGAAAAAAGTCAATCTGAGTATAGAAAATATGTGAAAAGTGAAAAAGGAAAACATTTATAAATATTTTTATGGAAAATGTGATAAAAAAGAATAAATTTTTATGTAAAGCCTTGTTCAGACGGAGCGAAAATACGAAATTTCATGCCGAAATTACGAATGAAATCTAGAGTGTTCATACTGGCTAGATGACATTTGATATAATTTCTTGATACTTATTGTTTACATTTTAAATTGTTATAGGGGTAAATAAAGTATTTTGAAATGGAAACAAATAAGAAAAAATTACTTACTAAATTGGAAATTATTAATGAAAAACTTGCTAATAAGAAATTGTTATTTCAACAATTAAAAACTTTTAGACATGCAAAGGTAAAAAGGATACGTTTCATTTTGCAAAATCACTTTAATAATTAATTTTAAGATTTGTATTTAAATTTAAGATCAGCTGTCAATTGTTTTTTTTTCTCCTCACGATTGAAACATGCGGTACATAGTTGAAAAAAAGGTCGGCGTGAACTTAACAAAGTAAGATAACAAAGTAAAAGTGCTGCCAAGTTAACAGTCGCAACTTTGTTAACAAACTAATCATGAAAGATAACAAACTAATGGACCCTAGGTCGAATTGGGAGATTTGTTTTGGACCGGACCACTTGGAGTTGATAGAGAAGAGTCTCAGCTTCATTTTGATATATATTTTATTCACCGCTATAGTTTTTGGTAGAACAAAAATTTCAAAAAAAGATTTTTCATATTTCACTCTAAGGGACATTTTGGACCCTAGGTCGAACTGAGTGACTTGCTCCTGGACCGGACCACTTGGAGGTGATAGAGGAAGGTCTCAGCTTCATTTTGATATACATTTTATTCACCGCTATAGTTTTTGGTAGAACAAAGTTTTCAAAAAAAGATTTTTTCATATATCCCTCTAGAGGACATTTTGGACCCTAGGTCGAACTGAGTGATTTGTTCCTGGACCGGACCACTTGGAGGTTATAGTGGAAGATCTCAGCTTCATTTTGATGTACATTTTATTCACCGCTATAGTTTTTGGTAGAACAAAGTTTTCAAAAAAAGATTTTTTCATATATCCCTCTAGAGGACTTTTTGGACATTTTGGACCCCATGTCGAACTGAGTGATTTGTTCCTGGACCGGACCACTTGGAGGTTATAGTGGAAGGTCTCAGCTTCATTTTGATGTACATTTTATTCACCGCTATAGTTTTTGGTAGAACAAAGTTTTCAAAAAAAGATTTTTTCATATATCCCTCTAGAGGACATTTTGGACATTTTGGACCCCATGTCGAACTGAGTGATTTTTTCCTAGACCGGACCACTTGGAGGTTATAGTGGAAGGTCTCAGCTTCATTCTGATATACATTTTATTTACCGCTATAGTTTTTGGTAGAACAAAGTTTTCAAAAAAAGATTTTTTCATATATCCCTCTAGAGGACATTTTGGACTCTAGGTCGAACTGAGTGATTTGTTCCTGGACCGGACCACTTGGAGGTGATAGTGGAAGGTCTCAGCTTCATTTTGATATCCATTTCATTTACCGCTATAGTTTTTCGTAGAACAAAGTTTTCAAAAAAAGATTTTTTCATATTTCATTTACCGCTATAGTTTTTGGTAGAACAAAGTATTGAAAAAAACAATGATGTTGGTGCCCGGACTGCAACGTACCAGCCTCTGAAAGAAATGTAAATAATCTGGCAGCCCAGAAATAAATATATTAACAGTTTAAAAACTTGGCACACCTTTTATACTAACATGGCCACCAAGACGAATTTTTACAAGGTGGTTTCGATTAGACATGTAGCCTTCAGTTTTCTGAAGTGTCAAACTGCACATATAAAAAACTTTTGGAACGAACCTTTTTAAATCTGGCTTGGTAACCGTCAAATTTTATTTTCCATCAATGAAACAGCAGGTAAGTGTTTTTTTAATTGATTAAAAATAAGATTTTTAAGTGATAATAATAATTTATATAGTTAATATGTGTGAGTTTAAATTGTGATTTAAAAAAATAGTGATTTTTTCTTTTTTCAAAAAAAAATTTTGTGTATGGTAATAGAGCTGCCGCGTAATTAAAAATAATTCTGAAAATGGGATTTTTTAAATTCCCAAATAAAAAAAATTATTTTGTAATTTTGCAGAAATAAATATTCTTTTTATTTTTATTTTGTTCTATCGCCATATCGAAAAATTATCGCGCAAAAGCAAAATAAAACTATCGCGAAAAGGAACTCGGTACAAAAAAGAAAACTATCGACATATCAAAAAAGTATCGCCATATTGAAAAAAATATTAAGAAAAACTATCGTTTTATCGGTAATATATGAAATTACAAACGGATCGACAAAATTATATAAAATTTAGAAAAAAATCAAAACATGAAATTTAAAATGAATTTTTATTTTTTATTTTTTTATTATATATTTATTAATACGCGCAGAAAGCTCAAGCGAAGGAAGACCACTATCAATGGAAGGAAGGCTCAATAGAAGGAAGACTAAGCTTAAGCAAAGGAAGGCCATTAGAAGGAAGACAAAAAACTTACACACTTGGAAAGAGGGTAATAAATGTAAATTTTCACTAATACCTTTTATTAACTTTAATAATAGAATTATTTTAATACTAAATATAAAAATATTTAATAATAATTTAAATGTATTTTGTAAATTAATATATAATATAAGAATATATTAAGAGTAATTTATAATTAGATAAATTAGTTTAACAAAATATTGATTTCAAAAAATTTTACAAATAAAAAATTTTCAACAATATATAATTTTTAAACTTTTCTAAATAATCGATAAATCGAACATTTATAGAGTCTATTCTATTATTAATTTCAGAAAATAATTCATCAAATTTAAATAGAAAAAGTTATCTTTTTGAATCGCATTACTATTATTTTTACGAATTTCTGAAACCTTCTTACTTGCCTTTGCTTCATGCATTATTTTAGGAATTGTTTTTTGTTTTTTTTTTTTTTGACTCAACTTCCCCCATTCTTCTTCGGGTTCTGTCTTAATATTCCCACTTGCTTGAGAATAACTGTGATCTTTTTCTATTACTTCAACACTTATATCCAGTGTGGAGTCTTGTTTTTTTCGCTTGGAGTTGAACAAATATAAGAATGCTCTTTAATTATTCTACTATTGTTATGCTTTTCATTTAACTCATTTTTGCTTAAAATAATTGTATTCTCTATTTCCTTATCAACTGATCCAAACATTTTATAATTATATCGTAACTCCTTTAAGGAACTTAGATAATCAATTCTCATTATTTTAACGAAAACATCTGGTCTTACAGATTTGTGCGGTAGTATAACATGTTTTTGCAAATAATAAGAAAATTCAATCGGGCCATTACTTATATGCTCCCCAGATGTATCAACATGAATGCCCATAACGTTTGTCCAAAGTACAATAAAAGGGCAATATTTATTTAACAAAAACGTACACATATCATCGTTGCGGTATTGATTTACGCAACGACCTGTTGTAACATTTTTCAATGCAGTTTTAATATCCTCATATATCGAAAGAAAAATTTTCCGAAAAGGACTATTAAGTGCAACTGATTCCAAAAAGTCGATTTTTTCATAATCGTAAATCGTATATTCCTTACTTAAGTTTTCATCAGTAATTTCTATTATGCATTGATGTAATATTTCGAAACTTTGTTCAAATAAACAAGTTTTAAACGGCGACAGTAAAACAGTAAAAATATGCTTAAACCAACGTTCACACTCTTCCATACTGCTTAAACTAAATGCCGCTACTAAAGCATTCTTAAGCAAGGGTTTTAAAATAATGTTTTTACCTAATTTTAAATTTAAATCTTTGCAAATTATATTTATATAGTGACATTTACACCACTGCAAGATAACAAAATCAGGTTTGAGCTTTGAATTTAATTTAACATTATTTAGATACTTAGCACACACTATAAGGTATTCCAATAATGTTTGATTATTAAAACTTTTCAACACTGCGCCATATAATGCGGGACTTACATCAGTACAAACCCGTCTGCAATAAGGCCATTTGAACTGATATTTAATATTGCTCTCTTTCATGAACAATTTCAATTTGTCCAGAAAAGCACAAATTTCACTGAGTGTGTGGCGAGAAAGAATTGCTTCCGCAATTGTTAAAATTTTTTTATTTCTGAAATTTGTAAAACAATTTTATATGTCAAAATTCTCTTTTCAGCACATTTTACGTGTTTCATGCTTTCGCCAGATGCATCAATATGAAATGTATATTTTGAATCTTCAAGAAATTTTACATTACTGGAAAAAGTTTCAAACGTATGCTTTTCCCATGTATAAACTGTTAATGGAGAAGCAACTAGTTGTATATAATTTTTATACGGACCATCTTTCATCAAAATAAGAGCGTAAACTGGATCTGGATGATAATATTTATCATAATTACCTTCAGATTTACATTTTCTTAATGTTTCCAGCTTATGTATATTTTGAAGATTGCCTTTTTCGTAGCACTATTAAATGTGTCTACTTTTATTACCTTGCGTGTTTTCAGCAAGGTTTTTGCCATACTACAGATCCTTCGTCTATTTTTTAAATTATTTTGAAGCTTATTATATTTAGATTTTTTTCAAATAGCATTTAACGATTCAATAATAATTTCAAATAATTTAACATTTTTCGAAGAAATGATCTGCAAATCCTCTAAAAATGAGCAATTTAACAGTATGGTCTTTAAATCATTTGAACAATAACTAAACTTACGTCTTACTCTGATGATGAAATTTCGCCTCTAGATGTAACAAAAAAAAAAAAAAAAAAAAAAAAAAGTTTAAAAATTATATATTGTTAAAAATTTTTTATTTGTAAAATTTTTTGAAATCAATATTTTATTAAACTAATTTATCTAATTATAAATTATTCTTAATATATTCTTATATTATATATTAATTTACAAAATACTTTAAAATTATTATTAAATATTTTTATATTTAGTATTAAAATAATTCTATTATTAAAGTTAATAAAAGGTATTAGTGAAAATTTACATTTATTACCCTCTTTCCAAGTTTGTAAGTTTTTTGTCTTCCTTCTAATGGCCTTTCTTTGCTTAAGCTTAGTCTTCCTTCTATTGATAGTGGTCTTCCCTCGCTTGAGCTTTCTGCGCGTATTAATAAATATATAATAAAAAAATAAAAAATAAAAATTCATTTTAAATTTCATGTTTTGATTTTTTTCTAAATTTTATATAATTTTGTCGATCCGTTTGTAATTTCATATATTACCGATAAAACGATAGTTTTTCTTAATATTTTTTTCAATATGGCGATACTTTTTTGATATGTCGATAGTTTTCTTTTTTGTACCGAGTTCCTTTTCGCGATAGTTTTATTTTGCTTTTGCGCGATAATTTTTCGATATGGCGATAGAACAAAATAAAAATAAAAAGAATATTTATTTCTGCAAAATTACAAAATAATTTTTTTTATTTGGGAATTTAAAAAATCCCATTTTCAGAATTATTTTTAATTACGCGGCAGTTCTATTACCATACACAAAATTTTTTTTGAAAAAAGAAAAAATCACTATTTTTTTAAATCACAATTTAAACTCACACATATTAACTATATAAATTATTATTATCACTTAAAAATCTTATTTTTAATCAATTAAAAAAACACTTACCTGCTGTTTCATTGATGGAAAATAAAATTTGACGGTTACCAAGCCAGATTTAAAAAGGTTCGTTCCAAAAGTTTTTTATATGTGCAGTTTGACACTTCAGAAAACTGAAGGCTACATGTCTAATCGAAACCACCTTGTAAAAATCCGACTTGGTGGCCATGTTAGTATAAAAGGTGTGCCAAGTTTTTAAACTGTTTATATATTTATTTCTGGGCTGCCAGATTATTTACATTTATTTCAAAGGCTGGTACGTTGCAATCCGGGCACCACCATCATTGTTTTTTTCAATACTTTCTTCTACCAAAAACTATAGCGGTGAATAAAATGTATATCAAAATGATGCTGAGACCCTCCGCTATCACTTGCAAGTGGTCCGGTCCAGGAACAAATCACTCAGTTCGACCTAGGGTCCAAAATGTCCCTTAGAGTGAAATATGAAAAAATCTTTTTTTGAAAACTTTGTTCTACCAAAAACTATAGCGGTGAATAAAATATGTATCAAAATGAAGCTGAGACCTTCCACTATCACTTCCAAGTGGTCCGGTCCAGGAACAAATCACTCAGTTCGACCTAGGGTCCAAAATGTCCCTTAGAGTGAAATATGAAAAATCTTTTTTTGAAATTTTTGTTCTACCACAAACTATAGCGGTGAATAAAATGGATATCAAAATAAAGCTGAGACCTTCCACTATCACTTCCAAGTGGTCCGGTCCAGGGACAAATCACTCAGTTCGACCTAGGGTCCAAAATATCCCTTAGAGTGAAATATTAAAAAATCTTTTTTTGAAAACTTTGTTCTACCAAAAACTATAGCGGTGAATAAAATGGATATCAAAATGAAGCTGAGACCTTCCACTATAACCTCCAAGTGGTCCGGTCCAGGAACAAATAACTCACTTCGACCTAGGGTCCAAAATGTCCCTTAGAGTGAAATATGAAAAAATCTTTTTTTGAAAACTTTGTTCTACTAAAAACTATAGCGGTGAATAAAATATGTATCAAAATGAAGCTGAGACCTTCCACTATCACTTCCAAGTGGTCGGGTCCAGGAACAAATCACTCAGTTCGACCTAGGGTCCAAAATGTCCTCTAGAGTGAAATATGAAAAAATCTTTTTTTGAAAACTTTGTTCTACGAAAAACTATAGCGGTGAATAAAATGGATATCAAAATGAAGCTGAGACCTTCCACTATCACCTCCAAGTGGTCCGGTCCAGGAACAAATCACTCAGTTCGACCTAGGGTCCAAAATGTCTTCTAGAGTGATATATGAAAAAATCTTTTTTTGAAAACTTTGTTCTACCAAAAAACTATAGCGGTGAATAAAATGGATATCAAAATGAAGCTGAGACCTTCCACTATCACTTCCAAGTGGTGCGGTCCAGGAACAAATCACTCAGTTCGACCTAGGGTCCAAAATGTCCCTTAGAGTGAAATATGAAAAAATATTTTTTTGAAAACTTTGTTCTACCAAAAACTATAGCGGTGAATAAAATATGTATCAAAATGAAGCTGAGACCTTCCACTATCACTTCCAAGTGGTCCGGTCCAGGAACAAATCACTCAGTTCGACCTAGAGTCCAAAATGTCCTCTAGAGGGATATATGAAAAAATCTTTTTTTGAAAACTTTGTTCTACCAAAAACTATAGCGGTGAATAAAATGGATATCAAAATGAAGCTGAGACCTTCCACTATCACTTCCAAGTGGTCCGGTCCAGGAACAAATCACTCAGTTCGACCTAGGGTCCAAAATGTCCTCTAGAGTGATATATGAAAAAATCTTTTTTTGAAAACTTTGTGCTACCAAAAACTATAGCGGTGAATAAAATGGATATTAAAATGAAGCTGAGACCTTCCACTATCACTTCCAAGTGGTCCGGTCCAGGAACAAATCACTCAGTTCGACCTAGGGTCCAAAATGTCCCTTAGAGTGAAATATGAAAAAATCTTTTTTTGAAAACTTTGTTCTACCAAAAACTATAGCGGTGAATAAAATGGATATCAAAATGAAGCTGAGACCTTCCACTATCACTTCCAAGTGGTCCGGTCCAGGAACAAATCACTCAGTTCGACCTAGGGTCCAAAATGTCCTCTAGAGTGATATATGAAAAAATCTTTTTTTGAAAACTTTGTGCTACCAAAAACTATAGCGGTGAATAAAATGGATATTAAAATGAAGCTGAGACCTTCCACTATCACCTCCAAGTGGTCCGGTCCAGGAACAAATCACTCAGTTCGACCTAGAGTCCAAAATGTCCCTTAGAGTGAAATATGAAAAAATCTTTTTTTGAAAACTTTGTTCTACCAAAAACTATAGCGGTGAATAAAATGGATATCAAAATGAAGCTGAGACCTTCCACTATCACTTCCAAGTGGTCCGGTCCAGGAACAATTCACTCAGTTCGACCTAGGGTCCAAAATGTCTTCTAGAGTGATATATGAAAAAAACTTTTTTTGAAAACTTTGTTCTACCAAAAACTATGGCGGTGAATAAAATGGATATCAAAATGAAGCTGAGACCTTCCACTATCACTTCCAAGTGGTCCGGTCCAGGAACAAATCACTCAGTTCGACCTAGAGTCCAAAATGTCCTCTAGAGGGATATATGAAAAAATCTTTTTTTGAAAACTTTGTTCTACCAAAAACTATAGCGGTGAATAAAATGGATATCAAAATGAAGCTGAGACCTTCCACTATCACTTCCAAGTGGTCCGGTCCAGGAACAAATCACTCAGTTCGACCTAGGGTCCAAAATGTCCTCTAGAGGGATATATGAAAAAATCTTTTTTTGAAAACTTTGTTCTACCAAAAACTATATAATGTATATCAAAATGAAGCTGAGACTCTTCTCTATCAACTCCAAGTGGTCCGGTCCAGGAACAAGTCTCTCAATTCGACCTATGTTCCATTAGTTTGTTATCTTTCATGATTAGTTTGTTAACAAAGTTGCTATTTTTAAACTTGGCAGCACTTTTTACTTTGTTATCTTCTCGTCCACAAAAAATTTTACATAGAGCCTATATGAAACGATAGAAAACCATGTTTGTTAATAAATTTTTGATTGGTATGAGGTGAATACGATTTTATTAACTCATAAGGCTAGTGGAATTGTCATAAAAAAAAGTATATAAATTTTCTACGTTTAGAAAAATATTAGAAAATATTCTAATAACAAAAAATATTTAGAAAATTAACATTTAGTTTTAAGATTTCAAACACAATACATTATTTAAAATGTTTAATATTGATTATTAAATGTCAATTTGAACACAAAACGTGACCAAAGCGGAGTTTTTCTTTCATAAAGGATTTCAAATAAAACATTTCAAATAAAACTTTTCTGCCGTTTCACACATATATAAAAAACAATAAGGAATACGTCATATTGTTGTTTTTGTGCAACTGTTGCCACCTTCCATAAATTCACGTTAAATTTGACGTTTGTCTTGATAAAAAATTTTCTAATGTAGACACTATGTTATATAAAGTAAATGAAAAATAGTTTTGTTAAATCTTGCTCCGTCTTAAAAAAATTATGCCTTTGTGCTTTGTGTCATTGCTGAGAGTGCAAAGAGATCAAAATACACTGAAAAAAATTTTGGAAATAAGTTGTTTGCTAATTAATAATCATCAATTTCTTTAATATTAATGTTTTAAGATAAAATTGGACGAAAATGATTTACTTTTTTAAGGCAATATTAATTAATTTAAATGTAAGCAAAAAAATGCATTGGAATTACAATTATATAATAATAAAGCACCATGTGTAACTGACGTTTTTCATTTACTAAACCCAATTTTTCTTTGAGTGAATTTTTTTCACGCTTTCTAACACAACTACATTTTTAGTCATTGCCGTCCCTAATCATAGAATAAACTAGAAGTTTACGTGAGAGACAAAAACCTAATTCATGCAACAACAAAATACATGTAGTCACATACATTTTGTTAACATGGTGTCTACATTAGAGATTTTTTTATCAAGACAAACGTCAAAGTTAACGCGAATTTGTGGAGGGTGGCAACAGCTGCACAAAAACAACGTATTCATTATTGTTTTTTATATATGCAGTTTGACAACTGTAACAACCAAAATAATAATCAACTGTTTAACTAAGGTTACCTTGTATATATTCGCACTGATTTTGACGTTTGTTTTGACATAAATTTACCTAATGTAGACAATAGGTAAAAAAAAATTAGTAATTTTTTTTGAAAAATTAGTTTAAAGTGCCTCTCAGGCAAACTTTTATATATATATATATATATATATATATATATATATATATATTTCTACATTAGTTCTGAAAATTTTACGGAAAAATATGACATAACAAAAAAAGCTATTGCGTTGGCAAAGTGTTTGAACGTGTAGTCATTTCATGCTTAACAAAATAATGAATGGTATTTATTATTCCATTACTTTAAAATATGAAAAACTTCTTAAGCCCAAATTACATTAGCGCGTAGTCACAGTCACAATTAGCTGATAATTTAGAATACACTATTTATTACGGAGTTGATTATATTTGGTAGAAGCAGTTTGTAGTGATGTTCTGTCTAGTCCCAATTTTAAATTTACTGCTGCTACTTCCACATTGGCAGCGAGAGAAAGATAGTGGGCAAAGAAATGACAGTGAGCAGTTACTGTTGCTGACTACGTCTTAATATAATTTGGGCTTTACTGCAAATGATCTAGTTGAGTAGTGTTTTATATCATTACCTAAAACAGTCGAATTATGACATGTTTGTAATGAGTATAATAAATGGAAGTATAGCAATAACATATAGTTTAACTGATAGTATGTAGTTTGGTTAGTAGTTATTGGCTTGATGTATGTAAGCATTCGACTGTTGTTTTTATAAGTACCTTAATAATGGAAACCAATGAATTCGTAAACATTGTATATATATGTATATGTATATATATATTTATATATATATATATATATATATATATATATATATATATATATATATATAGATATATATATTGCCCCCATATACATATATACATAGGTAAGCATACAAAATTAAATATTTCCTTTTTTAAATACGCAACAAAAATTTGTGTTAAACGTACTTATTTTTTTGAATTTTTTTAATTTGATATCCGTTTTTCCTTTATTTATTAAGTCTGCCTATAATTCGTAGGTCTAGCTATAAGTATTTAAATCTTAATCTAGTAATCTGTGTCAGTGTTGGCGATTTCTGTGTAATTATCCAAAGATGGGACAATTTTAAATTTATTGGATAATTTTTAGATAATAAAATCTTTGTATAATTTTTGTGTAATTTCAGCAGAACTTCAGGTAAAAAATTAGTAAATTTACTATTCATAAAATATATCTAAAGCATATTTTTGTAAAATAAAAATCCTCCAATTCACTCTGGTCAAAAATCCAGTTTTTTTTTTTTTTTTGGCAGAAATTCCAAATTAATAACTTAAATGGTAAAAATTAATGTATTTTAAAAATGATAACAGAACAAAGAATCAAGAACATATATTAAAAAATATAATGTGGCAACGTTGATAGTCTGACAAGGCATTAAAGTTGGTAGTTTAATATTAGTTTTAAAAATTTTATTAAAATGGAGTTAGAATTATAAAAGCTGTATAGAAATATTAAAAAGATCTATAACAATGTTGCATAATGTAAATTGCAGCCTAAGACATATATTTTAAAACCACTATTTTAAATTTTATAAAAGTCGTATATTTGTCGTTATTTTTGAGTTTTGTGGTCAAGATAACATATAACTTTGAAGGAAGAAAAGTTATGTTTGGGCATGAACTTGCACTAATATAAAAATATGCAAGTGATTGCCAAATTAACTATTTTATGTAACAATTTAGATAGCGCCAACATTTTTTGGCAAATTCTTGCAGTCGTCAATTTTCTTTCATCTAAATTTTGCTGAACCTGAACTTAAATTTCTTAGTTTTCACAAATAAGTAGAAGGAAATATTATCTTCTAACAAAAAGTCTATATACTTTCAAAATAATTAAAAATAAAAACAAAAGCAAACAATTAAATATTATATTTAAAAAATATATCTACTGTAGTAGTGTAGCACTAAAAGTGCTAAATTAATTTTTTAATTTCCATATGTTAAGTTTCGTTCCGAAATTAAAAAATGCGCCAATATAGCTATTTAAAAACGTGTAAACTGATTTCCATGTCAGGATAATATTTTTTGCACATATGTTCTATTTAAGTTATTTTGTAATAAAATCGTAAATATAAACAGGAAAAAGTATGTTTTTCCTATTTTGGATTAAATAACCTTATTATTTGGTGTTTTTAACGACGGTAACTAATGCGATCTTTGAAGAGTGGTTTTATCAAACAAGAAATTATTATGATAAAATAACTTATTAATTTTTAAATATAGTTTGCAATTTTATTGTGAACGTGACTGAATTGTTGTCGTAAATTAAAATAAAACAAAATTTTTATTAATTTCGAATCTTTTTGAAAATTATTATATTTATACATAATTAAACAACTTTTTACTTGATTTAAAACATCATAAAATGACATTATGGCCGTTAACTTATCAAATTTTAATCCAATGTTAATGCCTAATTGTTTCTGTGAATAAAATGTCCAATGGTGTTTTATTTTATTTCTTTAAATATTATTGAGAGTCTTGTTACATTTATAAAACATTATACCTTACACCACCATAGGTGGTGCTGATGTTTGTAACGCACAGAAAAAATTATCCAACACCCACCTTAAAGTATACTAATCGACTTAGAATCACTTTTTGAGTCGATCTAACGATGTCCGTCCGCCCGTCTGGGTGGCTGTGCATGTAAATTTTGTGCACAAAGTACGGGTCGCAATTTTGAAGATAATTCAATGAAATTTGGCATGTAGAACTTACATGCCACAAGGACGAAGCCTATTGAAATTGGTTATGATCTATCCATTATTTCACCTAGCCCCCATACAAATGTCCCCCCGGAATAGAGTTTAATCACTCAAAAATGCCTTAAAAATAAGAATATTTTAATGAAAGTCGGTACAAGGAAGTTCTATATAAGTATCAATTTTTGTGCCAAACTTCATGAAGCTCGGTCCATAATTGACCATAGCTCCCATATAAATCCCTCTTCCGAAAATCACTCTAACGTGAATAAATCCCACACGAATGTAATTATCAAGTTACTATTCTACACAGATAGGTTTTATGTAAGTAGAAACACAATTGCCAAATTTTATGAGAATCGGTGCATAATTTACCATAGCTTCCATATAAACCCATTTCCAGGAATCGTCCTAAAGTGCATAAAATCATCTAGATGTTAGTATCAACGCATTATTCTGCATTTGTATAATTTATTTTATATTTAGTAAAATTGGCTACAGGTGTAATATATGTCCCCTTCCCGAAATTTTATGTTCGTACGCAATGGTGTGGGGTATCATGCAGTCGGTCTTGACCAACTACAACTTTCTTTCTCGTTTTATATACTGAAGAACGTGTTCTAGGTAAGCGTACTTTTTTAGAGAATTATAAGAACAATCTATGTATAAATTTTTTACAATTAAATCATAAATGAAATTTGGCGATTTTTAAAAAATGTTCATACCCGAGGTGACCAATTTTGGAGGTCCACCAAATCCGCTAAGAACTTGTGTTCCTCCAAATCAATTTTAATACGCCTCAGGATTGGCCACGTGAAATTTCATTCAAATACATCTAGAAGTTCTAAAGTTACAGATATATTAGTTTTGGAACCACTGTGGTTGGTCGTGGATAATTTGTTCTTAATTTTATATTATAGGAAAATGGTATAGACATTTGAGTTTGAAAGAATTAATTCCTAATTAACTTTTTGAAAGAAAATGTTCAGTGCGATATTTTTATGAAATTGAAAAACAACATATTTACAAATATTTTTAGAAAATGCGACTGACTATATATTTGTTTTTTATATTTTAATATTAAGTAAGAAAATTTGTAAGATTTTTTACTTTAATGATGAAATACATTGTCTGATTTTGTTAGGTATGCTCATATATAGTTAATTAAAAATTAATGAAGTAAATTTGTTAATATTCTAATAGTAAAATATTTTAATTTGTTGATGCTTAAATTGTAAAATTTATTTTATATATCGTGAATTCCATGAAAGACAGATTTTTTCATAATTTTTTATTGAATATAAATAATTGAATTTTTCTTCCGGATGTAATTTTTCCATAAGGATTATCTTTTTATTTATTTATTTCATAATTTGTAATTGAATATAAATAAACATAATGAATTTTATTTGCGCATGTTTTTTACATGTTTTTTTTCTCTTTTGAATATATTTATTTTTGATTTTTTCTGAAATTTAGTAATTTGTTTTTAATAAATTTTTTCTTGAATTTTTTAAACAAATTTTGTACTTTTAAAAATAATTGTAAAATGAGAGGTTTTTTATTTGTATATATTTGTGATGAAATTTTTGGTTTATTAATTTAATGAAATTTTGTTTTTTTTTTATGAAATTTTTGTTTATTAATTTTTATCAAAAAAAAAAAAAAATTGTTTACACAATTTTTTATACAGTATAAATTAATGAATTTTGAAGGGCCTTTTTTAGTTAAAAGGTTATAGTCTTCGGATTTATGAATGATCGACCAACAATATCAATAATGTTAAAATATCTCTGGTACTGCCTCGCACTGCCTGGCACTGGGATTTGAAAATTCAAGTTTTTGAGAATAGTCATATTTTTGAAAAAAATGATTACTATTTTATATTAAATTACATTATAATGTCATGATTTTTTATTTAGATATTTATTAACCTGAAACCATTTTCGATCAATTTTTTGTATATTTTTCAATTATATATACATTATATATACAAACCAAATTTTATCGCACATTTAAACGTACCTCAAATTATAAAAGAGGAAATATTTTAGAACATCTCTGCCAAATTTCAACTTCCTACGATGATTGAAACAGGATGCTACACGGTCATTTAAACTGATGATGGCTGAACAAATCGTCAAAAATTATTTCTCATCAAAATTAATGATATATATCTCAAACGATAGCTTATAAAAATTATTATACCCATATTTCGTTATTTTTCCAAAAAAATTTAATGCAATCAAAGAAAAAAATCATTTTATTAAAAACTTGTTATTAGTTTTATTTTTATTTCTACGCAATTTTTTATATGAGTTCTTTTTATTAAAATTAGGTTTTTATCCTTCCTATTAACTTTTTTTAATTACAAAATATGGGTATAATTATTTTTCTTTAGCTATCGTTTGATGTGTATGTAATTAAAATTGGTGATTCCATTTTTTAAGATTTCTAGTTCTAGGATCTTCAACATAAATGGTTGTGTAGCATCTTGTTCCAATCATCGTAGGAAGCAGAAATTTGTTCAAGATATTCTAAATTATGTAACCTTCCATAACTTTAGGAACGTTTAAGTGTAGCTTGCAAAAAGGAATTTCGGATCACCTAATATACAAAATATGATATTTTTACTTTGACTTTTTATTATTAATATAAACAAATTTTTAATATAAAATTTAAAGTCTCTAAATTACAAAACGATATAAATTTTCCCTCCACCTAAATTGAATTTTTTGCCAAAAATATCCTATGTTTTTCATGCTTTTTCAAACGCATACTTTATTTTTTTTCGTGTATATTTAAGCTTACCCTGGTAATAAGAATTTTTGTATAATTTTTAACGAATTTAACATTATATTTGTATACGGACAGTGTTGCCATTTCAGAAGTTTCAGTGCTAGATTTAATATTTGAAAAGGTTAAAATGGATTGAAATTTCCTAAAAATATGCTAAATGTTTTTTGGCATTTTTATAATTCAGTACAATTTTGATTTTTTGAATTGAATTCCATAGTAAATATTATTGTAATTTTTAAAATATTATCACTATTTTTACTTTAATTCCCATCATTACAAATAATTCTAAAGAAATATTATTTTTAAATTGTCATTTGAGCCTAATTTTACAAGAAACAAGGACAAAGAAAATATGATTTTTTTTTACAAACAATTTTTTATTTGCTGCTGTAGAACAAACATAATATATTTTCAAAGATTTATCATTTTTCCAATTACAATTACTGGCAGCACTGTTAATGACAAATGGGATTTTTTTTCACATTAAAAGTGCTCATAGGCACATACTGCAGAGAGATACTGCCGATGAACCCTCCTGTACGTGTGTGATTGGCGAATTTCATCAATTAAAATTTTATTTTTGCGAAAAAAAAAATTGATTAAAAATAAAATAAAAAAAAAAATTAGATATTTTTAAATTTTTTATTTTAATTTGAAAATACAAACAAACAAATTCTTAAATGATAAAAAAAAAAATAATCAAATTCATTAAAAAAACTGTGCAGTATAAATTCTTTTTAAAATCAAAAGGATTTTGATTTTTATACAGCATTGTCGGTGGGACGCGCACATATTATGTATAAGATTAAGAAAAAATGAAGTTTTAAGAATTCTTTAAATACTAGTTTCTATATTTTTAAAGGTTTTATTAAAATCTATTATTTATTTTGTTCAATATAATGATGATGAAATTTAAATATCCTAAATATTTGAGATTATATCTTAGTATTTAAAATTTAAAGTATATAAAATTCATTATAATCTAATAATTCAACATGAAATGCTTTCAATTTACTCTTCTGAATAAAAAAGTACTAGGAATGATAAAAGACAAATGCAATGATATACTGTTTTTTCTTAATTAAATTGTCAATATTAGTTGTATGTTTATTATTTTAAAAAGTCTTTTCACCAATGTTTTATGTCCACGAAAATCTAATTCGAAAGAAATATTGAAAATCTGAATTCAATGGTGACAGCCGTTTTTCGAAGTTAGCGCTCGTATTCGCGATATTTAGGTTTAAACTTTATTATGGAAGTAGCGCAAACAATAGAAATAAAAGGTATATTATTTATTTAACTTACATTGGATTGGAGTATATATTCAATCGATTTAATTTACAGTAAATCGATTGAATATATACTCCAATCAAAAATTAAATCAATTTCAGTCAGATTTTCAATATTTTTATATTCTTGTTTGGAAAATTGCTTATTGCTACCACTAGTTAGCTTACTTACGGAATTGTAGTAATATTTTATTTTTCGTTTAAAGTTTTGTAATTTAGCGTTTAAAACATATTTGATAAAAAGAATTCATGATCTTATACTTCAATAGAATCTTTATTGTTGATTTTAACAATTAAATTATTAAATTTATGCAAAAAAAAAACTGATTTTTTCTAACTCCTTTTCGCCCTTAAAAATGAAATGTGTATCTCAAAAATTCAGCGTCATTGACTTGGTTTTATTCAATGGGTGCCTATTTTGTTAAAAAAAAAATAAGTCTCATTTTCGAGTACAGTATTATTTTCAAATTAAGTTTTATGAACGAAAAGGTTATCATCAACATCTTAAGCAATTTCAATGGTAGGTATATGTATATATATATATATATATATATATATATATATATATATATATATATATATATATATATATATATATATATATATATATTATGTGAACGATCGCACTCTCATGTCATAAAGTTGAACAGCAGAAGCAGTGGTTTTAAGTACCTGTAAAACAGTATTTACTTCTCTGGTCACGCACTGATTTAAAGCACTTGAAAAATAACAAGTGGCTTGCAATGCCTTATAAGACATAGTTTGCAGGGCTTTAATACTTATTGCTTATGCAGTATGTGTCTATGGGGTGCTTAATTATAAAAAAAAAATATTGTTTCGTTTTGATTGGCATGTTTAATTTGAAAAATTATTGATGTTGGTGTATTTAATATTATAATAATATATATACTAGCCCTTTTTGTGAATAATATAAATATCAAACTGAACATTTTTATAACTATTTTAAACAATTATAATTTTATAAGAAAATTTTTCAATGTCGTACATTTCAAAAAACATATATGTATGTTTGTGTCTGTATTCCTTTTTAATGTATAATTCAAAACCAGAATTTCTTTATTTTGTTGATAAATTATGATATGTATGTTAGGTATGATTTTGTTAGGTATAGTTATGATTTACTTTAAGAAAATATTAAATTAAATTGAATGCTGTATTAGAAAACCAAGATATAGCATTTTTTTTTTTATTATTTTAGAGCATTTTTTTGGTTATTAATTTAATGTCGCTAATTATACAGTGGACGTTCGCTAGTACGAAATATATATTGTCAGGCCTCTCGTAGTACTGAAAAATTCGTATTATTGAACAACGCATTTTTATGTTCCAATTCAAATAATTCACATAAAATATTTAGAGTTTATTACTATATATATATATATATATATATATATATATATATATAAAACTACATAACGAAACAAGATATAATTAATTTGTATTATTTTGAATTCAATTTTTACATTTAAACAGGCATGAAAGAACATACTAATGTATGTACATATACATATAACAAACAAAAACAAAAATCCGTCATTAAACATTGACGTTTATTACTTTTTAAACTGATTTCTACAGCCTTTACATGAAGACTTCTCAATAATAGTATTTTCGAGGTTTCAATGTTGTTCCCAACAGCCCATTTAATACATGCGTCAAAGCAGTTTATTGCATCCGCATGTTTTACTTTTGTAGAGTTATTGTCAGGAACTAATAAAATATTATCCTCATCGACATCATCTTCCAATTCAATTTCTTCACTTGGATCATCAAGATTCCATTCAAATAAATCAAGAAAATCAAATTGTGAATTTGGAAAATTTGCATGTAGTAAATTGTGCATTTTGGAAATTGCTCTTATCTCCTCACTGTCATAGTGGAATATCATCCTCGTCCTCAAAATTGTCATCGCCCAAAATTTTCTTCCAACATTTCTTTATGGAATCACTGGATACTTTTTCCCAGGCTAGGGCAACCAATGAAACGGCTTCAAATAAAGTGGTTTGTTTGAGGGACGTTTCTAAATTTTCGTTTGAAGATACAATTTTTGACAGTAAACTGTTACGATAATGCTGTTTTAAGAACCTTATTGCATTCTGGTCCATGGGCTGTATTAGTGGAGTTACATTGGGGGGCATATACATTAACCAAATCTGTCCATCTTTAGTATCATGAACCAGTTCATCTGCCGGTGGATGACTTGGAGCATTGTCTAATATTAGAAGAGCCTTAATTGGCAGTTTTTTTCTTTTAAAAATGTCTCTACCTGTAAATATATTTTGAATTTTTTTAAATCATTAATAACATAAAAACAATTTACTAAAACTTACTTCTGGAATAAATTTATCAAAAAACCATTTTTTGAACAGAGCTGCATTCATCCAAGCAGATTTAGAGTTTTCGTACTCAACAGGAAGAATTTTGTTCTGAAAAGATCTCGGTTTTTAAGCTTTTCCTATTACAAAAAGTTTAATTTTCTTAGTTCCTGCAGCATTAGCACACATTAAAAATGTTAATCTCTCCTTTGACAATTTTCTACCTGGAGCAAATTTTTCTCCACTGTGAACATATGTTTTGTTTGGCAACATTTTCCAGTAGAGACCGGATTCATCCGCATTAAAAATTGCCTCGTTTGATAGCCCATGCTCCATAATGGTAGACGCTAACTTATTAACGAATGGCGCAACAAGTTCTTTAGAAGAAGATAATTTCTCACCAGACTCTTTTAACAATCGTATTCCATAACGCTTTTTAAATTTTGTTAGCCAACCATCACTGGCACAAAACTGACCATTGTAGAATTTTTTATGCAGCTCCACAGCTTTGCATTTTAATTGTTCTCCACCGACTGTGATATGGAATTTTCTTTGTGCTAAAAACCACTCGTAAAATGCATCCTCCATTTTTTTAAATTCACCACTTGTAAGTCTATACCGATTTTTTAACGAACTCAGTTGCGTTTTTTGTTTAATAATTGTACATATTGTGGATTTGGATAATCCATATTTATTTGAAATTTCAAACAACGATGTTTTATTTTCGTGGTCTGCTATAATTTTTAATTTATCTTGCAAAGAAATTGTCTTTTTTTACATCGTTTTACTTGCAACATTTTGACAGTTAAAAACACAAAACACTTTTAAAAATAAAAAAACTTCACAATAACTTCGTTAAACGTGGATGACCGCGAAAGAATTAAGTAAAAACATAATAAAAACTTCATTCATACGTAAATAAAACAAAAATTCTTATAACAAACCACCATTCGCATTATCGAATAGAAAAAATGCCTATCTATTCGTACTATAGAGTAGTCAATGCAAAAATTTTGCCATTCGTATTATTGGAAATTCGTAATAAAGAGCGTTCGTACTACTGGAAGTCCACTGTAATTCTCTTGAAATTTAAATTCTTAAATTTTTTCTTTCTTCCTCATAAATTAAAAGTACTTTTGTTGTAATAAAATATGTATTATGTTTGCATTTCTTATTTTTAAATAATTACTTAAACAAATATAAATAAATTAGTTTTTATATTAAAACTGACATGGAGTTTAAACGGGTGGACACTTATACTATTTGAATATACTATACCTAGCATTAAATTTGCTTAAGATGTTGATGATAACCTTTTCGTTCATAATTACCCAACTTAATTTGAATAGAAAATAAACACTGTGCTCCAAAATGAGACTTATTCTTATATAGATGGGCACCCATTAGATAAAAACAAGTCGACGACGCCGAATTTAATGGTGTTAACCATTTTTAAAAGTTAGCGCTCGTTTTAGAGATATTTCATTTTTAAGAGGTAAAAGAGGGGTTAGGAAAATATATATATATATATATTTTTTTTTACATAAATTTAATAATTTAGTAGTTAAATTTCAACAAAATCAACAATTAAGATTTTATTGAAGTATAGGATCATGAGTTCTTATTATCAAATATATTTTAAACGCTCAAATGCAAAACTTTAAACGAAAAAAAAAAAAATATTACTACAATTCCGTAAGTAAGCTAACTAGTAATAACAATAATCAACTTTCCAAACAAAAATATAAATATATTAAAAATCTGACTGAAATTGATTTAATTTTATTTGATTGAAGTATATATTCAATCGATTTATTGTTTAATTTACATAAATAATGCCCCTTTTATTTCTATTATTTGCGCTACTTCCATAATAAAGTTTAAACCTAAATATCGCTAATACGAGCTAACTTCGAAAAACGGCTCTCTTTCATGGAATTGTCGCCATATTGTTTAACAACATTAACTATTCGGGCAAGTTTAAGATCTAATACGTCCTCTATATTACATTTTAAAAATAGTTTTAATGAAGATCAATTAAAATTGACTTAAAAAATCTTCAATCTTGTTGCCACAAGTCAAGCTCCTCGGCGATAAATGGTATCCATTAAAGTTAATTTTAAATACGAAATATTTGTGGTTTTCTTATTATACCCTTCACCACAAGTGTAAAGGGTATATATAAGTTTGTCAATCCGTTTGTAATTTCTACAATATTCATCTAAGACACCAAAAAGTATATATATTCTGGATCCTTGTTGATGGGGAAGTCGATATAACGATATCCGTCTGTCTGTTTAAATCACTTTTTAGAAAGCACTAATTATCGGATATATATGTTTTATACATCAAATTATAGAGGATATTCCTTAGAATGACACTAGTAAAAACCAACAATATCGGTCCATATCGCCAAAAATCGAAAAGGCCTCTAAAAACGTGTTCATTTTCGACTTTTTTTTTAAATTAACCATATCGGTCCATAAACAACCGAGTTATAGGCAGAAATCTGAAAAAATATACACACACAAACATATATAAAAAGTATTGTTTTTTGTATAAGCAAGCAGTAGTTGCTGATTTTTTATACATATACACAATCATTTTGTATGTATGTTTGGACGTTTTTTGGTGGAAATAGAAGAATTGCAATGACTCAATGTTGTTGTTTTTTATATAAGCATGTATCTACTTGCCAACATATGTATATAACTTTAGTAGTTTAGAAACTATCAGTGTGTTGTTGTTTTTTTTTTTTTAAGGAAGCAACGCTTGCTATGATGGTTTAATTTTGTGTTTACATTTTTGTAGTTTGGAAAAAAATGTAGGTTATTTTTGTAAGCTTAAATGTGAAAATATAAAAGCATACTTTAAGGCGTAAAGTTTAATAATATTTGTCGGTAAGGTGGTTAAGGGTATAAAAGATTCTGCACAGCCGAATATAGCGATCTAACTTGTTTCTTTTTATAAAATAAAATTTGAGAAACATCTCAAGAGGCATCCGCAAAATATCAAAATATGCTCTAAAAACAACAAAACATGCTATAAATATGCATTAAAAAAATCGATGCCAAAATGCTTTATTTGTTCTGAAACGGATAAATATTTTATAGGTGGTTTCATTTAATGTCCAGAAAAAGACATGCAACTGCATATTTGTGGTAATGTTAATCGATCTGCATTATTCACGAGGTAAAAAATATTTTTTTTTCTTTTACAAATGCGGTAATTTTTGAAAAATTTAATTTGAAGTAGTGATTATTTTATAGCCCTTCGCGTTTACAATTTTGAAGAGAAATGAATTACGTTTATGCTAAATTAATCCATCGTTATGCAGAAAATTGTTTTTTATAAATAAGTTTATTTTCCTTATAAAATTATTTGCTTGAAGCATGTAAGATAAATATTTCGAAAGAATTTAATGTATTTCAAGCGTTTTATTAAAGGCGAACATTCATAACAAATTCAGATTCACTTCTGAGTATAAAGCGTAAATTAAAATGGAAGATTAGTAAAAATTTTAAATCAACTACATTTTCTCTAAATTCAATTATTTACGAGTATATACAATAAAAAATTAGAAATAAAATATATCTTTCATGGAATTCATGATATATAAAAAAATTTTCACAAATTCATGAAGTTATTAAGCATCAATAAATCAAAATACATATATATTTCGCTATTAGAATGTCAACAAATTTACTTCAATAATTTTTAATTATCTATGCATGAATATACTTAACAATGTATTTAATCATTAAAATCAAAAACCTTACACATTTTCCTATTTAATATAAAAACATAAAATACAAATATATATTCAATCGCATAAATATGTAGACGACATGTATATATTTTTAAAAGTATATTTCATAAAAATATAAAAATATCCCACTGAATATTTTCTTTCGAAATTTGAATTAAGTCTTTCAAACTCAAATGTGTAAATCATATTCTTGTAATATAAAATTAAGAAGAAATTATCCATGACCATACCTAACAAAATCAAACATATTTTTTCATTAAAGTCAAAAACCTTATACAAGATTATTTTATGTATATGAAAAAAAAGAAACAAAAAAACAATTCTCAAGTTCCATAAAAAACATAAGAAAAATTAAAAAAGTTTGCTAAAAATTATTCAAAATAAATTCATTGGTTTTGAATTTAATAAAAAATCCAAAAATATTTCAGTCAGTATTCAGTATATATATGACACAGGCGGCGCGGGATCTCTCAGTCAATATTTATACACGTGTACGTAGAGAAAAAACATGGTTACAGCATGGTTACAGGTTTATTGAACTTTAATAACTCTGTGTTCATGATAACAATGATTTTGATTCAATTTTGTCATTTAATGTTTACACACAATAAGAATTTTAATATGATTGACTGCAAAAATTACATGTTTTTAAATATTTTTACCAGAAACAAAATTTTGTTAATATGAAAAATATGATTACTTCTATATCCATTAAATATTTGCAGACTTTTTCCTTGTTCTTAAACCATATTCTGGTTTTAAAATATATTAATATTATTATTGCTATAACAATAGTGTTACTAATAAATATAATACTTATCCTTTTCACAAACTTAGTGGAAAACTGCAATTCTAGTTTGTATATATATATATACATATATATATTAATATTTGTTTTCTAACTTCAATGTATTTCTCATTTAGTTAATATATGAATAAATAAATTTATAAAAGACAAGACTCGGTGTGATTCAAGCAATTTTATCCACATATGATGGTACAAATGAATATAATTTTTCAATAAAAATTTTATAAAAAACAATAATAATAATTTTTATTAATGATTAATGATGTGATGGAATAATAATATGACAAAATGAAATAATATAAGATTGGATAACTATATGATAACATGAGGTAATAACATGATAAAATGGATTCATAATATGACAATGTAATATAATAATATAATAAGATTGTTCAATTATATGTAAAACTATAATCATAACATGAAAAAATAAACCAGAAAATCGGATACCATATGTTGCTCTTAGATTATGGTCACTACAACTATATTTTTTCTCTGCGTGTGAAGTTGCATAATATATTGCAATATATCTCTAGAACGAATTGTCAGATATGGTTTAATAAAATACCATAATTCTAAGTCATCCCTATATAATTTTTTAATCTGCTATATAGTTTCGGAGATATTAAAAAATGTTGTTGAAAAATGAAATTTTCTTCTTCTTTTTCATTAATTTTTATATGACGGTTTATCTCGAAAACTAGAGTTAATTGAAAAAGTGTGTTATAGGCTTAGAACTGCATGATCACGTGTATTCCAATTGACTGAGAAATCCAGGGTCACAAAAAAAAAAAGTTTCATTGTGAATGAACACATTTCTCAAATTTCTCTGATTACAACGTTTTTATTTAATTATCAAACCTTTGACTTTTGAGAAGAAGTTTATCATCCTCAATTAAAAAACATAAAATATAAAAATTGTGATTAAAGGATAGTGGTACCCACTGTTCTGTTTTCCATTTGAAATTAGGAATAGGTCACACGTTTTAAGATATCATCAAAAGCGGAAAGTTTTGATATTTTTATATTATATCAAATGGATATATTTACAATTTTGTTTACTTTCGACCAGTACATATAAAAATTCCTTGAAATTTTTACTGAATTTCAAGATGTTTTATGAGAAAATAAAAAGAAGTGAGTTTGTAGTATTGACATTTAAATAAAAAAAGCTTTAAATTTTGCGTTTAAGTAAATGGTCTCCGCGACCCCCTAAAATGTTTGTACGGACCCCTTATGGGTCGCGGACTCCCATTTGAGAACCGTTGCCTTAAACCATATATAGTGTAGAAAGTAAAATGAAATATTTCCATCACGTTATAATTTTAAGAGATATTTTATTTTTATTTTCAACTTCATTGAAAAACGTATGCATATTTTTTTTCTTAAATTAGGACTTAAGTCAGCATAGTAGGATTCTATATGATTTGATATAATCTCTTAGTAAGAGCGTTTTGGTGAAAAAGTTCCCCTTGTTCAACGCTTATTGCTCCCATAGTTTTGGGGATTTTGGATATTTTAAACACTTCTAGGGGCTATGCAAGACAAGTTGGAGACATGAAAAATATTACATTTTTGTTGCACTATTCCTTCTCTATAAAGCACGGATCCTTAATCTAAAAATTTCTTAGAAGTACATATTTCCTTTGATCAGCAATGGTTTAAAAGTGTGACGTGATGGAAATGTTTCATTTACTTTTTTCTCTATGTTTAGTCTAAGAAGAAGTAAGAACTAAGCGAAATTATTCACAATGAAATTTTTTTCTAATTTTTGTTGACTGTTATTTAAATTTAAATTTTTATTGCTTTTCAAACTTTTGATGTTTATAGATTTTCTGTCAGTGAAATTTTAAAAATGTTACAATATCTGAGATCTATGGTCATGTGCTAGTTATATGAAATACAAATTTCGCCTCTACACCCACTCCATACACGTCATTTTTCCATGGCTTTATGAGGGTTAATTGAGAAATTCTTGACTTTTACAACTTTAAAGACTTCTGGGGGCTATGTGTGCCAAGTTGGTGACATAGCACCATTTCTTGTCTATAAAAGATGAATGACTAATTTTCTCTACCTATTACCTAGAAAGTTATATAACCTAAAAACTCTTCGTGGACACATATTTTCAATGTTAAAAATGTGACATGATGGAGAAAAACCGAAATGTTTTCGATGATTGGAATTACTATACCTACAATATCTGTAATATATTTTTCACGATACTTTACCTGTGTTACCTGTGTTATTAATATCTTTGAAGCTAAAGTCCCCAACAAAATTTTTCCATACAAAAGGTAATTTATTAAATATTTTTGTTGTTTGGACTTTTGTTTATTTATAAAACATTGGAAAACTATATATTGAAATAAGACTATATATGAATAACATGCTGCCACAAAATGGCACTTTTTATTTTCACTCGGAAAAATGATCTAATGTGGGTTGTAGACCTTCTATGTCCTCAAAAAATATCGAAAAACGCCCTAAATTAAAAAAAAAACCGTTCCTGCACTATAGATCTCGTAGCTTCATAAATTTTAAGTCGATTTAAGATTTTGAAATTGATTTTGAAAGCAGAAGGACATAGCTTTTTAACAATATTACCAACTTTTATATACACTCAAAAAAATTATAGAATTATTCACCATTTTTAAATGCATTTCCCTTATCTTTTTCGAAATTTTGACTTTGATGTAAATTTTACCGATTTTTTTTCTAAAAAACTACACATATTTGTTTGCAAAGTTTGAAATGCTATTTTATTTTGGAATAAAATGAGATATCTCAATATATCGCTTCAAAACTCGAAAAGTTGTTAAGCATTTTCTAAACTATGTTAAACAATTCAGAGGTAATAAATAAATTTTAATGAACGCTATCTATAACTAAATGCTGGTTCTATAAAAATAAAAATAAGAAAAAATAGACATGTAATTAGGACAATTCAAATAAGTTTATAGGACAAACAAACTACATTATAGAAACATTTGAGTTGTAGGTTTAATTTATAAAATTGTAAACTATAAAATATGTATATATTTACAATCATTACTAAAACTTCTTTCTATGCTCTGTAAATCAAATTGAAGTGGAAATATTCTGAATTTCAAAGACATCAGATTATGAAAGCTGAAGTGAAAGAAATTGATCTTGAATCTTCATATTTTACTGTAATATTTAACCTAAATAAAATCATTTAATGAATTGCGTATTGCCTTTAATCCTTCATTTTAGATGTAAAAATTACATTTTTTGTGATTTGCACTAAATAAAAAAATAAATAAATGTCAAAAATTTTAATTTTAGTGCTCTGAGAGTCAAAAAAGTACTGTTTGAAATTTATTTTGATACCGAAAAATATTTTCATTTTCCATCCCTGGTGCATATTAAATAATGTGATTTATTATCTGACGACGTCTTGTATACGTACACACGCAGGATCACGAAGTATTTTGTGTAAATTTCATAATCTACTGTGTATTCCCTGCAACGAAGTATTATTTTATTTGTGCGTCTGCTATTGTGTAGTCAATATTGTAAAGTTTCCCAGAAAAGTTGTTAAATTTTACCATAATATTATTTTCATTAAAGATTTTTAAAAAATATACATCAACTTAAAACCTAAAAAAGCGTCTTCTGAAAAAATACATTTTTTTAGTTATAACGTTCTTGCAGCAAATGAATGATGTGTTACATTTCGAAAAAAAGAAAAATCAAAGGAATTATGTTGTTACACAGACCACTATTTCCTAAAGTAATATACAGTTTTTTATAAAAAAATTACACAATATGTCATGATATACAGCAATTATAAAAATTAAGAAAATGGAAAACGACATAACTTAAGTTATGTAGTTTTTTCTTTTGGCCACAGAATTCTGTTCAAGTGTAATTTTGGCAAGAGTTCTACGATAGTTATTTAAATCAATGCATTTTTTTAACCACTGCAATTGGTTGAACTTAAGTATTCTATGTATTTGCTTTAAAACCATTGTTATGGATTTATATAGTGTATAATGTATTTTGTTTTATTATTTAAATCTGTTATGACTGTGTAATGTAGATTGATAATACAAATCTACTTCCAATATGTAGCCAATTAGTGAATCATCTTTCATATCATTTAGATTCAAATTTTAAATGTCTTTAACCCATTTAAAGTTCTTATATAATAACTATATAAATTATTAACATCTAAATAAATTAGAAAACTTGGTTCTTTAGTAGAATCATAGTCACTTTAATATTTATTATTCGCTATTGAATATCAGTTACTATATTGAACAATACCTCCCCTTATGCCATATATATATATATTATATGGGACATAATTACAAATATATATATATATATATATATATATATAAATTCCATTTTTATATAACGCATCTCAACATGGGTGAATGGTATATAAACATTCGTCTCTGACGAATATAGCACTCTAACTTGTTATTTTATTAGATATTTACACATATAACAATTTTTACGTACATTGACAACGCGCTGTTACATAATGGCACTTTTTATCTTCACTCGGAAAACCATCTAATGTAGGTTTTAGACCTTCTTAAGGACATCACAAAACAACTTTAAAACTTTAAAAAATTTTGAAACACCCCCTAAATTTCGAAATATTACGAAAAACCCAGTTTTAGGGTAGTTCCTGCACTATAGATCTCGTAGCTTCACAAATTTTAAGTCAATTTAAGATTCTTAAATTGATTTTGAAAGCAGAAGTACGTACCTTTTTAACTATATTACCATCGTTTTATAAACTCAAATTTTTAAATTTATTTCACTTTTCTTTTTCTAAATTTTGACTTTAATGTAAATTTTCCAGAGCTTGTTTTAAAAAAGACTAAACATATTTGTTTGCTAAGTTTGAGATTTTACTTTATTTAGAATAAAATGAAATATACCTATATAAAATCGCTTAACAACTCAAAAAGTCATTAAGGATTTACTAAACTTTTTTAAAAAAATACTTCATATATTTTAAGACAAAATATTTTTTATATATTTTTTAGTTGGTTTCTACTTTTTGAATATAATATGCCATTTACACCAAACAAAAACTAGTAGTTTTTGGCTTTATTTGGTTTTTGAATAGAAAACTACGTAAATTTTTTTTGGTTTTTCCATACAAATCAAAAACCATTTTTACTAGTTTTTATTGAAAACCAAATAAAAACCACTAAAATAACTACTTATGATACATCCTGTTTAGCAAATTTTAGAACCGTAGTTTTTATATATAAAGAGAAAAATAAAATTTCAAATTTATAGAAATTATTTGATTTGTTTATGAAATTATTACAATAAATAATTTATTAAAATTCTTAAAATATATTTTAATATTGAAACTATGTATTCTCTGATCGAAGAAATAGCAAATAGAGCGGAAATAAAAAATATCCAAGAAATGAGAATGTCAACAAAAACTACATTGGGAAGAAATAAGGTATGTAAAGGATGTAGTTTTTGAAATTTTGTTTTTCAAAAACCAATTAGTTTTTGTTTTGTTATAAACGGCATATAAAATTAAAAATGTATTGAAAGTATAATAAGTTATTACAGATAAAATCGAATAAGTTCTACAGTTTCTGTCCAACTCAAAATTATTAAATTTGGTTATGTTCACAACAAAAATGCCCTTAAAAGTTATTACATCTATGCATAGGTTTTTATAGAAAAATTGTAGTAAATTGCAGTTCAACTCGAAAAATTGAGAAAAAAATTATATTTTTTCTAAAAGTTGTTTGAAAATTTGCTTTTAATATTTGACCAAAACAAACCAAATGCATACGGTTGAAAAGCCTGTTTTTTCCACTTTCCAAAGAAGTTTAAAAAGGAAAAATTAACAAAAGAATAACTGATTTAGAACTACATTTATACAAGAAACTACCCAAAAATAGTTTTCGCAAATAACTCGAAGTTTTGAGGGTGTATTGCAAATATTTAAAACCGATTTATGATGTCTTCTATAACCTACACTATGTCATTTCTTGGGTATTTTTTCACTGTAGCGTGCAATTAATAAAATTTTCATACTGTAATACAATATATTTTTTGAAATTTTTTGTTTATATTTTCTAACTCATGTATGGTTATTTTAGTATACAATGTGTTTTTATAGCATTGCAATGAATCAGGCCCGGTTTTATACCGATCTCTTAGTGTATACTTAATAGAGTATCTAAAACTGAGACCGGTTAACCGGTTTTATACAGCATTTTATATAACATTTTATATAATTTTACTCAGAAAAAGAGTTCAAAAAAGAAAAATTACATGACTAAAAATAAAAAGTTTAATGTAACTTCCTAAATGCAATAAAAATGACAGATAACTTATTTAACTTGGACAATTCTCTTTAAATAGTTGAAATAAATCGAACTCTTCAGTGCTCACAAAAAAATTAATTTTTTGCTTTATAACGTTTGTTGTATGTATACATATATGTATACATTAAAAATGTATACATATATAAAAATATATTTGTTATTATTATTATTATTATTATTATTATTATTATTATTATTATTATTATTAAAGAACTGAAAAAGAGCTGAAAAGCCATGATTTTAACACTATGTTGTCATCGAGAGGAAGCACTTAGTGCTGAAAAAGAGCTTAAGAAGATCTTTTTTAACCCATGGTTGTCTTTTTGTTCATTGTTTTGAAGTACTACTTAATACTTTGGTTATAAAATTTTTTAATAAAAATTTTGTTTTAGCCTTATTAAATGATAATAAAAATGCTTTAAAATTTGTGAAATTTTAATTTTCTTAGAAATTATTAACCTCTTTTCCTGCTGGAAGCACTCGATGGTTTTTTTGCTGGGTGATGTTGTACCAAATGAGTTCCATCAACCAAATTCCCTCAAACTTCGATTAGTTAAAATGTGTTGGGCCTTATTCAACAAATATTTAAAGGATACTAAAAGCTTAGAAGTACACAAATTACAGCAAAAAATTTGCCGAATACACAGTAATAGTTTTGCAGAAAAGCTTTAGTTTTATTGAAACCAATAAGAATTTATTTAAAATCTAAAACTTTCTTTCATAAAAACAACATACCAATAGATGATTCTTTTGGTTTAATTTTTATAACCAGAATTTTATGCACTAGTTTTTTGGTGCTCACTTATAAGTATTTTAGTAACAAAATATATTTTATTTTGGAAAGACATATTTTCAAATACCAGGATTAGGATTAAAATATTAAAGAAAAGTTTATTGAATAAGATAAATCAAATAAATAAGAACAATTTCAAATTAAAAAATAATAATTTCTCTAAAATTATAACGTGAATAAAAAACTTTAATTTTGAAATTATGCACATCAAAATTTATTATTTTTGCAGAGTAAAACATGAATGCATGTAAAATTTAAAAAAAAATTGCAAAAAATAATATTTTCTAGTTTAAAAATTTAAATGACTGAAAACCGGTTAATCTGGTTTTTAATGAGTCCAAAACCAGTAACCGTTTTTTTCTAAAACCGGTTTTCTAAAAAAGTCAGTTTTTTGGATACTCTAATACTTAAGTGCAAACTTCGTTAAGAAAGATTTAAGTAAAAGGTCAAACTTGAGGAATATTTCATATTTCAGTTTAAAACTTAAGTGTAAAAGAAAATAAACAAAAAGTTTTAAGCTTTTATGTATTTACAATAGGGTGATCCCAACTTTCTAATTTTTTTTCTTCAACTAAAAATCATAGATACATCTTATTTATCCCAAAATGTTTTATTCTAGTTATGTTAATTTCTGATTGAATATTTTTTAATTTAGATTACTATTTGCTTATGATAATTCCAAAAATCATTAAAAATACAAAATTTACTTTTTTTGTGTAAACATTTTTTTGATGCCACCTTAATGTGGTATCAAAAATAAATAAAAAACCAACAATTCTTAAAAATTCGAAATTACTTGAAAGATGTAAAGAAATTTTAAGCAAATGATCTGTAAAATGGAAAAGGTGTTGGTGTAAAATATATATATATTTAAAGCGTATTTTTAATTCTTTTCAAAATTTTAAATAATTTTATTACATTTTGTATTTTTATTTATTTTTGTTTGTTTTCAATAAATATTTTTTAAGACGTCAAACAAATTTCATACTTAGGAAAAATTTAAGAGATGGAAAAAGAATACTTAAGTTATCAATTTAAACAATTTTTAGAACTTAAGTACGATTTCGCCACTAAGTGAGCAAGCATTCCTTGTAGAACAAATGTACATATGTATTATTTTTTTAAGTATAAATATGATGATATTAAGGCATACTATTCTTTTTATTTTTTTTTACTGTGGTGAAGGGTATAAAAGATTCGGCAAAGCCGAATATAGACCTCTAACTCGTTACAATTGTTTTTATTTATTTTATTCGAATTTGTAACAAGTTTCAATATCTTTAAGGAAATAACTAAATATATTTGATAACTTCCAAGTCCTTCATGCATTTTTGTATAATAAATGAAAAATAAAATAATTCTATTTATGGTAATATTTTAAAAAGAAAAAAGTAAAGGACTAGTTGAAAAGTATATTTATTAATCGATTTGAATATGTAATTTGTACGCATGTGAAAATTGTAAGAGAAATCTTCCTGAAATGTCTTAATTCTCAAACAAAAACATACATTTTTTAGTACCAGTAAAAATGTGGTACATGAATTTTTTATGAGATGCAATTTAATGGGTCCAATTGTTCAAGAACTGAATATGATGAAAATTAATTTTTGAGCTCAAGTTTTCCTTATGTATAGATTAATAGTGTTTTATAAAAGTAGAAGAAACTTAATTATATTTGCGTATGAGGAAAACCATTATTAGTCGAAATAGGTTATAAATCTGAAAAGAATAGGGCTTCAGAAATCTGAAAAATTTTTTGGGATAATTATTTCTTTTTATTTTAATTATGTATATTAATTAGTTAATTGTTTTATTATTAATTAGTTTTTTTTTTAACATTTGAATAGTTATATATATATATATATATATATATATATATAAGAAAAACAAAAGCGATACAGCAATGGCTGAATGTAACAAATGCAAGAGCACAATACGCGGTGAAACGAGCATAAGTTGTACTGGAGTTCTGGAGTATATGTCGATTAAATGCGCTGGAATTGATCAATACTCGGCAATAATAACTGCCAATGATAGTTTTGTGCGATATATTTGCGATGATTGTATCCAATATATACGTTGTGTATACATTGACTTAGTGCTTAGAGAAATTCAAGATGGTGTAAATGAAAATAAACAGAACCTAATTGAATATAAACATGAATTTGAGGCTTCATTATCATGTAATGAAAATGAAATTAAACAATTGCTAGAAGCAATTGAAAATTGATGCAAGCGCAAGCTTAAAAAATAGACAAGGTGCAAAAAATATCTAAGAAAAACATAGATGAAATAAAAAAGATATTTGATCTAGTAAATAAATACGAAAATAATAATAAAGCTATGTGTAATAACATCGAAGAAAGTAACGTTAAAATATGTAGTGAAATAAAACAAGTGATTAAAGGAACAAGTGGTAAACAAACCAAATTATCGTTTGCAAAAATGGTTAAAAATTAAGCATTGCCAAAACTGAAAAAACCAATGCCACCGATTATAAAGCCAAGAGAAAAACAAAAAAAAAAAAACTGAAAAGACAAAAGAAGACTTGAATAATAAATGTTGAAATAGAAGTAATGGTACATTACTTATTCAAATTGAAAATAATGAGGAAAGAGAAAAAAAAGCAGCTATACAAAGTGAAATGAGTGAAAAATACGAAATAAAGATACCAAAAAATTTAGAGACAACGATAATCATAACAGATATGTATCATTCAAATACTCGGAAGATGAACTCATAGAAAAAATTACAAAACAGAGTGAATTAAAAAAAAAAACAGTAAAATAAAATAATTAAATCTTGTGAATTTAAAAGAAATAAAAAGTTAATATATAAACTAAAATTACGATTGATAATGAATCATATACGAAATTAATAACAGCACAAAAAATAAACATTGCACAGTGGGGCAGAGTCGAAATTTTTTGGAAATAAATCTGTAACTTCTGATCGGCTGGTTAGATTTTCATTAAATTTGGTACAGGCGTTGCAGAGGAATGTACAATGTTATGTTTGGAAGGTGGGCACAACAATCCCCACCAGGGGCGGAGCTAAGGGGGCTCAAAGTTAGGTACCTCTGACATAAAAAATTTTTAATCGCTTGCAAAATTTTTGTTTCTCTTCCGATTTAAATATTTTTATATATTGTTATAGGCCCTGATAAGACCTATAAAAATATGCTTACATGTCCTATTTATCTCTTATAGTTTTCGAGTTATTTGCGTTTGAATTTTTAAGCACCATAATTTTGCATGTTCTTGTTCCAGCTTTTTTCATATATATCCTAGTATATCCGACCGATTTTATTAGTTTTTTTCTTAACTAGTTAAAAAACAAAATTATCTATTGAATAAAAAAAATTTGAAGTCGATATCGTTACCGAGTCCAAAAATAAACGATTTTGAATTTGAAAATTGCAAAAAAGACGACTTTTTGTGTTTTTTTTTAGCCGAAAAAGTATCTACACTCTTTTTTATCTAAAAAAATTTCTTTAGCAACATATAATAATTTTGCACTTTCCTGAAAGAGATGATCTTAAGATAAAAGACAAGCCCAATAACTCAATTGGTCATGGTACATACCTTCCCGAATTCGACCCATTTTATATGAAAGTTTTCATTTTAGACCATATTTTCTCAAATCTCAAAGAATCTTCAATATGTTGTGAAAAGTTTTAAATCAAAATCTGCGGGACTTCGGAAAAATGTGGATTTTATAGTCATAAATGTAAAAAATCCCATTTTTGGGAATTTTCATTAGTTTTTCTGAGAATTCAGGAAAACCGTACCCGTGATTGAAATTAACGCACTTTTATTTATATTAATAAGATCCACATTTCCTGCAAATTTCGTTAAGATATCTTTATAAACAAATATGTTATTACAATTAAAAAATTTGTATTTTCTCCAAAAACCCTAAATTGGGCCTTTTGTTTGGTTTATTTCTAAATAGCGAAAAAAATTTTAAAAATATGCATTCCAAATTAAGCTTATCCTTTAGCATATATAATTTCCGATCTTTTGCAAAAAGATTCAAGTCAATATCATTCTCATTTCAGAAATATGCGCTTTTAAACTTTTATATTTCCAATTTATTGTATATATGACTATATTTTTACAAACTTGCAACTTTTGCCTTTAGCTTTGCGAGAATAATTACTTAAAAAATTATGAATATTTCTGTATACTTTTAATAATATCTATACACAAAATATTTTTATAAAAATAATTAATAAATATTTTTTATTTTTAATAGGGTTGCCACATTTCTCAAATTTAAGTAAATCTTTATCCTTTTCTAAGCATTCATATATTTCTATTAATGAATTTAAAATAACAAAACAAACAAAAAATGTCTATTTTAACTTAATCAATATTATTATTTTTTTATTTATCATCTTCCTTAATAAATATTCTATTTCTAATACGATTTTTTATTACTTATTAACATTAAATTTATGTAGACAATTTTTCTAATATTTTAAACTTATTTTCTATAAAATAATCTACTGTATCTGTATACATATCTGAAAGATAATAAAGGTCCTTCAAGTCTTCAGTATTTTGAGTTGATAAAGGCTCTTAATAAATCCAACGTTTTCTCATTGATGATAGTACAGGGTCTGATGATAACAATAGGCTATTAAAAATATCCTCGTTTTGTGCCGTTCTGGGGCATTTAATGGAGCTGAATAATTGAACGTGCTTAAAACCTCTGTTTCTTGCTTCTTGAGCCTCTTCTGTAAATTTCATTCAATCATAATTTCGCCATTGCACAAAACTTTATGTACTGTTGGTGTCATTTCTTTCCATGGATATAGAGAAACAAGTAGTTTAGCTATTTCTGTTGCATATTCTCCAAATCGAAACACATAAATATATTTCTTTGCTCACAGTATAGCTCAGCAGACCTGACAGTCACAAGGGTCGAATTAATGCGAAACAGAAGTTTCCTGATCGCATCCAGCTATATGGCACACGACAAGCCAGCCCCGCCAGACGAAGTGAGGGCGTTTCTGGCCTCTATAAAGGCTCAAGAGGACATTATCCTTGGCTGTGATGCTAACTCAAGGCATACAATATGGGGCAGCACGGAAATCAATGACAGAGGTGAGTTTCTATTTGATTTCATTAATACGAACCACTTGACCATATGCAACTCTGGCAACGACCACACATTCGTTTTTCCGAGCTCGGTGAACCATAATGGATGGGAAGAGGTGCTAGACATTACACTTATGAAGGACAGATCCAATTTATCAGTTGATAGGTGGAGAGTATCCAAAGAGAAATCCTTTTCGGATCATTGCTGGATACTTTTCGATATTGGACTCGTCTGCAAGGAAACAGCGTCAACTTTCAGAAACCCAAGACGAACGAACTGGACTAAGTTCAATGGGATTCTCATGCACAAACTGAAAAAAATACCTCCAGTCGAAGCAACAACTGAGGGTCTTGACCGAATTGAGGGTACATTAGGCAGGGAAATTGTTAAAGCTTTTAATATATCCTGTCCAATGACGAAGGCTAAAAAGAGCTTCCCTCCCTGGTGGAATAGGGAACTCTCGAAGCTACGCAAGGAGGCACGCAATGCTTTCAATATTGGCTACAGGACAAAATCGTGGCAGTTGTATCACGATAAGCGTAGGGAATATAAGAAGGCAATAAAGATCGCAAAAAGAAGCTCATGGAAAGGCTTCTGCGAATCTATCGACAATACCAAGGAATCTGCTAGACTCAGTAGGGTTTTGGCAAATGGTCATAATAATCCATCCTATATTAAAAGGATGGATGGATCATGGTCAGAATCGTCGGCGGAATCTTTGGACATTTTACTTAATACTCATTTTCCTGGCTGCACTGATATTACAGAACAGGAGATGGGGCATATTAAATCCTCGCAAGGAATCGAGGATGACATAATATCCGTTGAGAAAATTTCATGGGCGATTGATAGCTTCTCTCCGTACAAATCTGCAGGGCCTGATGGTATTATACCACGGATGCTGCAAAGTGCAAAGGTATACATCATACCCTGGCTACATAGGATCTTTAAACTCTGCCTAACCCTCAACTATGTTCCCAGGAACTGGAGGAGAGTAAAGGTAGTGTTCATTCCAAAAATCGGAAAAAGAAGTCATGAGAATGCAAAGGACTTCCGTCCGATTAGTCTCTCTTCTTTTCAGCTGAAAACTCTGGAGAGACTCATTGATTTACATATAAGGCAGCGTCTAGAGGGTACAACCCGACTCTCAGGTAGTCAACATGCCTACATTAAGGGTCGCTCCACGGAGACGGCTCTTCATGAGGTCGTAAGGGTCATCGAGCGATCCATTGAATTTAAACAATACGCTATGGCTACCTTTCTGGATATTGAAGGCGCCTTTAACAATGTCACGACTTTGGCGATACAGAGAGCTCTGTACGAACTAGGAGTTGATGATTATATCACCAACTGGCTGGTGTCAATGCTAGAGACAAGAATCGTCATTGCGAATTTAGGCAACAGTGTTAAGACCAAACAAGTTATGCGTGGAACTCCACAAGGGGGTGTGATTTCTCCGCTGTTGTGGCTTATTGTCATTAATACCATCCTGTGTAAATTGGAAGACAAGGGAGTGAAAGTCGTGGCTTACGCGGACGATGTGGTGATACTAGTATCAGGACTGTTTCCGAACGTGATAAGTGATATCATGTCAACTGCTCTGGCTACACTCAGTGACTGGGCCAAAGAATGTGGACTAGGAGTGAATCCGGGCAAAACAGAGCTGGTACTTTTCACCACAAAGACCAATATTCCGAGCTTCAGACTACCACGGTTAGAAAACTGTGAACTCACCTTGTCGGACAATGCGAAATACTTGGGCATTTTTTTGGACTCTAAGCTTTCATGGAAACTGAACATTCGACATAGGGTTAGTAAGGCTACGGTAGCATACTACACCTGTAGAAAGATGTTCAGTGTAAAATGGGGTCTGAGTCCAAAATTGACAAAATGGCTATACACTGCAATAGTACGGCCCATTCTTGTATATGGATCTCTTGTGTGGTGGACCGCTACTAGTAAGAGGTATGTGGTGGATCAGCTTTATAGGATACAAAGATCCGCTTCCATTGGCATTGCAGGTGCATTACGTACTAGTCCATCAGAAGCTCTGAACACTATATTGCACCTAACACCTATAGACCTATACATAATTGAATCATCAGTTAATAGTGCGATAAGATTATCTGCGACGAATAGCTGGAGATCAAGAACGTATGGGCACGCGAGGATATTAAATTTAATACCCCCGCAATTCAATAAATTTACCGACTATATGATTCCCCAAATGGACTTCGGGAATACTATTAAAGTCCTATTCCCCACCAGGAGTGAATGGAGAAGGGGCAATCTTCTTGGACAATTTAGAACTAGGATATACACTGACGGCTCAAAGATGAACTGCGGTGTAGGCTCTGGTGTCTTCTCTGATGATCTTGGAATTAGACACTCATGTAGACTCCCTGACGAGGCAAGCGTATTCCAAGCGGAAATATTAGCGGTCAGGGAAGCGTGTAAACTAATTCGCGATAGAAATATTCAAGGGAATATTGGTTTATTTGTCGACAGTCAAGCGGCAATACTATCGCTCAAATCACCGAAAACTACCTCTATTCTAGTCAACCAGTGTAAAGAGGAACTGCTTGGACTAAGTCGACTGTATGACATTACTATAATCTGGGTTCCTGCGCATAGGGACTACTATGGTAATGAACAGGCAGACGAATTAGCCCGGGCAGGCTCTGCTATGAATGCCTCCTTAGCGGTTTCAGTCGCAATCCCGTTGGGAACAGTCAAAAGCAGAATCCAAAAACACTTTCTAGAAAAGGCGAAAAATAGATGGCGAAATCTGGACAAATGTAGAGTCGCGAAAGAAACGTGGCCTACTTACAACGAGAAACGCTCAATGCAACTCATTGGCTACAAACGCAAGGACATCTCGAGACTAATAGCACTGTTTACAGGTCACTGGACGATCGGTAAACATGCAAGTAGACTTGGTCTCCCTTACAATGAATATTGTCGTAGTTGTGGCAATCGCGAGAAGGAGGAAACAGTTTTTCATCTCCTATGTGAATGCCCAGCCTTGAACGCAAGCAGACATAAATTTCTGGGGGGGCACCAATTAAACAACCTCTCTGAGATATATGACACTAGACTCAGTGACATCATTAAATATCTCAATGCTACAGGCTGGGTCTAATTAATTTATGTTCTCATTGTTTCTTCCCTACATTTCTATCTCATTACAGACTCGACACAACTAGTTCACCTGGCGAGTAGTGTGGTTCCATCAAAACGGACTCTAACGAGTCTATTTGATTGCCCGTAAGATTACGGGCTACCACGTTAACCAACCAACCAACCAAATCGAGCAGAGTTAATTTTGTGCTTACAATTAATTACCATTAATAGTATGTTAGTCCTTTGAAAGAGGTTGTAAATCATTTATTTCATATTTAATATATTCAACTAAATCCTTTGTTGAAGATAACTCTACACATGTTTCCTTTTCGGTAACCGAAATAGATGGTAAAATAGTTTGCTTTTTTTCTTGAATATCCTTGTATGATGGAAGAATTGAATGTCCCTTTTCAAGCTCTTATTAATATTTGAAATTTATTTCGGCTGACCTCCAGTTCAAGCATTAAAGCAATTGCTTCTTCCTTTGAAAAATTGGATTGTGATGTTGGAGTAGGTATACTTTCGGCAATCCGTTTAAGACATTTTGGTGATGCAGTTGGCAGTATTTCAGAAATATTAATTGCACTCTTAGGTTGCTTCTCCTTTTTTAACATTTCTTTGAATGTATCAGAAACTTCTTCATTCGAAATTATAGAAAGCTTATGGGCGAGTTTTTTCTTCTTAGATCTTGTACTTAAATTATCATATGTCTTGCACGGTGCTCCAGATGATATTTTGCACGCCGATATCTCTATATCAGTATCCATCCATCCAATTAATCTGTAAGTGGGGATGTGACGGACTATCAGCCCTTCCTGAATACAAGCATGCTAGTGGAAGTAAGAAAATGGCGGATTATAAAAGCGTATTTACAGCATCTTTGGTGCCATTAAGAATGCGATCTTATTCCTTAAAGCGATCTTCATCAAAGTGTAAAAACTCATTTGAAGATATATGGCTTAACACCACTCCAGGATCGAAACATTTTTGCAGACCTATTTGGTTCGAATACACAAGGGAGTCGAAGACAACAACAAAGGATTTAGTGGAATATATTAAATATGAAATAAATGATTTACAACCTCTTTCCATAACCATAAACCAATACACATTCGACATATCCTTTCAACTTAGTCTAACAATGATTGATGGAAAGATTAGTAATGCCATTACGGAAACATCTTCTTTTTGGAAATGCTCACTATGTGATGAAACGAAATCACAATTTTCAGATATTGGTAATACTCCTTAATGAAGAATTTCTGTCTTTTGGAATGTCTCCACTTCACGCCAGAATACGGTTCATGGATCATTTTATGCACATAGCATATGATTTAAAGTATAGAAGTGTGCCAGAAAATTTAACAAAACCTACCAGAAGCAACGAGGATTTAATTCAGAGAAGAGACGGGACTAAACATCGACCAATCTCTGCCGACTGGTGGTAGTACAAATGATGGAAACACGGCAAGGTTTTTCGGAAATTTCGAAACTACATCAAAAATAACTGGAATTAATAAAGAGTTACTTGAAAGGACTAACATACTATTAATGGCAATTATTAGTAAGCACAAAATTAACTATGCTCGAATTGGAGAATATGCAACAGAAATATCTAAACTACTTGTTTCTCTATATCCATGGAAAGAAATGACACCAACAGTACATAAAATATTGTGCCACGGCGAAATTATAATTGAACGAAATATTCTTCCACTTCGAGAGCTTACAGAAGAGGCTCAAGAAGCAAGAAACAGAGATTTTAAGCACGTTTAATTATTCAGCTCCAGGAAATACTCCAGAACTTCACAAAATGAGGATATTTTTAATAGCCTATTGTTATCATCAGACCCTGTTCTATCATCAATGAGAAAACGTTGGATTTATTAAGAGCCTTTATCAACTCAAAATACTGAAGACTTGAAGTACCTTTATTATCTTTCAGATATGTATACAGATACAGTAGATTATTTTATAGAAAATAAGTAGTATAAGTTTAAAATATTTGAAAAATTGTCTACATAAATTTAATATAAATAAGTAATAAAAAATCGTATTAGAAATAGAATTTATTAAGGAAGATGATAAATACCAAAAATAATAATATTGATTAAGTTAAAATAGAGATTTTTTGTTTGTTTTGTTATTTTAAATTCATTAATAGAAATATATGAATGCTTAGAAAAGGATAAAGATTTACTTAAATTTGGGAAATGTGGCAACCCTATTTGAAATAAAAAATATTTATTAATTATTTTGATAAAAATATTTTGTGTATAGATGTAATTAAAAGTATACAGAAATATTCATAATTTTTTAAGTAACTATTCACGCAAAACTACAGGGAAAAGTTGCAAGTTTGTAAAAATGTAGTCATATATACAATAAATTGGAAATATAAAAGTTTAAAGGCGCATATTTCTGAAATGAGCCATGATGTTGACTTGAATCTTTTTGCAGAGGATCGGAAATTATATATACTAAAGGATAAGCTAAATTTGGGATACATATTTTTAAAATTTCTTTCGCTATTTTAAAAATAAACCAAACAAAAGGCCCAATTTGGGGTTTTTGGAGAAAATACAAATTTTTTAATTGTAATAACATATTTGTTTATAAAGATATCTTAATGAAATTTGCAGGAAATGTGGATCTTATTAATGTAAATAAAAGCGCGTTAACCAAATTTCAATCAGGGGTATGGTTTTCCTGAATTCCCAAATAAACTAATCAAAATTCCCAAAAATGGGATTTTTGACATTTTTGGCTATAGAATCCACATCCCTTAGATTTTGTTTTAAAACTTTTAACTACATATTGAAGATTCTTAAAGTATATTCCGCTTGTCGATTCGTGCTTTGCGAATTGAGAAACTAAAATCAAAACTTTCATATAAAATGGGTCGAATTCGAGAGGGTATGTACCATGACCAATTGAGTTATTGGGCTTGTTTTTTATCTTAAGGTCATCTCTGTGAAGTTACCCTTCAGAAAAGTGCAAAATTATTATATATTGCTAAAGAATTTTTTTTTTTTATATAAAAAAGAGTGTAGATACTTTTTCGCCTAAAAAAACACAAAAAGTCGTCTTTTTTGCAATTTTCAAATTCAAAATCGTTTATTTTTGTACTCGGTAATGATATCGACTTCAAATTTTTATCCAATAGATAATTTTGTTCTTTAACTAGTTAAGAAAAAAACTAATAAAATCGGTCGGAAATACTAGGATATATATGAAAAAAGCTGGATCAAGAACATGCAAAATTATGGTACTTAAAAATTCAAACGCAAATAACTCGAAAACTATAAGAGATAAATAGGACATGTAAACATATTTTTTATAGGTCTTATCAGGGCCTACAACAATATATAAAAATATTTAAATCGGACGAGAAACAAAAATTTTGCAAGCGATTAAAAATTTTTTATGTCAGAGGTACCTAAGTTTGAGCCCCCTTAGCTCCGCCCCTGGTGGGGATTGTTGTGCCCACCTTCCAAACATAACATTGTACACTCCTCTGCAACGCCTGTACCAAATTTAATGAAAATCTAACCAGCCAATCAGAAGTTACAGATTTATTTCCAAAAAATTTCGATTCTGCCGCACTGTGCATTGCTTGCGAAAAATGTAGAATGTTTTATGGAATAGATCTTTTAATGTGTTATAAATGTACAAATTTCAACTATAAAGCAGCGGATTATAGAAATCTGGATATATGTTATAAATATCACGGTAATCATAAGGCTAAAGTGTGGAAAGAAAAAATTATAACAAAATGTATAAACTGTGTGAGGTCAAATGAAAAAATTAACCTAGGCTTTGATTTTAATCATAATACATATAATAAAGAATGTCCAGTATACAAAAATAAATTGAATTTAAAAATGAGAAAATTGATTTTAATATCTAACAATTAAATAATGTATGCGGAATATACATAAAACGCTCAAGGACTCCTAAACAATTTTACTCAAATAGAAATAGTAACATCATTAGCTAACCCTTAATACATAATCCTATAGGAAACACATTTAACAAAGGAGATAAATGAGCATGAATATTGTTTCCAAAATTATGATCACTACCCAACACTATTCATCAAAACGGATTCTAAAAAGTCTAATTGATTGCCCGTAAGGTTACGGGCAACCACGTAAACCAACTAACCCAACACTATTTAATTTTTCACGAACATATGGCGAAATAATCTACTTTAAAAAGACATGGACAGTAAATAAATTATGTGAAAAAGTTTCAGATAAAAAATATTGAATGTGTGCAGTGGAGAAGTCGAATTTTGTAATGCCTTTGATGAAATTGTTACTTTAGTTTGTGAAATAAATTATTAAATAATTATCGCAGGACATTTCAACATAGATTGGAAAAAGAATGAAAAATATAAAAATAGAATACCAGTTACTCTAAATGATAATGGATTTAAACAAATAGTAAATAAATACACAAGAATAACAAAAAATGGAAAAAACATTAATCGACCTTGTAATAACAAAATAATGATAATACAGTTGTAAGAAATAACAATGCAAATAAAATAGCCGGTCATGAAGTAATAAATATATGGTTTGATAGTGAAATAGTATATTATACCAACATTTTAAGAAAACCAGGTTTCGAGAATGTAGGAGGATAGTTATGGTCATGAATAAGGAGTCCCTGCCGTCCCTTCGAGAGAAAAGTGGAAAGATATACTACGGTTTCGAGTCTATCTTTCTACAGGTCTATCGAGGAGACGACCGAGACAGACCGATTCAGGACGATAACGATCCGATTCCGGAAGAAATGTCATGTGAGGAGACTACTAATTCCCTCGCTCAAGAAGACACCCACTCAAACTCAGAATTCGTGGGTGAGTTTTTTGAACGGGTGGACGAAGATGACGTCGACGTCACAATCATCCCCATAAATGGCAATGGTGAAGCTAACGCAAATTAATCTTCATCACCAACCTTTGTAGTTTCTAATAGAAGGGAGGTTCTTGAGCATGAATATTGTTTCCAAAATTATGATCACTACCCAACACTATTCATCAAAACGGATTCTAACGAGTCTAGTTGATTGCCCGTAAGGTTACGGGCTACCACGTAAACCAACTAACCCAACACTATTTAATTTTTCACGAACATATGGCGAAATAATCTACTTTAAAAAGACATGGACAGTAAATAAATTATGTGAAAAAGTTTCAGATAAAAAATATTGAATGTGTGCATTGGAGAAGTCGAATTTTGTAATGCCTTTGATGAAATTGTTACTTTAGTTTGTGAAATAAATTATTAAATAATTATCGCAGGACATTTCAACATAGATTGGAAAAAGAATGAAAAATATAAAAATAGAATACCAGTTACTCTAAATGATAATGGATTTAAACAAATAGTAAATAAATACACAAGAATAACAAAAAATGGAAAAAACATTAATCGACCTTGTAATAACAAAATAATGATAATACAGTTGTAAGAAATAACAATGCAAATAAAATAGCCGGTCATGAAGTAATAAATATATGGTTTGATAGTGAAATAGTGTATTATACCAACATTTTAAGAAAACCGGGTTTCGAGTTATTTGAAAACTATCTTTTTTTAAAAACCAGGTTTCGAATACGGTTTTACGCAAAAAACCGATTAACCGGTTTTTATTAAAAATACAAATATTAAAAACTTATTATTATTATTTTTACTAAAGAAAGTACACTCATAATGTCATTTTTAATGACAAGTAATATAAAAATAAAAAGTCATATCGTTCTTCTGCAGCTAAAGGATAATGCTCAAATTTTGTATTTTTTGAATTGAATTCTGATGATGCTTCTTCTGATCCAACTCTACCTATATACCTATTTATAGATATTCACCTTCTGATTGTGACAAACGATAAAACTAAAATTTACTTCTTACCTAGATTCTGTTAATAAAAATTAACTTAAGTCTATTAAAAATATACAAATCTCAGTTCTCAGTACGTCTGGCGCTACTCAAATATCAAATTATAAATTAAAAAAACTAGTCTTAATGCTTTATTAGTCCATAATGAAAATGAAAAATACTTTCAAATAATTGAAGGCCTGATTCAGTACAACAATCGAATTGGCTAAAAATAAAATTTGTATGTAAATTAATTCAAAAAATTTAAATGTTCATACAAATATGATTTTCAAACAATTTGATACTTTTTATATGTATAAGGCCAAAAATAAGGTTCAATTAGCAAATATAAAAATGGGAAGCGTAGGTTAATTTAGTAAACAAAAATAAAAGAAGAAGCATTTTATGAAAAACCAGTTGGTCCAGTTCTTCCATATATAGCCCATATTTACTCGTATATATTTTCTGTAATTAGCTAAAGAACAAAATTATGTATCAAATAAAAAGAAATTGAAGTCGATAAATAATTTTGAATTTGAAACTTGCAAAAATTATGATTTTTTTTTTATTTTTTTTTGGCCGAAAAAGTCCCTACACTCTTTTTTCTCTGAAAGGTATATTCACGGAGATGATTTCTAAATTAAAAAGAGCCGAATCTGCCATTTTTGGGATTTTCGGTGTTTTTTTGGGAATTGCAGGATTCCTTTCACTTTTTTTACACTGCGTCATTTCAAATGATAAAGTCAACAATCACCGAAAATTTCGTTAAGATATCTTAATTAGCAAAGATTTTATTACAGATACAATATTTATATTTTCCCAAAAACCAGATTTTTACAAAAATTTTATTTTAATTCCAAAAATTAGAACAACTGTGGACTTTAATTTTTTTCATATAAATTCGCTTGTCTAGCTACTTTAAAGTAGCGTAATTTTGGTCCTATAAAAGATATTCATCCATATTCAGAAAAAAATTAATTATATATAAAATACAACTAGCTAATGCACAATTTATTCCTTAAAGTCTTTATTAAGAAAATCGTATTCAAAAAACTGTTTGCAGTCTACATTAATTAATAGTTTTTTGTTTATACAGGCAATCCTTATCAGTTTCTCTCTCATTTATATTGTCAACGTTGTGAAAAATTATAATAAATTATTCGTTATTTTTTATTCCATTATTACTTTTGATGTTCTAGTACGTTTTTAGTGATAAATAGGTTTTTTTATTTTGGAAAAAATCATTATTTAGCTTGTGTAGTTATAATTATGTATAAATGATATATTTTTATTTAATTTTTCTTGGTTATAATTATAAGTATCCGAATAATGAATATTCTGTGATAAAATCAGCATCACTATTTCACATTTGGTTTTGTTCACTTTGTTTTTGTTGAAATTTTACTAAAATTTAACTATTTTAATTATTTTAACCCGGAGTTGATACATTAGATTAATGTCACGTTAATCTAAGACTTGTATATATTAATGTATTATTTGGAATTACGATGAAGCAACAAACAGCGAGAAAGTCGAACATATGTGAGTGTGGTGAACATTTGGTTGACATGCACGCAGCCGAAAAAGTTGGTATTTTAATACAAAACAGGAAAAATAGGGTTTTTCCAGAAAAAGTAGAATTTTTCCTGTTTATGTTTATGATTTTGTTACAAAATAGCTTAAATTGAAACATGTGCAAAAAATATTACCCTTTCCCGGAATGTGAAATTTTATGTATTTTACGGCAGATTAGAAGTTATAACTTTATTCCCCTGAAAGACAACACTTCAGGTAACATGATTCATAACTTTTTCGCGGCTTAGATATTTATAACGACGCAAATTTGTGTAAATTTTTCATTAATCATTGTTTTGAAAAAATTACTGTTTAGATTCTTATGTACAAAGTATGTTATGCATTCTGCCACATATATGTTTTTAAAAATTTGCAACATTTTTTGAGAATATTGGTGTATGGGGCTGGATCTTGAGTTATCCGCAGAATGGCTTGATGAGATTCCTTCTAATTTTCCTCTATAATGACTTAGCATGAATATGTAGGTTTGTATGTAGTAGCACTTCTTTTGGTTGTGGAAGAAATATAACACGTTTTCATGTAAGAAGGTCATTTATTTTATTATATAGAATTAAAATTATTTATATTTTGAATGCTGGTTTTCTTTATATGTTTATATAAGTATAATATTTATTTATATTGATGTGTTCTGTATGACTGTTCTCCAACGAATGATCTGTTGCCCAAAGTAAAAACAATAAATGACCGGCTGCGCATACACAACGTAGTGGCAGCGAAAACATGAGCAAATTGAAAAGAGAGCAGAGAGTTTAAAAAACCACCACCAAAAACATCACAGCCCGGGTGATGAGAACACGGGCGATAAATGAATATCATGTTCACATGAACAATTGGTTTATTGTCAATCTTTTAATGTAAAATACTGATCATAAAATTGTCTTTTTGGAACATCTATGGACTGTAAAAAGTTGGATACTTTTATTATCACAAAAATTATAAACCCAAACTTTAATGAAGCTGACATTTTTTGAACCAGGTTCAGTAGTTGAGTCTAGTATATTTCTAAGTGTCATAAGTAAGTATCAATAAAATTCAGCTGCTATTACTTGCTACCCTTCTTACCACAGCATTTCTAGTAACTACTTAAAATGAGGATTTTTTTCGTGTTTTTACTGATGGTGATATAATTAGTATAGAACCAGCCAAAAATATATTTTAAGTATTTTATTATATGGAATATTAATTTTAGAGTGGATTCTTGGAAATTTAGAGCAATTTTTAATATAAAGTATATAAATACATTTTTAACACGTGTAATTAATTTTCCTCAAATTTTGGTCGTCCCAATTAAGTGGGACAACTCATTTACATTTGTTTTCGCGTAATTTATGTAATAATAGTGCGGAATAACCAATCGTACGATAAGAGCCAGTTTTTCACTTCTAGATTAAATGCCAATTAAAAATTAGATTAGTTAACCTAAAATTTAATCTAATCCACCATTTGTGTTTTTAATTACGAGATTAAATCTTGTAGTATTGCCATACTGAACGGCAAACATTTATAAATAAATATGGTAGTTTGTGTAAATATCACATATTGTTATCAAAACAACAGTCTTTTTTAATGTGAAGAAAAAGCAGATTATTTTTTATTATTTATGGAAATTTGGAATAATAAATTACATTTTAAAAGAACTAAAGTCGGTATTTGGTCATTTTTACAAAAGAAATATCGAAAAGTTTAAAAATGCAAACACTCACTGATAAATACTCCATGAAGACGTTTAGAAGAAAAATTATCTCGGGAATATTTAGATCTCACAATTTAGAATTTTTTTTATAAACATAATAATTAAAGTAAATATACTAATTTTCCAAATTTCTCAACTCGAGCAGCAGCAAACCCATCTGTAAAAAAGGGAACTGCGCAAAAGCTTTCGAGTTCCCGAGTATCACCACTCCCCGCCAGAAAAGGAGCTGCGAACTTTATTTCGAGCAAGATACATGCGTCGCAAAGGCACATCATACCCGCCAGAAGGGCCTTTTTAAGTCGGAGCCTGCCGTTTTGTATCGCCTTGGTAAAAAGCTAGCTGAATCCCTAACCCCTTCCTCCTTCGTCGAAAGACGGGCCTAAACGGCAACGATCAGAGGAGGAGACAAAGTCCGAAGCCCTATAACCCGATAGATAAATCATTTAGTGAAGTGGCCAAAGATCATCTCGTACGTGCTGTCATCGACAGGAGCGATGTTGATTGCGCTATCTTCCACGCAAATTGGGATCTAGTGCGCAAAAAGTTGATAATACTATTCTGGAAGGTTCTAAAGGAGAACCCCCGACCCTCTCCCTAATGAAATGATGCCGGATGGTATCGTAGCCGTGTTAAGCTAATGGCGTGCTCAAACGAGCGATCGGCCTTGTTCCTGAAGCAAGCGGTCGCTCTTTTGGAAGGTATATGAGAAGGCGCTAGACTAGACGTGGTGTTAATGACGAGATTCCACGTCGGGCTAGAGCCATGACCCGCGTACTGGATGAAACGTCCAAATCAAACTAGATTCTGGAACTAATTCAGTTCGGTAATCCTGAGATCAACACAAATGATTGGAAGAGTATCCGAATCCGACGGAGAATGTAGGAGGATAGTTATGGTCATGAATAAGGAGTCCTTGCCGTCCCTTCGAGAGAAAAGTGGAAAGATATACTACGGTTTCGAGTCTATCTTTCTACAGGTCTATCGAGGAGACAGACCGATTCAGGACGATAACGATCCGACTCCGGAAGAAATGTCATGTGAGGAGACTACTAATTCCCTCGCTCAAGAAGACACCCACTCAAACTCAAAATTCGTGGGTGAGTTTTTTGAACGGGTGGACGAAGATGACGTCAACGTCACAATCATCCCCATAAATGGCAATGGTGAAGCTAACGCAAATTAATCTTCATCACCAACCTTTGTAGTTTCTAATAGAAGGGAGGTTCTTGAGCATGAATATTGTTTCCAAAATTATGATCACTACCCAACACTATTCATCAAAACGGATTCTAAAAAGTCTAATTGATTGCCCGTAAGGTTACGGGCTACCACGTAAACCAACTAACCCAACACTATTTAATTTTTCACGAACATATGGCGAAATAATCTACTTTAAAAAGACATGGACAGTAAATAAATTATGTGAAAAGGTTTCAGATAAAAAATATTGAATGTGTGCAGTGGAGAAGTCGAATTTTGTAATGCCTTTGATGAAATTGTTACTTTAGTTTGTGAAATAAATTATTAAATAATTATCGCAGGACATTTCAACATAGATTGGAAAAAGAATGAAAAATATAAAAATAGAATACCAGTTACTCTAAATGATAATGGTTTTAAAAAATTATAAATAAATACACAAGAATAACAAAAAATGGAAAAAACATTAATCGACCTTGAAATAACAAAATAATGATAATACAGTTGTAAGAAATAACAATGCAAATAAAATAGCCGGTCACGAAGTAATAAATATATGGTTTGATAGTGAAATAGTATATTATACCAACATTTTAAGAAAACCAGGTTTCGAGAATGTAGGAGGATAGTTATGGTCATGAATAAGGAGTCCCTGCCGTCCCTTCGAGAGAAAAGTGGAAAGATATACTACGGTTTCGAGTCTATCTTTCTACAGGTCTATCGAGGAGACGACCGAGACAGACCGATTCAGGACGATAACGATCCGAATCCGGAAGAAATGTCATGTGAGGAGACTACTAATTCCCTCGCTCAAGAAGACACCCACTCAAACTCAGAATTCGTGGGTGAGTTTTTTGAACGGGTGGACGAAGATGACGTCGACGTCACAATCATCCCCATAAATGGCAATGGTGAAGCTAACGCAAATTAATCTTCATCACGGTAACGAACCAACCTTTGTAGTTTTTAATAGAAGGGAGGTTCTTGATATTAAGCTAGTAAATACTACATGATCAGCGGGTCTCAAACGATTGCTCATTCTCTGATAACTTGTGCATAGACTTCACTATAGAATCAAAACAGGAGGATAACGAACTAGATGGAAAAATATGACATTCTGTCCCAATTCCTCCCGAACCACCCGGTTATTCGTAATCTGAGGGACATTGAGTCCTCTGTAGAATTGATAACAAATGCATTTGACAGAGCGACCTGAAAGTCTGCAAAGTAAGGAGTAAACCACATTGGTGGAACTGCCAAATAGGTGACACTCGCAAAGAGTGCCGCCGTTTATTTAATAAGGCTAAGAGAATGGAAAATTAGTCGGCTTACAAATCATCAGTAAACAAGTTTAAAAACCTGATCAGGAATGCGAAACGCAAATCTTGAAAGGTCTTCTGTAGCGGCATGGATGACCATTCTGAGACTAATCGCTTACGCAAAATCCTGGTTTCCTCACCTACTGTCCCAAGTTACATTCAGAAACCTTGCGGCAGCTGGACGACAAGCGGCTATGAGACCTTAGATGTCGTAATGGATGAACATTTTCTTGGCAGCCTCCCTACAGTGGAGATCCCTGTACTATACCTGCAGACCTACAGTATAATGCTGACATATAAGTCCATGGTTGATTCGGCTTGCTTATAATGATCTTATATCATGGACTAGATGTAAAGTGGTCTTTATCCCAAAAGCGGGTAAGACATCCCATACGAGACCGAAGAACTTCAGACCTATTAATCTATCATCCTTCCTCTTGAAAACTTTGGAAAGGCTGATTGACCTGCACCTTCGCAAAACAATCAACCCTAACCTATTGTCAGCGTCCCAACATGCCTACATGAAAGATAAATCAGTTGAGACGGCTATACATTCGCTTGTAGGGTATATAGAAAATGCTCTCGAGCACAAGGAATATGCATTAGTGGCCTTTCTTGATATAGAGGGAACCTTCAATAATGTGACCCCGGATGCTATTAAAATGGCTATGTAGAGACTGTAGTCGATTATTGGCATCATATGGAGAATTCTAACCAACAGAGTTATAATCTCCACTATTTGTGCGGCTACCATATATAGGGTAGCAAATAGGGGCACTCCTCAGGGGGGAGTTCTATCTCCACTTCTTTTGAATATTGCCGTCAACACAATGCTCAGGGAACTTGATTCCCTGAGGTTCAAGACCGTCGCGTATACGGACGATGTAGCGGTGGCCGTATCTGGAAAATAAATGGATACCATATCTCACCGCCTTCAAAATGTGCTAGGCCTACTCAGTAAATGGAGTACGATTAGTGGCCTTAGCATGAATCGTGGAAAGACGGAACTAGTTCTCTTTTTAAGGAGATACAAATACCATCTTTCCCACTCCCTTTCCTAAATGGAGTTGAGAAGTATATGGATATAATACTGGACTTCAAAACGTCCTGTCTCCAGAATTCCCAGGCTAGGGCTTCAAAGGGAAATATTTATATACGAAGGAAGATGGTGATCAAGCCTATACATATGTATGGAGTGATGGTGGAAAGCGATGGAAAAATCTACCTTTTTCGGAATCTTCGAAAAGGTTCTGCGTAGTTTAGTGCTACTAATTACAGGTGCGTTACGTACGACATTATCCAAAGTATTATTCGTTCAGATGAACTGGATGCCAGTGAATCTATTGGCGAAACATATCGCCATCATATCGGCGACTAGGTTCAGTACTATAGGTGCATGGAACGGTAGAAGCTATGGCCATGCAACCATTTTGGGAATCTCGGATGACATCCCTAAAAATATTGATTATTGCATTCCCAAACCCTTTCTGGAAAGACGCTTTTCAGTTTCAATTTCAGCCGATACCACTATAAGAGACGGATCGATTGAGATTTACACTGATAAATCCAAATCCTCTTGAAGGGGTTGGAGGAGGTGTCTTTATTACCGCATATAGGAGGAACATTTCTTTTATGTTTCTGGATCACTTCACTGCTCTACAAGCGGATACCTCAGCCATTAGGAAAGCGGTAAATTGGCTAATGTAGAAATTCAAATTTGTACCGATAGTCAACCCGCGATTAAGTCTCTTTCGGGTGTCTATTCGACATCCAGGATGGTACATGAATGCCGGACATCTTTAAATGAAATGACGAGACATTCAAACCTGGAATTGGTCTGGGTAATTAGTCACTCAAGTACCCCGGGAAATTTTATTGCGTTTGAATTTGCCAGAACTGGTTCCCTTCTTCAAAGTGAAGAAACGGACTAACTAGTTGGCATACCGCTGTCATCTTGTAGATCAATGATAGTGCAGTACTTGTCGAGAATAGCTCAACAAAGATGGACAAGTGAGTTCGCATGTTCTATATCGAGACAGATATGGCCCCAGTACGATCAAAAGCGGTAGAGTTTCATTCTGGGATTGCCAAAGTGTCAGCTACGGATACTCGTAGCCACTATTACAGTCTGCGCTAGCAGACTAAGACTCCCTTTTAACAACTATTGTAGAAGTTGCTTTAACGAGGAGAAGGAAGCGACAGTAGAACATTTCCTTTGTCACTATCCCACTCTTGCGAATATAAGGACTGCTGAATTTAGCATATACGGACTGCACGGACTATCTGATCTTTCTGCAATTGATGTTAGACGAATCAGATGTTTTTTGTTCGTGCGTCAGGTTGGTTGATTCGAACCTATTTTCGGACATGTAAAAACAAATTCACATGATCCATTAGGGTGGCACAACGCGACCAATAGATCTCAAGTGAGCTGTATATTTATATTTGCAGCTGCCCATCTAACCTAACCTATGTTTCTGTAAATTTATACATGTATACTTTTTCGTCACCATCTGTTGATATGTGTGTATATGAAGATTTTACCACAAGTTGAAACCCGCAACATTGGCCGTTTCAAGTAGTAAATAAAAAGAAATTATCGATAATTTTACAAGAAAAAAGAGCAACGAAAATATGAATTATCTTTACAAAACAATTAAGCATTATCATTTGCTCCTGTAGAATAATTTTGCATAATTTTTTGGACGATTAGCACATTTCCAATTACATCTTCTGGCAACACTGCGTAGTTTATTTACGTCGATCATTTAAACTCAAGACAAAATTTAATGTCCAAGAATTCCATAAAATCAGGTGTAAAAAATATTAAAAAATAGTTAATTGTTCATGTGAATTGTATATATTAAAACCTAAAAACAAATAAATATTACATTTTAAATTCATAAAAAAAGACAAAATGAAAACAAAAAATGAATAACGTTTTGTGCAATAATTGTAAAAGCGAAATCACAGCAATGCAAAATCACAAAATGTTACAATTGCAATTCAAACTACCACTTCTCTATGTACTCTCTTTTATCGTATTCCACTACTAGGAGAAAAGTAAATTGAAGATGTCACATATGCAAAAAACGAAGTAGATCTCCTAATAATCTATATCATGCTTTCGTCTACGATGAAAATAACCCACAAAAACAGATACGATAGGATGATAATGCTGAAGAAAATGGTACAGCAAAAAAATTTAAAGAGTCACTGTCTCTCGCCACAGTAAACAAAAAACTTTGCTCTGTTGAAACTAGCATTACTGAAATGAAATCTCAAATGAATTTCTTAGTAAGTAATACTAACGCAACTAACTCCTCCAACCAACAATTAAAGGAGGAAATACAAGCAGCTCTCTCAGCAATTACAAATACAGTGTCAACCTTAGTAGCTCAAGTGAGTGAACTAAACGAAAAAGATAAAAAAGGAGATAAAAAGAAATCAACAACATGGAAATACGTATTAACAAACTAGAGTAACAAATGATAGGACAAAACATTGAGATAAAAAACATAGAAAACACACAACTATCAGCACTAGATGTCGTAAAAAAAATTGTAGAATCACGAAACGTTGAAATCAAGGAAGAAGACATAAACAAAGCTTGTAGACTAAAAAAAGAAGAATACAAAATTATTGTAGAATTTTCCTCTCTAAACAAAAAAAAAAAAAAAAAAATAGATCGAAAGACATAGAGTAGATGCAAAAATAATCAATAGTAATGAAAACAATAATAGCAACTACAAATACATTTATATTAATGATCAGCTGACTTATACCAATCGACAATCGACAATCGGATAGCAAAAACCATAGCTCACGAAGCAAAGTGGAAATTCGTTTGGGTTAGAAATGGAAGTATATTCGCTTGTAAAAATGAAAGCAGTGCATCCATAATTATAAATAATGCAGGTGATATTGAGTTAATAACTTCTACAATTTAAATTAAATAAACACTTTCGTTTAGTCTTTTTTTACTAATAAACTTTTTTTAACAGACATTTTCTTCTTTATAATTAAAATAAAACATGAATAATAAAACACAAATCCCTTTTTAGCAATATCGATACAAAATATTTAAGTTATCCCGTGTCATTAATTTATATGAACATTCGATCGCTAAGATTAAATTTTGCATCTTTTCTTGTAAACATAAACAAAATAATAAGCGAAATAAAACTCATTCTAGTGGAAACAAATATATGTAATGATGAGAATAACAGGTATAATGTAAACGGTTTTAACTCTTTGTTCCTAAATAGAGAAGGTAAAGGTGGTGATATTGCAATATATATAAAAGAGAACGTCAATTATACACAAATCTCTTTAAACACAAAATCTTTCGAATTATTACAAACTGCTATTACCATAAACAACAAAAATATTTCCCTTCTCTCCATCTATCGCCCTCCTGACATAAAAGTTTAAGAATTCATAAACGAGCTCGAAACAATAATAAACAACATAAACAGCAAGCAAGATATCATCATTGTAGGAGATATGAATATCGACATAAAGAAAGAAAATGAAACAACAACAACTTACTTAGATATGTTAATGTCCTATGGTATGAAGTGTATGATTGATGAATGGACTCGTGAAGACCTCAACAAAAACACTTGTTTATTAAAAACAATAAAAATAATACTCAGTCATAAAAATAAAGAGAAAGTAAACAAAAAGAAAACAATCAGGGTAGGACAAACGATAGTATTCAAGGGTCACAATTAAATAACTATTTAGTAAATAAAAAAAATACAAGAAGAAGATTGGAGTGATTTAATAAAACCAAACCATAATGTAAATGACATCTTTAATAAAATATATGAAAAGTTTAGTAAAATTTATAATAGCTCATATAAAAAAAAGAATGCGTGTAAAAAAAGATCTTCAAATCCTTGGATCAATGAGGAACTAATAAGATATTGCGACACGCGAGATAAACTTTATAAAAAATGGCAAAATAACAAAAATATTGAAAAAGAATATAAAATTTTTAGAAACCAAGTGAATAAAAAAACTCATTTAAGCTAAAAACAATTATTATCGTCAAAAGTTTATTGAAAATAGAAGTGATATGCGCTCCACTTGGTAATTAATCAATGAAATCATTGGAAAGAATAATATTGATAAAATAATAATAAACAATTTTAAAAATTAAAATATCGGGAACATTGTAAATTGCTTTGCCAAAAATTTTAGTGAAAATGTAAATAAAATAGTACATAATTGCGATATACAAACACTACAAACTGTACGAACAACTCAACAAAACTCAATTTATCTATCACAAACCTATGAAAGTGAAATATTTAACATTCTAAAGACATTAAATATTAAGAAAGGAGTAGACCACATGAGGCCAAAAGATTTAAAAACAAATGCCAATATCTTCACACCAATACTAACTTTATTAATAAACAAAAGTTTGGAAAGTGCAACCGTTCCCAGTCTTTTGAAAACTTCTGTAATTAGGCCTATTTATAAAAGCTGATCAACGATTGATTACAACAATTATAGGCCTATTGCTATACTACCAACAATCGAAAAAATATTGGAAGAAGTGATAGTCAAAAGATTAACAGAATTCTTACGTAAATATAAAATCATAAATAAGAACCAGTTTGGGTTTCAAAAAGGTAAGAGTATCAATAAATTACTAGGACATTTCTCGCATTATGTTAATGAGCGTCTAAACAAAAACCACCATTGTCTAGTTTTGTATATTGACTTTAGCAAAGCATTCGACACGCTATCACATACAAAATTAATTCAAATTCTATATAGAAGCGGCATTAGAGGCCAAACATTGAACTAAGATCAAGTAAAAATTAATAATACTTTGAGCAATAGAACTTCATCTCAATATGGGGTACCATAGGGATCAAAGTTAGGCCCAATTCTATACATTATGTATGCCAATGAAATAATCAGTAATTTAAGGGAAAGCACAACTTTCTTATATGCTGACGATACAGCAATTGTTGTCGCCAATAAAAACGTCAACACTGCCGCACAAACAATACAACAACAATTGAATATCATAACTAAATGGTGTCATGATAATGGTTTAATCATTAATGCTTCTAAGACAAAGCTAATGCATATCAAGGCGTGACACCTGACCGGCTCTCCAATTGAGTTATTATTCCAGAGCACCGAATGCCTGTATCAAAAAATTTTAAATCCCAATAACCATAATGAAACTTGTACCACAAAAATAGAACTTGTCCAATCGCATAAATACCTAGGTGTATACGTCGACAGCAACTTCAAATGGAAGAAACACATTGAAAACGTAAGAAGAAAAAAAAACTCCGTAAATCAGCCTTCATATTGTATCACTTAAGCAACTGAGCACCTTATAGTGTACTTAGACAGGCTTACTACTCTCTGGCGGAATCATACATAAGGCAGGGGATTACTGCATGGGGAGTTCCACATATTGCAAAACCCTCCAAAAGTCACAAAACCAAATTTTAAAATTACTTTGGAAAAATCACCGTGTAACTGCACACAACCCAACAAACGTTATCATGTCGTCTAATTCTCCCACAAATTACAACACTATCACTTATATAAATTACCGAAACAATACAGACAACAATAGTTCTTATAACACAAACGTCTTAAATATAGATTTAAACAACTTTGGTACAAACGTCAATAACACACCTTTCAGCAATATACTACATAATAATATAACGTCCAACCCAACAAACAATTCTGCTGTCAAGAGCTCCAACAATAGGACACACAACACACCTACCCTAATCGACCCAACATTAGAAAATATACTAAACAACACACACCAATTCAAACAATACCATCTCTAACTCAACAAACAATTCTGCTGTTAATAACTCTAACAATAGGATCTATAGCACACACGTCTTTGTCAACACAACATCAGAAAATACATTAAACAACATACACATAAACAAAAACAGAGCACGATATCTAAACACCATTAACTCAAATAACATCGCAAAGAAGTTAAAAATATTAAACATAAAAAGCAATCGACTTCTTCAACAACAGTAACTTTTTGAATGAAATAGATCATGTTTACAACACGCGACGGCGGGCGCAAAGAAGATTCAAAGTCGAACGTTTCTCAAATGAATATGGAAGGAATACGCTGACCGTCATTCTACCAACAATAACCAAGATACCGATAAACATTAACACAAAAAATGAGTACAAAAGGAAAAAACTCATAGAAAACTTTTTCATAAGTTCGCAGTGAACATACATATTTTATTTTATCTATATTATATAGATTTATTATCCTACTGTCAAGCCCAAAGATGAGCGGGTGTAGAATTTAGAATTTAAATATTATTGATAAAAAGTTAAATATTATTGTTAAAATTTGAAATTGTTTTAAAAATTTAAATTATTATTAAAAAAAAAGTTAGGTCAACTAGAAATCTATTTAGGTCGAAGTGGGATCCTCTCTCATCTTGGTTATGTACCTTCGCCATCAACCCAAAGAATAAAATACAAATATAAATAAATTGATAATAATGTTTTTGAAATTGATATTTGATATTTATGTGAAAAATTAGCTAAAAATTTATTTATAAAAGTTTTTAAGAGATGTCATGTTAACGTTTAAAGTTAAAGATTTTGAGCTAATATGATTTCTGTTTATATATGACATAAAATAATTATGCCAAATTTTAAATTATAATTTTTATAATGCTACTTACTTCTCCAGTTGTAGATACGGCAATTGATGTTGGCTTACATAAATGCTTGGTAGATGATCCAGGTCGAAATCGTTTTCCAATTGTTAATAACGGCTGTGTTTCGTGCGTCTTGAACTACGGAAAAAATAAAAGTGTATATGAGGAATTTCAAAAATGTTGAGTAAAAATATTTTAATAATTTGTTTGACAAAAAAGCGCAAAAGTATCTTTAATATTTATTAGGGTATTCAATCGATTAACCGTCATTCTGTTATCCGATTAATTTTGGTCGATTAACTGTTCGAATAATTTAAAATTGTCTATTTTCGAATAACAAATAAACCGATTAATTTGTGTCGAATAACCAATTAACCGTAATATAGTTTTATGGAGTTAAAATTTTGATTTTTTTATTTTTAAGGTAAATTTATGTCAATTACATATTTCTTGATGTCAATTACATCTTTTTTTATGTCTGCAAAAGAATAAGATGATAAGATGAACCTTTTATAAAAGAATTTGATCTACATTATAACTATAAATAACTATAAATAAGTGTTTCAATATATTAAACACTAAATTTTATATTATTTATATGTATTATTCGATTAACCGAATAATTTGCCATTAATCGGTTATTAATTCAAGCAATTTTTAACCGCAAATAATTATTTGTCGAATTAACCGATTAATTTGAAGAACCGAATAATTTGATACCCTAATATTTATCGAACACACTGATAATTTTTGATTTTATTTTTTGCACGACTTCGAAAATAGCAAAAAATGTTTATTGGTTAAAAATATCAAAAAATTATGGGTAATAAGAAAATATTTGGGAATGTTTTGTTGATTATAACTAAATGAATATCAAAGTTGATTTGAAAAATATAGTCTTTTAAACTTTACTACTCATAACAAACTCCTTACAAAAGGTGCGATTTGTTTTTTTAGTTTTTTTTTTTTTTTTAAGTGAACTTTCGCAAAATTTTAAACATGTATCTTATTTAGTGATAAGTTTTACATCGAAAATAGTTTTTATTATTTTAAAATTCGAACCGCAACTCGTAATAAGACAGGAAGTTTATACACTTAAAAAGTGTGTTTCAGGCGCTTAAAACATACACTAAAAATAAAATATATAATAATAAATAATATTAAGTTCTATACAGCTTATTGTTCTCTCAGACAGAATATTCTCATTGGTAGCTAGCTTCTTTAAAAAAATTAATCAATTTTAAAAAATTAATTATTTGTTTTATAAAAACAGGCAACTTCGGCAACAAATGTTTTATATACATATATAAATGTTCGACATTTTCATTAGAAATAAATATGTTCTTAATAGACAATTATGTGTATATCACTTACAATGTTAAAATTAAAATAAATTTATACCTAAAGTTTTAATAAATAGAGAAAACGTAATTATTTATTTTGTGGAATTTTGACATCTTAACTCGATAATTTTGATGGCGCATCGTTTAGAATAATTAACGTCGCTCTGTGATTGTTAGTTTTCGATATATAGGTTGCCAAAAATTAACTCTTCTATAGTATTTTTTAATATTTTAAAAAAATAATTAAAGTCCCTTTATTAAAAGTTCACAGAATTATTTTTTTTTTTTTTATTCAAAAAATTATTTTAAATTGTAATTTTTCACAAAATATTACACAAAAATATTATTTATGGAAAAATATGCCAAAGCATATTCATTAAAATATGCAAAATATGCATTAACAAATCGATGCCATTTTAAAGCAATTTCTCTAATTTGGAAAGATATTTAGTTTTCACTGCTCTAGGTGTAAAGGGAAAAAAACACGCATTTGCATGAACTTTCGTCCTTGGTTGTTAGAAATGGAAAAAAATATTTTCAAAAATATAATAGTTATTTTTGAAAATAATTTAATAACAAAGTCAACGTAAGTAAAAAAAATATATTAAAAAAAATGAAAATTATGAACAACAGAAAAAATATATTTTAATAACTGTTTTTAAAAAATAAAAGTTATTGAGAATATTTAAATTTCATCATCATTACAATGAACAAAATAAAAAAATAAATCTAAATAAAACCATTGCAAATGTAGAAACTAATATTTAAAGAATTCTTAGAATTAAAAAAGTAACTTCAAAACTATTTTATACACATTTTCTTTAATCTTATACAATACAAATTCTTCAAAGAAATTAAAAAATTTTCTAAAGTTTTATAGCCAATTTAGTAATATATAAAATTTTTTTTATTAAATTGTCAATATTACACGCAGAGAAAATATATTGTTACCACTACAACAATATTATGTTCTCATTGTTAATTATCATTAATTTTAATAATACTGTGTTCATGATAACAATGTTTTTGTTTCATTTGTATCATTCAATGTTTACATTCAATCAAAATTTTTATATAGTTGACTACAAAAATTTTATGTTTTTGAATATTTTTACCAAAAAGAAAATTTTATTAATACAAAAAAAAATCATTATTTCTACAACCATTAAGTATTACCAATCTTTTTCCTTGTTCTTAAAGCATATTTTATTTTTCAAACCATATTAATATAATCATTCCCCACAACAATAAAATGTACAAATAAATATGTCTTTTAACTCTTCCCCTCTTAGATTCCAGCAGTAGTAGTAATTGTAAGTACTAGATGCTTCAACAGGATGCTTGAGTTTTAGGTCAGTTTTAACCTTGAAAGTTATCCTTTTTATAAGTTGCAATATTAGGCCACATATTAGTACCATCGTGAGAGTTACTAACATTCCGAAGTTGATTTTATTTTTGATAACCTCGTCTGCGTTGTTAATATGTTGATCTTTAAGCATTTTCAACAACATTTCTTCTCAATTTGAATGGTATTTGGTGTTCTAACCACTGCAGGTAAGGGTTTCGTCATAGTAATTTCCCTACTGGAATATAATTTCTTATCTATGGTAATTGTGAAGTTGCGATATTTGGCAATGTATTTACCATGTAATTACACTTCCTTGTTTTCCATTAACATTGATCCATTGTTTCCGTTTAAAAGAAGTGCACCTGGTGGTAATTTCTTCACTACAGGTAAATGTTGATGGTTAGTGATTGGACATTTAGGCGGCATGCCATACAGTAATTTTAACAGACAATTCAATTCTGTAATATTATCTAGGTTATGATTTCTGCAAACAGTCACATCGTTAAACGTTCTGCATGTTGACTTCACCTCGAGGAGAGAGTTTTTACATAATACAAAATTTTCACTATCAATCTTAATGGATACGTTCTCATTTTTTAACTTTTTAAACTTCTACTCGTTTTCCTTTCGGTAATTGGCAAATCGACCATATATAATGAATTGTTGCCTTATTCATTACTATCTTCACTTCACCGAAACTCTAAGGCTTCGATTAAATTTACGTGAGACATACTAAGGTCATCGAAATATTTCTTAGTAATATTCTGCTCATATTCTGATAGCACAAAAGAATTTATAAGTCCTACTTAACCAAGATTGGTAAGTTCTTCTTTAATTATTTCTAGCTTTCTTTCAACGTGTCTAACAATTTTCCACTCAAAAGCATCATTTGAACCTTGTAATCTCCTTGATTTTTATTTCTATAGCCCTAATTATAATAATTTGCTTTTCATTGTTTTCCAAAAGTATGTTCATGATGTCAGTAACAATCTGAAAATCATTGTGGTCGGGATTTTCTTTTTCTCCAATCTTTCTTTACCATAGCATTCAGTTGTTTAACTATATTTTTTTACATGTCGAGATCTATTACATGAATGAGTTTAGAGTTTAGTCATTCCTATCTCCACTCTTTACAATTTAGGCGTTCGAATAGTCCAAGATCTGTACCTCTGCTCCAATTAACTTTAATAGGCTGCGAAAACATATATATTATTTTTTGTTAATTTTTTATGTCGAGATTATAATTTCTTAAAGAATCTGTAAACTGCATTAAATTTTGGGAATAGCTTTCGTGATTATGTTGTGTAGCAGACAATGAACTCACTTCAACAACTTGTTGAGACCTTGACAATGCATCAGCTACAATATTAGTACAGCCGTGTTTGTACTTAATCTCATAATTATACTTTTTTAGGATGGCTTTCCTTCTTTTTAATTTGCTATTTGCGTTCTTATTTCTGAGAGCATATGTTAGTGGCTGGTGGCCAGTAAAGATTTAATTACTACCGGTCCATGCAAGCGTAGTGCTCTTCGGCCTTGTACAGTGTTGTCGATATAAAGGTGATAGGCTTTGTAATTTGTAGTAAAAACTACCATATCTCAGAATATATACTTTAATCTTTTGATAGAAGGGAATAATAATGGATTCTAATTTTTATTTATATTCTTTTAAAACAATTTCAAAAATTTTCATTTGGAAATAGAAATTTGAAAACCAAAGTTTAAATAAATATCTTATTCAAAAAAAAAAAATAAAAAAAATAAAAGAAAAATAAAATAAAAATAAAGGAAAGCAGAAAATAAATTTTAGAGGATTTACAGATAGAGTTCGAATTTTGAAGATTGACTTTTTAAATTATTAGCGATATCCCTCAATCTCAACAATTGCCTTGAAAATAGAACCCTGGGAACAAATACAGACTTTAGAGGATCCCACATTCAATAATCTATTTCAACATTTAAGGGATTTTAATCCTAAATCCCATATTCAGAATCAGTTCAAGTCACGATCAAATAATATTTCAAGTGGAAAAGTTATAAGCGAAATTAAATGAAATATCATTTCATTTGCTGTTTGTGATAAGCAGGGACAGGAAGTTCATGCATTTAAAAAGTGTGTTTTAGGTGCTTTAAAAATGCACTAAAAATTTTAAAATATGCCCTAAAAATAAATAAAATATGTACGTACATCTAAACTTTTATTAACAAAAAAAAAAAATTTAATTCAGTATCATATTAAATTAAAAATAGATATGCAGTAACGACCTAAGATATCTTTTGTACATAGAAAATTACCTTTCGACATCAACAAATGTGATGGATTTTTAAATGATGTATAAAGATTTTGTTATTTATTATTTATTATTTATTGTATTGGCAACACTTCTTTGGATGGTTGTGGTCTTAACATAATGTCTATATTAAACAATTTTTTATAAAGACAAACGTCAAAATGAAGGCGAATTTATGCAAGGTGGCACCAGTTGCACAACAACAACAGTAAAGGCGCATTCATTAATGTTTTTATATATGCAATTTGACAGCTGTAACAACCATTAATAATAATTAGCGGTTTGACTGAGATTACCTTGTAAAGATTCCCACTGATTTTGAAGTTTGTCTTGATACAAATTTATCTAATATAGACCCTACGTAATGAAAGACCGATTTTTCTAAAATGATATTAAGGGTATCTCTATACACCTTATTGTGCTCTCACACGCAGAGAAAAAACTTGGCTACAACATTATCACTATAGCAATATTATGTTCTCATTGTTAATTTTTTCGAATTTCAGTAAATCTGTGTTCATGAAAACAATGTTTTTGCTTAAATTTTGTCAATTTATGTTTACACTCAATAAAAATTTTAATACGGTTGACTGCAAAAATTATATGTTTTTAAATATTTTTACCAGAAACAAAATTATATTAGTATGAAAAATATCATTACTTCTACAACCATTAAGTATTTGCAGTCTTTTTCCTTGTTTTTAAACCATATTCAATTTTTAAACCATATTAATATTATTATAACCATGAAAATAAAATGTTTCAAATAAACATAATACTTATCCTTTTCACAAACTTAGTGAACAAATTCATAACTTGTTTGTTTTTAAATATATTTTGTTTTTAATATTTGTAATTCTCATTTATATATGAATAAATATAAATAGACAAGGCAGGTTATACTCGATGTGATTCAAGCAATATAAGATATTGATTAACTACCATTAAAGGATTTAGTTAAAAACATATCTTGCATTTGAACCACATATGTTGTATTTTTGTATGTAAGTATTTTTTTTTTTTATTATTTTCAATAAAAAATTTATAAAAATAATTTTTTATTAATGCATTTTATTTTAATATACGATAGGATGGATTAATAATATGTCAAAATGAAATAATATGATATGATAACATGGGATAATAATATGATAGAATGAAATCATAATATGACAATGTGGTATATAATATAATAAGATAGAATTATAATATAATAACGACAAATGATAAACTGATCGAATGGGATAATGATGTGGTAAGATTGTTCAATTATATGCAAAACTATAATCATAACATAAAATCGGACATAATATGACAAAATGGAATTATAATAATTATTACTTATAATTTATATTTTTCTCTATGATCATTTGTTCCAATCATAATATGTTGCTCTTAGATTATGGTCACTACTACTATATTTTTACTCTGCGTGCAGACAGAATAATCTCATTGGTAGCTTCTTTAAAAAGAATTAATCAATTCCCGAAGTTTTATAAAAACGGGTGACAACCCAAACCAATATTGTCATATGACTCGATATTAAACGAAGTTGTTCTGCCTTCACATAAATGACTGGAAATTTGACCCTGAAAGTCTGAAAATCTCTATGTTTTAGACTATCCAAAGGCTGATATACCAAAAAATTTTTTCAGTGATGTTGTTTTGTCGAATATTTTGGGACAATACTTCTCAGAAGCGAAATTATTTATATTGTGTAATTTCGTATTTTAATCGATATAAATAAGAGACCCTTCGATGACGCACCTTTCACAATAATCAACGTCCTTCTGTGATTGTTAATTTTGGAGAAATGGCTTACCACATATTAATTTCTCCATGGAATTTTTAGTCGTTTTATAAAAGGCCAACCGAATTATTTTTTTTTTTTTTTTATACAAAAAATGGAATATTGCACTAAATATGATACAAAAATATGCATTTATGGCAAAATATGCAAAAACATGTATTTTCAACAAAATATTCATAAATATGCACCAACAAATCTATGCCTTTTTAAAGCAAATTATCTAATTCGTAAAGATATTTAGTTAACTCTGTTCTAGGAATAAATGCAAAAAAACATGCATTTGCATGAACTTTCGGTCATTGTATACTTTTATCCACGAAACATAAGGACACTAGGTAATTAAAAGAAACTATCATTTTCATTTCAATATTTTATTTTATTCGCCGTTACACTCACTTAAAATAAAATTTACAATTGCATATTGTAGACAATTATTTAATTAATATTTAAATATGTAAATTGTTAAGTAATTATATATATTAGAATAGATTAAATTCATACATTAGATGTTTAAAATATTTAATAAATTCGTAAAACTTACTTGAATGAATTGATCACTGCATTTCTTGTAGTTGTAGATTTTTCTTTTCGAAGATTTGGGTCGTTAAAATTAAGTGTATAAAGTTAAACTATATTAGTTAAATATTACAAATAATAGTTGAAAATTTAAAATGGCTTTACAATTGCTAAAAGATTAAAAATCAAATTTAATAATATTTAATATTGATGCACAAATTCAAATCATTTAACCGAATGTAAGTTATTATTTAATATTAAAATAAGGTTTTTTTAGAGAATCATTTTAGTTATTTTTAAATAAATAACAGGCGTTAAATCAGTTTTAAGTTAAAAATTTAATATTAAGTATAATTAGAAAATTAGTTTTTCTTTAAAAGATTTTGTTTTTATACTTATTGTATTAAAAGATCATCTATTTTGAAGTATAGTTTATAATATCATTCAGATTCTATTTAATACTTATCACCAAGGACCGAAAGTTCATGCAAATGCATGTTTTTTGCATTTATTCCTAGAACAGAGTTAACTAAATATCTTTACGAATTAGATAATTTGCTTTAAAAAGGCATAGATTTTTTGGTGCATATTTATGAATATTTTGTTGAAAATACATGTTTTTGCATATTTTGCCATAAATGCATATTTTTGTATCATATTTAGTGCAATATTCCATTTTTTGTATAAAAAAAAAAAAAAAATAATTCGGTTGGCCTTTTATAAAACGACTAAAAATTCCATGGAGAAATTAATATGTGGTAAGCCATTTCTCCAAAATTAACAATCACAGAAGGACGTTGATTATTGTGAAAGGTGCGTCATCGAAGGGTCTCTTATTTATATCGATTAAAATGCGAAATTACACAATATAAATAATTTCGCTTCTGAGAAGTATTGTCCCAAAATATTCGACAAAACAACATCACTGAAAAAATTTTTTGGTATATCAGCCTTTGGATAGTCTAAAACATAGAGATTTTCAGACTTTCAGGGTCAAATTTTTGTGTAGAATGGGTCATCAGTCGATATCCTAAATTCTGCTTTGACGGTCTTAGTGAATGTTTAATTAATTAAAAACTCAAAACATAAATATTTACCATTGCTGACTTTTCACTGAAAATAGAGTAACATAGAATTGCTTAGTCTAAGAAAGCAATTCTACTCCTTTCGTCAGGAATATTAAAATGTTCAGCTAAATAGTTCGTCAAGTCTTGTATTCCCTCACCCTCTGGTTGAGGTTCATATACATCTGTCTTAATGTTAGTTTCAGGTATAAGATCATGCTGATCATATTCAATATGGTTAATTCGCTGAATTTTTCGTGGTTCATTAAATTGTGCAAACTGAGGAAATGGTCTTAGACCTACAAATCTATTATATGGTAGGGTCAATATCCATTGGGACCGTAGGTTTTGGTTGATTAGGTCTTTGTGGTAGTAAATTGGATGGTTGTAAATTCTGTTATTGTGGGTAAGTATTATGTCTAATATAATTTTATCCGTATGGGTTGTGGTATTGATGTTCTTGAATGTAACGTGGAAACGTATTAAATCCTGACTGGTTCGAATATAAAATTATTTGCTAAGAAGATTGAGAAATATGCGTCAGTTGTGGATATAAAGTTTGGTTTGGGTTAGCATTGTTAAATTTCCGGTGAGGAATATGAGGTGGGGTTTTATTTGGGCTCCCAAATTCCTAGCAATCTAGGTAGATCACCCCTTAAGCCTCTGAAAAACTATTTCTAGAATTTTTTGTAATTAAATAAATAGCGTCTTCACTTTCTTCTAAACATAGTCTTTTATTTAGAATTATAGATAAATGACAGTAAATTTATTTATAAAAGTCTTGTAATGAGCTGTTACCTTGGATCATAGAATTTAGCTGATACTCAAAGGTACCTAAAACTCTTTGATCTGCATAATGAACAGTGAGACACTTAGTGCTACTTTTCCAATTTAATGGAGTATTATAACTTTCTAGGGAGATATCAATATTCCAAAATACTCGGATGTACCTTTAAGCGGTTCGTAAATCTTTAGTAGTCTTTCTGTACTTTTCTTCCATGAACTAAACTCAGTCCTATTATCTGAAAATTCTCTAAGAGAACATGCAACATCCGGAATTTTTGTCCAAGTATGTTAAGTAATTATTACGGTCTATTCCCTGATCAACTAATCTATGTTCTGCTTCTACTAATGACCGTTCTTCTAAAAGTATTCTACGCACAATATTAGCTATACCGTCTTCATTTCCTGGTATTAGAGAATTTTGACCTGGAGATGGTGGTGGAGTATTATTTAAAATTGTATGAGGATTATTTAAAATTGGTGGTCTAATTAGATTGTTTTGATTTGTAACTATTGAAAGGAAACAAATTTTTAATATTAGAAATTTCATTAAAACTAAATTAAGGTAATTAAAACTATAAACTTTAAACAATTGTATTATAATATTGTATTCTTACTTTAAAGTAATTATCTGCTGCATCATTTTGTTGTTTTGTTGATTTAGTTCTACGGTTTACACTTATACGAGTGATGTGTTTTTATTATAAGGAATTTTAACACAAATTATCTTGTTCAAGGATTTCTAATTTTAAAAATTACGTTGTGCGCCAGTTAAACAAATTAATGTTTTCTGTTGGAGTACTTGACTTCGACTGAAGCTTTTATTTATTATTTCTTTTGGTTACAATTTTTGTTTAGTTGCAGTTATTTCTTTTAAATACAATTTTGTTTATTTAAATAAATAAATGGTTACAGATAAGTAGTGTTTTAAACATGAATTTTATTAGCAGACCTATCGTCATCATTTATAAAACAAATATTTTAATTCTAGGAAAGTAACTGAACTCTATAATTTTGTACAATCTTTAGATAAAAAATAAAAAAAAATTGTTTTATTAACTTATATTTATATATTTTTATCTGTATATACAAACAAACTGACTGCATATACAAAAAACAACAACAACAACACTGAGTCATTGCAATGCTTCTATATCCAACTAAAATTCGTTCAAATATACATAAAAAATTATTGTGTGTATGTATATAAAATCTACAATTACTACTTGCTTATACCAAAAGCAACAACACTGAAAGTGCTTTTTTATACATGTTTGTGTGTGTATATTTTTAATAATTTTTTTCAGATTTTTGCCTATAAATCGGTTGTTTATGGACCGATATGGTCATTTCAAACAACCGATATTTTATAAAAATATTTATGACTGATTTATATAAAAACGATCTGTAGCTTAAGCAAGGGCTTTAATAAGTCGAAAATGCTTTTTCCCGATATCTCGGTTATTATTAGACCGATTTAGTTAATTTCTTCAGCAAGAAAATTCAGAAAAAAAATTCCAAATCTCCTTTGTAAAAACGAAGTCACTAGCTCGTATAGAGGCTTAAAAAATCTAAAACCGGTTTAAAAACGGATTTTTTTGACATATCTCCACCATTTATGAACTGATCTTGCTGAATTTCAATAGCAAAATTTTTGAAAGGATTTCCGATAGTTTGATGTATATATATTATATATGAAAGTTATCGGTTTCATAAACGCCATTTCAACAAACTAACGGACGGACATCGTCCTATCAACATCATTTCTTACAAGAATCCAGAAAATATAAACAAACTTTTTTTACTCTCCGATGAAAACTGTGGAAATTACAAACGCAATGACAAACTTATACATACTCTTTACACCTGTGGTGAAGGGTATAAAAATATAAAAAAATATTTGAAGTTATAATATATGAAAAATTTTTTAATAAAGTTTAGAAAATACTTAATAACTTTTAGAGTTTTTAAGCGATTTTATATAGGGATATATATTTTATTCTATATAAAATAGTATTTCAAACTTTGTAAACAAATATATGTAGGCCTTTAGAAAAAAATGAGAAAAATTTACATCAAAATCAAAATTTCGAAAAAGAAAAGGGAAATAAATTTAAAAATGATGAATAGTTCATTATTTAATTTCTGCTTTCAAAATCAATTTTAATATCTTAAATTGACTTAAAATTTATGAAGCTACGAGATCTATAGTGCAGGAACTATACTAAAAGCGGCTTTTTTGGTCTCGAAATTCTTTTCCAAGTGAAAATAAAAAGTGTCATTTTGTAGCAGCGTGTAATTATTTAAAAATAAATATACACACATATTTATCATTATTGCAAATATAATATATTTTTTATTATAAAAAGATTACTTTAATTTTATGAAAATATCACACAAGAATTTAAATTTCAACTTAATTAAAATTAGCTGCATAATTATCATAAAAATAAAAACAAAAAAAAAAAACAAAAGAAAAAAAATTGTTCTCTAAAATAATAAACTGCTATACCTTAGTTTTCTAATATAGCATTAAAAAAGTTTAATTCAATAAATTGGTTCACGATAGGTTGGTTATCAGCAGTTAACAAAGTTAACATTTTTTCTTTAATTTAAAAACTTATTTTTTTCTCGTTCTCATTAGTTTTTAATATTTTTTGAAGATATTTTAACAAATTTATAAATAAAACAGTAAAATGACCCAAACGAAAAATCGCCCAAAAAATTCCCATACAAATTTGGATTATATTTCATATGAAAAATTACCTAATGTGTTGAAGTGATTTTTCGACATTTTTAACTATAATTTCTTTTTAATTAAGCATTTTTAAGTTTTTTTAGTTACTTTTCGCTTTTATAAGAATTTGTTAAAATTATGTTTAAAATAATTTCTATGGTTAATGATATTAGTGTATTAGTTGTTCTTAGTTTGGATAATGAAATTTTTGTTAAATATGAATAATACAGATTTTTTGCGCGAATAAATACACAAAAATCATTAAATGAATGATTCTGTAAAAATAAAATTAGTAATAGATAAAAATAAATTATTTTCTTCGTTAATGAAATACTAACATTTTAGCCTTTTTAAGACAATTTTAAAGATCAAAAAAGACTAGAAAAGGGTAGAAGCTGAAACGAAAATTTTGAGGCTAAAAGCAAAATAAAAAGGATAGATTTAGCCTTAAAAAGGATAAAATGGCAACATTGGTTATCAGGTTATATGATTATATAGTTATATAACAAACAACAAAATAAATTATTTATTTAAATTTGTATTAGTTTCCAAAACTACAAATAAACAGATAATAACATAATCTATTAACAAGGTTATGGATTGAACAAAATTAGTTATTTTTTTTAATGAATTTTGCTGTTTATAATATAAACACATAATCACATAACCTGATAACTAACCTATCGTGAACAAACTTAATATTTTCTTAGAGTAAATCATAACCATACCTAACAAAATCAAACAATATCATAATTTATCGATAAATTAAAAAAAAAAATACAATTTTCATTTTCCTACTTAATACTTCAAATATAGGAAAAAATACAAATATATGTATATGTATGTATATACAAATAAAAATTAGTACACAAATTCTTGTTTTCAATAACACATTAAAAAGGTATACAAACACAAACATATATCTTATTTGAAATATAAGGTATTGAAAACGTTTCTTATGAAAGTAATAAATATATGTACACATAAGGCGCGGATTCATTTAAAGCATTTTGTGAATTTTTTTTTTTTTTTTTTTATTGAAATTTATGTTGATAAGTGGCGACCAAATTTTATACAATATTATATTTATAAATAATTTCTTCTTTTGTTTTTGTCACCTAAAAACTTAATATTTTACTTTATTCATTATTCCTTTTTAGTTTTTGAAATACAAACAAAAATTTTTATGAATCTTTGATTCGTAAATTTTAGGGAATATTGAAGAGATTTTAATAATTTAATTTTATTTTGTTATCCTCTTTATTTATTTATTTGTTATCAAACAAATAAACGCATTTTAATGAAATTAATTAAAATGCATGACCTGAAAACACAAAAGGTTGGGCTATGTAGGTTTTGATAATTAGAATATCAATTTTACTTAAATAGATCTAATTATATCCTTTAATACCAAAAACTTATTGATGCAAAAATTTGGAACTAATCTGATAAAGGTAACCGTACCGAAAATCGATATTTTTTTACAAAAGTAAAATAAATACTTTATTTTTATTTGATTTCAGTTAATTAAGAAATTGCAAGAAAAACAACAAAGTTGTCAAAGAAATTTTCAAAAATTCGGAATTCTCTGTAAATTTTGAGGTATTACGAAAAAAAAAAACGCTTTGATGACAGTTGGTGCACTAAAGATCTCGTAGCTACCTAAATACAGTTTTGAATTTAATTGAATGAAGAAATCATAAGAACGTAGCTTTTAAACTTTATTTCAATCTTTTATATTTACTTCAAAAAAGAAATAATTTATTAAATTTTTTTCAAACAATTATTTAAAAATTTCAAATTATTTTTATCAAATTATTTTTAATATATTTTTAAGCAAATCACCTTATGCTTTATTTGAAACATACTTGGAGCAAAAATAATAACGTATAAAAAGTTTAAGTAAATCATTCCATATAAAATCGAATAAATTCTAAAATTTTTGTTTAATTTAAAAGAAAATGAATGCTCATAAAAAAGTCTTTAAAAGTATCGTTGCCTTTCATTGAAAAATTTATAATAAATTGCATTAGAACTTGAAAAATTCCATTCTTTTTAAATGTTGTTTAAAAATTTTCTTTCAATATTTGGCCAAAGCATATACAAATGTATATGGATAACAAGCTTGATTCTTCTGCTTTCCAAAAAATCTTAAAAAGAAGAAATTAACAAAACAAAAACAGAATTTATGCAGGAACTTACCAAAAAATAACTGTTTTTTTTTTGAGCATAATTCATAATTTTTAATAATTTTTAGTTACAAAATTATGCATAGTTTCAAATAAACTTTTTCTTCAGATTTTACTTAAAAAATTATCATTTTTAGACATTTATAGTTGATAATTTATGTGTACATATTTTTGTTTATCTTCCGAAAAATGTCCATTATGTATAATTTAATAATATCTCGAATAAGTAATATATTTTGTATGAAAAAATTTGGGGAAAACTTTTTCTGTGTTGTTACTTAAGCGCTTTTTCTAAAAAGTTTTGAAAAGATTTTGATTTACAAAATAAAAAATATTTTTCATTAACTGATAAAACTAGTACTAGACAAATTATTTTTTATTGAAAGATGCATTTTAAATCGTACGGTCCGTTAAATTTAAGCTAAAATTTAACAAAATTTGGAAAAATAAATGAAATTACAAAATTTTTTACTGTTAGAAGAATTTAACATTTTACAAAAATTCATAGATATGTTATGTAGTTGTTTAAAAAAAGTGAAATAAATATGCATTTCCTACATGTTGAAGATAAATTCATTATTCGTTTTCTATTTATGACAAACCAATTTTTTCAAAATATTTTCTTTTTCCTTTTCTTATTGCAAATTTTTCTTCGTGTTTTATTTTTCTTAGATGAAAAATTACTTTTTTTTTTTTTTGGGGGGGGGGGGGGAATTTTCTTGCTCTCCCTCTGTAGATCCGCGCCTGTACACATATATGTATACTAAATCCTTCTTCTTAATTTTCTAATATAATATAAAAACAAAATTCAAGTGAATCATGACCATATTTAATTGCAATTTACTCTAATTTTAAAACCATAACAATACAAATTATATGCTAATTATACGCTAACATGCTTCCTTGTGCAATTAATAAAAGTCGTTTAAAAAATTGACTTTTTTCATAAAATCTGCACTCCGGTATTCGTTTTTGGCCAGGCGGGAAGCATTTAGTATCAAATCGATCTAAATCTAATTTATTATTCAATATCGTCAATAAATTAAAAAAAAAGAACTCTCGTAACATTTTTTTATTAATCGATAAAAATGAAACTTTTTTAAATTCACCATTTTCTACCAATGCAAACCTAAATCAATTAAAAATTTCTTTTTTAACCATTTATGAAGCCTTGTTTTTCTAAATATGTAAAGTAAAAATTTTTTTATTAACAAAACTTTGAGAAAAAAGTGAAAAAATAGAATTATATTTTTGTAAAAAATATAGTCATTTTCCATACTAATTTCAAAGTACAAATGTCGCCAAATGGCTGATAAAGGAGCTGTGAATTCATTTGATTATATTTGATTATTATTATTTTTGTTTACGATGAATTTATTATTATTATTAATTTCATTTATTTATTTATTTTATTTTGTATTAATTTGTTTTTTAGCCACCTTAATGTTATTTCATTTGTCTTATGTACATGTTTGTGCAAGAACTCTATATACTTTGTTTTTCCTTTTAGCATTGATCTTATTGCAGTGCTTTATTTCGTTAAGTTGGTAGGTGCCGTTATTTGAAATGTGTTATAATTTGTTATACACATAACTAGAAATAGAAATAAACGCGCTTCACCGAGCCAAGTAATTATTGAAATCTGTGTTTCAAATGACGGTGTAGCGTAGTTAAATTCGCCAATTGCGAACGACTGTCGCAGTCAGCGACAACAGATTTTGAATATTTTTCACGTCTACGCGAATTGAGATAAATTTTGATTATCTCATTCGTTCAGCATATTATTTCGGAATATATTGCAAACTACAGAATTTAAAAAAGAAAAAAATTTGCTCATTTACCTCAGGTAAATGAGCCAGAACCTAAATACTTATACTAATGCCCATTTCTGAAAATCTCTTTGCAAAATAAAAATTTGTTTTAATTTTTATTTTATCATACAAAATATAAATCAAAAGTATTTTTTTTTATAAAAATCAAAAATTAAAATCAATTTGTAAGTTTCAGTATGTTATATTTCTTCTTATATGGAAGGTGGGCGGACCACGAACTTTTTTTGGTCCTCGGACTACTTGTACAAAATTTCGTTGATGTTTCACATTATACGGGAGGTGTGCGGTAAATAGGGCGGACCACTCCCATTTTTGGTTCCCGAGTTAAAATTGGTTTTTGAGCTATTTTTGCAAAATTTCGTTGATGTATATGCTTTTTTGTAAAAGACTGGAGTAAACTTTTGTAAACTGGAGTTACGACGAACACCCTGTTTTCCTGGTATTTGGTCCATAACTTTTTTTTATGAACCGATTTTGCTCAATACAAAACAAACCTTATATAAGACAAATATTTGAACAAAATGTCCGTCCCGAGCCCTATCCTGATCTTAACAGACGGACGGACATCTTTAGATCGAGGATCCAGAATATATATACTTTATGGGGTCTTAGAGGACCCCGCCATCATTTCTTGATGGTGAGTATAAAAATCAAAGAATGAGATTTATGTTTTCAAATAAAAAGAAAAAGTATTTTAAATTTTTTATTTTTGTTTTTAAACAATATAAATATCATTTATTCAGATTTGTATTAAAAAGTATTACACAATTTCTGAAAGATCTTAATAAGATTTGGCTGGCATACAATGTATTTAGATAAATCTATTTTAAAATATTTATGCATAGATGACATGGAAGTTAATATGAAGCGAAAGATTTAATTATGAGTTAAAAATTCTAATTCTTGTAACTACAAAATATTTTTTTACATTAACGGTCTGTCCTTGATATCTTTCCTTTTACGTACATTTAAAAGGCAATATATCATTTTATACTTATTTCTCTTGGTTTCAATAAATCTTCAGATATTCCTGAACATTTCTGACTGAAATTTTTGTACACTTACTTGTAGCAGTATAAACATCAATACAATTTTCTATGAGAACATAAGTCTAATTTTATTCATAGTTAACAAATAAGTGACACAAACAGATTAATTAGCACAAAAAACCCGATAAATAGTTAACACATAAACATTGTATATTTATCAATTACAATAATGTAAATAAATGCAAAAGACTTTTATTTTATGCCACAAAAACTTAAAAATCATTTTATGATTTTTATTTCTTGCTTTTTGTGAGAGAAAATAAAAATTACTACTTCAGTTTTATTTAAAAAATTATCAATAATTGTTATTTGAAATTCATGAAATAAAATAATTTTTATTTCTGAGAAACAAAATAAAAATTAAAAATAGAAATTTATTACGTAATAGCTTAAATAGCGTCATAACAGAAGCAATGATGTACTCAGCTTATTTTTAACTAATTTCCTTCATATTGTTTTTTTGATCCAAAATTAAACAAATAATAATTATTTTTGATTCTGATTAAGATGATATATGAGATAACAAAGTTTTACATATCGAAGGATTATATTCTAAAAGGGCTATCTGAAGATTTCCAAAATTATTTTTCGGGTCAAACTCTTTAGTTTGTGTTTTTTTATCCATGGTTAATGGCAATAAAGTTAATTTTAACACTATGTTTTTCATTTTTAGTTTTTGGTCTATCTACAAACAATAACTACGAGTATACTTATTTTTAAGAAAAAAAAAAAAAAAAAAAAAAAAAAACGGGCTATTTACAAGTTTCTGTTTGATTTTCAAAATGGTGTAGAAATAAAAATTGGTAAATAATGAGAACTTTCCTTGAGATTTAAACTTTTTTTATACATTTCGAATTGGAATCCTAAAATGCCTCATCAAAATTATGTTATTTTAATACATTCTGAAGAAAAAAGCCATTAAAGTTAGATTTTTAACCCTTTTTGAAAGTTTATAAACCACACGCGCGTATACCCATCAAAATTGTATGAGGCTAAATGAGAGCATTATACCTTAAGTTTAAAGACAGGAGGAACATAGTTGAAATAAAATTCGGAATTATAAGCAAAGTGTCTTAAATATCAAAATATATCTTAAAAAAGTTATATTTAAATAAAAAGTGCGATACACTTCGAAAATGGTTAAATTTATATAAAACGTACAAAGGTAATGCAAAATATAAATTTTTTGTCACTTTCTAGATCACTTTACCTTTATTTCATAAACAGTGCAGAATGGAACAAAATATGTAATATAAAAACGTATAACAAATTGTTCAACATTTTTAAGTATACCGTTCGAATCAGAACCAATTTCTGAATGAATTTAACGTCTTTCTATAAAGATTCTTCTATTTTTCACTATCATAAAAATTAAGAACTAGATTTTTTTTTTTTTTTCTAAAGTTCACGGATATAGTCCAAAATTTTAAATCATTAACAATTTTCATTTGATATTTTTGTCATAAATAATATGGCAAGCAAATTTAAACATTTACAATATCATGATTTTTATGATAACCTTAAACATGCGAATCAAAAACAAATATATTATTAAACACCAACAAAAACTTGGCATTCACATGTACATCCGTTAATTTTCAATGAATACATTGAATACATACCGCCTGCATTACATAGAAGTAGTTTAGTATCTAGTTACTGCAAAATTTTAGCACCATATGTTTCATTTCATAATCATGATTATTATTTAAAGTTCAGAAACTTAGAAAATGGGCTAAAAATTACTTAACTTTTTCCCATTCTTCCACACTTTTTGTTCGCGCGTTTACATTTTTTGATCCGATGCGATCTTATATAAACTAATCGGACTTTGTGGACAAATTATACACATTCTTTGTTGTTGTGCAGACTTTTAACAGTTACATACAGGGTAGTAAAATTTTGATGACAACATTTTTTAATTTTTTTTTTATTTTTTGGGCACAGACCCCGCCCATTAACGAAATACAAATTTTGAAATATGGATTGATACTTGTTGTAATTATGATGTGCCCGACATAGTCAATGTAGTAGATAGTCTCAAAGTTTGGAAAAAAAGAGTGAAATTTTCTTTTAAAAAGTCAGCTTTTTGCGAGGCACATTCACAGTTTCTAATAGAATAGCATCGACTGCGTACAAATCTTGCATATATAGATATAGGAACGGCGATAAATATAACTTATCGAGACCATTAATTTAAGTCAAATGACGTTGATAGTTCAAAATGTGACACTTTTTTAAAAACAATTTTTCTAAGGCATATCGCATAGACAGCGAGAAACTTATCATAATTGACATATTTAGGTGGTGTTTGTAATGCTTAACAGAAGTGTGGAGGAGCATTAAAAATTTCGAAAGATAACAATTTTATGGATAAAAAAAAAATAATAATAATAATAAATTCACTTGGGTTAAAAGGACATAAGTAACATTTATTTGTAATAAACTCTAATAAAATACATTTTCGTATGATATATGGAGAAATAACATATTAGATCCTCATTTTTTCGCAAAATTGTAAAAAGTCGCGATTTTTAGTATAATGATTTTGTTTTAAATTTTACTAGGAAATACTAAAATATGTCACATTAATACCATCAAGCACTGAAATTATGATATTACGCGTAATTTTTACCGAAATTATACATACATAAATTATACATACATATATATATATATATATATATATATATATAGGTGCTGCTAATGTTATCGCCGTGTCAAAATAATGGGTTATTCAGCTAATGTGTAAGTAGCGAAAATCCATCATATTAGCTTCTTAACTCATTACATGGCAATCAAAATTTTTGCTAAGTCAGTACTGTTATTATTTTATAAAATTTTGTTAAATGTACAAAAACAATTTTGTAAATATAACATTAAAAAATTATCAAAAAGTAGCTTTTGACATTGTATAAATACTCTGTAAACAGCATCTTTGAATGTTTTAATCACAATTGAGTTGTTGATATGAAATTTAATAAAATTTTAATCCATTTAAAATTTTTTTGCAAAAAATTTTTTACATTTGTTTATGAACACATTTCCATTTATTTGAGTATCTACACTTGTTATTTTGCAGTTGTAACGTTTAAAAGTGGTCCTGCTAACCATTAAATTTCGCTTCTTTTTATCTCTCTTGATTGGTATTTTATCATAAATTTAATATATTGTCAAATTTTTACCAAACATTTTATTTATATTTTACATCTTTAATTTTCAATAAACTAAAAGGGTTGTCTGAAAATTTTATAACACAAAAATGGGCTATTACCTATAAGTTCTCGAATAATGGGGTAAAAAGATTTTTTAGTAGACGTAATATTATTAAATCGTAGAAGACCGGTTGAAAAGTGAGTGAAAGAAACCGAAATAAGAGAGCATAAATCCTGAATAATTGGGGCTTTGCAGATAACCCTTTTTGAATATAAGCCCTCGATATATTTTAGAATATTTAAATACCGACAAATAAGCATATTTATATTATATTCATTATATATTTTAAAATAGAAAAGCAAAATCCGTTCCTAATAAAAATACAATTAAAAAAGGTCAGAAAAGCTTCTGATTACACACTGTACTAATATGATTTTAACTAATATAATTTTAAAGGCGTACTTTGATTTAACAGTACTTCAATGGGGCAAATTGGGGCAGAATTTTACTTTTTTTATTTAGTAAAGGGGATGTTGCTGTTACATGTGATGGTAAAATTTTTACGGAACTATTTTAGAATAGTATGTTTATAACTTATTTTTCTTTCAATCGGGGGCGTAAAGTACTTCCAATAACAGCTATCTGAATACAATTTTAATATTTCAGTTCAATGGTGTTATGTATTAAAGCAGTGTTCTTTAAAATACCTGTACTATGCGTTACACTTTTTGGTCGCAGGTTGATTATTTTTAATAGAGAAATTTATTTCTCTTTATTATGTTGCTAAGTTCCTGATATGTTTCTCTTACACAAATTGCAAATTTTCAGTATTTAATAAATTTTTTTACCATTTTCGGTTAAAACTTATTTAATATACCATAAACCTAGTTCAAAAAATATATCAATCAGAAACTGTTTCATGAAACATATTAAATATTCATTAAACATATTATATATATATAATCAATACAGAAGAAGAAAAAAAGTAAAAACGCTATATACGGTTAATTTAAAATTCAGCTTGGGAGGTGATCAGTAAAGTGGTCTCCGAGTTTACATGGATCTTTGAACTATTTGTACAAAATATCGTTCGCGTGCATGCTTTTGTGTAAGACATAACGGCGGAAAAGTATGAACAGCAGCTACGACGGACAACGATTTTTTTAACATTTGGCACATAAATTTATTATTTATTAAACGATTTTGCCAATTTTCAATATCAAACAAACCTTATATAAGACAAATAGTTTAGCCATATGTCATAGATGGTCCGCCCGAGTCCTATCGTGCTTTCAACAGACGGACGGACATAGTTAGATCGTCTTAGATTTTCACGAGGACGCAGAATATATATACTTTAATCTTAGATGATTATTTAGACATGTTACACAAGGAATGACAAACCCTATGTTGGGTATATAAACGTAATAAAATTTAAAAGACTTAAGATCAAAAAAAGGGACAATTTCAACGCAGTTTTTTATTTTTAATTCCTGCTTTTTTTTTTTGACTTTCTTTTAAAAATGTAAATGTCTATTGCTACAAGTCAAGTTCCTCAACGAATTTTAAAGCACTTAGGCTCCGTGTGGAGTCTTTTGATGCATTTACTCCTATCGGACGTGTCCCCAGGTGGCGGAACATTTAGATATATGGTACGTACTGGCCCATAATTTGAGCGTTCAGATCATATGTATTATCTCCGATCCTAGAGTTCCATAGACCAAATAAATGCAGCGCATTTTAAGATCAAAGTGGTTGTTAGCAGTGCTGTAGTGGTCACACTTATCTGTTATGTATTGGTCACATTGTTACAATTATAATATAAACAATAATTATCAATAAACTACAAATTATAACAGCATGAAGAATCAAATTTCATTTGCACAATTTAACATGCAAAAATTTGAAGCTTATCAAAATGCTGACACCTAAATAACCCACCACAATGAACAAATGATATTAATAAATTAGGCCATAAGAATAAATATGTAAATATGTAAAGATAAGTATATAAAGATTTTAGACTTAAGAAATCATATAGACAGCTGTAAGTTTAATTAATGAAGACAGAATAAATTTAAAGATCAAAACGGATGGTTAGCTGTAGTAAATCCTTTCTTTTATTCTCAATACAAACTGCGGCTCTTTAGCCATAACCAAGCGGCGTGCTCGCCCTAATAGTAAGCAATATGGCGATCCTGTCAAACAAATAAAATAAATAAATTTTTGATGCTGTCCACTCGACCCTATTGTTAAATAATTTTTTTGATCCTGTATACTTGATCTTGACTGAATTTTCTGCTAGAGTACGGTGCGACTACATTAAATAATCCTGCTATTACGTTAAAGGTCCTGTTGAATTTTTTATTAATCCTACCCATTCGGTATTGTTGAATTCTTGTTCCTGTGATCCTGATTCTGACAATTCGAAAGATACCAATGACATCTCCAAGTAAAGACGTACCTTCAAAAGAAGAAGTTGATGATATTTTCAAGACATATGAAAATTTAGTAGTAAAAGAATATATTCCAGAAGCACACAAAATAGAAGATCATCATACCAACGCCAAGAACAGCAGGCCCAAGACCTACAACAATAAAAGATTATAGGCAACGACAGAGTAAGCTGATAGTTACGTCACCAAAAAGGAGAAAAAACCACATAAACCAAGAGGTGGAAGAAAGATAGGGTTAAGACAAAAAGCTGCGTAAATACACAGGATACTGGCAATAACTACAGATAAAAACAGAACAGAGAACAAAACCACCAAAACAATAAGAAAAGTACATTAATGGGCGCTCAAGAATCGAAGAGATAATAATCTCTAACAACAACGACAGTACCAACAAAATAAATATCAGCCAGACAACGATAGGGTATATCATATTAGTTCTGCTATTTTATTTAGTATTAGCAAAACTTCATAAAATGTATAAGAAATTTTTAAATAATTGATTAAAGGAAAGAATGTTGTTAACCACTAACAGTAGAGTCTAAGAATTTTTTTTAATATTAGATTTTATTATAACTAATGCAAAGAAGTCACTAACAAGAGGATATACATATGATACCATTCGAATTAAAAGATTAGAAATAGAAGAGTTAGAAAAACTAACCATAGAATTATTAGAAGACAAAGTAGTAAGAGAACAACAAAAACGTTTACATACACTGAAATTTGAAGGAAAAAAGGCATTAGAAATATTACAGAGCCACGAAGATAAAGTGAAAATTCAATCATTAGAAGAACAATTAGAAAATTCCACCATAACAGACGAAAATTTTAATACGACAGAATTAGCATCTATTTCGAAACTGTTACCAGTTTTCAATGGTACAAAGAATGAATTAAATTCATTTGTCGCGGACATCGAAATACTGAAAGACACATTGACTCCAACAAAACACATTTCATTTTTCAATTTTGTATTTAAAACTAAAATTTCAAATAAAGTGCAAACCAAACTAAGACAAATATTAATTCCTACTGACATAGACTCCTTAATTTCGACTTTGAAAGAAACTTACAAAACAAAAAAAGCACCAAATGTTATTCTGAACAAACTACCAACTACTCAGTTGGACACTATTAGAAAATTTGCTGATAAGATAGAGTCATTAACTGCGGAATTAAATGAAATACAAATAAGTTCACTGGGAGAAGACAATAGAGAAGCAGTCAGTAAAACTAATGCCATAATTACATTTAATTCTTTCAAGAACGGACTAAAAGATCAAGAAATTGTTAGGACAATAAACCCCAGTAGAGTAACAACTCTCAACGAAGCCATTGACATAGCCTTAGAAACTTCAACAGACATGAGACAGAATCAAATAATGTTCCAAACAACATCAAACAGAAATAATTACAGAAACTACATGAATAACAATAGGTACAACAATAATAATAATAATAATAATAATAATAATAATAATAATAATAATAATCATGACAATAGAGGAAATAATAATAGGACAAACAATTATAATAACAGTAACAACTATAACAGGAATAACAATAGAAACGACAACAGTAATAATAATAATAATTATCGTGATAATGCCCATAATAATGGTAATAATTACAGAAACGGAAATACTGATAATGGTAATCGTTATGCTAATAATCGTAACAGAAATAATAATAATAATTACTACAATGTTAACAGAAACTGAACATAAACCGCATGGAGCAAGACCAGGGAAACTACCATGGTCCGGAGACCATAGAATACCAAGCTCCTCCGGAATAAAATCTGTAACTTCAAAAACAGTATTTAGTATTTCATCAGATCTAAAAAATTATGTGAGATTAAATATAAAAGATACACACCGTGCATTAACATTAATTTTTTAACATTTTTAATAGACACAGGTGCCGACAACTCACTAAGCAAAGAAGACTTATTACATAAATATGATAAAGATCCAGATGACTATTGCTGTTTAACATGGATTACAAAAGAAAAGATAAAATCACTAGGTTCCACGCAAATACCAATACAAATCAACGAGACATTACTGAAATATAAAATACAATTAGTACATGAAAATTTTCCTATTCACACCGATGGTATACTAAGACGAGATTTTCTGTTAAAATACAATTGTAATATCGATTACGAGACATTTACATTAACCATTATGAAAATGAAATTTTGACATTACCAATTCACAACAACACATTTAGCATGGACGTGATAAGAATTCACCCAAAAAGTGAAATAATTTTACCATTTAATATAGATATTGAGGAAGACAGCGTAATATGCAATCGTGAAATTGGAGAAGGTGTATTTTTGGCATTCCCAAAGATGGATACAAACACATAAAGTTATTAAGTGTTACTGATAAGACAATAAAGTTAGAGAATTTAAAAGTAGAAACTATACCTTTGATATATACAATGCAAGGCATAACGACACGAATACAAAATGCAACGAAGAGCGATTTAAGATAGTATTAAGTGAATGTAATATAGAGAAAAACGATGAAAATGCAAAAAAGGAATTATTAGAGATATTGAAGAATTACCAACATATATTTCATCTAGAAGGTGAGGATTTGACAAACAATAACTTTTACAATCAAATTATACAGTTAAATGATAAGAATCCGGTTTACATAAAGAACTATCGTTTACCACAAGCGCATACAGAGGAAATAAATAGGCAAGTAAAAGGGTTATTGAAACAGAAAATAATAGAGCCATCCATAAGTCCTTATAACGCTCCACTCTTATTAGTACCTAAGAAAGGACAGAGTGATCTAAAGAAATGGAGATTAGTCGTTGATTTTAGGAAACTTAATGACAAAATAGTTAATGACAGATTTCCACTTACACGTTTGGATGATGTTCTAGATAAACTAGGAAGATCTAAATATTTTTCTACATTGGACATGACAAATTCTTTTCATCAAATTGGACTCGATCAACAGTCAAGACCATTTACAGCATTTTCGACATCTAATGGTCACTACCAATACACAAGATTACCTTTTGGAGTAAAGATATCTTCAAATAGTTTTCAAAGGATACTAATGATAGCACTAGCTGGAATAGAATCCGAAGCATTCTTATATGTTGATGATATAATAGTTTTTGGATGTAGTTTGAAACATCACAACAACAATTTGAGCAACGTTTTCGATAGATTGTCTAAGTATAATTTAAAATTGAATGCAAGCAAATGCTATTTCTTGAAATCATAAGTTGTATACTTAGGACATTTGATAACATCGAATGGTATAAAACCAGACCCAAGCAAATATGATATGTGTTACTAAATATCCTACTCATAAGAATACTGATGACGTAAGAAGATTTATAGCACTTTGTAACTATTATAGAAGATTTATCAAGGATTTTGCAAACATTGCCAACTGTTTAAATAATTTGTTAAAAATAGGTGCAAAGTTCGAATGGTCACAAAAATGTCACAATGCATTTGAAACACTGAAGAACAAGCTTTTTGAACCACCTATTTTACAATATCCAGATTTTGACAAAACATTCATTTTGACGACTGATGCAACAGATTTTGCACTAGGCGCAGTTTTGTCACAAGGTCCAATAGGAAATGATTTACCAATATCATATGCGAGTAGATCTTTAAACAAACAAGAAAAGAATAAACCTGTAATTGAAAAAGAATTATTAGGCATATATTGGGGTATACAATTCTTTAGACCGTATTTATATGGTAGAAAATTTACAGTTGTGACGGATAATAGACCTATTATTTCACTATTTTCTCATAAAAACCCAAGCTCTAAATTAACAAGGATAAGACTAGAACTTTCTGACTACGACTTTTAACATAGTGTACAAGATAGGAATAAAGAACACTAATGCCGATGCATTATCAAGGATAGAAATTGATTCTACTATACTAAAGAGTATGATACCATTAGAAAATGACGAAAAGGTAAAGAAAACACTAGTAATTACAAGAGGTATGAATAAAAAGTCATCAGAAAATAACATTATACAGAATAAAAATGCTATGAGTGAATCTCATAAGGGGACGGATCAACTCCATATGTGGGATTGCACGTCAATAAATGATATAAAGCGCGCAACGAAATTAAAATTTGTATTAGAAAAAAGGCCAGAGAATGATGTAAAGGAATTATATAAACATATAGTAGAATATTATATCCAAAGTATTTAGGTACTCTTTTGGAGAAACTATCATCATATTTAAAAAATACAAGAAATAAGAAATTTGCAATCGAGAGAAATGATGCAATATTTGATATAATACCCGCGGATGAATTTAATGCCAGATATAATGAAGCAAACAAAAATAATAAAGGTGACATAATTATATTATTATATGATAAACCTCAGAATATAACAAATAAAGATAGAATGCTGGAATTAATTAGGTTGTACCATGATACACCACAAGGATGTCATTTTGGTGTTAAGAAAACTTTACTAAAATTAAAACAAAAATACGTTTAGAAGAATATGAACAGAAATGTAAAAGAATATGTATCTAAATGTGACTTATGCCAACGTAACAAACTAAACATACAAAAGAACAGTTAAAGATTACATATACTCCAACAGATAGTTTTAAAACAATAGTAATTGACACTGTAGGTCCATTACGTCCAACAAACAATTACAGGTATATATTAACTATGCAATGCGAATTGACGAAATACGTAATTGCATGTCCTATAGAGACGAAAGAGGCAAAATCAATAGCAAAAGCACTAGTAGAAAATTTAATACTTAAATATGGTTTACTTAGCACACTAAAATCAGATAACGGTACAGAATTTAAAAATTAATTATTAAAAGAAGTATGTGAATTATTAAAGATTAAACAAACAGCAAATCTGGCAATTCGCAAAAGGTTGTCAGGAGTGCTATGATTGGAGATAATCAGCCATCGACGAGCTAGACGGCAGTAGGTCAGAAGCCGACCAGCTCTACTAGTGAAAACCACAAGGACTCCACTAGTGGAGTTGCTAAAACCTCTGGCATGCGGACTTCTTCATCGAGCGCTGCTGGTAAAAACCCACACGGCTCTTTTAAGGGTCCACAAAAGGGGATCATTAAAAGGACAGGTCTGGGGAGTATCAGCAAACTTTGATAGCCAAGAAGGCTGTTCGCACACCTTCCAGCTCTGCTAAGAGCCCCCATATGGATGTTATTAAAATAACTGGGTCAGGAAGCGAACAGCCCTCAACATCGAAAAAGGCGAAGGAATCAGTGTTGCAGAACTGTGTTCAAGCTGCTGTCATTGACAAAGTTGATCCAGATGGGAGGATCAGCATTGAGCAATGGCGACAGATTGAGCACAAGCTCATTGAAGAGATCGCCCTCGTAAGAGGAAGGCCGGACGAAGTACCCTTCAAAGGCGCGGACTGTAAGAAGGGTGTCAAAACTATCAACTGCGGTAATAAGAAATCTTTTCAATTTCCCAAAAATGCAGTTGATAAGTGCGATATTCTTTATCTAGAGGAGAAACTTGAGGTGATACTGGCGTCTGAATTACCATTGCGTCCAATAGTGACAGCATGATTTGCTCCACCCATTCCAGAGGTTGGAACCATTCTGACAGTATTGGAAAATCAGAGTGTAGGTCTTGTTATAGGTCAATGGAAGAAGCTGCAGTCATTGGAGGGAGTTGTCAATTTTGGGTTTGGGGTGACCTGGTTTAGATATTCTAAATCTGATAAACCCAAAAAAGTTATCAGTGGTGCAAATTTATTTTTATCACTGCGAAGCAGCTTCAACCGAATTGACAAAGGCACTTATCCAGGAACACTGGATTAACAACATCAGGGTATGTGGTTTAAGAGTCACGGGGTATAACTTATTCATACCACCGGCATTGGAGAATGTGGGAACATGTATGTTGGTTAAGAATGATTTGAACATTAATCTTCTTCATTCTTTTAGCAGCGGGGACCTTACAGCTGTCCAATGAGAAGCCACTGGAGGCAGTAGGCTTATACTGGCATCCATATACATGCCATACGAGTTGGCGGAGCACAGCAGGAGGAGAGGAGAGTACATGGTTCTGAAATGTGATGCGAATGCTCACCACTACCAATGGGAAAGCAGGGACATCAGCAAGAGACGTGAGTTAGTATTTGAATTTATAACTAGCTATAATTTTCATATCTGTAATAGAGGTAATGATCCCACATTTAGAACGAAAGATAGGAAAACAGTTATTGATGTAACGCTAGCAAACTAGGGACGTGAATTTGTTAAGGACTGGAGGGTGGCTATGGATTATTCCTTTTCGGACCATAGCATGATATCCTTCATTCTTGACTTTGTGAAACTAGAAGAAGCCCAATAGTAACGGACGGATTTGGGAGTCCTTCGGTGAGTTAGATGATAGGGATTGGAAGGATACTGAGGGCTAGAGAAATTCAGCTGAGGGTATCGAGGATGTCGTGAATAATTTCACGGATGTAATTGGAAATAGCTTTGAGCTCAGTTGCCTGGTGATTTATACTGGCAAACGTAGGCAGCCGAAATGGTGGACCAGGGAACTTAGGAACCAACGGTGCACAGTTAGGAGGTTCTTTAGCAGTGCCAAGGAGTGAAGCTGATTGGGACAGCTATAGGGAAAACTTCAATAACTATAAGAGGGACATAAGACGGGCGAAACGGACATCATGGATGAATTTCTGTGAATCTGTGAACTCTGTTAACGAGTTGTCTAGATTTAGATAGGTATTATCCAAGGACCCTGTGGCACCTGGATACATATAACGTGCGGACAACTCGTGGACAAAGTCAGGCTCGGAGTCCCTCAACTTACTGATGGAGACTCAATTCCTTGGCTGTAGGAATATAGGATCTGATGGGAGGACAGGTAGTGTTAGTGATAACCTACAGTCCAAAGATGGAGAAATCGATGCTATAGAGGAGATGATCACTGGAGACAAAGTAAGATGTGCGGTAAACTCATATGACCCACTACTCGTGGAGATATTTAGGGAATGTCTTAAAGTGAGATATATTCCCAGGCGTGGAGAGAGGTAATGGTCAATCAAAGCGGGTAAGATGACTCACACGAAGCCCAAGGTCTATAGACCGATCAACCTATCTACTTAAGAAAATAGAAAGACTGATCGATCTGTATATAAGGAGGCGCATGGGAACACAGGTCATCAGCGACGCTCACCACGGCCTATCTTAAGGGTAAGTCTGTTGAGAGTGGTAAGTAATATTGAATGGGGTCTGTTGCTTAAGGAATACACCTTGGAAGCTTTTCTCGATATGGAAGTAGCCTTTAACAACATTAGGATAGAGGCGATTAGTGAATCACTCTCTGCGTTAGGTATTAGTGATTTCCTAATTGAGTGGATTACCCTGATGCTAAACAGTAGGGTTATCAACTCGAACATGGGAGACACTAGCATAAGGTAACTTGTGACAAGGAGCACAAGCTTCCTTATGCTAGTATAGAGAGGGGTTCTCTCTATATTACTCTTACTCTTGACAGTGAATTGAGACAATTCGATGCCATGGGGATCGTAGCCTACGTTAACGACGTGGTAACGTTTGTCTCGGGTAAATTTCTACCCACGATCAGCGAAGACATGCAACTTTCCCTTTGGGACAGTAGTACCAAACTCTGAAAAGACTTAACTAGTTCTGCTTACCAGGAAATATATGGTTGAGGCATTTAGTCCACCAGTATTGAATGGGATAGAACTCAGATTGTCAAGGGAGGCCAAGTACCTGGGTGCTTACTTGGACAGCAAATTGGCTTGAAGAAGAAATACTCAGGAAAGGGTCAGGAAGGGGCTTAATGCCTGCTACGTATGCAAAAGCTTTATGGAGAAGATCTGGAGTCTCAAGCCTCCTCTAGTTCGTGCAGCATGTGGGGTTACGGGCAAAGGACTTACTAATCTTATAGGGTTCGTAATAGGGAGAAAGTGGCTTAGGGGTAGTCGTTTTTGATTTGTGGTTCTTAGGTTCCACTTTTTTCTTTTATTTTTCTTTTTATTTTATTGCCTTATCTTACCATCTAACTATCTTTTTTCTCTTAGCATTTCTTTGGCATATTGGATATACACATCGGTTGTGAGACCTATGGATGTTCGGTCTGGTGGCAATCATTAAGAAAAGTAACTTATAGGAACCTTCTCTCTATAGTTAAGAAATGTGTTTCAAATGGCATTACAGGAGCCGTGAGAAGTACACCTCAGGCAGAACTGGACACCATTCTCCACCTTCTGCGAATTGAGGAGTTCGTGAGAGGAATGGCTGTTACATGGCTGGGACATGTTAGCATACTTTACAAATTCGAATCTGATGGTCGGACCATTATCTTTGGTCGCCCAAACGGATTGTGTCGGAACTATAATTGACTCCCGTTATCGAAATCCCTAGTAGGGACCTCTGGGCTGGAGCGGGGAAGCTCCATGGAGGTTGTGCTAGCTTCACAGATGGCTCGAAGATGGAAGGAGGCACAGGGGCGGGTGTATACTTTATGGGAACAGATATCAGACAGTCTTTTTGATTGTCGGATAGTTGCAACGTTTTTCAGATAGAAATTCTAGGTATTTACAAGGCCCTAGGATGACTGGAGGAGAACGTTGAAAGGGACACTGATGTAACTATCTAAGTCAGGTAGCTCTACTGGCAATGAAAAGTCATTGTGTTAGGTTCAGATTAGTGCTTGAGTGCAGAAAGGAATTGAGAAGGCTAATGGATGCCTACAGGATAAGACTCTGTTGGGTTCCTGGTCACTGCGACATTCCCTTCAATGAAATTGCCGATGAGCTATCTCGCAAAGGCTCAGAGCGGGACGTCTTTTGTGGTGGTGTCGGTTAGGATTCCAATTGGGTCATATTTCATGGCCATAAGGGAATGGACTTTAGGATGAACGAATCATGCTTGGAAGAATAGAGCGGTCTGCAAGGTATATGGCCTAATTTTAAACTAGCAGATTCGAAACATCTTCTGGACGTGAATCGTGGGAATATAAGACTCATTTTAGGTATGATTACAGGTCACTTCGCAATAGGGAATATGACTAGTAAGTGGGACATTGACACGTCAGACTTTTGTAGGAAGTGCGATGATGTGGAGGATACCTGTTGTAATTATGTATACTTTGCGCTATATGTCTTTGATGTGCCCGAAATAATCAACGCAGTAGATAGTCTCAAAGTTTAAAAAACAAGAACGAAAATTGTTAAAAAAAATGTAGTTTTTCGCGACGCACATTCACAGCTTTATATGAAATAGTATGAACTTAGTTGTTTGTTATTTTACACAATGAAATCAAAGAAATATTAAAAATAAATTTAATAAAAAAAATTATGGACTTTTTGAAAATTACGCAAAAATTGCACTTTTTGTTTTTATGTTTTTATACAGCAATTTGTAAAAAATAGATATAAGAGCGATGATCAATTATATATGATCGGAACCCTAAATTTAAATCAAATGTCGTTGACAGCTGAAAACGGGTCACTTTTGTCAAAACGCATTTCGCAAAGCACATCACATACACAGCACGAAATTGACCATAATTGGCATAAATAATTGGTGTTTGTAATGCTTAACGGAAATGTAGTGGCGCATCAAAAAATATTGAGAGAAAAAAATTTGTGGACCAAAAACAATTTACTTGTGTTTAATAAGGATCAATATTAAATAGCACTTCTTTGTAAAAATTCTAATAAAATATAATTTTGTATAATAACTGGAGAAATAACTTTTCCATAAAATTTTTAAAAATCAGAGATTTTTAGTTAACGATTTTTTTTAAATTTTACTAGGAAAACCTAAATATGCCACACCATCCAGTGTTGAAAAAACCTAAGTCGAAAAAAGTGCTAGAATTTACAAAGAAAAATGCTAGAAAGTGCTAAAAATAAAAAAAAGATGCTAGAAAAAAGTGAAATTGATTCTCTAGAAATTAAACAAAATTTATGAGTGGATTTTTCAAAATTCTAATTTTATCATAAGTTATCCAAGTATGTGTTATCTGAATTATAGTGTTATACGTATTTCAAATAACATATAGGTTAACATTTTTACGAACTAAAATCTTCTTTCTTTTACTGAAAATTTGATTTTTAAAATCTTATTTATTATTAAAAACCAGACACAGTATAAACTCGAGAATTGTAATAATTATTGAAGACCCTTTTATTTAATATAACATGTCATATTTTAACTTTTTTATTTAGAAAAAAAAAAAACAAATTTGCTTGTACTCTTTTTACTGAACTGATGGAACAAACACTAACTGAAAATGAAGGAATTCAACTAGAATCAACTCATTACATTATTTCTTATTGTATTTTTCCAGTTATACTAAAATTTTAATAAGAAAGGGCTTTCCATTATTTAATTCGAATTATAGAGTTATGGAATAGAAAGTTAGGAAATGTTAGAGTTTTCCGTTTAAATGAACTAAATTAAATTTTTATTAAAATTCGAATTTTTAATGAAGTAAATTTTCAAATAATATTAAAATATAATTTTAACTAAATTAACAGACTTTTACCCAAAAACCAATATTTAGTAAAAAAAATAAAATTCTTGAAAAAGTTTTTCATCAAAAAAATTATTTAAAAATGTAACAAAATACTTACAATAATATTTCACAAAATAAAATAAACCATCATAGGGCTGTTAACTTATCAAATTTTAACCAAGAATTAATTATAACAATATATTAAATGACATTCTTTTCATACAAACGAATCATTTTGCCTACAATTAGGCTTTAACTTTGGGTTAAAATTTGATGTTAACGACTCTAATGTCATATTATGATGTTGATGTTATGATGAATTGAAAGTGTAGTATAAATTTTATTTTATTATTTAGTTAAAAAAAAAAAAAAAAATGGTTTAAAAAATTTTCTTCGAGATTAGACCATTATTGTGTTTTTCAATTGTTCCCCAAAAAGCCCATTTACAGTTATTATATCATTAAATTGAATATAGATTGTTATTCCTGAAGTCAAAAAGAATAAAAACTGAAAATATTGGATTTTTTATCCAGCCACTCAAATTTGGCACTGAACTGTTTGTAATTGTATTGTATTGTTTTGTACAAAGGTTATTTTGCTAAACACACTCTTTAAAGATCGCATTAGTTACCATTGTTAAAACACCAAATTTTAGTTGCAGTTTTAATTTTTAGAAAAAAAAACTGATAATGCTTTTATAGTACAGAACTACAAATTGAAAAAAATGTGCAAAAAGTGCAAAAAAATGCCAAAAATAATTCAAAAAGTGCTAGAAAAAAGTGCCAAGAGCTAGATTCATTTTTTCCGTGTCAAATGACTTTAAAAAGTGCTAAATCTAGCTCTAAAAGTGCTAAATTGGCAACACTGATACTATCAAACCCTGAAAATATAATAAAATTTATTTAAATAACTCAGTAGGTTTTGATCTTACGCGTATTTTTTAGAATTATACATAAACTTCTAGTTTATGTATAATTCTAGTTTATGCATATAAAGCACGAAATGATTAACTGATTCTACATGCATTCGTTTCACTTTATATTTATACAAATAGATTTTAATGCGCCACCAAAAAGAAACATTTTTTTTTCTTTTTTTGAAGGCCTTAAATCAAAAAATTTTGATAATGACACATATTTCTGAATTTATATTCTGAAATTTCTAATTGTATGTAGGTATTATTTTAAAATTTTAATTGAAATTATAAGTTATAAAATAAATTGGAATTTAAATTACCTTAAAAGCTTGATGCATTGCAACATCTGTGATCCAGTAATTTCCATGAACATCGATCGTCATACCGTGTGGCATATAAAATAAATCCTCTCCCCATCCAGATTTTATTGAGCCTGTTTTTGGATCCAATACATATATAGTCTTTTCCTGTATGGGTCCGTATTCAATCATATAATAAACGTGGCTATCATTAAAAGAGCTGTTGGCACAAAAATAGAAAATGGGTGATAAAAAATGTGAAATATGTTTTTATGTATGCATGTATGTATGTATGTACATAACTGCTATTAACCTACTTAGCATCCCAATATCTGTCAGCCCGATGAATTATAACTGGATTACCTTGAGGGTCTATAGAGACAGCTGTCACCTGCCCGAAGCTATGACTATTTGCCGGCCAATTTTCAACCAAGACTGGTGTTGGGACATATGTTGGAGCAGTAGGGTTTATATCAAAGTTGGTAGCCAACGAAATTTTTTTATTATTTAACGCATTCTTTTCACTTTCCAAATTAATCTTCTTTATCTGTAAAAATACCAAATATAATATAAATAAAATTTTGTTCTATAAATAGCAACTGAAATTGGAATTACTCCATCATTTTCTTTTAAGCGCCGTTTTATCAGTGCCCTGACATCGTTAAAAAACCTTTCATTTAGAGTTAGTGTCTCATCTGGAAAATGAACGACGTGATGTGTAGGCAAATGCTTTGCTGTCACTTTTGCAATTATGGACATCACAATTGCAAAAATATTTAAAGTCTCAGCATTAGAAAGTTTCCTTAATGAAAAAAATATATATTTTTATTTTTTATCTTGTTAAAATACTTCATTTTGTTACAGATTTTTGCCTTACATCGTTTACTTTTATTTATTATTGAACTTTTATTTTATATACACTATTTTATCATACTGGAATGCGATAAATTCTTATTAGTTTGCAACAATTTTTTCGAATGAAAGTAAAATTGTGTAGATTGTTGCTGGAGTGATATATACTTTTAGTGTTATTAAAGGCTGATTAACACGTAAATAAAAAATTAGCGCATGCGTCATAAATAAACATCTCTACACAGTAGTTTATTTTGTAATTTTAATTGAAATATTTTACAACAATAAAACATATTGTATTATTTAATTAAGAAAATATTAATAAATTCAAGTTTAAATCAGGGTTAATATGTGACAAATTTCATATTTAATTAATTAAGATATTCAATAAGTACTAATCGAATTAAAGTAATTATTTAGTTTTTCTTTACTATTTCCATTTTTAATTGCTATAGTCTGCCTACGAAAAAACTGACCTTTGCAATATTTTATTTTTAAAACATTTCAAAACATTTTAAACAAAACTTTCATATAAATTTATTTTATTTTGTTTTGGAAAAAAAATTAATGTAAGGTGAAGCGTTATAGAAAATAAGGTGGTAAATTTCAACATATTTACTAGAGAAAGATCGTAATTTTGGATTTTGGAATGCCATACTTTTCTAAAGGTTTTTGTGGCAGTAAAAACAATGACGTATTTTTTACATATCAGTAACTAAAATCGCAGATTTTGAAGATCATTTTCAGTAGAACAAAAAATGATTGACTGATAAAAATCAGATTTTATCAGTCGATTCTACGGAAAAGAAAAAGATAATTAACTAATTTTGACAGGTAAAGTTATTCTTACAAAATAAAATTTATAATAGAAATAATTGCGTTGAAATTTGCTAAAATTAGTATATGTCTGTTCGTTATATTTTCGTTAAAAAGTTCAAGTATTCAACATTTTGAAATTTGATTTTCTAGTTTTTAGATTAACTATGTCAAAGTTTTGAGCATATGTATATTTTCAAAACTCCAGGTTTTTCGTATTATATAATAATTTAGTTTGAATTGAAAATGTGTACAAAAATAATTGACCCAATAACACAAAAATCGTAAAAAGTTATTTTTTGCCGATATCCGCAAAATTCAAATTGCAGGTACGACGAATTTATAAAAGATATTGACCTAATTCATTTTTGTTTTTATATCTTGTGGTGTTGTCTATAAAACAGCACACTTTGATTCTATTAATTTTTTTTTAATTTCTTTAATAAGTTTTAAAACAGAAATAACAAAAATAAATGTTTTAAATGAATGAGATGGGGTTTCTAGTATACTGTAATCTGTACTGTATCAACGCTTATTTTTCAGCAATTATGGTTGAAAATTTGCCAAATACAAATGACAAATTTGCCTTCACACTCCCACTTATCCCACTTGTCATCACAAACGAAGCAGAATTACCTCGTTTCATTGCATTTCCATGGAGTGCCCAAAAAGTATAAAAATATTGAAATAGCCAAAATTTTGGTTTCAAAGTTTGCCATCGTATAAATTTTGACCGAATAGCGATAGAGCCATAATACATAAAGTGATATCGTTCCTCTATGTCCGGGGAGTTCTCTTATACAACTCTAATAGCAAAAATTTGAACTTCTAGGAAAAAAAAAAACAAAAATATGAAAAAATTGCGGTTAGTTTCAAGCGTAACTAATAATCAAAATGACTGTGAAACACAAAACTTTGCATAACTAAATGGTTTTCTTTGCCTCAAATTCAGATATTTTGCATTTTAAAGACAAATACCTTAATTTCACTTCATTATACCAATCTGGAATCAAGAAAACTTTTTGGATTATGGTCGAACACTTTACAATAATATGGACTTATTTATCGTTATTTTTTAAATGCAATAATAATTTTAATAGAATTTAGAGAAAAAATATTAAAATTGAAAAATTTTAAAAATTTTTTTAAATTAGAAAATTGGAAGCCAAATTAAAGAACTTAGTAAATTGTCACTTTATATTGTCGCATAAAATCCACGATCAACACTTTTATCACAAACATGAAATGCAAATAATTCAAAAACTTCTTTTGCTTATTAAATTAAACAGTATAAAACGACAAATACTTGGACACCAAAAAAGTAACCTATAATGGACCTACAAAACTATTATTATGATTATTTGAAATTAAATATGAAAATTATTTCAACGACTTTTTAAGACTTTCACTGTAATAATCCTTTAGATCTGCACAATTAATATTAGCTTTGTATGGTGGCTACCGTATTCGTCCTATTTTCTTTTCACCAATGCAATAAGATCAGAAAGTACTTCCCACAAAAAAAAAAAATGCTCTGACTATAATAGTTCTTTAGATATTCCATGCTCCGATCGAAAAGGACACACAGGATGATACTGTGAAAATTTCATGCAAATCGGTTCATCGGTTTGAGAGTTTTAAAAAGTGGGTATGGCATTTGATAAAGATCCAACATAGCCTATAACATTCTCCACCAATCGCTATCTGTACACCAAATTTCATGTAAATCTCTTCATTAATAACGTGCAAAATTTAAAAAATTGTTTTTTTAAGTAGGCGTGATTTAAGAGGGCGTGACATTTATTTATAGACAAAAAACCAAATTGTTTACCAAGAAATAAAACTTTAAACTCTTTTTAAAATTCGTATGTAAATGTAATTTTATTTTTAGTATATTTGAATGTTTTTATTTTTTTAATGAAACTAACAAAAACAAATAATTTTTTTTTTCATTTTCATTAAAATTTTTTATTGTATATTTTTATTTTTTAATTATTTGACAATTTACACAATCTACCCGAAGAAATATTCTGGGCTGATTCGTGCAAGAAGAATAACATTCTCTCAAAATAGCTCTCATTTGCAAAATTTTCGAGTTCGGTAACGTTTTTCGGTAACATTGGGATCCCGCGTGCTCTCAATTTAGAGTACGGGAACAAAGTTATTATTTACATTTTTCATTTTATTTTCCTTTTATTTAAAATTTTGTAAAAAAAATATTGCATTTGTTACCTTTCTACATGATTCTTTTTGTTTGGTTTCTCTTGTCTTTTGAATACATACGCACACACAGAGAATTGATTTTAAGTTTAAAAAGCAAAAGCAGTCAAGTAGAAAGAAAAATGAATTACAAATAAATTGATGCAGATGTTTAGCACATAGATCATGCAAATAATTACCAAGATTTGGAATAAGTTTTTTGCGACTTTCTAAATATTTAATAGTGATGTACTACACTTCGGTTGAAGAGAACCAAATTTGAAATAAAATACTTTCCTTGCTCTTTTCAGGCAATTTCCGATTTTCGTGACGAATGAAATTAGTTCGTTTCTTTTTTTTAATACATTTTCGGTCTAAGAAATTACACAAAAAGTAACTTTAGCTATGTTTTCATTAAAAATATAAAAGAGTATCTTTTTCGATTTTTTGAGAAAGACTCAATGTAGAAGATTTAAGTAATGTGATTTTAAACTGGTTAAAAACTAAATTTGTGAAAATGAAAAATTTCGTAAAATAGTGTTTTTGTTAGATAAATTAAAATACTACATTTGATTTTAACTATAATATTTTTAAACCATAAAAGTAGTTAACCTTTACAAGGCACGGTATTTTGGTCTGAAAAGGCTGATTTATTAAATGAATTTCCTAATTTAAAAAGTTTTATTCACGGAAAATTTTGCAGCATATTCCCCTCATTAACAAGACAGGACTATATCCTAATTTAAGTGCACACGACTATTGTCATTGTTCAACAATATAAAAAAAGTAATACGTATTTTAAAATAGATGGTTAGAGAATATTTTGTCAACAAAACTTATAAAATCAGATCATTACATCCGGTTGAATACCAAACAATATGGACATTCTAAAGCAAATTTTGAAACAAATCGAGATTACTGTTGAAATTAAAATATTTTTCAATCTGGCTTAAAAACTTTCTCCTCTATGTAGTCGAACATGGGCTTCGCTGAATAAACTTTTTTTTTTGGAAATCAAAATATTTTGCAAGTGCCGGTAATATCAATCAAAATACTAATTTTTCTCTTAAAGATTTATTGAATATGATATATATGATTCGAAAGGTATTTTTACGTAATTTGAATCTCATGTGTATTTATAAATGTATTAAGAAAAATGTATCAAAACTTTAGGATCACATAACTCGTAAACTAAGAGTATTATCAAAATTATTTAAAAGTCAAGTGTGCTGATGATCTTGATTTATATCCAAATTTTTGTATTATTCTTTCCCAAATTTTGAGTAGAAAATAAGTACGTGTTGGACATTTATTTTTCCATATTCTGAAAATATAACTTTTTTTTGCTAATAAGATATAAAAGTTTAAACGTTTCTTCATTCTCATCTCGATTTTTTGAAGAAATATTTTTTGTATTATGGAACTCGTGAATGATTCAGTGTCTTTTATTTGGGAAAAATACAATATTATTTAAAAAGCATGAAAGCTAAATAAAAAAGCTATATTTTACATATTATTTGCACACAAATATATCTACTTTGAAATAAAAATATATGTTTGTAGATTACTTTTTTAATATAATTAAATAGTTTTTTTTATAAATGTTTCTGATGGGTAATAAAATATACATTATACTCGTATTTCCAAAAAAAAAAAAAAAAATATTGTAAGCATCTAACCGTATATTGTACTCGATTATAGTCAATCCAAATTTTTATATCCTTCACCCGTTTGTAATTTCCATTTTTTTTTTCTATATATTTCCGGACCCTTGTAAGAAATGATGTCAATAGGACGATGTCCGTCTCGAAAGGATTTATATATATATATATATATATATATATGATAACAACTGACATTTTTCACCAATTTTTACTCATAAGGCTTAAAAACTATTGTTCGTTTGTTTGATATGTTTTAAAAATATTTCGGTTTAATTATTTCGTTCACATCAGCTGGACCATTTTTAAAATACTTCAAAAAATATAGTTTTCGATCAACAATGTACATAATTTTTAACTTTTTGTCAAAAAAAAAAAAAATACAACATGTGATAGACAAATGCCACTTAATACATAGGTTAGATGGGCAGCTGTAAATGTGAACTATACAGCTCACTTGGGTCCTTTTGGTCCCGTTGCGTTACCCCTATAGATCATGTGAATCTGTGTTCACATGTTCGAGAATGCAGAGAGATCAGATAATCCGTGCATATAAGGACTACCAAATTCAGCAGCCCTTATATTCATAAGAGCAGGGCAGTGACAAAGAAAATGTTCTACTGTTTCTTCCTTCTCCTCGTTAAAGCAACTTCTACAATAGTAGTTAAAAAGGAATTTAATAATGGCTACAAGTGTTCGTAGCTGACGCCTTGACAATCCCAGAATGAAACTCGACCGTTTTTGATCGTACTGAGGCCATATCTGTCTCGAGATAGAGCATGCGGACTCGTTTGTCCATCTTTGTTGAGCTATTCACGACAAGTACTGCAGTATCATTAATCTACAAGATGACAGCGGTATGCCAACTAGTTGGTCCGTTTCTTCACTTTGAAGAAGGAACCAGTTCTGGTTAATTTATCCGCAATAATATATCCCGGGTTACTTGAGTGACTCCTTGCCCAGATCCACTCTAGGTTTGAATGTCTCGCCATCTCATTTGAAGATGTCCGGCATTCATGTTTCATCCTGGATGTCGAATAGACACCCGAAAGGGACTTAATCGCGGGTTGACTATCGGTACAAATTTGAATATCCACTCTGAATACTTAAGGAGATGTTCCTCCTATATGCGGGAATAAAGACACCTCCCCCAACCCCTTCAGAAGATTTGGATAAATCGGTGTAAACCTCAATCGATCCGTCTTTTATAGTGGTTTCAGCTGAGATTGAAAAAGAGAAGCCTCTGTCCAGAAAGGGTTTAGGAATACAGTAATCAATATTGTCAGAGATGTCATCCGAAATTCCCAAAATGGTCGCATGGCCATAGCTTCTACCGTTCCATGCACCAATAGTACTGAACCTAGTCGCCGACATGATGGCGATTTGTTTGACCATTAGATCCTTGGATGGTGTTGTACGTAGCGCACCTGTAATTAGTAGCGCTGAGCTACGTGGAATGTTATCGAAGATTCCGCAAGAGGACACTTAATACATAATGAGTAAAAAAAATTGTAATTATTTTTCATTCTCGCGAAATTAAAATCTTAGTAAAATTTTCTAATATTTTATTTTACATACTATTTTATTAAAGTTTAAATATTTTGGACATTTTCTATCGTAATTTATATCTTAAGGTATCTTTGGAAATGCCTTATTCAATACTATTGATAAATGTTTTCGTTTAACCTTTTAGTTGTATAAGTAATATTTTAGGATTTCTGGTCCATAATTGGTTAAGCTAATTTTTATGTCAAATAAAAGGTTAGTTAAGAAAATAAATGTCACCAAAGGCATATATTTATCATAAAAACTATAAATTCTTGAAAAATGTTGACTAAACTTCTAAAATCTCTTTAATTTGATTATATATATATATATATATATATATATATATATATATATATATATGTATTATTATATATATCATTATAAAAATTAATTATATATACATATATATAATATACATATATATATATATATATGTATATATATATATCATTATCAAAATTAATTTAACGTTTTTTGTCATAATATATATATATATATATATATATATATATATATATATATATATATATGTTATAAAACTTAACCAATATATAGAATAAAATAAATCTACATGTTGAAACCACTGTGTTAATTTTTTTTCAAAAATTATCATTGATGGGTATCGATTTTCCTCTTTTTTAGTGACGTCAAAGAAACGTTAGATTCAGAATATTAAATAGTAAAAAGAATAGAAGAATGTAGCACTATTTACTTATGCATGTACTTACATATATATTTAAATATCAATGTTTATTTTCCATAGGTAACTACTTATTAAGTATTTTATCCAGGAGTGTTATTATTTAGATAATATCTTTTTATCAAAAAAATTTTATTCATTAAAACGATGATAATGTAATTAATAATATTAATGTAATGTAATATTAATGTATGAATTTTTGGAAACTTAATTGTGAGTAGTATGTATAATTGCAATGTATTGTATTGGTCATTCTTAAAGAATTTTGACGCGGCACAAGAGATTTGTAATATCTATATCATTTATTAAATATTAGGAAATGCTTGAGGTGGTCCCCAATCCCATGTTGGTTGCTTCCATATGTAACCAGTGTCGGTCATGGAGCAATACGCATTGTAGTAACGTCCAGGAGAACTAGAAAGAAATTACTCATTAAAACAGTCGATCCTACATTTATGATTGTATTTATATGTATTTATGTATACATATGTATATTTATTTGGCTTTACCGGCAATAAGAGAATTGAGGACACTTGCAACGAAACTGATTTTGAAATTCTTCTTTACACACTTCATTCCACCAACAAGTTCGCTAATAAAACATGAGAAGGAAAACAAATTCATACAATTTCTTGTTTAATTTTATTATTTTACGTATAAGTGTAAACCTCACCTCTGTCATGTAACCGTGCACACTTTGGTCTGAGTAACTTCTTTTAACAATATGACCAGATGTTGTTGCCGTTGCCATGGTATGCAACATAATGGCGTTTGTTGCAATCAAAATTGGAACCTAAAGGTAAAGCTTAATTTAAATTATCCGAATTGTATTTAAACATTTTTTAACAACCACTTGTTATCTAAATTAACGCTTATTTAGTTCAGGAAAGTTTTTTCAAACTTTATATTTAAAGTTTATTTTCTTTTTCACTTGTGTTCGTGTTATTGCAATATTACATCGTCCAATTTTAAAGTTTATGTTTGCTTACAGTTTTTACACCCTATACCCAACATAGGTGGAGTGTATGATGTTAATTATTGAAACCTCCTCGTTTAAGTATACAATTCGACTCAGAATCACTTTCCGATTGGTTCGTTCGCCTAGCTGTCTATAAGACATGCCCTTATGTAATGTTAATACAGATTATATTTAAATTGTATAAAAAAGGTTTCAGCATAAATAATCTCGTTTTTTGTGTACTTCCAGCTTCATCAGTAATGGCAAATCCTACATGTTTCGTAGTCTTTGATCCATCTGTGAAAATGAAGTGTCAGTTATTCTTGCTGTATTCGCTGAGCATTTCATAGAATAAAGATTTATGGGGGATGTATTGTTTTTGTTAAAGCTTTGAAAGTTTATTAAAAAATGTTGGTTTCTAATAAGCACGGAGGATGAAGGTCTAATAGTGGGGTGTAATCTCTTATGTTGTACTTTTTTGCAGTTTTAATAATGTTGCAAAAAGTTGATGGGTACTTAAGCGTTGTTTTTCTATTTTTTAACAAGTTAACATGTTTGTGGAGAAGTGATGAGTTGGGGCAAATAATTTGGAGCAATAGACGGTGCAAAAGACTGTTGGCGTGGATTCGAAGTGGTTCAAAGCCACCTTCTGTTTGCATGTTCTTGATCGGAGTCGTGCTAAATGTCATCAAACTGGTTCTAATGGCAGCGTTTACAATATTTTCCACTGTTTTTAAAGTTGTCTTGGAAGTATTGTTGTAGATGACTAAACCGTAATCAATTTCTGATAATATGACGGAGTTCACTAATCTTAGCAGACTGTTTGTATGCATTTGCCTCTTAGTTGATGATAAATACTTAATAATGTTTAATCTACTAGTTAAATCTTTTTTTAAATAATTGCAATGATTCTTAAAGCTATATTTACTGTCAAAATTATGACCTAAAATTTTACAATGGTTTACATTTTGAATAGATAATTTATTAAAAATTATATTGATTTTATTACAGTTACGTTTTTTGCAGACGTGCAAATGATTTGTTTTTTCAAACGAAGTTGTCAACCAATTGACAATTTTAAATAAAATTTCTTAAATTCTTTCTTGATTTCTTGTTCGCTATAACATAGAGATCGTTTTCGTAAATGCAGTGGTTGACTCTTTTATCCATGTTTAGGAGACGGCTTAAGTCGTCGAGGGCAATTATAAACAGAGTTACCGATAACGGCGATCCTTGCGGGATCTCGTTATCCAGAGGGAAAATATTTGAAAATTGTCATTGACACGAACAGAAAATTTTCTCTTGGTAGGGAAAGATTTAATGAAATTAAACATTTTTCATTCCAATTGACCATTTTGCCAGTTTTTGAAGAACGACGTGGATTCCAATTCTATCTAGCTTTAATAAAGTCAATGGATAGTACTGAGGAATTTTTTTTTTAGCTCACCAATTCTTGCATATTATGGTTCAGATATAAAAGGGCATCAGTGGTGCTAACACCAGTTTGGAAGCCAGTTTGGTTATGTGCCAAGAGTTTGTGTTTTCTGATAAACCACATTAGACGCCTAGAGATAATTTTTTTCAAGAAGTTTAGCAATACACGGGAGTAGAGAGATAGGTCGATATGAGTCTATATTATCTATTGGTTTGTTTCCTTTGAGAATAGTAATCACTGAAGTTGTTTCAAAAAATTGGGGAATTATTCCCGAATCGAATATGTTGTTGTTTAGGTAGGTTTAGAATACGAAATTTGAAGAATTCTGGTACCATTTTGATCATAGTTTTTCCTTTGGAAGTCTTTAGGCAATGTGCTAATTCCTGAATTGTGAGAAGTACCTCTATATCCATAGATCGAGAGGAACAAGATGTTATAGCTAGTGAAGAAGTGTTTGTGACTTTTCGGATTTAAAGAAATTTGAAAAATTCGAGTCTTTGGATGTGTCGAACCAATATTTGGAAAAAATAACGTTATTAAAAGAAATAGACGAGATGGTCTGGGGTATATAATTTCCTGTTAATTTTCTTATATTTTGCCACAGAGTTGCTGAGGATTTAGGTTGTTTGTGAACTCTTTAAATGAATTAATTTTTGCTAACTTTTTTGCCCGATTGAAAATAGCATTACTTTTTTTTAAATTACAAGATTATCTGTAGTCATATTACGATGAAATTCTCTCCAAGATTCCTGTTTTTTGTTTCTAAGCAGTTGCAGGTCATGGAACCCCCAAGGAACATTTTTTTCTATTCCTATTGAATGATATAGGTATGCTTTCGTTAGCAGAAAGTCTAATTATCTTCCTTATAGAGGCTGCTTCTTTGTTTATGTTGATTAAATTGAGAAATTTTGCTTTGATAAGTGTCCCAATTGGCCTTTTTGTGTTAAATTTTAAGACTTTTGACTGAAGGTGTTGGGAGTTGATTTGAACCTGTGTCATAATGGGATAATGGTCACTGTTGTGACCATCATTTAAGATTTGCCATCTGCACATGGAGACAATAGATAGAGATGAAATGGTAAGATTTATATGTGAAAAAGTGTTATGAGTGCTAAAATGTGTGGGTTTGCCATCATTGAGAACACAGAGATTTGAATTTATTAAGAAATTTTCTATTGCTGTGCCTTTACTATTCGAGTTTGGGGGCTCCAAGCATTAAAGTCACCAGTTATTATAACAGGTGTATTTATGTTCGCAATGGTGTTAGTTAAGTCAGATATTGGTAACGGGTCAATTTGTGGGGAGTAAAAGGAAAATATTACAAAGGGTATGCTAGTTTTTATTTGTTTATTTCTTTATGGGGTATGTATTTTTTTATGAGTATGGCAGTAACCTGTTTGGAAGTTGAATTAGGATTGAAAAAATATCCAGTATAAACATATCCTGGGTATAAACGGAGTAAATTTATTTCTACATTTAGTTTCTTGCAAACATATTATGTTGAGTTTTTTCCGATATTAAAATTTGTAGACTAGTGTAATTATTAGTAAATCCTATGATGTTCCACTGCAAATTAAGAGAAAAAGAGAGAAGGAATTATTTACATATATGAATACTTAAATAAATATGTTAAGTTTTTTTACTTTTTGTTGATTTGTTGGTTATTTTATTATTATTATTATTATTATTATTATATTATTATTACTATTATTATTTTTTTTTTTTTCTTACAAAGAGATTTATGGCAATTAATCTGACGATACATCATCGTCAGTTGTCATGATTTGTATTTGTTTTGCGGGAGTCTCTGAGACAGAGCTGCATTCTAAAAGATCAATTGATTTTAGTGTAGAGAAATATACGTTTTTGTTGGAAGCTAAGTTACCAGAGAATAAAGGTTTGTTTGTTGTTGGATCGAATTATTTGTTATTTGTTTGCAATTTGTTGTTTGTGTCTATTTCGTTTATTTTGGAATTTTGTTTTATTATTTCGATTGTTTTATTAAACTCAGCAGTGAGATTTTTTATATGGCTTAAGTGTAAAGAGGGAACGTTTTCTGTTGGTTTTTTAGTTTCTGTGTATTGGAGATGGGAGATCAAATTTTTGTTATAGTTTTAGAATTGTTAGTGGTAGAAGTAGTGTTATTGGCGGTAACTGTGCCGTTTTTGTTTTGTTTTTAATTTTAAAATCTCTTTTTGTTGGATAAACTTTTTACACTGGTTTGACGATGCGGGGTAGTCTTCTGCACAATTTGCACAAAATATACTAGTACAATCATTTGGGGAATAGGGGGAAGGTTGCAGTTAACACAAGATATATCGATTGATTCTGAAAGATGGTATAATTCAAACGTTAAAAGAATTACTCCTGAATTTTTCATATTTGTAAATATCAACTACTCCCTGAGAGTTAAGTTCTTCTATGATTTCTTTTTGAAGAAATTTTTGAAAGAAATGGTGCAAAAATTGTTCCTTTTACACACACAATTGGGCATATACGGAAAAGTTCTTTAGCTGAAAGAAACCTTTTTGCCGTTAAGTTATCTTTGACTAATTAGAGAAATTTTTTAACGAATAGCGAAACACGAATAATCCGATAAAGGTTTTTTGTCATCAGTTGCAGCAACAACGATGTATTTTGGATTGTAGGTTTTTGGAGCTAGTGGGGGAAGAGTAGGGAAATCAATAGGACATCCTCCTCTATTTCTCTTTTCCTTTTTGTTTGGGGACTACGGTCAGCTAGCAAAGCAAACCGGTTATCCACTATGGGGAGGGGCCCCGGGGCCATTATGAATACTTAACACAATAAAACAGAATATTTCTCTTTGTAATTAAACATTTGTCAATAATAAAATATAATTATTGATTTTTATTTGTTTTATTATTGAAAAATAATGCACTGAACGCGATGCGCTTAAACAATTCTCAGAAAATTTTCAACTGTACTCGTTGAATGCTAGTCGGAGACTGTTGCCAAACAGTTTGATTCTGTAAGGTCTTTAGAATATATATACATTTACATTTTGAGTTTCAAGAAATCAGTCAACTATATATGTATCTTAAAAATTGTAAAAGATAAGAAAAAAATTTTTTTAACAAATTTCTTTAAAAAATTTGTAAAGGAAAAATTTTTTAAATTTTAAAACGTCTATATTTGGCAACGAAAAGTGAATCGGAAAAATAGTTCAGATTAAAAACTGTAAAACACACTTAAAATGTATGTCATAAAAAATTAATCTGGGTGTGTAAAAAAGTTTTATAAAAGATCAATTTTAATATATTTAAGATCTAAAACCAAAAACCAGCAATATTTAAGAATAAGATTGTGAAATCAAGTATTTATTTAACCAACATTTAAAGTTAAACATAAATAAATAAATGTATATATAAACTAAACAAAACAAACGAAAATAAAATAAAAAATAACACAAAGTTAATTTCTCTTAAAGTAATAAATCAGATAATATACGAAAGCAACTAATTAAGTAATACTCTTATTAACAAATAAATAAACGCAATATAAAAGCAACCAAAAACAAATAAACAAAAACAACAAACAAGTAAAATGAGTCAATCGAAAGATGATTCTATCCTCAATATCCAAGAATATAACAGCAGTTCAAGATCAAGAGAATCACCAGAAATGCCAAAAAATACTCCCGCGCAAAAACGTTTAAGGGAGTTGCACAATTCGTTCGTAAACAACGTATGTAAAACTACTCGTCTTACTAATACCGAATCGTCTCTTAAGTTTATTACTATAATGGAAAAACGTTTTGATAAACTTACAGAGCAATTACTAGATATGATAACAATCAAATTTAAAGAGTGCAAAAATGAACTATTAAGTGAAATCGATAAAAGACTAAATGTAATTCGTGAAGACCTAATGTCAATAAATGAAAGAGTGAATTATTTGGAAACTGTTGCTATTAGTGAAATCAAACAGAGTTTAAATAAATTGGAAAAAGACAATATAGAAATAAACAACATTAAAAATGAGATTAAATGTAAACAATTAAAGCAAGAAAACTGTAGTATCCAGTAGTATACGAATACGTCGTATACCTTATTTCGATAATGAAAACTTATTTAAAATGTTTACTAATATTTGTGAAAGTTTAAATATATCAGCCCCTCAGGTTGAGAAAATATATAGGCTACGAAAAATATATAGAGAAAATATACCTTACTCACCGAATGATGAAGTTGTAGTTGTTAAATTGTTTTCTCCTTATGAAAAAAATTTCATTTTAAAAACAATTGCCAAGTTTAGACGCGAAAAAAGTTATTTATGTCTAAAACACGCTGGTTTTGGTAGTGTTGAGCCAATCTATTTGAATGAAAATCTAACACCACATAATCACAAAATACTTCATGCTGCTGTAAAATTGAAAGCTAACGGGAGGATCAAAACTGCATATACTTTGCGAGGTTTGGTGTACATTAAAAAACTAGATTCTGACGTCCCAAGTATGATTGAATATTTAGATGACTTAAATCAGATTTTTCATGACTAGCATATCTAATCTATTTCTCATCAGACTACTCTGCAGATTAAAACCTATTTCCTTAGATCATTTAACTCTTAACTAATTTCAATATATTATAAATTATTCCTTAAACACAAGCTTTTATGCCACCTTTATTTATAACATATATCTAATTAAATTTATGCCAAATTTTGTCGTGTTTAAGACAATATTATATTTTTTAAGCGTTGCTGGTAGGGTTCTTATTATCATTATTATCAGACTTGAACTCTATTTTAGGTAATAGAATAAATTATAAAGACGTAACAACTAGCATGGTAAAAATTCTTGTTAGAAGAAGAAATGGCTTAAAGATATGCCATATTAACGCACAAAGCCTTTCAAGAAAAATTGATGAATTTAGATTAATTTTCGAAGACTCTGGTGTAAACATAATTTGTGTCTCTGAGACTTGGTTTAGCGATTCAATAACTGACTACCTGGTTTCGATGAAAGGCTATAACTTATGTAGAAATGATAGATCAGACAAATATGGGGGAGTGGCAATCTATGTCAAAAAAGGAATACCCTGTATATTTAAGTGTAAGAGCGATGACAAAATTATGGTAAATAATAAAGTCGAGTATCTATTTCTCGAAATATGTATTGGCGGAGGAAAAATTCTTATTGGTAGTGTTTATAGGCCTAGGAATAATATTGATTTCACTCTCTTCTATAAATTACTCGAAGATCTAACAGCATTCTATAGAGATGTCATTATAGCTGGGGATTTCAACTCAAATCTGTTAATTGATTCAAGCTTAGCACTGAATATGAATTCATTTAATCTTGTTCCTGTAAATATTATCGTTCCTACTCATTCAACATCAACAAACAACACGTTGATCGATTTATTTTTCGTATCTGATAAATCAAAAGTTTTGATGTATGATCAGTTACTAGCATCCTTTTTCTCAAAACATGATCTAATATTCATGAATTATGATGTTTCAATCCATGCATCTAACAACAAAATTTAGTTTCGAAATTTTAAACATATTGATAATGTCAGATTAGTTGATGAGTTTACCAGAATAGATTGGAATTGCATTTACCACATGTCATCTGTAAATGATCAACTGGCCTTTTTAGAGCGAAACATTACAAATTTATTTAATATAGTTGTACCTCTTCAATCAAAGAAAGTTAACAGCCGTCAAAAGCCGTGGTTTACAGTGGAAATCAAGCGCCTTATAGTAGATAGAGACTCAGCTTACTCCAGATGGAAGCATTACAGAACAAGTGACCTATATAACGTCTTTCGTATAGCTAGGAAAAAAGTAATAAAAACAATTAGAGCCGCAAAGACTAAATATTTTTCTGAAAAATTTACTAATTTAATCGACACTTGAAAAACTATTAAGGAAATTGGTATAGGAAATAACAAAAAGCAGCAGTGTAATAGTGGTATAGCAGATCCAAATAAATTAAATGGGAGTTTCGTAAATATTCCAATGATTCAAGCTGACCACACATATTATACCAATCATCGTGTCGAGAATCATCCTGATAGTATGTTCAACTTTGAGTGCGTAAGTCAACTGGATGTTCTCAAAAGCTGTCTGTCCATAAAACCTAATGCCACTGGTGTTGATGACATTCATCCGACTTTCTTCAAAATTCTTCTACCATCACTCCTACCATTAATCACATTTATTTTTAACAAAATTATAATGACATGCATTTACCCACTAAGATGGAAGCAAGCTAAAATACTTCCAATACCAAAATCGTCCAATGAATATTGGCCCATAGCTATACTACCATATCTGTCAAAAGCATTTGAAAAGCTTATACACAAAGAAATAACTCAGTATTTATGTAATAATAACCTTTTAACTGAGAAACAATCTGGTTTCCGAGCGAAACATAGTTGCATTACTGCGTTAACTGATGGAGCCGAGGATATTAGACATGAAGTTGATAATAGATGTGTTGTGTTGTTGGTGTTACTGGATCATTCAAAAGCCTTTGATACTGTAGATACGATATTGATTCAAAAACTTGAAAGTTTATGCATTTCTCCTTCACTTCCTGTAAACTTATTGCTTCATATCTTAAAAATCGAATACAACGTGTTGAAATCAATGCCTCAACAACATCACTTTTTCTTCCACTTATTAGGGCTGTACCACAGGGATCCATTCTTGGACCTCTTCTTTTTTCAATTTACGCAAATGATCTTCCTTATCAACTACTTTACTGTGACATAAGAATGTACGCTGATGATGTCCAGCTATATATTAGTTACAAAAATAAGGACTTTAAAGAATGTGTAACAAAACTAAATGATGATTTGGAGTTTCGATATGGGCAAATATAAACGGGCTAAGCTTAAATCCTACAAAATCTAAATGTTTAGCAATACGTAAAAGATCACAGAAAAATATTGACTCATTCAACATATGCATCAATAATCAGCGAATTGAAATTGTAAGCAAGGCAAAAAATCTTGGCTTAATTTTTAATGACACTCTAACCTGGACAGATCATGTACTACAAGCTTGTGGTAAAACTTACTCGATGCTAAGAATTCTACAGTCCACGCAGTACTGCACACCAATCAAAATAAGATTGTTAATTGCAAAAATGTATTTAATACCGATATAACCTATGGCTGTGAAGTTTTTGCAAGTTGTGATACCACCAGTAAATTAAAGCTAAATTCTACCTGCAACAATATCGCAAGGTATGTTTTTGGACTGCGAAAAATTGACGCAAATGGTAATTACCAGAGTATCATGCCTTATTCCAAGAAAATATATGGGGTGGAGATTGAGAACTTGCTGAAAATACGAGTCCTAACATTTCTTCATAAAATTATAACAACTCGTGAGCCATACCAACTGTTTAATAGACTGAGATTTAGTACACTTGTAAGAAACAAAAATCTTATTCCATTTCGATACCATACTTTAATATCGGAGTTGCAATTTTTCATTAACGCTATACGTCTTTGGAACAATATTCCTCCATCATTTAAAGTTATCAGAAATGCATTACAATTTAAGAGAAAATAATTCGAATACTATTCATAACAAATTTTTATTTTTGAACTTTTATTAACATACCAACAAATTTTACACTACTTTAAAACAAAATTTATATTACTTTAAAGACAAAATTTGTATAATTAATAACTTATGTTTTTTAATATTTAATGTTTCTTTGCTTAAGTGTTTCTTGTATTAAATGTATCCATATTTCTCTATAAATAATATCATCATAAGATTTCTATTTTTTAAGACGAAAGTTTTGTTGTAGAAGTTACTAATAAAATAAAAATAAATAAATAAATCTAGATAAAAAACGAGCAAACTGTAAAAATATATAAATATTTATAAAATTTCTAAAAAAGAAAATGGTGTGAAAAACGAGTTAAAATTTTTTTCTGAATTTTTAAAATTTTTGTATTCCTTCCGTGACTGATAACTTTAAGTAAACACAACAAGCATATTTGTATTCTTAAGAGCAAGATTTCATAAATGGGGGTCCGTAGCAACATTTCTGGGGGTCTGCGAGAGAGACCAAAAATGTGTTTGGAATTATTGTACATGATATATTTTTCGGCATATATAATTATGTCAAAGTTGGATTCTATGGATGGGGAAAAGTCTATTGAAGCTTCGTACAATATGTCAATGCTAATAGCAAAAGTAAAGAAACCACACATAATTGGTAAACTTTTAGTTAAGCCCTGTTTGGCTTTCGTTGGGTATATAAAAGAAAAAGTGATAAGAATTCATTTGTCAGATAACTCTGAAAAAAAGAAAAAGAATTGATGGCCTGCAGTGTAATGAAACAATTGATGTTTTTAATTTAAGTAAAATTTTATGTTATTGCAGATTTATTGTAGAAAATGAAATAAAGGAAGAATTATTGTTTACTAAACCTTAAGTCACTTAAATCTCACTATGTAATCTAGCGACTTGCTGCGAAAACCTTACCTGATATATTTAAAAGTGCTCTTTAAACTACTATAGACGTAGTAAATTTTAGAAAAACTAGGATTTTGAAGGCAAATATGTTGAAGAGATTATACGAATTAAAGACAGAAGTAGACGTTTTCCTTTTATACAAAAATGAAGAACTTCATAAAAAATTTGCAAAAAACTATTTTTATCAGGTATGTGTATAAAAATGATTTTGAAAACGAATCGATTTGAAATCGAAAAAAAAAAATTTTGTGATGTATTTATTTTGTCGTTTTCGTAAATTTAAATCGCTTTCTGTTCTTTCTGATTTTATTACATAATTTTTTATATTTCTTTCTAATTATTTCTTTATTTTTCACATGGGCTATACATTCAAAAATATAAATAAAGCATTGTTGCAAGAATAATTCTGGAAATCACAAGCTTTCAGACTGATTCGATTTGAAAACGATCGATTTTCATCACATACCTGTACATATATATATTACTTTGCTTATATCCCAAAATTTTTTGTTGAACAATCTTAACATTAAACTACAAGACAGATAAGTAAATATATTAACTGAATTTGATTCAATAAGTGCTTTTATGTGCAAAATTTCTTTACGAAAAATACGTCTTTAATCCCCTCTACTAAAATATTCGTCATCTCCACTGCTGAATGATAATTTGGATTCACCTGTTGCGCAAAAGAACATAAACATATGAAAAGTATAATAACACTCTTGGATTCACTTCACAATGAATTTTCCTGATATTATCCGGAGATTAAAACTAATTCTTGCCAAACCAGTTTACTTCGTAATCCATTCAACTATTGATAACATACCTGATAATTTTCAAGAATAAGCTGTACACAATTTTTTGTTAAAATATTAAAAGTTAATCATTGCGTATTTTGGGAATGAAGCGTTAAAACTTTGCCTAAAGTTGTTATATACATATTTTTTCCCTACAGTTCACAAAATCCAAATTTAGATCATGTTTGGAAAATGAAGAAACTTCTTCATTTATAGCTTTATGAAAGCTATAACATACTTTAAGGTGTTTTGTATTGAAAGTGAGACATTAGTGTAAAGCTGTTAAAAAACGCTTCAAAATTCTTATTTCACCACATTGATTCAACTTTTATTATTATCTATATACTTCCATCCGCCTCTTTTCAACATGTATATAATTAAATCCATGTAAATAATATCGGGTATTTTATTAGAAGAAGAGATGCCACTTGGTTTCATGTTCCCATTAAGATATATTTGATTTTGTTGGGTTGACTCATGGAGAATTTGTTATTAATGTTATATTAGAAAATTGAGATATTAGGAAATTATTTTAAAAATGAGAATACACTTATATATAAAAAAAACACTCAATTTATATTAAAAATGAGAATAAATTTGAATTATATACTTATATATGAAAAACACTCAAGGTATAAATACTTTTTTGAAGTAAAAACTAGGGAACATGTTTTATACTTATTTGAATATGAGGAAGTATTTATTTAATTACTATAAAAAACATATAAGAATATATTTTTTATCATTGCTCTAAATGTTACTTTAACGTGTACTTGACAAAATTTTAAGTTATCGCTTTTGGATAATAATTTTAAATATTTCCATTTTTTATTTTTAAATGTTTTGTTTTATTTCATTTTAGATGTATGAACAAATTATTAAATTGGCTCAGGGTATTATATCAACCATACAAGATTTTAAATTTTTGATTGAAAAGAAACTCAACATAGATCAAAAGTCATAGAATATTTGAATAATAATAAATGGTTTTATCTTCCGCTGAGATTTACAAAATTTTTAAATATGGAATATCCACTTAACTAAAATGAGTAATAAATAATGGACAATTATATACAAGGGTCGGCAGTCATCAAATGGGCTTGTAGTATTTGAACTAAATTATAACTAAAATGTTTAAATGAACTACAATTTCATTCAATAAAATACATTTAATATAAAAATTAATTTTTTTTTATTAATTAACAATGTATATATATAGAGGGTTTATTTCTACTTGCATTTTTTCTTCAGCTATAGTTTTTAATGTCTCAATTTTCATTTTATGCATTTATTTAATTTTTTCTACTTTGAAAAAAGCAATAGTAAGCATTTTTAAGTATTTTGACTTATATAAATCAATTAATACCTGTCTCAGTAGAGAATTTATTTCATTCTCTATTGAGAAAAGTTAACATATCAAACCAAAAAAAATGAAATTTATTAAAAGGATACAGTCATAATGAATCCTTAAAACGACATGTAAGGTTACACCATCAAAATTTCTATTCTTATTCTTTAATGAACTGTTCTAAGTGTAACTTAAAATTTTCAAACCGCAAAAATTGTCTAAAACACATCCATAGATCATACTAGAAAAATGGAAGAAGCTTTAATGTACTGTGATGAATGAAGGCTTCTTCGGTCTTCCAGATCATGGCTTTTTTTCGGTACTGTTGGTGTGTTGATGGTTTTTGACAATAGTTTGCACTGTATAGCGACTTAATTTTACTATTTTAGCAATTTCCCCGTAAGATTTGTTTTCTTTTCGAAGGTTAATCACCAAATTTCGAACTGATTGTTGTATTTCTCTTCTATTTACAATTTTTAAAGTTAAAACGTGTTTTACAAATCGCTTTCTGAATTTAAAAGATTGTAATGTTTGAGAAATAAAGCAAATCAAGAAAATTAACGGTTTTTTCTCTTTATCTTCTTCATTTTCTTATTAACTTTAATAGTTTCCAATGCTGTATGTGGACTTTTTTCCCACCGATTTCTATATTTATCGCCAATAGTTTGTAAATTATCAATATTTTCAAACTTTTTTTTTCTTCCAACATTGTTAACTATTAATGTCGTAAACATTGACATCAAAATTATTTTTAATATTATCACTTGTTCTCTAGAAGTTAAAAATAGTAGGGTGTATGTAGTGTCTTTTCCTTAACTGAAACAGATTTGATCACTTCATTTTCATACGAATGCTCATCAAGCCAATTACGCAGAAAACATAAAAATTAATGCAACAAATTGATAACATATATATTTTTCTTAACGATCGAAACAAGTGTATAGAAAAGACCTCAGGGAATCCACTAATACCAATACTATGAACATTTCCCTTGGCACTAGACTTTGAAAGTTCAAGTCATATTTATGACAAAAAAAAAAAAAAAAGATTTCTATTTTAAATAAAATTGCCTTAAAATGTCATGATTTTTTGGCTTTGACCTCTTACTAATAATATAAAAATTTATGGATATAATATCTAAAGCCTCTAGATTACAAATCTATTTAAATTTTCACTCCACCTAAATTGAATTTTTTGTCAAAAATATTCCATTTTTTCATGCTTTTTCAAACGCATACTTTTTCATGTACATATATTTACAATAATGATAAGATATCATTGTTTTTGTATACTTTTTAATAAATACTGCAATATATTTACATACGGACTGTGTTCTGTGTTGCCATTTCAAAAATAAGTAGTTTATTTTTGTTTCCAATTATACCTGCTAGCTTTCCAGAAAAGCAAGGTTTTTGCTGGGATGTTCTTATGAAAGTATTATGATATGAAATCATAAGAATAATTATAGAAAGTTTGCTAAAAATTATTCAAAATAAATTTCTTTGGTTTTGAATTTAATAAAAATATAAAACATTCCTCTCAACCAACATTCAGTTTAATTTTCATACTAAACACAAAAAAGGTAATATGTATATCATTACAATATAAAATACACCAATATTAATACTTTCCAAATTAACCATGTCTATCAAAATCAAAGAATTTTCTTTATTATTAAAGTTAAAAGAAAACAAAATTGTGTTGCTAAATCTTCGAAAATATTATGCTAAATTGTTCTACAGCAGCAAATAACAAGTAATTTGTAAAGAAAATTTATATAGATTTGTAACCTAGAGATTTTAGGTTTTACATTATAAATTTCTATATTAATAGTAAGAGGTAAAAGCCAACAAAAGAATTTTTGTTGAAATTTTTATTTATTATTAATAGTATGTATATATAATTGAGAAATACACAAAAAGGTGTTCAGGTTAATGAATATTTAAATAAAAAATCGACATTTTAATGCAATTTTATATAAAACAGTAATCTTTTTTGTCAAAAATATGACTTTTCTCCAAAACTTGAATTTTCAAAGTCTAGTGCCAAGCAGTATCAAGGGATATTTTCATAGTAATGATATTGTTGGATTCCCTGAGGTCTTTTCTATACACTTTCGACCGTTAAGAAAAATTTTAATGCAATTTTATATAAAACAGTAATCTTTTTTGTCAAAAATATGACTTTTCTCCAAAACTTGAATTTTCAAAGTCTAGTGCCAAGCAGTATCAAGGGATATTTTCATAGTAATGATATTGTTGGATTCCCTGAGGTCTTTTCTATACACTTTCGACCGTTAAGAAAAATTTTAATGCAATTTTATATAAAACAGTAATCTTTTTTGTCAAAAATATGACTTTTCTCCAAAACTTGAATTTTCAAAGTCTAGTGCCAAGCAGTATCAAGGGATATTTTCATAGTAATGATATTGTTGGATTCCCTGAGGTATTTTCTATACACTTTCGACCGTTAAGAAAAATTTATATGTTATCATTTACTTGCACTAATTTTTATGTTTTCTGTGTAATTGGTTTGAGGAGCTTTCATTTGTAAATTAAATGACCAAATCTGTTTCAGGATATATATTTTAAAATCATAATAGTATATTAAAGCTTCCTCCATTTATTTGTATGATCTATTAAATGGATGTATTTTAGATAATTTTTGCGGTTTGAAAATTTTAAGTTACACATACAACAGTTCATAAAAGACGAAAAAAAGAAATTTTTGATGGTGTAACTTTACATGTCGTTTTAAGTATTCATTATGATTGTAACTTTTTTGACAATATTCACAAATAAATTTCATTATTTTTGATAAGTTAACTTTTCTCAATACAGAATGAAATACAAATATTAATTGATTTATATAACTGATTATATAACAATTTTAAAATGCTTACTATAGCTTTCCTCAAAATAGAAAAAAATTAAATAAAAACATAAAATGAAAATTGAGACATTAAAAACTTTTTAATTTATAATTTAGTTCAAATACTACAAGCCGACTGCCGACATTATTTAATTAATTATCCAATTTTTATCATTCATTTTAGTCAAGTATGAATCTTCTTTCTTTAAAATTTTATAAATCTCTGCGGAAGATAAAATCATTTATTATTATCCAAATATGCTATGACTTTTGATCCAAATTGCGTTTCGTTCGAATCAAATATATATATATATATATATATATATATATATATATATATATATAATCCAAATCGACTCTCATTTTGAAGTCATATAAACATAAATTTCACAATTCCCTCAATTTCCGAATATAATATTAAGAACAAAATATCCAATGTGAATAACAAATACTCCCTCTTAGTTTGTTATTATAATATTCAAAATTGATCATGACCTTACCCAACAAAATCAAATATATCTTCATTAATGTCAAAAACCTTTCACAAAATTATTTTTTCCATATAAACAAAAAACAATTCTCAAGTTTATTTTTCCAGTCTACAAAAACAAAAATAACCGTATAAATATAGATAAATAAAATAAAAATACTCAAACACTACATGTCTAAGTCATCAGTTTTTAATTTCATCACAATTAAAAATGCAAAAATTATATAAAATAAATACATTATACAAAAATAAATACATTGGTTTTCAATAAAAAAAAAATCTTCTTAAAATTCCTCTTCCTTGAAAACAAAACAATGCTCATTGGGGCAGAATCGAAATTTTTTGGAAATATAGGAGTAGCAGAGGAGTGTACAATGTTAAGTTTGGAAGGGAGACACAACAAACCCCTCAGGGGCGGAGCTAATGGGGCTCAAAGTTAGGTACCTCTGATATAAAAAAATTTTAATCACTTGCCAAATTTTTGTTTCTCTATAAAAAACATGCTTACGTGTCCTATTTATCTCTTATAGTTTTCGAGTTATTTGCGTTTGAATTTTTAAGCACCATAATTTTGCATGTTCTTGGTCCAGCTTTTTTCATATATATCTTAGTATTTTCGACCGATTTTATTAGTTTTTTTCTTAACTAGTTAAAGAACAAAATTATCTATTGAATAAAAAAATATGAAGTCGATATCTTTACCTAGTCAAAAAATAAACGATTTCCAATTTGAAAATTGCAAAAAAGACGATTTTTTGTGTTTTTTAGCCGAAAAAGTATCTACACTCTTTTTTTTATCTAAAATAAAATTTTCTTTAGCAGCATATAATAATTTTGCACTTTTCTGAAAGGTAACTTCACAGAGATGACTTTAAGATAAAAAACAAGCCCCATAACTCAATTGGTTATTACAATTAAAAAATTTGTATTTTATCCAAAAACCCCAAATTAGGCCTTTTGTTTGGTTTATTTCTAAATAGCGAAAGAAATTTTAAAAATATGTATTCCAAATTAAGCTTATCCTTTAGCATATATAATTTCCGATCTTTTGCAAAAAGATTCAAGTCAATATCATTCTCATTTCAGAAATATGCGCTTTATGTAATTTATTGTATATATGACTATATTTTTACAAACTTGCAACTTTTGCCTTTAGCTTTGCGTGAATAATTACTTAAAAAATTATTAATATTTCTGTATACTTTTAATAATATCTATACACAAAATATTTTTATAAAAATAATTAATAAATATTTTTTATTTTTAACAGGGTTGCCACATTTCCCAAATTTAAGTAAATCTTTATCCTTTTAAAAGCATTAATATATTTCTATTAATGAATCTAAAATAACAAAACAAAAAAAAAATATATATTTTAACTTAATCAATAAGTATTTTATTAGTTTACAATTATGGTGTTTACCTAAATTTAACAAATGTATTTATCTATTGGTGATGGTTAAAAATTTATATGTTTATGATGTAGTGGCAATGTACAGGTATCCTTTCCGGTGATACCTAGCTGCTTCAAAATCTATATTTGCACAGGTGATACCTAACAGAAACATATAATATCAATGAATTCGGTGTAGGTACTCTTCCAAATTGACTCTCAGATATTTTACCTAATGAAAATTCACAGAATACCTGTAAATATATATATACCTGTGCGATATATCTAATAGATATATATAAATGCGCAGCTAATCCTTGTCAACATCATAACGAAGTTGATTACCATGGTGATTACATTGAAACATGAACAATTGTGTTGTGTTCTGTGGAGTTTATCTAAAAATGATCTTAATCGTTTAGAAGCTATAATGGAATTCATAAAAACTACGTTCGGGCTTGGCTATGTCAAATTTCGTTACACGAAAAATGACAAAGCCAAAGAGGTTGCGGATGGTGCAGATAAATCTGGAACCACCGGATGACAGCGTGTGGGCCTTACCCGAGTACGCAAGACGGAATGGAGTACGTCTATTGCTCGGTTGCGATGCTAATGCACACCACAGTCAATGGGGTAGCAGGGATACTAATAAGAGAGGTGAGTCAACATTTGATTTCATTATTACGAATGATCTCAGTAATATATATCACATTGACTAACTCTAGGGACCTAGTTGAGGATTGAAGGGTGGCTATGGGATGCACCTTTTCTGACCACGGCAGAATAACCTTTAATCTGAACTTTCTGGGTTCTGAAGGGAAATCGTTTTAGGAATCCTAGAAGGACGGATTGGGACGCTTTTGGGCGGGATCTGGAGTCAAGATTGACTAGAACTCCGAGGGAGTTCATGTCGAGGGATAATATTGACGAAGTGGTAGAAAAGGTAATGGGGTCTATTAATAGAAGCTATGAGCTCAACTGCCCGGTGAGTTATCCGGGCAGAAGGAAACAGCCAGTCTGGTGGTCAGAGGAATTGAGAGTTCAACGGACCACCTTTGGCAGGCTATAGAGCACCTATAGAGTGTATGTTAATAAGTACAAAAAGGACATTAGAAGAGCTAAAAGAGCCTCGTGTATTAAGTACAGCGAGGCCATTGACTCTGTCAATGAACTATCCAGATTCAGGAAGATACTGTCAAAGAACCCTAGTGTTCCTGGGAGTATCCAGAGATCAGATGGTTCATGGACGGAGTCTAGCTCTGAGTCACTTAATGTGCTTTTGGAAACCCATTTTCCGGGTTGTAGGGATCCACTGATGGAGGGATCAGGTGAGGAAGAGCACTTCTTCACAGAGTCCGCCAGTGGGATAATTGAAACGGTAGTGAGAGACCTAATCACGGTTGAGAAAGTAGCATGGGCGGTTAATACATTCGAGCCTTACAAGTCACCTGGCCCGGATGGTATCTTTCCGGCTATATTACAGAATGCACCGGTAGCGGTTCGTCTACTACTAGTGGATATTTTTACGGGTCTGCTACATAGACACATGCCAAGGGTGTGGTGAGAGGTAAGGGTGGTAGGACATGCCTGTCGTCTTTTCTTTTGAAGATATTAGAAAGAGTGATAGATCTATATCTGACATCATCTATTGGCACCAACAGCATGAGTAGGGCTCAACATGCTTACCTGAAGGGTAAATCTGTTGAGAGTGTGCTTCATGATGTGGTGAGCTATATAGAACAAGGACTTCGGTACAGGGAATTTACCATGGCCGCGTTTTGGATATTGAGGGAGCGTTCAATAATATCAAGGTTGACGCTATTAAGCAGGCGCTGGTGGATCTTAAAGTATATGACTTCTTGATCGAGTGGATAATCCTTACGCTGAGCAGCAGGACCACCCACTCGAGCTTGGGTGGAGTATGTGTAAAGAAACTGGTGACAAGGGGGACACCGCAAGGGGGAGTGCTCTCACCCCTATTGTGGCTATTGGCTGTCGACGTGCTTCTGCATCAATTTGACAGCAGGGGACGGAAGATCGTGGCATATGCTGATGATGTGGTCATACTGGTAAAGGGAAATTTTCTTCCCACAATCAGTGGATCATGCAGTCCTCGCTGGGTGAGCTGTCCTCTTAGGCCTCTGATAGGGGTCTGGAAGTGAATCCGGAAAAGACAGAGTTGGTTCTGTTTACTAGGAAGTACAAGGTAGAGAATTTCAGATTACCGGTACTACGTGGAACTGAACTGAGGCTTTCCGACTCAGCGAAATATCTGGGAGTATTCCTCGAATGTTCAGGAGAGACTCAAACGTGGCCTCACCTACTACACCTGTAGAAACTCCATAGGTAGGAATTGGGGGCTCAAACCAAAAATTGTAAATTGGATTTACACCTCGGTGGTGAGACCAATTCTTACTTATGGTTGTTCTGTCTGGTGGCAGGCACTGGAACGTAAGAGTAATAGAAACCTTTTGTTGAAGGCACAGAGGTGTGCTATGAGAAGCACACCACAAGCGGCTCTGGATGTCATACTTCATCTCTTACCCATTGAAGAGGTTGTGAAGGGTAAGGCAGCAAGGAGTCTGCTGAGACTTAAGGAATTAGAACTATTAGGTTCATCAAGAGCAGATCACTCCAGGGTCATTTACGAGATCGGTTATGGTGAGGTCAATCTGAACTCTATGGGGGCATCAGAATACATAGCCGCTGAATCGGACTTTGGGATAAATCCTGTCGTGGTGATACCTGATAGGGAGATCTGGTCCGGCATTGAGAGACTATATGAAGGTTGTGCAGTGTCCACGGACGGATCGAAGATGAACATAGGTACTGGTGCGGGAGTCTATATTATGGGCACGGATCTGAAAGCCTCTTTTAGACTCCCTGATGAGTGCAGCGTTTTTCAGACTGACATTCTCGGCATCCTGAAAGCCGCAGAAATAATCAGGCAGAATGTTGCGAGGGGTACTGAAGTTACTCTCTATGTGGACAGTCAGGCGGCTCGGAAGGCCCTGGGGACACATGTGATGAAATCCAGGATAGTTGCTGCCTGTAAGAAGTCACTGAGAGAGCTGATGAAAGACTACATGGTGAGACTCTGCTGGGTGCCTGGCCACTGCAATATATCAGGCAATGAACTGGCTGATGAACTGGCAAGGCAAGGCGCAGTAAAGGATGTCTCGGAGAGGGAAACCTATGTGAAACCACCACTGAGTTTCTTCTATGGGAAGATCAATGATTGGATCTTGGTCAGAACCAATTCGGCTTGGGAGAGTAGAGTGGACTCTACACACTAGACAAGACAGGCACTAGCACTCTTCTGGGCTTGAATAGGAGAAGCTTAAGAATCATTAGCCCAGAAGAGTGCCAGTGACCGGTTATGGCTCCTATAATGATTCTTAAGCTTCTCCTATTCAAGCCCAGAAGAAGACAGGCACTAGCACTCTTCTGGGCTTGAATAGGAGAAGCTTAAGAATCATTATAGGAGCCATAACCGGTCACTGGTTGATAGGGAAGATGAGGTCTAGATGGGACGCTGGCAATTCCGATTTTTGTAGAATGTGTAAAGACGTCGACGAGACCGAGTCTATTGAGCACATTATATGCCATTGTCCACGATTACAGCATCGTAGGATGAAATGGCTGGGCAGCCAATTCCTCGCGGGTTAAGTGACGTTCGGTACGTAGAACTTGTAGACGTCATAGGCTTCGTCATGGGAATTGACTGTTTAAGGGAGAATCAGGGGTACAACCCTAGGGGGATTGGTAACATTGCTAATCCTCCTATATGATTCGTTTTCATACCTTTTATTTTCTTTTCTATTCCTATTCTCCTATTTTCTGCTTTTTGTATTCTTTATTTCACAGCTTTGCAATGAAGGGACTCACAATGGACCGAAATCGGTCTCTGGATGGAGATGTGGTACTTTTTGGTATCACGTCAACCTTCTCTATTTATCTATCTATCTATCTAAGCGTACTAACAGATTAAAAATTAAACATTTCGATTGGATGGATACTTATATAGAAATATCGGCGTGCAAAATATCAACTGGAGCACCCTGCAAGACATATGATGATTTAAGTACAAGATCTAAGAAGAAACGACTGGCCCATAAGCTTTCTATAATTTCGAATGAAGAAGTTTCTGATACATTCAAATGTTAAAAAAGGAGAAGCAACCTAAGAGTGCAATTAATATTGCTGAAATACTGTTAACTTCATCACCAAAACGTCTTAAACGGATTGCCGAAAGTGTACCTACTCCAATATCACAATCCAATTTTACAGAGGAAGAAGCAAATTGCTTTAATGCTTGAACTGGACCTCAGCCGAAACAAATATCAAATTTTAAGAAAAGCTCTGCTTGAAAAGGGACACTCAATTCTACCATCATACAAGGATATTCAAAAAAAAAGCAAACTATTTCGGTTACCGAAAAGGAAGCATGTGTAGAGCTATCTTCTTTGCTTGAGAATACAGCTACCAGGATAGTTGCAGATTTTTCTGCAGATCAGTTGGAAAAAGTAAATAACAGCGACCCCACCTGGATAACAATCTTGACGCGATGTGGCGGCTTAAATGTAGGCTGTGGTCTCTTTCTTTAAGTCTCAGTTGTCCTCTTGGAGGATACTGAGAAATAAAGGTATAGACTCTAAAGGCCTTCATGACCAAAGGTTATCCATCCCCTATCCCCTTTCCCCAACTACCCTCTTTTCTCCCCTCTTATTCCATATCCTTTTTCCCCACTTGTAAGGTTAAGGTGGTTGGTAGCAGTGCCGAGAACCTGGATGGCTAGTCAGTGGTTAAAGAAGACTAGTCGCTAACAGCTCCCCTCTGGCGCCAGGACACGGGCCAGTTGTAAATTTTTGTCCAGTCCATGTACGCCGTCCCTGCATGGATGGTCCATCCCCTTACGTGCCTACTCGTGGGAATCAAATGGAGAGAAAAATTAAAAAAAACAAAAATAACAACAACAACAAAAACGAAGAGATGGGTATCTCCTCGGAAGACGACCTTTTGGCCTCTAGTCAAGAGACCTTGGTCGAACAACCTGGCAGCAGGGGAGAAAGACATAGCACCCCGCTGTCACAAAACACAATGGCTCCACGACAGGATGTCAAGTCTGACGACCAGTCGAAGGAGAAACGGAAGAAAAAGAAGAGCCAGAAAGAGATTCTGAGACAGCGATATGTCAAAGCTCTCTTTATACTGGAGAAAATTGCCAAGAATAAGGCAAATGGCACTCCTCATGAGCGCGATAAGGAAGATCGTGTCAGATACCAATCGGTGGTTGATGAGTATCTTAAGTTTAAGGACTCTCAACCATCCACATCCCAAGCAGTGCAGGAAAGAGCGAAGCGAAACCGCTCCCAAGCTGAGGGTAGCAATTCGCCCAAGAGGAGAAAGGTCCAAAGTAAATCGACCGCTCCGGCTCCTTCCACAATAACGTCAGCAAGAAGGCCGTTTAACGAGGTGGTTAAAGATCACTTGCTGATGGCGCTGGCCAACGAAAAAAGCGGCAACCTAACTCCTGTAGTAACAGAATGGGGTGCTATAGAGTCTAAATTGGCTGAACTCGTGATGGAACACGTACTCACCAACAAAGACTCTACAGTTCCTCGTTTTGACTCTGGTGAGATACACCGGGGCTACAGGATAATCAAATGCTTGGACGTGTTCTCTAAAGAATTCCTCAGCAAATGTATCGCAAAGATTAGCGACGCATGGGAAGGCTTAAGCCTTAAGCTTATCCCAGCGGGGGAAATCCCTATGAGACCACGGGCAAAGGTTTGGTTACCGAAGATGAGCTGCGATAACCAGAAAATACTGGAGTGTCTGAAGCTGCAGAACCCCAGTATCCCCATGAGTGACTGGACAGTCATCCGTTCAGAAGATCATGGGGACAATAACAAGTGCATTATCTTCGCCATCTCAGAGGATAGCGCAATTGAGCTAGAGAAGGCGGAGCTAAAATTGTACTTTGGGGTTAGGGACGCCAAGGTTAAGGTGTTCCGTCCCACAGGTCCAGTTGCCGGCGAAGCAGATGAGTTGGAAGTAGCCAACAATCTGCTGACAGGCATGCAGCTAAATGAACCTGCAAAAAACCCTACAACCGACGATGAAAATCGTGCAAATTAATCTGCAGCACTCAAAATGTGCTACAGACAATCTGAGGCTTCTTTTAGCGGAAAAGGACCTCGACATCGCTATAGTCCAGGAACCCTGGGTTTCCAACTCCCAAGTCAAAGGGTTCCCAACTACGACATATAAGATACTATACGTAAAAGATAAAGGTAAGCCAAGATCTTGTCTTATTGCTAGAAAACACATAAATATATTTCTTTGCCAACAGTATAGCTCAGCAGACCTGACAGTCGCAAGGGTCGAGTTAATGCGAAACAGAAGTTTCCTGATCGCCTCCAGCTATATGGCGCACGACAAGCCAGCCCCGCCAGACGAAGTGAGGGCGTTTCTGGCCTCTATAAAGGCTCAAGAGGACATTATCCTTGGCTGTGATGCTAACTCAAGGCATACAATATGGGGCAGCACGGAAATCAACGACAGAGGTGAGTGTCTATTTGATTTCATTAATACGAACAATTTGACCATATGCAACTCTGGCAACGACCCCACCTTCGTTTTTCCGAGCTCGGTGAACTATAATGGATGGGAAGAGGTGCTAGACATTACACTCATGAAGGACAGATCCAATTTATCAGTTGATAGGTGGAGAGTATCCAAAGAGAAATCCTTTTCGGATCATTGCTGGATACTTTTCGACATTGGGCTCGTCTGCAAAGAAACAGCGTCAACTTTCAGAAACCCAAGACGAACGAACTGGACTAAGTTCAATGGGATTCTCATGCACAAACTGAGAAAAATACCTCCAGTCGAAGCAACGACTGAGGGTCTTGATCAAATTGAGAATACATTAGGCAGGGAAATTGTTAAGGCTTTTAATATATCATGTCCAATGACGAAGGCTAGAAAGAGCTTCCCTCCCTGGTGGAATAGGGAACTCTCGAAGCTACGCAAGGAGGCACGCAATGCTTTCAATATTGGCTACAGGACAAAATCGTGGCAGTTGTATCACGATAAGCGTAGGGAATATAAGAAGGCAATAAAGATCGCAAAAAGAAACTCATGGAAAGGCTTCTGCGAATCTATTGACAATACCAAGGAATCTGCTAGACTCAGTAGGGTTTTGGCAAATGGTCATAATAATCCATCCTATATTAAAAGGATGGATGGATCATGGTCAGAATCGTCGGCGGAATCTTTGGACTTTTTACTTAGTACTCATTTTCCTGGCTGCACTGATATTACAGACCAGGAGATGGGGCATACTAGATCCTCGCAAGAAATCGAGGTTGACATAATATCCGTTGAGAAAATTTCATGGGCGATTGATAGCTTCTCTCCGTACAAATCTGCAGGGCCTGATGGAATTATACCAAAGATGCTGCAAAGTGCAAAGGTATACATCATACCCTGGCTACATAGGATCTTTAAACTCTGCCTAACCCTCAACTATGTTCCCAGGAACTGGAGGAGAGTAAAGGTAGTGTTCATTCCGAAAATCGGAAAAAGAAGTCATGAAAATGCAAAGGACTTCCGTCCCATTAGTCTCTCATCTTTTCAGCTGAAAACTCTGGAGAGACTCATTGATTTACATATAAGGCAGCGTCTAGAGGGTACAACTCGACTCTCAAGAGGTCAACATGCCTACATTAAGGGTCGCTCCACGGAGACGGCTCTTCATGAGGTCGTAGGGGTCATTGAGCGATCCATTGAATTCAGACAATACGCTATGGCTACCTTTCTGGATATAGAAGGCGCCTTTAACAATGTCACGACTTTGGCGATACAGAGAGCTCTGTACGAACTAGGAGTTGATGATTATATCACCAACTGGCTGGTGTCAATGCTAGAGACAAGAATCGTCATTGCGAATTTAGGTAACAGTGTTAGGACCAAACAAGTTATGCGTGGAACTCCACAAGGAGGCGTGATTTCTCCGCTGTTGTGGCTTATTGTCATTAATACCATCCTGTGTAAATTGGAAGACAAGGGAGTGAAAGTCGTGGCTTACGCGGACGATGTGGTGATACTAGTATCAGGACTGTTTCTGAACGTGATAAGTGATATCACGTCAACTGCTCTGGCTACACTCAGTGACTGGGCCAAAGAATGTGGACTAGGAGTGAATCCGGGCAAAACAGAGCTGGTACTTTTCACCACAAAGACCAAGATTCCGAGCTTCAGACTACCACGGTTAGGAAACTGTGAACTCACCTTGTCGGACAATGCAAAATACTTGGGCATTATTTTGGACTCTAAGCTTTCATGGAAACTGAACATTCGACATAGGGTTAGTAGCATACTACACCTGTAGAAAGATGTTCAGTGTGAAATGGGGCCTGAGTCCAAAATTGACAAAATGGCTATACACTGCAATAGTACGGCCCATTCTTGTATATGGATCTCTTGTATGGTGGACCGCTACTAGTAGGAGGTATGTGGTGGATCAGCTTTACAGGATACAAAGATCCGCTTCCATTGGCATTGCAGGTGCATTACGTACTAGTCCATCAGAAGCTCTGAACACTATATTGCACCTAACACCTATAGACCTATACATAATGGAATCATCAGTTAATAGTGCGATAAGATTATCTGCAACGAAAAGCTGGAGATCAAGAACGTATGGGCACGCGAGGATATTAAATTTACTACCCCCGCAATACAATAAAGTTACCGACTATATGATTCCCCACTTGGACTTCGGAAGTACTATTAAAGTCCTATTCCCCACCAGGAGTGAATGGAGAAGGAGTAATCTTCTTGAACAATTTAGAACTAGGATATACACTGACGGCTCAAAGATGAACTGCGGTGTCGGCTCTGGTGTCTTCTCTGATGATCTTGGAATTAGACACTCATGTAGACTCCCTGACGAGGCAAGCGTATTCCAAGCGGAGATACTAGCGGTCAGGGAAGCGTGTAAACTAATTTGCGATAGAAATATTCAAGGGAATATTGGTTTATTTGTCGACAGTCAAGCGGCAATACTATCGCTCAAATCACCGAAAACTACCTCTATTCTAGTCAGACAGTGTAAAGAGGAACTGCGTGGACTAAGTCGACTGTATGACATTACTATAATCTGGGTTCCTGCGCATAGGGACTACTATGGTAATGAACAGGCAGACGAATTAGCCCGGGCAGGCTCTGCTATGAGTGCCTCCTTAGCGGTTTCTGTCGCAATCCCGTTAGGAACAGTCAAAAACAGAATCCGAAAACACTTTCTAGGAAAGGCGGAAAATAGATGGCGAAATCTGGACAAATGTAGAGTCGCGAAAGAAACGTGGCCTACCTACAACGAGAAACGCTCATTGCAACTCATTGGCTACAAACGCAAGGACATCTCGAGACTAATAGCAGTGTTTACAGGTCACTGGACGATCGGTAAACATGCAAGTAGACTTGGTCTCCCTTACAATGAATATTGTCGTAGTTGTGGCAACAGCGAGAAGGAGGAGACGGTTTTTCATCTTCTATGTGAATGCCCAGTCTTGAACGCAAACAGACATAAATTTCTGGGAGGGCACCAATTAGACAACCTCTCTGAGATATCGGACACTAGACTCAGTGACATCATTAAATATCTCAATGCTACAGGCTGGATCTAATTAATTTATGTTCTCATTGTTTCTTCCCTACATTTCTATCTCATTACAGACTCAATGCAACTAATTCACCTGGCGAGTAGTGTGGTTCCATCAAAACGGATTCTAACGAGTCTAATTGATTGCCTGTAAGATTACGGGCTACCACGGTAACCAACCAACCAACCAAATAACAGCGACGTTGTATTAATCCGTAAGTGGGGATATGACGGACTATGAGCCCTTCCTGAATACGAGCATGTTATTGAAAGTAAGAAAATGGCGGATTATAAAAGCGTATTTATAGCATCGTTGGTGCCATTAGGAATGCGATCTTATTCCTTAGATCAATCTTCATCAAAATGTAAAAACCCATTTGAAGATATATGGCTTAACACCACTCCAGGATCGAAACATTTTTGCTGACCTATTTGGTTCGAATACACAAGGGAGTCGAAGACAACAACAAAGGATTTAGTAGAATATATTAAAGATGAAATAAATGATTTACAACCTCTTTCAATAACCATAAACCAATACACATTCGACATATCCTTTCAACTTAGGCTAACAATAATTGATGGAAACGTTAGTAATGCCATTACGGAAACATTTTCTTTTTAGAAATGCTCACTATGTGATGAGACGAAATCACAATTTTCGGATATTGGTAAAGCAAGGAGTATTAATGAAGAATTTGTCTTTCGGAATTCACGCCAGAATACAGTTCATGGAGCAATTTCTGCACATAGCATATGATTTAAAGTATAGAAGTGTGCCAGAAAATTTAACAAAACCTACCAGAAACAACGAGGATTTAAAAACACTTAGAATATCTAAGAAAAGTAGAAACCAGGATTCAGAGAAGACACGGAATTAAACATCGACAAACCTCTGCCGACTAGTGGTAGTACAATTGATGGAAACCCAGCAAGAAGGTTTTTCGGAAATTTCGAAGCTACATCAAAAATAACTGGTATTAATAAAGAGTTACTTGAAAGGACTAACATACTATTAATGGCAATTAATAGTAAGCACAAAATTAACTCTGCTCGATTTGGGGAATATGCAACAGAAATATCTAAACTACTTGTTTCTCTATATCCATGGAAAGAAATGACACCAACAGTACATAAAGTATTGTGCCATGGCGAAATTATAATTGAACGAAATATTCTTCCACTTCGAGAGCTTACAGAAGAGGCTCAAGAAGCAAGAAACAGAGATTTTAAGCACGTTCAAATATTCAGCTCCAGGAAATGCTCCAGAACGTCACAAAACGAGGATACTTTTAATAGCCTATTGTTATCATCAGACCCTGTACTATCATCAATGAGAAAACGTTGGATTTATTATGAGCCTTTATCAACTCAAAATACTGAAGACTTGAAGGACCTTTATTATCTTTTAGATATGTATACATTATTTTATAGAAAATAAGTAGTATAAGTTTAAAATATTAGAAAAATTGTTTACATAAATTTAATATAAATAAGTAATAAAAAATCGTATTAGAAATAGAATTTATTAAGGAAGATGATAAATACCAAAAATAATAATATTGATTAAGTTAAAATAGACATTTTTTGTTTGTTTTGTTATTTTAAATTCATTAATAGAAATATATGAATGCTTAGAAAAGGATAAAGATTTACTTAAATTTGGGAGATGTGGCAACCCTATTAAAAATAAAAAAATATTTATTAATTATTTTTATAAAAATAATTATGGAATAGATATTATTAAAAGTATACAGAAATCTTCATAATTTTCTAAGTAATTATTCACGCAAAGCTAAAGCCAAAAGTTGCAAGTTTGCAAAAATCTAGTCATATATACAATAAATTGGAAATATGAAAGTTTAAAGGTGCATATTTCTGAAAAGAGGCATGATATTGACTTGAATATTTTTGAAAAAGATCGGAAATTATATATGCTAAAGGATAAGCTTAATTTAGAATACATATTTTTAAAATTTCTTTCGCTATTTAGAAATAAACCAAACAAAAGGCCTAATTTGGGGTTTTGGATAAAATACAAATTTTTAAATTGTAATAACATATTTGTTTATAAAGATATCTTAGGAAATGTGGATCTTTTTAATATAAATAAAAGCGCGTTAACCAAATTTCAATCAGTGATAGGGATTTCCTGAATTCCCAAAAAGCTAATGAAAATTCCTAAAAATGGGATTTTTTACATTTTGGCTATAGAATCCACATTTTTCCGAAGTCCCGTAGATTTTGATTTAAAACTTTTAACAGCATATTGAAAATTCTTAAAATATATTCCGTTTGTCGATTCGTGCTTTGGGATTTGAGAAAATATGGTCTAAAACCAAAACTTTCATATAAAATGGGTCGAATTCGGGAGAGTGTGTACCATGACCAATTGAGTTATTTTGCTTGTTTTTTATCTTAAAGTCATCTCTGTGAAGTTACCTTTCAGAAAAGTGCAAAATTGCTAAAGAAAATTTTATTTTAGATAAAAAAGGGTGTAGATACTTTTTCGGCTAAAGAAACACAAAAAGTCGTCTTTTTCGCAATTTTCAAATTCAAAATCGTTTATTTTTTTTTGACTCGGTAAAGATATCGACTTAAAATTTTTTTATTCAATAGATAGTTTTGTTCTTTAACTAGTTAAAAAAAAACTAATAAAATCGGTCGGAAATACTAGGATATATATGAAAAAAAAACTGGACCAAGAACATGCAAAATTATGGTGCATAAAAATTCAATCGCAAATAACTCGAAAACTATAAGAGATAAATAGGACATGAAAGCATGTGTTTTATAGGTCTTATCAGGGCCTACAACAATATATAAAAATATTTGAAATCGGACGAGAAACAAAAATTTGGCAAGTGATTAACAATTTTTTATGTCAGAGGTACCTAACTTTGAGCCCCCTTAGCTCCGTCCCTGAGGGGTTTGTTGTGCCCCCCTTCCAAACTTAATGTTGTATACTCCTCTGCTACTCCTGTACCAAATTTCATGAAAATCCAATCAGCCGATCAGAAGTTACAGATTTATTTCCAAAAAAAATTCGATTCTGACCCGCTGTGCTATGTTTGGTCTCGCTGCTACGGCTTAGAAAAAAAATATTTATTATTTACAAACATTTCTATTAATTTATATTAAATTTAATTTTCCCAGCATGATTGAACTTATGATTTAGTTGCGATTAATATTGAAAATAAAATACCCGATATTATTTACATAAATTTAATTATATACATGTAGAAAAATGTGGAGAGAAGTATAGAGATAACAATAAAAATTGAATCAATGTGGTGAAATATGAATTTTAAGCGATTTTTAACAGCATTACATATTTGCCACTAATGCCTCACTTTCAATATGAACACCTTAAAGTATGCTATAGTTTTCATAAAGTTTAGCAAAGTTAAAAAAGTTTGATTCTGTTAATTTTAGTCTCTGTTAACTGAAAAGTGTCCCAGAACCGACCCAGACATACTACTATTAAAAAATTTTAAATGAACAGAGAGAAATTAAGCTGTGAATTTTATGCACGTTTTCCACTAAAGGGAATAAAAAGAGCTATTTCCTACAATTACACAGTTTTTCCCGAAGAAAGCCAACAATTTTTTTTATTCCTTCAGAGGTTACAGTGGCACCAACAAAGATAACAATTCCAGAAGAATATGAGGAAATAATGAATGAGAAAGATCATCTGCTAGAATTAGACATAGATTTAAAATAATATAATGTTTCCGTTCATAAACTTGAATCAGTCCAAAAACAGTTTCTTCTTTTTGCATTTATATATATATAAATACTGTTTTAATTAAATATTTCTTTATTAAACAAAATTGCTTTATTTAGAAAATTTTAACTATAATTAAGTTTAAATATTGCAAACCCATTTGAAGATTATATATATATATATATATATATATATATATATATATATATATCACAGCTTGTTATAACTTTTATACTCCTATTAATGTTATAACTGTTATACTCCAATTAGTATTGTCTGTCTATGGGTATGTGTGCGTACCTGCATTGGTGTTGAAAAATTGGTGTTAACTACTAACGTTTTTTTTTTTTTTTTTTCAAGAAACAAAGAATTTCTAGAAATACAAGATACACTTTAACTAAATGGTATGCGTATGGTAAATTGTTTGATGATTTCAAATCTTTATACAATTTAAAATCCCCTCAATCAACCCTTAAACGTCGTAAATCTGCCACGAATACAAACAAAGAAAAGCGTTAAAGTAGAAACATGTGATCTTGTTGCTGTCACCTCATATAACAATTCCGTAACAACAGAAGAACTATCAACAACGAAATATTTGTTTATACACAACATAGCTATGCGTAAACAATCTTAGTAATAATAATCATCCAATTTTGGAAAATACGCCCACAATCTTGAATAATGTTGAAACTGTTCATCATCCTCTAAGAGTTGTACCTCCAAAAAAACAAATTTTCTTTTCCCGTTTAGCAAGTGATACTACTTCCGATACTGTTGATTACTATATTAAGGAAAATATCAGTTAAAACGTAGATATCTCCATATATAAATTTAACTTCTCTCGACCAATAGCTATTACCTCTTTCAAAATCATTGTTTTCTCAGATATTTTTGGCCCAAGAATACCTTAGTACGCGAATATATTTACAGAACAAATTCAAGCGTTCAAAATATTGCTGTCCTCCCACAAAATGAGTCTCTCAATTCAAAAAACTAATTGAGTTGTCTAGAGATTGCATTTCCTTCGTTTATTAAAATGTTCGTGGCTTAAGAACTAAAATATCGTCACTTTAATATTTAATATCATGTCATAATATTTACTAAAACATGGCTAAATGAACACTTTTTAAATTCTGAAAATCTTTCTCATAAATTTAACATTTTTCGTCGTGATCGTGCAAACAAACTTAATGGTGGTGGTATTCTTACTGCATTTGAACCGGTGATAATTGATTGTATAAATGATATTTAATTTATATCAATTCATATAAAACTTTACAATAAAAAATATTCGTTACATGCTTATATATTCCTCCACCATCTCCCCAAAAAATTTATGATAAACATGCTGAAGCTATAAAATTAGCCTTGCTAATAAAAACGACACTTTAATTGTTTTGGAGATTTCAACTTACCATCAATTTCATGGAAATATTTATCTGAATATAATCATTTTGTTCAAACTAAATCGAATCCTAATTGCGGTGTTTATAACACTCATTCTAGATTATTGGATTTAATTTTTATCAACTTTGTGACTAATTGATTTATAACCAGCTCAAGACCTCTAAAGACTCCTTAAGATTCCTACCATCCAACAATTGAACTTAAATTATTAATTCAAACTTCAACTGTTAAGTTTTCATCTTTAAAACATGACAAACCATTTTCTTTTACACATGCTAATTATAATATGTTAAATTACTTCTTAAAAAAGTATTAACAACAGATATCCTTCTTATTTTATAATAAAATATATGGATTTTTGGACTTGTGTGTTCCGAAACGTATTGTTTAACCAAGATCTAGACCAGCATGGAAAAACAAACTGTTGGCGTATGAAAAAAATAATATGAATAAATGGTATAAAAATTCAAGAAATCTGGATCCATTTATAATTACTTAAAGTACTCGGTTAGCCGTGCTGAATATGCTTAAATCAATAAATCATGTTACACTAACTATTTAAACAGGATGCAAATAAATTTTAAACGCGATCCAAACTCTTTCTGCAAATTTGTTAATTCTAAACGTAAAATTGCTGGCTTCCCTTTTGCTAGAAGTTCCATGAGAAAGAATCTAGTTGTGACTATTTTATTAGCAACAGATTTCTTCACTGCATATTCAGTATCTATACTGATACTTTATGTACAGAGCTAAAAAAAAAATAAAGTTTTCTTTTAATTCTGGTCCAGAAATGATTCCAAGCTATATTCTCATTAATTGCGCTGATGCATTAGCTACTCCTTTAACACTTTTATTTAATAACTCGATAGAACAAGGCCATTTTCCTGACGTATGGAAGGATTCCTATTATTCCATTGTATAAATCTGGAAACAAATCTGATATTGCAAATTATAGTGGTATTGCAAAATTGAAAAATTCATTGATCAATTATGCTTTCAAATAGAAAACATAATATCAACTTATCAACACGTTTTCATAAAAGGTGTTCCACTACTACTAATCTTCTTCAAATCACTATTTTCAATCGAGCATTTCTCCAACAAAAACAGATAAATGTAATTTACACTGACTTTAGCAAGGCATTTCATGTTCTAAATGTATAAACGTTCTGTCAGATATACCACAAAGAAGCCACCTTGGACCTCTACTTGTTTCCTTGTTTGTAAACGATTTGCAACATGTAATTCATTACTCAACCGCATATTATGGTTACAGTCAATAAAGCCAATATTTATGTAATATAATTTTATATTAAATTACCTTTAATAAAATATGTATTATTTTTTAATTGTCTGTAAGGTATATTTTCCATAGATATAATAACAAACTTCTGCGTGTCTTTAGACAGCACCATAGATTCAGCTAGACCCATTTTGATGGTTTCTGATCAGAATTCTCAACTGTCACAGTCAATGGGGCTCAATCCATAATTGACGGAAATATAATCTCCTAAGATAGAATTCCATTGGCAATTGATAACACCATGCGACAGCATTTTTTGAACTTGAACAAGACCATATACATATGAAACTCTGGACCCAATATAGTAACACTGCGTACTCAGTTTTTCATTTTTGGGTGTTTTCTTCTTTTTAAAGGACATCAAAAAGGATATAGAAATTTCAAAAAATTTATTTATTATTTCTACACCATATTCTTTAGCAATATAGGTATCAAATGAAAGAGAACAATCCGAAGAAGCTAAAGGAATTTTATATTTTCATTCGTCAGGACATACATTTTTTTAAAATATCCTTTCAAATCTTTATCCTTTCATATCCTTGTAAAAATTCAAAAAATATTTGTAAACAAAATATTTTTTTTATTTATTTATTTAATAGCCAATGAAATTACAATTTCTTACAGGCTAGCATATATATTATTCTTAAAGCTATTTACAATAAAATATTTTAATAATCATTCAATAACAAAAACTTATTATATAACTAAGTTAAAAATACTCCTCTTAATGCGGATTGGATTTAATGAGAAATCAATATATGGATAGAAACTGTTGAATTGATTTCATATACGTCTCATGGGATCAAAGTTGACATAATTGGTTCGAAAATATTTTATTTTTAATGGAGTATAATTTCTAGTTGGACGATTTGGAATTACGAATTCGATCTTACGAAGCAGGAACTCAGAATTAATTGAACCGTTTACTAAATTAATTACAAATGAAATATTCATATATTTTCTCCTACTTTCAAGAGTAGGGAGATTAATAAGCTGTAATCGACTTTCATATGATGGTAAATTAATATTAGGATTCCATGGAAGATTACGAAGACAAAATAAGAGAAATTGTTTCTGGACCGATTCAATTTTCTTTATATGAACAAGCAACACACCCATATATATATATATATATATATATATATATATATATATATATATATATGGAGAATAATGACATTTGCTCTACTACAGCTTCATTTATCTTATTATTAACAAATAAAGAATCAATAATTTTATCATAAAAAATGTTCATAAATAAATATTATTAACAACAATAATTCAAGAAAAGGATTTCACAATTTCAAATTAAAATCAAGTTAAATCAATTAAAAATTTTATAAATTATTTTAAACTAGATACTAATATAAAACTGCTCTAAAAAATTAAGTTTGGGAAAATTAAAATCTCACAGATGCCTTACAGCATCATAAGTGGGTAGGCTACAATGCGTTTTTATAAATGTTCGTAGTGTACTCAGTCGATTTAAAGATTTCAATTCAAGTAAACTTTGTGTGCAAACTATATGTTTATATTATTTTGAAATTTGAAATTATGATATTAAATAATAATTTCTTACAGGCTAGCATACATATTATTCTTAAAGTTATTTACAACAAAATATTTTTCATTTTATTGTAAATAACTTTAAAAGAATTATTGTTTAAATAAGTTAATTGGTTCGAAAATATTTGATTTTTAAAGGAATATAATTTCTAGTTGGACAATTTGGGATTACGAATTCGATTTTATGAAGCAGGTACTTGGAATCAATTTAACCGTTTACAAAATTAATTACAAATGAAATATTCATATATTTTCTCCTACTTTTAAGATCAATAAGCTGTATTCGGCTTTCAAATAATAATAAATTAATATTAGGATTCCATTGAAAATTATAAGAGAAATAAAAGAATTTTTTCTGAACCGATTCAACTTTCTTTATATGAACTTCGCATTGAGAATCCCAGACCACGGAAGCATATTCCAGGATTGATCTTACGAGATATGTGAATAATTGCTTGGAAATGTAAGGATCATTATACTCTCTTCCCCAATACTTGAGGAAACCTAGAACTCCTTTTGCCTTATTAGCGATTTGTGAAACGTGGGAATTAAAGGATAGTTTAGAATCCAAGCAACACACTCTGATCAAAAAATTCTTCGACTAGATCAGAGTACTGGACTTCTTCTGTAGAACATCATGTGTTTACACTTTCTTAAATCCAGATCCATCATACACCAATCATAAAGATTTTCAAGATCTGATTGTAGTAAAGAACATTGATAGAAATAGTTAAAGCTATGAAACAGCTTTATATCATCAGCATACATTAATATTCTAGAATTCTTAATGCAAGCTTATAAATCATTTATAAACATTAGGAATAATAAGGGGCTGAGATGACTACCTTACGGTACAACGGATAAATCTGAATAATACACATTGGTATTTATGTAGAAATCCATTTAAGGAAAGCAGGAGAAAATCCGAGCTTATCAATTTGAACAATAGGAGATCGTGATTTACTTTATCGAAAGCTTTATTGCAATTTTTATATATTGTGTCTGTCTGTAAAACGGAATCAAATGCTGTTATAACTGAGGTTGTGAACTCCAAAAGGTTAGTAGTAGTGGAACATCATTTTCTAAATCCATGCTGGAATGGGGAAACTTGATGCGAAAGGATTTCAGTAACTATCTTCTCTAAAAGTTTTGGAATAATACTTAATTTAGGAATACCTTTATAGTTGAAAATGTTGAATCGCTTCCGGATTTAAACAAGGGTATAATATAAGATTTCCTCCAAATTTAAGGAAAATAACCACTAAATATTGATATATTGAACAAGTAGGTTATTAATGATATAAGAGAATGCAAATATTTCATAAGAACACACCGTCAGGTCCACATTTATCAGAATTTTAGATTCTGAACAGCTGTCAGTACCATTTATCTAATGTTAGACAATTTATTAAGGTTGCACCAAGAATTGGAAAGTTGATGTAATTTTTTATCAGAATAGGCGGGTGAGAAGAAAGCAGCAAACATATCGCAGTCTGCATCGTTTGAGGATTCTTTATCTCCAAATTTCATCATGGACGGATATCCAGAGACTCGCTTAGAATTTACAAACTGGTAAAAATATTTTGGATTATTTTTAAAGTTTCATTTCATCTTAAAAGGATAATTATTGTAACATTGGTTATTTTCTGAATTGTAAACTGATCTTGATATGGAGTATCTCATATAATCAATAGATAAACCGGTCCATGTGCAATTTTTTTCTCGTCATTGGTATTGATTTCTTAAAACATTTAAATAAGCCATTATTTATAGAACTTATTCAAAAGGATGTCAAACCAATTTTCAGAACAAAGTAGGTAGTATAATTTGGAATAATCAGCTTTACTAAAATCAAAAACCATCTCATCATTTACATTGGATTGTAATGATATCTTTGTTTCGACGTATCCGCTCATTTTTTTTGATGAATTGTTTTATAATCATCACGATAAATGGTCGAACAATTGTATTTTTATTTTTTTTTTTACCAAAATTGTGGATTAACAAGACGATCAAAAATACTTTCTGGGACATTTATCTGGTAAATTTGGACATCTTTATAATCTTCAATGACAACATCGTTTATTGTTGTATCTACTGAAAAAGGATAGCAAATACGATTTTCCTTGGAGCTATAATTTTTAGAGGCTTTGTTGTAAACGGATTTATAAGTGAAGATGAGGGAGTTAGTAAAATAAGTTCTGGAGGCTTACTGGTAGAAGGATTTGGAATCATGGGAAGGTTTGGCGAATTAGACACCGTTGGAGTAACTAAAGAAGACTCTGAAGGAATTGAAGCATGATGAGGTGGAATAAAAATATTTGAATTAGGAGTTACAACAGGATCATGACTACTACTTGGATTTGCAGTTGGTAACGAGATAGAATCATTAGGAGTAATAAACCCTGTATTTTTTGAAATACAAGGGGGTGTTGATGATGACCTAGCAGATCTTTAACGTTTATGTCTCGGGGAGGCAGCAAAACTATCTAAATTTGTGAATTAAGAAAAAAGTTCTCCATATTTAGTTAGTTTTCCTTGAAGAGATGAAAAGTTTTTTTAATTCCATTGAACTCAGCTTTATATCTTTTGAAGAAATTGTAGAATTCAATGCCAATTTCTCTGCAATTTGGAAATACTGCAGTTTTTATTCATACGATCCATCTCAAACTTTATTAAGAACATACACCAATACAAATATTATCTAGGATTAAAACCAGTAATATGTAATTTAATGGCAACACAGCGGGTAATTAGCAAGGACACTAATTATAGTATTGATCTTAATAATAGAAAACGAAGTGATAATATTAAGGAAAATATAAAACGGACAAGTTTACAAATTTGACAAATAGAATTGTACCATATGTAAGTCAATGAACATGCAAAAATAAGTCTTAAAGTACATATATATTTTATTATTGTTGTTGTTCAAAATATTAAATAAAACAAATATAATTAACACATAATTGCAAATCCAATTCAATGAACTTCAATAATTAAGATATATATTCAATAATTAAGATATATATGTGGAATAATTATCTTATATAAAGTAACCAGAAAAGACAATTATTGGTGATGTTTTATAGCCTGTTTCTCTATGGCGAACGAAATCATTCGTTCGACTCCTAAGCGAACGAAAGTTGGTTTGGGTTTTTCTAAAACATATTTATGTGAACTTGCACTCGAAAGACAAGTCGAACGAAAACGTAAGTGTTTTCATATAAAATTTGGTTTCTTTATTACGAACGCATTGTCAACTCTGCGAACGAAAATGTCAAAACTAGTCACTTGCTTTTAGGTTTTCGTTTGATTCGTTTGTTTAAGAAAATAATATATTTGAAAAAATTCCTAAATAAAAAAACACGGATATCAAAAGGTTAGTAAAATATATTACAAAAACGTCTAACGTATTTAAGAGAATTTCTTTAGTATTAAAAAAAGCAGCTAACGCAGCTTGTTCACTATATACAAGAAAATCCAGAGCTTGCTAGGGGAGCGCCTGTGTTTAGAGCAAGCAAATTTTCTGCTGACGAGGAGTGGACAATTCTTACGAAAAAGTTAAATTCAATTGGACCTCCGACGCGTACAATTGCGGAGTGGAAAAAAGTGTGTATTTCTTGTTTTACCTATAATATACTTAAGTATTTATTTATTTTGAAATTTTATTCATAGACCTGGGCAGATATGAAATCTCTTACAAAAAAGAAAATTGCGGATAATCAAAGAAGCATGAAGTAAACCGGTGGTGGCCTATATTGTTTAAATAACTTGACGGTGTTAGAGGAGATTATTGACAGGACGTTGTTGACAAATATAATTATACCAAATGTAAGTCAATGAACATGCAAAAATAAGTCTTAAAGTATATATTTTATTATTGTTGTTGTTTAAAATAATAAATAAAACAAACTTAATTAACTTAATTGCAAATCCAATTCAATGAAGTTTCAATATTCACTAATTAAGATATATATGTGGAATACTTATCTTAAATAAAATAAGCAGAAAAGACAATTATTGATGGTGTTTTAAATTGAAAAAGTTTCATAAAATCGCAACACAAGAATTTTCATATCCGAACTTTACAAGGTTACCATACTGTACATATTTGGTTTGTAAATTTAATAAGATGAAATATGAACACCTTATTAATATATTACAACGACTTTAAGCATACATATGTATGCATGTATGTATGTACAGTGGCGGACAATACTAAAGCACGGATTAGCATTTATTAAGATTTAGTTGAATAACGATGAAAAATCGTTCCGATTTCAAATAGTTTTGTTCTTTTATATTCACTTCATCCAAAATTCTTTAAAACAAAGGAAAAAGAAAAGTTTCCTTATTTAAACTAAAAAATTTCAAAGATATATGAAATATAAATTTTTTTATTCGAGACAAAACTATAGAACATTTTTGATTTGTTAAATACAAATGTTAACTTCATTAATATTTAGTAACACATATCTAATTTTTTTAAACTGTGCGACATAGACACACTTCAATTTAAAAAATCTGCTCAGAAATTCTAAATTTTCGCACTTTGTTTTTATGGTTATATATAAAATGTTTATTCTATTTATTTTATCAATTGGTCCGATACAATGACCGAAAAAAACCCAGACCATAACAAACCTCCTACATGCTTCTCAGTACCATTAATTAATTTTAAATTAAACATGCATTTAATCCTTTTCATTTTTGTGGACGTATTAACTTTAATCCAACAACTTTAAGTACACCATGGTTCAATGGAAAGCCGTACCTTTCTCCCGTAAAGTTTAATTTGAAAAGATCTGATGGATTAAAGATAGGACCTTGACAAAACCGAAAAAAGCTTTAATGTATAATATACCAAAAGACATTGAGAAACACGGAGAAATATTTTTTCGCCTGTGGTTATTTCACTATATCGAACCAATTTGTAAATAGAATAACGAAACGTTCTACGTTTAATCATGCCCTAAAAGATGCCCTTACTGCACATACGAGAAAGGAAGTGCTCGTTAAATGAGGGTATCAACATAGCAACGACCGCTAAAAACGCATATAATTATCAGAGAAAGTGTATTATGACAAAAAAAAAAAAAAAAAATTAAATTAAAGTTTTGAAGTGGTCGGATCAATTATTTGGTCTTAATCTCACAAAATATATATTTGGAATCATATGGAAAATCGTAGATCACGAAATAATATGAGTGTAATCTAAAAATCAAGGACGAAATTTCCAACGTAAATTGAATGGCAAGGATTGAAGTTTTTCAAATTTAAGTGTCCCTGTGATACGAAGAGTGTAGAAGTTTAAAAAAATTAGATCTATGTTACTAAATATTAGTGAAGTTAATATTTGTATTTAACAAATCGAAATTGTGCTTTAGTTTTGTCTCGCATGTCTTTGAAATTTGTTGGTATAAAGAAACTCAATTCCTCTTGCTTTCTTTTAAAAAATTTGTCTAGTAAAAATAAATTACGAATTGAAATTATATATATATATATATATATATATATATATATATATATATTGGCTTATACTTTAGCTACTTTTAATTTTTGCTGCTTTTCTCTTCAATTTAAAACACACCTTCACTCTCAATTCATTTTAATATTTATTTATGTACTAAGTAACTACTTGCAATATTTACACTTCAAAACTTAACATCAACATTATCAAATTATTTATTAGAGTTAAACGTTTGCTTCAATAAACTGTACGCCACTTGATCCCCTCTGACGGTCTTTTACATGTCTGTCCCGATTCCGTCATGTTCCCTTCGTCCTAAACCCAACCCACTAAAAGTTAACCCCTAACTTGTTAACCTACGTGATCTACCTTTCCCCTCATTTTCGACATTCGGCACTAATGACTTTTCACTCGACTCGAATGTAGAAGCGACAGATGTTCACCTATTTAAACCTTTAAATTCACCAACCTTCGACTTCATAACGTCCATGATTCAGTTACTTGATGACCTTGTAAGGACCTAAGAATTTATGTTTGAGTTTTAAGCCGATACCGAACTGTGTGCGCTTAATAGCGATCTTATAAGGACCTAAGAATTTGTGTTTGAGTTTTAAGCCGGTACCGAACTGTGTGCATTTAATGGCGACCAGATCATTGACATCATGATAGCTCCTCTCTACGACACGATTTTTGTCATAATTTCGCTTATTTTCCTGCTGTATTCTTTGAATGTTCTCTCTGGCTTCTTCCAACTCTGGTTGTTCTTTGTTGCGATCTTTAGCATCCAAATCTGTCATACGAACTCTTTCCGCCAGCCTACATTGCAATTCTCGACCCTTGTAATATTTGACATCGTCTCTTTCGTCATCGTAATCTTCTAGGAACTCTTTAAGGCGTTTCGCTTCTTTTTCACGTTCAGCTTGCTTAACCTTTTCTTTTAAACGTATCTTTTCACATTCCTTGGCTTTGCGTTTTTTTCTTTCCCAATACGTTCCTGGTAAGCTTCTTCCTTCTTCTTTTTTGCCATCTTGCGCTCACGCAATTCCTCCTCTATTTCCTTTTCGCGTTGAACATCTCTAATTTTTTTGACAACCTTTTCTTCACGCTATCTGCCTCGTTCCCTGTCACATTCTCTCTCTCTTTCGTGTTCACGTTCCTTTTCTCTTTGCTCCCTTTCGCGTTCGCTTTCACGCTCACGTTCTCGTTCCGATCGATCTTTTGAACGAGAGCGGCTACGTTTGCGGCGTGGCTCTTTGGAACTACTCTCACGTTCCTTTCCTTTTTTTATGGGTGATATAAGCTGTAAGTTCCTTTTTGCTGGCAGCCACAACTGATCTTTGCTCAGTCTACAAACGACATCCTTCTTGGGCTGTACCATATTAGAACTTCATCGCTGAGTAAAATCTTCATCTTGACAGGAAATATGTTTGGTTTCACAGGTTTGTAGTTCTCTAACATTTTCAGTATCTGGACTCTTTCCTCCTTGTGTAAATGACGCAACTCTCTTTGAGCATATACTTTTACATTACCTATTTGGCCTATGGTGTTAATATTCGCTAGTTTTCTAAAGACATCTTTTATGGTTAAATTATTGGATCCACCTTCAACTTAGAGATTGTTTGCAGAATTTCACATTATCACTTGTAATAGTCACGCTCACGTATTCTAGAATATCATTGCCAATAGCAGCAGAATATAAAATGTCCTGGGCCTCAACAATATGACAATATGTTATATAACAATATGTTATAGCAACCAAAATTCCGTCAAGATTAATACTGGTAGAAAAACTGACAAGAGTCGTTATATCCTTTGGCCTATTCCGGTCAACGTTTTGGTTTCAGAACTCAACTTAACATCACCTATCATCTCCCATAGCTCTTTGCGTAAACAACTTATGTCGCTGCCAGTATCAATAATTTCCGTGATTTCACGATCATGAACAATGATGCTTTTAAATATCCGATGAGAAGATAATTATAATTCTTCATAACCTTTACATTTCCATCCTTCACGATCGAAACTTTTATGACCCAACTCTATGCACTTGAAGCATATTACACCATCGGTTTTACATTTGAAACACCGCTTCTCACCTTGAGGCTGATTTGACATATTGGTCTGTTCCTGCTTTGGACGGAAACCTTTTGAATTCGATTGATGCACTGAATCATTTATCTTCTCGTAGAGCCTTATTTTGGCCTTTAAATCGTTTATATCTATAGCTTGATATAAAATATGCCTCGATGAAATATTCTATAGTGCTCTCTCGATCCAAGCTAATTGGGCATTGGGTATCTTCCCACGGCCTTTAAACAATCGATGCACCTCTATTGAAGACAACTGCACCCAAACTCGCTGCACAATGAAGTTTTCAATGATGACCAATCACGAACAGAATTTTGGTTTCGCACAAACACCTTCGCAGCACCTGCTAGTAACTGCCTGGTGTAAATACATTTCTGTAGTTCGTTTTACCTCACTGTATATACACAGTCTTCAAAATCACGGAGCTACTGGTTAACCTCTGGATGTCCTTCGATAGAGAACTTGCCCAAAGTTTCCTCACTATATCTTAAGGTAAACGTTGAAGGTCCATGAAGCCGCTTCTCCATACTCAAAGTTATTGTCATCCGCAGTACTAGGGGATTGGTAGTGTCTAATCAACCGTTTCTGCAAACCAGATTTACCACCGTCCGCTAAAAATCCTAATTCACCAAGTTTTCCCTCAGCTCCTCTATATTCAGTGTCAAAATATCACTAAGTTCCATCTCCAAAAACAAAAAAAAATAAGTATATATATATATCTTCATACGTCGTCAAACGTACGTCAAAAAAAATTCAAAACACAAAAAAGAAAATTCCAGTCACAAAAAAATGAAAACAGCAATAACACAAACAAGTGATCTGATGCGCAATTAAATACACAAACAACAAGTTCCAACAACAACAAAAATAACTAAAACCTTTCGTATCAAACAAAAACAAAGGTCCCACACAAAAAAAATAATAATAAACGGACAGATTTCACATATACGCACAAGCCATAAAAAATATAAAAACAAAAAACGGGCAAAATTAATACATTAAAACAATATGCGCACAACACCCCAAAAACATACAACAATTACAACCCTTTTAGCAAAAAACCGGATTGAAAAAATTAATTGCGCAAATGCAAATTGCTTCAAAAATAAAATTCACTAGAAAAAACTCAAAAACAACACAATGCACAAAACTGACCTAACGGTCTCTCATTTAAACAAAACAATCACACACACATAAAAATCTTAACAAGAGCGTACATGTTAACGTAAAAAACATTAATTTCATTTTTGCTGACACATTTCCAGACAATTACCAAACTCTTTTATTAAATATTCCACATTTTACAATATTAATTAATAAGCATATTTTGTCAACACACTTATCGAATATTGCACAAGACATACTTTTTATAGTTTTTGTTTAATAAGCATTCTTTTGTAACACGCTTATCGAAAATTGTTTATTATGCAGATCTTGCAGTTTTAACCAAACCATAATTAAGTTTAAGAATTAATTTTAAGTTCAGTTTAAAAATTATGTTCTAGTGATAGTGACGTAAAAAATAAAATAAAAAAAAAATATTTTTTTTAACACAAAATAATTTATAATTATTTAACTGGCGCCCAACGTCCTCCATAAAAGCACCCCATAGGCTGCAAAACGAGGATAGAAACCCGTAAATAAAGCACCCCATAGGCTGCAAAGGATACCTCAACAAAGCACCCCATAGGCTGCAAAGGATACCTCAACAAAGCACCCCATAGGCTGCAAAGGATACCTCAGCAAACCAAGGCATCCATAGATAGGACAGGACACGTTCTAGGTGAAGAACTAGGAGTGGAGACGGTTACCCAAGTACCCAAGGAAAAGGATTTAAAACCCCTCACCAGCTTCATCGGGGAAATGTTTGCCGCTCTAATGTAAGATTAAATATATTTTTTTTTATAAATATTAAAAAAAGTAAAGGTTAAGAAATACGTAAACAAAGCTAAAAAAGATATATTAAAAATTAAGGAAGATAAATTAAAAAAGATAAATTAAAATTTTTTTAATATAACCAAAATCTTTGTTTTTGAAGTGAAACCCCTTAAATATTTGAAATAAAACCTATTTATTCAGCAAATATATGTATAAGTTAAAATATTATTTCTAAAGAAAAATTTTATTTTACTTTAAGGAGTGAAAACAAAATCATAAGTGAAACTAATTGTTCCTTTATAAGTAGAAATTTAGTAATTCTTTTGCGATTCCTACGGGACCCTCCAATAGAAACAGGGACATTAAACACACAAAAGACACAACATAGTAACTATTGCGATTCCTACGGGACCGTCCAATAGTGAAATTCACACCTCAGTAGTAACCAGGGAAAAGAGATAATTAAAATGTCCAATCCAAACAATTTAGCCAGACCCCCAATTCTAAGTGCACCAAATCCTCCAGAAGCAGGACGCATAGATATCGGTAACATGGAGGAGACGATTGCAAGAATTTGTGCACAGCAGTGCCAAATTGCAATAAAGAACCTTTTAGATCCTAACGCGGACTTTACAGGAGAAGACCAAACGATAGATGACAGGTTTAGAAATAATTTGACAGATTTAGATAAAGTACCCGACGTTGTGAAGAGTTTGAGGGAATTTTCTGGCAGCTGTAATGAATTCAGATCTTGGAAGAAAAGTGTAGATAGGATCCTTAGACTGTATGACTCAGCAAAAGGGACTCCAAAATATTTCGCGATTCTGAATACGATTAGGAACAAGATTACAGGCAGTGCGGATGCCGCACTCGAATCTTATAACACACCACTAAACTGGGACTGTATCTCGAAATGTTTAGCTTTACATTATGCCGATAAAAGGGACTTGACAACGCTGGAGTACCAAATGAGTACGCTAGTTCAAGGTTACAGTACCATACAAGAGTATTATCAACAGGTATACTCGCACCTTTCCCTTATTATGAACAAGTTGTCATGTATGGACGTAGGTAAGGAGGCACTAGACCTTCTCGCTCAAACATACAGAGATAAGGCATTAGATACTTTCACTAGAGGTTTGAGAGGTAATTTGTCATTGAACCTAGGAATGAAGGAACCAAAGGATCTTCCGCAAGCACTCCATTTGTGCCCTAAAATGGAAAATCAATTTGCGAGATCACATTTTGCACATTTTCATAACCAAACTAACAAAAACAACTCTAATAGACCTATATCTCAACCACTAAACAGAGCATATCAGGATAAAAATAGGAAAAGCTTTTATCCACAATTGGCGCATATACCGCAACCTTCGGTTAATCATAACCAGTACAGATCACTGAATCCAAGGGTATATTATAATAATTTCAACCAAATGCCACAGACTCCGGGTTATCAAAACCCAAGATTAATTCCTCCAAGACCAACTGTGCCAAAACCACAACCACGCCCCGAACCTATGGACGTGGATTCTTCTATGAGAACAAAAGCTGTTAACTATATGAATAGACCAGCTCAAAATGGTCAATTTTTGGGTAAAAGACCACCCGTTCAATCAGAACAATTCCGAAGCCCCCCAAATTACAAAGAAATTTCCATTTGGAGACAGAAGGAAGGGACAACATTAGTGAAGAACATTATCAAGATCAACTATTGAACTACGAAGACGAAGAGAAGTTACCAACATTAGACGAGTACTTACAGAACCAACCGGACACATCCGAGAATGTTAATCAATTCGAAATCCAAGACTTCGTGGATATTCATTTTTTAGATTAATGCATTCGTCCTTACCTTACTTTGAGTGTAGGACGAGTACCGGACAAATCCTTAACTTTCTAATAGACACTGGTTCGAACAAAAATTATATACAACCCTGTTTAGTTAAAAATCCCTTACCAAACCAAAACATTTTCTTCGCAAGCTCGGTGGGTGCAAATAACAAAATCACTCATCACACCTTCATAAATTTGTTTGGAAAGCATGCTAATAAAATAAAATTTTTTCTATTACCAACGCTGAAATCTTTTCATGGTATTTTAGGAAATGATAGCCTTAGGGACCTATCAGCTATTATTTACTCAGCGGAAAATTACATGCTAATAAACAAATCACTTAAAATTAGAATCAAACAGAAAGTCTCACAATCAGTTAATAACATTAATGTTCGAACAGACCACTTGACAGAACAACAAAAAATTAAATTAGAAGACGTAATTCAAGATTATAAATCACTATTCAGTGAGCTGGACGAAAATCTGACGTATACAACGGCTGTAGTCGCGGACATCCAAACGAAGACCCAGGAGCCTATTAATTCTAGGTATTATCCATACCCGATGCACTTTAAAGAGGAAGTCGAAAAACAAATCCAAGACCTTTTGAAGCAAGGCATTATTCGACCTTCTAGATCGCCCTACAACTCACCAATTTGGGTTGTACCTAAAAAGGCTGACGCATCAGGGCAAAGAAAATTCAGAATTGTCATCGACTACAGGAAATTAAATGAACAAACTGTACCGGACAAATATCCTATTCCGGAGATCAATGACGTTTTGCCACAACTCGGACAAAATAAGTTCTTCTCAGTAATAGATCTTAAAAGCGGGTTCCATCAAATACCGCTCAATGAAGCCGACAGGAAAAAAAACGGCCTTCTCAGTAAACAATGGTAAATACGAGTTTACCAGGCTGCCATTTGGCTGAAAAACGCTCCCTCTATATTTCAGCGAACACTGGATGACATATTGAGGGAACATATAGGAAAAATATGTTTTGTTTATATGGATGACATCATTATTTTTTCCAGAAACGAAGAGGAACACTATAGGAATCTAGACAAAATTTTCATAACTCTCGAACTTGCAAACATGAAAGTTCAATTAGACAAATGCGAGTTCTTAAAACGTGAAGTGGAATTCTTAGGGTTCATTGTCTCAGACAAGGGTATAAAAACAAATCCTAAAAAAGTCGAAGCAATTCTAAATTTTCCACCACCAAAAACATTGAAAGATTTAAGATCATTCCTTGGACTTTCAAATTACTATAGGCGCTTCATCAGGGACTACGCCAAAATTGCTGACAATGCTTCTAAGAGGGGAGGCAGGACGTTCGTCGAAATATACCTCAAAAAAGATAGAAATTAAGCTAAACCAACAAGCTGTAGATGCGTTTGAAAAATTAAAAACCACTTTGACTTCTGACGACGTGATGCTAGCGTACCCAGACTTTAAAAAAGAATTTGTCTTAACAACAGATGCTTCAAATTACGCTTTAGGAGCTGTGCTTTCCCAGGATAATAGACCAATTGTATTTCTATCAAGAACCCTAAGCAAGGCGGAAGAAAACTACTGACAATGCTTCTAAGAGGGGAGGCAGGACGTTCGTCGAAATATACCTCAAAAAAGATAGAAATTAAGCTAAACCAACAAGCTGTAGATGCGTTTGAAAAATTAAAAACCACTTTGACTTCTGACGACGTGATGCTAGCGTACCCAGACTTTAAAAAAGAATTTGTCTTAACAACAGATGCTTCAAATTACGTTTTAGGAGCTGTGCTTTCCCAGGATAATAGACCAATTGTATTTCTATCAAGAACCCTAAGCAAGGCGGTAGAAAACTACGCCACAAATGAAAAGGAGCTTCTTGCCATAGTTTGGGCATTAAAATCTCTTAGGAATTATCTTTATGGGTCTGCGAAGATAAAAATTTTTACCGAACACCTTCCTCTGACGTACGTACTAAATAATAAAAATTCAAACTTCAAACTAAAGCGATGGAAAGCGTTTCATGAAGATTTCAATTATGAATTGCAATACAATCCTGGCAGTATCAACGTAGTTGCCGACGCTTTATCTAGGCCATCTAATGACCATGCTCTAATAAACACCCTGACTGCAACTCAACACAGCGATGATAGTTCATCAGAAAATTTAATATAGTTTACAGATGCTCCAATAAATGCCTTTAAAAATCAGATTTTTATATCGAATGAAGAGGGTCAAGCATCCCATAAATTTGAAATCGTGTTCCCAACATACCACAGACACATTATAAACGAGCCCAACATTACTTCTGAATCTCTCACACACATTTTGAGGAAATTTTTAAATCCATCCATTACTAATTGCATAAGAACATCTGACGACATTTTGGGAAAGTTGCAAGAAATCTATAGAAAAAACTTTACACATTACAGAGTTAGATATTCTCGAAAAATTTTAACAGATTTAACAGAAGAAGAGCAGGAAATTAAAATCATGAATGAACATAATAGAGCTCACAGAAATAGTGTGGAAAACAAAACTCAACTCCTCACGAAATTTTATTTCCCACAGATGCATTCAAAAATCAAAAGGATCACTAGCTTATGCAAGGTGTGTAAAGAAAACAAATACGACAGACACCCTAACAAAATTGCTCTTCAAGAGACACCGATTCCACTATTCCCAGGACAAATAGTACATATAGACATTTTCATGACTGAGAGAAAGGCTATTTTAACTGCTATAGATAAATTCTCCAAATTTGCGCAAGCAAGAATATTAAGGTCACGAGCCGTTGAAGATGTCAAGGAACATCTTAGGGAACTCTTACTTTTTTTCGGCATGCCAGAAACGATTGTTATGGACAACGAAAAATCTTTTAATTCTACATCTATCATTTTTATGTTAGAAAATCAGTATGGGATAAAGGTATTTAAGATTCCACCATATAGTAGCAGTGTTAATGGACAAGTTGAGAGGTTTCATTCCACGCTTTCGAAAGTTATGCGTTGCTTGAAAGCCGAGAACTCACACACACCATTCCCAGAGCTATTGTATAAAGCAATCTACGAGTATAACAATTCCATACATTCTACTACAAAAAAGAAACCAATAGAAGCATTTTTTTTAGGAAGAGTAAGTACCAACCCTCAGGAAATAGAAAAAGTTAAATTAGACACTATCAAAAGACTTCAGGAAAAACAGTTAGAAGACACGAACTACCACACTAAAAGAAAGATCGAACCTAAGACTTATGAACCTGGACAAATCATCTATGTAAAGGAAAACAGGAGATTGGGGACGAAACTTAGTAAAACATACAAAAAGGAAATAGTTAAGGAGAATAGATATACAACAGTCTTAACAGAATCAGGAAGAACAGTACACAAAAATAATATCAGGAACTAAAGTCATAAATTATTTTTCAGATTATTCTTTACATTGGTTTCGGCCGACATTAAAATTTTGGACTACTCTAACTCACAAATAGTGACTATAAATTCCGGACTGGCAAAATTACAAACGGGAACCTTTAAACTAATACACATCATCGAACTGAATGGTTACAGAGACCTCATAGACAATCTCCAAGAAACCTTACGCAAGGACGTTGGACCATCCCACTTCCTTCATCCTTTGTTGAATCACGAACTGACAGAACTTCAAGCCTACTTAGACCGACTAAAACCAAGATCGAAAAGATCCTTGAATTTTATCGGATCAACTTGGAAATGGATCGCGGGAAACCCCGATCATGATGACTTTGATATACTAACCAAAAAAACTAATAGGGTCCTGAGGAATAACAACAGACAAGTCATTATTAACAAACTTACGGTTGAAAAAATTAATGAACTCACCCGTGCAACAAATAGTATTTTGGAAACATTTAATAGTAGCTACAATAAAAGTAATTCTATAAAGGAACAATTGGTAACAATATTAAAATATAAATTAGATACCGTCAAGGAAGAATTGATTAATATCCAACATGCCATACATTGGGCAAAGGTGGGTGTAGTCAATTCATTTTTATTAAAATCAGAAGAAATCAACGTTGTTAAAGAAATAATAAGTAAAGATTCCATACCATTTATAAATTTAGAACAAGCATTTCAGTTTGTGGAGATAAAAATAGTATCGGATCAAAGCTCAATTGTCTATATATTAAGTATTCCAATAACAAATGTTAATTCATGTAATAAAATGTTAGTAAGACCTATCAAATTTGGAAAGTACGTAAATAAAATAATGTTTAAAAATATTCTTATATGTGACAATGTAAATTACGGTATAAAAAAGGAATGTAAAAACTATAATAATATCACAATATGCAATAGAAATAATTTAGATAATCTAGAAACTGATATGTGTCTGGCAGACTTAATAAAAAGCAAACCAGCAAACTGTAGCCTGATAGACAATCGAAGTACCCCCACTATTGAGGAGATTTCGCCAGGAACAATATTGCTGAATCAATTTAACGGAACAATTTTTGTCGCCAAAGAACCACAAAACCTTACTGGGACCTACGTGATACAGTTCTCTAATATATCTGTATCAGTAGCTGATAAAGTCTATAGCTTTTTTGAAGGAATACAACTACAACCGTTACCGGCAATCCTCCAACCCAGATATTTAGGCAAAATATAGAGGAAACCCTATCTTTAGAAATGGTAAAAGAGATACGGACAAACAATACCGAAGCCATTGATCTGTTAGAGGACAAACAAAAGGTCTATCAGTTAACCTTGGTCTCTCTTTAATGGCCATATCCTCCATGATCGTCCTTCTCCTAAAATCAAAGATTCTCAAAAGAAACAATAAGACGGTTATTATTCCAACAACTATAAATGCGGTTCCATCAACTCATACATCCATGCCTGAGTTATCAGAAAGGAAGAAACCGGAACAAAAGGGCATTACAAAAATATCGGACATTCCATATTTTTGACCGAACGAGGACGCTCGGATTTAAGAGGGGAGGTGTTAACGTAAAAAACATTAATTTCATTTTTGCTGACACATTTCCAGACAATTACCAAACTCTTTTATTAAATATTCCACATTTTACAATATTATTTAATAAGCATATTTTGTCAACACACTTATCGAATATTGCACAAAACATACTTTTTATAGTTTTTGTTTAATAAGCATTCTTTTGTAACACGCTTATCGAAAATTGTTTATTATGCAGATCTTGCAGTTTTAACCAAACCGTAATTAAGTTTAAGAATTAATTTTAAGTTCAGTTTAAAAATTATGTTCTAGTGATAGTGACGTGAAAACTAAAATAAAAAAAATATTTTTTTTTTAACACAAAATAATTTATAATTATTTAACTTATACAACCTGCACGTGTACTCCAATTCTACGCAACAATTTCTCTGCGAACTATGAAATTAAAACACAATAATATTAAATACCACCACAATACAAAATTTCTCCTCTGGGCGGTACTTCAGACTCACACTTCGTTGTTGCAAAACGTTCTCTAGGCTAATAAACACACCATAATCGGACTATTCTGCATATTCTTCAACTCTTTCTCCTATGCTCAGCGTTCATAGGTTGCACACACAAAATACTCAACTTCTTCACACGTTCAGCTCAGCAGCGCCCTCTATAAGAAGCATATAGCACACAAGCAGCTCATTAAACTCTCTTCAATTTAAAACACAGCTTCACTCTCAATTCATTATAATATTTATTTATGTACTAAGTAACAACTTGCAATATTTACACTTCAAAACTTAACATCAACATTATCAAATTATTTATTATTTATTAGAGATAAACGTTTGCTTCAACAAACTGTAACACACTTGATCCCCTCTGTCCGTAACGTTATATCCCTGTCATAGAACAATACGTATATATATATATATATATATATATATATATATATATATATATATATATAGTTATTATATATTGCATTATGTTATATTATATTATATTATATATTATAGGGATATAATATTATATATATATATATATATATATATATATATACGTATTGTTCTATGGATATTTCTTTAATGGGTTTTATATAAAAATAATATATATATATATATATATATATATATATATATACATATATATATAATATTATATCCCTATAATATATAATATAATATAATATAATACAATATAATATAATATAATATAATATAATATATAATATAATATAATATAATATAATATTATATATAATATAATATAATATTATATGTAATATAATATAATATAATATAATATAATATAATATAATATAATATAATATAATATAATATAATATAATATAAATAACACAATGTAATATAACGTTATTATATATTGCATTATGTTATATTATATTATATTATATTATATTATATTATATTATATTATATTATATTATATTATATTATATTATATTATATTATATATTATATATATACGTATTGTTCTATATATATTTCTTTAATGGGTTTTATATAAAAATAATATATATATATATATATATATATATATATATATATATATATATATATATATATATGATTCTGATTATGAAAGTACAAAAACAAAAACTACATATACCCTTAAATCTACCTGTCAAGAAATTGTTTTTATATTGCGATTTTGTTGCTATATGAAATTGTTGGAAATTTTGAATGTGTGTTCAGTATGATGTTTATAATCACGAAATGCAAGAAGCCATCTGCTTTAAATATTCGGCAGAATAGAATGTATAAAAGTTAAGGAAACTTCGCAAATATCCACTAGAGCTCTTGTTAAAGAACTCCAGGAAGAGTATGTAATTTTTGTCTTTTAAGAATCAATAAGGAAACACTGAACAAATACAAATATATGTTGAAAGCTACGAGAAAAGAATCACTCTTATTGGGTCAAAATGTTGAAAAATTATTGTTATTCGCTATGATTCGTATTGATATGCCTAAAAATTAATGGTGCGAATTTATATTTTTTGGGAATGCTAAAATTATATTATATTAAATTACATATTGACGGAAACCTCCAAAATCCTTTAGAAATAAAAAAGAGATATTTATACCTTCATATTTAAAATATATTGTTAAATACTGACACATGCAAACATATGTATTTTGTTCAAAGTAGTTGGAAATTCGGTATTTAGATATGCAACAATATTTGAAGGCTTTGAAAGCTCGTTTAATAAAAAGTGGTAATAAATCTAAGTTTATAAAGATCAACAAACTTAAATTTAGGTCATGTTAAATTAATGGCATATAGGGAAAAAGTGTGATAATGCAGCTATTTCTGAATTGCAAAAAGGGTTGAATATAACAGCATAGAGTCCACGCTTGAATCTCACATTAGACTTGCGGCCAAAATATATTAGTTAACATATTCCTATTAAAAATATTTCATCGGCTGAAAATTATATACTTTTTTAAAGCCAAACTATGAAAATATCTTGTTTTCTTTCAATGTAGAAACAATTTCTTGACATACTGTACATCTGTTATGTTTCGCAAGTAGAGAGTAAAACTTCCTTCGCTGATTTGAACCGAGTTTATTTTTTGTTACTGATTCTAGTTGAGTAAATATTCATGTTTATCTATTACAGCCATATTACAATAAAATCTAAAACATTATTTAAGTTTTTTAGCCAATCGTCTAAATTATCCTGCGTTTCAGCTGCAAAAAATACTGTTGCAGTGGATACATCTTCACATGCTTTACGTATCGTACATTCAAGGCTAAACGATCGAGGGCGTGCGCATAACTCTCTAGGTGAACTAGTTAAGGGGCTCTTTATATTACGTTTTGTAGCCCTTAAATCAAGAACCATAAGGGGTGATATATTCAAACTGTTTTCATCCTGCCATACATACAAGAAAATGCCATCTAGCGCACACCAACGTCGATTCCAATTATGTTGTGAGTGAGGATCTTCGACATTTAAAAAACCCTGAAACATACGTTTAGGAAAACGTACTTCTGCTCGTCCTTTTAATCGCAATTGCCCAGATAAATTTGTGTATTTGGTTTGAGGTGTTAAGGGTATTGTGCAAAAGCAAGAGGCACGCATACAAATCCGATCAGAATTTGTCGATTCTTGATGTACATATTCGTATGGCACAAAATTTCTTGCATCTATAGTAAAAGATGCCTGTAAACGGAATCTGGAAACCACTTCATTAAAGGAGGATGAGGAAGACGATGTTGACATCAGTGTTGATGAAGGACTTTGTGTGAAAGTCTCAATTATTGTCTGTAAGAAAATGTATAAAAATATGCATTTTAAATATAATATCAGTAAAAAAGTTTAAAAGTAACAAATAAAAGAGTTATCATATCTTACTCTTTTCCTGGGTTCGCCTGAAATAGTAGATATTTTACGTAAACGAAGCATAAAAATATTGCATTTTACAGCGTCGATCTTTTTAGAACAATCTTGTGACATATTTGTTTCCAACTCTGAACAAAGAGCGAATTCAATACCACAATCTCGAAATAAAGCTGTACCATTTAAACACTCAGCCGATTGCGTAGACTTAATTACACCTCCGCATTCAAAGGTTACAATGTAAAAATAATTAAAAAATATATCCTGATTAACATCAGATAGCACAGGCAAATACATATCATCTATAAAGAAACGCATTTTTGGTTTTTGATTCATTGTTTGACTCTTTCTTACTGTTGATGACAATATCTGATGATTTTCTCGACGCAATGCTGAAAATAATAATAGCCGTTCAGCCTCAACCATTTCACTCGAAATTTCTAAATCGGGCAATTTCCGGCAAATGCTCACTGTCTGTGCTATTTGGTCATTGACAGATGCGGATTCATTTAGGCTGAATAGAGCCTCTAAATTAAGATTTGAATCTGTACATGAAGTTTTATCTCGAGCTGAACTTCCTGTTGCGTTATTCGTTGAAAAATTAAAAGAAGTAGACAAACGTTTCCCTTCAGCCCTAATGAACGTTTTACTTTTTCGAAACGATTTTTGCAATACATTTTTAAAACTTTTATATTGTGTAAATGCATTGATTGCCTTTACGTTCACATTTTTTACAGCTTCATATGCAGATACCTTATTCATACTAAGAGAATTTGTTGGAAGTCGTTGGTCAACTATGAGCAAATCCTTTTGTTTATGTGGTGTATTTGGATAGCTGTTGTTTAAATTATCACTGATATTTATCGCCTCAACGTCAACATTTAATACACTCGAATTTAAATTATCCTAAATTAATGAAAATAATAATGATGTATGTAAAGAAATTTTGGCCAATTACTAAGAAATGTTCCCAAATCCAAACAAAAGGTTAAAAACGTGTTCAATACTGTTTTCATGTCTGACATTCAAATCATTGATGTAGTAGTTGGTAGAAAAGATTATTTGAGAAGCCACAGAATAAAACGCCCTTGTTAAGCCCTTAATACATAATTTATTCCGATCATTTTTTATTCTGGTCTATAACTTACTATTTATTTATTTTAATCTTAAATATAACAACAATATATTAATTTTAGAACTGGCTGCTAGGGCCATCGGCGATCATATATTTTTTTCAGCAGTATTTTTATATAATTTTAAATATTTTTCAATATTAATTTTCCAAAAGTTTGAAATAAGTAAAAAAAAAAATACATTTTGTTCTGCGGCTCCTCATTTGTGCAATATTTTTTAAGTAAATAGCTTTTTATAAAGTCTTAAATGTATGTATATTAAATATAATACAGAAAACATTTTTTTTCTTATTTACTAAAGACCAGAGAAATATGAAGGAATAATATATACTATTATGTATATATTTAATAATATGTATTATATATAATATTAATAGGAATCAATAAAAAATTCTACCTTAGTTTTAAAGGATTGCTTCTTAGGTGTACTTTGGTTATTAGATGTGGGCGGAACAATGGTGCTTATACCCAAATTACTGCCAGCAGTTGAAGAGTTGTCTTCATCAAGAGATTCTGCAATACCATCAACATCATCATTAGGTAATTCATAGGACACGGAATCACTGTGATGCAAATCTTGATCGCAAGCGGATGATCTACTAATGAAATCATTAGGAGACGGCTGAGTCATAGAAACGTATGAACGATTTGGTACCTTTTTGACATGTAAAAAAAAAATAAATCAGATCATGTGTAATAATAAAAATCATATATATAAGTACATTATTCAAAATCAGTATTTATTTTAATGTAAAATTAACAAACACATATGAGCTCAACAATCTAGTGACTTTAACTCGTGGTTTTCACCTAACATAAAATACTTAACATTAACACTAACATCATATTATTAGTAAATGGAGACCGTTCAACTTTATGTTAGTGTTATTTATTTTATTTCTATTATTATTATTATTATTATTATTATTATTATTATTATTATTATTATTATTATTATTTATTTATTTATTTATTTATTTTTTTTTTTTTGATGTTTAAACACGGTTGTTAAAGCAAGTCTCACACATAATGCAAAGGGAATAACAAAACAATGAGAAAACAAGAAATTAACATGAATGCCATAAAGAAAATATTGAAATTAGAATAAAAAATTTTAACATAATATTTTAGCATCATCTCATCTGTAATGAAGACTGCCAGTAAAATTTTATTTCTTTGATTGCGGTGTGCTTCGCTACCACTTTTGATGTGGTAACTAATATTTACTTTGTATGGGAGCTGTTAATACTCGTATCTCTTATTCGAACATATATATAATATAAAAATTATTTCTACAAAATTTTTAGATTTCCATGTAATACTCCTTTAGATATGTGAAAACTAATACTTCCGTGGTACGGGGCTACTATTTCTTCTTGACTTATCCTTCCTATTTTCATTTAAACAACGTAATTTGATAAGAAAGTGTCCTCATAAAGTTTGAGGGCTCTCACTACAATACGTCTTTAGATATACGATAATTAACCTTTACTATGGAGGCTAACACTCTCCACGGACATACCTACTATATTTTCATCTATCTCATTACCACAAATTTTTAGAGCTTTAGATATGCGATAATTAATATATGCTCCCATCGAAAAATCAATTAAAATTTAAAAAAATCGGCATAACAAGCATTTTATCATTATTGAACGCCTTTTCAAATGAACAAAAATTCTTAGGAGAGAATCAGAAAATTACTCGCAGATCACCATACGTTTAGCAAACAGGACTGTTGGCTTAACTAATTAACTAATTTTGTCCATACAACCAAAGGACATACATTTCAAGAAAACCGTAGAAAACTACAAAACTTTTTAGCAGAACAGAAACCGAAGACAGTCAACGACATATATAAGTGCTTTGAACAAAGAAGTTGATCAAATTAAGTGCTTGATTTTTGTGCTGGTTCTCAAAGCCATCAAAGACAGTTATATTTGAGTTTTTTACATACCAAGGGGCAGATGTAATTGTTCTTAAAATTTTATTTTGACGCCTGTATTTTTCAACATTTGAAGCTGAAGCCGTGCCCAGTAGTTGAATACCATAACACCACATTGGCTTTAGAATTGAGTTGTAAAGCAATAGTTTGCAATCTAAACTTATTAAATTTCTACCAATGAGACAGTTAATCCGAAGTGCTTTCAACTTCATTTGTGTTTGGGTGCGATTTCAATGTAAGGCGTCGATTTAGATGCATGCCAAACCATTTAACCCCCGTTTGTAGGGGTGTATATAATATATAGGGGTATATATTGGTGGACACGAAGGTTATATGTATGCATTTTTGCTCGTTAACTTTTATTTTTCATTGTTTCAACCATATTTCTAGATTAGATACATGATCTTGCAGGAGTCTAGATGCTCCTTGGGGGTTTTCTTCTGTAATAAAACGCCTGGAATAGCTGCATCGTCTGCAAATGTTGATATATGGGTTCGACTGTTTGTTGACATATCATAGGTGAATATAAAGTATAAAAAAGGACCCAGTACGCCTGCTTTTATAGGCTGGTTTGAACTTAGGAAGTATCCTTCTTTAGTAATAAACTTTCGTTGAGTTAAATAGCTTTCTATGTTTTCTTCTAAATCCAAATTGATGATTTGGGATACAATCATTTCGATCCATTACACAGTGGCGAAGAATCGAAAGTGTTTGTAACTTCTAATCGGCTGGTTGGATTTACATGAAATTTACTCAGGAGTAGACCTATTAGGACTCAAAATAGGGTAACTCTGACACAGACAATTTTTAATCGCTTGCCAAATTTTTGTTTCTTATCATATTTCAAATAATTTTACACCTTCTTAAAGCTCTCGATAAGACTTATGAAAAACATGCTGCATGTGCTATTTACCTTTACAACTTATTTGCATTTGAAATTTAAACTATCTCAATTTTTCATGATCTTTCGAATTTTTCATTAAAAAAAATATTGGTCTATAATATTTTTGCCCGATTTTGTATTTTTTTTCAATCGATTAAAGAACAAAATTTTCTTTCGAATAAAAAAAAAATTAAGTCGATATCTTTTCCGTGTTCAAAAATAAACGATTTTGAAATTGAAAATTGCAAAAATTAGGATTTTTTTTGTACTTTTTTTTCTCTAAAAAAATTTAATAATTATATACTTCTCTGAAAGGAATCTTCGCGGAGATGATTTTAAAATAGAAAACGAGTTCAATCACCCAATAGCGCTAAGTACAGACACTCCCGAATGTGACCTATTCTGTGTTGAAATTTTTATTTTAGTTGATATTTTACAAAATCCTAAAGCATGAATCTACAAACATAATGCAATTTTGGAAACTAAGATGTGTTCTTAAGCCGGACCTGCAATAAATGTGAACTTTTGGGACAAAATTCAAAAAATCCAATTTTTGGGATTTTCGCCGGTTTTTTGGGAATTGTGGGATTACTTTTCCAAAAATCTTAAATTTGTTACACTTCATCATTTCAAATGATAAAGTCAACAATTGCCTAAAATTTCGTTAGGATGTCTTAACTAACACAAAAAAAAAAAAAAAAAATAATAAAAATTTAACTTAAATTTTTCTTCAAATTAATTTTCTTGTCTAACTGATTTAATTCTTAATTATATCCAAAAATATATATCTTTTATTGGACTAAAACTACTCTGCCTTAAAGTTTAATATGTCATGAAAATTTCCAAAAACATTGCACTATGTATTGTGGATTTTAAAAAGTCATAACTAAATAAATAATTTGTTCCAGTAGCAAATGTTCGAAGGTATATTTATGATAAAATACACAGTTTAATTTTTCGTGAGATATTAAATTTTGAAGTAACATAGTTTTAGTTCTATAAGAATTATGTCAGCTAGGTAACAGAATTTATTTGAAAAAAATCGCATCCATAGTTCTTCTGATTTTTGGAATTAAATTATTTTTTTTTTTTTAATTGGTTTTTTGAGAAACTATATTTTATCTGTGATAAAATCACACTTAGATAAAATAATCTAACGAAATTATCTGTTATTGTTGATTTTATCATTTGAAATGATAAAGTGTAAACAAATTTAAGATTTTGGTAAAAGTGATCCAGCAATTCCTAAAAAAACGGCGAAAATCCCAAATAACAAAAGGAACAAACATTTGGCAAGCGATTTAAAATTTTCTATGTCAGAGGTACCCTATTTTGAACCCTAATAGCTCCGCTCCTGAGGGGTCTGTGTACACTCTTCTGCTACGTTGATGTGGAATTTTATGGAATTTTCATTTGGGGTAAACACTTTCTTTAGATGTCTAACGAACAGATTCCACTTTTCTTGCCCAGCCTCGATTTTTTGTAAATATTTAATGTTTTTCGATACGCTAGTAGCTTATTAAGGCATTTTTAACGTTCCTCAGGTTCAATTATGGTTGAGGGGATCCGTGGAGTTGGCACTCTGTTCGAACTCTTCTTTTTCAGTAAAGTGCAGATCGATATCTTCCGTACAGTAAATGCTAATATATTTTCTATATTTTAACCAGTTAATTTTGTGTTTGATATCGCTAGATTACCAGTGGGGAATACAATTTCTCAGGGGTTCAATAGAGTAGGAAACGGAGTGATTTATAAAGTTCCATACTGATTTTTTAATTGAAAATCTAGGGGATGAGTATATCGATGAAATCACCAAGTTTCAATGAAAATTTTCAAGGCAAATTGTACTAGCTTGAAGATAATCTTTGCAAAAATCACACATTAAGTAGTTTTTAATACGGGTTTTTTATAAAAATAGCCGAGCCTCCACATGCTCTACCTCTAAGGTATTTAATGTCATAAAAAGCGTATCCATTCATTTTAGAACCAGTTTTTTACTTAAAGATTAGCGATTAAATTAAATTTTATCATTGAATGTTATTTTTGAGTTGTCGACCAAATCGTTTTATTTGCTAGTTTAAGCTGCCAAGCTTGTTCACTTCAAGCATTTCAAGCATATTCACACATACAAACAGATGGTGACAGACAACGAAGTATACATGTATACATTTAAAGAAATATGAAAAACTATAATAATTATAAAATTAATATATTCAGTTTAACTATTATGTTTATAACAAAACTCTAACTTGTAAGGTCAGTATTCCCGAAGTAATAAATCTTCCGGACGTTAACATAGATAATTTATTAATGACAGCGAGTCGTTGCATTTTGTATTTCTATTAAAATTTAATTTATTATTCCAAATTTCCATAAATATTACAAGAAATGCTCTATATTTTCTTATTAAAAAAAAAAAAACCTAATGTTGTGATAACAACATGTTACCAACAACAAATTACCATAGTGTGCCGTTCAGTATGTCAATACTACAAGATTTAATCTCGTGCTTAAAAACAAAAATGGCAGATTAGATTAAAATTTAGATTAATCTAATTTTTAATCGGCATTTAATCTAGAAGTGAAAAAACTGGCTCTTAAACAAGCTTCTTGACGTCAAATGAGTTTCTGATAGTTTTGATGATTTCCAAAAATATAATCACGTTCGTTTTTATGTTGGCAAATGCCGTTTGCGTTCCAAAACATATTTTTAGGCAGTTCATAGCTTTTTTAGTACAGCCTGCAATAATATTGATTGTATTTTAGCCTGATGACTCTTCTATATTGAGGTAGTTTGTTGGGAGAGAATTTATTTTTTGAACGGGGAAATTCTAGACTTCTGACTTTTTATATTTTTGACTATGGTGTATACTGAGCAACCTCTGTAATTTGTAGTGTGGTTTCCTCCACTATTACTACAGGGATGCTATGGAGTGTTCGATCCAGAAATTGATTTTGAAGGGTAGAGGGATACATTTTTAATTTCATTGGAGAAGTGGCGAGACGCGCTATATTGAAGGCGGAAGTTCGTAACCTGGACAGAATTATACAAGGCGCCGCCTTTGAACGTGAGCAATGGACTGAATATCTATGTAGAAATTGTCTAAACAACAGGACATTTAGGAAGGTAAAATCGGCAGCAGAGGGATACTCGACCCACAGTTCGTAGTTTAGTGGGCCATAACGGTACGATTGTCTCCGATGACCCCGGGAAGGCGAAGTTACTGGCGGATTCATTTTTGGGGTCCGAAATTTAACTCATGATTCGGATAGATTTAACAGAGGTGAGGGAGGTTTTCTATACTCTTGACAGGACGAAACCTTTGACAACATTTCAGAATGATTTTACAGCTGACGGTGGGATTGTTCACTTCAATGAGGACTTCTTGCGACTTGGATTTATCGATGGGGTTACAGGTGGCGTTGAAAAGGAGGTCTAGCAAGAGATCCAGCGGGATGGATGGCATCCCGGAGTATATAATACTACGCAGTAGTACATTTCTATTCTATATATATATATATTCTGACTATCCCTAGTTTAAGTACCTTAGCTTGTAAGTTTTTCTCTTTAGTTTTAGGCTGTTTTTAGTTTTAAGTACCAATGAAAGACTTCTCTTTTAAAACCTTTTTTGAGGAATGCAATTGAATTGTCAAAAATAAAGTACTTTAATTTCACATTTGTTTTTGCAGCTTTACGAAATCATAAGAATAATGAAATAAATGTGAAATTTTGAAAGTCCTTCAGAAATACTTCGTATGTAAGTAAAATAGCTTTAAGACTATAACATAGTTTTAATTATATGTAAGAACATTTTATGGGAATAAATAAATTAAATGAAAAATACGGTATTCATTAAACTATCAAGCAGTTAACGCTATAATTAGGATGTCTGCTACCATATCTTCAGTACTAACATGATTCATTTGTATATAATTATTTCGCACCAATTCACGAACAAAATGATATCTAATGTTGATATGTTTTAATCCAGCAGCACAATGTGTTCTTACAGGATTTTTATTAAAGCTAGAAGTGTCCCCACTACATATACAATGTCTTATCGACTTATGTGTAATAACTCCTTTACTTTCTGTCATATTAAATCTTTTGCAAATACTGTTGATCTCGTGATATTTCATAAGTATAAAATCTGCATTACCGATGTCTTTCATCTTGAAATTTGACTTTAATGTCAAATTTTTAATGGACGAGTTATTTTAAAAAATCAAGATATCACCCACATATATTGAAATTTATAGTCTTATTGATAATAACCTGGTTAATAATAATCTGGTAGCCCCGCCAACGCTAACGTACCGTCCCATTCATCAGAAACTTTCAGTTTCTTCCATCCTAGTTGTAATTAACTTTCGCAACAAACTTACTCTGCGTGTAAGACCGGAATCATCAAATGCTTTAACAAAATTATTCCACATTTCCTTAGCTGTTGAAGCATCTTAAATACGCCCAAATAATAAGGAAACCACTAGTAAAAGAAGCTTTGAACGTGCCATAACAACTTTCTGGACATCTTGGATTGTTCTTAGTACAGCCTCCCATAATCCTTTCATTTCTAGATACGCCTTCACAGCAAATTTCCATTGCTCCCAATTATCACATCCTTTTAACCGTTCAATTTGTGGCATTTTCACAATAAATTGTCCAGGAAAAATATTATTTAAAATTTTGAATTAATTTATAAATTTATTTTCTTTTTTGTGTCAATTTTATCAACAAGATCCTGGGCCCATTACCTAATGTGTTGAGATTTATTTGAAAAGTAAACATTTTAAAATACAATTTATAGTACATTTAAAGTACAATATGTATTGTATACTAGATTTAATACAATAAAACATATTGAACTTCAAATCTTCACACCAACAGACCCAGAAAATCATTGATTTAAAAAGTAATATAATATTTATCGAGTAACAGCCACTGCTATGCTATAGCTCAGCCAACCACAAAAATCGGAAAGGTTCCAAAGATACCATGTTGGTTTTGTGGGATCTTCATTGTGTTAGTAAATATTCTAGCCACACATGTACCATGTGCAAATAAATAATGCAAATAAATGCAGCCAGCCTAGGAAAACCATGAAAAGGCAGAAATCTTTCAAACCACGCTTAAATTTTCATACGAAGGCAGTGTTTTATACAAATATTATTAATTTTAGGTACAATACGTACCATTCCATTCACTCATTGCATTTATAACACAAGTTTCGGATCAACTTTTGGACCTGAACTGATGAAAACTAATTTTTATGCAATTTGTGGCACTGAATTCAAATATGGTATTCGTTTCTCAAAATTAGTTTTCGAGTTGGTGCAATATGCTATCATAACGACTTTTTGAAGTTGACGTCTCTAAAAGGTTAATTTCAGTCATATTCTAAAGCTTGTATTTTGTTCAAAATAAAAAAGTAGGTAAACAGCATTGCACAGTCTTTTTCAAGCGTTTTTATAGAATTTGCAAGTGTTGGAAAATGCTCAAAGATGTGTAATTTCATTACCTTGGCATTTCTGTTTCGCAAACTGATCTGAATGATTTCATAGCTGATCACATCACTGTTGCAGGAATCAAAAATTGTGGATACTAACAAACGTTAATGTAAACGAAACCAAAAGTAAAATGCTATAACCGATTCTTAAGAGAAATATAATATATACTTCTGTGAAGAAATCTATGTTTTATTTTCGATGTCATTTGTGACGGAAAACAGAAGTTCTCCTATTCACCACTTGTAAACACACAGAATTTTTTTTAGCCATCTCTTCACATAGAATTTTAACTTATCAAGAACTTCTTCAAAACGCTTAACTGTGAACGACAGAAATCAAAGAAGAAATATTTACCAAATTTAATAACAAATAACCAACGGAAACCGTAAAAAATTTTACATCCAATAAACCGGCAGCGCGCAGCATTCTCGATCTCAAATATAGCAAAAAATTATTTTTGTTGATATCTCGAAGACTAGAACTAATTTAAAAAAAGGGGTGAACATTCAAATTCATAAACAATAATTACATAACCTTAGAGACCACATTTGATTGACCAAGTGCAAAGTCGACATAGCATCTGACATAACCATAATTTCTGTTTCAAACTGGGAATCTATCGGTCAACCTAAATCCTGGGAAACAACACACCGCCAACGGTGCGTATCCAAACTAAATTTAACGTTTATCTGAATTTACGTCAACTGTTTCCATCGGAGATTCAACCAAGACGCTAAATTTACATAATAGGTAATATTTAGGTCGATATAGCAGCACTAAAAAGCATTATTATTCCTTTGTACCATAACAAAGGTGCACATTTACACGCCGCGCATTGTTGGGATAAAAGGATTTGAAAATGGCACTTATTTTAGTGAAAGGTGATATCAATATTTTAATGTTTACATTTTGTTTCTATATTGATCAATAAGTAAAAAAATACATTTTCGGAATTTTATTTTTTTTTTTTTTTATTTTTTATTTTATGCTGATGTCCGTCTCTGTTTGTTAATTTTAATTACATTAACGGATATATTTCTATTAATTTTAAAGGTAAATTAATAAAATTTGATATATGTGATTACTTTTATCCAGAAATATAATATAATGAATTAATAAATGTTTTTATTTTATATCTGTCGCTAGTGCGACTGTCTCTTTAAAGTTTCTGTTTATTTATCAAATGTGTCAACTTATTGATATCTTAACCTAGTAGCTTACAATTATTCTTACACTAATACATACATAATATGTGTATCATGGGAGAATGCTGAGACATGTATAATACATACAGTGTGGACAAAATACTTCAACAATGTAGAAGCATTAAGTTATATGCAGAAGGCATGCAACCAGTCAAACACACTACACCTCCCTTTTACAGAAAGAATGATCAATATTTGATTGATCATTCTTAATTTATTTAAGATATATAAAAAATTAACATATTTTTATATTTATTTATTCTAATGGGGTTTTGGGACCGCTCTATTCTTCCCCTTTTAGAAAGATAAAAAAATTATTTGTATTATATTTTGAATGATTTTTTAAAACATAAAATAATAAAATAATTTAAATTTAATAATTTAACTTAAAATAATTTAATTTATTTTAGGCCGAAAATGTTTTTATGTTTTTTATATATTTTTGTTTATTGAACCACATATTTCCATTTTCCTCAGTCATGTTTTATAATAAAATAATTATATTTTTTCACTTATTAATAATGTTTTAACGTTTTATAACGATAAAATAAATATTTAAAAGAAAAACGAAAAAACGTTTCTATAGTTAAGTTTACAATAAAAGTTTGCCATCATTGACTTTTTAACATAAATTTAAAAAGAATTTCTAGTATTTTTTTTTTTTTTTTTTTTTTTTTTTTTTTTTGGGAAGAAAATTTAGATATTGGCAACGATAATTAAGTAAACAATTGTTTTTAATTGAAACATGGAATTGTGTTACTATTTTTATAGATTCGTTTCAATCGATGGAGCAAGATATCGAAATTCCAAATGGAATGAATTAGCAAAAACCTCAATAGTATGAGAGAAGTTATTAAAGATGCTGTCAAGTAGAGGAATTGAACTGTATTGGAACGATACCTTTTTATTTCCTTTTCTTATATAATTTAAATTAAACGCAAATACATCATACAAAATTTAATTTAAAATTATCTTTTTTTAAGAAATAATTATTGCAATTGACATATTATTATCATTCGATTTTTATTTATCATATTTTAAACTAGAATCGCTCAAAATGAAAAAATGAAATGAAAAATTTATTTGAAATGAAAATGAAAACATTTTCATCACAGGAAAAAAATTCACAGAACAAAATGAGATGACATGTTCTATTGAAGTTCAATTGGGTTGTTGTATTTCCACAGTCGATCTTTATGGACCTTAATTACACTTCTATTCTTGTCAAAGTTATTTCTCCCATCAAGAGCTATTACCTGGTATGGTCAATTGTAAACCGGGTCTAGTTTGTGTCCTGCATCGTTTCGGACTAGTAGCCAGTTATCTTTAACTATTCTGATGGAGATAACTTTTTCAGTGGAACTCTGTTGTCTCTTTAATTTAGCATTTGCTACTAAACCAGAAGCTCTGCGATGAGCCACTTGGAGTCTGAATTTAATCCCCTTCTCATATGAGTCCACGTTATACAGGGGTGTTATGCTGTTGTCATTTAGCTCGAATTGACGATACTCATGAGCCGTTGGCGGAGTTGTATTATAACAATAGAAGACAAATTTTAACCACACATCCCAATCAGATCTATCTTCAGACATATAGACCCTTAAATATTGGTTAAATGTTCTGTGCGATTTTTCTATTGTACCAATTGTCTCATGATGATATGATGTAGAATTCACCTTTTCTATTTTCATGAGAGCGCAAAGCTCCTGTAAGATTTGGTTCATGTATTCAGTGCCCATGTCCGTGACTATTTTAGTCATGAGACCGTATATCAATACGAAGCCTTCCATGATTGCCTGTGCAACACTTCTGGCTGATTTATTTTTTATGGGCACCGCCACCAAATATATAGTGACTGCATATTCATATTGAGAGTCAGACTTTGGTAAAGGTCCAATAGTATGTATGACGACTATCTCAAAAGGTTTAATGGGGGTCGGCGTCAGTTCAAAGGGTTCCTTGCCCCTGATTATAGGTTTATTGGCTCGGCATGATTTACATTGTTTAACGTATTTAGTTATGTCTCTAGTCATGCCTTTCCAATAATAAAGAAGTCTTATTGTTCTTATCATGCGAGTGATTCCGATATGACCTCCATTGACAGGGTCATCATATCTTTGCATGATAGACATTTACATTTTTTCCGTATCAGTAGTTATTTTCTTCAATTTTGGAGTGAGCACTAGGGTCAATCTTTTTAAGAGACCATTACCTTTATTTTTCTATACCAATCCCCGGGATATTAAACAGACGATCATTTAGTGAAAGTCGTATCGTTGTCAGACCAACGTTATCAGCTATTTTTTCAAACTTTGAAAAGAGGTGACCTAAGTCGACATTTCCATTAATACCTTAGGTCATGCAACGTATATTTGGAAAGTTTTTTCTTTCCTTTCTAACCGAGATAAAGCATCAGCGGCATGATTATCATTTGCCCTAAGATACTCCACTGTAAAGTCGTAGGTGTGACGGATTTTTTCTTATCACAAACCTTTTGCCTTATATATATGGTCTGAAATATTGTATTGTCCAGTGAATAGCAGTGAGTTTCTGCTCAATCGTTGATTTATTGCTTTCGTCTTTTGCAAACGATTTGGAAGCATAAGCTATTGGTAGTTGAATTCCATGTTTCACTTGGCTAAGAACAGCTCCGTACGCATATTTACTAGAGTCCGTTATTATATAGAATTCTTCTGTGAAATCGAGATATTGTAGATAATCTAGTAATGTGGCGAGACCATTCCGCAAAGTTAGGAATGAATCTTCTGTAATAGTTGCAAAATGCATACGCATATTTACTAGAGTCCGTTATTATATAGAATTCTTCTGTGAAATCGAGATATTGTAGATAATCTAGTAATGTGGCGAGACCATTCCGCAAAGTTAGGAATGAATCTTCTGTAATAGTTGCAAAATGCAACGAAACATTTAGTTTGATTTGCTATTATCTGGTAATATACCCTTGTCTGTACATTTGCGTCCTAAGAATGTCACTTCTTGACAAAAAAAGGAACGCTTATCGGAATGTAACTTAAGGTTGTACTTTCTGCACAAATCTCTTAAATTTTGTAACATGTGTTCCGTAGAACAACCAATCACTATCAAATCGTCCATATAAATGAAAGCATCTGTGGGTGATAACACCTATGTCACCTATTAATTTCTTGTTGATTCCTCTATAATCAGCCACTAGTCTATATCTCTTTTGATTAGGCCCTGGTATCGATTTTTTGGGTACTAAAAGGATTGGGCTGTTATATTCTGAAATTGATGGATCTATATCATCGCTGATAAGTTTATCAACCTGCCTGTTTACTTCATCTTTATGATAATGAGGCATTCTGTAGTTTTTTATATAAACAGGTTATTTTCTCAGACTCTAGTGCAAAAACATCTACGAATTCAGAACATAATGTTTCAAGCTCAGAATGTAAAAATGCAGGAAAATGTTTTCGTAATATTTCAATATTTTCCCTTTTCTTTTTGGAATCGCAACTTAGTTGGACAATTTTATAGTCATTTAGATTTTCCAATATTATGTGGACATTTTCAATGACTAAATCTTGGTCAGTTGTGTTTATAATTTTGACCAAAGGTTGAGATTTGGGTGTATTTGTGTTTGCTATATATACACCGCTATAGGTTGTTTGGGTATTAGTACATCTTCTTAAACTGATTAAAAGTTAATGGGTCTTATGACTTCTGATCTGGCTGGCACTGATATGGAATTTATTTTCGGAGCATTCATCAGTGTTATAGCTACATTATATTGAACATCACGCGTTTTAGTCAGGATTATATAGTCCTGATTGGCTTGGTAGCCCATATTTTCTGATTAAGTCCATGCCTATAATACCATCCACTTTAAAGGGAGAAGTCATCTCCTACTACATGCAATTCATGTGGTATTACGAAGCCTTCTATCTTGAGATCTGTTTTAACTTTTCCGAATGTTGTAATGAATCCGCGTCCAATGCCATTTATGTTGGTCTTTTTGTGTATATATATTGGTTCGTTTAGAACGTAATTGTTTTTTATGGCAGAGATGTCTGCACCTGTATCGACCAAAAAGATGGATTTATTATCATTCAATGATGATCTAGATCTCATGTAGCTGTACAAACTTAAATTTATCAATCCTGTCACACATTCCGATCAGAATGGTTTTGATTCCGTACTTGCAATTACGATCGAATTTGCTTTTGCTTCTTCAGATTTCGGTCGATTTTGCCAATTTGCAAAAGTTCATTTTTTCTAGATTCATATGGCAACGTTGTATAAATGAAAACAAAAACCATATGTTTTAATATAAACAAAATAAAAAACAGAATTGGAAAAACAAACAAATTTATTACTTATTTTGTTTTAAAATGGAAAAAAGTGAAAATATGCCGGGAATATTTATAGTTAGTGTAATATAGTCACAGAGACATCAGCACTCTATTGAAAAATTGCGTCGTCAAACTTTAAGAGATGCTTCGGATCCATTATCATACCCAAATGCAGTGTAAGTACATTCATACAGTATCAATATTTTATAAAATTATTTTTTTTTCTAGATTTATAAGTTATTACCGACTAAACAAGGAAACCTTCTTAAAGATATTAGAAAAACTTAGCCTACACCTTCCAAGTTCATCAATTCCACCGGTATTACAATTGTGCACCACACTCCGGTTTTTAGCAACTGGCGCTATTCAAGGCATAATAGGTACATATGTGTAGCTAAGGATGTTGACATTAGAATAGGAAGAAGTACTGATTCAACATTGATGTGGAGAGTTCTACAGGCAGTGGAAAATATAATTTGTCCACAATGCATAAAACTTCATATGACAGTAAATGAAAAACGAATAAATTCTACAAATATTTTTTCTTGGGCTGGATTTTTGTGCTTTCCCTTTAAATAATAAAAAATTTTAAACAATTTTTCAATAAAATATTTAATACTTACATTTTGTTTGAAAACTTTTTGTTTTGTATTTTTTTTTATTTTGATTTAGTTTAGCATTGCCAGATTGTAAACTTTTTATAAACTCAAAATTTTTGTTCAAGGAAAAATGTGGTTTGCGAGAAAAAATAATGTGGCAACAATTTGTTAAAAAGTGGTTTAATTTATGTAAACAAATATGTGGTTTTCATTGCAATTATGAAAATATGTTATTTTTAATCATATATATAGGTTCATTACGCTAATTTTATGAATATTAAATTATTAAAACAACATATCTATAAATACAAAATAGTTATAAATACTATTTTTAAGTTTAAATCACTAAAATAAGCAAATCCACTTAAGAAACTAAAAGTGTTTTCATTCCGAAAAAAATTTCGTTTTTGGTTTTCTAAAGAAGCTAAATACGGAATCAATTGCACTTTCGATCGGAATGGTTTTCTGTGACAGGCCTGTATGCTACATATATTTATTAAGGATCTACGTTTCCCGATTTATTTTCGGTTAGGCAATGCATACTATTAGCACCTCTAGCATTATCGTTGACATTTTTTCTATTGAAGGAATTATTTCGTTGATAGGTTGAGCGATTTATATTTCGATCGCTATTGTTTTGGAAAATTTCTTTGAATACCGACAATGTTACGGTACCATTGTTGCAATTTTTACGGCGGTTATTGTTAGGTCGGCTATTTTGCCATCTATTAAAATTTGTATTTTGTCCGTCGAATTGGTGGAATGTGGATCTTTGAGAAAAGCTATACGAAAGGGTGGTGTTTGGTTGATCGTAAACCTCCGTACTGCTGCTTATAAATTTTGACAACAACTCATTAAGATTAGTGAAAGTTCCTGATTCCATTATCAGTTTCACTCTTTCATTGGAAGCATAATTATTGCTTTTATAGCAATTTGGATATGTGGTTGCTACAGGAGTTGGAAGTTCAGCATTTTTATATGCTGTTTCTAATTTTTTAGTTAAATTTTCAATTTCTTTAGCATATGTATTGGCTGTTTTACCCTGCTGACGTACATTCATCAATTTTGCTGTAACTAAGTCAACAGATTCACCCTTGATGGAAATCCTAAGTTTTGTTAATATATCTCGGAGTGTTGTCTCCGTCGAAATTATGTTTCGGGCTGACCCTTTTAGTTTAGTCTTAACTAAGTTAACAGCTACTGTAGTATGGTTATCCGTTATAGAGTTAACAAGACTCAAAGCATCCAGAAAGCTCTGCAGATTTTCTGCTGTGCAGCCAAATCTGGGATGAGTCTTTAGGCTGTGTTGAGGAATTCCACAACCGTTTGAGGCATAGTTGTAATTATTTCAGGAATAACATCCTGTAAGAGTTTAAAGACTATTTTCTCATGTAGTGTTTTAGGTAAATCTATATTAATTCCTTTTCTTGAGCATCCGGTTATTAATTTTTCCCGTACGTCAAAGTAAAAGGATTCAACTGCAGTTCTATGTGCCTGCGTAAGTCTGAAATAATTTGCGTTAAGCAGTACTCTTAACTGCTCGAGTTTTATCAGAAGTGTGTTAATATGTCTGTTTATTGTTTCTGGACTTGTTTCTCGATTAGTATCTTTTAAGATTCGAGCTTTAAAAACCAGCTCTTCCCATTCCAATTCCATTTATTGGGAATTAAGGGTTTAAACAATCAGGCATTCAACAAGGAAGCTAAGTGTCACACTTGTGGATGTTAACAAAATTTAAATCAAAAATTTAAAAGTTAAAAGCAATAAAAAAAAAATAATGAAATAATGTTTAAATGTAATGAATTCAAAGTAATTATTGGTTGATGTAATAATAGCGGATTAAGATAAAAAAGAAGAGAAAAAAAACTTTATGATTAGATATCCTATACCTTATCGATATCATAACCTAGAGAACGTCTCATATAGGTTTTTCTCATTGATCTCTTGTGCAATTAGAAAATTGTTGTTAATAATTGCAAGTTGCTGCACTCAAAACAATGCATATTATCGTTTAATAATACACTGTGGTATTAAGTCATTAATTGCTTTCCCCTTCTACGCAAAAAATAAAAATTGCGAGGCTTGTCCAAAATCGTAATGAAGTCCTTAAGTCTAGCGCATTCGACAAAAATTTAAAGTGAAGGAATATATATATATAAAAAGGAATATGTGTCTCATGCTCACTACCAATTAGCAACCGAACAGGGTTTTACTCCCTTTTCTACACCACTGGAGGGATTCGTAAGTGTCGCAGCAGCGTATCCAGGAATTTTTTCCCTTAATTCTACCCTACCTATGTGGTTATACATATATTAATGGAATTAGCCTAGATTTATTCAAATTCATATATGTGCAGTAATCAAACAAATATATGTAGTTGTTTGTAGGGTTTCAATAATAAGACTTACTTATCTTAAACAAAAATAAAACATGTATTAAATAAAATTTAATACATGCTAATGTTCTCTCTTTTGGGGCTGTTGTTGCTATTAAAAAGCTGTTTGTTTTTGTTGTTTGGATTTTAAGGCTTTTTATGGGTTGTTACCGTTGTTGTCTTTGTTACTCCATATTTTCTACTTGGCGTTACGAAAGAATGGGTGCAGGAGTAAAGTTGATACTATTACTGTTGCTGTTGCTGTTGCTGTTACTGATCATGTCCCAAGTTATTAAAATTTTGATTATTAATACTCATATTATTTTGTTGTTGTTGTAATCTTCTCCGTTCTCCTTGTTTATTTTTGGTTGAAAAAGCCTTCTCATTATTACTTGTTTTATAAAATGGCTTTGGTGGGCTTTTTTTTAACGTATTTTTATTTAGTTTTTAAATATTTTCTTTAGTGTTTTTTGTTTTTATTAATTAATGAGTGTATTATTTTCTTTGTTTAAGTTTAAAATGTTTTTTTTTTCTATTTTTTTAATACAATCAAGTCTATTTTGAATGTCACTTTTTTAAATCAAATTTAGGTATATCGTGTATTTAGTTGAATATTGCTCGTGAGGGAAAATCTTTTATTTATTTTTAATATTTGTTTAGTTTATTTCTTCAAAACTAAATATTTAGTTATTGTTTTGTCTAGCACTTTTCTTTTTTTAGATTTTAAAGAATTTCTTTCAACTGGAGCAGAGAAAACATTCATTGCTATTTTAGCAATAAAACCCTTTTTTGTAAATAAAACAGATGAGAAGATTTTTTTTACACACAAATTAGGTAAGATTTTATACAATTAGGATAAAAAGCACTTAATTTGTTTATTTTATTTGGGTTTTGTTTTCGGCAAACTTTTGTTTGTTTTTTTTTTTTTAACCACTTGTTATCTATGTTTCAGCGACAAAATAATTCATTAGTTTCACATATATAATCTGCTTTTAATTTTCTTACTTCCACTGAGTAGTTCGCACTGGAAGGATCCGTCAATTTGCAATTATTCTTACACTAATACATACATAATATGTGTATCATGGGATAATGCTGAGACATGAATTATACATGCTGTCCATCAATCGTGCAGTGTGGACAAAATACTTAAACAATTTAAAAGCATTAAGTTACATGCAGAAGGCTTCGACTAGACAAACACACTACTATAGTCTGTAAAATATCATTTTAATCGGTTCATTATTTTATCTAGATCCCATACAAATGAATTACCAAAATTGATCTTAAACACTAAAAAACCCTTTAAAACCATTTCATAATACTTATCTATATTAAAGTGCCTCGATTTGTATAAAGAAAATAATCCCAAATATCTCGAAAAATATATAAGTTTTTGATTAACACTGTACACAATTTTCTACTTTGATAAAAAAAAAATACAATTTATAAATAAGAAATATCAGTTAATACATCATGAGTTAATAACTTTCTCAAATTAGTTTTCATACTTGTGAAATTAAGATTTTAGTGAGGTCTTCTAAGTATTTTTTAAATATTCTTGTATTAAATTTTAAATATTTCAGACACTTCTATCACAAATGGTATTTTCGGACATCATTTAAAGGTATTATTAATACTCTTGATATGTTTATTCAATTTACCCATTAACAACAAAAGAATTATTTTGCGATCATCAGTCCATAATAGGTTAAGTTAATATTTATAGCAAATAAATGTTTAGTTAAGAAAGTAAATCTCCACAGAACAATAATTTTATAAAAAAACTATATATTCGGGAATAGTCGCGACTAAATTTAAAGGTTCCCCTTATTCAATTATATCCGCGGTTTTAAGAATATTTATCATCTTTTCAATAAATTCATTGATGTTTAAGTGTATAATACTTTTTTAATTAAATTTATTAATTTAATTTACCGAATACTTATTTTAATACTTACATATACTTATTTTAATAAAATTCCCAAATACATGGGCAAAAACACAAAAATTTTGAAATCAATGAAACCGAGTTAATATTATATTATTTTGAAAACAGTTTTGTCTTTGGCAAAATAACTTATAACATTGCATTGCACTATAAGCAATCAAATTGCAGTTTTGTGATCCACAATCCACATCCACATCGTTATTAGTTACAGTTCTTCAAAGTTGAAAAATTAGAAAAAATGTGATTAAAACGAACCAGGGTTTTTTATATTTTTGATTTTTTCCCACAAGCTCAAGTTTTTGGTGTTAAGGTTGTATAATAGGACTACTATCCCGACATATAGAAACACATGTTATGACTCTATCGCTATTCGGTCGAAAGTTATATTATAGCAAACTTTGAAACCAAAATTGTAGCTACATTAATATTTTTCTACTTTTTGGTCACTATTTTTTTTTAACGTTTATTAATTCATAATATTGTACAAACTTAAACTATAATAAACACTAACTTAAACTATAATAAACACTAGTTGACAATATTAATTTTTACACATTTATACAAAGTCCTAAAAACGAGCTCTCGAGTATTTTTAATATGGCTTAGATTTGGATTTTCAAAAAAAATATTTAGATTTTTTACTTCAAATGAAGAAGATATATATTTTATATGATATTAGATTGTAATGAAAAAAAATTGTTTAAAAACATTACATTTATATGGCAACTGTTAAAAATTATGCTCGAAAAGTAAAAAAAACAAAAAAAAAAGGAAGAAAAAAAATATAATAGATTATTCATTTAGCCACCAAAATTTTTTGGTTTTTGAACACTGTAAACTACGAAAATCTCTATTAGAAATACTTGTGTCGTGACGTAAGTTATAATTATTTGTTTCATTGCAATTTACTGCTTTAATATTGGCCCGTCTATAATTATGATAAAAGACTGGTATGCCATTTTGGTTTTGTATAACCCCTATTTTATCAAGATATAAAAATGTCTCAGGTGGAACAAATCCTTTTTGCAATGTCGCATGTATATATTCTTCATTTGTATAGTACGGTGCCATTATCAAATTATTTTCTTTACATGTAGTACATCTTAAAATATTATTTCTAATTAAGTTTATAATAAAATTATCTATTCTTATAATATTTGAAGCGTTATATAATTTTTTATTAGATATATACTTTAAAAAATTGTTGTTTGGAGATCTATATAACGAAGTGAAATCTCTTAACCATTTTCGTTCGAAAACCCGTATCTTTTCCATGTAAGAGGGTGAAACATTAAACCATATTGGACTCCCGTATGTTATGACTGGTCTAATCAAGGATTGGTACATAATTATTTTGAGTTTAGATTTTATGTATTTTGAATAGAACAACGATTTATATACAAAGAGTGCCTTTCTAGCTTTGTTTAGTAATTGAAATATAAAAAATTATCTAAGTAAATACCTAAATATTTAACTACTTTTTTGTTGGGTATATCAATATTGGATAAATTAGATTTAATTCCAAATTCTTTCCAATTTTTATTTATATTACTATTGCATTTATCAACTGAAGGTCTAAAAAGAATTGTTTCACATTTTTTTATATTAATTGTCATATTCCAATCAATAGTTAACTTTTCCACAATATTAAACAAGTCTTGAAGTTTTTCATTGATTTTTTCGACTCAAAAGGTCAAGAATAAATATATTAAAAAAAATGGGAGAGTTAACAGTTCCCTGTTGTAATCCATTTACGATTTTAAATAATTTTCTGCTTTTGTGATTTTGATGTCACAAATCATATTATAGATCAGTATGATTTGGTTTATGGGAAATTTATATTGATTTAATTTAAAAATTAGCCCCGGAATCCAAATGCTATCAAAAGCTTTTTCCATGTCGATTAAGCAAGCACCCGTGCATAATTTTCTATTCCAGTTCCAATTAATGTTAGATGTAAGTAAATGAATTGCATCGATAGTTGAATGTTTAAATTTAAATCGGAACTGTTTTTCGTTTATTAAGTTAAAATTAAAATTGGCTTATGTTATTATTTATGCACATTTCAAAAACCTTACTTATATTGGGTAGCAAACTAATTGCCCTTAAGTTTTTTGGGTTACTCAAATCTTTATCTTTTTTCGGCAATATAACTACTTTTGCTTTTTTCCACATTTTGGGAAAGTAAGAATTATTAATCATATTGTTAAATAAATTACAATATTCAAAAATCATTATTTTAGGAATATTTTTTAGTACTATGTTTGGTATTTTATCTATACCTGAAGATAACTTGCCTCTAAGATTTGAGAAAATGTATAATATTGTTTCTCTCGTTATAAAATATTTTTGAGTTTGTGTATCTTCTAGCATGTTGGATTTTTTATCATCGTTAAAGTTTGTAATAGTTTTTTGTTGATTTTCAAACGTATTTTTTGTTTCTAAGAACCTATTGAATGAATTTGTGACTTGAACCTGTAAATCGTTTTCAATGTTAATTGTCTTAAAAGAATGAACTGTTTCTAAATAGGAGCCAATAGTATCCAACATTTGTTCATGATCTTGAATTATAAAATTATCTGAATCATCCATCTCTAAATTTTTTTTATCTATTCCAGCATTTTGTAGTAAATATTCTGTATTTTTCGCAATTTTTATGTTATGAAGCGTTAAAGGTTTAAATTTTTTAAAGTTCTTTTTTATTTCTCCAAACATATGCTTAGAGTCTTTAGGATCTATGTTCGTCAATTTTTCTTGGACATGTTTGTTAACAAGTATTGTAATGTTTTCATTTATTAGTTTTTTAATCATTTTTATTTTTACCTTTAGTAGATTAAGCGAAGACTCTGATAATGTTTGTTCTAGTCTGTTATGTTTTTTAATTACTGTTAAAATTCTTCTTTTTTCTGCATGAAGTTTTTTCACAATTGGGTTGCTTAATTTGGAAAGTGAATCGTATTCTTTATATTTAGGTGTTACATTTTCAATAGTTTCAACGATAATATGGTTAAGTCTACCTAAGGGTATATCAATTTCCGAGTTTGTAAGGTTCTTGTTATTTGGTATTCTGTTTTCTGTGTCCATTTGTTGTATGCTTCTTTTCTGAAAATTTTTCCAGTTTGTTTTTTTTTTTTTAAATTGTATTTGGATTCATTTTGTTCCTTTATAAAATTTAAATCATGTTCGTTGTCCATGTTAACAATAATCTGTATAGCACTGTGGTCACTGTCGTAATCCAAAGTCTCTAGACAATTTAAAGAATTATTCTCAGTGTATATGTTTAATCTAAAATCTGCTATACAGACATCTAGATATGATCCCGCACGTGGATACGAAGGCATGCTAGAGGCGTACACCTTAATTCAATATCATTGTCCGTCAACCATTCTTTTAGTTTACTTCCTTTTGAATTGTCTGTTGGATTACACCAGTCAGTATGTCTGCAGTTTAAATCTCCGGCTAATATATAATAGTTAGTGATGTTTTGTAATTCTAGGGATTTAAAAAGTATATGTATTTCATCTTTAAAATATGTATCGTTATTGCCGGATGGATAATAGGCTGAGATAATAAAAAGTGATTTATTTTCAACCAAAGGTATCTTAATTATACAACTTTCTAAAAAGCTAAACGAATTAATAGTATTATTTGTATAAATTTTATATTTTATATTTTTTTTAACTAGTATGGCTGTACCCCCTCCCCTTATTGCATCAGTTCTGTCTTTTCTAATAACCTCGTAATTTTTGAATATAATTTTATGTCTATTGTTGAGTTTAGTTTCATTCAAAAGCACAATTTCAGGATTGTGTTTGTTTAAAAATTCTTGAAGATCATATCTTCTGCTAAGACGTATTAATGAATTTACATTAATATGAATTATTTTATGTTTTTTTTGATAAAGTAATTCTTTGTCTATTATCCATTTTTACACCTCTACCATGGAAAAGATCGTATCAATACGTGACGATTGAATTTGTAATTGTTTTTGTAGGCTTGCAAATTGGTTAGTAAGGTTTACCATCATATTTTTAAGTTCTAATAAAAATGAGTTGTTACTTGTATTATCTAATTTATTTGAATCAATATTAGTATTGCCTTTTAGTGTATTAGCAAAACTTATTTCGGGGTTAGTAAAATAACTGACATTGTTTGCTTTAGTTTCTAATAGAACGTTTCTTTTAGCTCTTAATTTTTGTTGCAGTTATTTATATTTTTCGCATCCCTTATATGAAGCTGGATGCCCATATTTGTTGCATACAACACAGTACAACCGTTCTTTTTCATCCGGTGAAACTTTTTCTGTAGCACACTTGACGCATCTTGTTGGGAGAAAGCAGTTTGCGGCACTATGGAAGAACCCTTGACAATTTCGACACTGGGGAATTTCTGGACGTCTAACTGGTTCCCATCTCACACAACGATAGAAAAGGGCTTTAATAGTTTTTAACTTGTTTATATTACTATCAGGTGAAACTAGGACCATAAAAATCGGTAGTTTATATCCTTTTTCTTTAGACATTTTAGTTGAAAATTCACTAACTTTAATAAATTGTAAATCATCTTGTTTAATTCATTTAGTATTTCATCTGGAGTTATATCTGATTCTAGACCTTTTAATAGATATGTTTTATTTGTACCACACTTCGGTGTAAATGTAAAGAACTTAGCTTGTGAATTTTCTAGGCAGGCTTTTACTCTTTTAAAATCATCAATAGTATTCATATATAATGTTTTTTTATTTCTAAATTCTTTGATTTTGAAATCGTTTATTTTTAAACCGTTTTTAATAAAATGAATTAGTTCTTTTGTTTCAATATCTATAATATTTATCGGTGGAGCTTTTTGTATTTTATCATTTGCAGTATTAACCACTGTACTATTCTCATTTATTTTTGATGTTGCATTGTTATTGTTTGCTCTAGGAATTTCATCCATAGTAGCAATAGCTGAATAGCTGAATCTTTTTTTTTTGTGCATTCTCATTTTTTTCTTTCACATGTTTCACAAAATTCTTTAAAACATCTTGATCACATTCTGTGTCTTTTTCAATGTCAAGCACTGAATAATAATTGTTTTTGTATAGTTTGGGAGTTGGTAAATCCATATTTGGATTTTTTCTTTTTCTTATATTTTCATTATTATTGTTGTTTTTTACATTTTGATTGTTTTGTGAGTATTGAGCATTAAGCTCACTCATTTGAATAAAGTTTATTTATTTTATACTATTATTATTTTTTGTGATTTTAAGTCACAGAAATATAAAAAAATATTAATAAATTTAACTTGAAAAAAAAAGTTAATGTCTTTAGTACTAATAACTTTAGTATAACACCAATTGACGATTCTAATCTCCGTAATACGTCTGTTATTCATCACGGTCGCGATAGAACTCCTACTTTTTGGTCACTGTATGTACTTTCCTCCATGAAGATGCAATCTGATGTCGTATATTTAAAAACGAGGTAATACTGTTTCGTTTGTGACGTATTCCATTAATGTGCTCTTGTAAATAACATAACCAAAGCGTGAATTTTGAATTTTTTTTTTTTGCCTTAATATCGCATGGTCGGAGCTCCCATTAAATATTTAATTGCGAAAATGTTAAACTTTTTGAAAATTTAGCAAAATTTTCAGATTTTACTTCAGCATTTTTGGATGCCAAAAAAGTTTTAAAATTGTATAAAGCACATTGAGAGACTTGCTGTAGTTTATTTTATTGATATTTTTTTTTTTTTAATCTTTCAAAATAAATCAGTTTTGGCCAAAAACGAGACAATTTTATCTAAACGCATTTTGCTTGGGCACATCCAAGGCCCAGCGTAAAAACTATCAAAATGTGACTCAATAGCAAGCTTTTGTCAAAATTTATCCTAGAATCAAGGACGCCCTTAATTTATAGACAAAAATGCATTTTCGTCATCTCAACAACTTAGAGCGTTATATTCGGCTGTGCCGAATCTTTCATACCCTTCATCACCATTCCAACAAATAAAAAAAAAACTAATGCCTTAAAATATGCATTCATATTATCACATTTATGCTTAAAAAGAAATAATCTATATTTTTTCCAAACTATAAAAATATAAACACAAAACAAAACTATCATAATAAGCATTCTTGCTTAAAAAAAATACTTCTGTTAACAAATAAATTTATATATGTTTGTACCCAGCAAAATTTTTTAAAGTAGTTCAAAGAGATGTCATATTTTCATACATATATGTATGTATATACAAGCAAAGCAGCACTGCTTGCTTATACAAAAAACAACAACGCTTGAGTCATTGCTTTGAAATGATTTTAATGCTACTGCTCCCAACTAAAAAACATCAAGCATACATAACTACCAGTCTACACCTAAAATTAACATCATGTAGATGACTTATGTTTAATGTTTAAACATGTTCGCCCATACAAATATTTCAAAAACGATGCTTTAACGTGATGTTTAAACACCATTTCATGTCTAATGTAGACGGTATATAAATACATAAATGTTTGTGTATATACAAACTGCAACCACTGCTTGCATATACAAAAAACAACAACACAAATAGTCATTGCAATGCTTTAAATAAATCTTTGCGTGGGTATATTTTTAGTACATTTTTTTGGCTCATAACTCGGTTATTTATGGACCGATTTGGTTAATTAAAAAAATTTAAAATTAAAAAAAAAAAATAATAATAATAATAAAAATATTGCAGATTTGTACAAAACCGAAGTTCGCAGCTTATATAGGAGCTTCATAAAGTTAAAGAATGAGTATCTCGGTTAACTTAGAAAAGTCGAAAACAAATACATTTTTTAGAGGTTTTTCAGCTTTTTAACGATGTCTCGGCGATTTATGGACCGATTTTGATTTTTATCAGCGTTATTGTAATAAAAATTCCCCATAAATTATTGTATAAAACATATATATATATTGTATAAAACATATATATATATATATATATATAACATATATATATATATATATATATATATATATATATTCGATAACTGGGGCTTTCTAAAAACTTATTTCAACAGGAAAACGGAAGTTATTCGTACTTCTATAAAGACAATTTATCTTATTTTAGAAGTTTGTAAATCGCGAAAATCCTACTAAAACATTACCAGTGTTAAGTTAATATTCTTGTCAAATTTCATTAAATTTGAACGATTTGTGGAAGCAATGGGTGATTTTCTGTTTGATTATAAACGAAGCAATATAAATTGACATAAATAGTTCGTATTTATTGTGACATTTTTTGTAATAACTTATAAACTATCACGGGCCCAAGTATGCCACTTACCAAGGGTATAGAAAACATTTTCACCATTAACATTAAGGTTTCCAGTTTCTGATCTAACTTGACGTTCCTGAAAAACGAGCTTAATTTCACAAAAAAAAAAAAAAAAAAAAAAAAAAAAAAAACAATCAACTTTCGCTAAAAAAGTACGTATGTATGTAAACATGTCGGCACCATAGGGACAACTATAAAACTTTTTCCGAAAATAACAGTTTATATAGCATATGCGCGTCTTGGCTATGGAAAAATATTAAGAAATATTGAATCAATACAAATATTTCAATAACCTTTAACATTGCTTTTGAACATTTATTCTCGGCATTAAAAAAATTACTGCATGGTGTAAAGGTATGTGTTTTGGAAGTTTTCAAATAAGTTCATAAGAAACAGTTTGGAAGTTTTCAAATAAGTTCATAAGAAACAGTGGTCGATGTATAATATGTCGAGTCAGTTTGTTCTAAAAAAATATTTGTTTAAATTAACGATTTGTATATCTTATATACTACATGATTTTAAGGTTATTTAAATTCAGTTGCAATGTTGTATGAATCTGTACGAGTTTCAGTTTCATATATATATATATATAGAACTACAAATTGTTTTCAACAAATAACATTTAAACTTATAACTTGACAACTTCTAAAATATCTTTGAGATATTTATCCACGAACTACAAATCGCGAGATATGGACATTTTAGTGTTGAGAAAAAAGTCATGTTGTACGTCATATTAAAGGTAATTTTGATACACTTAATATGACACCTCAATGAATCTTGTACCATAAATACTTTGAAAGATATTTGTAATTTTGTACTTTGTATATTGACAAAATATTGTGTCAGTCTTAGTTTTGATGAGTATAATGATTGTACCTAATCCCAATATCATTAAATTCTGAGAGGTAAGGTTGAAATTTGTAATTTTTCATGCTGGTTTTAAATGGAAGCTTTAAAAAAAATACATTTTTAATAAGTTATAAGCACTTATAAGAAACCTACATATTGGAGTATCCAAAAGTTTATTTTTTAAACCTTTTTATTTAATTAAAAAATAAAAAGGTATAAGAATAAGAATAAAGGAACTATTTTTTAATAGAACTTGTATCATTAGAAAATTATAACTTTAAAAATTTAATCAAAGTGGAAATAAAATGAAATAAACAGAGTAATTCAAATAAATAAATAAAAATTAATAGTTAATTTTATCTTCACACTGGGCACGGTATACTTGTTACTTGACTTCCCTGCTTAGTTTTCTAAATATAGAAAGAAACAAAGGGACAAGAATAATAACATAAAACAACATTGCCAACTAATTGGTAGCTAAAGCAAGAAAAACAAAAATAATTAAAGAAGAATGCAAATAATTGTAAAAGCTTTATCATAGACCATTCCTCTAACTCAATAACATCCCAGCAAAAAAGAACTGAAAAAGAGCTGATTTTACATTGTGTTGTCATAAGAAGGAAGTACTTTTTTTAACCCATGGTTGTCATTGGTAGGATGTTCTTCTATTATGCTTCTTGTTCATTACTTTTGAAGTACTTCTCTTAAAACTATATAATTTTTTTTAATAAAAATACATTTATTTTCACTTTTTTGGAAGTCATTTTTATTAACTTCCAAAAAATGGCAAAATATGCACTTAGTTTTACTTTTGAAGCAGTGAAAAAAATTTTTTTTGGAAACACTTGCTCGCTTTTTTTGCTGAGATATATGGAAAAAAAGTCACAGATTCCATTTCTCAAAAAGTTGTGAGTTCAACAGACGATGTTTACAGAGAAAACCATGGTGGGACACTGAAGAGTGCTGAAGACGATCGTAACTGACTAGAAAATGCATTTTGTTAGGCCAAGTGTCCAATAAACTTTTACAAAGTATTATTTAAATTATTACAATTGAACTCGAGCTTGAATAATTTTCAAATAATAATTAAAAAAGAAAATGTTATCCATTTTATTGTAATTTACTACAATTTTTATTTTTATCCATATACCTTTAATAAAATTTATTTTTGACATAATTTTGTTTACATTTTTTCCACAAGGGTAAAAATAAATATTTTTTTCTTGAATTTTTCTTAAATATTTCTAATTAAAACCTGGCATCCCTGCCTCAAGATAAAAACATCGTGTTCATTTTTGCTTGAAAAATGAATTGAATTTTTAAATTAAAAAGTGTAAAAAAAACTACTTAAATTTGCTTTAACTTTCTTTTGTTTGGCAATGTTTGCTCAAAAAAGAAGGAATCATTGGGGCAATAGCCTTAAATTCAAGGTGCCAAAAACTATAGACGGTCCCAGCACTAGTGCCAACAGGTTTCAGCTTCTGTCTGAAGACGAAGAATATGAAGCAGTTGCTATCAAAGAAAAGATTCCACCAATAATTGTGGACTCTACCCACAGTTTTTCAACTGTGATCGGATTAATTGGGGATAAATATACTTACAAACGGATGTCTATTGGTACAGAAATTGTATCAAACTCGTTATCGCTGTACAATGAAGCTTTGAGTGTTCTCAAAGACAAAAAATTCCACTATTATACGCATGAATTAAAGGATGCAAAAACTTTTAAATTGCTTTTATTTGGCCTGCCACAACTGGACACAAAGATAATTGGTGAAGAATTTGTTAGCTCGCTCAACATAAACCCGGTAAGCATTAAGCAACTAGCAACAAAAAGATCCAGTGTAGATGACGCACTCTATCTCATTAAGTTTGATCGTCAACATGTTTCAAAAAGAGAGGCTATGAAAATAAGATATTTTTGTAATATATCTGTGTATTAGAGAAAAATTCTAAAGGGCAATAAAGATCCCACACAATGCTCCAAGTGCGCTATGTATGGACATGGTGTTAAAAATTTTAACCGTATCGTAGTGTGTTCAGCCTGCGCCGGAAAAAAAGATTATGCAGTTTGTTCACTCAACAAAGGTAATAGTGATGGTAGTATAATTTATAAGTGCTACAACTGCATAAAGAAGAACTTCAAAAACGTTAACCATAGAGCTGAAGACCTAAAGTGACCAAGTCGTCAAGAATATTTAGAAATCCGTCATCGAGTAACATCTAAATCTAGGGCGACCAGCAGAAGAACTAACGTATCATATTTTAAAGAAGACGATCATGATTTTCCTCAATTGCCAAGGCCAGAACCCCATAATAATACACGCAATTCCCGAGATTTTGGTAATTTGTATTCTGAGGTAGCTAAAGGCAAGAGCTACGACAATAATAATTATGACATTTTTAATGAAAGACTTCTGGAAATATTTTTTGATGCCGTCGATGCTTTGCAAAGATGTCAAAATAAGTACAAGCTACGAGTTTTGGGTATGATGCTTAAACATGCCATATAATTCAACCAGTGGACACAATGTTCATGTTATGCATTGGAATGCCCAAGGCATAACAACTGAGACAGCAGCTGCCCAACTATACTTTTTACACAAAAGGAAAATCGATATTCTCCTTTTAAATGAGACTTTTTTGAAACCGTATCACAAATTTCAACTTGGTGTTTATAAAATTTAAAGGGAGGATCGATCTACTCATGGCGGAGGAGTTCTAATTGCAATTATTTTAACAAATTAATATTTATAGTTAAAGAAGCGTTCAATAAAATACCTGTCGGTCATAAAAATTCGTGGCAACGAGAAATCTCTGAAATTAGTAAAATGTTAATTAGTCAGAGAAATAAATACAAACGTAAATTTCAAAGATGTAGCAATTTTAATTATAAAAATCAATTAAAAAGCATTTTGAAGCTATTAAATAAACTTATTGATTTTAACCTTAATAAAGACCACAATGCATCCTTGTCAAAATTTATTTCGAATTTGCCCTCGGGCTCTAAAAGTTTTTATAAGTAAAAAAAGCACTTAAAGGAAACAAAATGTCTTTTACCGATCTTCATATAAACGGTGAAGTTTTAAAAACTGGCAATGAAAAGGCTAATTCAATAGCAGACCTATTTGGTAATTCACACGCCATTACTTTAAATAATTATTCACCTATAGACACAGCCGTCTCAAGATACATTCATGATCTTAACCACTCAATTTATTTGTGCTTTTATTGAAAAATAATAAAGCCCCCGGTTTAGGTTGCATTAATAGCATTATCCTTAAAAAGATGCCCTATTACTTTTTTGAAACTCTATGTAAACTTTTCTTGTTTAATAGAAGGCTATTTTCCAACTATTTTTAATAAGGCAAAAGTTATCCCAATTCCTAAGCCAGGAAAGAATCCTAAATTACCGTCTAGCCTTAGACCAGTCAGCATCCTAAGCCTGTTGGCTAAAGTATTTGAAAAAATAATTAATAAGAGAATTTTAGATTTTTCCAACCAAAATAATATTATTATCCCTCAACAGTTTGGATTCCGCAAGGAGAACTCCACAGTTTTTATTCCTCTGCAGGATAGTATCAAATATCTAGCTATTATCTTAGAAAAAAAAACTATCATTTAAACAACACATACAGTATATTTGTGATAAAGCAATCAAATGTGGCCGTACACTTTACCCCTTACTTAACAGAAGATCTAAACTTAATTTAAAAAACAAGATCCTTATTTACAAAATGTGTATTCGACCAATTATGACCTACGGATGCCAAGTCTGGTTTAATAAAGCTGCTAAAACTTTCACAAGAAAATTACAGATAATACAAAATAAAAATCTGAAAATAATTCATAACACTGTGCGACAAATGGTAGGGGTCAGTGATCGGGAAGGGTTCAAACTACCGGGGAAAGTTATATCGGTAAAAAAGAAGTTATACGTGTCCCGGCGTTTCGCTGGTTCACGTCTAGGAATCGAGATATATCGATTTGAAGTTAGTAACTATCATATAGGGGAAATTGTGACCTTTGGTGGTCTTTTTTTTGACATAACTCGAGAACCACCAGTCCGATTTTGCAGAAACAAATTTAAAAAAATTACGAATTACAATTCATACAACGTTTCGCTACATAAGCAACAGTTTCGCAGTTATAAATAAATGTATGAAGAAAAAAACTATTTTTTTGCCTAAAAAATTGAATTTTTTTATTTTTAATTCATAAAAAATCCAACATGGTAAAAAAAGTGTCAAGTCCTATTACTTTCACGTAAAGTCACATAACCTTTAACCAAAATGAGACATAGATCATGAAAATCGATGGGCGCGTTTCGCTTTTATTCACAATTAAGTGAAGGTATGAATTTCAAATTTGTTTGCACAAGCGTAACAGTTGTCGGAATTGTGCTCTCCTGGATCAGTCCAAATCATTGGTACACCAAAACGAAGTGAACTGCGTTTCCCTTGGATCCACATGTTAAGACCATTGTAGCACGTTTTACAAATTTTGTCTGGGACCCCCGTAGATCTCACAAATGGTAGAACTTTTAAAATCGCATTGACAGAAAATGCGCGAACATCAAAAGTTTGAAAAGAAATAAAAATGCAAATTTTAATAACAAATTCAATCACCGGGAACATTTCGATTTTTCTCCATCACGTCACACTTTTAACTCATTCACGACCAAAGAAAATATGCTTCCTTGAAGAGTTTTTAGGTTATATAATTTTCTAGGTAATAGGTAGAGCAAATTATTCATTCGTCTTTTTATAGACAAGAAATGCTGCTACAAAAATGTAGGTAATTCAAGTCTCCAACTTGGCAAACAAAGCCGCCAGAATTCTTTAAAGTTGTAAAAATCAAGAATTTCTCAATTAACGCTTATAAAATCGTGGAAAAATGAAGTGTTAAGAGTGGGTGTAGAGGGGAAATTTGTATTTGATATAATTGACACATGACCGCAGATCTCAAAAGAGGTAGATTTTTTAAAATCGCATTGACAGAAAATGCGCAGACACCGAAAAAAAAAAAAAAATCCAAATATAAATAACAAACTCAACAAATCAAGCCTAAGGACTTAGATTTTCACAGAATTATTGGCGATATAAATTTTGTTGACCTGTGTTATTAGGGTAAGTTTTGATTTTGGTATGTTATACTTTTTTTGAAGTTTTTTTAGCAGTAAAAATATTGGTGTAATTTTTTCTTTTTGATATATTAAAAATCTGTTGATTCTACGTAAAATTTTATTAAAACTGAGCAGCAATCAATGCTTTCGGAATGCACCGCGTAGAGATTAAAATGTCTAAAAAACGCTCTGTTAACAAAAAAAAAAAAAAAAAAAAAAAAATTAAAAATATTTTTATTAGTATATGTACACATGTTGTCATTAAAATACATAGGTCATAAACAAATATTATAAAAGTCGATTTTTTTTTTTAATAATATTTGTTAAAATCCATTTGTTTTTGATTATTTGGTATATTTTAGGGATAATTTACAATATTATTTAATTGGACAGAAATTCAAAGGTCCATAAGTATCTACTAATTCGACCAAAAATCAAAATGTACATATCCATTAAAATAGGTACGGAACAATTACAATGTGGTATACAATTAACTACTTTAAGAAAAATTAAAATTTGAGCTTTGGTTATTATAATTACATAGTCTTCTATGTATTGCACCCTTTTTGAAATATCTTTTCTATTTTGTGAGCCATAAAATCCGGATATATTTTGCAGATGATTTGTACAATGAATTTTTTATTTTTCCTTAAATTTTAGAGTTATTGCCGCGAAATTTTTTGTAAATAAATTTTTTCAACCCGGTGCCCAAAGAAAAAATTTAATTTGATTACTTTGGAATTAATTATTCAATGGTTTTGGGGATAAATTTTAACCATTATTTTACTGAAACCCCACTTAAATGCTTTCTTCAGGATAAGAAAACTTAACGTTCAATGAAGATTATTTTAAATTTTTCTCTTGAATTTTTAAACTTAATAGATATATGATACCAATCTCCGTCACAGGAGTTGTACTACTAATCTATATTATATGCGCCATGCTGCTTAACCTTCTTTGTAAATATTTTTGTCAAATATTGACTTATTAATCATCTAACATTTTTTAATAGTATATTCTGTTTTTACACACCATTTTTAGCACATCAAGAATGAGTGTTTTTAACTTGGGTATGCATTATCAAACTGTATGTAAGAAATTTTAAAGTATCGAGTGAAACCTACAAAAAAAAAAAAAAAATTATATAAAAAGTTAACTTATCTTGTGCTAACAATATCAGTGCTTGATGGGGTTTTCAATATGATAAGGACCCCAACGCTTCCCTCAAAAAAAAAAAAAAAAAATAACTTGTTCTTAAAAAATTTTAATTGATATTTTGAACTAACCAAGTCAATAACTAGATCGAAACAATATTGAAATCGTTCGATTAGATCTAGAAAATCATATCATAAAAAGATTCAGCAAAATAAATTCAGAACAAAATAAATTTCAGAACAAATTGCATGATTCTTTATAAAAATACTCTCGGGAAGACTTTGAGAAAATTAATCCATTATTTGTGCCATATAATAGAAAAATTATTACAAAAATGGGTAGGACACATAAGACAATAAATATAATAAATAATCAAACGAAAATCATTTGCAAAAAATATTAGCTAAAAAATAAGGACTTTTATAAAAATTTTATAGTTATTTTAATGACCATATTTGAATATGTATGTATAATAAAAATATCATATTTTATTAGAAAAACTGTGCAAAATTATTTGTTAACACCTCCTTTAGATGATATGAGGCATTAAATTTGTCATACATATTTATCTAAAACACTTTATATTGTTAAATATGCTCATTTTCTTTATTCAAATTTGATTTTTTCTAAAACTACAATAATGATTTCATGATAGGTAATGAAAACTGTTTTCAAAAATACAATTTTTCGGGCACCCAAATTACTACCCACTGCATTCTGAAAACTTATTGCTACTAAAATTTATTCTAGAATTGATTGACAAAATCAGAATTTAAATATATAAGAAATGGTGCCCAAAATCAAAGTTTTTGGCCACAGAAGTGCAGGGGATGGATTTGGAATTTCAAAGTAAAAATTACACCATTATTTTTATCGCTACGAATAAAAAGCACTTTTTGAAGCGAAGGCCTGTTCATGAAAAAAATTACAGTTGCAATTTTTTGTTATAAAATGAGATCCTGCATTTAAATCTCAACTAAAATTTTATTGAATTAAATTGTTATATATTTACATTAAACATAAAACAAAAAGTATGTTATTGTGATTTGCCTTCATAAAATTTTCGAACCATTTTCGTATCAGCGCACATTAGAGCAGTCCCTTCGCCACTTGTTCTGAAAATATTGTCAGCTTTGTGCTATCTATTTGGTCTCTTTAATATTATTTTCATCAACGCCCAATATCTCTCAGTTTGGCGCATCTCCAGGCAATTTGAAGGATTTACTTTTTTAGGAACATAATTTATAATATTTTCATCGTACAATTCAATTCTTTTTGCATAGTAAGTGGTGGCTAAATTTGGCTAAAATAGCATAAAGCCATTGTGTTATTGAATAAAAGTTTTTATAGACCCCTCTAAACAATTTTTGCTATAAATTTTTGGTATTTATTAGTCCTTTCACAACCATCTCTTTGTGTCTCAGATAATACAACTACTAATAGGCAGCTAAATTTCCCAAAAAATTTATAATTTTTGAGAAATTTAAACATTATTTTTTTTACATATTTTACACAGACCCCTTCTCTGTATCGACACATAACCTACATAACTGAATTTATTGAAACCTTTACATCGCGAGGTACTTTAATATAATTTGAGTTTGAGTTTTCAAGTATTTTGCACAAAATTGTTCCTCGAATTTTTTTTCGTTGTACCGACGACATATTACATTTAGAGATAACCATCGATTTACGCGGTACTTCATTTGCGCGGATTCTTTAAAACATGATTGAATAATAGTTACCATTTTTTGAGATCAATTATTAAAGGATACCCACCATCCTTTATTATCGTCCTCATCAATCATGTAATGCACCGTATGATTCATTTTTTAATCAACAAGAAATATAAAATAAAAAGTAAATTATTTTACGTGCTTTAATTTAACACTATTTTAAGGTCACAAAAAACATTTTTCATTTAATTAATGTTTCAATTTATACGATATGCAAAAAATGGTTGACCCAAAAAAAATATAATTTTGTACCTATTCTGAACCTTGTTTCACACATTTTTGTTTACAAATATATTCTTCGGTCCCAATGAGCCGCGTAAATCGATCGACCTGTACTAATCTCTTAAAGTTAAAAACTAAAAGTGTTTTAACACTGACAAATTTTGCTATAAAATTACATTTATTTTGTATCGATCAATTTTTTGATGGACAGAGCTTAATTATATTATAAATTCAAAATTATTTAAAACCGCTTAACCTATTTTTTCTAAAAACCGGAATTCAACACACAAGAACAGTTCGTTTTAATCCAAACTCTAACCGTCAAAGCCTTTGTGGACACATTCAAACTTAAATGAATCAGAGGAAGAGATACAATAACAGAAGTACTTAACACGTTCCTGGAAGTTTATCGATCCACGCCAAATCCAAATGGAGCATTTCCAGCTGAATAATTCATCGATAGAAAATTGAGAACCATCATGTACTCCCTAAGAAAACCTGAACCTTCAGCGGCAAAGAAAAGTGAAAGAATGGATCGTCAATATGATCGCAAAGATGACATTAAACGGAAACATTTTGAAAGTGGTGACCTCGTCTTAGTCAGAGAGTTTAAAGCTTGATGCACGAAAAAGTTTATTAAGCGTAAAAAAGTTAGTTCCGCTAACTTGTTTACATTTGTTATTATTCTCTGCGACTATATACTAAATTTTATTGTAATACCATAATTATTTTTTTTTAAATGGGAATTGAACCAAAAACATGAAAAAACATGTCGACCATAATAACCCTTTAACAGTAAAGGCTGCATCAGAAAATCTTTTTTTGTTTTTATTTTTTTGAAAGTATTTTATATTTTAACTTCTTTTCGTTTTCTAATCGTTTGGTTATTTAGTTGACGAATTAACTAAATATATAGACCTTAAATCCTCCAAAAATTTGACACTAGTTATATTTTTAATCTTTAAATTAATTTTCAACATTTTTGCTCCTACCGTTAGAGGGATAAAACAATCGCTAGGAATGCAGGTGTGTTGCGAAACACCGATTTTTGGGTCATAAATAATATAATGGATTTAAGACTGTAGAACCACAGACAAAATAATAAGAATTTGAAGAGAAAATCCCTTCATCTGTGGAAGGAAACCTGCACATTCATTAAATTGCTCTGTAGTATCTTTTATCATAAAAGTTAAAAAAAGCTTACCTGTAGACCATACAAACTAACAAAGTGAATGCTGTCTGAAGGGCGATAAAAATACTTCTTACAACATTCTGGTCCGAAATTTCATATCACAGATGTTATGGGAAATATAGCAGATAAATATCGTGTAAAAAGATCAAAATTGTAGAACAAAATTTTTGGCTGGCAAGTCATTTGCACGTGCGGGGAAAAGGCACTTCATTCATAAAAAATGACTCTTTTAACCGATAAATATATGCAAACAAGTGCCTTCGAAAAGATTCCTTCCTATCTTTAGAAAACACAACGAATTCCAATTTTTCTGGCATAGTCTCGCTTATCATCATTACAATAAAAATGTAGCAAATGGTGCTGTTATGTACAAAAGCATTTAATTGTATTGGATAGTAGTAAAAAAATAATAAAAAATAGTAAAAAAATATTTAAAGAACACTTAAAGCTCTTATTGTGTATTTCAGAAAATATAAAAAATTTTATTAAAAAAATAAAATTTTTCTTCCAAATTTAAAACTTGCACTAATTTTTTTCGTGCGCAGCCTTATTTACAATTTTCTTACAGATTACACGGCACTTCATTCATAAAAAATGACTCTTTTAACCGATAAATATATGCAAACAAGTGCCTTCGAAAAGATTCCTTCCTATCTTTAGAAAACACAACGAATTCCAATTTTTCTGGCATAGTCTCGCTTATCATTATTACAATAAAAATGTAGCAAATGGTGCTGTTATGTACAAAAGCATTTAATTGTATTGGATAGTAGTAAAAAAATAATAAAAAATAGTAAAAAAATATTTAAAGAACACTTAAAGCTCTTATTGTGTATTTCAGAAAATATAAAATATTTTATTAAAAAAATAAAATTTTTCTTCCAAATTTAAAACTTGCACTAATTTTTTTCGTGCGCAGCCTTATTTACAATTTTCTTACAGATTACACGTTTTGTTGACACTATGTCATTTTAATTATGACACATTTATTCAGAGTGTTTTACAGTTTCTAATCTAGACTATTTTACTGATACATTTTCCGTTGTCAAATCTAGTCGGAATATCGATATCTAGGAAATTTCTGTAACAATCATTGCCCTTAAAATACCGAAATAACTACTAAAATACCGTTACCGAAGTAGCCCGAAATACTGATTACGCTAAAATACAGTTACCGAAATAATTGAAAATACCTTTACCGCTAAAATACCCTTACCAAAATAATCGAAAATACCAATACCGTTACTTTTTTACCTTTTTGAATCGGTTACAACCTTGGTGACGATATATGCTTTTATGATATTTTTCTTAGTGTTACACACGAAATTACAAACTTTTTTCAGCATTACGCTAGTGGAAGTTATAAAAACACAAAAATCTTGAAATTATGTTTTACTTACGTTTTGCACCTTTTCCAAGTATTCTTGTTCAATGCCAGCATCTAATACTAATTCACTTCTACATAAATTTTCTAAGAATATTTCACTTCGATGAAGAGATAAATCTGATTTGTTCAGAATTCGTTGGTTTTTGGGAGGTGAGTTGTGCTCCATAACTCTTACATTATTTAACGACTGACAATGTAACAACGGCATTGGCGATGAGTATGAACCACTTTCGCTTTCAGGTGGCTCTGGAAGTGGTGGTAAAAGAGTAATGTTAGTTATAATTTTTTTACTTTTCAACGAATCCTGCATGATTTTAGCCAATGGTATTTCGGTTTTTGGATCCGTTAATAGCAATTTATTTTCGACTGATATTTGCTTATTATTCTTATTAACTTTCGCGTACAATACTTCGGGATCGTCAATAGAGATGCACTTTTGAAAAGCAGTGTTATCAAAGTTTGAACTTTCTGATATATGAACGCTATCATCTTCTATTTCTGAATATATAGGATCATTCAAATGATCTTCTGCATTTCTGTTCGATTCCATATGTTTATGTAATTTCACACGTTCCCCCAAGATTTTACAATGGTGACTATCTGGACAATCAAAGACAGTTGAACGACTGCCGCAAATACGTTCTGTTTCCTAAAAAAATAACAAAAATTACAATTTTATTGTCAAGTTAGCTAATATTATTTAACTTTTTCAGTTACTCAGCAGCCTTAGACATAATACAAACTTTTTCTCATCTATTGTTTTTTTTTTCTACTAAACTTTTACTTAGTGACATACATAATTCATTTTTGTACTATGTCCTCAAAATACTTTATCTTAGCAATATGTAAAGAAAAAAAAAAAAACTGTCCTCAACAATTAAAATTGTTTGAGTGAAAAAGTATTGAATGAACTGATCAATTTTTGATCGAGATTCATAATTATAGAACCACCAGATTGTTTTGAATATTTTGAGGTGTAGATGCCGATAGGTTGTTTATTTTGTTTTTACTTATCAAACGAAATTTTAATTTTAGCCTTTATTTGGAAGCCACATGCTACATGAACTAGAGGAGATTACGGGCAAAGGACTGAGCAATCTGGTAGGATTCGTAATGGGGATAAAGTAGCTTAGGTTCCACATTCTTCTATTGCTGTATCTACTAAAGTATCCCTCTTTTTCTTTCTTGGCCTTTCTTTTTGAACCGACTGGTCTCTGGGTGGAGACGTGAAGACGCCACCCTTTTTAACCTAACCGAGCCCTTATTTGCGCTTCTTCACAAATTTTGTATTGATTTTACCACAAAGCCTTTGATTTTTTTCTTTTTAACACTTTTCTTAAACATTTCTACGCGTTTATGTTCACAATAGTTGGCATCACTGCATATAAGAGCTTACAAGCGTTGCCACTAAGAAAATATTTTCCTACCAAAATGTTATCTAAAAACTACCAAATCCTACCAAATTTCCGACTTTATTAATTTGAATAAACTTTTAGGAAAATAATTAGAAAATAATTAAATAAAACTTTGGCGAGAAGCCTAAATTTGCTTTTCCAAGGTTTTCAAATAGTAAGACATATAAATTTTGTGGTTTCTTTATATAGTAGATTTTATTAACCATATAGTGGCTCATTGGCCGCGTTTAATAAAAAAAATAAAGGGTTTCAACTAATCAAGAATTAGGATATTGTGCAAATTACAACCCAGTAAAAATTACTTTATCATTTAAAAAAAAAAAAAAATTAAAATAAGTGAAAAGAAAATTAAAATAAGTGAAAAGAAAATTAAAATAAGTGAAAAGAAAATTAAAATAAGTGAAAAGAAAATTAAAAAATAAAATTCTCACTTTCTTTTATTGTTAATAGATACTAATAATTTTTGAAATTTTTAAAACCCATCCATCTCTTCAACGAGATAAAAACTTCAGGGTTTATAATTTTTTAATTCGTTTTGCTACATTGATTATTGTAAAGGAATTTTTATTTTAAGATTTTTTTATATTCATAAAATAAATACATTTTATGGTTTTTGACTTATTCGAACTACCCACCAAAACTTGGTAATGGCATGTAGTTATTTTTCAATGATAACAACATACGGTATGATTATATAATAACATATAATTATTTATTTGTTCGAAAATACTACTTTTGATTTTGATTGATTTCTTTAATTCAGTTACCAATTCATATATTTAAAGAAGTGATAAATATATGAAAAGGCAGAATTTGCGTATGAGTTAATTCTTAATGTAAAATAAATTATTTTTATTACATTATTACAGTGTTGATTATTGTTAAGATTATGAAATTAAAATCTACAAAATTTATAAAATAAAAAAAAAAATTTTTTATATCCTGACTTCTCATTAGTTATTTATAACCTCAAATGTAACTAGTTCCTATTGCTTTTAGCAATAATGACTCAGTAATGCTTTAAAATTAATAATTTATTAAGCAGCTGGGAAGTAATTAGATATTGTAAAGATTTTCTGAAATACCTACTATAACTACATACCAAACCTAGAGAAAATGCAAATAAATCTACCAAAACGGCAACTCTGCAGCCTACACACATAAAACCTAACTACTAGGGTATTCATTCGAATAATGTTCGTTTGAATTATTCGAACAATTATTATTATTAATTATTACAAGAAATTAAAAATAATCTTTTTCGAATAACTAATAATTCAAATATTTTTATATCGAATAAAACGAATAATTTAATTTTTTGCAATTAAAGTGATTTTATTTGATTATTTACAAAAACCTATCTAAATACTGTACTAAATTTAAATAAATGCACTTTTAACAATTTCGCCAACAAAAATTTAAGCTTTTTCAACATCAAATTTCGTAAAAACAAGAGAACAAAAATCGACTTAAATCTACTCATTTAATTTATTAAGTTATTTGTTTATATCAATCGATGTCATTCTAAGATTGTTGGCTTTTGAGGTACTAGTACTAAGAAAATTAACTTTTTTATAGTATTTGTTGATTTTTAAAAAAGTTTATTGGCTAAAATTAATTTAAATTTAAAATTGGTTTTGAAATTTTCCGGGAGAATTATAGCATTTACATTGGGGATTTCCCTGCAAAAAATTGCTGCAACTTTTATGTTTATAAGCAAGAGGTGTAGAAAAGCAAGCCAGATAAGAAAAGTCAAACATTTTTTATAAGTTTTATAGTACAAATTTAAATGTCTTAATGTTTCGAAATAACTTCAAAACAAAATATCATATAAAAACTCTGCGATAATCCCCAATGTAAATTACATTTGTCGTTATTTAACTTTTAGAAAAATTAAAATCTTGTTTCCATTTTTAATTTTTAAATTTCAATTTATTTTATATTTATTTTTGTATTTTCAATCATCTGAATAAATATTTGCTACAGCCAGGAAAATAAATGATTTCTAGCTCAAAATAAAGTCGTCAATTACAAAAATTAACTTTAATATATGTTTTGTAGTTTGGTCGTTTTACTTTCGACAATTGCAAAGTTTTTCAGTGTAAAATTGAGCAGCGTTCATTCAAATTCGTTTTTTTGCTGCCCCACATACAAGCGCAAATGTAAAGTAGTATCTGTTGCCCCACACTGTATTAAATTCACTGTCACTTCTAAATATAAAATTTCAAAAATTAAAATACTTTTGTTGAGTTTGAGGTAAATTTTTTCATACATAATTTTATTTTTCGATATCCTTCGGATATCATTTTCAAAAAAATACAAATTTAAAAACCAATAAAGAATTTAATTTGTATAACATTAAACATAATAAACAACAAAAAACACTTACAATCAGTAACAATAACACTATGCAATAACACGTCACAATGTCTCCACATTCAATATTGTACTAATTGGACTATTTTATTTATTTATTTATTTTTTTTTTTTTTTGTGTCCAAGCCAGGATGATGATTTTTGATAATTTTTTAACCTAAATGTGATTTGATGATTTTTTCTTACAAAATATGATTTTTATTTTAATAATACTAGCAAGTCTCAAGATGATTTGTTAAAATATGTTTACAAAAATCCGTACAACTAATTTCAAAATATATACATACTATATTTTTTTAGGTTTAATAACAAAGATTTAAATTTATATGTCAGAACTACACGACAAAAATCATTCCGATAACCATATAGTAAGCCTGTAAAAGTATATATTCTGTTTGTTTCATTTAACTTTCCTCCAGCATTCCAAAACTAGTATTAAACGATTCACCACTAGGTCAAATATTTATGTATTTGTCCAATGATGACAACGCGAGAGTAGCAATAATACTTTTGTAAGTTCTGACACATGAACGAATCAATTTCGGACGGAAAATTATTTAATGTCCATGTATTTAGCGTTTCAAATTTGTATAATCACAATCTGTAATTCAAAAGATATGATCACACACATTGCTTTTTTGATACTCTTATTGTCTAATTGCTATTAAATATTAATTTATAATTTTGTGGGGCTTTGAAAAGAATGAAATAGGGACTTCCCAAAAGATTATTACTGAAAATCTATCACCCAGTTTGAGTGTTGAAAGACTCCTTCATTGAGATAATGTTTTCTTTTGTAATTCGAATCCATAGAAAATATCTCGAACTTATACAATTTATTGAATCGATATACAGAATAATCTTACAGATAATATAATGTTGTTTTCTAATAGTGGAGAGATAAACCAAGTATCATCAAAATAATAATTTTCATAGCAAAATTATAATTTTTTATTGATCAGATATGATTTATTAAACAAAGTTTTTGACAACGCTGGATGTGTCTACAGCTGTTGGCGCAGTTTTCTGTATCTGTTTTGTAGTTTATTCTCCTCTTCTTAGGTATATTAATAATATGCAGCATCTCCAATGTCTTCGTAGTATGTATTTCTATTCTCTCTAAGTCTGCCTTATGTTGTCTCTCCGCACAGTGGGCTGCAAGTGCAGTTTGGTGTGAAGAAATTTAGTTTATATTTTTCAGATCAAATCTGTGTCCTGCTCTGCTTGTTTTCAATTTATTTCCTATAGTACAGGACAGATGTAATATTTTAATAAAATAGAATAAGTTAGAAAAGCTAGGATTAATTTTGTAAATTAGTATATAAGCACTACAATAACCAAAATAAATCAGACTTGAAATTTAAACGTAGACTGGCATACTTGCCTTGTTTTATTTAAAGTCTCAATATTTTGGCAGTTCCTTTGAACGCCTACAAATAAGCTGATCCCCATACATACAGCTGTATAAATATAGAACTGGGCTATAGGGAAAACTTTGTCTTATAATACTACACGACAATTATAACCATAACATTCTACATCTACCAATAACACTACATGGCTATCCTACAAATAACACTACGTGGCGATCCTCAGACCACTAAAAAAATAAGATCCTGCCCACTCGGACCACTAAAAAAAATAAGATCCTGCCCACTCGGACCACTGATCCTGCCCACTCGGACCACTGATCGTAACCACTCGGACCACTAAACAAAAAATTAATGTCCGCGGAAATAGATGAAATGTTTGCGCGTTGGGCAACATATCTTAGGAACCAAGAAAGGGAAGAATACGAGCCTGAGCCGGCAAGTTATGCAGCACCACCTTATGAACCACTACCGGTCGATGCAGGTCCGAAGGCCATTACAATAGAGGAATATAAGAAGGGACAGAAACCAGTGGAGAACGCTCCAATACAGAAACAGAAAAAGAAGAGGGCTGGCAAACAGTACCAGAAAAGAAAGAAGCTGGCGTTATTATACAAGGACTTAAATCTTGCAACAGAAAAAGAACAGCAGAAAAGAATAAAAAAAAAAATAAATAAAAGAGTTTTATCAAGAAAGAATTCCACAAAATAATACAACAGAAGAAAGAATCATTATAAAAATAATTTAAAAACTATAAACACTAATAATATTTTTTTTTTTTAACAAAAAACAAAAACAAGAAAATTTATAAATAGTAGGTCCCATTTGGGGAAATATAATAAACAACAAAATGGGTAAACCACAAAGTAAGGTGGATATCCAAGAAGATATAATAAATAGTGGGAATACTGATAACACAAAAGATATCATTCCCGACTATATAAAAACCTTAATAATTGTAATAATAGTTTTATACATAGCATATAAAATTAATAAATATTTGAAAAATTATGTATTGAAATACAGAAATAATAATAATGCAATTACCAATGCTTAAAAAAAAATATATATATATACATATTTTTTTATATAAGGCTTAATGAAAAAAAATATATAAATATTTTAAAAAATATATTAAGAAACTTAAAGAAAAGTCCAGGAAGGACATATTCAGAGAAAACTATAAAAAATAAATTAGAAATAATAGATAGCGTAAGGCAAGTATTTCAAACAGCTTTACGCGAAGAGGAAGAGACAAAAGAAACTGTAGCATTAAAATTAGAATTTAGTAACATTTATGAAAGAATTGAAGTATATTTAATATTAGATATTAAAGAACTAGAATTTAAGGATAATACAATGGCATCATTCAATTTAGAAACTTCTGCCAAAGCAATACTTTTATTTTGGAATTAGAAAGCTTTTTAATAACCTCACAATTGATACACAAATTACTATCAGCTGAAGTAAAAATAGATTTCTTTCAGTACATTTATCATGCAAAACTAACTTCAAAAGTCAAAACGGCCATAGGCAATTACACAGAACAAAAGATTTTGAAACACTAAAAACTTTATTGAAAACCAGATATAAAAATAACAAAACTATTCCTGAGTTACAAAATACATTAAGTACATTATTTCAAGGAAGAATGAATATAAATTCATTCAAGGATAGAATAATTTCTATTATAGACAATCTAAATCAACTAGGAATCCAGGAATTAGGTAACGACGCTTCAGAGGCTGAAAAGAACGTAAGTATTAAAATAAACAATAAACTGGCTTTGGATACGTTCAAAAGGGACTTAACGAAAACTTTAAAGCGACCACATACGCTGCTAGACTTAGCACCTTACAAGAAGCATCCGAACTCGTAATAGAACTCGAAAATGAACACAAGTTAAATCACAAAACAATTTTACAATTACAAACACATACCAATAAACCACATAAAACTAACAAAATTAGGAACAATCGTTTCCAAAACAATAATTCAAACTTCAACAGAAATTATAATAACAATAATTCAAACTTCAACAGAAATAACAACAACAATAATTCAAACTTCAACAGGAATTATAGATCTTATAATAACCACAATTCCAACTTAAACAATAACAGAAACAATAATCAACACAGAGATTATAGATCCAATAACAACAACCATTATGATAGAAGGAGCCAAAATAACTCAAACAACAACGGTAACAGAAGACATAATATATATTCAATAATAGAAGAGGGAAACGAGATAGGCTCGGAATACACTAGTATTCCGGACAGCCAAAATTAAAAATATACAAAGTTACCAACGACATAACAAATTTCATAATCGTTAAATACAATAATGAACAATTAAAGTTTCTTATTGACGCAGGCGCCGACATATCATTATGCCGCATGCAAACAAAATTCGAAGACGAAACTTACAATCCACAAGAAAAATGTAAATTATCAGGTATAACCACAGAGGAAATATACTCCTTAGGCACATTAGATCTAGAACTCCAATTTACCAATGAAAAAAGTAATCACTCTTTCCACTTAGTACAATCAGACTTTCCAATAGAAATGGACGCCATAATAGGGAGAGACTTTTTAATAAAATATCTTTGTAAAATAGATTATGAAACATTTACAATATCACTATTCATAAATAATAAAACCATAACTCTTCCAATGCACACAAAATCACTTACGGCACTTCAAATAAAAATACCACCAAGAACAGAAACCATACAGGCAATAAAATTAAACCTCTCCGACAATTTCATAATTTTTAATAATGAATTAAAACCAGGTGTATTTTTAAGTAATTCAATAGCACCTAGTAACGGCATGACCCACGTTAGAATTTTAAACAAACGAAGAAATAAATTTAAGGGGCATTCAACTCCAAACTGACACTAAAAAACTACGACATATTAAGTTACCACAATGACAATTACCCCAATCGTTTTCAACAAATATTGAATGACTTGCAATTAAATAATAATGATGACTATGCAAAAACAGAATTAATAATTATTTTTCAGAAATATCAAAATGTTTTTCATTTAGAATATGAAAAGCTAACAATAAATAATTTTTATAATCAAACAATCATGACCTCAGACAGCACACCACTTTACATCAAAAATTACAGATTACCTCACTCGCATACAAACGTAATAAATGAACAAGTACAAAAAATGCTTAATGACGACATAATAGAACCATCTGTTAGTCCATATAATTTTCCACTACTTTTAGTCCCGAAGAAAAACATAGAAGATAAAAAGAAATGGAGACTTGTAGTAGACTATAGGAAACTAAATAATAAAATCGTTAATGACAAATTTCCATTGACTAGACTAGAAGATATCCTAGACAAACTTGGCAGAGCCAAATGGTTTTCCACTCTAGACATGACCAGCTCATTCCACCAAATTCAATTAAACAAAAATTCTAGACCACTTACTACACTTTCTACATCACAAGATTGTTATCAATTTAAGAGACTACCATTCGGACTAAAAATCTCTTCAAACAGTTTTCAAAGAATGCTCACAATAGCACTATCAGGACTAGAATCAGAAGCATTTCTCTATGTAGACGACATAATTGTATATGGATGTAGTCTAAATCATCACAACCAAAATTTAATAAAAGTCTTAGACAGATTACGAAAATACAACTTAAAGCTTAATCAAAAAAAAATTTTTCTAAGATCAGAAGTAGTTTATTTAGGACATTTAATAACAAAAGACGGAGTAAAAACAGACCTTTCTAAATATGAAACAATAAAGAACTATCCAGCGCCAACCATCGCAGATGAAGTAAGACGATTTGTTGCATTCTGCAACTACTACAGAAGATTTATACTCAATTTTGCTGACATAGCAAAAAACCTAAATGCATTATTAAAGAAATCGACAGAATTCATATGAACAGAACAATGCCAATATGCCTGAGGAACTAAAAACAAGCTAATGAACCCGCCCATACTTCAATACCCTGACTTTGAAAAACCTTTTATTTTAACAACCGTCGCTTCAAATTATGCGTTAGGTGCTGTATTGTCTCAAGGTGAAATAGGAAAGGATTTACCCATTTCATATGCAAGTAAATCATTACAAAAACATGACATAAACAAACCAATAATTGAAAATTTAGCAATACATTGGGGTATTAACTTTTTCAGACCATACCTATACGGTAGAAAATTCATAGTAGTGACAGATCACAGACCCTTAATCTCCCTATTTTCACACAAAAACCCTTCATCAAAGGTGACAAGAATTAGGTTAGATCAAAGTGATTATGATTTTACAATAATATATAAAAAAAGAAAGATGAAAGATGTTAAAAACATACGACCTCGTGTATTTTTGTAAAAATGGAAAAATGTGAATTTCGAATGCTCATTAAACATTATTTTTTGCAAAAAAAAACCGTCAATCAAACCAAGGAAAAACTCGGTAAACCGTCAATCAAACCAAGGAAAAACTCGGTAAACCGTCAATCAAACCAAGGAAAAACTCGGTAAACTGTCAATCAAACCAAGGAAAAACTCGGTAAATACTATGGGGACTCTGCACCATCGATTTCAATGGTAAAAAAGTGGTTTACTGACTTTCGTTGTAGTCGCACAAGTACAGATGACGCTGAACGTTCTGGACGGCCAATTGAGGTCAGTACACCCGAAAATATCGATAAAATCCACGATATGGTGTTGGCCGACCGAAGAGTAAAAGTGCGTGAGATAGTTGATGCCATAGGTATTAAGAAAGTTGTCTGCAAGATGAGTGCCGCGTTTGCTCTCAATTGACCATAAACGTAAACGTGAGACAATTTCAAAGGATTGTTTGGAGTTGTTTAACCGTTTATGCGGCGTTTTGTAACTGTGAATGAAACATGGATCCATTACTGTACTCCGGAGACCAAGCAGCAGTCTAAACAATGGGTTTCTCTGGGTGAACTTGCTCCGAAGAAGGCAAAGGTAAGTTTGTCGGCCAATAAGATGATGGCAACAGTTTTTGGGATGCACGCGGGATAATCCACATCGATTACCTTCAAAAGGGAAAAACAATAAACGGCGAATATTATGCCGACTTATTAGACCGATTTAATGAGGATTTAAAAAGAAAACGACCCCATGTGGCCAAGAAAAAAATTATTTTGCATCAAGATAATGCACAGGTGCACACGTGTGCAGTCTCAATGGCAAAACCCTATGAATTGGGCTACGAATTGGTACCTCCTCCGCCATATTCTCCGGATGTAGCCCCTAGTGACTACTTCCTATTTCCAAACCTAAAGAAATGGCTCGGTGAAAAAATATTCAGCTCCGACGATGAAATTATTGACCAAACAAACGCCTATTTTAAGGACCCCGAAAAATCCTATTTTTTACGCAAAGTAAATGACGACACTTGATGGGAATAGTATTGCATTTCATATAACTACGAGGGAAGTTCGACTTATTGATCAGCCCTCGTATTTCATCGCTTATAGATAAGGCTTCGTATCATTTTATTTGCTGTATTTATAATGACATTCTTTGGTTGACACGTTCTAATGACTGGTTGTCCGTTCTAATGACTAAAGTATCCAAGTACGATAATTTTCCTTCTATTTCCTCCTCTATTGTAAACTTTATTTGTCGGTGGAAAGTGTAAGACTTTTTTCTATTGCATTTGTTTTCATATCCACATATTCCGTCAATAATCTTGGCTTTTTGTCAAGTTGTTCCATAGTCGTTGGTGATTATTTTTTGCTGCATTTTTTAGTGTAAAACTGAAGTGCAAAATTTTTTTACGTCTGCATGTATTGGTTTGTTTACAAATAAAAGTAAATTTTTCGGTGGTGAAATTTTTACTATTAATAAGAAAAAAAGTGCTGTATAGAAATATTTAATTTATTTCAATTTATAAGTAAAAACATTAAAAATAAATTTCTTACAATTTATTCTTTTATTTTTCAATTTCAACAAACATTGTTTACAATTTGCACTTGCTTTTTTTATTTTCTTTTGTTTAATGTTTCGGTCTTTTTTAAGACGAAATAAAAAAAACTAATTAGTCCCAGAGCAGTTTGCAGGCGGTGAGACATAGTATCCCGATATTTCCCAGATACAGCCACCGCAACATCGTCCGCGTAAGCGACTGTCTTAAACTTCAGTGAACTGAACTGAGTAATGAGTTAACAGTGATATTCCAAAGTGGAGATAAAACTCCTTGCCAAGTACCCCTATTTGCTATCCTGTAAATGGTACACGCACCCATGCTGGATATTATAACCCTATTGGTTAGAAGTCTCCATATGAGGCTTATGATCGACTGATTAATGTCCCGTCTTTTCGGGGACAATTTGATTGCCTCCAGAGTAACATTATTAAAGGCCCCTTCTATATCAAGGAGGGCCACTAATGCATATTCCTTATACTCGAAAGCTTTTTCAATATACGACAGACTGATAAGTCTTGTATGTGAGGTTTTACCCCCTTTAGGATAAATACCACTGTACATCTAGTCCATGGCTCAGGTATATAAGCACATGACAAGCATACTGAATATATCCGAGTTAGCCAGGGAACTATTAAATCCTCTTCAGAGCCCATCACATCTAAGGTCTCTTGAGAGCTTATTGTCCAACTGACACATGGTTTCTGGATAAAACTTTGAACAGTAGGTGATGATGATCTCAGAGCGGCTTTCTACGCCGCTACAGAAAACCCTCCAGGATTTTCGTTTCGCATTTCTTATCTGGGTTTTAAACCTGCTAACTGAGGACTTATAAGTAGACCAGTCTCTTGGCCTCATTAAATAGACGGCGACTTTCTTTACGAGTCTCGACTATCTCGGAGTTCAACCAATGTGGTTTACTCCTACCCCTGCAGATTTTGGGTCTGCATGCAACAGAAGTCGTATCAAAAGCGTTCGTTAGCGTTTTGACACAGCACTCAATATCACCACAATGTACATGGTCGTGGGATTTGGGAGGAGTTGAGACAGAATATCATGTTGTACTGTCCAGTTTGTCTTCCTCCTGTTTTGAACCTGGGTAAACAAACTTCTACGTTGAAGTCAATGCACAAGTGATAAGAGAACAAGCTGTCATTGGAGACCCTCCAATCCCTAATCATATTAGAGTGCCTAGTACCAACTAGCATAATATCGAGAACCTCCTTTCTATTAGCAAACACAAAAGTTGGTTCCCTTCCAATGTTCAGAATATCTAAACTACTACAAGGAATAAAATCATATAAAGACTCATCCCTTGTATTTGTATCGGAGCTTCGCCAAACGACATGATGGGTATTAGCGTCAGCTCCAATTATGAGCGGTATATTGTTTGCTCTAGCCGCCTCTGTTATCTCGCGAACCTTAGTTGGTGGTGGTTCGCAGTTTCAACAATCATTGTTTACAATTTTCAAGTTTTTTTTTTGTCTATTGTTTGACGTTTCAGTCCTATTTAAGGCGAAAAAATGACTGTTATTATTTTTACATTGTTGTATTTGTTGCCTTGTTAGATGGTTTCACCATGCTCTGAATTCTTACTGGAAATATCCCAAATGATCCCACTCGGGTCTATATGTAGACATTTTTATGTCTGCAATTGCCAAATTCTATCTCTCTCTTTAAAATGCTATACCAGGTCTACGACTGAGATTAACGCTGATATAATATGTGAGATAACGCCGGCAGAAGAGAGTAACCATAATGTTTATATTATTTTAAATAACGGGCACACGTATTCTAATACATTCTATAAGATATCATTATTTTCAATCAGTTATAGAGTAAACATAAACATGTCCTTTTCATTTAATAAATTCGCACTTTTTTAGCACAATTTTTATAAAAATATTTTTTAAAATGTTAAACAATCAATAAAAGAAAATAATTTTATAAAAAAAAATGTTTTGGTAATTACCAAAATGCACATGCACACACACAAACGAACTTTCGTATAAATGTATTTTTTTGACAGTTCATCTTATAAGATAGTTGCGTAGAGAAATCTTATCACAACAGTCTCATAATATATCTTATAATACCAATGTTTGAATTTACACGTGAAATAATTCTCTCAGAAAGCGAATTGGACACTCTCTGACAGAAAAATCGTACATATTAAGTTACGTGTAGATGGGCTGTTACGTGTGGACCAATAGGAAATCTAATAAAGTTGAACAATAATGTTTAACATAAGCTGTAAAATTGTTCTCTTTTAATAAAATAAGTTACAAAATGAATTATTTTTGTTCTAAAAAGACAAAAAAAAATAGAAATGGAAAAAATAAATAAATAAATAAAAATTTTGGTAAAAATTTTAAAATTTTAAATTTTAGTTTCCCACTCACGTACGCGTTCTTCACCCCTTAACATAAAGTTGGAAATACGAATTTTTCCCATTATTCTGCCGACGTTATTTCTCATGTTAGGAAATAAAAATTTCTTCTTGTACACGTAGGGTCAGAGAATCAACCGAGAAAAAGCTTCCCCCATAAAAAATCTCTCACAATTAACACCTCTCTTGAAGGTTTTTATGTATAACCAATGGCATAATTATGTATAAGGTAGTGTTAAACAAACAGCTGATTATTTTTTTCGTTGGTTAAAACTTTCAAACTCTATGTAAAAAAAATTCTCTTTCTTAACAATTGCTATTAACGTCAAATACCGTGTTTAAACATCAAGCCTTTTTGCTAACACAAACAAAGAAATTGTTGCATGTGCGTGGAGCCAACAAAACAATGAGAAAACAAAAATTAACATGTACGCCATAAAGAAATTTAAACAGAAAATCTCAACATGATGTTTTAACATCATCTCATCTTTAATGAAGACTACCTGTAGCAGCTACGTCGTTTGCTCTCACAACAACAACATACTCAGCAGCAACAACCCTGGCTTCTTCAACTTTATCGACACTTATGCCGATCATGTCGACAATTACCACAGAAGAAATACAATACATGCATATTTTGTAAAAAAAAAAGTCACGTAGCTACGTAAAAATCTATTTTCTAGAATTTTTGTGTCAATAGCCACTTATACACATCTGTATAAAGCAGGTTGAAACAACTGGTTGCGATCAGGGAAGTAGGTCGTATCGGCGCACCAGGTGGCTAGCCGATTAGTCGATGAATTTTCGACGTTTTTATCGGCTAATCCGATTTTTCATACTATGTAATACATAATTTAACAGTGAACAAATACTCAACTTTGCAATAATAACATTTTAAGCAAATGATAGTGAATACACCCAATATTGGGTAGGAAAACACACAATGATGACAATTAGCTAAAATAATGGCGACATTATGTACTAAGTGTATACAGAACGACAACAATAAAAATAACGTAGGATTTAAACATGGAAGAATCTAAAAAAGAGTTCTTTTGATTTATTAAAATCATTCACTTGTTGATATGATATTTTGATATTCGTTAATATGGTCTTTATTTTTAAATTTAAAATTTGTTTTATTCAACAGTTATAAATTTGAAATTTAAATATGAGTAAGTCATTATATATTTAAGAATATTATTGCTTTAAAAAAGTATATATGTATGTGTAAATATACATACGAGTATTTGTTGATTTTTTATGAAAATATTGTTCATAATCCAATCTTTACATCAGTTCAATAAAACAAATTTTGTATAAAAAATTTAGACTAAACAATAAACCAAAGAACGATATGATAGCAAAAACGATATCATATTATGTGCCGATTCTAATATCATATTGTATTGTAAAAAATTATATTATTATGATAAGGAAATATTTGCTTCCAATAAAGGGCTACTAGACGTTCAAATATATCTAACTTAAGTTTGACGTCTAAAAGTTATTTTAAAATACACGTTCAGAGATGTTTGACGATTTGAATCTTATCATATCGCATTGATGAAATGAAAATAGGAAGGATAGATCCAGAAAGATATGTAGTCCACATACAAAAAAAAAATATAAATTTTCTCATCTGAAGGACTTTACAGAGAGTTAGAAAAACTCTTAAAAGTAATTTTCATATCATATCGAATAGGGTGGATAGATCAAGAGGGAGCAGTAGCTCCCATATAAATATTAGTTATTGCATTATAGGCTTTATCTTTTCTTTAGCCTTTTTAGCTACCGTTTTATGTTTCTCTATTTCTTTTTGTAATTCTTCATAACGCGGTTGGTGGAAAGTTTTCATGCCACATATTTTCATCCACTATTATTTGCTTCCAATGTCTATTGGGACATTAAAAGATTTAATATTTTTTAATTTTATTTTTTTTATATATATACAAAGAACACTTTCTCACATTGTTTTTATTATTTTCATAACACCATTATTCGCAATAAAAAATTATTTTTTTCAACGCAATATTATAATTTCATTATTATTTTTCTAGAATTTTTGCATTTCGGCTTCAGTTCATTGGATAATGGCGGACTAGAAAATGCATTCCATTCTGCCGAGTGTCCAATAAAACTTTTACACTGTATTCTTCTACAATTATTCAATGAACTTAAGCCGAAATGCAAAAATTCTAAAAAAAAAGCTATATAAAAAAGTTCAACGAAAAACTATAAACTAATTAACCTTAAACACAAGACACGGTGTAAAGTGTTACTTCACTTCCCCTGTTAAGTATTTCTAAAAATAGAAAATAAACAGAAGGGACAAATCAAAATAACAACAACATTGTTTATTGCTACTTAATAAATGGCTAAACAATAAGAATTATGCATTGCTTGATTTACTACCTAACTGGTAGCTTTAAGCATATAAACAATAATAATTTAAAAAGGAGAATACAAAATAATTGTAATAAGCTTTATCGTAAACCATTCGTCTTACTTAATAACATATAGGGAAAATAAGTTACAGATTCCATTTCCCAAAAAGTTGTTAGTTAAATAGATGATGTTTGCAGAAAACACCACGATGGGACGCTGAAGAATGCTGATGACGGTCGTGGCGGACTAGAAAATGCATTCCATTCTGCCAAGTGTCCAATAAAACTTTTACACTGTATTCTTCTACAATTAATCAATGAACTTAAGCCGAAATGCAAAAATTCTAAAAAAACTATATGAAAAAGTTGAACAAAAAATTATAAACTAATTTTATTTTTTACCACACAATATTTCTTCATAAACGAAAATAACACAAAACAACGTATTTTGTGTAAACAAAAACAAATTTTGTCAATTATCTTGCAAATATAGAAAAATTATCAGCTGTTTTCATACTGTCACCTGTTATAATTTCGCCATGGCCTAGGCATGGCAACCTCAGGACAATCATCACCCAATCCCAATGTGATGACCACCAATCGACTGACATCAATACAAATATCAAATGTATTCTCATGGATTTAAATAAAATGGTGAACCCTCTTATGGAATTGAGCGGTGTAAGTGTAATAATACAATTTAAATATAAAAATCTAATATATTTATTACTTTTTTTAATTTCATATGGTACTTGCAAACTAAAACACGCTTACCATGGATAAATATCCAATATTAAACATCTTCATTTTATAATCATGAACAAACTTTAACAGCGACCTTAGTCTTATGCTCAATGTGTTGTTATACCTCAAAAACAACTACCACTGGAACCAAGTCAACTATGTCACTGCCAACGATTATGACTAGTGCAGCCGGTATACCCCAATCTTCAACTCCAACAACAACACCAGAAACCCTATTGCCACTCAATACTGATAATTAAATTTTAATAATTTAGCAATACTACCTTTATTTTTAACACCTCCTTCACCATCCCCTCTTCATTGAGACATATTGTTGTCTCCCTCAAATAACATAGGATTTTTGACACCTTATCTCCTAATATCTAATATCTCAACGCCAAGTATTATTTCCTATACAATTAAATTCATCAATTGAATGATTACAAAATACTCCACCATCTGAACACAGTTACAATGAATTACCTTTATTAACTAACTTCTAATATGACAGATTAGTGCAATGGATTTAATTCACCCTCACCGACCTCAAAATACCAACGTCGTTCAAAATCACCAGCGATGTCATCACAGCCGTCGTACAATCGTCTCCCATCCCAATACCACCACGTACAGAAATAATACTAATCGTATTGCAACTTGTTTGAATAAAACATTTCTTTGTACTTATTCCATGATTTTTATTGATACTCATAAAACTATAAAATTTTCCGTAATTATAAAAATCGCTGTAAAGTAATGATTTTTCGTTTCATTTTTATTTTTCTTTTAATTTTTTTGTAATGCATTTTCTTTTTAATTTATTTATAACCAGTATAAAAATATTACTTACACTTTAATTTATTAACGTCGAGTCTATACTAGACAAATTTTTATCAAGATAAAGGTTAAAATCAACACGAATTTATGGAAGGTGACAACATTTGTAAAAAAAACAACATTAAGGCGAATTCATTAATGTTTCTTATATATGCGGTATATATAAATTGTAAACTATTTTAAGGAATCCTTTTGAGCACTAGTGCTTAAGAACTAATTATGCATGACTTCTACATCACTTGTCTGAATAAATTCCAAAAATTATAAAAACAACAAAATTTAACAAAATTAAATTGATTAAAAAGTAGAATAAAAAATAAAAATAAAAAACAAGTTCTGAACCGTTTTTTATTTTAATCATGATAATCATAATAATTATTAAACCTACACGGGAACATGTATCATAATAATTTATAGCAAATTGCACACATCGGGAATTATTTTAATTTGAAGTTATATACTACTTTATTAATCATATATAGATTAAAAAATATTTTGTTATTGGTTAATAGCCATTAAAATACAAGTTGGGAGAAAAAAAGAAATCGGAGGGTGTAACTAGCAAAAAATAAAGTAAAAAAAATCATCATAATGTTTTATTGTTTTTATTGCTTTGGCAGGTTACAAAGGTCTGTGATGTAGAAAGTCCTTTGAATTTTTTAAAAAGTAGCAATTTCCTAAACAGTACCAATACGCGCGTCAATTATTTTATTAACTGGTTCTTGAACTGTTTCCTAACGCATCTATAGAACTAGTTCTGAACGTGAGAATTTCGAACAGAAATCATTGATTAAAGAACTAGTTCTGAAACCATTCATTAGAATTGGAGACTTTGATTAAGACACGTGCCAAACGAAGAAGTGCTTTCAAAATCGTTGGGAATTGATCAGGCAACAAAATAATAATTTTGATTATAGTCGGACGTGTTTCTTACCCGTTGCTGTTTACTCCAAGTTTTAACCTGTAATAAGGATTATTATCGTCTTGTGGTGTTTATTAGCCGTTTGTCCTGGTCTCGTTGTGTCGTGATCGTTTGCGTTTTTATGTCATTTGTAAACGGCCTTTGTCGTAAAATTGTTTTTAAATTTACATTTTTAATAAAATTAATAAAAAATATATCACAATTCACTGGAATAAATAAAAGAGACAGATAAATCTTTGCAAATGTAATACACACACACGCATTAAAATTATAAACAAAACCAGCTGTTTCGCTCTGCCAAATACTGGTTGTTATAAAAAAAGTGCTGCCAAGCTATCGTACATGGTTACTGTCACTGTTGCCAAATTAAAATTGCCAATTAGTTTTGCCGTTATTTTTAAATTTTTAATACATCAATATTATTGCAATATTTTTTTATAATGGAGTGTATGAAAAAAAATGTTCTATTGTCAATGGTGATTAAAGAATGTTAGCTTGTTGGCTGTGTAATGGGTTAATCCATTTCAAGTGTGCTGAAATTCCTGTTTTAGCTGCTGAAGCAATTTCTAAGTCTGAAGGGGTTGATTGGTGCTGTATCCACTGTAGAAAAATTGGAGTTGATTTTTATAAGTTTTTCCAAGCAAGAAAATCAACTTTTCTGGATATAAAAAAAGAAATTTTAAATTCATCTGATCGTCTTTCTAACTATGAAAAATTATTTGATGAGTTCTCTTCCCTGGACAACTATAAATCTCCGGCACAATCTTCACCGAAACGTCGGAAGTCTGCTAGGAACAATAATAAGGCACTAAATGTTCAGCGTTTAGCTCCCACAGCATCCAATAATATAAATATTGTAACAGTAACTCCCTTTCCGACATATGCATCGTGTGTGTCTGTAAATGTTTCTAATAAAACTACACAAATAGAACAAAACAACCAAAACAACCAAACGTCAGAAACCTCCATAAATCCAAACAACCAAACGTCCGAAGTCATAAGTAACGCTGAATCTCAATCTATGCCAAGAGAATTGCGCGTTATGCCACCAAAGAAGTCCGTATTTGTATCCCGTTTCGCCTCTGACAAAACCAGTGATGATATGGAATATTACTTAAAATCAAAATTGCCTTCAAATACTGGTATTATAATTCACAATTTTTCTTATTCCGAACCCAGAAGTATTGCGTCCTTTAAAATTACAGTACCGAATGACATTTTCGATCGCGTTGTTGATCCCTGTTTCTGGCCAAATAATGCACTCGTTCGCGAATTTGTATATAGAGAAAATAGCAGAACAAACAACGTTGCACGACTTTCATCACATGAGTCAACAAACCAAAAAAACTTTGCATGAAAACTGAAAAACACTTAAATATTATCTAACAAAATGTTCGTGGTATAAACACTAAACTAGCTAACCTCTATATTGAAAATTTTAATATAAATCACCACATAGTTGTCCTCACTGAAACCTGGCTAAAGAGAAACATTTTAAATACTGAAATTCTTTGCAATGATTTTAATATATTTAGACGTGACAGAGAAACTTTAACTACTGGTGGAGGCGTTTTAATTGCTGTTTTAAATATTTTCCAATCTGATGAGTTAAAATTTGAACATTATTCCAATATTGAGTTTATCTGTGTTCAGATAAAACTGAATAGCTCACATATATTTTTAACATGTTCCTACATTCCCCCAAAATCTGATTAACTAACTTATATTTTGAATCCATAAAAGCTGTTGTGTCTACAGCTCAACCAGATGACTCTGTTTACATTTTTAGCGATTTTAACTTGTCAGCTGTAATTTGGAAATTTTTACCAGAATCATACAGATATGCACCAACAAAATCTGATGCCTTTATTGAAGAGTTTCTCAATAATTTATCTGATTTATGTCTTTTCCAAAAAAATTGCATTTGTAATAAATATGGAAACTATCTAGATTTGGTTTTTGTGAAGTTAGTCATAATATTTTGTCTGATGACTTTTGTAATCAGGATGATACAAACGATAAGAAGTTATGTTTTAAGAAAACAAAAACACTAATTGGCTTGAACTGTTATCCATTTCGAATGGTACCCCAGCTTCAATTGACTCTATGATTAATACATTTTATACTACTATACATAATTTTTTTGAGGAATGTGTGCCAAAACTTTTCGTGATTAAACATCTGAATGTGGACCTGAGTCCACCGTGGAATTCTCCGCATCTATCAAGATTAAAATATGTAAAAAACAAATGCTATAAAAAATATGAGCAATATCGAACAGCTTAGGATTATAGCAAATACTGTGTATCTCGATCGGAATATAATCTTCTCAACACACAGTGGGGTCAAACGCAAATTTTTTGGTAATAAATCTGAATCTCCTAAACTACTGGTCGGATCAAATTGAAATGTATGGAAGAGTTGTAGAGGAGGACCTAAACTTTCAGAAAAATCATCTTGTAGTCACCCTGTGATAACACGAGATAAGCTACAGGGTGTCAAAGTTGACTACCTCGAGTATGTAAAAGTTAAAAAAAATCGTAACTTGTACAAATGAAGTCCGATTTTAAAGATTTTTATATTTCTGGAAAGTGCTTGGCAAGATAAAGAAAAAATATGAATTTTGAATTTTGAATTTTTGATTTTTTGGCTCGACTTTCTTTCGTTTTTCGGGAATAAGTCCGGAGATATATGAGGTAAAAATTTTTTAAAAATATTCTGTAATTTGCTACATATTTCAAAATAATATGCTGAAAGAATTTTTGGATTATCTCAATTCGTCTAGACGTGAAAAATATTCAAAGTCAGCACTCTGAAATTGGCATGAAAAATGGCTATTTTTTTACAAAAATATAGTACAATTCCTTCACTTTTTTCTCAAAGTTCCGTTAATAAAAAAATTTTTTCCTTATTAATTTCAAAAGATAAGGCTTCATAAATGGTTAATAAAGAAATTTTGAATTGATTTAAGTTTGCACCCTACATCCAGCATTGGCCGAAAATTGTCAATTTTAAAAAATAGTTTCATTTTTATCGATTAATAAAAAAAATGTCACACGAGCTTTTTTAAATTTGGTACCCATATTTTTTATAGAAATAGATTTAGAATGATTTAACACTAAACTGCTTCCCGCCCGGCCAAAAACGAATGCAGGAGTGGAGATTTTATGTTAAAAGTCAGTTTTTTTAACGACTATTTTTAAAAGCATATTAAAAGCATATTAGCATAATATTTTTAATATTATTTCTTATGTAATGTATAAAACACAAATCAAGCTTTCATTCCTAAAAAAATCAATAAAATAGCTCCAATAACCTATTTTTGGTAATTTTTCAAAAATAAATTTTTTTTAAAAAAATAGCTGAAAATCCAAAAAAATTTAATTTTTTTAATAAAACTCCACTAATTTTGCAAATACTTTAAAAATGTTAAAAGAATATAAAAATAGACTTATTTACCAATTCAACGATATATAAAATGTTGATATAGGTCATTTAATAATAGTAATATAATGGCCTCAAAACTACCAAGTCACGTCAAAAGTTGCAAAATTCACTATTTTGTTCCGTATTTCCATATGTGTGTATACGTAACATTTTAGTTTTCTAATGTATTATGTTGGTATATATTTGTTATTATAAAGTAGTAAATTCTTTATTTGAGTAATGTTTATTTAATTTGTTCTACATATTTACATACTTATTATACATATATCCCGTATATTTATTTTATTAAGAATATATTATCGAAGATATTATTAGAGATTTTCTTGAAAATAATCAGAAACATCAAACGTTAGCAAATTTTTAACTTCCTTAGCTTCGGAATCCTCTTTTTCTATTTCAAGAGTGATTTTTGGTAGCCATCGTGTTCTTATAGAATATATAACTAGATCTGATGATATTAATAAATATTCCATTAAGTCCATATTTTGCCCTATTTTCGAACATTTTTGGGTATTGAAGAGTCGGAAATGTTTAACATCTTTAATTCGGGCTTCCTGTGCTTCCTCTGTTAGCTCTCCCAATGGCAAAAGACTATTTTCTATTATTTCTTTACCATGAGCCAATACTTTGTGAATTGTTGGAGTCATTGATTTCCAGGGGTATGTAATGTTAAGTAGTTCTTTAGTTTCGTAAGCAAAAATTTTAAATTTGTCCGCATTAATTTGTTTTTTGCTATTAATGGCTGCCAATATAATCTTAAAACGCTTCAAAATATTTAAGTCAATGCCTGTGATTGAAGATGTGAGTTCCGGATTTACAAAGAAACGTCTTGCTGTATTTCCATCATTTGAGCTTCCACAGCCATGTAGAGGTTTATCAATTATTAATCCGAGTTGTTCTTTGAATTCTAATTGAATTCTTTTCTTCTCCTCCTTTCGTAATTCGTGAAGTTCCAAATTGTTTTTTACTGTAGCATTTTCCTGCCCGGGAATATTTCTGTACTTCATATCATATGCAAGATGTAAGCAGAACTCCAAAAATCTTATCCTTGCGTGGAGTGGTGATATTCCAAATTTTAAAGAATTTTTATTAACAAGGACTTCAGAATTATCCTGAAATTGTGAACTTATTTTTCCACATATATTACATTTCCATGTAGATGTTGTATCTGTTATAGCGTTTGCAACTTTTCCATCAATCATCGTTAATTGTTGTTGAAATGTAACTTTAATAGTTCTGTTTGATACTTTTACATATATTGGGGGCAATGCTTTAATTTCTTCTTTCAATTGGTTGACAATGCTGTTTATTGTAACCGTGGTTTCTTTTGTGTAATCAAAAAGGATTGGACGGCACAAAAATTTGGAACCTGGAGTTAAATTTATCCATATATATTATCAAAAAGCGAGTCATTTCTTGTCAATGAGGAATGCTTATTTAAGCGCATTCGAAGTGGTACCATAGTCGCTATAAACAGCGAGGAATAATTATTTCCAGAATTACTTCCATCCAGTTGTTTGTATTCCGAAAATCCTGATGTTCTATCGCAGCCCCATTTGAATATTAAAATAAGTTCAGAGTCTTTGCATTTTTCAATGTTATCATTGCTGAAGGTAGATATAATTCTAGAGGCAGTATTTTCAAGTAATTGCAATATATTAACTTTAGCACTTTTAACAGAAGCATTAACCGGGTGCTCCATAGGCTGTAAAATATTACTTTTCGCTTCTCTCACTGATTTGCTACTGGGAAAGATATCATATCCTTTTTCGCTAACAGATTTCCTCAAAATCTCGTATTGGTTTCTTGATAATCCTAAATTTAATATTAGAGCTAAAGCATCTTCAGAGGTAAAGGACGATGTTGATTTCGGTGTCACTATGCTTTGGATTATCCGATGTAATCGATTGGGAGAAGCTGTTGGTAACACATCTATAACTTTTTCTACTTCCTTTGGTTGCGTATGTGTTACTAAAGCTTTAAATGTATCTTTTATTTCGGCATTCGTATGTGAATTTAGAATAGATTCCTGTTTGGTCCTCTTTATTCTTAGCTGAACTTCATCGTAACTTTTTTTTGGTCGACCCTTTTTCTGCTTTCCGATGAAAATTGGTATTTCTCCCTCCAACCACTCTTCATTTTTCTTCTTGAACTTTGGTATTGACCAATCTGAAGCTTGCATCCTTTTTTCGTATGATTTATAAAAATTTTCGAGCTTTAAACTTTCTTTTGCAGTAAGAGTTAAACCAAAAGATACTACTGAATCAATGAGTTTTCTTACTTTTTCTGGACGATTTATAATATCAGATAGATTATCCCAGATTACTTTGCAAATAGAAAAGTGTTTTAATGTAATCTCCATAATAGCAAATTCACTAATAAATCTGCATATTTATAAGGATACTTATATATAGAAAAAGAATATTTATATCAGGTAAATGGTGACAGGCAAAAATGAATTAAAAAATTTAAATTTTTGCTCAAAACCCCCAATTTCATTCAGTTTATTTTTATGACCTGTAGTGTTAAACAGGTACGTCAAAAAATTTACCTATGCGATTGTAAAAAAATCATTTTTGTTATAATACATTAATTAAGTAGCTAGGTAAATTATTTAAAAACTTAAAAAAATGTAATAAAAAACGAAGGAAAATATACTTATTTATGTACTTAGGTAATTTTAAAAACCTTTTCAGTAGAAAAAACTTATGAACACTTTAAATAAATTCATTAATAAATATTATTATCTCGTAACAAAATAAACAATGCAGTTGAGTGTTACGTATACACACATATGGAAATACGGAACAAAATAGTGAATTTTGCAACTTTTGACGTGACTTGGTAGTTTTGAGGCCATTATATTACTATTATTAAATGACCTATATAAATATTTTATATATCGTTGAATTGGTAAATAAGTCTATTTTTATATTCTTTTAACATTTTTAAAGTATTTGCAAAATTAGTGGAGATGTATTAAAAAAATTAAATTTTTTTGGATTTTTAGCTATTTTAAAAAAAAAAATTATTTTTGAAAAATTACCAAAAATAGGTTATTGGAGCTATTTTATTGATTTTTTAAGGAATGAAAGCTTGATTTGTGTTTTATACATTACATAAGAAATAATATTAAAAATATTATGCTAATATGCTTTTAATATGCTTTTAAAAATAGTCGTTAAAAAACTGACTTTTAACATAAAATCTCCACTCCTGCATTCGTTTTTGGCCGGGCGGGAAGCAGTTTAGTGTTAAATCATTCTAAATCTATTTTTATAAAAAATATGGGTACCAAATTTAAAAAAGCTCGTGTGACATTTTTTTTATTAATCGATAAAAATGAAACTATTTTTTAAAATTGACAATTTTCGGCCAATGCTGGATGTAGGGTGCAAACTTAAATCAATTCAAAATTTCTTTATTAACCATTTATGAAGCCTTATCTTTTGAAATTAATAAGGAAAAAATTTTTTTATTAACGGAACTTTGAGAAAAAAGTGAATGAATTGTGCTATATTTTTGTAAAAAAATAGCCATTTTTCATAAAAATTTCAGAGTGCTGACTTTAAATATTTTTCACGTCTAGACGAATTGAGATAATCCAAAAATTCTTTCAGCATATTATTTTGAAATATGTAGCAAATTACAGAATATTTTTAAAAAATTTTTACCTCATATATCTCCGGACTTATTCCCGAAAAACGAAAGAAAGTCGAGCCAAAAAATCAAAAATTCAAAATTCAAGCGTAAATATCTTTTTAACTGTAAGAGATAACTTAAATGAGTAAGCTTATTTTTTCTTTATCTTGCCAAGCACTTTCCAGAAATATAAAAATCTTTAAAATCGGACTTCATTTGTACAAGTTACGATTTTTTTTAACTTTTACATACTCGAGGTAGTCAACTTTGACACCCTGTAGCTTATCTTGTGTTATCACAGGGTGACTACAAGATGATTTTTCTGAAAGCTTAGGTCCTCCTCTACAACTCTTCCATACATTTCAATTTGATCCAACCAGTAGTTTAGGAGATTCAGATTTATTACCAAAAAATTTGCGTTTGGCCCCACTGTGCGTGACCCAAAATCATTTTATAATTTTGTAAATTCGAAAAGAAAATCTACTGGCTATCCAAGAGTTATGAAGTATTTAATTAATGAATCTAATATTAATTTGATCAAAAGCAATATGTTTGCCGATTTTTAGCAACAACATATTCCAAGCAACAGTACGATACATCAACTAAATACCCGTTTTCTCTGATAGAACATCAGGCAATATCATTTACTTCTATTGATACTTCTCAGGTTGTTTTATCTTTAAAAACAATAAAATCTTCATTGAGTAGTGGACTTGATGGCATCCCTGCTTGCGTTTTAAAATATTGTGCTCATGCCTTGGCCACTCCTTTGGCTATTATGTTTAATGTGTCATTAAAATACGGATATTTTCCCCATATTTTCAATAAAAAATTTATAAAAATAATTTTTTGTTAATACGCTTCATTTTAAGATATGAAAAGAAAAAATGAAATAATAATATGATAAGAATTTATAAATATATGATAACATGGGATAATAATATGATAAAATGGAATCATAATATGACAATGTGGTATAAAAATATAATAACATCAAATCCTAATCTAATAGAATGAAATAATTATGTAGTAAGATTGTTCAATTATATGAAAAACAAGAATCATAAGATGAAAAAACAAATCATAAAATCGGACACAATATAACAAAATGAAATCATAATAATTATAACATAATCATTTCTATGTTTCGCTGTGTTCATATGTTTTATTATTTATTATTATTATTATTATTATTATTATTATTATTATTATTATTATTATTATTGTTATTATTATTATTATTATTATTATAATTATTATTATTGTTATTATTATTATTGTTATTATTATTATTATTATTATTATTATTGTTATAATTATTATTATTATTATTATTATTATTATTATTATTATTATAATTATTATTATTATTGTTATTATTATTGTTATTATTATTATTATTATTATTATTATTATTATTATTATTATTATTATTATTATTATTTGCCTACTCTATTTTACACAAATAAGTACTCAATAGTACAATAGCACAGTCATATTGAAATCACGAGGATCAGTTGGCTAGAGTGAGTTGATTCAATGGCACTATTGCATCAACATTAACTTACTTCGGTTTAAAATAGGAATTACGACTGGCGTCTTACTAGGCTTTTAATAAAAAAATAATCTTGAACTATTGGCGAAGAATTAAACAGTTTCTAGGATTATAAGGTAGAAAAATCATGAACACAACTTTATATGATAAAACCGTATCCAAAAGGCTATAAAAAATCATAGATTTGGAAATTTGCTACGTTTTGTATATTTGAAATTATTTTACTCAGAGCATCCTAAATACAAAATATGTGTTATATGTATATCATTTAAATGAAATTTTGTCTTCTGCAAAGTGATTTATATATCATTTTAAATGATGTATAAAACATTTTACAGAATAATTTTGAACACGTTATAAAGCACTTTTTAAGCCAAAATTTTTATTGTTTTTTTTAGATAATTGGCTCCTGTAACTGAATTTACTGTTCGGCTGCCCGTACATCAAAACCATAATTTCTGCTAATCTGTAGGTTGCAGTTTTAGAGGTAACTTTATGAAATTTGGTACTTGAGCCTATTTTGAGCCAATAACGTAATATAATAAAATTGGTTAAAATGTAATTATTATTTCACTCAGCCCCCATTATAAAATTTTCCCGAAAATAGGTCAAATGCTCATAAATATCTTAAATATATCCGTATTTAAATAAAATTCACCATAGATGAGTTTTGTCCAAGTAGAAGAAAAAAAATACAAATTTCATGATGAGGAATTTAGTAAAAAATGAGGATGATGAGGAACTTAGTAAAAATAAATCACATTTAACTATTAATCTTACAGCCAAATTTCAGAAGAATCGGTCCATAAATGACAGCTTCCATATAAGACCCTGTCACGTTAACGCAAATTCACAATTACGTTTGCGCTTTAAAGAGACTTAGTAGTTAAGTTTTTATATATATATATATAGTAGTTAAGTATTTATATATATATTATATATATAGCTGTTGCTGAGTTGAACTCGAGTCGTTGCGGAGCGTAGATCCAATTGTCGTGGGAACGACATCAATTTGTTGAGTATATTGATTAAGAGATTTTTTTTTTTCAATAAAATATTGATTATAAAATCACTTTAGGTTAGGTTAACCTTGATTAAGATTCTTTTTGTCAGCAAAATATTGTTTTTAGTTTATAAAATTTATTTTATTTTTTGTTCTTTTATCATATTTTCGCGTAAAAATTTCCCTAATTAATTTTTAAATTTTACTTTTATTTTTTGTATACGTGAAAAAAAAACTGTCAGATGTTTTTGCTTGCATCTCATTATTGAAATATGTGGCACAGAGTTGACAAAAATATATTTTTTTCAACCATTTTCAGAATGGGGATGGCCATTTCACCGAAATTACACTAAATTATATAATGTAGCAATCGTCAAAGTGTATGGTAAATTACGAAATTTCCACTTGATTTCCGTCGAAATCACGAAAGTACATAATTTCGCGCTTAAGAGGGGAGACTCGTTGTAGTTGCGAAAAGTTAATTATACTATGGTTGAAATTAAAAAATAATAAGAATAAATTATAGGAATTTTATTTATTTTATTTATAATGTTTTTATAAATTGGAACAAATTAAATATTTTTATACACCATCGAAAATATTTACATTTGCTTATAAACAAACCAATAGCATGCAAACGTAAACAAAATTTGACATTTCAGTCTTACACTAAAAAATTAAGCAAAAAATAATCAGCTGAGCTTAAAATGTCACAATTTTTCTAATATTTTAAACTTTACTACTTATTTTCTATAAAATAATCTATTGTATCTGTATACATATCTAAAAGATAATAAAGGTCCTTCAAGTCTTCAGTATTTTGAGTTGATAAAGGCTCATAATAAATCCAACGTTTTCTCATCGATGATAGTACAGGGTCTGATGATAACAAATATCCTCGTTTTGTGACGTTCTGGAGCATTTCCTGGAGCTGAATAATTGAACGTACTTAAAATCTCTGTTTATTGTTTCTTGAGCCTCTTCTGTAAGCTCTCCAAGTGGAAGAATATTTCGTTCAATTATAATTTCGCCTTGGCACAATATAAAGTATTGTACTGTTGATGTCATTTCTTTCCATGCATATAGAGAAACAAGTAGTTTAGATATTTCTTCTGCATATTCTCCAAATCGAGCAGAGTTTATTTTGTGCTTACTATTAAATACCATTAATAGTATGTTAGTCCTTTCAAGTAACTCTTTATTAATACCAGTTATTTTTGATGTAGCTTACGAAAAACCTTCTTGCTGTGTTTCCATCAATTGTACTACCACCAATTGTACAATCCCCTCTCTTCTCTGAATTCATTCTGGATTCTACTTTTCTCAGATATTCTAAGTGTTTTTAAATCCTCGTTGTTTCTGCTAGGTTTTGTTAAATTTTCTGGCACACTTCTATACTTAAAATCATATACTATGTGCAGAAAATGCTCCATGAACCATATTCTGGCGTGAAGTAGAGATATTCCGAAAGACAGAAATTCTTCATTAGTACTCCTTGCTTTACCAATATCCGAAAATTGTTATTACGTCTCATCATATAGTGAGCATTTCCAAAAAGAAGATGTTTTCGTAATGGCATTACTAACCTTTCCATCAATCATTGTTAGACTAAGTTGAAAGGATATGTCGAATGTGTATTGGTTTATGGTTATTGAAAGAGGTTGTAAATCATTTATTTCATCTTTAATATATTCCACTAAATCCTTTGTTGTTGTCTTCGACTCCCTTCGAACCAAATAGGTCTGCAAAAATGTTTTGATCCTGGAGTGGTGTTAAGCCATATATCTTCAAATGAGTTTTTACACTTTGATGAAGATTGCTTTAAGGAATAAGATCGCATTCTTAATGGCACGAAAGATGCTATAAATACGCTTTTATAATCCGTCATTTTCTTACTTCCACTAGCATGCTTGTTTTCAGTAAGGGCTGATAGTCCGTCACATCCCCACTTACAAATTAATACAACGTCGCTGTTATTTACTTTTTCAAACTGATCTGCAGAAAAATCTGCAACTATCCTGGTAGCTGTATTCTCAAGCAAAGAAGATAGCTCTACACATGCTTCCTTTTCGCTAACCGAAATAGATGGTAAAATAGTTTGCTTTTTTTCTTGAATATCCTTGTATGATGGTAGAATTGAGTGTCACTTTTCAAGCAGAGCTTTTCTTAAAATTTGATATTTGTTTCGGCTGAGGTCCAGTTCAAGCATTAAAGCAATTGCTTCTTCCTCTGTAAAATTGAATTGTGATATTGGAGTAGGTACACTTTCGGCAATCCGTTTAAGACGTTTTGGTGATGAAGTTGGCAGTATTTAAGCAATATTAATTGCACTCTTAGGTTGCTTCTCCTTTTTTAACATTTCTTTGAATGTATCAGAAACTTCTTCATTCGAAATTATAGAAAGATTATAGGCCAGTCCTTTCTTCTCAGATCTTGTACTTAAATCATCATTTTCTTGAATATCCTTGTATGATGGTAGAATTGAGTGTCCCTTTTCAAGCAGTTTTTCTTAAAATTTGATATTTGTTTCGGCTGAGGTCCAGTTCAAGCATTAAAGCAATTGCTTCTTCATCTGTAAAATTGGATTGTGATATTGGAGTGGGTACACTTTCGGCAATCCGTTTAAGACGTTTTGGTGATGAAGTTGGCAGTATTTCAGCAATATTAAATGCACTCTTAGGTTGCTTCTCCTTTTTTAACATTTCTTTGAATGTATCAGAAACTTCTTCATTCGAAATTATAGAAAGCTTATAGGCCAGTCCTTTCTTCTCAGATCTTGTACTTAAATCATCATATGTCTTGCAGCGTGCTCCAGTTGATATTTTGCACTCCGATATTTCTATATCAGTATCCATCCAATCGAAATGTTTAATTTTTAATCTGTTAGTACGCTGATTCCAGGACTTCATTTTTACGTCATACAACTTTAAAAAGCTCTCTATCTGAGATTTAACAATGACGCCGACTTTTGCATGATATGTAGTTTTTATGAATTCCACTATAGCTTCTAAACGATTAAGATCATTTTTAGATAAACTCCACAGAACACAACACAATTGTTCATGTTTCAATGTAATCACCATGGTATTCAACTTCGTTATCATGTTGATAAGGATTAGCTGCGCATTTATATATATCTATTAGATATATCGCACAGATATATATATTTACAGGTATTCTGTGAATTTTCATTAGGTAAAATATATGAAAGAGTCAATTTGGAAGAGTACCTATACCGAATTCATTGATATTGTCACTAGGTTATAAAAATATAGATTTTGAACCATCAGTAATAGATAAATTCTGCAGCTAGGTATCACCGGAAAGGATACCTGTGCGTTGCCACTAGATCATAAATATATAAATTTTAAACCATCACCAATAGATAAGTACATTTGTTAAATTTAGGTAAACACCATAAATGTAAACGAATAAAATACTTATTGATTAAGTTAAAATGGACATTTTTTGTTTGTTTTGTTATTTTAAATTCATTAATAGAAATATATGAATGCTTAGAAAAGGATAAAGATTTACTTAAATTTGGGAAATGTGGCAACGCTATTAAAAATAAAAAATATTTATCAATTATTTTTATAAAAATATTTTGTGTATAGATATTATTAAAACTATACAGAAATATTCATAATTTTCTAAGTAATTATTCACGCAAAGCTAAAGGCAAAAGTTGCAAGTTTGTAAAAATATAGTCATATATACAATAAATTGGAAACATAAAAGTTTAAAGGCGCATATTTCTGAAATGAGGCATGATATTGACTTGAATCTTTTTGCAAAAGATCGGAAATTATATATGCTAAAGGATAAGCTTAATTTGGAATACATATTTTTAAAATTTCTTCTGCTATTTAGAAATAAACCAAACAAAAGGCCCAATTTGAAGTTTTTGGAGAAAATACAAATTTTTTAATTGTAATAACATATTTGTTTATAAAAATATCTTAATAAAATTTGCAGTAAATGTGGATCTTATTAATATAAATATAAACGCGTTAACCAAAAAAACTAATGAAAATTCCCAAAAATGGGATTTTTTACATTTTTGGCTATAAAATCCACATTTTTCCGAAGTCCCGTAAATTTTGATTTAAAACTTTTAACAACATATTGAAGATTCTTAAAATATATTCCGCTTGTCAATTGAGAAAATATGATCTAAAATCAAAACTTTCATATAAAATGTGTCGAATTCGGGAGGGTGTGTACCATGACCAATTGAGTTATTGGGCTTGTTTTTTATCTTAAAATCATCTCTGTGAAGTTACCTTTCAGAAAAGTGCAAAATTATTATACGTTGCTAAAGAAAATTTTATTTTAGATAAAAAAGAGTGTAGATACTTCTTCGGCTAAAAAACACAAAAAGTCGTCTTTTTTGCAATTTTCAAATTCAAAATTTGAATTTATTTTATTCAATAGATAATTTTGTTCTTTAACTAGTTAAGAAAAAAAAACTAATAAAATCGGTCGGAAATACTAGGATATATATGAAAAAAACTGGACCAAGAACATGCAAAATTATGGTGCATAAAAATTCAAACGCAAATAATTCTAAAACTATAAGAGATAAATATAACACGTAAGCATGTTTTTTATAGGTCTTATCAGGGTCTACAACAATATATAAAAATATTTGAAATCGAGGGGTTTGTTGTGCCCCCCTTCTAAACTTAACATTGTACACTCCTCTGCTACGCCTATACCAAATTTCATGAAAATCCAACCAGCCGATCAGAAGTTACAGATTTATTCGATTCTGCCCCACTGTGGAGCACTCTAGAGTACATCAACTAAAAAGAATGGTTAATACGTACGGAGTCTTTATTTGTTTACTCCCATCGGACGCGTCTCCAGTTGGCGAATAGGGGAGACTGGGCGGGGGAACTGGATGTATTCATGTACGGTGCTCGAGCCATCTCCCTTTGCCGCCATCCTTTATATCACACCCGGTGTTGGAAACGGATAGGCTTATTGGACAGGACGCGGTGCAATTGATGTATTCTGATTGGTGATCTTGCCAACATGATTACGATCTTTGTGTCATACGTTTCCCGCGGACCAAATAAACAGATATTATGCACTTTTAAGATCAAGGTGATAGGTAGCAGTGCCGAGGATCTGAATGATTAGTTAGTGCGAAAAGAAACTAATCGAAAGCAGCTCCCCTCTTATGCTGATGACAAGAGTCAGTTTTATTACAGCCTAGTCCGCGTATGCCGTAACTGCACGAGACCGTCTATATTTTTACGTGCCTACTCGTGGGATCAAGATTGAGAAAAAAAAACCTATATAGAAATAATTAGGTTAAGGGAAAAAAGGACAAAGGGAAAATGGGCGATAGGGATTTAGCTAAGGAAGAGGAAGGTACGGATGTGGACGTAAGTGTAAGGGATAGGGACGGGTCAGGGAAAGCGAATAACGATGTCTTGAAAAGCGGGGTGCATGAGGATGAGGACGACGAATAGTACTTGATGAGACTGCACAACGACTTTATCATGCAACACGGACAAATACTGACCCAACTGACGGAAGGGTATAGTTTGCTGGACTTGTCGACGGATCTTGTCGGATCCAGTGCGACGGAGGGGCTGGAGGACCTGACTCTTCGGTCTGATGAAGAGCATGAGATAACAATCATCTCTGCTCTTGGTCAGAGCAAAGTGCTTTGAACTGCAACCACTGCAACCACTGCAACGACACTGGGTATGGTGCAGGAGAGCTCGACGGGGGCATCAAGCATGTCCAGGCCTTTGGCCAAAACATTTGTTCGGCAGTTAGCGGTAGAGCATCCATCGGATGAAAAAGCCGCAACCGACATCCGAACGAAGCTTGAAAAAGCTAAAAACGGCGTCAGGACCTGTATAGTTGCACTAAATAAGTTGGCTAAGATAGACGGACGGGATAGGCATGTTCGCAGGAAACACCGAAAGAGGGACGAATTGGGACGCTTTCGGGCGTGTTTTGGGGTCAAGATTACCTGAAGCTCCGAGGGATTTTACCTCGAGGGTCAGTCTTGACGAGATGGTGAAGGATATAACGGAGTGTATCATCAGAAGCTATGAGCTCTCCTGTCTGGTGAGTTATCCGGGTAAGAGGAAACAGCCGGTCTGGTGGTCAAAGTTGAGTGTTCAACGGAAAACAGTTGGCAGGCTGTATAACAGCGCCCATAGAAGTGGTAAGGATGAAAACTGGGGCACCTACAGGGTGAGTTTAATAAGTACAAAAATGGTTAAGGTTCAGCGAGACCATTGACTCTGTCAATGAACTATCCTGGAAGGATCAGGTAAGGAACAGCACTTCTTTACACAGTCCGCCATCGGGATGGCTGAAACGGTAGTGAGAGACCTGATCACGGTTGAGAAAGTAGCATGGGCGGTTAATACTTTCGAACCTTACAAGTCACCTGGCCCGGATGGTATCTTTCCGGCTATATTACAGAATGCACCGGTAGCGGTTCGTCTACTACTAGTGGATATTTTTACGGGGTGTCTGCTACATAGACACATACCAAGGGTGTGGAGAGAGGTAAGGGTGGTAGGACATGCCTGTCGTCTTTTCTTTTGAAGACATTAGAAAGACTGATAGATCTATATCTGAGATCATCTATTGGCACCAACAACATGAGTAGTGCTCAACATGCTTACCTGAAGGGTAAATCTGTTGAGAGTGCGCTTCATGAGGTGGTGAGCTATATAGAACAAGGCCTTCGGTACAGGGAATTTACCATGGCCGCGTTTTGGATATTGAGGGAGCGTTCAATAATATCAAGGTTGACGCTATTAAGCAGGCGCTGGTGGATCTTAAAGTACATGACTTCTTGATCGAATGGATAATCCTCACGCTGAGCAGCAGGACCATCCACTCGGGCTTGGGTAGAGTATGTGTAAAGAAACTGGTGACAAGGGGGACACCGCAAGGGGAGTGCTCTCACCCCTATTGTGGCTATTGGCTGTCGACGTGCTTCTGCGTCAATTTGACAGCCGGGGACGAAAGATCGTGGCATACACTGACGATGTGGTCATACTGGTAACAGGGAAATTTCTCCCCACAATCAGTAAGATCATGCAGTCCGCGCTAGGTGAGCTGTCCTCTTGGGCCGCTGATAGAGGGTTGGGAGTGAATCCTGAAAAGACAGATTTGGTTCTGTTTACCAGAAAGTACAAGGTAGAGAATTTCAGAATACCGGTACTGTGCGGAACGGAACTGAGACTTTCCGACTCAGCGAAATATCTTGGAGTATTCCTCGATAGTAAGCTGACTTGGAATAGGAATATTCAGGAGAGACTCAAACGTGTCCTTAATGCCTACTATACCTGTAGAAACTTCATAGGTAAGAACTGGGGACTCAAACCGAGGGTTGTGAATTGGATCTACGTCTAGGTTATGAGACCACTTCTTACATATGGTTGTTCTCTTTGGTGGCAGACACTGGAACCTAAGAGTAATAAGAACCTTTTGTCGAAGGCACAGAGGTGTGCTTCAATCGGCATTACAGCTGCAATGAGAAGTACACCACAGGCGGTTCTGGACGTCATACTTCATCTCTTACCAATTGAGGAGTTTGTGAGGGGTATGGCGGCAAGGAGTCTGCTGAGACTTAAGGAATTAGGATTATTAGGTTCATCAAGAACAGGTCACTCCCGGGTCGTATAGGAGGTCAGTTACGGTGAGGTTAATCTGGGCTCCACGAGGGCATCAGATTACATGGCCGCTGAATTGGTCTTTGGGATAACACCTGTCGTGGTGATACCTGATAGTGAGGTTTGGTCCGGCACCGAAAGACTGTACGAAGGTTGTGCAGTTTTCACAGACGGATCAAAGATGGACATTGGTACTGGTGCGGGATTCTATATTATGGGCACGGATATAAAAGGCTCATTTAGACTTCCTGATGAATGTAGCGTTTTTCAGACTGAGATTCTCGGCATCTTGAAGGCTGCGGAATTAATCAGACAGAAAGTTTCTGGGGGTTCTGAGGTTACTCTCTATGTGAACAGTCAGGCGGCTCTAAAGGCCTTGGGGGCACATCTGGTGAAATCCAGGCTAGTTGCCGACTGTAAGAAGTCACTGAGAAAGCTGTTGGAACACTATGTTGTGAGACTCTGGGTACCTGGGTACCTGGTCATTGCAATATATTTCGTAATGAATTAGCCGATGAATTGGCAAGGCAAGGCAAGACTTCTTTGGGAATATCAACGACTGTATCTTGGCCAGAACGAATTCGGCTTGGGTGTGTAGAGTGGACTGTAAGGTGTCGAGGGCGATATGACCGGCACTCAACAGAACATTCACAAGCACTCTTCTAGGCTTAAGTAGGAAAAGTTTAAGAATCATAATAGGAGTCATAACGGGGATAGGGAAGATGAGGTCTAAATGGGACGCTGGCAATTCTGACTTTTGTAAAATGTGTGAGGATGTCGATGAGACCTAGTCTATTGAGCACATTATTTGTTACTGTCCACGATTGCAGCATCGTAGGATGAAATGGTTGGACACTCAATTTCTGGACGGGTATATGATGTTCGGCACATGGAGCTTGTAGACATCATAGGCTTCGTCATGAGAATAAACTGGCTAAGGGGGAGTTAGGGGTATATCCCTATAGATTTTTTCTACTTTTGCTGTTCCATTTTCTGATTCTTGTTACTCTTTTCTCTTCTCTGTTCTTCTTCCCTATTCTATCATGTTTTAATTGAAGGGACTCACAATAGACCGATATCGGTCTCTGGGTGGAGATATGGTACAAAGAATGAATCACATCAACCTTCTCTATCTATCAATCTAAGATCGTAAGATCACTGGAGTTATTTTCCTTGACATTCGATTCAATGACATGAAGGCCTGGTTTTTAAACTAAATTCCTTCAATTATCCAACGTGCTTGCAAAAGATAATAAAGGGTTTTTTAGATCAGCGCTCATTTGCTGTATCTATAGATAACGCGCTATCGAGTGATAGATAAATCCCTGCGGGTCTGCCGCAAGAATCGGTATTATCACCTACTCTATCCAATATATATTCCCGATTTTACTGTTCCCAAGAATCAAGTAGCTTTTTACGCTGACGGCAGTGCTTTTATTTGCTGCGGTAAGGTTTCAAACGCAATAATCAAAAAAATGGAAGATAGCTTAAAATCTTCCTTATAAATACTTGATAAATGGAAGATAAAAGTTAATGTTAGGAAAACACAAGATATTATATTTCCATATAACAGATCACAGAAACGTATTCCTAAAAAACATTTATATTCTAGGGGTTTTGATTTCTCTGAAGGATAGTATCAAATATCTAGGAATTATCTTAGATAAAAAATAAACTTAATTTAAAAAACAAGATCCTTATTTACAAAATGTGTATTCGACCAATTTTACCTACGGATGCCAAGTCTGGTTTAATAAAGCTGTTAGACAGATAATACAAAATAAAAATCTGAAAATAATTCATAACCTACACCCCAGATATTCTACTCATCTACTACATAGAAACTTTAAGCATAAAATGTTTAATTCATTTGCAAGGGAACTGATTCTGTCTGATTAATGAAAAATGCAGAACGTCTACATATGAAATAATAAGAAATTTGCTAAACAATCACTAATGCTCTTTTTTCAAATCGGGATGGGATGAAACCAATGGGAAATGTTATATCGGTAAAAAAGAAGTTATACGTGTCCCGGCGTTTCGCTGGGTCACATCTAGGAATCGAGATATATCGATTTGAAGTTAGTAACTATCATATAGGGGAAATTGTGACCTTTGGTGGTCTTTTTTTTTACATAACTCGAGAACCACCAGTCCGATTTTGCTGAAACAAATTTAAAAAAAAATAGGAATTACAATTCCTTTAATATGTTCATACAACGTTTCGCTACATAAGCAACAGTTTCGCAGTTATAAATGAATGCATGAAGAAAAAAACTATTTTTTGCCTAAAAAATTGAATTTTTTTATTTTTCATTCATAAAAAATCCAAAACGGTAAAAAAAGTGTCAAGTCCTATTATTTTCACGTAAAGTCACATAACCTTTAAACAAAATGAGACATAGATCATGAAAATCGATGGACACGTTTCGCTTTTATTCACAATTAAGTGAAGGTATCTCATTTTGACAAGAATATTGATTTTATGTTTCAATGAATTTGAATAATATTTATTATAATTATTAACACGTAAAATTAAAAATTATTACAGGTAATTATTAGGTTATTACATAGATACATAGGTTATAAAAATCGATGAACGCAAAACTTATTTTCGTTTGTTTGCGCCCTTTACTTTCTTGCGTGGTGGTTCGCCCACTTTGTTTCAGCAAAATCAGACTGGTGGTTCTCGAGTTATGTCAAAAAAAAGACCACCAAAGGTCACAATTTCCCCTATATGATAGTTACTAACTTCAAATCGATATATCTCGATTCCTAGACGTGACCCAGCGAAACGCCGGGACACGAATAACTTCTTTATATATATATATATATATATATATATATATATATATATATATATATATATATATATATATATATATAATATATATATATAATATAATAAATATTTGAAAGCACTCTCAAATGACATACTTTTTTTTTAATCTTTAGATCCCTTAAATTAAAATTCGCTTAGATAAAATGTATATATCATAACCCTTAGAGCAAAAAGCTCTACTAAAAGTAAGAAATTTTGTCAAGATCGGACAAATACATACATAAATTTTGATAATTTTTAATAATTTTCTCAATGTACTTGAACATAAAAAAGTAAACAAAAAGCTCAATTTTTTTTTAATTTGTACGGTAGCACGATTTGGGAGAATAAAATTAGTGTTGATTTAAACGTCAGATGGTTATCATGGCGACAAGATGAGTGAGCTCCGCTACTTTGTTGTTTTTATATCATGTATGTAATTAGTATTGTGTATTTTCAACCGGCTACAACCGACTTTGAGCTGCCGCCGACGCCGTTAAAACGTGTTCGGCGCAGATAAAAATAGCTATAAAAATTTAGTTTTCTTTGAAATGTTAAAACTTTACACTTTGTGTAGACAAATATTTTTTTTCAAAATTGAAAGTATTCTAAGTGTAAATACACTACTTTATCACACAAAATCCTCTGATTTAAAAAAATACGAACGTCCAAAAACTAGGAAATCATTCATAATGCGTCGCAAATGGAGTCCGGAATGTGTTAAATTAGGGAAAAATAATTCCACTACTAAAAGGGTGCAAAATTATAAATTATTATCGTACAATATATTAGCACAAGATCTACTAGTGGAACATCTTCATCTGTACTATACTATTGATAACAAAATGCTACGATGGGAAAATCGTCTAAACAAACTTAAAGATGAAATTGCCTTTCTCATGCCGGACATTTTATGCTTGCAGGAAATGCAATATGATCATCTTAAGGAACTTGTAAATCAGTTCAGTACTACCAAACAGAACAGTAAATTGGAATATGTTTTTAAGAAAAAAACTGGAATCCGGAGTGATGGCTGCGCAGTAATTTATGATAAAAATAAATTTAAATTAATTTCAGAACAATATATAGAATATTACACGGATGGTGTTCCAACACTTAATCGCGAAAACATTGCATTGATGGTAAAATTACAACCACAAGACGATAAGACCGCTACATTTGTAGTAGCAACCACGCATTTATTATACAATCCAAAACGTGAAGACGTTCGGATGTCTCAAGTAAATAAACTTCTCCAAGCAATTATTGACTTTTCTCAGTCATCGGATACAAAAATTCATTTACCCGTCATATTGACTGGCGATTTTAATTTTACTCGTAACTCGCGCGCTTTTGAAATGTTAACAGCAATGCGAAAATCTAAACTAATATCAGAAAATAATCAGGATTTCCAAAACTATGAGGAGTTTTTTCAAATGGATGCTATTGACTTTGGAAGGGAAGATGTTGCATCAACATATCAAAATCGATGGATAAACGTAGATTATATATTAAAATCCCGGTCAAAAAAATATAAAAAATCAATTCAAATAAACAGCTCATACAAATTACCATCTGTAAATCAATGTTACAGAAATGGTCTTATACCCAATAAAGTTTTTGGCTCTGATCATTTCTCGTTGGCAATTCAATTCTCTATAATTTAGAAAATTATAAGAATAACCTGTTAATATAATTCAAATAAATTTAATAACTAACCTTCATATTTCTATCCTTTAAGGCATGTTTGTTTATTCGAAAATTCACAATGGACAGTAAGAGGTTAGGTTGCGCATTAATAATAAGAAATTCTATACCTTTTGGGAGCCCGCCAATATTCCACAACCCATTTAAATGTATATATGAGTCATAGTATTATGTTGATACCATTATGATGTTTGTAACGCATAGAAAAAGTTATCCAACACCCACCTTAAAATATACCAATCGACTCAGAATCACTTTTAATCGATCTAACAATGTCCGCACAAAGTATAGGTCGGAATTTTGAAGATAATTCACGTAGGATTTCATGGTACAAGGACGAAGCCTATTGAAATTGGTTATGATCGGTCCATTATTTCACCTAGCACCCATACAAATGTCCTCCCGGAATAGGGGTTTAACGACCATAAATGCCTTCGATATAGCAATATTTTTGTGAAATTCGGTGTAAGGAAGTTTTGTATAAATATCAATCTTTGTGCTAAATTTCATGAAGATCGGTCCATAATTTACCATAGCTCCTACATAAGCCTGCTTTCGGGAGTCACCCAAAGTGCATAAATTCATATAAATGTTAGTATTAACGTAATATTTTGTATTTGTATATTTTATTTTACACTTAGTAAAAGTGTTGGTCCACATCTCTAACATAAGACCCTTCAACTAATTTTGATGGACATACACAATGGTATGGGGTATCCTATGGTCGGGCTTGACCGACTATATCTTTCTTACTTGTTTTTATTTTTTTATTTTAGGCTATCTACAAGACATATAATTTTTCTTAAGATTTTTGATTTTCAAAGGGTTGTAATTTTGAAACTCTATAAACAACGTTTTTGAATGTTTTAGTCACAATTGAGTTGTTGATGATTTAATATAATTTGAATCTGTTTAAATTTTCTTGGGATGCAAATTTTTTTGCAATATTTATTTATAATTTGGAATATGAAATCATTTCCGTTTTTTAGTACCCACAGTTGATATTTTAAGTTTTAACCTTTGAAAATGATCCTGCAAACCATCAAACTACGTTTTTTTCCCTTGATTAATAAGATATCATACATTTAATACATTATTTAATTTTTACCAAATATTTTATCTTTTACACATTTAATTTTCGATAAGACATAAAGGGCTATCTGAACATTTTATAACATACATTATTAATATATTAATAAAAAAAATAAGGTCTATCTACCATAACTTCGCGAATAATGGGTTTAAAAGATTTATTTTTATGTGTGAGGTTTAGTATACGTATTAAATAAATCGTAGAAGAACTGATTGCAAAATGTCGAAAAGTGAGGAAAATAGTTTCTATGCATTCCTGAATAATTGAGGTTTTGCTAATTATGGACCGATACTCATAAAATGTCTTTCTTTGCTTTCTACTTATATAAAAATTTTTTGTTTCAAATATAACCATAATAATAACGTTTATATGGGAATTATACACGTTAAAGTGATTTTCGAGGGGTTTATAGGAAAACTATGATAAATTATGGACCGATCTTCATTAAATTTGGCACATATATTTATACTTAAATATAATTAAAATAAAAACTGGGTTCACACAAGGCAATTTTTCTTACTGAAATTCTGATGTCAGATGAGAAAGAGCGAGAGGGAATATGAAAGGGTACAAACTTGCCTGTACTTGGAAATCGTTTTGTTTTTCACTTTCGTACTTCAAACAAAAACAATTCAAGGCAATTAAAGCAAGAATTGTAGAAGTAAAATTTTGTGTGTGAACGTAAATGCAAGTTTAAAAGAAAAAATAGAAAAATTTCAGAAGAAAAAATTGCTGTGTGTGAACTCAAACAAATTAAATGTTTTTATTAGTCTTAGTTTTATTAGCTGAAATTCTGATTTCGTGCGAGAGGGATTATGAAAGGACACAAACTTGCCTGTACTTCGGAATTAGTTTTGTTTAATTTCGTAGTTCAAATCAAAAACAAACCAAGGCAATTAAAGCAAGAATTGCTGAAGTGTGTGAATGCAAACTCAAAAGAAAAAAAACTACAGAAAGAAAAATTTCTGTGTGACCTTGGAATTTGCAGCCATTTTTGACACATATTTTATTAGAAAATGTTTTTTTTTATTTTTTTCAAATAAAAAATGAGCTGTCGCTCAGATCAGATGATTTTACCAATGATTATGAAAATCAGCTAAAACTTCGACAATCTTTAAATTATGCTCAATAACCATTCAAAGTATCATAAATAACATAAAAAATTCAAACCCGTACACAAGAATGAAATACTTGGTTAAATTGCGAATTTCAAAAATATAATGGTCACAAATTTTGCAAAGAAACTCCTGACCAAAAGAATATTGGAAATTAGAAAAAACTTTCCATAATACTTAAATATCCATTAGAAACAAAACCAAATGTTAAATGTTATACTATGCAGATTTAAAAGCTTTACAAGTAGCAAAAGCTTTAAAAGTTTTACAAGTGGTGTGGTTTCAAAACATAATGTAAGTGCTTGATATAACTTACGAATATGGGTAAAAATTAATTAAAAAATAGTTTGAAAGAAATCCATAAAATATTAATCAATATGTTACATAGACGAACGATTTAAACAAAGTTCCTTTCAATTTTAAAATGTCAAGCAAATAATTATTAGTTGTCGAATATTCGAATTTTAAGTCGTTTTTACACATTTTTACATGAAATTACTGCGAGTCCGTAGACTCTGTGAGCGAACTGTCCAGACTTAGGCGTGTATTATCCAAGGACCCTGTGGCACCTGGATACATACAACGTGAGGACAACTCGTGGACAGAGTCTAGCTCAGAGTCCCTAAGTTTACTTATGGAGAAGACTGTATATAGTCTGAGATGTAATCAGGTTGAGTCTGGATATCCTACACAGATCCGGTTCGGATGGGTGTGATAATGACACAATTAGGGAGATGATTACTAGAGACATGGTTACATGAGCGGTGAACACATTTGGTGGAGACAGATAGGAGTCATTTTCATACCTAAAGCGGGGAAGACGACTCAATCGAAACCCAATCAATCTTACTGAAAACAATAGAAAGACTGTTTGATTAGATTAGGTCATCAGCAACACTCAACATGCCTACCTTGAGGGTAGGTTCGTTGAGAGGGAGTATAACATGGCAGCTTTCCGCTATATAGAAGGGCCCTTTAATAATATTGTATTATATATATGAGGCTTAAATATATAACTGAATTCCTAATTGAGTGGATAACTCTAATTCTGAGCAGCAGAGTTTTATCAACTGGAGCATGAGGGACATTTGTATAAGAACGAGGTGCACACCGCAATGGGGTCCCTTCTCCATTACTGTGGCTCTTTACTGTGAATGTCATTTTAAGACAGTTCTACCCACGACCAGCGAGGTCATGCAATCTGGGCTGCGAGAACTTTCCCAATGGGCAAATAGTAATGGATTAGGAGTCTTGGAGGAGAAATACTCAGGAAAGGGCTAGGAAGGTGATTAATGCCTACTAGGCATGCAAGAACTCTATAGGGAAGAACTGGGGTCTAAAAGCGGTAATTGTATACTGGATATACACATCGGTTGTGAGACCTATACTCACTTATGGATGTTCGGTATGGTGGGAGGCGTTGAGGAAAGGGTCGTATAGGTACCTTATTTCTAAAATTCAGAGATGTACGTCAATTGGCATTACGGGTGCCGCGATGAGTACACCTCAGGCAACACTGGACATCATTCTCCACCCTCTTCCAAGTGAAGAATTCGCTAGCATACTTAATGAAGTCAAGTTGAATGGTCAAACATTATCCTCAGCCGCCCAAACGAACTATGTAGGTACCATAATTGACTTCGAGGCTACTCCCGTTATTGAAATCCTTAGATTGGAGCGGAGAAGTTCCACGGAGGGTGTGCTATCTTCACAGATGGCTCGAAGATGGAGCGTTTTCCAGGCAGAAATTCTAGGCATTTACAAGGCCCTAGGGTTACTAGCGGAGAATGTTGAGAGGGACACTGAGGTAACACTTACAAAATTCGAAATCTAGGATTCAGCTGAACTGTTAATTTAAGTAAATGCAATATATTGCAAAACAAAAACAAAACAAACCAAAAACAGTTATAAGTATATATTTATAACTGTTTTGACAATAAGAGGAATTTAGTGAAAACAGAGGTAAAAAACTAAGTAAACTAAAAAAAAAACATTTTTCATTCAGGTGTTTTGAGCATAAAAAATTATTTTAAACGCTCAGCTTAAAAACTTTATTCATTCTTAAACATTAAAAATCGATTAAATGCTCAGTAGTGCGATTCAGTAACTTTTAACGATTCGACAATCGCAAAACTTGTCAATAGCAGTTGTTGTTTGCAGTAACGATTGTGTGATTCACTAAGTACTCTTAAACGATTGTATATAACTATTATTTCGTGTGGCAGCTCTCCACAAGGAAATGCCGAAATAAAAGTAAGGTTCAAAACCAAATAAAAAAGAAAAACAAATAAATTTGAAACAAATCGAAGTTTGTTTAACAATTTTAAGACCGTGATTGATTAAATTATGTGTTTCATATTGATCAAGATGTGTTTCTGTTAATGGTTTTCTTCAAAATGACCACTACTCCTAAAAGAAGATTCGGAAACGTAGAAGCACCATCTATAACGTGGAAGCACAGACTACAACACAAAACAACGACTGAATCATTGGGTTGACTTTTTGGCTAATTTTTGTCAATATATTAACAACACAAAAATTGTTGTCTTTAAGTTAACGCAAACAAATATCGTTAAAAGTGTAGAGAATAACTAAATCGACAATTTTGTTGTTTACTAATTTTAACGATTCGATTATCGTTAAAATAAGTTACCGAATCGCACTACAGGTCATAAAACTTTATTCTTTTTTAAAATGAACTCAATTCGTGACTTTTTCATTAAGGTCAATTAGCAGTAATAAATAATAAAATAATAAAATAATAATAATAAAAATAATAAAAAAAAAAAAAAATAAAGGTAATAAAATTAGAGCACAGGTCATATAACTTTTTTGGGCAATTTCTTTACTATTTGGTCGTAAATTATAAATGTGTGCATATGTATATACAGTCAACACAAACAAAGTTCAATTTTGTTCCAATTCAAAAATGTTTTTTTTTTTTTTAATGAAAATCGCGATTTTTATCAATTCAGTTTTATCAGTAAATTGTGAATAAAATCAAAAGTTGTGCACCGATTGCAGTCAAATAAATCTCATTTCATTCGAAATATGTTTAACCAAATGTTTTTAGACCAAAACTGTAATTTTTGTCGCACAGTTTAAAGATAATATTGTTTCCGATTTTCGAATTTTTTTAAACTGAATATGGTGAACCGTTTTCAAGTTGTTCCAATATATGTAGTGAAAGTGCCTTAATTTTGGACATAACGGTATATCTCGAAAAGACGAGCTGATAGAGAAAAATGGTGATTAAATTTGAAATCAGCGACCTCAAATTAGTATAAATTTGCAATAAAGTTCCAGACCGCAAAATGACTGTTCCCCAGTGTTATTTATATACCACTTATGCGTGTTAAAGAGACATTCTGAAATTGGTGCTGTATGGGAGATATGATCAATTAAAGGCCGAAATGTGATAGCATGATTTATACTTATATATAAAATATTCATGCTAAATTTAATTCCTTTACTAACATTTTTATGGTATTTATATACGTTAAAATAATTTTTGAATTTTGATAATATGTCTAATGCAGATAAAAATTATATCTACCTCAAATTTCATATATGTGCATATTCAAAACAATTATGGTCACTAAAGCATATTTCTGGGAAGCATTTGTATGAGACCTATTTAAAATAATGGACCGAATTCAACCATTTTCTATAAGCTTCATCATTAAGTCTAAAAAATGTACTGTGCCAATTATTATTAAATAATATTTAAATATTAATTGCAGCTAAAAGAGCAAAGTGTGGAATTCAGAAATTCCATTATGACGTTTTTAAAATTAATATAATTTCAAAATAATTTGTTAGAAAACCACAATAGTGAAGCATCAAATATTTGAAGAACATTTTATAAAGGCCCGAAAGGTGAAAACAAATAATTTTACTCGTACTTGAATTTTAAAATAATATTCTGTCATTTGATACTCATACTGACATTGTTGAGGAACTAACATATTTTAAAATAATTTATAGAAAAACTATTAATTTTAAAGTTCCTTTTAAAAGGATATTCGAGCACGAAATGAAAAACTAAATACACAGTTTTATCATATAATGCCTCTCATTTCATATATATATATGGTTTGGTTCATGTGTGAAAAATACTGTTGTATAGTGATATATGTAAAGTTTAAAATTAAAAAATTAAACATAAATAATATGTTTATGTGTATTAAATATAAACAGTTTCAGATTTTTTAGGACTTTTTGGTGTGATTTTTCCAGAAGGATGTTTTATAATACGAACTAATAAGTACTCGCTTCAAATGTTTAGTAGCATGCATATTTATTGATTGTTTCTATATTATGCAGATATTCGAATCATATCTAGAACGACAAAAATGAAGGTTATGGTCTATTATTTGAACTGTGTTGAGAGAGATAAACTATAAAAGCGGGAATTGAAAAAAACAATTCCGAGTGAGTAAACATTTTTAGCACTTTCATGATTTTACACGAAATGTCATTAAATGTTTAGTCCTACATGGAAATTTCCATCCAAACCGGATCCCGTATATCGTTGAAGTTTCATTCATTGATGACGGAAAAATAAATGATCTACACATTTTGAAAATACATATCTGCATAAACATAAGTAATTGCGAATTATTATTATTTTTTTTTTAATTTCCAATCAAATGTATTTATAGTCTTTATAGATGCGTCATCCACACCCTTTGAAATAGGTATAAATGCGTTAAAACCATATCCTCATTTAATACATTACGTATACTAACTACATTAGATGCAAAATTTACATACATTAATTAGAAATGTCATTAATTATATCACAAACTATAATATATATATAATACATTATATACAAATATTACATGGATTTCATTTACAAATATTGTTATAAAATATTTTAATTAAATTTATAATTTTGTAAAAAGAGTTAATAAAGGTAAAGATTTAGTTAATTTTTTATATAAATCAATTAATATTTTGCTTAATTTTATGAAAAATTTCAATAATAAATATAATTTATTTGATAAATTACATTGATTGAAATTTACAAAAAAATTATTATTTTACTTAAATAATATTATCATTAATTAACTAATTAATTAATTAATATAAGCAATTTCGTAATTGAAATCCATTTTCATTTTTTCTATGTATAATTTTTTTCAACTTGAGTGTCATGCAACAGCGATTATAAAGTCTATTACAAAGTTTCTTCTCCTGCATTAAGGATATGTATGAATCAGTAGAAAAGTTCTATAGTAAAAAGTATTTTTTCTATGGTAAGAAAAATTTTTATTTCTGCTGTGTGAAATGAAACCTTTGTAAATTATTGATAAAATTAAAATTTTATTATTAAAAAAATTAAAAAGAAACCTGTGGATACTGAATGTGAAGAATTTTTGATAGTTATTAGGTGAATATAATTTTACTAGCTCATGAGGCTAAATGTAGAAATTTTGACAAATGAACACAAATTTTTAAGTTTTAAAATTTATAGAAAAATTTTAAATGAACAAAATTTTTAGAAGAATAACATTTATTTAATGGTAATGGTAATGGTTTAAAATGTTAAATTATTTGAAAATAAATGTTATTCTTCTAAAAATTTTGTTCATTTAAAATTTTTCTATAAATTTGAAAACTTAAAAATTTGTGTTCATTTGTCAAAATTTCTACATTTAGCCTCATGAGCTAGTAAAATTATATTCACCTAATAACTATCAAAAATTTACTAACGAGCATACATTTCTATTATTTCACACAGGCCCTAAATATAATGAAATAATGAATGTAATGCAATTTTCTGAATTAGTTCTGTTTACCAGGAAATATAATGTCGAGGCTTTTAGCTTACCGGTATTGAATGGGATAGAGCTTGCAATTTCGAGTAGGCCAAATACCTGGGTGTATACTTGGACAATAAGTTGCCTTGAAGCAGAAGTACTAAGGAGAGGATCAGGAAGGGGCCTGACCCTCTCCTACTACACCTACAGGAACTCTATAGGTAAGAATTGGGGTCTTAATCCGTTAGTTATATATTGGATCTAGACGTCGGTTGTAAGACCTATTTTAATTCTGGTGGGAGGTATTAAGTAAAGGAACCTATAGGAACGTTCTCTCTAAATTTCAGACATGTGATTCAATTGTCATTACGGGTGCCGCAAGAAGTACACCTCAGGTAGCAATGGACATAATTCTCCACCTTCCAATTGAGGAGTTTGTGAGAGGTATGGCTGTTCGTGGGCTATTTAGATTGAAGGAATTAGGATTACTTCAGGGCGGGGCACGCTAGCATACACGACGAAATTTAATTCAACGGTCGGACACTATCCTTGGGCGAGACTACGGATTATATCGGGGCTATGATTGAACCTCTTGGTTGGAGTAGAAAAGCTCCATGAAGGCTGTGCTGCCTTTACAGACGGCTCAAAGATGTAAGTAGGCACGAGGGCAGGAGTCTATTTTATGGAAACTGATATCAGGCGATCTTATAAATTGTCTGACAGTTGCAGCGTTTTTCAGGCAGAAATTCTGGGCACCTATAAAGTCTTGGCATTGCTGGAGGAAAACATTGAACGGAACTCTGAGCCAAAGTGGTTGGGAGGAAAACATTGAACGGAACTCTGAGCTAAAGTGGTTTGGGAGCCACACACTGAATGAACTAGATGAGGTTACAGGCAAATGGCTTTTCAATCTCATAGGTTTGTAATTGGAATAAAATGGCTTAAGGGAACAGGGTATAGGTTCCATCTTTTTATTTCTTTTTACCTTTTTCCTTCTCTATCTTTAACGGAATCATAAGTGTAATTTTTTTTAAATAATACTTTTTAGCAAATTATAACTTTAATACTCCCAGTATTGGCTTCCATGTATATAGCACATTATGGTCAATATATAGAATTAATTAAATAGTTGAAAACTTTTTTCTAGAAAAAGAAAATAATGTTTATAAAAATTGAATGATAGGTGGGCTAAAATCGTGAACACTGTATTTTTAACTGAAAAAAACTAATGTCAAATTATTTTGTAAAATTAACTTCTTAACTTTAATGTTTAATATATATGTATGTATGTATACATACATACATACATAGGAGAAAGTTGATTTAAGAATGTAGTAATTGATTAATTAATTTTGCTAATAAGGGGTGAACACTAGTGTATTCAAAAACCGAAGCCGGTTAACCGGGTTTTACTTTTTTAAAAAACCGACTGGTTTCTACTTTTTAAAAAAACCGACCGGTTTCAAATAATTTTTATTTTCGAATAATTCGACTTCCATTTTTTATATTTGCTAATTGAACCTTATTTATGGCCTTATTCTTTAAAAGTATCAAATTGTTTAAAAATAAAATTTGTATGAAAATTAAAATTTTTTTGAGTAGTTTACATACAAATTTTATTTTTAAACGATTCGCTTGTTGTACTAAATCAGGCCCTTAATTATTTGAAAGTATTTTTCATTTTCATTATGAACTAATCACTTTGTCTATTTTTTTTTTATTCCCAATTTGAGATTTGAGTATCACCAGATGTACTAAGAACTGAGATTTTTATATTTTTTAATAGATTTAAACTAATTTTTATTAACAGAATCTAGGTTAGATGTAAATTTTAGTTTTTTCGTTTGTCACAAGAATAAAGTGAATTGCAATAAATAGGTACATATGTAGACTTGGATCAGAAGAAGCATTATCGGAATTCAATTCGAAGAATACAAAATTTGAGCATTATTCTTTAGCTGCAGAAGAGCGATATGACTTTTTATTTTTATATTACTTGTCATTACAAATGATATGTATATGCACTTTCTTTAGTAAAAATAATAATATTTTTTTTTAAATATTTGTATTTTTACGTAAGCCGTATTCGAAACCGACTTTTTAAAAAGATCTATTTATCGAATAACTAGAAACCCGTTTTTCTTAAAATGTCGGTTTCTTGAATACACTAGTAAACACAACGTAAGACAGCTTTGGCAGGAGGTGAATTTTGATGGACATTGTGAACATATAGTCCTGAATTAGTGATGGTTTTTTCCACACTACTACTTACTATGTCCTTTTTTAGTTTAGAGTTTGAATTGCTTCATCGCTATATTTATGTCATATAGATCTCTTTTTTGTTACTATATTTTCAGGAATGTTTGTGACTTTCATATTTTTTCTTTAGCCTGTTTCGCTTGTTGTTTGGTGGAAATTTTTGTAAGGATTTAATTACTATTGTTTTAAGAATGGGGTGTGTAATTTAATTGTCCTATAATTTTTTCAGTTTAATATTTTTTATAAATTTATTGTTAATTTTTTATAAAATTCAAATTAATTTAGAAGAATTATTTGTAAGTTGAAATTTGTAACCGCTTATCGCCTAGAAGATAGGTTATTGAATATTGATAAATAATAGAGTTGGCATAATAGTTCACATCGTTCAAAATTGTAAAATGATTCAGTTCGTTCATTTTGTCCATCGTTCATTTTTTAATATTTTTCAGAGTTTGAACGATGAGTGAATGTATAGACAACAACTCAAACAGAATCTGAACGATTAATGTTTGAATGTAGAAAGACAACAGCTGAAACAATTGTTTGATTTGTATCTTAGAACACTTTATTAGCAAAAATAAATGGATTTAAATCAATTTTTTAACAAATATTTATAAAAGAATAAAAAAATATGATTTATGAAATAAATAAATTAAAATAACAAAATTTTGTCTGAAGCAAGTATCAGTATAAAAACAATGCAAAACATTAATCAAAAATTTACAATTTACTCATTCGTTCAACTGAATCAGTTTGTTCATAAACGACACAATTCTAATAAATAAAATAAATAAGTAAACTCGTCTTTGGTAATTAAAAAAAGGATAAGAATCAGAATTTTATAATTAAAAACTTTAGTAAAATTTTATTTTTAATTTCTAATTGTTCTATGTGTTTTCTTTTTATTAAAATGACGTTTTTATCCTTACCATTAGCTCTTTTTCAAAAATCACGAAATATGTATTTATTAATTATTCTTTAGATTTCGTTTGATATAAATATCATTAATGTTGGTGTGAACATTGTTTTGAACATATGCTCTGGGATCATAAACATAAATTACAGTGATGTTACTTGTTCCAATCATCGTAGGAAGGAAGATATTCAAAATATCACAAACGCTATTCACTTCCATAATTTTAGGTACAAAGAAATATATGATACCCTCTAGTTGTACAGTTATATAAAAATGTTACACATAGGTATTTTTGTTAGTGCATTTTCTACATGGGATCACATAGGTACTTTTGCTAAATCCTAAACCATTTGTGATATCGGTAAAAGTTTTCGTGGTAATGTAGTCAAAGTAGGGAGGAAACGAAAGAACTTATTCTCTGCCATAGTTTGACTACCATCATAAAAAATTATTATTGCACACTACTAACCAAAGTGATTATACTATAAAAAAAATCTGGGCATCACGCTTGACGAAATATTTTACTTATTGAAAACAAAAAGTTTAGATTACTATAAACGCCAAAAAAGAAAAATTATTTATTATCCCCGTAAACAAATGGAAGATATCTTCTTGGATGATAATGTGGCAATATCCCCAATTTATCATCTAAAAGAAAATGATCAAGTAATATGTTGTATTTTCATCTTTTTTATTTCCGAGAAATTTCCGCAATATAAAATAAAAAAATAAAATTTAACTTTTAATATTTATTTGTTTATTTTATAAAATTGTGTTAAGTTTTAGATTTACATATCGTCGGTGCGCTGACGAAAAGTCTTGTGTTTTTTACTACTTTTCAACAGAACAAGAAAACATTTTATTTTGCCAATTCGCAACTCTTTTTTCATTTATGATTTTTGTATTTTCTGTTAAGATATTTGAATATGTTATGCTTTGATATCGATATATTTTGGCGTTCACGAATAGCAAAATAAATTTAAAAAAATCTAAACATAGGATTTTTTATAAGAAACTTTTAATTTATTTTTTAATATAATAATTCTTTCGTGAAGTAAAAAACAAAAATAGTTTTTTCCATAATATAATAACACAAGGTAGAATCACTATAGAGATTCGTCAATTTTAATTCTTGTTAAGTCAGAAAACTGAAAAATGAAAAACAAAAAATGAAAATCAAGAATGAGAAAATATAAAATATTTTGTTTACATCTATCATTTGAATTTCTTCTTGATATGTAGAACTCTATCTTGAGAACGCTGTATGGGCGTTTAATACATTTGTCCAACTGAAATATATAATAATAAATTTTTTAATAAATTAATAAATTTTTGTTTTAAATTGAAAATGTTTTTTTTTTTATTTGAAGTTTTGTTTGTTTTACATTTTTTTCAGGGTAAATAATATTGACAACAAACGTTGTAGTGATTCTACCGTTCGTTGTTGTATACTCATAGGACTTTTTGTAACTTCGAAACTCGTTGAGAAAATGGGAAACGTTTGGTGGGTGAACGTATGACTAATAATGAAACAAATGCAATAATAAAAATAAAAAAATTACACCGACGCACCGACGATACATTTATTGACTTTCGTTTTTCTACTGGGTTACACAAATATTGAAGAAATCCTCAGGGTAAATTAAGTTATGGTTTTTCTACATTTACAAAATTTACAAATATTCCATTTTTTTATTAAAGGGTATATGGAGAAAAATCTAAATTGTGTTAATTATTTAATCATAAAGCACCGTTTTACGAAGAATCTCAAAAATTGTGCAATAAAACCGTGAAAATTTATGCAAATATAATAAAAATTATAATATAAAATGTATAAATTTGCTTTTCTTCTGGGTGAGTTCTTTGCGAAATCTTCTTTTTATCTTCCAAATGTCATTTTAGCGATATCTTCCAAGTTCGTTCCATATGATTATCTGGCGATATTTCCAGATTATCATCTAGAAGAATCTCTATCTTATTGCTTAGAAATAACACCCAAAGGAAGTTTCTTCCGAAATACGAATTCGATTGTTTCCGCAATAATATTTTTCATCCAAGCAATACGTTTGGTAAAACATTTTTCGTATTGCAGTGTTTGCTGGTATAAGATATGTCCTATTTTTTATGTATGTATTTATATGTATGCATTTTGCAGTATTGTATTTAAAACAATGAACATTGAATTGTTTACTTACCACAAATGCGTGGACAGCTTGTTCATCATTTGCCTCTAGTTTTGCACGTATATTATTAAGAATATAACTTATTTTTGATATTGATACATCGTGATCTAGTTCACAATTGAATGAACGATACGTTTCTTTATCGTGTGCAGATTCTGATGTTGTACAAGGATTGCCATTTTCAAGAGTATCTTCTTTACACACGAGAGCGCAATTTAGCGGAAAATTTAATTTTCTTTGACTAGAGCGAGGCCCTTTTTTTGGTGGCGATTGAACAGTACGAGAAAAATTAAAATGAGTCAGAACAGGTTCAGTAGCATTCGGAGTAGTATTTTGTGATTGTGTTGAGGATTGTATGGGTGAATGATAACTACCAGGGGGAGATGGTGGGCTTGAGCTATGTTCATATGGACTAAGAATATTAAGTTGACGACGAGAGCCGTTGTTACTTGCAGTCTGAACACCTACTGTGCGATGAGGTGCTTTGTTTATAACAACGCTTCTATGACCTCTGTTCGCTTTTTTAGGGGACATCAGACGTAAAAATTTCGTTTTTGATGATTTAATAAAACCTTTTGAACTGGAAAACACGTTCGACTTACTATCTTTAGCATCCTTCATGTTATATTTGTTGGACCAAGGAGATAGATGCTTTATCTGCTCAGACCAAAGAAATTTTCGTGATGCATCCTTTCCCTTTTTTGATGGAGAGATTATCTTCGTTTTTACAGGAGTATTCTTATCTTCTACATTTGAAGCTAAATTATGACCCATAAAGCCATCTACTGTATCTAGATTTATTCTAGACGGTATTTGCCATCCAATTGTATTATCATTGTCTATTACATCACAAGTAGGATGTTGTTGAGGTTGAGCTTGGGTAGCAGTTGAGTGAAATTCTTTCTGTTCTGAATTTGCATCATAATTAAGCATATCATTAATTTTTGCCTCATCCCAGCCAATACTTATTACTTTTGTTACATTTTCAGACACAGGTCTGATATTTTTACCATAAAGAGGCTTTCTTTTCGATTGTGCAACTCTCTTCATACCACTTAGAGTTGGATATGTTGAAAGAATACTTCCAGTTTGTGGTTTCATATCTTTTGGAGCTGTAAAAATTAAATTCATTGAGTTTGTGAAAATATGTACATATACACAGGCCAAAAAAAAAGTATAATTTATATCGAGGGCTTATATTCAAAACTCTCTATCTCTAAAAACACAACGTTGCAGAAGAGCAAAAAAATTACAAAATTAGATTAAAAAATTTCCTAGAATCTTTCTTATGTGCCATCATTAGTTTCAGAGTTATTCCGGACGACATTGTGATATTGTAAGGATAATTATACTATCATCCTGGTCCATGTTATAGTGTCCGCAAGTGCAAATTACAATTGAAAAGACTTCTGTCACATAGTCTTGTTAGTAATGAGAACGTTTCTATAAAAATATAAACATCGGACCACGGACCACAGTTTTCGATTAGACTGTTTTCGTTATGGTATTTGTGTGCTGGTTTCAAACATGGTCCGATTTTAATACAAAATTGTACGGATAGTCCTCTTACTTGCCACATTTTGTACCAGAAGTCTTTTTAATTTGCGGTTCTAACTTAAGTCTCTAAGAGCATTAAAAAATTTGCACTTACGGACACCCTGACATGGACCAGCAAGGGATTTCTGGACAATTTGCATAACAAAAGATAAATACATATCTATAGCTTAATGATGGTATAATTATCCTTGCAATATCACAATGTAGTCCGGAAATATAGAGGCGATTAAAAAACATTAATCGAGCATAAAATGCGCTATAACTCTGAAAGTAATCATGGCACATCAAAATATACTTCAAAGATTTTGGAAATTTTTTTAATCTATAAATGTTATAATGCCACCGAAGCATATACGATGGATAATAAGCGAAATATATACAAATAAAATAGATTTTTGTAGCCTTTAACCGCGAATAACTCGCGTAGCGTACATCTCATTATCGGTGACTTATAACAGCATGTATAAAAAACCAAAAAGAAGCTAAATGCAAAAATTCGCCTCCCTTTATCAAGTTCCGATGCCGAACTAATTTGACTAGTGTATTAAGATTTTCTTCTTATTTTACCTCATTACGTTTCTCTATAAATATCTTTATATATTTAATTGCAAAAAAAAATAATAACAATAATAAAAATTTTTTGAATTAAATAGCATTAAATCAAAATTTGGTGATTTTATTAGTTATTTTTTGAAATTACGATACCGCTCTGGACTGGAGCGGAGTAGCTCCGTGGAGGGTATGCTATCTTCACAGATGGCTCGAAGATGGAAATAGGCACATGGGCGGGTGTTTCATTTATGGAAACGGATATCAAACGGTGTTGTAGATTGTCTAATAGTTGCAGCGTGTTCCAGACAGAAATACTAGGCATTTACGAGGCCCTAGGATTACTGGAGGAGAATGTTGAGAGGGACACTGCGGTAACTATCTATGTGGATAGTCAGGCAGCACTAATGGCAATTATAAGTTATTGTGTCAGGTCCACATTAGTGCTTAAGAGAAGAAAGGAATTTAGAAGGCTAATAGACGCCTACAGAATAAGACTCTGTTGGGTTCCTAGTCACCGCGATATTCTCGGCAATGAAATAGCCGATGTGGAGGTATCGGTTAAGATTCCAATTGGGTCATATTTCATGGACATAAGGGAATGGGCTTTAGGAAGCATCTTCTAGGCATGAGTCGTGGGAATCTAAGGGTAATTGTAATAATTGGTATGATTACTGGTCATCTCGCAATAGGGAATATGACCAGTAAGTGGGACACTGGCACGTCAGACTTTTGTAAAACGTGCGATGACGTGGAGGAGCTAGAGACAGTGTAGTGCTTCAGCGTAGTAGACTGAAGTGGTTTGGTAGCCATATTCTACACGAACTTAGCAACCTTATAAGGTTCGTAATGGGGATAAATTGGCTTAGGGGTAGTCAGGGTTGATTAATGGGTCTTAGGTTCCACACTTTTTTTATATTTCGTTATCTTTCTACTCTTGTACCTTATTCTACTAAGGTTTTTCTCTTTCTTCGTTTATTAGCTTTCTCTGGTATTTATAAAGGGATCACAATTGACCGCATGGTCTCTGGGTGGAGGCGTGAAGACGCCGCCCTTTTTAACCTAACCTACGATACCAAAAATATCATAAGGAAGAGTATACTTTAGTCCGTAAAAACTGTCATTTTCGATTCAAGAACGATTACATATGTGATAATTTGTATCACCTAGATGATATCGTTTGGTTTATTGGATTAACAAGTCTTGTCATACGCAGTTTATTTGTATAACAAAAGTTCACAAAAACAAAAACATGCAAATGTGATATTTTGGGAAATACGAAATCGTATATATAAACATAACCATATTAATTTCTAGAAGATACAATTGCGACATTAAAATAAGTTTAAGTTTTAAATTACTATTGATTAAAAACACCAACCAACATTCAATTTATATACGTACATATTTATTACAAAATATTGTGCTAATCCTTCAATTTTGCAATTTAATGTTAGTTAATTTCTAAATACACAAACTATTGATATAATTTATTAATACATGTAAAGAAATATAAGTTATGTTAACTTACTAAATGGATAGGATTTCCTTCTATCAATTTCAATCTTCTTTACGGATTTTTCTCGATTGGTCCTTAGTTCAATTCTGGCTTTTTCATTGCTGGTAGCCCCCACTACTACCTCGTAACCTTTCTTTTTTAAAAAATCATCTACCACTCGTTCAGCTTTCCGTACCGATGCAGAAGTTGAGGCAGAAGATACACAGCACGGATCGTCATCAATACGAATAATTCTTGGTGGTTTGGGAGGAGCCTCTTTAATATTTCTGGGCTTGTAGTTAAACTGTGAAGTAGATAATCGTTTTTGTAGTAATTGACCGCCTGCACAACGACGTCGTTCACAACATTCGGAACATATTTTGCTTCTTTCTAATTGTGAAGTCTTAAGAGCATTCCTAGTTTGCGACAAATCTAATTCTGAAAATTTGTCTAAAGTTGGCGCTGTTGGAATGTGTGCGTTAAGTACGGTTGGATATACCGACATTTTTTGGTTCAAATTAAATTTATTTAGTTTTGTTTGATCTTTAAATTGAGTTTTTTTCGGCGTAAAAACTTCTTTATTCTGAAATGTCTGGATCATATGTTTATTTACTCTTACTTTAGATATAACACAGTTTTCTCGAAGTTCCTGTATAATATGTATAAGAGGAGCATCTCTTGGACTAGTTTCAAGGCTACTTATAGCTGTTAATTGATTTGTTATTGCCATAGTGCCTTTTACACAACTGGACATCGATTTTCGTTCTGGAGATTTTCGCACTTGTGAAGTTCGTTCTTTAGACCTTTCTTTAGATCTTGAATTATTTGCATTTCTATTGCCCTGAAAAAAAATTTTAATATGATTTATTAAACGTTTATAAATATTAAACGCAAGCAGACCTGACTACATTCCGACCTATTGCGTCGATAGTATCTTCCATGTATACCTCGTATTGGATTGCAACTGCCCAAATTGACACCACCATCTCCGCTATCGCTTGTAAAACAATAACAGAATCCATTTTGGCATGGTTTGCATTTACGTTCCTGCTCTTTATTACACAGATTCTGATTAATTAATTCTAGTTCTGCATTTTCCTGATAGTTTTTACTCTTTCTATTTCCTTTCTTTTCAGTCTCTTGGCGATGATGTGATAAAGATGTGCGTCGAATACGACGTGCTCGGAATTCATTCATGCATTCCTGCAAACTAAAAGATGTACTAGTTTCTCCATCACTAACAACATCATCATCCTCTGTATCACCATTATTATCATTTTCTGCGTCTTCAATCCAATGCATATCTTCAATTTCGTGTGTAGGGTGTACATTTTCATCGTCACTTTCATCAATACTGACGTTCCCAGATTTTCTACACGATCCACCGGTTCTTCTCGTTTTTGTCATCTTAAAGAAAATGCATGTTTAACAAAAAAATGTACATATTATTTACATACATACAATAAATATGAATAGTATGTACATAGTATGCATCTACTGTTATACGGCCGTATGCATTGGCATCTTTCAAATAAATTTGTACATACAATATGTTTAAATAAAGGATCACACTTACTAGTTTAAATATTATACAATTTTTAGTTTGATGATAAAATAACTTTCAATTTACACACGTGATACGGAATATTACAATTTCTATTCACACTCTGAGACTTTCAACTTATACGGCAAACAACTTCAAAATGCAGCAGAGAAGCAAGCCGACTATAATTTATCGGCGGCGGCTTAAGGAGCATTTTACATCGGCGGCTAATTGTCTGCGCACCGTTTTTTTATCGGCTTATGAAAAAAATACCAGTATATGTATATATATATATATATATATATATATATATATATATATAAATATATATATACATATATATAGGTATATGTACATATATATGTATATATGCTATGAGGCAAATTAGTTGTTCGAATAAAAAAGGAGGTAACTATAGTTAAATATAACATTCACAACATCCTAACGACACTAATGGAAATATGAGCAGGAAGAAATACATAGCAAAAGAACGTAAATGTAAGAATGTTCGTATGCCATATTATGTATACGAGATATAATTATTTGAGGATTTCGGAGTGACCTAGTAAAGGGAATCATCTGCACAAGATGCAGAGGCTTTTGATATTTAATAATATTAAAAAGATAGATTAATAATCGAAACTTTAAAAAATCCTCAAATGTAAGGCTCCAAAAAGTCCTTCAAGTGATTTGAATCATGAGATAGATCTTGGCCTAAGTCCATAAACAAATCTCACAATTTTTGAACAATGGACTTAATTTTTTTCGTGTTACTGGCGTTACAACCAGAATAAACCTCAATACAATAATTTACTTGTGACATTAGCAAAGCATAGGTCAGAGATTTTTTAACAATCAAAAGCAGAAACAGGTTTAGAAGATCCAATCTCCCAAAGTTTGACAAATCCGTTAGCAAATTATATTAACAATTAAATTAATTTTTCTTTTCGGCTTAGCCGGAATAAAATTATATTTCTTATAAATTGTGATTAATCCGTGTAGAGTCTTTTGCTGCATTTACTCCTACCGGACGTGTCCTCAGGTGGCGGATAGGGGACTGGTTATAAGGCACATGACCTGCACGTTCTTTACAGGGTGCTTAAAGGCCCCTAACTTGAATGTTCATGGGTATTATCTCTGGTCCTAGATTTCTTTTGAGTCTCTCACGGACCGAATAAATGCAGTGCACTTTAAGGTCAAGGTGGTTGGCAGCAGTGCGGAGGACCTGAATGGTTAGTTACTGCTTAAATAAACTAACAGCTAACAGCTCTCCTCCAACGCCTATGGCACGGATTGGTTGTAAACTTTAGCCTAGTCCGCGCACGCCGTCACTGCGCGAGATGGTCCTCCTATTACTGTCATACTCGTGGGACATAATAGATACTTCGAATTTAAATTCAATTCGGACAGATGACTAACGGTCGCAAGGCGACAAAACAGACATGGACGACGATTTTGCGTTGATGGGTTCCAACGGGACATTCTAGCACAGGAAAGTCAGTTGTTGGGCCTACTATCAGGGGGCACAACATTGAATTTAGTTCCGGAGTATAAGGAACTAATGGAGGAAGATGAGAATCTTCTACTAAATCTGGATGTCACAGCATACTCAGTTCCGGAGGAATATATAAAAATAATGGACGAAGACGAGAATCTTCTTCTTAATTTAGTTATAGAATAATTTTTAAGCATTAAGTAAATAAAATAATAATAAACACTATATAAGTTTAATATGTTTTTATTAAATAAATAAAAATAAAAAAACTGTTTTATTTATAAAATTTTAGCTTTAACTCAATTCAAATATTGCAAGCCCATTTGAAGATTGACGACCTTTGTAAATAATAGTCCAATTTTTATCATTCAATTGTGTTAAATAGGGATCTTCCTGGTTTAAAAATTTCTCGAATCGATGCGGAAGATAAAACAATTTATTGTTATTTAAATATATGATAACTTTTGATCAATATTGTGTTTCTTTCCACTTAAATTTTAAAATTTTGAATGGCTGATGTAAGAGAATATCATCAATTTTTGTATACTCCGCCTTAATACCAAGAGCCAATTTAATAATTTGTTTATATATCTAAAACAATAAAAATAAAAAATTTATAAATACATGAAAACTTAAATGCATTTTCCAATAGTGATAGCTTATCATTCTGTTAACTATACATTAAAGTAATCCTCAGATCAATGGTACCAAATATGATGTGATTCCTGTGATTTATAGAAATTTAAAAAAATACTCCTTTATATTTAAATAAGTAAATTGAATACTTTGAGTATTTCTCTTTAATATTTCAAATAGAGAAAAAGATTAATTTAGCTTTCATATAGAAATATTGAGTTATATACTAATTATGTAAATAAAATATACTCCCTCTTAATTTGTTATTAGAATATTCAAAATTAATCATGACCATACTCAACAACATAAAATATATCTTCATTAATGTCAAAAAACCATATAAATAAAATAAATAAAACAATTCTCAAGTATATTTTCCACCTTACAAAAACAAAAATAACCATATAAAAATATGTAGGTGAATAAACCAAAATACACAAACGCTATTTACACAAGTAATCAGTTTTTAATTTCATCACAATTAAAAGTGCAAAAAAATAAAAAATTGTCTCCCTGTTAAATTGTTTGTATGTACTTTTAACATAATTACATACATACATATTATTATTCAAAGCAAATACATTGGTTTTCAATTTCATAAAATGCAAAACAATTTTTCCTCCTATTAATGCATATACAAGAAAAAATTCCAAAAAAATTCATTGATTTTCAATTTCACACAAACAATTTGCTCTTTAAAATTGCTCTTACTCTTCATTACAAACAAAAACAACTATTGATTTCCCATTTCCCTACTACTCTTTATAATAACATTACGAAGGGATACCTTAGAGATTTACTTTATATTATTATCGATATTTTATATATTTCATTCGGAAACACTTGTATATTCCTTATCCAGACAATTTGAGTAATATATTTATGTCTTTTTGGATAATCACTTTCATACAAATCGATCGAATCGATTCGGAAGAAATGAGCCGCCGTTCTAATACTTTTTAGATTACACTATTGCATTTTTTGGGTGTAAAATACTATCATTTAGAAGTGTAAAAAAGTACATCAAGAAAGTATCGAAATATAATCGCTTTTGTATAATAAACATGATGTTTATGCAGTTGGAATATTACTAGTAAAGATTTTAAATTATAATTGAGCTAAATGCTTACCTTATATTTAAACTCTAATAACTCACTATAACTTTAAATTAAGTATGAAATATTTAAAAACAGAAATCACAAATTAAAATTTGTTTATACTAACACATTTTTTATGCAACACTATAAGCAATAACATTGGTCACTTTAAAGGTTGTACATTTACTGAGCGAAATTATGTCGTGTTTGTTCTTTTTCTCTGCTCTGGAATATAAACAGCCGCCAGTCAAGTTTTTTAGATCAAGATTCGATACTAATGTGTTTTGTTATTGCACATTTGTGTATTTTCTACTTTTGAACATCAAAAAGTGTCAAAAAATACAACTTTTAGTGGATGGGTGTAAACCCTGCCAACATTTTCTATCCAAATTTGCACTAAAGAGTAACCTCAAGTTGTTTTTAACAGTCGAATATGATATCATTTTCTTATCCCAGAAGAGTCACCGTGCGGGAAGAAGTGTGCAGCAGTTCTAATACTTTTTCAATGACACTATTAAGTGCTTTTTTATGTGTCAAATTGGAGTCATTTTGAGGAGCAGAAAAAGTCACTATTTCTGTCAAAATTCTAACTTAATACTATCAACATTACTATCCAAACTTTGACTAAATAGTATCCATATTTATTTTAAAATAGTAGTTATTTTCCTATCGAACAGGAGTCATCTTTCGGGCAAAACTGTATCACAGTTTGGATACTTTTTTAATGACACTATTGACTGCTTTTTTTGTGTGACGAATAAAGTCATTTAGGGTTAGGGTTAGGGAAAATTAAAACAACTTACCTTATTAAAAAAAAATTATAGATATATTTTGATAAATTGTAACAGAATATTTTAGATTTCGAAGAGCCTAACAACTTTAAAAATTTAGTTGAAAGGTTTGATGAACATGCATATATGGGTTCACTTTCAATAAAAAAATATACATATTTTTATGAGCGAAACGCAATTTATTTCGAAATTTTATATTATTAAAAGCAAGAAATAAATCCAAATTTATTTGTTGTCTTCAAAATGAATTTTCGCTTCGTTTTAATGAATAATATTTATTTTTTTAATTAATTTAATTTAAAATTTCAAAATTTTTTTTCACAATTTTGTTTTAATTTTGTCTTCATTATAAACAACATTCACTATATATACATATACATATATATATATATATATATATATATATATATATATATATATATAAAGTGAATGTTGTTTATAATGAAGACATCTTGAGAATACTAGAGTCATTTTTCTGATAGTGGATAAAACTATCACCTAATTGCTGGCAGGAAAGTAGTACAAATGTAAAGTAGTGTGTATGCGTCCCACACACTACTTTACATTTGCGCTTATGTGTATGAGGCAGCAAAAAACGAATTGAATGAACGCTGCTCAATTTTGCACTGCAAAAACTCTTCAATTGTAGAAAGTAAATGACCAAACATCGAAACATATGTGTTAACCTTAATTTTTGTTATTGATGACTTTATTTTAAACTAGAACTTATTTGCTTTCTTGGCTATAAAAAAATATTCATTCAGATGATTGAAAATACAAGTAATATATCTACTAAATTGAAATTTAAAAATAAAAAGTAATAAAATAACAAAACAATAAGAAACAGAAGTTTTATTTTAAACGTAAAAAATATATTTTAAAATTCATTTGAAACATGATCCGTGTTTCAAATTTGTATCAATATAAATCAAACTTTTGGGATATTTTAGATGAGCTGAATGATTTTTTATTATAATTTTAATTGAATATAACGATAATTAATTTTAATTCTTCTCTAATAGTAAAATATAGAAATTATGAAATAAAATAAATAAAAATACATAGTACACATAGTTCGTTTAATATAGAAAAGGGTAGTTTTTTTTAAGAAAATTGGTTTCGTAGTAAACGCAAATACACCTCCCATAAAAAAGTGTAAGTTATGATGGAAAATGTTAAATGTATACTCGTTTTTAAACACTATTGTTTAATTTAGAATTACATTTACTGAAGGACTGATAATAACACAAAAACAAAAATAAATAAACAACAAAAATAAGAGCAGTATTAACCATAGATCGGACAACTTATTTATATATTCTTACCGTTATGAATTCGATTTTCATAAAATGTCATATTTTTAAAATTTTCGATTTTTATTTTTCCGAGCAGAAAGTTTTTTTTTTAATTTTTACTTTTTTCTGGAAAATACTTTTTAAATTTTCGATTTTTATTTTTCCGAGCAGAAAAAAAGTTTTTTTAATTCTTCCTTTTTTCTGGAAAATATTTGTAGTTTTTTTTTTTTTTTTGAACTCATTTTTATTTATATTAGTAAATTATTAAAATCGTGGAATCATAAAATCGTTAATTCATTTGTCATAAATTCACAAGTTCATAAATTCATATATTCTAAGTTCATTAATTCTTGAATTTATGATTTAATAAATTTGTGAATATATGAATTTATGGACTTCTGAATTTAAGAATTTATGAGACATTGAATTCTTGAATTGGCGAAATAATGTATTATTGAATTTATGATTTTATAATTTTTTAAAATTATAAATTCATGATTCCATGATTTTAAAAATTTACCAATATGCATAAAAAATGATTTTGCAGTAAATAAAAATTACTAAATAACCTTAATATATTTCAGAAAAAGTTAAATTCAACACTTATATTTCTACTTTTTTTTAGTATGGAAAATATAAAAGTTATGTTTTTAAATAAGTCAAGCTTAACAAAAAAAAAAAAAAACATTAATTGTTATAAAATTACTTAACATTTAACTAACTTATAATTACGTAACTTACTCAAAATAATTTTAAGACTTGAAAATGCAACCTCGCAATTGTATGTAGTGCCAAACATTGAGTAACTTAGTGTCTACATTAGGCATATTTTTATCAAAACAAACGTCAAAATCAATGCGAATATATACAAGGTAATCTTAGTTAAACAGCTGATTATTATTTTGGTTGTTACAGTTGTTAAACTGCATAAATAAAAAACAATTATGAATACGCCATATTGTTGTTTTTGTGCAACTGTTGCCACCTTCCATAAATTCCCGTTAAGTTTGACGTTTGTCTTGATAAAAAATTGTCTAATGTAGACACTATGTAAAGCTTGCACATTTCATATTTTAGTTTTCTATATTTATTATCGTTGATGAGTTTCCAAAAACTTTCTCCAGTTTCCAAAGGAATTTCTGTAATATCTTAGCTCTTAGTAAGTGGATAATCGTGTAATTCTATTATTTTTTCAATACATTTTAAATCTTGAAATCTTTCTGTGTAATTGTAGTGAGTGGACGAAACAAAATAAAACAGCTGGCTGTTTACCAGCATAAGAAGTGGCCAGACTGACGGCGGCGCTGGTATGCTCGCTTATGCCGGGCTGGAGCTCGCCGGATGGGGTGGTCCTTGCCGCCAGAGCTGGGTAGCTGTCCACATACAAAAAAAATCATACCAGCTAAAGCGGAAATTTATAAAAGAATTAAAAGTATGTTGAGACCCGAAGCAGTAAAAAAAAAAACACAAACTCCCTGTTCCACACAAAAATCTATTTGGCTGATGGCTTGCCAAATATTACCCTCCCAATAGAGATAATCATCTCTCCTTGACATTTGCTGAAACTTTATATAATGTCCCCGAAATCTACTTTCACCATACCATTTTACTCTTCCCCTTTACTCACCGCGTTTAACTCTCTTTACCAACTCATTCTAATGAGAAAACTTTAACCATTTCATTTTAACATTATAAATTTTAATGATTATTATTGGTAATTAAGTTTACAAGCATTAAAACAGTGCAAAAATTTTATTAATTTACAAAAAATTTAAAAGAGATAAGAAAAATAAAAAGTTTAAGGAAAATTATAACAAAAAAATTTAATTCTAAAATTTGATTTTAATTAATTCATTACTAAATTTTACATTTTTTTTTTGTTTTTGTTTCAGTTTTCCGAATTGCTGGTGGCAACTTCTGGTAGGTAAGTATTGGCAAAATGTGGATGTATTTCTTTATCACTAAGGTAATTTATTTTACAGGTGATGGCAGCAAAAAGTTTGGAGGCAGATGACTTTGAGAGGTTTTCTGTCGTTCGTCTATGTGTTAGGTCCTGGGTATTATCGGTAAGTATATATTTCTTTTTTTTCAGGTTTTAATTATTTATATTTATTTTCTTATTTTTTTTTCAGGGATTTTTTTTTTTTTTTATTTCATTTTTATCTATAGGTTAAACATTTATTTAATTTCCTTTTCTTATACCTTTAGGATTCTAGCTTTTATCTTTCGACGATCTTTAGGCCTGAGCTCAACCCTAACTCCGCGCACGTTTTGCCTACAAAAATTTTGCAAACGGACTGGAATATCCCCGGTAAGCTCCCTACATAAATGTTTGCACCTAATAAAATTTCCCTGTTAACTTTATTTATTTTTTTTTTTTATAGATATATATATTTTTTGTTTTTTTACCGTCCCGTCCGTATGGTCGTCCGGGTATCGCACTTTAATTGTCGAAAACCTTTACCTAGCACCCCTGGCGTGGGTGTGCTCTGCAGCTTCTCCCGCGTTGGGTGAGTAACCAGTGGCAAGTGACTGATGCTTGATGGCGGCAGGATTCTTATTTGCCGTTGCTGGTGTATGTTTAATTTTTGTTGCACTTATATTAAAATTTTTTTTTTATAGTTGTTTGTTTTTATTAAATTTAAGTTGTAACTAGTTCTAAGTTTTAACTAGTTTTATGTAAATTCAAAGTTTATTTTAATAAAATTTTGCCACTTTTAAAAGCTGTTGTTGTTGGGTATGTATTTTTTTTTTTCGCAGCCACTGGTCTCACCTTCCTCAACGATCCAAAAGAAAAAGGCGGAATTTCCCTAAATTTGCCTCCACTACAACTCCTATTTTCCAATATGTCCTCCTTCTCCATTTTTTCAATAATTGTTTTCAGCAATATGTTTACTAGTAAACATATATGCTTCTTTTTGCTTCTTTTTTTTTTATTATTTTACAATATTATATTTTTCCCTTTTTATTGCCTCGCTTTGCCAACTATACGTTTTCACCCAACAGGGTGCACGCGACAAACCCAACCACTCCTGTGGTCCCTCTGTGGACACAGGATGGGAGGGAAACTATTTCCTCTAATTTTCCTTAATTTGAACTGTTGTACTAATTCTCTGGGATTTCGTGGGTATTTTGCAGATTCCAAAAATAAATTACCATCTGGCAACCCTCTGACATTTTCATTGATAAATACAACACTGTATAATACGTAAAAATTTTGACCCTCTGGCAACCCCAATTAAACAATACTGAACAGCTGTGTTCATGAATGAACGAAACTTAACGAAGCAAACAAGTAGTAGCGTGGTTGTAAAAAATTACAACAAAAACTTTTCAATGGATGATGTTAACAAAAGGGGTAAGTAAATTGATGAAAATTTGTAAATTTTATTAAAATATTTTAAATAAAATATAAATTTAGATAAAAATTAACATTTCCTTTCTTTTATTTCAGAAAATCATGGCGGATGTTGGAAATTCCATTGGCTTGAAGGTAAGAGGTAAAAAAAAATAAATTATTTCATATAAAATTACTAATGTGTAACTATTTTCTTTACAGAGAGGCAGCTACAACGGCGGCGACAGGCGACGGACGACAAACAAAATGTGTTTCCGGAAAATCTAAGGTAAGTGAAATGAATTAAATAAATGAAATCTAAAGTGATGGGTGAAAAAAAATAAAAATATAAAAAATCAAATTAAACTTTGTCGCCAGAGTAGGTGAAAAGAAATTTTTTTTTGCAAAAAAAAAAAAAATAAAAATGGTGGTGTAGTGACGCGGTGTGAAATAAAAGCGACTAAATGTGCGAAATTAATAAAAAAAATGTGGAAAAAAATATGAAACGGGTGTACCGAAAAATGTGTAAAAAAAAATCGGCTATAAAATAAAAATTGCCTCGTATATAGAAAATGGTGTTTGAAGAAAATAAGAAATTACAGTGTGAAGCAAAAAAAATTTTTTAATAATAATTTTGTGAAAAATTAAATACGGTTTCTTGAAGAATGAAAATAAAGGGTGTGACATAAAGTGTTGTGCAACAAAAAAAAATTTTTTTTTATAGTGTATATTAAATAAGTGTGAAAGAGATTGTATATGGGAAATTTTTTTTTCTATTTGAAAATAAAATAAATAAAGGGTGTGACAAAAAGTCGTGTGCCAAAAAAAATTTTTTCTGTTTCTTAAATTAGTGTGTAATGAAAGTGTGTATAAAAAGTTGAGTAAAAAAAAATTTTACAGTGTGTGGAAAAAGTGTTATGAAAAAAATTTTTTGTAAAAATTTTAGTGTAGTGGTAAGTTTAGGGAAACGGAATTTTTTTTTTTTTTTTTTTTTTTATGGAAAATACAGTGACTATCAAGTGTATTGCAAAAAAAATTCTATTGTGAAACGTGAAATACTATAAATAAGTGGTGGTGTACCAAAATTTGCTTTTAATTTTAACCGTGCGGGACAAAAGTGTGAGAAAAAAAATTTTTTTTTTTTTTTTTGAGTAAGAAAACAAAAAAATATAAAATAAAATTATAGTGTGTGTAAAAAAATTTTTTTCTTTTGAAAAGAGAATCGAGGAAAAAAATAAAAAAAAAATCTGCAAAATATAAAATAATATTTCCAGTTAAAATTTTCTAAGATTTGTTTAAAAAAAGGAATGATTTCTAGCAATTCATCAAATATATTTCCTTAGAAAATTTTAATGAAATTATTTCTACATTAATTCATTTTAATAATAAATTTCCTTTATTTCCTTTTCTTTGTAGATATTATAATTCCAAAAACTTTCAGAGGAACTAAGCCCAGCTGAAGCCACCTTCTTATGCTACGGGGTTCTAACAGGTAAGTAAATCTAATAAACTATTTAATTGTTCAGAAAAAGTTCTCCACCAAAATTCACAAATGGAAAAAAAAAAAAAGGAAAAAAAAAACGAGCGAACACCAGAACTAAAACCATCAAAGATGTTAAAGCGGATGCCCAACATCTTTGGCGGGAGATACCTCTTGTGTTCACCTAAAGAAAATAAAAAATTATTTTAAGAATAAAATATTAGAAATTCATGATTCAATTGCCATCTTCTTCCACAGGTAAAAAACTCCTGGCTATCTAATAGAGAGAAGGATGGATTAGGGATCTGACCTTGAAAAGTCAGGTAAGTTAATTAAACAATCATACACCATAACTTTGTTTCTGGAAGTAAAAACTAGTAAGAAAATAATTCATAAAAAAAAATCAACACTCCCTTTTTTGGGGAAAATAAAATATTTCATTAAACTTATACTAACAAATTTCCTTCTCCACAGGTTACGAAAATTCATGAGTCCCTATTGGCGAAGCTTAATTGGTCATCATAAAAAAGAAAAAAATCAGGTTAGCGACTGGGCGGAAAACTAAGTTAGACTATATCTTAATATAAATTTTCAAATAAAAAGCAATACTAATTTTGACTTTCCTTCTCTCAGGTATTAAAAAGGTGCACTTAAACTCCATTGAGGAAGGAAGACTATAAAAAGCGTGAGAGGATTGATTGTGGTACCAAAAAAAAGGAAAATAATCAACGTTTGGAATTATCTGGTGAGTAAATAGTTATTAAGTTATCTACCTAAATAATAGTGTTATAGAAAAATTTTTTTTGTTTGCATATTTCCAATCGAAATCTGTTAATATGACAAAAAGTATAAAAAAAAAATTATATATATATTAACTACTAAACAGACCCAAATGTATCTAGTACATTTTGTCATATTAACAGAATTCTGATAGAATTAGGTTTTGCATAACCCCTAAAAAAAAAATGTTCAACACTGGTAGCTATGTATACTTTTTTTTACTCCTATCATTGTCAGAAATAATCAAGCCAAAAAAAAATTTTTTGCTTTACCTCAACTCGCTGTAAAATGCGGACTCAGCAAAGTTATTGATCTAGGTGACGAAAAACCTCTAGCTTCTTAATGGCATAGTTCCCCTAGGGCTTAAGAGGTTACACTATTGGATCAATAACCGGTTTACACATGTAACCAGCTAAGAAACGCTAGCTAGAAGATGAGGTGAATAAATAATTGAATATTGTGAACGGTGCTTGATTTTCTCCGTCAAATAATATGATATAAAAGTTTGTACAAGTCCCAGTATTGTTCATAACTTATCAGAGGCTATGAAAACATAATTCACACAAAGGAAAGAAATGTAATGTCGTTATTTATGATTAACACTATTATGTATGCAATTAATTTACTAACCATGTTATTTAGAAAATTAATAAGTAACGAAAGGTGTTCGAGGTTTCAGTATGGAAACTTTTAGGGCTAGATACATCAAAGATGCTGAAGGCTATTGCTTCAGATCTTTGGCGTGAAATACCCCTAAAGATTTCCCTTGTAAATCTTCAACTTCGTATAGGCTATTTCCTACGGGTTTGACAATACGGCATTTCAGAAACTTTTTCGCGAATTTTGCGTTAAAACCGCGTTTAAAGTCGCTTTGTTGGAAGTTTCGGCGGTAGACTTCCTGTCCTGGGACAAATTTAACTAACCGACAACGAGTATTATACGTCTTTTCATTTTTAATGTAGGCTTGGTGTAGGTTTTCTCGTATCTTTTGTCTCAACAAATCGATTTTCAAATATTTAGGGGTAATATTCAATTCCGGGTCGTTCAGGCTTTCTAATTTTCTTGCCAATTTATAGACACTACCGTGACTGATCATATTCATACCGAATAGCGCAAAATATGGTGTGACACCAATCGCTGTTTGCACGGAAGATCTCAACGAATATTCTATTTCGGGCAGATATTTGTCCCATTCGGAGTGATCTTCTTGTAGGTGTGAGCGTACGGCTGCAAGAATCGATTGATTCACCCGTTCCGACGCGTTTGCTTGCGGTGAATGAGTAGCCGTTCGGATGTGTCTTAAACCAAAACTATCTACCATGTCTGAGAACTCTTTGCTTAGGAACTGCTTGCCATTATCTGACATAATTGTCTCCGGTGTACCAAATTTGAAAAAAACTTCAGAAATTAGAAACTTCACCACATTCTTGGAGCTTGCCTTAGCCATTGCTTTTAATAAAACGAATTTTGTAAGATGATCCAAAACGATGAAAATATAGTTGTTTCCGTTTTTGGAACGCGGGTAAGGACCTAAAAAATCAACAAAAATACGTTGGAATGGTCTTTCGCTTATCGTTTCTGACCCCATCGGAGGTCTAAGTGTTCTGTTGGCAGGCTTAGTTTCTTTGCACACTTGACAATTTCGCACAAAGTCCCTCACTTGTATATTTAGATTAGGCCAGTAAAAATATTCTTTTATTCGGTGCAAAGTTTTGGCAACGCCTCCATGGGATGCTTGCGGCGAGTTATGACACTTTTCAATAATTTCCTTCGTCAGCTCAAGGGGTACCCATAACTTCCAAGCAAAGTCCTCATTCTGTACGATTCCATCATACGGCCGAACTCTTTTATAGACAAAGCCATCGACTGTCTTTAAATCCGGTAGATTCTCGCTATTATCTTTTATCGTATTGATGAGTTGCTCATAATCTTCAGCCTTAAACGCATCCGAGCTTAAATCCACTAAAATCCCTACATCTGACGAAATTTCGTCCATATCGTAGCGCGATAGGGTGTCGGGTACTACATTTTGTTTCCCCTGCCTATGCTCAATTGAAAAGTCATATGACTGTAAATGTAGACTCCATCTCGCCAGACGTCCTGTCAGATCTTTGTGGGACATAAGCCACTTTAGGCTACTGTGATCAGTAATGACCGTGAAAGGCATCAACTCTACGTAGGGCCTAAACTTCTTAATCGCTAAGACGACAGCCAGACATTCCCTTTCAGTGACAGAATAGTTCTTCTGTGCTGGAGTCAGCTTATGCGAGAAATAGGCAATTGGATGTTCGCCATCAGAATCATCTTTCTGAAAGAGAACAGCACCAATACCTAGATCTGACGCATCGCACTGAATAAAGAAATGCCTGTTAAAGTCTGGATGATTAAGAAGCGGACTCGAAATCAAAGCGTTCTTAAGTCGATCAAACGCAACCTTAGCTTCATCTGAAAACTTGAATTGCCTACCCTTTTTCAGCGTTTCAAAGATTGGAGCTGCAATGGTTGCATAGTCTGGTATAAACTTTCTATACCAGCCGGTTGCTCCCATAAAACTCCGCACTTGTCTTGCTGTCTTAGGGTACGCAAAGCGAGTAATAGTCTCCACTTTGGCCGGATCAGGTTTTAGCTTGCCACCTCCAACTATATACCCTAGATATCTTAGCTCCTTGAAGCAGAATTTAGATTTAGCCACATTAATGGTCAGCCCTGCATTTGTTAAACATATAGCCACTCGTCGCAACAATTCCAGATGTGTCTCGAAATCTGGAGATACTATCAAGAGATCATCTAAGTAGACGAAAACTCTATCACGAAGTGCTGCAGGTATCACTTTATCCATTAAACGGCAAAGTCTTTGAGCTGCATTACACAACCCAAAAGGCATTACCGTAAAATGGTAAAGTGGTCGTCCTGGCACCGTGAATGCAGTTTTCTCCCTACTAGCATGATCTAGTGGTATCTGCCAAAAAGCGTCTTTAAGGTCGACACTAGAAATAAAGATCGTGTCTCCCAAGCGACTGAGCAAACCCTCGATGTGTGGGAGCGGATAGGCGTCCTTGACCGTTAGTGCATTGAGTTTACGAGCGTCCAGGCACAGCCGATTTTTCTCACCCTTTCGGACCAGAGTAACCGGGTGGCTCCAAGGACTCTCACTAAGCTCAATAACACCAAGGCCAAGCATCCTATCAAGCTCTGCATACATCAATTTTTGCACAGCCGGAGAGACAGGATAATGTCTGTCCTTAACTGGAATTGCGTCGCGAGTATCTATAGAGTGCGTTTCTAAATGGGTTTTCCCTAGGCCTCTCTTTGTATAGCAAGGGAACATTGAAATAGCTAAATCTAATTTCTGTCGCTGCTCAGCATTCAAATTATGAGCTATGACATCTAGTGTATTTTCTGCTTCTTCGCAGAGATTAATACCATTAGTCGTAAGACTTTCTATGTTGGCAAATAAACCAAAAACCTTCATAAAATCAACTCCTAAGAACAACTCACGATTCAAAGAAGGCACTAAGTAAAATGTGATGACCTTTGTCAAGTTTCGAAAAGTGACTTGTGTCCTCACGCGACCTACAATAGGGTGCTCGGTACCGTCAGCTGTTTTAATAATGGTGCGGAAATCGTGGATTCTTAAACCGGCTTTTTGGACAAAATCCATGCAATTGTGACCTAAACAGGTCACCGTCGCGCCACTGTCCAACAATCCCTCGATTTCCTGACCATTCAAAGAAATTTTAGTGTAAAAGCGAGAATCTTTACCTTCAAATAAAGACGCGGCCGAAATTTCCCGTCTGATCCGTTTGCGTATTTTATAGCGTTCGCGAGCTTTCTTAATTTTATTTGAAACGTTCCCGAAAATTCTGCGCCTAGCCTCATTATATTCTTTAACCCGTATGTGCAATGGCTTAAATACCCTAAGTTGAAGACCTGACTTTTCTGCTACCTTAGACCTATCGTTATTTTTTAAAATCCTAATTTTCTCACCTTTTAATTCCAACGATTGATTAACTGGGCTTAAACCTCCGTTGTCCTCATCTCCCCAGTTCGAGATGGGTTCCTTAGCCGGTTTCCCTGGCATTTGGGACATTTCGGAGCTACGACATTCTCCTTACCACATCTGAAACAAAATTGCCTCGTAATAGGCTCAGGGCAATCCACAAAACTATGGCCTACTACCTTGCAATTCCAGCACGTGTACGTACTAGTAGCACGAAGACCGTCTACTTCCAAATCAATTAAACTAAAATCCTCGTCCAAGTGCTCCAATTCATTTACTCTTTGTATACTACGATGCTGGTATATCTGTCTTTGGCTGTTAATAAGATTTTCTGCCCGTCTTACTTCTCTACAGAATTCCGAGAGAGTTTTCAGTTGAGCAGAAAACGTCATTTGGGCCAGGGACGGTTTCAAATTGCCCCTCATAATCTCGACCAATTGCTCTTCAGTATATGGAGTCTGTTGCTGGTTTCTTAATTTAATTACCGTATGATAGAAATCATCAAAAGATTCATTCGGCTGCTGCCTACGATTCAGAATTTGCATCTGCACTTGATGTTCTTGCTCGTATCGCCTATATTGGTTCAACAGTGCCTTTTCCAACTCTTCCCACGTATTGATATGTACTATCTTACGATAGTCCCAGTACCAATCGAGCGCTGGACCATCTAACAGCAGGTGAAAACTGCGTAGGATTTCATTATCTGCACAGCCATAGTCTCGCCTTAAGGCTCCAACCCGGAAAATAAACTCCTGCACGTTCATGGTTTTGCTGGTACCATCGAATTTTACACCCCATTTTGCCAATTTATATTTGTCCAAGGCTTCGGATTGGGCTGGCCAGGACGGAGCTACACTAAGGTTCGGTGGCGGTCCTGGTGGTGCTTGTAACAGTGGTACAGACCAAGCGTTTGGTGGATATCCCGGTTGCGAGTTCCCATAATGATGCTGGTATTGGGCATATACCGGTTGCTGATTTAGCTGTTGTTGATTTTGTTGCGGTTGATTTTGCCGTTGTTCTTGGCTCACAGGTATTCCCATTGGCTGTTGTGCAATTTGTGCCAGCATTGGCGTTTGAGCGTATGGCCAAACATTTGACGGCTGTAGCATATACGGTGGTTGTGTGTATGTTGCCTGAGTTGGTAATGCTGCTTGCAGTTGTGATGGCAATGTCGTTTGAGGTTGTGTGTGTGGAGACGATTGAGGCTGCGCTGATGGTGCTACTGGTTCACCACTTTGGATTCTAGGTACATTTGGTGCATTAGCATTGTAATGTGGAGCTGGAATCAGCGGTGGTGGCTGTGCGCCAGCTGATGCTAAAGTCGTAGGTGGTGGTGGCTGGTCTACATACAACTGTGCCTGCGAACATCTTTGTGGTAACCCCTCAGCTGTGGGAAGTGCACTTGACGTTGGTGTAGGACGTGCTGAACCCTGAGATTGTTGAGTAAGGGCCATCTTAATTTCCGATAAAGCCTTCTGAATCCTGTCATCAACCTCCCTCATAAATTTCACTTGGCAAATACCGACTGAGGCTTCCACTATCTGTTGTATGCTATCCGCATTCATTCGGAACCCAGTGTCAAAACCACCTGCTGCACTACCTCGGATTTCTTGACGAATACTCTGAGCAGTTGCACTGTTAAACGTTGGTGATATGACACCTTCAGAGCCGAAAGATACGTCATGTGCTGACTCGGTGTGAAGGATTGGACGGGACTCAACAGCTGCTGAAGTGATTGTGTTGCTGTGTGACGTAGGATTCGTTAGTGTGTGAATTGTTACTACCGTAGACGTATTCGTACTACTAGTGGTACTTGCACTGGTCGTGGCCATATTTTCAGCTAGCAGTTTACTAGTACGCCTAGTCAACACCATAAAAATTCTATTAAAATTATTCACGAAATTAAAAATGAAAAACAAAAACAATCAAGATAAATACCTGGAAGTTAGCTATAAAATATTCTCAAGGATATATCTACGCCTGGAAAAGTATCGATTGTAAAAAGTATTGGTTGTAAAAAAAAAAAAAAATATATGTATATAAAAATTAAATACCCAGAAAATCACAGGTTAAACGTTGCACTAAAAAATTTTGCGTGCAGCAAAAAAATTAAAAAAAAATTGATTTGAAATCTGAAGCTAATCAACTGTTAATGCTGCGGTGGTAAATCAAGAGGAAGTAAAATGGTAAGGTGAGTTTATATGTAAAATTTTTATTTTGTGTGTAAATATGTAATAATCTGTTTTATTTTTCAGGAGTTTACAAATGATTTAAAGGAAAATCTAAATAAAAAACAAATTTGAAATTGGCTGGATTGGGTTAGCTCTGACGCCTAACAATCGAATATAATCGAGCTGCAACTAGGATGTGGTCTCACAATACCTATAACGCCTAGGACTCGCTACTATCAATCCGGTTGTTAGAAAATTTTCGGGAACGATTCCTCTGAAAAACGTAAGTGACAAACTTTTCCCTTTTATCTTCGCTATACCCAAGATGAATATAACCTCCACTCTTCCCTTACAACTTGAGCAATTAAAAACAATTACTTTTTTTTTTTATAACATAATTTAAGCCTCAAGCTGTAAGTCAAAAGTAGGTAATGTTGAATCTAGAATTCCTCATGACCATATCGTACACTTCATTTGTCGCAACGCGAATTAGACTTCCAGGTCTAGAGATTCGGGACTTACAGATGAAGGAACGATACTAGTCATGCTGAATTACAAGATTCAAATTTTTTACTGAAAACTACTTTAATTATAAAAATAAAAATTACAGTTTTCTGTCTGAGAAGTCGCAGCGAATTAGGGACTCTTAGTTTAACCTAATTGGACATACTCCTTGAACTAGAAAACCTACTAAATCTATTTCTCAAAATTCAGGCTATGTACTGCTTCGGGCCCCACGTTGGGCGCCATTTTTGTAGTGAGTGGACGAAACAAAATAAAACAGCTGGCTGTTTACCAGCATAAGAAGTGGCCAGACTGACGGCGGCGCTGGTATGCTCGCTTATGCCGGGCTGGAGCTCGCCGGATGGGGTGGTCCTTGCCGCCAGAGCTGGGTAGCTGTCCACATACAAAAAAAATCATACCAGCTAAAGCGGAAATTTATAAAAGAATTAAAAGTATGTTGAGACCCGAAGCAGTAAAAAAAAAAAAACACAAACTCCCTGTTCCACACAAAAATCTATTTGGCTGATGGCTTGCCAAATATTACCCTCCCAATAGAGATAATCATCTCTCCTTGACATTTGCTGAAACTTTGTATAATGTCCCCGAAATCTACTTTCACCATACCATTTTACTCTTCCCCTTTACTCACCGCGTTTAACTCTCTTTACCAACTCATTCTAATGAGAAAACTTTAACCATTTCATTTTAACATTATAAATTTTAATGATTATTATTGGTAATTAAGTTTACAAGCATTAAAACAGTGCAAAAATTTTATTAATTTACAAAAAATTTAAAAGAGATAAGAAAAATAAAAAGTTTAAGGAAAATTATAACAAAAAAATTTAATTCTAAAATTTGATTTTAATTAATTCATTACTAAATTTTACATTTTTTTTTTTTGTTTTTGTTTCAGTTTTCCGAATTGCTGGTGGCAACTTCTGGTAGGTAAGTATTGGCAAAATGTGGATGTATTTCTTTATCACTAAGGTAATTTATTTTACAGGTGATGGCAGCAAAAAGTTTGGAGGCAGATGACTTTGAGAGGTTTTCTGTCGTTCGTCTATGTGTTAGGTCCTGGGTATTATCGGTAAGTATATATTTCTTTTTTTTTCAGGTTTTAATTATTTATATTTATTTTCTTATTTTTTTTTTTCAGGGATTTTTTTTTTTTTTTTTATTTCATTTTTATCTATAGGTTAAACATTTATTTAATTTCCTTTTCTTATACCTTTAGGATTCTAGCTTTTATCTTTCGACGATCTTTAGGCCTGAGCTCAACCCTAACTCCGCGCACGTTTTGCCTACAAAAATTTTGCAAACGGACTGGAATATCCCCGGTAAGCTCCCTACATAAATGTTTGCACCTAATAAAATTTCCCTGTTAACTTTATTTATTTTTTTTTTTTATAGATATATATATTTTTTGTTTTTTTACCGTCCCGTCCGTATGGTCGTCCGGGTATCGCACTTTAATTGTCGAAAACCTTTACCTAGCACCCCTGGCGTGGGTGTGCTCTGCAGCTTCTCCCGCGTTGGGTGAGTAACCAGTGGCAAGTGACTGATGCTTGATGGCGGCAGGATTCTTATTTGCCGTTGCTGGTGTACGTTTAATTTTTGTTGCACTTATATTAAAATTTTTTTTTTATAGTTGTTTGTTTTTATTAAATTTAAGTTGTAACTAGTTCTAAGTTTTAACTAGTTTTATGTAAATTCAAAGTTTATTTTAATAAAATTTTGCCACTTTTAAAAGCTGTTGTTGTTGGGTATGTATTTTTTTTTTCGCAGCCACTGGTCTCACCTTCCTCAACGATCCAAAAGAAAAAGGCGGAATTTCCCTAAATTTGCCTCCACTACAACTCCTATTTTCCAATATGTCCTCCTTCTCCATTTTTTCAATAATTGTTTTCAGCAATATGTTTACTAGTAAACATATATGCTTCTTTTTGCTTCTTTTTTTTTTATTATTTTACAATATTATATTTTTCCCTTTTTATTGCCTCGCTTTGCCAACTATACGTTTTCACCCAACAGGGTGCACGCGACATAATTAAGCATTATATCTTAGACAATTTCTTTATATTTTTGTATTTTATCAAAACTATTGATATTAAATTCTGTAAAAATTATTGAAATTTTCTTAAGATTAATAATATTATTGTTTTAAGTTGATCTATTAATAAATTAAGTTTTCTATAAAAAAAGTTTAGTGAGTATTGAGGCTGGTTTGAAAAATTCTACAACCGTTTGAGGTATGGTTGTGATTATTTCAGGAATGACGTCCTGTAAAGGTTTAAACACAATTTTCTCGTGTAATGTTTTTGATAAATATATTTTAATTCCTTTTCTTGAGCATACGGTTATTAATTTTTCACGTACGTCTATGTGGCTGTGTAAGTCTGAAATAAGTTGCTTTAAGCAGTACTCTTAACTGCTCGAGTTTTATCACAAGCGTGTTAATATTATTGTTTCTGGTCTTGTTTCTCGGTAAGTATTAATACATTTATGGGATTTTAAGAAATCCTTTTTTATGATTCGACCTTCAGAACAAGTTCTTCCCATTCTATTTATTGGGAATTAAGAGTTTAAACAACTGGGCATTCAATAAGGAATCTAAGTGGTGTTGGTCACACTTGTGGATGTTATCAAATTTAAATCAAAAATTTAAAGTTTGACGCAATCAAAAATTAATAAAAATAATAATAATAATAATTTGTGTTGAAATGACGCAAATATCAATCAATAATGAATTAGTAATTATTGGTTGACGTAATAATATTGGATTAGGATTAGAAAAAAAAGATAACAAAAGACGTTATGATTAGATATCCTATACCTTATCGATATCGTTACCTAGAGAACGTCTCATATATTGTTGTTAACAAATAGCATTACCAAAATTGCTATTATTATGCTAAGGTATACTATAGGATTACCCATTTTGGACTGATTCAAAATAGATTAATAATAAAAAAATAAAGTGAGACCAATATGGTTACAAGTTGCTACACTAAAAACAATGCATATGAAAGAATTGTTTAATAATACACTGTGGTATTAATCAATTTCTTTCCGCATCTAGGCAAAAATAAAAATTGCGAGATTTATCCAAAGCAATCGAACAGGGTTTTACTCATTTTTCTAAACCACTGGAGGGACTCGTAAATATCCAGGAATTTTTTTCCTACCTATGATTTTATACATATAGAATATATTTGTGCAAATTCATATTTCTGTAATAATCAAATAAATATACAGTAATTTGTAAGGTTTCGATAATAAGTAGTAAGCCTTATCAAAAATAAAATTTTTATGAAATAAAATTTACGTATGTATACTAAAGTTGAAGTATGCTGCTAAAGATCCTGCTAATGTTCTCTCTTTTGGAGCTGTTGTTGCTGTTAAAGCTGTTTGTTGTTGGTGTTTAGATTTCAAGGGTTTTTATGGGTTGTTACCCTTGTTGCTTCATATTTTCTACTTTGTGTTACGAAAGGATGGATGCAGGAGTAAAGTTGTTATTACTGTTGTTGATTATGTCCCATGTTATTAAGATTTTACTTATTAATATTCATATTATTTTGTTGCTTTTGTAATATTTTTTGGCATAAAATATTTTAGATCAATAAAAACTGAAATCACTTGTTTATAAATATTAAACACTTTTTATTTTTCCTTTTCAAATTCTTGTGATCTTTGTGTTTTAAACAAAAAAAAAAAAAAAAAAAAAAACTGTTTATTTTTTTGTCCTATTTTAAGTTTGAGCGATTTTTTTCTTTAAAGATTTACACACAATTTAGGTAAAAGTTCATATAATTAGGATAAAAACACTCAATTTGCTTTTTTATTTGGGTTTTGTTTTCGGCCAATTTTTATTACACTAAATAATTAAATGTTGCTGTAGTATTGTCTCTTTAAGTATTAAATTTTATGTTTGTTGTTTTTATTTTTATAATAATTTATTATAAAAATAAAAAAAAAAAAAAAATATTTTGTTAAAAATATTTTATATTTATATCACTTAGTAATGTAATTTTTATTTGCAGTATTTTAATTTTTTTAACACCTTTTTTAATAGTTATTTTTTTTTATAAATTTTCTTTTAGAAGAAACTGGCAGGATCAAAAAAAAAAAAGGAAAGAATGGCACATTTTTCAGAAGATTTCCGGTTGGCAGGATAAGATTATTGGCAGGATCGCCATGTTATATATTCACGGTAGGATGTTATATGTTAAGTACTTTTAATGTCAGGATCACCATATTATATATTAATTGTAATAAAAGACTTTAACTTTTGTTTTGTTGGACAGCCGCTTGTGCGACTGTCTCTTTTAAGTGTTTCTTCTTTAAAACTTATAGCTAGTCTTAACCTAGCTTACAATTATATTTTACACAAATACACATATAGTATGTGTATCATGGGAGAGTGCCGATACAAACATAATATATACTGTTCAGCTATTGTGCAGTGTGGACAAAATACTTCAACAATGTAGAAGTATTAAGTTACATGCAGAAGGCGTGCAACTTCGATTAGTCATACACACTACACCATATTCACAGTTTCATATGGAAGAGCATGAAATTAATTTTTTGCTATTTCACACAATAAAATCGAAGGGGCATTACAAATAAATTTAACAAAAAAAATTTTATAGACTTTTTGCAAATTTCGGAAAAATTGCACTTTTTGTTTTTGTATTTTAATATAGTAAATTGCAATTTGTATAAATCTCGGATATTTACTAGATATAAGAACGGCGATAAATATAATTGATTGGGACCATAAATTTAAGTCAAATTTCTCAAAACAGATTTTGCTAAGGCGCATAGCATGAACAGCACGATTTTAATATATATTTTAATATATATATATATATGCTGCACTAATACTATCAGATGTAGGTTTTGATATTACAAGTAATTTTTACCAAAATTATACATAAACTTCTATTTTATAAAAATTATTATATATTCAACTTAAAACCGCTGTGACTTTCGCGCCTCTTGCACGAAATGATTAACACAAAGTGATATATATATTTTTTTGAAGCCCTAAAATCAAAATTTGTATAAATTGTGTATAAATTCAGTAGTTATTTGAAGCAACGCTTGTTATGATAGTTTAATTTGGTGTTTAAATTTGTATAGTTTGAAAAAAAATTTATTAAGTATAAATTTAAAAATATGAAAGCATACTTTAAGGCATATATTTTATTATTTATCGGTGAGATGGTGAAGGGGATAAAAGATTCGGCACAGCCGAATATAGCGCTCTAACTTGTTTTAATTACCGTTATCTTCATTTTTTTTAATTAATTTCGTCACTTGATATCGTTATTGTTTCATCAAATTTAAAATATGTTAATTTTTCTTATAACATCTCAACACTGGTGAAGGGTATATAAGATTCGGCACAGCGGAATATAGCACTCTAACTTGTTTTAATACTTTTGGCATTGAATTATACCATTTATTAAGATTTAACCAAATAAACACAAATTTTGTTTGCGCCGCATATCCCATACCAAATTACAAATATTTTTTATATTCTTTATATTCTTTCAAATGGGTCAAAAAAGTGTATCTGTTTAAATTAGTATGAAATAGAAACAAAATACAATTACTTTTAAAAGATGCTAGTCGGAGCACACAATTTACAAAAATGGCGTTTAATATAAAAATAATGTTTAGTTGCATAGTTTGATCTCATATTTTTTAATATAGTCGAGATATCGAAAAAATGGATTGCGGATTTAAAAAATGTAATATGAATTATATATATTCGATATCTAATTAAATTTTTACAAAAATGTTATATGCGGAAGACCGTAGAGAGTCGATTCGGCGCCGTTCGCAGCAACTGGGACTGACGTATGGAACGACTTGGCGCATTTTACGTCGAAATCTTAAATTGAAAGCGTACAAAATACAGCTTGTGCAACAACTGAAGCCGCACGACCTTCCCAAGCGACATCGCTTCGCTCTATGGGCTCTTGAAAAGTTCTAAGAAGATCCGACGTTTTCGGGGCAAATTTTGTTCAGCGATGAGGTCCATTTCTGGCTCAATGGGTATGTAAACAAACAAAATTGACGCATTTGGGACGAAGAGCAACATGAAGAGATTCAAGAACTGCCACTTCATCCAGAAAAAACAAAGGTTTAAAAATGAAGCCGGTGCGAACGTAACCGTCAATGGCGACCGTTATAGTGCCATGATAACCGACTATTTGATTCCTGAAATTGAAGCTCGTGATCTCGGCGACATTTGGTTTCAGTAAGACGACACATCGCATCAATTAATGGATTTATTGAGAGAACACTTCGGTGAGCACATAATTTCACGTTTTGGGCCGGTCGATTGGCCATCAAGATCGTGTGATATCACACCGTTAGACTTTTCCTGTGGGGATATGTAAAGTCTAAAGTTTATGCGGACAAACTCGCTTCGATTCAGGCCTAGGAGGGAAACATCACGCGTGTCATCGCCAGTTACCAGTCGAAATGCTCGAACGAGTCATCGAAAATTGGACTCAACGGATGGACCATCAGCGACGTAGCAACGGCCAACATTTGATAGACATAATCTTCAAAAAATAAATGCCAAAGAATGTTCTTTTAAATGATAATAAACATTCCCCATTAAATTTGAATTTTCTGTGTTTTTTTTCTTTAAAAAATTAGGGAACCTCGAAATGGATCACGCTTTAATATAACGATTTGTTGAGGAAATCGATTGCGTTTTCTTACAAGCAATCGACTTTTTTTGCCTATCCAACAAAATTATGAGCCTTAATTTACAGATAACTTCAACTTCGTTGAAGAAATTCTACACACAAAAAATATATAATAAATTTTTAAAATTGTTGACTTAAAATAAAGCTGTGTCAAAAAAAGATGTATTGGGTGATTCCATATCAAAACAGGCAGAAAACAGACTTTTTCGGATATAGCATTTCAAGAAATTCACTAGAGATTTTGGCTATTGGAAACGTTTTTTAAATCATAAATTTTTCTGGTCGAAAAATATGATGTTTTAAAACGAAAAAAAGCTAAAAACTTTACAAAGATGTACTTATTTAATTGCTAATAAATTCTAAACTATACACGGCAGATCTCTGTTTTAGCTTCACATTAATTAAAGACAAAGATATAACATTTATAATGATATGTATAAAGTTTATTTATATCAAAAGTTTAAAGGTCAAAATTGGACATATAATAATCAAAACATTATATATCAAAAAACGGTATTTTCAAAACATTTAAAAAAGTATATAATATTGATATAGCTTTTATCCGTACATGTACGAAATTTCATGGTGGACAGTTATTTAGTTTAAAAGCTATGATTGCTGTCCGTTTTGACATGGAATAACCCTATTTTAAGTTATAATTTTATTTTTTATTTAATTATTATTAACTACTGCAATTATCACTGGCTTTGTTGAAGCTGAATTTATATTTATAAGTACACTGTGCGACAAATGGTAGGGATCAGTGATCGGGAAGGGTTCAAACTACCGGGGAAAGTTATATCGGTAAAAAAGAAGTTATACGTGCCCCGGCGTTTCGCTGGGTCACGTCTAGGAATCGAGATATATCGATTTGAAGTTAGTAACTATCATATAGGGGAAATTGTGACCTTTGGTGGTCTTTTTTTGACATAACTCGAGAACCACCTGTCCGATTTTGCTGAAACAAATTTAAAAAAATTAGGAATTACAATTCCTTTAATCTGTTCATACAACGTTTCGCTACATAAGCAACAGTTTCGCAGTGAAGAAAAAAATATTTTTTGCCTAAAAAATTGAATTTTTTTATTTTTAATTCATAAAAAATCCAAAACGGTAAAAAAAGTGTCAAGTCCTATTACTTTCGCGTAAAGTCATAACATAACCTTTAAACAAAATGAGACATAGATCATGAAAATCGATGGACGCGTTTCGCTTTTATTCAAAATTAAGTGAAGGTATGAATTTCACAAATTTGCTCGAGATATGCTCAAAATTCCTTGGAAAAAACATTGGAGTGAATATGTCCCTCAAAATTCACTTCTTGCATCACCATCTCGAATACTTCAGCAAGTAGCTAGCCTCAGAGTCGGATGAACATGGCGAGCGCTTCCATCAAGTGGCAATGCCAATGGAAACGCGACGTAAAGGCAAAAGGCTCTATTCGCTGGTGGCTGAAATTTGTTGGTGGTCGCAAAAGACGTACGATCCCGACAATGAAGATGAAGAAGAAGAATATACAATGGGAGTTTCCTCCGAGGATAAGACACAAAAATGAAGTTAACTGACTGATTAAAAACAATTGATTTTTTCCAGATGAAGACAGATCCTCATCCGATACAGACTCTGAACAAGTGGGCGAACCACCACGCAAGAAAGTAAAGGGCGCAAACAAACGAAAATAAGTTTTGCGTTCATCGATTTTTATAACCTATGTATCTATTTAATAACCTGTAATAATTTTTAATTTTAAGTGTTAATAATTATAATAAATAATATATAATAAATATTATCCAAGTTCATTGAAACATAAAATCAATATTCTTGTCAAAATGAGATACCTTCACTTAATTGTGAATAAAAGCGAAACGCGTCCATCGATTTTCATGATCTATGTCTCATTTATAGTATAATATTAGAAAATTTATTAAAAAAAATTGTGAAATATGAGGTAATGTACAGGCGCTCGTGATCATCATTTTTTTACTTTTCTAAAACTAATTTTTTTCTTCCCTTTAAATATTTCGGAAATAGATTTTCCTTTAATTGATATCACTTATTTATTATTTTTTTTTTTATTTCATTTCTTATATATGTAAATATTCAAAAGAGGAAAAGAGACGATTTGGTCTTATATTTCTTTGAAATTTGAAACTAATCAGGGAAAATTTAACTGATTTCTCTCTTAAATTATTAAATTATTTTATGTTAATTAACATAAACATAAATGCACAAATACCACTCTGCGTTTTGTTCATGCATGTATGTTAATGATAATGCAGTGTCGGGTATTTAGGATAAAGCTAACGATTGATGCTGAATTTATGTATGTAATTTATGCATCCTAATTTCATGTTTTGAAGGGTATAAAAGGCACATCCAAGGAAGGCATCTTTCTTTCTTTCTTGGACAAAATTTCAAAGTGAAAAGTTCCTTTTATACAATTTATTTTCTTCGACTTAAATTTGACTTATATACCTGTAAATAAACCCCTGAAATTAATTTAACTATTTGGCAGACAAACTATTTGTGGTGTATTTTTTTTTTTTTTTTTTTTTGTTTTGTTTTTATTTTCTGTGTGCAAAAAGTGGTGTGTAATTTTTTCTTAAAAATCTTAAATTCTTTGGTGACTCGTTCAACGCTTTGAAGGAAGATTGTAAAATCTCAGTTTTTCAAATATCAATTATATACTTATAAATATCAATTATAATTAACATCCGTTTTGTTCTTCTATTGATAAAACACTCCCACTTATCTTCATCTTATTGGCTATAATCCAACATTATTGTACCCAAGAGAATATTTTTCACTTGCGTTCAAATGGAAACTCTACACGAAAACCCGCTAGGAGCAGAATTGCAGCCAAAACAATGAGCCAGAAATAAATTCTTCATATAACAGCAAAAAAAAATTTGGTAAAAAAATACACGGGTGTAATTTCATTCAGTGATAGTGAAGAATTTGTTAAAAACTTCATTTAATAACAGTAATAAAAAGAAAAGACTAAATAGTGCATTTGAAAGCAATAAAAAGTAAATTAAATACTTAAAACTAAATAAGTTAAAATAAAGAAATTTTATATAAAAAGTTAAAAAAAGAAAAATTCTAATTAAAAATAACCTAAAATAGATAAAAACTACAGTAAAATATTGCACTATTTAAATTAAAAACAACTAAAAACTATACTAAAACTTATATCACAGTGAACTTTTGCATTATTTAAATAAAAAGAAGGTTAAAACTATGTACAAATTAGTATCACAGTAGAATATTGCACAATTGGTTACTTAAATTGATGTTTAAATTTGATCTGTAAAGAAACAAAAATACTAAATTTAATATATATATATATATATATATAAATACAAAAAGAAAAAGAAACTAGATTAAAGTTATCTTGATTTTCGGTTAAGAAAATATTTAATCTCAATTAGTTTCCAAATTGTGTTTTTATCCAGTAAATTATAATATATATAAAGATTCATATACATTTTTAATTTTTTTCTATATTTTTTTTAGTGATTGATATGAAAACAAAAATCACAACAACGTTGAAAATTAAAACAAGTGTCAAAAATAAAAAGTTATTAAAAAGAAAGAAAAAATAAAAAGAAAAAAGCCCATAAATATAATTGTTTAATAATTAATATAAAAGTGCATAAATATATGAACAAATTAAGATAAACTGTGAAAACTTCAGTCGTGAGAGGAGCAGTGGTATTAAATAATGTTAAACGTGATCACCTGACAGTACGGTGATGTGCAAATAAATAGGTCAATAGAAAAATAAATAAATAAACAAATAAAAGAAAAATAAGTAAACAAGTATAACTCAAACAAGAAAAAAAAAAAATAAAAATTATGTTTAAATTATCCATAACATCGAGTAATACCTTTTAAAAAAATCATATATAATCCCTACAATCCACCAAAATCACCCAATTTCTGTTGAATCGATAGAGCCATAAAATATAGAGCCATAAATATTTATTTATTTATTTTTTTTTCTTATTTCCGGTTTTTTTCCTTGATAGTAGTAGTTGTTCAACAAAGTAAAATGTAATAGTTCTAAATACTAAATATTTAATTTTGCTGTTATTAACATTTTATATAATGTTAAATAACAACTCATATTTGATTAATTTTTTTTTATATACTCATAAAAATAAAAAAAGTAAATAATTGAATCGGAAATTCAAAACCATTTATTTTGAGTACAAATATATTAAAAAATATTAACATTTAGATTATTTATTGAATAAAATGCAATTAATTATTTTAATCGGCGTATTTTTCTTCTTTGTGTTTTTGTTGCATTTCTGAAAATAACATAAGTGTAAATGAATTTGCACTTTCATACAATTATTCGTTTTTTATTTTTTATTTGATAATTTTTAATAACACAAATGAAATTGCAACTTAATTCATATTTTTTTTTTTTACAACCGTTATATATTTTTGCATATTCGGCTTCGAATCCCATTCGGGGCAAACATTTTTTTAATATAATTTTTTAATACTTTTTCATTTTTTTTTTTTTTAATAGTTAATATATTTAAAAAAAATATACATATATTTATTTATACTTGACAGCAGAATTGGATGCAAAAATTATTTTTCTCTTTTTTTTCAGCAGTGTAATAATTGTGATTTTTGCTTAGGTCTCCTTACTAATTTCATATTTAGTTTTTATACCCCACACCACCATAGGTGGTTGCGGTATTATGCGTTTGTGCTGATGTTTGTAACGCACAGAAAAAATCCAACACCCACCTTAAAGTATATCAATCGACTCAGAATAACTTTCTTGAGTCGATCTAACGGTATCCGTCCGTCAAGCTGCTGGACGAGTGGCTGGCTGTCCATGTAAACCTTGTGTACAAAGTGCAGGTCGCAATTTTGAAGATTATTCAATGAAATTTGGCACGTAGGACTTTCATAACACAAGCAGAAAGCCTATTGAAATTTGTTATGATCGGTACATTATTTCACCCAGCCCCCATACAAATGTCCTCCCGGAATAGGGTTTTAACGATTTAACTAAGGAAGTTTTGAATAAGTGCCAATTTTTGTGTCAAATTTCATGAAGATCGGTCCATAATTGACCATAGCTGCCATATAAAACCCTCTTCGAAAATCACTTTACGTGCATGCATCACATACACATGTTAGTATCAGGTTTATATTCGACACAAATAAGTTTTATATAAGTAGAAATAATAGTGACAAATTTTATGAGGATCGCTCCATAATTTACCATAGCTCCCATACAAGCTCACTTTCGGGAATACATAAATTCATATAAATGTTAGAATTAAAGTTATATTCTGTATTCGTATATTTTATTTTACACTTAATAAAAGTATCGGTCGACAATTGTCCACATGTCTAATATAAGACCCTCCACGAATTTCGGTGGACATGCACAATGGTGCATGACCATACTATAGGTCGAGCTTTACCGACTATATCTTTCTTACTTGTTTTTTTTTCGCTTAATTGGAAAATTATTGTTCTAAAACTACAAATATCGATTTTTTTTCTTGTTTCAATAAATATTTATTACAATGAATTTCTAATTCATTTCTTTTGATTTCATAAAGCTAATGGTTTAATCACGTAAAGTTTGTTTGGTATCATGTACAAATTAAAAGATGGGAGGGTAAATTTTGGTAATAAAATTATGTTCAAATAGGAATTAAATTTTAGTGTCCTTTTCCCCGCTTTTCCAATCTTCTTTTTTACAAAAATCCACATATAAGCATGCGTTTTAAAATTATAATTCTGTAGATCTTTCGCTAATTGCTATCAAGTTATAGTAGCAAAGAATCCACCCAATAGCCGACGAGATTGAGGCCGGATGTTAATTGCATGCTACAGAAAGAAAAAAAGTGGCAGTCCCATGGAATAATTGGTTGAAACCTAGGTAAAGAAATCAAACAGACAAGTGGCAACTAAAACAAACTTTTTACATGTGCGTTTCTTTTCAAAAACAAAGTAAACAAAAATACATAAAAAATGTAAAAAAAACAATGAACAAAATTTTATTAATTTTAATTTCCTTTAAAAAAAATCTAAAGTCTTCAGTGAGCGTTAAAACTAAAAATGATTTTGGATAGAGGACAATCATAGGAATCGATATACACTGGTGCATATTCCAATAAACGCATTTAAAATTTTTTCTTTTCTTTGAGGTTTATTCCTTTCTCTTAACCAAAAACAATGTTGTGTTGTTACAATAACTTGCGAAATAATTTATTTTAGCAATCAGAACATAATAGTGATCATTTCAGTGGAATATTCCTATAAACGCAGTCGAGAAAAACTTGTCTAAAAAGTTATTGCAAAGAAAAAATTAATTAAATAAATAATTTAAATTCACTTAAGGTAAGTTTCTGATGACAATATCTCTGTTTACTGGAAATATTCTTGTTTTAATTGGGAAAATTCATGAGCTTAAAAGATGCCCAAAGGAACTTTTCTTACAGACAAATTCAAATTCAATTTTTCGTGATCAAGTTATTCGAGACTTTATGAAGAAAGGGCAGAAATACGGAGTGCGGAAACCAACAAAAGGTAATCAAAAATTAACAAAAAGCAAATTAATAAAAGAAGAAGACCCCGCAATAAATTAAATGCTACACAAATAAAAAATAAACTTGACCTTCCTGTCACTTTCACATTTTGCGAACATAAAATGGAAAACATAATATTCTTCATTAATATTCTTGCTATTGGCATGATTTGAAACGCAATTTCGGTGGAGGCAGCGTTATGGTTTGGGCAGCCTTTTTTGCTGCAGGAAAATAATGAACTGTTGGAAGATACTCTTCTCTCATTTATGGATGTAAAAATGAATGAATATTGTATATTACAACAGGATAACGCTGCAATTAATGCCTCGAACCAATCTAAATCGTGGTTTAATGAACATAGTATTCCACTATTGGACTGGTGATGATTAAAAAAATTGATGTTCGTTTATAAGAATATGCACTAGTGTAAATGACAATCACTTCCGAAAAAAATAGGTTCAGAGGTAAAAACATTCAAAAATGGCCTAATTTCGGTAAATTGAAATTTGTCAATAAAATGTGGTCTTGAGTGAGCGTTAAAACCGAAAGTGATTTTCAATAAAGAACATTCATAGGAATCAAGAAGTATGGCTGTCACTTCTGACTAGGGGTTTTAGATACCGCCTAACAAAAATTAAAAAATGGCCAAATTTCGACAAATTTAAATTTGTTAATAAAATCTAAAGCTTTCGGCGAGCCTTAAAACTGAAAATGGGTTTCGATAGAGAACAGTTATAGGAATCAAGAAAGAAAAACTTTCAAAAATAGATAAATTAGGGTAAATTGAAATTAGTTTAAAAAATATGGTTTTGGGTTTAACGCTCACCGAAAACTTTAGATTTTTTAAAAAATTTCGGAGGTGATAGTTATATTTATCGATTCCTATGAGTATCCTATATCGAAACTCGTTTTCGGTTTTATCGCTCACCGAAAACTTTAGATTTTATTGACAAATTTTCTCTTAACCCCTAGTTTTTTCGGAAGTTACAGTCATGTATCTCGATTCCTATGATTGTTCCCTATCGAAAACCGTTTTCAGTTTTAACGCTCACCGAAAACTTAAGATTTTTTAAACAAATTTGATATTATCAAAATTTTTCCATTTTTAATAATATGTTAGGCGTTACACCCTAACCCCAAGTTTTGTTGTTGGAATTCATATATATCGTTTCTTATTAATGTCGTCTATCGGTTTTAATGATCACTGAAAACTTTAGAATTTATTAAAAAATTCTGTTTTTTTCGAGAGTGAGAGTCAAATTTTGTGACTCCTAGGACTGTTCTCTATTGAAATCTATTTTTTTTTTTTTTTGTTAAGGGTCATTCAAAAATATAACTTGTTTTTAAATTAAAATTTCTTGAATGTTTATTACATTTTTTTTTTTTTTTGTAAACAAATATACATGCGCAAAAATTTTGTTGAGATTCCACTGGTCAGTTTGGTTTCTTCACGGAGATTCAAAAACTACCAAATTATCTATATTATTATTTTTTAGTAGAGAAGAATGTGAACAATATAGCACAATTACACATTTTATTTTAAAAAATTCAAGTAAAAATTAGCAAAAATTGACACGATGAATTACAAAATGTTTTTATAAATGCACCATTAAGAGCTTTGAATTGATATCTTAATCTAGAATATTTACGTTTTTAAGTGAGTTTGGAAGTTCAATGAGTAGCCAATTTTCATTTAATATTTGGAAATGTTCAATTGAAATTAGCAATTTTCATCAAGATTTCAGAAAAAAACAATTGATTATGAGAATTACCAATTGGAATTCAGAAAAGTTCAGTGCAAATTAAATTTTCCATTTAGAAAAAGAAAAATTCGAAACGAGATTTTTGTATTAAATTCCAAAAATAACAATTCAAAATGGGAATTTATATTTAGAATTTGGAGAAGAACTATTGATATTGGGATATTCTCTTTCAAAATCAGAAAAGAACAATTAAATTCTGGGAAAACATAAATCAAATTGAGAACACTAAACATATATAATTCAAAATGAAAATAATGTAAAAATTGATATAAATTGATCAACAGAAAAGCTTAAATGATGAAGCTTTCAAGCAAATAATATTTGGCGATTTAATTTCTGCTTAAATTTAGAATTTCATTTTAATTTTTCTCAATAATTTTGATTTACTCATATTCTATTGTTCTTTTCTAAATTTGAAATAAAAAGTCTAAATTTCAATTGTTCTTTTCGAAATTCAAAAAAGAAAATCTAATTTTTAGTTGACTTTATCTTAAATCTATATAGAAAATTATATTTTCAATTGTTCTTTTCAGAAACCTTTATGAAAAATGTCAATTTCAAGTGGTCTTCTGAAACCTAAACAGAAAGTGGAAATTTCAATTCACCTTCTCCAAGCTCTAAATGAATTTTTAAATGATCTCTTCAAAAACTGAAATTGAAAACCACATGTAATTTTCTTAATTTGATATGGAAAGTTCTAATTTTAAGTTAAAAATGGTGTAGTAAGCCGCATAGAATATTTTTAAGAAAATGGAGTTAAATATAGATTTTATATAACATGACCAGACATCCCGTTTTTGGCGAGATTATCCCGGTTTTTGTACTTCGATCCCGCTCAAAATATTTTTCCAGCTTTTTGTTACAAAATCCCGATTTTTTAACTCTAACTATTACTTATTCATATTATTAACAATATGTTAAATTTAAATAAAAATAATTTGATTTTTTTATACTTTCAACCTTACACATTAGTGAAAAACATAAGACGCATTTACAGGTAAAGTTTATTATTTTTTATATATCCTTTCTGACAATTAAAAGTTTTAAAATTTGTAACAATGATCATTTGTTCTACTGACTGCACAATGGGGCAGAATCGAAATTTTTTGGAAATAAATCTGTAACTTCAGATCGACTGGTTGGATGAAATTTGGTATAGGCATAGCAGAGGAGTGTACAATGTTAAGTTTGGAAGAGGGGCACAACAAACCCCTCAGGGGCGGAGCTAAGGGGGCTCAAAGTTAGGTAAAGATAATCACTTGCCAAATTTTTGTTTCTCATCCGATTTCAAATAATTTTATATATTGTTGTAGGCCCTGATAAGACCTACGAATGACGTGCTTACATGTCTTATTTATTTCTTATAGTTTTCGAGTTATTTGCGTTTGAATTTTTAAGCACCATAATTTTGCATGTTCTTGGTTCAGTTTTTTTCATATATATCCTAGTAATTCCGACCGATTTTATTAGTTTTTTTCATAACTAGTTAAAGAACAAAATTATCTATTGATTAAAAAAAATTTTAGTCGATATCTTTACCGAGTCCAAAAATAAACGATTTTGAATTTGAAAATTGTAAAAAGACGAGTTTTTGGGTTTCTTTAGCCGAGAAAGTATCTACACTCTTTTTTATCTAAAATAAAATTTTCTTTAGCAACATATAATAATGTTGCACTTTTCTGAAAGGTAACTTCACAGAGATGGCTTTAAGATAAAAAACAAGCCCAATAACTCAATTGGTAATGGTACACACCCTCCCGAATTCGACCCATTTTATATGAACGTTTTGATTTTAGACTATATTTTCTCAAATCTCAAAGCACGAATCGACAAGCGGAATATATTTTAAGAATCTTCAATATGTTGTTAAAAGTTTTAAATCAAAATCTACCGGACTTCGGAAAAATGTGGATTCTATAGCCAAAAATGTAAAAAATCTCATTTTTGGGAATTTTCATTATTTTTTTTTTGGGAATTCAGGAAATTCCTACCCCTGATTGAAATTTTTTCAAAATCCAAATTTTTTTCAAAATCTATATTTTTATGAAGACTTCATTTTTACGTCATACAACTTTAAAAAGCTCTCTATCTAAGATTTACCATTTGTTTACGCGCACAGTGTAAACAGTCACTAATTATTGTTCAGTGGCTGTTTTCTATGTTTTTTTTATTTGACATTTTCCTATCTTGTTGTTATACATAATTTTTGTAAACAATCACTTACTTTTGTAAACCCCGAACGTACGGTACGTACAAGTAAAGAAAAAAACCCGAGCTAAATAAAAACCCCAAGAAAAGAATCTAATACCCGTTTTTTTTTTTTCTATATATATATTTTCTATAAAAATATTTCAAGCAAATCATTTTTTTGGTCCTTAACCGGATATTTAAGAAACCCACCGTGAACTTGAAATATTTTTAAGAAAATATTTTATTTTCAGAACCCTCCTGTTGGAAACCCGCACTCTTTTTTTTGGATAAACAGGATTTATCCATTTAAAACCCTCCATTTTAAACCCTCCCTCAAACAATTAAAAAGGTAAGTTGTTTGAATTTAAAGTGAAAAGTGCAAACACAAGTGAAAAAAAGAGAAAAAAAAAAAAACCAACAAACAAGATCAGTGCTAGAAACACAAATTGCCGTCGGCAAAACACGGTTGAGTTAAAAGTGACAAAAACCCCCTTTGTTATTTTTTATATTTTACCCCAAAGTGTTTTTTTATTCGCGTGTGCTTTTCCTTTTTTTTTACAGTGATAAAATAAAGGTCTTAATCCCTAATTTTTCATTTTTTTGCTTTAATTTTATTTTATTAAAAAGTGATCTTTTATTTTATTATTGTTGTTTTCTTTTTTGGATCCCAATTTTATTTATTCTCTGTTAACTCCTCTGTTAACAAAAGCTTTTGTTTATTCCAATTTAACTCAACTGTGCTAGTTTAAAGAACATAGCACAAAAGAGAATAAATAAAACAAAATTTTACTCGTTAGTTTTTTTGTAAACAAAAACAGACAGACACGCGAATAATTAATAAATAATATTTCTTGTGTTCATAGTGTTTTGATAATAATAAACAAACAAAAAATATTGTGTGTGTCGTTTCTAGTGACTGAGAGTGTTTTGTATTTTAATAAAAACAAAAACACAGTTTATTACTCCCTCTTGTTGGTTGTTTCTTCTTGTGTTTCTCTTGTTACACATTACCATAACACTAGTGCAGTATAATTTTGATAAACGAATAAACCGGTTACTATTAAATTTTATTTGATAAAGTGCATTTTTACTCAGTTTTTTACATAATTTTAACTCATTTGTGAAAAAATTTGTGCACTTTATTGATTTAATATTGTTTTTACCCGGGATAAAGTAAATTTGAAGAATAATTTATATATTTTTTGACAAAAATTAATTTATTCGTTTACCCGAAAGTGAGTAACCGTGTTTATTTATTATCTGTGCTAGTGTATTTATTATTTTTATACCATTTGTAACTGCGAAAGTGATTTTATAATTAATTTATTTGTTTTAAAATATTTTTTACCCGAAATTTTTACGAAAATTGTAATTAAACCTCTTAGAATTTGAATATTTGTTCTGAATTAGTGAACAAAGTATAAAATCGCTTTCGCTATTATTACTTTACCCTTATTTTTTTGAAAGTAAACTCTACTTTTTTATATCCACCCTTTTTTGATATTTACCCTTTATTTTTTTGAAACATTTACTCTATTTTTTTTAAATTTTATACAACTTTGTTGAACATTTATTGACCTTTTTCGAATTTTTCCCCGTTTTTTGCAAAATTTATTTTTTGTTTTTATTATTTTTACCCCTTTTATATAAATTCTCAGTTTTAACGTGATAATTTTCAAGCTTTTTTTCAATTAATTTTGAAATAATACTTTTTATTAAAAAAAAAAGCTAATTTACCCCTTTTTTTTTGAACGACTAGTTCGATTTTTAGTTTTTACACATTTTTATTTGCTTTTTTTTTCAAAATTACTCAATACAAATTAAGATCAAAAATGGATGTATCAGCTTTGATTCGTAATACAGATCGTTTAGCAGATTTTGAGGCTTATGTTGCCATTATACCCGCTTCTGAACACAGAATAGGTTCGTTAGTTAGTCATGAAAAGGAACTTAACCGTTTATGGGAAGCTGTTAGGTCAACATACGACACTTTGTTGATTGAGGGTGAACAAAAGAAAAGCCCGCAAATTGTCGAGGTTAAGTCCCGATATATGGGCTCTTATAGTACATATACCCGTGGTATATCATTAATTACGGCCCATATGGACCGATTAAGATCGGCCGCTCAGGCTGAAAAGTTAATGGAAACATCAATATACATTATGAATTTACCCCCTTGTGATACCCCTATATTCTATGGTGACTATAAGAGCTGGCCCTCTTTCCGAGACATGTTCTCTGCGTTGTATGGCAATAACCCCCGACTAACACCAGTTCAAAAACTATATTATTTGTTACAAAAAACTGGCAAAGATGCCCATGATGTCATACAAACCGTCCCGTTAACTAACGATGGCTATGCAATTGCATGGAAAAAGTTGGTTGACACGTTTGAGAACAAAGGGGCCCTAATTAATGAACAGCTTCGTACTCTTTTAAGTATTAAACCCCTATCCCAAGAAAATGGTCCAAGTATAAAAAATCTACAGCGGACTATTAATGATTGTATTACGAATCTTTCATTGCTTGATGTAACCCCAGAAGTTTTTTATCACGTAATGTTAGTATATATTTGTGCTACAAAGTTACCTGAAAACACTCTGAGTCTTTGGGAACAGTCAAAGAAACTTTGTACGAAAACTCCTAAATGGGAAGATATGGACGCATTTCTGACTGCTCATTTCAAGACTCTTGAATCGATTTCAGACATAAGGCAGTCTCAATCGCAATCCGTTCAAAACCCGAACAAAAATTTCAGTACTGCAAACCCCCGTAAAAATCCCAATTTTAATGTCTCGAAAAAATCTTCAAATGATTCAAGGAAAGTCCAAAATTTCGCTACAAAAACTGTTTCCACCCCAACAACTTGTCGTTGTTTTATGTGTCAAGGATCACACCCCCTAAGACTTTGTCCTTCCTTTTTGAGTCAAAGTGTTGATGAGAGAATGTCGACCGTTAAAAAACTTAAATGTTGCACAAATTGCCTTGCGACCTCTCATGAATATAAGAACTGTAAAAGTATTCATGTTTGTTCCCTTTGTAAACAGAGACATCACTCCTTGTTACATAGAGATGTAAGGCTACAGGGACACATTCCCAGTGTAGTTTCATCCCAACTACCTTTAACTACTGGTTCTGCTATTACCCAGCAGACCACTCAGAGTATAAACCCAGCAAACAATCAAATACAAACCCCTCTTAATTATAACCCTTCAACTTCTACAGGCGCTCAAAATACCCATACTTATTCAGCACATCTGAACCAAAACCCCCATTCTACAGTCCTCTTAGGCTCGACTATATGTATAGTCCATATTAAAGATATCAGATGTGCTGCTCGAGCGCTGGTTGACCCCGGCTCGCAAGGTACCTTTATTTCAAGTAGGTTACAAAGGAAACTTGCAATTCCTACATTTTCTGTGCCAACGACTAACGTTACTGGCATGATGGATTGTTATGCTGGAAAAGCTTCAACCATGTGTGTTGTAACTGTCGGATCTCCGATCGACCCCAATTTTAAACTGAAAATTTGCGCATATGTTGTTGATAAAATTACCGGTCGGTTGCCCTCGTGTTCTCTTACTGATATTGTAACCTCAAATTTCCCCGATATTACAATGACCGATGTTATGGGTACACATATGGATATTCTTTTCGGAGGAAATGTTTATCCAAAAATTTTAACTAAGGATGTTAAAATACATCCAAATGGCAACCTGATCGCCCAGAGAACAGTTTTCGGTTGGATAATAACTGGTGAAGTTCTTCAATCTGAACCCCTACTCTCTGTTGCAAACTTTTGCTCCCAAATTGATTTAAATAATCAACTTTCTCGGTTTTGGGAACTAGAAGAAGTTCCACTAGCCACCCGTTTTTCAGAAGCCGACGAATATTGCGAAGAACTTTATCGGTCCACCACATATCGAAACCCCGATGGTCGCTATGTAGTTTCACTCCCCTTTCGTCCAGAATTTCTTAATGAGTTAACTTTAGGAGATTCTCGATATAGCGCCCTGTCTCAATTCAAACGAAATGAAACCCGTCTTTTAAAGAACCCTGAATTAAAAGCACACTATGATAGTGTGATTAATGAATATTTTGAATTGGGACATATTAGAGCTGTTGAACTCTCGAGTGTAAATGCGACCACATATTATTTACCCCATCACGCCGTATTTAAACCCGATAGCACCACTACTAAACTGAGAGTAGTATTTAATGCTTCAAACCCCTCTTCTAATGGCGTGAGCTTGAATAATATTTTATACCCCGGGCCTGTTTTGCAGGCAGACCTTACGGTACTAATTTTAAAATGGCGACTTTTCAAATATGTCTTTAACGCGGACATTGAAAAGATGTATCGCCAAATATTGATTCATCCCAATCAAACCCAATTCCAACGAATATTGTATCGGGAAAACCCCGAAGTTGACGTAAAGGACTATGAGTTAAATACGGTCACGTTCGGAGTGAACTGTGCACCTTATTTAGCGATTCGCACTCTCATACAATTGGCAAACGATTGTGAACCCCGAAGTCCTGCGGCATCTGAAATTTTGAAAACCCAAATTTATGTCGATGATGTACTTGCTGGCTCTCATGAGCTAGAAGACGCTTTTAGGAGACGGGTTGAACTTACTCATGTTCTAAATTCGGCTGGTTTCATTTTGAGAAAATGGACAGCTAATCATATTCGTCTCTTAGAAGATTTACCCCGTGAGAATCTGCTTGATGCAGACTTCTTAAAAATTTCAGATGCTAGCAATACGAAAACTTTAGGCTTGCGATGGAATGCAAATAATGATTGCTTTTATTTTAGACTAGTTTCGCAGCCTCGTAGAAATACAATAACAAAACGTGCTGTCTTGTCAGAAATTGCTAAGCTTTTCGATCCAGCAGGTTGGCTATCCCCAAAGATAATTGTAGCAAAAATTATCATGCAGCAAATTTGGAAAGACAAGACTGATTGGGATGATAATTTAAAACCCTTAACCCTAATTCAGTGGCAAACCTTTTTAAATGATTACCCCAATATCGAGAAAATTAATATTCCAAGATGGGTTAATTTTCACCCCGATTCCGATATTGAACTTCACGCATTTTGTGATGCATCAGAAAAAGCTTATGGTACAGTGCTTTATCTACGAAATGCATCAACAAATAATATCTCGGCGCACTTACTCGCGTCCAAAACGAAAGTAGCTCCCGTAAAGTGTGAAACATTACCCCGTTTAGAACTTTGTGGAGCGGCTTTGATGGCAAAAATGGTAGAATCCTTGAGTAGTCAATTAAATCTAGACAAGAGAAAGATTTTTCTGTGGACTGATTCTACCATAGTTTTATCTTGGCTCAAAAAACCCCCATGCCATTGGCCCACTTTCGTCAAAAATAGAGTTGCGTTAATTTTGAAGAAGGTTGGTAACGAAAATTGGTTTCATGTTGACTCCAAAGATAACCCCGCCGATCTCGCAAGTCGCGGAGCTCTAGTTCGTGACTTAATTGAAAATTCCTTGTGGTGGCATGGTCCTTCCTGGCTAACGAAACCTCAAGAATATTGGCCCCAGTATTCTGTTACCGATCATCAACATTTAGAAGTTCAATCATTTTTGGTTCAGACAAAACCCTCTTATGACATACTTGAGCGCTTTTCAGATTTACCCCGAGCAATGCGAATTATTTCGTATTGGTTCAGGTGTTTAACATATTTGAAAATTCGAAAATGTTTGTACAACACCTTAGATTTAACCCAAAAAGAAATGAAATTTACTCGTGATCGATTAGTGCTCGTATGTCAACAGAATTTTTTTTCGGAATATAATATTCTTTCAAAAGGTACCCCTTTACCGGCAAAAAGTAATTTGCTCACACTGAACCCCTTTATCGACTCAAATGGTTTCGTAAGAATCAATGGTCGATTAGTCAGATCATCTGGCTTGACATATGATGAGCGATACCCAAGGATTTTGCCTTATTCGGCACGCTTTACCCGTTTGTATGTGGAACATGTCCACAAATGTTCGGCCCATGGCGGACATTCTCTAATGCTCCGATTAATTAGAAGTGAGTTTTGGGTCCCGAAATTAAAGAACTTAATTCGTACTGTGATTCATAATTGCAAGGAATGTACAATTTACAGGAAAAAATCCTGTCAGCAGATAATGGCTGCATTACCCCCTGAACGAGCGTCTTTTTCGAGACCGTTTACCCACACCGGCTTAGATTTCGCTGGTCCATTCGATATTAAGTCTTACATTGGTAGGGCTTGTCGAATTACCAAGGGCTATGTCCTTGTGTTTGTTTGTTTTGCAACAAAGGCAATTCATTTAGAGGCGACCGGTGATATATCGACGGAAACATTTCTTGCTGCATTCTCCCGATTTTTCTCCCGACGAGGCTGTCCTTCACATTTGTACTCGGATAATGGTACTGCCTTTGTAGGTGCGGCTAATATCCTAGAAATAGACCGCAAACATTTTTTACCCGATTTAAGAAGGAAAGTCTTAGTACGAAATAGTTTTCAACCCATTGAATGGCATTTTATACCCCCTGGAGCACCTCATATGGGCGGCTTATGGGAAGCTGGCGTAAAGAGTGTTAAAACTCATTTACGAAAAATTTCTGGAGTTCAGAAATTTACCTTTGAGGAATTTACGACAATGTTGACTCGAATAGAAGCATGCCTGAATTCAAGACCCCTAACTGCTATAAGTAAAGATCCCAATGATTTAGTTCCTTTAACCCCAGGCCATTTCCTTATTGGAGCACCTCTTCTTTCACCCCCTGAACCCGATCATTCTGATCTTTCTTTGAGTGTAGCCAACAGGTGGCAAAAACTCAAGGTGCTTCATCATCAGTTTGCTCAGCGATGGAAAGAGGAATACCTCAAAGAACTCCATCGTCGTGTAAAATGGAAATATCCAGAAAGGGACTTCCAAGTAGGAGATTTAGTTGTTGTTCGTCAGGATAATTTACCCCCCAATGAGTGGCGTTTAGGTCGAATAGTTAAGACCCACGTCGGACAGGACTCTAAAGTCCGCTCAGCGGACGTGAGAACAGCTTCTGGCATTTTCACCCGCCCAATAGTGAAGCTTGTTCTCTTACCCAAAGAAACAAACTAATTCTCCCTTTTTTCTTTCTTTTTTTTATATTTTTTTTTTCAACCCCAAACGCCGGAGAAATGAAAAGCGGCGCACCACCAAAAACAACACCGATGTTGGCCCCACCAGCATCAACGGCAGTTCTATAGGCCACAACAGCAGCTTCATCATCAGCAGCAGCAGTACCCGCAATCATAGCAGCAGCTCTACCACAACATGAGTACCCCCAATTACAGAATCCGGCCACCCTAGTGTTAGTTATTACCTGCGTTATCTTTAACCTTCCTTGTTGCAGCACTGCAAGGGGGGCGGGATGTTTACGCGCACAGTGTAAACAGTCACTAATTATTGTTCAGTGGCTGTTTTCTATGTTTTTTTTTTTTTTGACATTTTCCTATCTTGTTGTTATACATAATTTTTGTAAACAATCACTTACTTTTGTAAACCCCGAACGTACGGTACGTACAAGTAAAGAAAAAAAACCCGAGCTAAATAAAAACCCCAAGAAAAGAATCTAATACCCGTTTTCTTTTTCTATATATATTTTCTATAAAAATATTTCAAGCAAAACACCATTGACGTCGACTTTTGCATGATATGTATTTTTTATGAATTCCACTATAGCTTCTAAACGATTAAGATCATTTTTAGATAAACTCCACAGAACACAACACAATTGTTCATGTTTCAATGTAATCACCTTCGTTATGATGTTGATAAGGATTAGCTGCGCATTTATATATATCTATTAGATATATCGCACAGGTATATATATTTACAGGTATTCTGTGATTTTTCATTAGGTAAAATATCTGAAAGAGTCAATTTGGAAGAGTACCTATACCGAATTCATTGATATTGTCACTAGGTTATAAAAATATAGATTTTGAACCATCAGTAATAGATAAATGTTACAGGTATCACCGGAAAGGATACCTGTACGTTGCCACTAGATCATAAATATATACATTTTTAACCATCACCAATAGATAAAAACATTTGTTAAATTTAGGTAAACACCATAAATATAAACTAATAAAATACTTATTGATTAAGTTAAAATAGACATTTTTTGTTTGTTTTGTTATTTTAAATTCATTATTAGAAATATATGAATGCTTAGAAAAGGATAAAGATTTACTTAAATTTGGGAAACGCTATTAAAAATAAAAAATATTTATTAATTATTTTTATATAAATATTTTGTGTATAGAAATTACTAAAAGTATACAGAAATATTCATAATTTTCTAAGTAATTATTCACGCAAAACTAAAGGCAAAAGTTGTAAGTTTGTAAAAATATAGTCATATATACAATAAATTGGAAATATAAAAGTTTAAAAGCGCATATTTCTGAAATGAGAATGATATCTACTTGAATCTTTTTGCAAAAGATCGGAAATTATATATGCTAAAGGATAAATTTAATTTGGAATAAATATTTTTAAAATTTCTTTCGCTATTTAGAAATAAACCAAACAAAAGACCCAATTTGGGGTTTTTGGAGAAAATACAAATTTTTTTATTGTAATAACATATTTGTTTATAAAGATATCTTACTGAAATTTGCAGGAAATGTGTATCTTATTAATATAAATAAAAGCGCGTTAACTAAATTTCAATCAGGGGTAGGGGTTTCCTGAATTCCCAAAAAAACTAATGAAAATTGCCAAAAATGGGTTTTTTTCATTTTTGGCTACAGAATCCACATTTTTCCGAAGTCCCGTAGATTTTGATTTAAAACTTTTAACAACATATTGAAGATTCTTAAAATATATTCCGCTTGTCGATTCGTGCTTTGGGATTTGAGAAAATATGGTCTAAAATCAAAACTTGCATATAAAATGAGTCGAATTTGGGAGTGCGTGTACCATGACCAATTGAGTTATTGGGCTTGTTTTTTTATCTTAGTCATCTCTGTGAAGTTACCTTTCAGAAAAGTGCAAAATTATGATATGTTGCTAAAGAAAATTTTATTTTATATCAAAAAGAGTGTAGATACTTTTTCGGCTAAAAAAACATAAAAAGTCATCTTTTTTGCAATTTTCAAATTCAAAATCGTTTATTTTTGGACTCGGTAAAGGTATCGACTTAAATTTTTTTTATTCAATAGATAATTTTGTTCTTTAACTAGTTAAGAAAGAAACTAATAAAATCGGTCGGAAATACTAGGATATATATAAAAATATTTGAAATCGGACGAGAAACATAAATTTGGCAAGTGATTAAAGATTTTTTATGTCAGATGTACCTAACTTTGAGCCACCTTAGCTCCGCCCCTGAGGTTTGTTTTGCACCCCTTCCAAACTTAACATTGTACACTCCTCTGCTACGCCTATACCAAATTTCATGAAAATCCAACCAGCCGATCAGAAGTTACAGATTTATTTCCAAAAAATTTCGATTCTGCCCCACTATGGATTGTAGGAAACGATGCGTTTTGATGAGGTAAAAAAATTAAAAAAAAAATTATTTCAACTATTGCTGTCAAATTCTACTACTTTTGAGTACTCAAACTACTCAACATTTTTCATGTTTGTACTCGATTTTTTAATCTGAAATACGAGTATATTTTCTAATTAGGGTTCTTTTATTTAAAAATAAACCAACTATGTTACGTTTTTACTTTTTAAAAATTTTAGTTTATTTCCTTTTAAATAAATCGGATACTTTGATTGCAAATAAAAGCAGTTTAGTAGTTTAAAAGTTGTAACGACTCTTTATTTTATTTAAAATGTACGAAAAGCAACAATTTAAATAGTCACTATATGTTCTAATATACACACACACTTAAATTACACACTTTATAAAGCACACTTTAATAACACTATGCGACAGTCAAAATCAGGATGGGATGAAACCAACGGGAAATGTTATATCGGTAAAAAAGAAGTTATACGTGTTCCGGCGTTTCGCTGGGTCACGTCTAGGAATCGAGATATATCGATTTGAAGTTAGTAACTATCATATAGGGGAAATTGTGACCTTTGGTGGTCTTTTTTTGAGATAACTCGAGAACCACCAGTCCGATTTTGCTGAAACAAATTTAAAAAAATTAGGAATTACAATTCCTTTAATCTGTTCATACAACGTTTCGCTACATAAGCAACAGTTTCGCAGTTATAAATAAATGTATGAAAAAAAACTATTTTTTGCCTAAAAAATTGAATTTTTTATTTTTAATTCATAAAAAATCTAAAACGGTAAAAAAAAGTGTCAAGTCCTATTACTTTCACGTAAAGTCACATAACCTTTAAACAAAATGAGACATATATCATGAAAATCGATGGACGCGTTTCGCTTTTATTCACAATTAAGTGAAGGTATGAATTTCAAAAATTTGCTCGAGATATGCTCAAAATTCCTTGGAAAAACATTGATTACTTTTTTTTACGATTGTCAGAATTAAAAAAAAGTAATAAACAAAAGGTTATTTGATTTTTATGGTAGCGGTAACAAACTAAAAAACGGTCATAAATGTGCGTGGACAATTAAAAGGAAAAAAGGAAAGTGAACTTTTTTAATTATTTGGGTTTTTTCCGTTGGCTACCTGCATGATTTTTTTACACAAATTGCGCCCACATTTATGAGTGGTCATGTTTTAGAACGTTTCGAAAAATTTAAAACGCACACGAATCAGGTTTATAGCCAAGATGCGCGAATTCATAAGTACCTCTCAGTAAAATATTGAAACTTACGTAGTATTTATAGGTGTTCACTGATCGATTTTTGTCATTCAACAAGTGTCTCCGAACGCGTAAAGTACGGTTTTTTTAAAGTGACGAAAAAGTAATAAAAGTATAAAACCGAAATGAGTGCAAATTGTCCAGAAAATATCAATTTATTTTGTTACGTTTGAGGCAAAAGAGCTTTTTCAACAAATGCTGCATTACTCACTGAGCAAGTGGAGCGCTCTTTTAAACTTAAATAATTCGCGGCGTTTCGTGGGTCCCAGACAAAATTTGTAAAACGTGCTACAATGGTCTTAATATGTGGATCCAAGGGAAACGCAGTTCACTTCGTTTTGGTGTACCAATGATTTGGACTGATCCAGGAGAGCATAATTCTGACAACTGTTACGCTTGCGCAAACGAAATATGTGGAGTGAATCGTAAAGGCCTTAAACGAAGAGTTTACATATCTGTTAAAAGTGCACAAATTCCTCTACCGCATTCGGATGAAATACCAATTCCACCGCTTCCAAGTCCTGACATAGAAACTTCTTTTTCTATTGAAACAATGGATCAATCGGATTTCACCTATAAACTAACACCAGAAGCCGGCCCATCGAACAAAATAATTCCAATATCACAAGCAAGAATGGACAAGATTGTTGCAGAATTAAACCTTTCTCAACGTGAAGCAGAAAAACTTGCCCAGCTTTTGAAAGAAGGCAACAATTTGGAGCCTAATGTCAAAGTCACCGGATATCGAAGACGACAACTGCTATTCCAACCGTACTACACACTCAACGAAGGGAACACATTTGTTTACTTCCAAGATATAAAGGGACTGATGGAGGCGATGGCCATTAATTATGTCGCAGCTGATTGGCGAATGTTCATCGATTCTTCGAAATCAAGTCTGAAAGTCGTTTTGCTACATAAATATAATAAAAAACCAAGCATTCCTATTGGCTACAGCACAGACATGAGCGAAACATACGATTCCATGAAAATAATTTTGGATAAAGTTTGCTACACTGATCACATGTGGCGGATCAGTTGTGATCTGAAAGTCGTGGCGATGCTAAGAGGTCTCCAAGGAGGCTATACGAAAAACATGTGTTTCTTGTGTCTTTGGGATACCCGATTTAAAGGAAACCAATACGAAACCCATGAGTGGCTTGCTCGAGATCCAACGGAGAAAGGACACAACTGCGTAAATGATCCACTGGTGCCAATGGAGAACGTCCTCATGCCCCCTCTCTATATCAAACTGGGAATCCTAAAAAATTTCATCAAGGCCCTTGTCAAGCAACCGAAAATTCTTGATTGTTTGGAAAATATTTTCCCACGAATCAGCGAAGCAAAATTGAAGGAAGGTGTTCTGAATGGGCCGGATATATGAAAGCTCATGAAATCAAAGGAATTTAAAGGTGCTTTAGACGGTAATGATTACTTTGCGTGGAGGGCAGTGAAGAAAGTCATACGATATTTTTTGGGAAGTACGCGAGCACACAATTACCCCGCTCTTGAGACCAAGATGTTGCACTACTTCCAGAAAATTGGAGTGAATATGTCCCTCAAAATTCACTTCTTGCATCACCATCTCGAATACTTCAGCAAGCAGCTAGCCTCAGAGTCGGATGAACATGGCGAGCAATGCCAATGGAAACGTGACATAAAGGCAAAAGGCTCGATTCGCTGGTGGCTGAAATTTGTTGGTGGTCGCAAAGACGTACTATACCGACAATGAAGATGAATAAGAATATACAATGGGAGTTTCCTCCGAGGGTAAGTCACAAAAATGAAGTTAACTGACTTAATTAAAAACAATTGATTTTTTCCAGATGAAGACAGATCCTCATCCGATACATGATCTATGTCTCATTTTGTTTAAAGGTTATGTGACTTTACGTGAAAGTAATAGGACTTGACACTTTTTTTACCGTTTTGGATTTTTTATGAATTAAAAATAAAAAATTTAAATTTTTTAGGCAAAAAATAGTTTTTTTTTCATACATTTATTTATAACTGCGAAATTGTTGCTTATGTAGCGAAACGTTGTATGAACAGATTAAAGGAATTGTAATTCCTAATTTTTTTAAATTTGTTTCAGCAAAATCGGACTGGTGGTTCTCGAGTTATGTCAAAAAAAAGACCACCAAAGGTCACAATTTCCCCTATATGATAGTTACTAACTTCAAATCGATATATCTCGATTCGTAGACGTGACCCAGCGAAACGCCCGGACACGTATAACTTCTTTTTTACCGATATAACTTTCCCCGGTAGTTTGAACCCTTCCCGATCACTGACCCCTACCATTTGTCGCACAGTGGAATTATTTAATTAAAAACTACAGTTAAGTAATATTTCGTATGCAGTACACTAGTATATAAAGTAGTATTTATAATAGGTGTCATATGTATATACATTGTAAATTAATACATTTGTATGAATTCATCCCGGTATGACCCAAAAGTGAGAATAAAAATAAATATAATTAAAAAGGTGTTTACTAAAATTCAAACTATGAATATTGTAATTAAGCACAATCTACTCGTAAGTAAAGTGATATCAATTATATACATATCCACATTTCCATTACAAAAGAGAAGACTGTCTTACTTTTTTTTTATTAATCGATGAAAATAATTGTGAAATGAAAACGATAGAAAAAATCGAATTCTGATAAATATAAAAAATCCAAAGTAAATAAAATGTAAAATATCATCCCATACAAAATTATGCGGGTATTAATAACAAAATGTAGAAAAAAAATAAATAAATAAAAAAAATAATTAAAATTAATAAATAATATTTAGAATAAGTATATAAAAAACAATGAAAAAAGTAAAAAAAGAAAAAAATAAATAAAAAATGTAAGATGAAGAATTATCAAAATTATGAATAATCAGAATAGAAGATTTGGTAAAATTATGAGAATATTGAAAGGATGAAAAATAAATCAAAACATTTGTGGACAATTTCGGTAAAAAAATACAAATACAAATTTCATGGCGATTGGTCGATTATTTCCAACAGGCTTAAAACTGCTTCTTCTTTATTCAGATAGACCAGTTTAACACTTTCGTTGGACTTCAGTTTGTTACGACATATGTAATGGAGTTTAACTTCAATAGGAGAGAGGTGATTGTTAGAATATAACTTTTTATCAATATCAGTATCAAGCACATCTTTTAGATTTAAGTTGTATTTAGAACGATAATTCTGCATAACCAAATCAGGCTTAAGGATGTTATTAAATTTAATTAATACTGCAGACATGTTACGAATCCACACACAAAAGTTAATATCCAACTTAATTATATTTAAATCACATGCCTTGACTATAGAAATTGCCATTGGATATAGGTCAAGAGTATGTAAATGATCAGGTAATCCACTTACTATGATATTTGATCTGTTCTGTTGCTTGCGTAGGAAATTATTTTCACTCTCCAACTTTTCTATTTTGGAACTAGTTTTTTTCCAAACTGTTTACTGTTGTCCAATGATTTTGCAAGTTCAGCATTAATATCACTAAGCTGCGATATGACGCTCTCTTTAATTATATTAGTTAAATCCAGCAGTTGCCTTTCTACTGACTCAATTTTTGATGTCATTGGATTCATAGTAGATTCATTAAAACAAGATTTGCAGCCAAAGGAGAATCCTGGTTTGGTTTTAGCAATATTCTCTAAAGTCGCTCGACTTAAAGGTGGTGTTTGTTTCATAACGCAATTTATATGTTGGTGAGAATTACATAAGACATTTGAGTCTGTTTTTTTTTACAACTGGTTGAACAAATTCCACAGGTTAGCGCCATTATTCCACAATAGTTATTAAACAATGTGTAAACAATATATAAGGTTATGTTCACAGAATTAAGTGTTAAGAAAATAATAATTCTTTAATTTAGCAATATATGTATTTTTTTCTTTTTTTGTGTTTTAAATAGTTTTAATTCAGAATTTTTAAATAATTTAATGTTCTTCTAATAGAATTAACACTACACTTCTTTTACTAGAATATATATATATTGGTTTGCACAGATCAGTAATTTTTTCACATGCTATTCATAGCGTTGCCAGATCAAATATTTTATTTATCAAATAATTATATTCTGATCCTACGATCAGATAACGAAGACAATGTGCTCGTTGTAGTCAAACAAACCAGAGTCTTTGGTGGGAATCGAACCCACAACCCCCAGACTGACAGTCTAGCTCACTACCAAAATGTAAATATAAAGTAAGTAAATATATTTACTTACTTTATTGTTAATTTCCATATGAATATTTTTTATCAAATCAATTGCCACGATATTTAAATTAAGTTTAATTAATCCTTTTTATAGTTTATTTTTACTTTTAATAAGAACTGAAATTTTTGTTATGCATATATTAATTTAAGTACACTTATTTCTTTTACAAAAATAATTTATAGTTTTATTTTTAAACAATAAAATTTATATTTTTTATACAATAAATATTATTAAAGTTTTTAATAATTTAACAAAAGAAAAAAAAAAACTTTTTTATCGCAACACTTCGCTAGTTTTACTTCGTTTAATTACACATATACTGGGGAATATTCCTATAAACGCATTTAAAATTATTGCTTTTCTGTGTGGTATATTCGTTTCCTTAACCAAAAACAATGTTGTATTATTACAATAATTCGCGATATAAAGGTACTTTATATCGCGAGTTATTGAAAGGTACTTTATATCGCGAGAAATATTTGTTTCTTGCTTTTGTTGTTTTCTTCCATTTACCAATCAGAACGTATCACGAATACGTTCTGATTTCATTTCAGTGGAATATCCCTATAAACGTTTGTTTAAAAAGTTATATATATATATATATATATATATATATATATATATATATATAGATATATGTATATGTATATATATTAAAAAAATTTTAATAGTTTAATTGTTTGTTTCACTTAAGATAAGTTTCTGATGACAACATCTCTGTTTACTGGAAATATTTTTGTTTTAATTGGGAAATTTCATCAGCTTAAATGATGCCCAAAGGAACTTTTCTTACTGACAGCGAAAAACTTACAATTCATTTTTTTCGTGTTCAAGGCTCTTCTAGCGGAGAAATTGGATGAAAAATTAACCGTTTGGAAGGAGTTATTCGAAGCTTTCTTAAGAAAGGGCAGAAATGTGGAATGCGGAAACCAACAAAAGGTAATAAAAAATTAACAAATTAATAAAATAAAAAAATAAAAAATAAACTTCCAAGCATGTTACACACATTTTGAGAACAGATGTTAACATAAAATGGAAGAAACCAAAATGTAAGCCAATGTTAAAACAGCATCATAAGAAATATCGTTTAAAATTTGCGCGCAAATGCATGAAATGGACAGATGAGTGGAATAAAATAATCTTTTCTGATTAAAAGAAATTCAAATTGGATGGGCCTATTCATATTCTTGCTTTAGAGTTCAAAAGAAATTTATATGTCGAAATCTAACCTTTTCTGCTGTAGTAAAATTAAAAATATGTTTCGTTCTAACTAAAATGAACGGTGCAATTTATATTGAACTGTTGGAAAATGCTCTTCTCTCATTTATGGATGAAAAATGGTTAAAAATTGCATATTCCAATAGAATAACGCTGAAATCCATTTCTCGAACCAATCTAAATCGTGCTTTAATGAACATAGTATTCCACTATTGAACTGGATGGCTTGCATTTAATTCCAATGGATAATCTGTTGGTGTACATGACCCATAAAGTTTACGCAAGAAATGCACAGAATGAAACCATAATGAAAATAACGGAGTTAAAACTAAATTGGTTATTACAATTAAAAAATTTGTATTTTATCCAAAAACCCCAAATTGGGTCTTTTGTTTGGTTTATTTCTAAATAGCAGAAGAAATTTTAAAAATATTTATTCCAAATTAAATTTATCCTTTAGCATATATAATTTCCGATCTTTTGCAAAAAGATTCAAGTAGATATCATTCTCATTTCAGAAATATGCGCTTTTAAACTTTTATATTTCCAATTTATTGTATATATGACTATATTTTTACAAACTTACAACTTTTGCCTTTAGTTTTGCGTGAATAATTATTTAGAAAATTATGAATATTTCTGTATACTTTTAGTAATATCTATACACAAAATATTTATATAAAAATAATTAATAAATATTTTTTATTTTTAATAGCGTTTCCCAATTTTAAGTAAATCTTTATCCTTTTCTAAGCATTCATATATTTCTAATAATGAATTTAAAATAACAAAACAAACAAAAAATGTCTATTTTAACTTAATCAATAAGTATTTTATTAGTTTATATTTATGGTGTTTACCTAAATTTAACAAATGTTTTTATCTATTGGTGATGGTTAAAAATGTATATATTTATGATCTAGTGGCAACGTACAGGTATCCTTTCCGGTGATACCTAGCTGTAACATTTATCTATTACTGATGGTTCAAAATCTATATTTTTATAACCTAGTGACAATATCAATGAATTCGGTATAGGTACTCTTCCAAATTGACTCTTTCAGATATTTTACCTAATGAAAAATCACAGAATACCTGTAAATATATATACCTGTGCGATATATCTAATAGATATATATAAATGCGCAGCTAATCCTTATCAACATCATAACGAAGGTGATTACATTGAAACATGAACAATTGTGTTGTGTTCTGTGGAGTTTATCTAAAAATGATCTTAATCGTTTAGAAGCTATAGTGGAATTCATAAAAAATACATATCATGCAAAAGTCGACGTCAATGGTAAATCTTAGATAGAGAGCTTTTTAAAGTTGTATGACGTAAAAATGAAGTCTTCATAAAAATATAGATTTTGAAAAAAATTTGGATTTTGAAAAAATTTCAATCAGGGGTAGGAATTTCCTGAATTCCCAAAAAAAAATAATGAAAATTCCCAAAAATGAGATTTTTTACATTTTTGGCTATAGAATCCACATTTTTCCGAAGTCCGGTAGATTTTGATTTAAAACTTTTAACAACATATTGAAGATTCTTAAAATATATTCCGCTTGTCGATTCGTGCTTTGAGATTTGAGAAAATATGGTCTAAAATCAAAACGTTCATATAAAATGGGTCGAATTCGGGAGGGTGTGTACCATTACCAATTGAGTTATTGGGCTTGTTTTTTATCTTAAAGCCATCTCTGAGAAGTTACCTTTCAGAAAAGTGCAACATTATTATATGTTGCTAAAGAAAATTTTATTTTAGATAAAAAAGAGTGTAGATACTTTCTCGGCTAAAGAAACCCAAAAACTCGTCTTTTTACAATTTTCAAATTCAAAATCGTTTATTTTTGGACTCGGTAAAGATATCGACTTAAAATTTTTTTAATCAATAGATAATTTTGTTCTTTAACTAGTTATGAAAAAAACTAATAAAATCTGTCGGAATTACTAGGATATATATGAAAAAAACTGAACCAAGAACATGCAAAATTATGGTGCTTAAAAATTCAAACGCAAATAACTCGAAAACTATAAGAAATAAATAAGACATGTAAGCACGTCATTTGTAGGTCTTATCAGGGCCTACAACAATATATAAAATTATTTGAAATCGGATGAGAAACAAAAATTTGGCAAGTGATTAAAGATTTTTTATGTCAGAGGTACCTAACTTTGAGCCCCCTTAGCTCCGCCCCTGAGGGGTTTGTTGTGCCCCTCTTCCAAACTTAACATTGTACACTCCTCTGCTATGCCTATACCAAATTTCATCCAACCAGTCGATCTGAAGTTACAGATTTATTTCCAAAAAATTTCGATTCTGCCCCATTGTGCAGTCAGTAGAACAAATGATCATTGTTACAAATTTTAAAACTTTTAATTGTCAGAAAGGATATATAAAAAATAATAAACTTTACCTGTAAATGCGTCTTATGTTTTTCACTAATGTGTAAGGTTGAAAGTATAAAAAAATCAAATTATTTTTATTTAAATTTAACATATTGTTAATAATATGAATAAGTAATAGTTAGAGTTAAAAAATCGGGATTTTGTAACAAAAAGCTGGAAAAATATTTTGAGCGGGATCGAAGTACAAAAACCGGGATAATCTCGCCAAAAACGGGATGTCTGGTCATGTTATATAAAATCTATATTTAACTCCATTTTTTTAAAAATATTCTATGCGGCTTACTACACCATTTTTAACTTAAAATTAGAACTTTCCATATCAAATTAAGAAAATTACATGTGGTTTTCAATTTCAGTTTTTGAAGAGATCATTTAAAAATTCATTTAGAGCTTGGAGAAGGTGAATTGATATTTCCACTTTCTGTTTAGGTTTCAGAAGACCACTTGAAATTGACATTTTTCATAAAGGTTTCTGAAAAGAACAATTGAAAATATAATTTTCTATATAGATTTAAGATAAAGTCAACTAAAAATTAGATTTTCTTTTTTGAATTTCGAAAAGAACAATTGAAATTTAGACTTTTTATTTCAAATTTAGAAAAGAACAATAGAATATGAGTAAATCAAAATTATTGAGAAAAATTAAAATGAAATTCTAAATTTAAGCAGAAATTAAATCGCCAAATGTTATTTGCTTGAAAGCTTCATCATTTAAGCTTTTCTGTTGATCAATTTATATCCATTTTTACATTATTTTCATTTTGAATTATATATGTTTAGTGTTCTCAATTTGATTTATGTTTTCCCAGAATTTAATTGTTCTTTTCTGATTTTGAAAGAGAATATCCCAATATCAATAGTTCTTCTCCAAATTCTAAATATAAATTCCCATTTTGAATTGTTATTTTTGGAATTTAATACAAAAATCTCGTTTCGAATTTTTCTTTTTCTAAATGGAAAATTTAATTTGCACTGAACTTTTCTGAATTCCAATTGGAAATTCTCATAATCAATTGTTTTTTTCTGAAATCTTGATGAAAATTGCTAATTTCAATTGAACATTTCCAAATATTAAATGAAAATTGGGTACTCATTGAATTTCCTAACTCACTTAAAAACTTAAATATTCTAGATTAAGATATCAATTCAAAGCTCTTAATGGTGCATTTATAAAAATTAAATGCAGTCCATTCAATTCAATCCAGCTACTACATTTATTACCCTAATGAGTATACTCGCTTTGAACAAAATATCAACCCAGTGCAACGGTCTACAGTAGACATTCTTTTATTAAACACGTGTCTCCATTTTTCAAACATTGACACACATCTAAATGTTTTACAATCGGACCATGTACCAACATCTTGTGTTATATCTGGACATGTTCAAAACATGACATACTCAGTTCCCTTATATTATCGCGCAGACTGGTAAGCAATCAGAAACTGGGAGGAAAATTAAATTAGTTGTCAATATTGACCAACCAATTAAGGTAATCTAGATTTTTATTTTAATAAATTAATATCTATAGTTAAAGGAGCGTTTAATAAATGTCTGTGGTGATGTTTTAAAAACTGGCGTTAGAAAGGCCAATTCAGTAGCAGACCTATTTGGTAATTCACACGCCATTACTTTAAATAGTTATTCATCTATGGACACAGCTGTCACAAGATTTTATATTCACGATCGTGGAATTTGCCAATTCAGCTAAAGTTAAATCGTTTGTACTTTTATTGAAGAATAATGAAGCTCCTGGTAACACTAATAAATTTTAAGTAAACGTTTTAATCCTTGTTTAATAGAAGGTTATTTTCCAACGATTTTTAAGAAGGCAAAAGGCATCCCAATTTCTAAGCCAGGAAAGGATCCTAACTTACCATCCAGCTATAGTCCAATCAGCATTCTAAGCTTATTGGATAAAGTATTTAAGAAAATAATAAAGAGAATTTTAGAATTCTCTAATCAAAATAATATTATTAACCCTCAACAGTTTGGATTCCGCAAGGAACACTACATCAACTAAAGAGAGTTGTTAATTTTCTTGAAACAAAAAAAAATGGTAAGAGTATTGGAGTTATTTTTTTTTACATTGAAAACGCCTTGGAATCAATAAGGCATGAAGGCCTAGCTTTTACACTTAATTCTTTCAATTATTCAATGTACCTGCAAAATATAATAAAGAGTCTTTTAGATCAACACTCATTTGTTCTATCTATAGATAACACGCATTCTAGTGATACATAATTACCTGCGGGTCTGCCGCAATGATCTGTATTATTTTCGACCCTTTATTTAATATATATTTTTGATATTACTGTTCACAAAAATTTATAAGTAGGTCTTTACAAAGACGATATTGCTTTTATTTGCTGCTGTAAGGTGTCTGATGTAATAATCAAAAAAATGAAAGATAGTTTAAAATTTACCCACAAATACTTTGATAAATGGAAGATAAAAAAGGTAAACGTTAGCAAAACACAAGCTATTATATTTCCATATAGTAAGTCGCAAAAACGTATTCCTACAAGACATTTATATTCTAGAGGAGTTTTTATCCCACTGCAGGATAAAAATATCTAGGAACTATCTTAGGTAAAAAAAAACTATCATTTAAACAACACATAAAATATATTTGTGATAAAGCAATAAAATGCGGTCGTGTACTTTACCCCCTACTCAACAGAAGGTGTAAACTTAATTTAAAAAACAAGATTCTTATTTACAAAATGTGCCAACTTTGACCTATGGTTGTCAAGTCTGGTTTTATAAAGATGCTAAAACTTACACAAATCGTCTACATATGAAATAATAAAAAATTTGCTAAACAATCTCTAAAATTCTTTTTTACTTAAAGAGTGATAAAACAAGGATTTAGAGCTGAGCAACTAAAAGTATTTCCTAAGGCAATTTATGGCGCTGATTTCGAATCTTCAATTATTTTTTCAAAATTGGTTTTAGTTTTCGAGATATCATCAAAAATATTTTTTGCAATTTTTGGGATCTGATAACCTATTTTTTCAATAAAAAGTAATAAATCGGAATTAAAGATCTGTCAAATTTAATCGTTCGTATTGTTTGAGATCTGTTTCACACATGAGTTCCTACTGTTTGACTCTTATGTCAAACATCAGCTAAAATAGAAGAATCATACTAATACCTGATTATATTTATAAAAAAATTAGGCAAATATCATCTGCAAACATGAATAGACGTTCACTAAATTTAATGTTCTTTATATCATTTATAAAAATTTAAGATTTTAAAATTGATTTTAAGAAAAATTTAAGATTTTAAAATTGGACCGAGAACACCAACCTGTGGTACTCCACACTTGACAGGTAACATAGTACTGTTAGTATTTCTAATTTGTGCAAATTATTTTCTTCCAAATAAATAGTATTTTAAGAATACAAGATAACTATATGGGATACCAATCATATCAATCTTGTTTATTAATATTTCATGGTCAACTAAATCAAAATCTTTAGAATGATTAAATAATACTGCAGCAACTCCATTAAAACTACTATTAAATTACTTATCACTACTTGCAATTTTTTCTTTTCTTATATTTCGTTTCGTTTCTACTCTTGTGCCTTTTTCTGTTAGGGATCTTCTCTTTCTTCGTTTTATTAGCTTTCTCTGGTATTTATAAAGGGATCGCAATGGATCGGATGGATTTTAACCTAACCTAAAATACTTGTAATTAAAAACATTGCGATATGAAAATTTTGCCGTATAAACGCTAAGTTAATATTTTATTTGTATGTTAGTATGTGTGTCTATACTAGACAAATTTGTATCAACACAAACGTCAAAATCCATAAGAATATATACAAGGTAAGGTGGACGAGAAGATAACAAAGTAAGATAACAAACTACTCAATTTGACGTGGCCAAAATTACGCAATTAATGGTTTTTATTTTTTTTTTGCAGATTTATAATGTGGCAACTCCGCAACTTTGTTAACAAACTACTGTATCCGGTAGAAAAATGTTTTAAAATTTATTAAAAAAAAACCTTTTAAGAGATTCAAAATATGGTTAAAATACTTTTTTCAGATAAAACAATGTGTGTTTGTTGATGGTACTATAATTAAATTCAAAAAAATGCAAAATAACGATTTTTAAAATTTTAGATATATATTACTTTGAACTCTAGGTCGAATTGAGTGATTTGTTCCTGGACCGGACTACTTGGAAGTGATAGAAGAAGGTCTCAGCTTCATTTCGATATACATTTTATTTACCGCTATAGTTTTTGGTAGAACACAGTTTTCAAAAAAAGATTTTTTTTTGATTTCACTCAAGGGACATTTTGGGCCATAGGTCGAATTGAGTGATTTGTTCCTGGACCGGACTACTTGGAGACGATAGTGGAGGGTCTCAGCTTCACTTTGATATACATTTTATTAACCGCTATAGTTTTTGGTAGAACAAAGTATTCAAAAAAATATTTTTTTTTTAATTTCACTCAAGGGACATTTTGGGCCATAGGTCGAATTAAGTAATTTCTTCCTAGACCGGACCACTTGGAGGTGATAGTGGAAGGTCTCAGCTTCATTTTGATATATATTTTAATCACCGCTATAGTTTTTGGTAGAACAAAGTATTCAAAAAAAGATTTTTTTTAATTTCACTCAAGGGACATTTCGGACCCTAGGTCGAATTGAGTGATTTGTTTCTGGACCGGACCACTTGGAGGTGATAGTGGAAAGTCTCAGCTTCATTTTGATATACATTTTATTTACCGCTATAGTTTTTGGTAGAACAAAGTATTCAAAAAAATTTTTTTTAAATTCACTCAAGGGACATTTTGGACCCTAGGTCGAATTGAGTGATTTGTTCCTGGACCGGACCACTTGGAAGTGATAGAAGAAGGTCTCAGCTTCATTTTGATATACATTTTATTTACCGCTATGATTTTTGTTAGAACAAAGTATTGAAAAAAAAGCGGTGATGGTGGTGCCGGGACTGCAACGTACCAGTAAATGACCTGGAGGTGATGGTGGAGGGTCTCAGAATCTAAAATCTCTAAAATAACCCATTATTATAAAATAATTTTATTTAAATAGGTGATTTTTTGGATGTTATATAATTATGAATTATTTGTTCTAAGACTTCGCAAAAACGTAATGTTCGGACTATCCAATCAGAAGTTATTGGCGAAAATGTATGTAAAATCTTTAAACGTCCATTTCTGAAAACTCACTATGGATCTAAAATCAAAACCTACCTCCCGCTTAGAGACATTAAAATGCACTAAATAGGCCTCTGGGGCACTAAAATCCCATGTTGAAAAATTAAAAAATATTTTTTTTCGGAAATAAACATTTCGGGAACAAATCTAAATATTTTCTTTGCCTAAACATATGAGACCTATGATTTTCCAATCGTTAGTAGGAAACTAAATCAAATTGGGAAATAATTTTATTTTTTTTTTTTTTTATTTTTCCCGTATTCTGCGCATCATTTGGGCAGTCTTCCTATAACAAAATCTCAAAAAAGGAGCTCTACTATGCATTTTTTTGTAAATACCTCAAACTAGAATCATTTATGCCTTTTGGCGGGAACTAGGTTTTAATTTTAGATCCCTAGTTTCTTAGGATAATTTTCTTAGAATTGTGAGTAGCTTTCGTTTTTGGTAAATGTATTTTAGGTTTTTTCTCATCCGAAGAATTTGACCCACCCTAACGTATATGTATGTGCAATACATCAAAATATGGGAACGCAGCGGTAAAAAGAAGGGGTAAAAGACCTTCCTTTTACTTGCATTCCATGTTCATGTATTTTTTTTACGCGATGTCATTGCAATCAAAGCCATACACATTCGGTATTCAATGCAGCCCTTCTAAAAGACCAAACAAAGCTTTTAACATAACTAAATGAATTCTTATTTTTTGGATTTTGATCTTGTTTTTGTAACGGTCTTAAATAGTTTTGTTGTTGCTTAAAGCAAAAATATTATATTCTTACTTCTGTTATTTATTTATTTATTTTATTTTTTTATTATTTTATTTATTTTATTTTTTTTTTTTTTTGAAAAGATTTATTGTTTAAAACAAAATATATTAAGAAGGGAAGTAGGATATTTGAAGCCCTTACTGTAGAAGGCAGGTCAGCATGAGCAACTGCATCTTAAAGAATGTGTTAATATACCATTCAGAAGACTTGCATGATGGAGGCTTTAAAAAAATGTTCTCGAATACGTTCTTTAAATGTCAAAATTATAGAAACTCGTCAAAAAATTTCATGACAAAGATGAAATTGAATCTGTGGTGATGATGATCTGGTTCAATTTAGGTAAAACGTGTATGATTTTAACATTGGAGTTCATGTATTAATGCGAAAATTCAATGAAACGGTTTTTCATTCGAATAATTGCGAAAAAAACACATAAGTACATGTTTTATGATTTCAAAACGATATTTCATTGGTGAAAGGAATAACTTTTTCTAAGAGCTCATTTAAATGATTTCCAAATACAAATAAAATTTTTTACTAAAAAAGCTTATCTTTTCGTTTTCGAAAGCAATATTTTCATGAGACTAAAAAACTTAAAAAACTTTTATAAAAAAAAAGTGAAAGTAAGTGAAATATAACAACTTTTAGATCACGGTTATATTATATTTTTGAATGTTCATTGTAGTCACTTCTATTATGACGAATAATTTGGAATTTAAAACGGCATTCACAGTGTATTTGATTGTGCTATTGATTTAGAAGTCCTGAAAACGACAACTACTTTGAACCATTTTAATTTATTTTTGCTGGAAAAAGTCGATTTTTTATGAAAAATTTTATTTTAATTGATAATCAGAGAACTAATGAAAATTCTTTTTTTGTGAAGTTGGATTTTTAGTTCAAATTCCGATTTTTTTTTTTTTTTTGTAAAAATTCAAAATTTGTGAAACATCGATTTTTTTATTACTTTTTTTTCTTTTTTTGGAAAAATTAAAAAAAAAAACAAGTAAGAAAGATATAGCCGGACAAGCTCGGCACTACACCACTGTATATGTGCGTCAAATTTCTGGGAGGGGTCTTTCATATTCCCAGAGCTGTGGGAGCTATGGTCAATTATGGGTCGATCTTCATAAAATTTACCACTGTGATTTCTAATAATATAAAACTTATACGTTTTTTTATTAATGTTAAATTGATTTTCTGAATAGGGGTTTATATGGAAGCTACGATCAATTATGGATAGACTTTCTTAAAATTTAGCACACATATTTATGTTTGTATTAAACTTATATGTGCCACTTTTCATTAAAATATTGCTATATTTAAGGCATTTATGATCATTAAACCCCTATTTCGGGAGGATATTTGTATGGGGGCTAGGTGAAAAAGAGACCGATCATAACCAATTGTGGCGCATTTAGAACGTAGTGGTCACTATCTTACCATTAAGCATAATCAAATTGTTCAATTGCATCCCTCGACCTGTTTAGACCATAAACCAGATTGGGTTATATATAATGAAGCACGAGCTCATCACTAAAAATTACATAAGAACAGTAACAGATGTTAAACGTAAGTTCTTATATTAAATATTTAAATAAAATTAAAATTAAAATTCTTTTTATTTATTTTTATAGCTGAATGGCTTTTAACTCTTACTCCTCAATACTATGATATGAATAATTTCCCTCAATGTGAGGCCAAGCGTCAATTAGAAATGTTACAACAGCGCTTGGAATCTAAACAATACCAAACAGGTTTTTAATCCAACTTTATTTTTCATTATTATTTTTATAAAACTATTTTTAAATAATATTTCTTTTTTATTAAATATTATTTTTTATATGTTTTACGTACATACATAGTTTTATGTGTAAATTACTTAAGTTTTTGATTGAATCATTATAAAGAAAACAAAAAGAACAATTAAAAAATAAGCTTAATTCCTTTAAATATTTCAAGCAAACTAATTATAAAATTCATATATAATAAAACCGAAAACCCGACCGAACTAAGAAATTTTATCAATAATTGTATGTTATTATTAATTAAAACGGGAAACTTAAGAATTTTAAAAGTCATTTACTACAATATTTGTTGCTTCAGCTTTTAATGGAATTTCTTTTTATTCTCAATAAATTTGTAGTTGAACGGTAACAAACATTTAAACATATTGATGAAATTTTCGAGATTCTATGAACATGGTTAATTAGGTTCTGAGGGCAGATGACTAATCAACAGCTCACTTGAGTCCAATTTGGTCCCGTTGTGAATCCAGTTTAATTAAACTTTATTTGGTTTTAGTTTAATATATGGTGATAATTGACAATGGCCAGAAGACTTTTTTAGTTCCTTTGTTAATTTGACATGTTGTGATTGCACGCTGTAATACTGAAAAATCGCTCGAGAAATGACATATTGTAGGTTATAGGCCTTCTTGATGATATCATAAATCAGTTTTAAAAATTAGCAATACACCCTCAAAATTTTGAGTTATTCGCAAAAAACTGTTTTTGGATAGGCTCTTGTATAAATGATTTTTTTGGTCTATAAAATTTTTATCTTTCGAAATTTTTTGCAGCGCCTTTACATTTTCGTTAAGCATTACAAACAAACACCACATATTTATGCCAATTATGGTTAATTTCGTGCTGTCCATCTGATCTGTTTTGACTTAAATTTCTAGTCACTATCAATCAATTTTGAAATGTGTGGGTCAGTAAATTCCCCGTGGTAAAAAGAAGGGGAAAGAGCCCTTCTAGAAACCCTTTTTTTTATAGCCAGAAGAGCTTCTTCCTGCATTCCATGTTCATGTATTCTTTTACAAGAGATGTCATTAAGAGCAAAGCCTTATACATTCGCGACCCAATGCGGTCCTTATAAAAGACTTCTTGAAAAAAACTGCCAGCAGACCTTCTGTAGAAGTGCTACCAACAAACCTTCTGAAGAAACTAATAAAATAATAAAATATTTTTCTATTTATGTAAAATAACAAAACTGACTCAATAATAAATGAATGAGCAAACAATGCAGGAGCTGTAATTCCTATAAACAAATGAGATGTTATTCACATCTGGAAAAAGTACAAATGCAACCTAGAACCAGTTAATATTAGAGGAAACAGTATTCCAATAAAAGGAGAAATGAGAATCCTAGGACTCACGTTTATAAAAAATATGCTCTGGGATAAACATGCTAATAACATTAAAAAAAATTTACAAAAATAAATAATCTCTTAAAAATAATATGCACAAAACGTAAAGGGCCTCACATGGAAACTGGGATTTCAATTTGTAGAGCACTAACAGAAGGATTACTTCAACATTGTATATATAACATTGTATGGATGGACAACAAAATCTAATATTAAAAAGATAAATGCTAGTATAAATTACTAGCATAAGTTACAGGGATCCTATAAGCTACCCCTGATGATGCGCTTAAGATAAAAGCAAAAATAAACGACTTTGAAACATTATTATACTCTTAGCAAAATAAAAAAATATATTCTAAACAACATTACGCTCTTAGCTGAAATTACAATTCTCTGGATACCTGGACATCTAGGTATAAAAGGAAACGAATATGCAGACACAGCTGCTAAAAATGCAATTAAATACTCTCTAATAATGGAAGTACCACCTATTCTACCAGTGATTGTTAACTTCTACAAAAATATCCAGCAGCAAGAATATCCTAAGGTCCCATAATAACATCGTATTTCGTCCACCTTACCACAAACACTTTACTCGAAAAGATTGTATTATTCAATGAACTTAAGCCGAAATACAAAAATTATAAAAAAACAATTAAAAATATTCTTAAAAATGCCAATGTATTCAATGAAATTTAAATTTATTAACATATATAGCCCACACTATTTGTTTTTTCTGTATTTTATAAATTCAATTTGTAAGATACTTTGAATAAATAAATAAATAAAATAACAATTTTTTTATCTTAAATTATTGTAAAAAGTTTAAAACTTAAAAAAAAAACAAATATTAAGTATTAAAAAACATATCTGAACTTTGACAAAACATCTTAAGTCGAGATAAGACAATTTATACAAAAATGTACATTTTCATAGAAATTGTTGTTTTTTTAAATTGTTTAACTCCCCTTGAAAAAAATTAAGGTTGTGCAAATCGATTTTGTCAGTAATACACAGTTATAATATAAACAATTCAGTTTTTAATAAAATACCTATAATAAAAAAGTATAAATAAAAATAAAATTAACTTAGAAAAACACAACGTACTCAAACAAAACTAAATAAAATGTTTTTTTTTTTTGGAATTTCTACTTTGAATTTTGATATTGTTTTTCTTATGGTTTCTGAATGGTGTGTATATATACATATATATGCTTAAAACAAAATATATTAAAAAATACAGCTTCTTTCCTTCCTAAGAGATGGGAAGTCGGAAGCTCTATTGGGCATTCCCGACATACTTATATATATATATATATATATATATATATATATATATATATATGTAATTTTTTATAGAATATTAAGAGATTCCGTTTCTTTTCCTTAAGCAAAGTTAAATTAGTATTTTGTTTTATAAAATACAAAATACTACGCTACTTTTATTTAAAAGCATTCCTACATCCAGTCTTGCACTTTCTTGCAGCTAAATTATATATAGAATAATGCAAAATGACTTACACTATAAACCATTATAAGCAGAATTTTTTGCTGGTTTTGGCAAAATAGTTAAAAGCTTTGGAAAAAAAAATGTTGTTTTTAAAACCAAAAATTTATATGTTGAATTTTTTAAAAATTAATAATCCAAGTTGCAATAATAAATAATGAGTATATCGTTCAAGTAAAAGAATAAAAAATTAAAGGTACATAACCGTTTGAAGATTATGCGCCCCTAAATATTAAAAATTTTCCTATCAAAAATTATTTTTTTTTTATTCTGATTAAATTAATCTGATTTCAAAACCAAATATCTTTGTAAATAACAATGATACAAAAAACATAAACAGATTTAGAAAATTGAGCATGTTTTACATTAATATCAATGTTAAAATTAGAATTATTCACACATTGAATTTTATGTTTTAACTTATTCATTAAACAACAAAAAACTAATTTCATGAAGTAATCCATGTTATTCATTATGAAAAACTAACTTTTTTAAACACTTTCGCTCTTGTTTTTTTAAATTCTGAGAATATCTAGTGTATTGACTAATTAGGGCACAGTACGAGAATATACCACTTTCAAGTGGTCCGGTCTAGGAACAAATCACTCAATTCGACCTAGGGTCCAAAATGTCCCTTGAGTGAAATTAAAAAAAAAAATCTTTTTTTGAATACTTTGTTCTACCAAAAACTATAGCGGTAAATAAAATGTATATCAAAATGAAGTTGAGACCTTCCACTATCACCTCCAAGTAGTCCGGTCCAGGAACAAATCGCTCAATTCGACCTAGAGTTCAAATAATATATAACTAAAATTTTAGAAATCGTTATTTTGCATTTTTTTGAATTTAGTTATAGTACCATAAATAAACATAAATTGTTTTATTTGAAAAATGTATTTTAACCATATTTTGAATCTCTTAAAAGTTTTTGTTTAATAAATTTTAAAACATTTTTCTACCGGATACAGTAGTTTGTTATCTTACATGATTAGTTTGTTAATAAAGTTGCGGTGTTGCCACATTATTTACTTAATTTTGTTTAATTAAAACTTGGCAGCACTGGAATTTAGGTCTGCAATGCGTAAATTGCTCAATTGCAAATTAACTTGATTTTTTAAACTTGGCAGCACTTTTACTTTGTAATCTTACTTTGTTAAGTTCATGCCGGTCAAGGTACCCTCGGTTACACAGGTGATTTTTATTTTTGTCGTTACAACTGTCAAACTGCATAATAAGGCGAATTTATTCAGCCTTATTATTGTTTTTGTGCGCATGTTGCTTTGACAAGAAACTGTCTAGTGATTAGTGAACTAACTGCAAATAAATCGTACGACGTTGCCACTTCCTTTTACGTTCTTAAAATTTCCGATGATAACAATTGTATTTTTCCCATCCGGCACGACTAATAAGGAAATATATTTTTTATGTAATTTGCGTATAAACAGTGAGTTATTTACTTACTTGCAATCTATTTTTATTTGCAATAATCGTGTGTATAAACGCAATAATAGTTAAAGGTAAGATGAAATAAAGTGGGAAAAAGTAAGCTTTATCTATTTTTGGCTATTACAGCATGGTTTTAAAGTAAATTTTATAGTTGACGTATTATGGCTAAAGCAATAACCGATTACTTTTGGCCCACTTTACTGTCACTTTTGGTATAACTTGTACTTAGAATAACAAAAAAAAAAAACAACTTTAGTTATTGTATAGTTATAATGATATAGTTATAACATTCAAGAAAGATATTTCGTAAGTTTGTTCTGATAGTATTATTGATTAAAAAATAGATATTTAAATCGCCTAAGAATATACATGAAACATTACCATTACATGAATTATTAGAAGAAATCAAATTATTAAAATAACGAGTTATTCATAAAAAAAATTAATTTGAAGGTTAGTTAAAATCGAGACATATTTATTAATAAAATATGGGACATAAAAATAAATTGTCTTCTTCTTCCGACGAACCAGCATCATTGACAGTATTTCTATCTCTCCTAAAGGTTGACGGACCTCCTTGTGACTATTTTAAAAGAATCTTATCAACATTATCTAAAGATCTTAAACATATCCTTCTAGAATTTTCTCTTTTTCTCTTTTGGCAAATACTCTTCTACTCATAAAAACAGAATTATATCCAACAGTTTACAGATTTGACATGGTTAAATAACTAAATGGTCTCTCTACTTCGATAAGCGTTAATGAAAATTAATTTAAGTGACTTCTTTTTTGACGTTCATTATCTTGGCCATAAATTTTTCTTTGTACGGTTTTCTGGCAAATTTTACAACAATCGATTTTTTATTCTTAGACTCTTTACTTCTTTTACTTTGATGAAAATAAATATCATCAATTTGTTCAATAGTAAGTTCTGTTCACATTTTCTCAGCAATTTCTACGACTACATCTATAGGCTTTTTACTCTCACCATTAATATTCAATACATTGATAGTGCAATCATTTTTTACCTTACAATAATTTAAAAATTTAACTGATGATCTTAAAGAAATAACTACTTCCCTCAACGAAAGGTTTTCTTTCTGTAAACTCTCAATTTTCTTTTTGTTACTCTTAATATTATATCGGTTCATGTAGTGACTATCCCAGATAAATTTTTATCAAGACAAACGTCAAAATCTGTGCGAATCTATACAAGGCAGGTTACCTTGTAAAAAAGCTGATTGCTATTTTTGGTTGTTACAGTTGTCAAACTGCATATATAAAAACATTAATGAATTTGCTTTATTGATATTTTTATGCAACTGTTGCTACCTTTCATAAATTCTGGTTGTTACATGTTTGTCTTGATAAAAAATTTTCTAATATCGACACAATGTAACAGCCCATCTACGCGTAACATAATATGTAAGATTTTTCTGTCAGAGTATCAAATTCGCCCTCTGAGAGAATTATTTCACGTGTAGGTTCAAATATTAGGTTAGGTTAAAAAGGACGGCGTCTTCATGCCTCCACCTACAGATCACTCGGTCCATTGTGATGCCTTTATAAATAACAGAGAAAGCTGATAGATGAAGAAAGAGAAAAATCCTAGTAGAATATAGCAAAAGATTAAAAAGAAAGATAGATAAGTATAAGCAAAATAGGAAAAGTGTGGAATCTAAGACCTATAAAATCAACCGTGACTATCTCTAAGACACTTTATTCCCATTACGAACCCTATAATCTTGCCGGGTTCTTCAGCCTTCTCTAGTTCGTGCAGAATATGGCTCCCAAACCACTTCAGTCTACTTCGCTGAAGCCCTACAAAGTGACAGAGTATTTGATCCACTGTTTCTAGATCCTCCAAAAATCTGACGCACCAGTGTCCCACTTACTGGTCATATACCCTATTGCGAGGTGACCAGTAGTCATGCCAACAATGATCCTTAGATTCACACGACTCATGCCCAGAAGATGCTTCGAATCTGCTGGTTTAAGACTAGGCCATAACGCTCTAGCTACCCTGCAGTCCATTCTACTCCTCCAGGCATGATTCGTTCTACCTAAAGTGCATTCCCTTATGGCTATGAAATATGAACCAATCGGAATCCTAACCGATACCTAAATAAAAAACCTGTCCAACTCCGAGCCCTTACGAGCTAGCTCATCGGCTATTTCATTGCCGAGAACATCGCAGTTACCAGGAACCCAACAAAGTCTTATTCTGTAGGCATCCATTAGCCTCCTAAATTCCTTCCTATACTCCAGCACTAACATGGACCTGACACAGTAACTTGTCATTGCCATCAGTGCTGCCTGACTATCCATATAGATAGTTACCTCAGTGTCCCTCTCAACATTCTCCTCCAGTAATCCTAGGTCCTTGTAAATGCCTACAATTTCTGCCTTGAAAAGGCTGCAACTATCAGACAATCTAAAAGATCGTTTGATATCTGTTCCCATGAAGTAAACACCCGCCCTTATGTCTACTTCCGTCTTTGAGCCATCCGTGAAGATATTACACCCCCCGTACAGCTTCCCCTCTCCAATCCAGAAGTCCTTATTAGGGATTTCAATAAAGGGATTAGCCTCGAAGTAAATTATAGTACCTACATAGTCCGTTTGTGCGGCCGAGGATAATGTTTGACCATTCAACTTGACTTCATTAAGTATGCTAGCATGCCCAGCTGTGAAGCTCCCTATTAATCCCAATTCCTTCAGTCTAAATAAGCCCCGCACAGCCATACCTCTCACGAATTCCTCAATTGGAAGAAGGTGAAGAATGATGTCCAGTGCTGCCTAAGGTGTACTTCTCGCGGCACCCGTAATGCCAATTGAAGCACATCTCTGAACTTTAGAAAGAAGGTTCCTATACGTCCATTTTCTCGACGCCTCCCACCATACCGAACATCCATAAGTGAGTATAGGTCTCGCAACCGATGTGTATATCCAATATACAATTACCGGTTTCTTCCCTATAGAGTTCTTGCATGCGTAGTAGGCATTAAGCCCCTTCCTGGCCCTTTCCTGCGTATTTCTTCTCCAAGACAATTTGCTGCCCAGGTATTTGGCCTCCCTCGACAAACTGAGTTCCATCCCATTCAGAACTGGTAGACTAAATGTCTCAACCTTATATCTCCTGGTTAAACAGAACTAGTTCAGTCTTTTCAGGGTTGACTCCTAATCCTCCATTACTATTTGCCCATTGGGAAAGTTCTCGTAGACCAGATTGTGTGACCTCGCTGATCGTGGGTAGAAATTTACCCGAGACCAACAATACTACATCGTTAGCGTACGCTACGATCTTCTCTCCCATGGCATCGAACTGTCTCAATATGACGTTCATTGCCAAGAGCCACAATGATGGAAAAGATCCCGCCCTTGCGGTGTGCCTCTGGTCGCAAGCTTCTTTATGCAAGTGTCTCCCATGCTCTAGTTAATAACCCTGCTGCTTAGCATCAGGGTGATCCACTCGATTAGGAATACACCAATACCTAACGAAGCGAGTGATTCCTTAATCGCCTCTATCCTAATGTTGTTAAAGGCCCCTTCTATGTCAAGGAACGCTGCCAAGGTGTATTCCTTGTGCAGCAGACCCCGTTTAATAAAACTCACCACATCATGCAGAGCACACTCAACAGACCTACCCTTAAGATAGGCGTGTTGAGCGTCGCTGATGCCCAGAGTTCCCATCCTACTCCTCAGGTACAGATCGATTAGTCTTTCTATTGTCTTGAGTAGAAAAGACGATAGGCTGAGTCGTCCTATCTGCTTTGGGTATGAAAATGACCCTTACCTCTCTCCACCCCCTGGGAATATATCTCACTTCAAGATATAACTTTTGTGTGAAATAATATAATGGATCCAAATGAAAATTAATTAAAAGAAAATATGTTTAATTATTAAGTTATTATTAAATATCCAGAAATTTTGGATTTATTTTTATTTGTAGAATTTGTAATTTTCGAATTTGTAATATTTCTGGGTAAAATGTTGGTAATTTAAAGCATCCGAATTGTTTCTACATTTTATGAACTTCTTACCTGATAAACTGTTGAAAAGGTCAGGAATATGGTGTTATCCTTTCATTTGTCATTGCTAAATGTGGAATCTTTGCAGCGTATTCAAATTATGGATGAAATGTCTTACGATTTATGGATAAATTTTGCATTTTTCTGTACAATTTTACATACATTTTTAATATACCTTCTAAATGCCTGAAAAACATCTTTTGAAAATATACTATAAAAATACACTTTAAACTGTCCAGGTGTTTAGTAGCAAAAGTTGTACCTTTGGTTATGTGTCTTTTTAGATGGTATATTTATTTTTTGGACAATATATCTAATTTATTTTTAGGAGTAGTTCTCACTATACAATTATACTTTCGATTTTTTAATATTTCGAAAGATTCTTGCTCTTTTGAGCCATTTAAAATATCAAAATTTGTATGTTTGTATACATCAAAAACTTCCTAAATACTAAAGATTTACTGTGAGTATATTTTTAAAATTTTAAAACTATGTGAAACATATAAAAGTGTAGTAAAAAATGTAAATTTATTCATAAATCTTAAAATGTTTCATCCATAATTTGAAAACACTGTAGATATTCAACATTTAGCCATGACAAATTATGAATGGATAATACCATATTCTTGACCTTTTCAACATTTTACCGGGTAAGGAGTGCAAAAAATTTAAAAACAATTGGAATTTTTGAAATTAGCAACATTTCCGCACAATTATTCGCTTTATATATCCCCAAGACTCAGATATGAATAAAATTGCCGTAAAGTATCGAAAACCCCAATTTCAACAAATAAAAACAAATTCAAAATTTAAAAATTTCTGGATATTTAATAATTTAATAATTTGACATGATTTCTTTTAATTAATTTAAATTTGGATCAACAACACTTTCACAAATATTTTAAAAATAAGTACAAAAATCTAAAGTTTTAAAAATATATGCGGATTGTATGCATATATATGCGTGTATGAAGAAGTTCAAGAGGCATTTGATGGTACTGCGTTTGATATCATTTATTTGACATTTGATAATATTATAATAAAAATGCTGAAAATGTGCACTTTCCAATGAGCCCATTTTTCCATTAAAATCATATTTTTGGCAATTTATTTCTTGCTCAATTTTACTTATTGATGTATAGAAGTGGTTAGGAAGTGAATTATTTTAATTCCAGAATTGTTCCTAGCAATTCATCCCGCCTAGCTTTAAAAATGTTCATTTTTACCTATCTAGGATAAAAGTTCACAATGAATGCTAAAATGATCTAAATAAAATTAAATTAACATTGAGAATTAGAAAACGTTCAAGTTGTTGCATAACGGACACTCCAGGATCATCAAACCATGTCTCAGTGCGTCTACTACCAATGGTTTTTAGTTTCTGGCAGAAAAATTTAATGTTTTTAGCGTTTTTGCAACCAAATGTTTCAAAAGGAGGTATTCAAGATTATTAATTTTATTGAAAGGCGATATCTTAGAGTGGCTCCCATTTGTGGTTAACTCGAAAATGTTATATCAGATAAGTGGTACCAGGTAACAACTTCGAGAAATCTAGATTATCATTAAGAATTTGTTTTTTTTTTTCTTTAGATAAAAAATTATTTCTGATGGTTACAATTGCCCGTTAGGCTATGAAAGAGATTTAATAGAGGAATCCAAGTATTTTTAAAAAGATAAAATTTTGTGGGAATTCCTTAGGAGTTTAGGATATGTTTATCATAATTTTAACACACTTTTAGCATTCACATTAACTAAAAAGATTATTTCGGAATAGTAGCAATAGTTACACACTCCTTTCTACATTTCTAAAATTTGCAATTTTTCTGCAAAAAAGGGTGAAAACTATTATTAGTATATATACTTAGACCTGTTTTGAGGACCCTAGAGTGTCGGTTATGGAACAGTCTGAACGTTTTCATATTTTCACTTCTGGAATTGAAATAATTCACTTTCTAATCACTTCTATAAATCAGTAAATTAAAATGGTCAAGGAATAAATTGCCTAAAATGTGATTTTAGTGTAAAAAATTATAATTTTGACTCATTGGAAAGTACACATTTTCAGCGTTTTTATCTATAAAAATAATTGCATGCCAAATATGTATGTAAATGATACCAAACGGTGCATGTAGGAACTAGACATCTGCATCAAAACATTTATTTTTCAATTCACAGTAATGTTTGTAATATATGCTCTCACATTACTGCTAGGTTAGGTTAGGTTAAAAAGGGCGGCATCTTCACGCCTCCACCCAGAGACCATTCGGTCCATTGTATTCCCTTGTAGATAATAGAGAAAGCTGATAGATAAAGAAAGAGAAAAATCCTAGTAGAATATAGCAAAAGATTGAAAAGAAAGATAGCTAAATATAAGAAAAAATAAGAAGGGTGTGGAACCTAAGACCCATCAAATCAACCCTGACTACCTTAAAGCCACTTTATTCCCATTACGAACTCTATAAGGTTGCCGAGTGCTTCACCCGCAACCTCCTCTAGTTCGTGCAGAATATGGCTCCCAAACCACCTTAGTCTACTTCGCTGAAGCCCTACACAGTGACAGAGTATATGCTCCACTGTCTACCTCCTCCACATCATCGCACGTCTTGCAAAAATCTGACGCGCCAGTGTCCCACTTACTGGTCATATTCCCTATTGCGAGGTAGACCAGTAATCATGCCAAAAATTATCCTTAGATTCACACAACTCATGCCCAGAAGATGCTTCGAATCTGCTAGTTTAAGACTAGGCCATAACGCTCTAGATACCCTGCAGTGCGATCCATGAAATATGACTCAATCGGAATCCTAACCGATACCTCCACAAAAGACCTGTCCAACTCCGAGCCCTTATGAGGTAGCTCATCGGCTATTTCATTGCCGAGAATATCGCAGTGACCAGGAACCCAACAAAGTCTTATTCAGTAGGCATCCATTAGCCTCTTAAATTCCTTCCTACACTCCAGCACTAACCTGGACCTGACACAGTAACTTGTCATTGCCATCAGTGCTGCCTGGCTATCCACATAGATAGTTACCTCAGTATCCCTCTCAGCATTCTCCTCCAGTAATCCTAGGGCCATGTAAACGCTTAGAATTTCTGCCTGGAAAACGCTGCAACTATCAGACAATCTAAAAGATCGTTTGATATCTGTTCCAATGTTATCTGTTTGATGTCTCCGCTCCAATCCAGAGGTCCCTACTAGGGATTTCAATAAAGGGATTAGCCTCGAAGTCAATTATAGTACCTACATAGTCCGTTTGTGCGGCCGAGGATAATGTTTGACCATTCAACTTGACTTCATTAAGTATGCTAGCATGCCCAGCTGTGAAGCTCCCTATTAATCCCAATTTCTTCAGTCTAAATAAGCCCCGCACAGCCATACCTCTCACGAATTCCTCAATTGGAAGAAGGTGGAGAATGATGTCCAGTGCTGCCTAAGGTGTACTTCTCGCGGCACCCGTAATGCCAATTGAAGCACATCTCTGAACTTTAGAAAGAAGGTTCCTATACGTCCCTTTTCTCGACGCCTCCCACCATACCGAACATCCATAAGTGAGTATAGGTCTCGCAACCGATGTGTATATCCAATATACAATTACCGGTTTCTTCCCTATAGAGTTCTTGCATGCGTAGTAGGCATTAAGCCCCTTCCTGGCCCTTTCCTGCGTATTTCTTCTCCAAGACAATTTGCTGCCCAGGTATTTGGCCTCCCTCGACAAACTGAGTTCCATCCCATTCAGAACTGGTAGACTAAATGTCTCAACCTTATATCTCCTGGTTAAACAGAACTAGTTCAGTCTTTTCAGGGTTGACTCCTAATCCTCCATTACTATTTGCCCATTGGGAAAGTTCTCGTAGACCAGATTGTGTGACCTCGCTGATCGTGGGTAGAAATTTACCCGAGACCAACAATACTACATCGTTAGCGTACGCTACGATCTTCTCTCCCATGGCATCGAACTGTCTCAATATGACGTTCATTGCCAAGAGCCACAATGATGGAAAAGATCCCGCCCTTGCGGTGTGCCTCTGGTCGCAAGCTTCTTTATGCAAGTGTCTCCCATGCTCTAGTTAATAACCCTGCTGCTTAGCATCAGGGTGATCCACTCGATTAGGAATACACCAATACCTAACGAAGCGAGTGATTCCTTAATCGCCTCTATCCTAATGTTTAATAAAACTCACCACATCATGCAGAGCACACTCAACAGACCTACCCTTAAGATAGGCGTGTTGAGCGTCGCTGATGCCCAGAGTTCCCATCCTACTCCTCAGGTACAGATCGATTAGTCTTTCTATTGTCTTGAGTAGAAAAGACGATAGGCTGAGTCGTCCTATCTGCTTTGGGTATGAAAATGACCCTTACCTCTCTCCACCCCCTGGGAATATATCTCACTTCAAGATATAACTTTTGTGTGAAATAATATAATGGATCCAAATGAAAATTAATTAAAAGAAAATATGTTTAATTATTAAGTTATTATTAAATATCCAGAAATTTTGGATTTATTTTTATTTGTAGAATTTGTAATTTTCGAATTTGTAATATTTCTGGGTAAAATGTTGGTAATTTAAAGCATCCGAATTGTTTCTACATTTTATGAACTTCTTACCTGATAAACTGTTGAAAAGGTCAGGAATATGGTGTTATCCTTTCATTTGTCATTGCTAAATGTGGAATCTTTGCAGCGTATTCAAATTATGGATGAAATGTCTTACGATTTATGGATAAATTTTGCATTTTTCTGTACAATTTTACATACATTTTTAATATACCTTCTAAATGCCTGAAAAACATCTTTTGAAAATATACTATAAAAATACACTTTAAACTGTCCAGGTGTTTAGTAGCAAAAGTTGTACCTTTGGTTATGTGTCTTTTTAGATGGTATATTTATTTTTTGGACAATATATCTAATTTATTTTTAGGAGTAGTTCTCACTATACAATTATACTTTCGATTTTTTAATATTTCGAAAGATTCTTGCTCTTTTGAGCCATTTAAAATATCAAAATTTGTATGTTTGTATACATCAAAAACTTCCTAAATACTAAAGATTTACTGTGAGTATATTTTTAAAATTTTAAAACTATGTGAAACATATAAAAGTGTAGTAAAAAATGTAAATTTATTCATAAATCTTAAAATGTTTCATCCATAATTTGAAAACACTGTAGATATTCAACATTTAGCCATGACAAATTATGAATGGATAATACCATATTCTTGACCTTTTCAACATTTTACCGGGTAAGGAGTGCAAAAAATTTAAAAACAATTGGAATTTTTGAAATTAGCAACATTTCCGCACAATTATTCGCTTTATATATCCCCAAGACTCAGATATGAATAAAATTGCCGTAAAGTATCGAAAACCCCAATTTCAACAAATAAAAATAAATTCAAAATTTAAAAATTTCTGGATATTTAATAATTTAATAATTTGACATGATTTCTTTTAATTAATTTAAATTTGGATCAACAACACTTTCACAAATATTTTAAAAATAAGTACAAAAATCTAAAGTTTTAAAAATATATGCGGATTGTATGCATATATATGCGTGTATGAAGAAGTTCAAGAGGCATTTGATGGTACTGCGTTTGATATCATTTATTTGACATTTGATAATATTATAATAAAAATGCTGAAAATGTGCACTTTCCAATGAGGCCATTTTTCCATTAAAATCATATTTTTGGCAATTTATTTCTTGCTCAATTTTACTTATTGATGTATAGAAGTGGTTAGGAAGTGAATTATTTTAATTCCAGAATTGTTCCTAGCAATTCATCCCGCCTAGCTTTAAAAATGTTCATTTTTACCTATCTAGGATAAAAGTTCACAATGAATGCTAAAATGATCTAAATAAAATTAAATTAACATTGAGAATTATAAAACGTTCAAGTTGTTGCATAACGGACACTCCAGGATCATCAAACCATGTCTCAGTGCGTCTACTACCAATGGTTTTTAGTTTCTGGCAGAAAAATTTAATGTTTTTAGCGTTTTTGCAACCAAATGTTTCAAAAGGAGGTATTCAAGATTATTAATTTTATTGAAAGGCGATATCTTAGAATGGCTCCCATTTGTGGTTAACTCGAAAATGTTATATCAGATAAGTGGTACCAGGTAACAACTTCGAGAAATCTAGATTATCATTAAGAATTTGTTTTTTTTTTTCTTTAGATAAAAAATTATTTCTGATGGTTACAATTGCCCGTTAGGCTATGAAAGAGATTTAATAGAGGAATCCAAGTATTTTTAAAAAGATAAAATTTTGTGGGAATTCCTTAGGAGTTTAGGATATGTTTATCATAATTTTAACACACTTTTAGCATTCACATTAACTAAAAAGATTATTTCGGAATAGTAGCAATAGTTACACACTCCTTTCTACATTTCTAAAATTTGCAATTTTTCTGCAAAAAAGGGTGAAAACTATTATTAGTATATATACTTAGACCTGTTTTGAGGACCCTAGAGTGTCGGTTATGGAACAGTCTGAACGTTTTCATATTTTCACTTCTGGAATTGAAATAATTCACTTTCTAATCACTTCTATAAATCAGTAAATTAAAATGGTCAAGGAATAAATTGCCTAAAATGTGATTTTAGTGTAAAAAATTATAATTTTGACTCATTGGAAAGTACACATTTTCAGCGTTTTTATCTATAAAAATAATTGCATGCCAAATATGTATGTAAATGATACCAAACGGTGCATGTAGGAACTAGACATCTGCATCAAAACATTTATTTTTCAATTCACAGTAATGTTTGTAATATATGCTCTCACATTACTGCTAGGTTAGGTTAGGTTAAAAAGGGCGGCATCTTCACGCCTCCACCCAGAGACCATTCGGTCCATTGTATTCCCTTGTAGATAATAGAGAAAGCTGATAGATAAAGAAAGAGAAAAATCCTAGTAGAATATAGCAAAAGATTGAAAAGAAAGATAGCTAAATATAAGAAAAAATAAGAAGGGTGTGGAACCTAAGACCCATCAAATCAACCCTGACTACCTTAAAGCCACTTTATTCCCATTACGAACTCTATAAGGTTGCCGAGTGCTTCACCCGCAACCTCCTCTAGTTCGTGCAGAATATGGCTCCCAAACCACCTTAGTCTACTTCGCTGAAGCCCTACACAGTGACAGAGTATATGCTCCACTGTCTACCTCCTCCACATCATCGCACGTCTTGCAAAAATCTGACGCGCCAGTGTCCCACTTACTGGTCATATTCCCTATTGCGAGGTAGACCAGTAATCATGCCAAAAATTATCCTTAGATTCACACAACTCATGCCCAGAAGATGCTTCGAATCTGCTAGTTTAAGACTAGGCCATAACGCTCTAGATACCCTGCAGTGCGATCCATGAAATATGACTCAATCGGAATCCTAACCGATACCTCCACAAAAGACCTGTCCAACTCCGAGCCCTTATGAGGTAGCTCATCGGCTATTTCATTGCCGAGAATATCGCAGTGACCAGGAACCCAACAAAGTCTTATTCAGTAGGCATCCATTAGCCTCTTAAATTCCTTCCTACACTCCAGCACTAACCTGGACCTGACACAGTAACTTGTCATTGCCATCAGTGCTGCCTGGCTATCCACATAGATAGTTACCTCAGTATCCCTCTCAGCATTCTCCTCCAGTAATCCTAGGGCCATGTAAACGCTTAGAATTTCTGCCTGGAAAACGCTGCAACTATCAGACAATCTAAAAGATCGTTTGATATCTGTTCCAATGTTATCTGTTTGATGTCTCCGCTCCAATCCAGAGGTCCCTACTAGGGATTTCAATAAAGGGATTAGCCTCGAAGTCAATTATAGTACCTACATAGTCCGTTTGTGCGGCCGAGGATAATGTTTGACCATTCAACTTGACTTCATTAAGTATGCTAGCATGCCCAGCTGTGAAGCTCCCTATTAATCCCAATTCCTTCAGTCTAAATAAGCCCCGCACAGCCATACCTCTCACAAATTCCTCAATTGGAAGAAGGTGGAGAATGATGTCCAGTGCTGCCTAAGGTGTACTTCTCGCGGCACCCGTAATGCCAATTGAAGCACATCTCTGAACTTTAGAAAGAAGGTTCCTATACGTCCCTTTTCTCGACGCCTCCCACCATACCGAACATCCATAAGTGAGTATAGGTCTCGCAACCGATGTGTATATCCAATATACAATTACCGGTTTCTTCCCTATAGAGTTCTTGCATGCGTAGTAGGCATTAAGCCCCTTCCTGGCCCTTTCCTGCGTATTTCTTCTCCAAGACAATTTGCTGCCCAGGTATTTGGCCTCCCTCGACAAACTGAGTTCCATCCCATTCAGAACTGGTAGACTAAATGTCTCAACCTTATATCTCCTGGTTAAACAGAACTAGTTCAGTCTTTTCAGGGTTGACTCCTAATCCTCCATTACTATTTGCCCATTGGGAAAGTTCTCGTAGACCAGATTGTGTGACCTCGCTGATCGTGGGTAGAAATTTACCCGAGACCAACAATACTACATCGTTAGCGTACGCTACGATCTTCTCTCCCATGGCATCGAACTGTCTCAATATGACGTTCATTGCCAAGAGCCACAATGATGGAAAAGATCCCGCCCTTGCGGTGTGCCTCTGGTCGCAAGCTTCTTTATGCAAGTGTCTCCCATGCTCTAGTTAATAACCCTGCTGCTTAGCATCAGGGTGATCCACTCGATTAGGAATACACCAATACCTAACGAAGCGAGTGATTCCTTAATCGCCTCTATCCTAATGTTTAATAAAACTCACCACATCATGCAGAGCACACTCAACAGACCTACCCTTAAGATAGGCGTGTTGAGCGTCGCTGATGCCCAGAGTTCCCATCCTACTCCTCAGGTACAGATCGATTAGTCTTTCTATTGTCTTGAGTAGAAAAGACGATAGGCTGAGTCGTCCTATCTGCTTTGGGTATGAAAATGACCCTTACCTCTCTCCACCCCCTGGGAATATATCTCACTTCAAGATATAACTTTTGTGTGAAATAATATAATGGATCCAAATGAAAATTAATTAAAAGAAAATATGTTTAATTATTAAGTTATTATTAAATATCCAGAAATTTTGGATTTATTTTTATTTGTAGAATTTGTAATTTTCGAATTTGTAATATTTCTGGGTAAAATGTTGGTAATTTAAAGCATCCGAATTGTTTCTACATTTTATGAACTTCTTACCTGATAAACTGTTGAAAAGGTCAGGAATATGGTGTTATCCTTTCATTTGTCATTGCTAAATGTGGAATCTTTGCAGCGTATTCAAATTATGGATGAAATGTCTTACGATTTATGGATAAATTTTGCATTTTTCTGTACAATTTTACATACATTTTTAATATACCTTCTAAATGCCTGAAAAACATCTTTTGAAAATATACTATAAAAATACACTTTAAACTGTCCAGGTGTTTAGTAGCAAAAGTTGTACCTTTGGTTATGTGTCTTTTTAGATGGTATATTTATTTTTTGGACAATATATCTAATTTATTTTTAGGAGTAGTTCTCACTATACAATTATACTTTCGATTTTTTAATATTTCGAAAGATTCTTGCTCTTTTGAGCCATTTAAAATATCAAAATTTGTATGTTTGTATACATCAAAAACTTCCTAAATACTAAAGATTTACTGTGAGTATATTTTTAAAATTTTAAAACTATGTGAAACATATAAAAGTGTAGTAAAAAATGTAAATTTATTCATAAATCTTAAAATGTTTCATCCATAATTTGAAAACACTGTAGATATTCAACATTTAGCCATGACAAATTATGAATGGATAATACCATATTCTTGACCTTTTCAACATTTTACCGGGTAAGGAGTGCAAAAAATTTAAAAACAATTGGAATTTTTGAAATTAGCAACATTTCCGCACAATTATTCGCTTTATATATCCCCAAGACTCAGATATGAATAAAATTGCCGTAAAGTATCGAAAACCCCAATTTCAACAAATAAAAACAAATTCAAAATTTAAAAATTTCTGGATATTTAATAATTTAATAATTTGACATGATTTCTTTTAATTAATTTAAATTTGGATCAACAACACTTTCACAAATATTTTAAAAATAAGTACAAAAATCTAAAGTTTTAAAAATATATGCGGATTGTATGCATATATATGCGTGTATGAAGAAGTTCAAGAGGCATTTGATGGTACTGCGTTTGATATCATTTATTTGACATTTGATAATATTATAATAAAAATGCTGAAAATGTGCACTTTCCAATGAGGCCATTTTTCCATTAAAATCATATTTTTGGCAATTTATTCCTTGCTCAATTTTACTTATTGATGTATAGAAGTGGTTAGGAAGTGAATTATTTTAATTCCAGAATTGTTCCTAGCAATTCATCCCGCCTAGCTTTAAAAATGTTCATTTTTACCTATCTAGGATAAAAGTTCACAATGAATGCTAAAATGATCTAAATAAAATTAAATTAACATTGAGAATTATAAAACGTTCAAGTTGTTGCATAACGGACACTCCAGGATCATCAAACCATGTCTCAGTGCGTCTACTACCAATGGTTTTTAGTTTCTGGCAGAAAAATTTAATGTTTTTAGCGTTTTTGCAACCAAATGTTTCAAAAGGAGGTATTCAAGATTATTAATTTTATTGAAAGGCGATATCTTAGAATGGCTCCCATTTGTGGTTAACTCGAAAATGTTATATCAGATAAGTGGTACCAGGTAACAACTTCGAGAAATCTAGATTATCATTAAGAATTTGTTTTTTTTTCTTTAGATAAAAAATTATTTCTGATGGTTACAATTGCCCGTTAGGCTATGAAAGAGATTTAATAGAGGAATCCAAGTATTTTTAAAAAGATAAAATTTTGTGGGAATTCCTTAGGAGTTTAGGATATGTTTATCATAATTTTAACACACTTTTAGCATTCACATTAACTAAAAAGATTATTTCGGAATAGTAGCAATAGTTACACACTCCTTTCTACATTTCTAAAATTTGCAATTTTTCTGCAAAAAAGGGTGAAAACTATTATTAGTATATATACTTAGACCTGTTTTGAGGACCCTAGAGTGTCGGTTATGGAACAGTCTGAACGTTTTCATATTTTCACTTCTGGAATTGAAATAATTCACTTTCTAATCACTTCTATAAATCAGTAAATTAAAATGGTCAAGGAATAAATTGCCTAAAATGTGATTTTAGTGTAAAAAATTATAATTTTGACTCATTGGAAAGTACACATTTTCAGCGTTTTTATCTATAAAAATAATTGCATGCCAAATATGTATGTAAATGATACCAAACGGTGCATGTAGGAACTAGACATCTGCATCAAAACATTTATTTTTCAATTCACAGTAATGTTTGTAATATATGCTCTCACATTACTGCTAGGTTAGGTTAGGTTAAAAAGGGCGGCATCTTCACGCCTCCACCCAGAGACCATTCGGTCCATTGTATTCCCTTGTAGATAATAGAGAAAGCTGATAGATAAAGAAAAAGAAAAATCCTAGTAGAATATAGCAAAAGATTGAAAAGAAAGATAGCTAAATATAAGAAAAAATAAGAAGGGTGTGGAACCTAAGACCCATCAAATCAACCCTGACTACCTTAAAGCCACTTTATTCCCATTACGAACTCTATAAGGTTGCCGAGTGCTTCACCCGCAACCTCCTCTAGTTCGTGCAGAATATGGCCAGTGTCCCACTTACTGGTCATATTCCCTATTGCGAGGTAGACCAGTAATCATGCCAAAAATTATCCTTAGATTCACACAACTCATGCCCAGAAGATGCTTCGAATCTGCTAGTTTAAGACTAGGCCATAACGCTCTAGATACCCTGCAGTGCGATCCATGAAATATGACTCAATCGGAATCCTAACCGATACCTCCACAAAAGACCTGTCCAACTCCGAGCCCTTATGAGGTAGCTCATCGGCTATTTCATTGCCGAGAATATCGCAGTGACCAGGAACCCAACAAAGTCTTATTCAGTAGGCATCCATTAGCCTCTTAAATTCCTTCCTACACTCCAGCACTAACCTGGACCTGACACAGTAACTTGTCATTGCCATCAGTGCTGCCTGGCTATCCACATAGATAGTTACCTCAGTGTCCCTCTCAGCATTCTCCTCCAGTAATCCTAGGGCCATGTAAACGCTTAGAATTTCTGCCTGGAAAACGCTGCAACTATCAGACAATCTAAAAGATCGTTTGATATCTGTTCCAATGTTATCTGTTTGATGTCTCCGGTCCAATCCAGAGGTCCCTACTAGGGATTTCAATAAAGGGATTAGCCTCGAAGTCAATTATAGTACCTACATAGTCCGTTTGTGCGGCCGAGGATAATGTTTGACCATTCAACTTGACTTCATTAAGTATGCTAGCATGCCCAGCTGTGAAGCTCCCTATTAATCCCAATTCCTTCAGTCTAAATAAGCCCCGCACAGCCATACCTCTCACGAATTCCTCAATTGGAAGAAGGTGAAGAATGATGTCCAGTGCTGCCTAAGGTGTACTTCTCGCGGCACCCGTAATGCCAATTGAAGCACATCTCTGAACTTTAGAAAGAAGGTTCCTATACGTCCCTTTTCTCGACGCCTCCCACCATACCGAACATCCATAAGTGAGTATAGGTCTCGCAACCGATGTGTATATCCAATATACAATTACCGGTTTCTTCCCTATAGAGTTCTTGCATGCGTAGTAGGCATTAAGCCCCTTCCTGGCCCTTTCCTGCGTATTTCTTCTCCAAGACAATTTGCTGCCCAGGTATTTGGCCTCCCTCGACAAACTGAGTTCCATCCCATTCAGAACTGGTAGACTAAATGTCTCAACCTTATATCTCCTGGTTAAACAGAACTAGTTCAGTCTTTTCAGGGTTGACTCCTAATCCTCCATTACTATTTGCCCATTGGGAAAGTTCTCGTAGACCAGATTGTGTGACCTCGCTGATCGTGGGTAGAAATTTACCCGAGACCAACAATACTACATCGTTAGCGTACGCTACGATCTTCTCTCCCATGGCATCGAACTGTCTCAATATGACGTTCATTGCCAAGAGCCACAATGATGGAAAAGATCCCGCCCTTGCGGTGTGCCTCTGGTCGCAAGCTTCTTTATGCAAGTGTCTCCCATGCTCTAGTTAATAACCCTGCTGCTTAGCATCAGGGTGATCCACTCGATTAGGAATACACCAATACCTAACGAAGCGAGTGATTCCTTAATCGCCTCTATCCTAATGTTTAATAAAACTCACCACATCATGCAGAGCACACTCAACAGACCTACCCTTAAGATAGGCGTGTTGAGCGTCGCTGATGCCCAGAGTTCCCATCCTACTCCTCAGGTACAGATCGATTAGTCTTTCTATTGTCTTGAGTAGAAAAGACGATAGGCTGAGTCGTCCTATCTGCTTTGGGTATGAAAATGACCCTTACCTCTCTCCACCCCCTGGGAATATATCTCACTTCAAGATATAACTTTTGTGTGAAATAATATAATGGATCCAAATGAAAATTAATTAAAAGAAAATATGTTTAATTATTAAGTTATTATTAAATATCCAGAAATTTTGGATTTATTTTTATTTGTAGAATTTGTAATTTTCGAATTTGTAATATTTCTGGGTAAAATGTTGGTAATTTAAAGCATCCGAATTGTTTCTACATTTTATGAACTTCTTACCTGATAAACTGTTGAAAAGGTCAGGAATATGGTGTTATCCTTTCATTTGTCATTGCTAAATGTGGAATCTTTGCAGCGTATTCAAATTATGGATGAAATGTCTTACGATTTATGGATAAATTTTGCATTTTTCTGTACAATTTTACATACATTTTTAATATACCTTCTAAATGCCTGAAAAACATCTTTTGAAAATATACTATAAAAATACACTTTAAACTGTCCAGGTGTTTAGTAGCAAAAGTTGTACCTTTGGTTATGTGTCTTTTTAGATGGTATATTTATTTTTTGGACAATATATCTAATTTATTTTTAGGAGTAGTTCTCACTATACAATTATACTTTCGATTTTTTAATATTTCGAAAGATTCTTGCTCTTTTGAGCCATTTAAAATATCAAAATTTGTATGTTTGTATACATCAAAAACTTCCTAAATACTAAAGATTTACTGTGAGTATATTTTTAAAATTTTAAAACTATGTGAAACATATAAAAGTGTAGTAAAAAATGTAAATTTATTCATAAATCTTAAAATGTTTCATCCATAATTTGAAAACACTGTAGATATTCAACATTTAGCCATGACAAATTATGAATGGATAATACCATATTCTTGACCTTTTCAACATTTTACCGGGTAAGGAGTGCAAAAAATTTAAAAACAATTGGAATTTTTGAAATTAGCAACATTTCCGCACAATTATTCGCTTTATATATCCCCAAGACTCAGATATGAATAAAATTGCCGTAAAGTATCGAAAACCCCAATTTCAACAAATAAAAACAAATTCAAAATTTAAAAATTTCTGGATATTTAATAATTTAATAATTTGACATGATTTCTTTTAATTAATTTAAATTTGGATCAACAACACTTTCACAAATATTTTAAAAATAAGTACAAAAATCTAAAGTTTTAAAAATATATGCGGATTGTATGCATATATATGCGTGTATGAAGAAGTTCAAGAGGCATTTGATGGTACTGCGTTTGATATCATTTATTTGACATTTGATAATATTATAATAAAAATGCTGAAAATGTGCACTTTCCAATGAGGCCATTTTTCCATTAAAATCATATTTTTGGCAATTTATTCCTTGCTCAATTTTACTTATTGATGTATAGAAGTGGTTAGGAAGTGAATTATTTTAATTCCAGAATTGTTCCTAGCAATTCATCCCGCCTAGCTTTAAAAATGTTCATTTTTACCTATCTAGGATAAAAGTTCACAATGAATGCTAAAATGATCTAAATAAAATTAAATTAACATTGAGAATTATAAAACGTTCAAGTTGTTGCATAACGGACACTCCAGGATCATCAAACCATGTCTCAGTGCGTCTACTACCAATGGTTTTTAGTTTCTGGCAGAAAAATTTAATGTTTTTAGCGTTTTTGCAACCAAATGTTTCAAAAGGAGGTATTCAAGATTATTAATTTTATTGAAAGGCGATATCTTAGAATGGCTCCCATTTGTGGTTAACTCGAAAATGTTATATCAGATAAGTGGTACCAGGTAACAACTTCGAGAAATCTAGATTATCATTAAGAATTTGTTTTTTTTTCTTTAGATAAAAAATTATTTCTGATGGTTACAATTGCCCGTTAGGCTATGAAAGAGATTTAATAGAGGAATCCAAGTATTTTTAAAAAGATAAAATTTTGTGGGAATTCCTTAGGAGTTTAGGATATGTTTATCATAATTTTAACACACTTTTAGCATTCACATTAACTAAAAAGATTATTTCGGAATAGTAGCAATAGTTACACACTCCTTTCTACATTTCTAAAATTTGCAATTTTTCTGCAAAAAAGGGTGAAAACTATTATTAGTATATATACTTAGACCTGTTTTGAGGACCCTAGAGTGTCGGTTATGGAACAGTCTGAACGTTTTCATATTTTCACTTCTGGAATTGAAATAATTCACTTTCTAATCACTTCTATAAATCAGTAAATTAAAATGGTCAAGGAATAAATTGCCTAAAATGTGATTTTAGTGTAAAAAATTATAATTTTGACTCATTGGAAAGTACACATTTTCAGCGTTTTTATCTATAAAAATAATTGCATGCCAAATATGTATGTAAATGATACCAAACGGTGCATGTAGGAACTAGACATCTGCATCAAAACATTTATTTTTCAATTCACAGTAATGTTTGTAATATATGCTCTCACATTACTGCTAGGTTAGGTTAGGTTAAAAAGGGCGGCATCTTCACGCCTCCACCCAGAGACCATTCGGTCCATTGTATTCCCTTGTAGATAATAGAGAAAGCTGATAGATAAAGAAAAAGAAAAATCCTAGTAGAATATAGCAAAAGATTGAAAAGAAAGATAGCTAAATATAAGAAAAAATAAGAAGGGTGTGGAACCTAAGACCCATCAAATCAACCCTGACTACCTTAAAGCCACTTTATTCCCATTACGAACTCTATAAGGTTGCCGAGTGCTTCACCCGCAACCTCCTCTAGTTCGTGCAGAATATGGCTCCCAAACCACCTTAGTCTACTTCGCTGAAGCCCTAAACAGTGACAGAGTATATGCTCCACTGTCTACCTCCTCCACATCATCGCACGTCTTGCAAAAATCTGACGCGCCAGTGTCCCACTTACTGGTCATATTCCCTATTGCGAGGTAGACCAGTAATCATGCCAAAAATTATCCTTAGATTCACACAACTCATGCCCAGAAGATGCTTCGAATCTGCTAGTTTAAGACTAGGCCATAACGCTCTAGATACCCTGCAGTGCGATCCATGAAATATGACTCAATCGGAATCCTAACCGATACCTCCACAAAAGACCTGTCCAACTCCGAGCCCTTATGAGGTAGCTCATCGGCTATTTCATTGCCGAGAATATCGCAGTGACCAGGAACCCAACAAAGTCTTATTCAGTAGGCATCCATTAGCCTCTTAAATTCCTTCCTACACTCCAGCACTAACCTGGACCTGACACAGTAACTTGTCATTGCCATCAGTGCTGCCTGGCTATCCACATAGATAGTTACCTCAGTGTCCCTCTCAGCATTCTCCTCCAGTAATCCTAGGGCCATGTAAACGCTTAGAATTTCTGCCTGGAAAACGCTGCAACTATCAGACAATCTAAAAGATCGTTTGATATCTGTTCCAATGTTATCTGTTTGATGTCTCCGGTCCAATCCAGAGGTCCCTACTAGGGATTTCAATAAAGGGATTAGCTTCGAAGTCAATTATAGTACCTACATAGTCCGTTTGTGCGGCCGAGGATAATGTTTGACCATTCAACTTGACTTCATTAAGTATGCTAGCATGCCCAGCTGTGAAGCTCCCTATTAATCCCAATTCCTTCAGTCTAAATAAGCCCCGCACAGCCATACCTCTCACGAATTCCTCAATTGGAAGAAGGTGAAGAATGATGTCCAGTGCTGCCTAAGGTGTACTTCTCGCGGCACCCGTAATGCCAATTGAAGCACATCTCTGAACTTTAGAAAGAAGGTTCCTATACGTCCCTTTTCTCGACGCCTCCCACCATACCGAACATCCATAAGTGAGGTCTCGCAACCGATGTGTATATCCAATATACAATTACCGGTTTCTTCCCTATAGAGTTCTTGCATGCGTAGTAGGCATTCAGCCCCTTCCTGGCCCTTTCCTGCGTATTTCTTCTCCAAGACAATTTGCTGCCCAGGTATTTGGCCTCCCTCGACAAACTGAGTTCCATCCCATTCAGAACTGGTAGACTAAATGTCTCAACCTTATACCTCCTGGTTAAACAGAACTAGTTCAGTCTTTTCAGGGTTGACTCCTAATCCTCCATTACTATTCGCCCATTGGGAAAGTTCTCGTAGACCAGATTGTGTGACCTCGCTGATTGTGGGTAGAAATTTACCCGAGACCAACAATACTACATCGTTAGCGTACGCTACGATCTTCTCTCCCATGGCATCGAACTGTCTCAATATGACGTTCATTGCCAAGAGCCACAATGATGGAAAAGATCCCGCCCTTGCGGTGTGCCTCTGGTCGCAAGCTTCTTTATGCAAGTGTCTCCCATGCTTTAGTTAATAACCCTGCTGCTTAGCATCAGGGTGATCCACTCGATTAGGAATACACCAATACCTAACGAAGCGAGTGATTCCTTAATCGCCTCTATCCTAATGTTGTTAAAGGCCCCTTCTATGTCAAGGAACGCTGCCAAAGTGTATTCCTTGTGCAGAAGACCTCGTTCAATATAGCTCACCACATCATGCAGAGCACTCTCAACAGACCTACCCTTAAGATAGGCGTGTTGAGCGTGAGTTGCCATCCTACTCCTCAGATACAGATCGATCAGTCTTTCTATTGTCTTGAGTAGAAAAGACGATAGGTTGATCGGTCTATAGTCCTGGGCTTTGAGTGAGTCGTCCTGTCTGCTTTGGGTATGAAAATAACCCTTACCTCTCTCCACCTCCTGGGAATATATCTCAGTTTAAGACATTCCCCAAATATCTTCACGAGTAGTGAGATGACCCTGTCATTGACATTGTGCAACATGACCGGAAAATGCTGAGCCCTGTGACTTAAGTGGGCCAAATGAGTTTACCGCCCATCTTACCTTGTCTCCAGTGATCATCTCCTCTATCGCATCGATATCATCCTCCTCTGGTTCGGACTGTAGGTTATCACTGACACTACCTGTCCTCCCGTCAGATTCTACATCCTTACAGCCAGGGAAATGAGTCTTCATCAGTAAGCTGAGGGACTCCGAGCTAGACTCCGTCCACACCCGTTGTATATAACCAGGTGCCACCGGGTCCTAGGATAATTCACAGAAATTCATCCATGATGTCCGTTTCGCTCGTCTTATGTCCTTCTTATACTTAATGAAGCTTTTCCTATAGCTGTCCCAGTCAGTCTGAATCCTCGTTAGCTTCTTTCTATTAAACAGCCTTCTAACTGTAGACCGTTGGACCCTAAGTTCACTGGTCCACCATTTCGGCTGCCCCCTTTTGCCAGAATAGATCACCGGGCAGCTGAGCTCAAAGCTATTCGTAAGTACATCCGTGAAATTATTCACGACTCCCTCGATACCCTCAGCTAAATTTCTCCAGCCCTCAGTATCCCTTAAATCCCTACCAACTAAATCACCGAAGGACTTCCAATCTGTCCTTCTGGAGTTCCTATAAGGCATTCCCCTCGGTTTCACAAAGTCAACACTGAAGGATATCATGCTATGATCCAAAAAGGAGTAATCCATGGATACCCACCAGTCCTTGACAAATTCACCCCCTCGGTTCGCTAGTGTCACATCTATAACCGTTTCCCTGTCTTTCGTTCTGAATCTGATCATTACCCCCTATTACAGATATAAAGATTATAACTAGTTATAAATTCAAATACTAACTCACCCCTCTTGTTGATGTCACTGCTTCCCCATTGGTAGTGGAGAGCATTCCTCTCCTCCTGCAGTGCTCCACCAATTGCTGCAGAGCGATGCCCGGTGGATCAGCCGTCTCGTATGGCATGTACACGGATGCCAGTATAAGCCTACGGCCTCCAGTGGCTTCTCATTGGACAGCTGTAAGGTTCCCGTTGCTAAAAGAATGAAGAAGATTAATATTCAGATCATTCCTAGCTAATATACATGTTCGTACCTTCTCCAATTTGGATGGTCTGAACAGGTTATACCCCGTGGTCCTTAAACCACATACCCTGGTGTTGTCATTCCAGGGTTCCTGGATAAGGGCCACGTCTACTTTGGAGTTGTTGTCAATTCTGTGTTGAGGATGCTTCGCAGTGATGCAAATTAATTTCCACCACTGACAGCCTCTTTGGGTCTACCCGATCTAGCATATCTAAATCTAACAACCCCAAAATCAAAATTGACAACTCCCCCAGTGACTCCAACTTCTTCAGAGATTCCTAATCCACAGCGAATCTGAAGTCTTTGCCTTGGTTCTCCTTACAGGTCATGGAGTTCACAATCTTCCATTGATCTGTAACAAGACCTTCATTCTGATTTTCTAATACTGTCATAATGGTTTCAACCTCTGGAATGGGTGGAGGAAACCATGCCGTCACTATTGGAGGCAGAGGCAACTCAGACGCCAGTATCATCAAGTTTCGATAGAGAGATTTGCACTTAGCAACTGCGTTTTTAACAAATTCAAAAGATTTCTCATTACCGCAGTTGATACTTTTAACTACCTTCATTCAGTCCGCGCCTTTGAATGGTACCTCGTCCGGCCTTCTTTTTACAAGGGCGATCTCTTCAATGAGCTTGTGTTCAATCTGCCGCCATTGCTCAACGCTGATCCTCCCATCTGGATCAACATTGTCAATGAGAGCAGCTTGAACACAGTTCTGCAGCACTGATTCCTTCCCCCTTTTCGATGTTGAGAGCTGTTCGCTTCCTGACCCAGCTCTTTTAATAACCTCCTTGTGGGGGCCCTTAGCAGAGCTGGAAGGTATGCGAGCAGCTCGAAGAAGAAGGTCGCTTGCCAGAGATATTAGCCACCCCACCAGTGGAGTCCTTATGGCTTCCACTGGTTGAGCTGGTCGACCTTTGACCTACTGCCTTCTTGCTTGTTGATGGCTGATCATGTCCATTCCTAGCATCCCTGACAATCTTTTGCGATTTGCCAGTTTTGCTGACCGGTGCATGAACTCTGGAGTGCTGTCTACATTCTCACCCAATCCTTCAGGATAAGACATTCTAAGAGAGTCACAGACAGGCCCGTAGATCCGTTCGAATTTTTTAACGTTCCTCCTGTGCTTTCTGGTAAGGTACTTATCCTTGCCTGCAAATGGCGTTGAACCTCTCTTAGCTCTCTTATGCAGATAGATAAGGAGCCTTCTCCTCCTTACTTCGACTTGTGACATCGTTTGGCGCTTCTCGCATTACCGTGTCCTGCTGAACTAAGTTGCCGCGAGCCGCATGACCTGAGACCGTCGAAATATCTTCTTGCTCTAGGACCAGAGATAATACACATGATCTGAACTCTCAAGTTAGTGGCCTTTAAGCACCATGTACCTTATAACCAGTCCCCCCTATCCGCCACCTAGGGAAACGTCCGATAGGAGTAAATGCAGCAAAAGACTCCACACGAAATAGCTTCAAACATTAGTATTATAAAATATATTATGAGACTGTTATGATGAGATTTCTTTGCACAACTATCTTATAACATGAACTGTCAAAAAATACACATATACGAAAGTTTGCCTGTGTGTGCATTTGTATTTTGGTAATTAGTAAAAAAAAAAAACAATTTTATAAAATTGTTTTCTTTTAATTGCTGTTTTACATTTTAAGACATATAATTATAAAAATTGTGCTGAAAAAGTGCGAATTTCATAAGAAGGACATGTTTACTCTGTGACCGATTGAAAATAATGATATCCTATAGGATTTATTAGAATACGTGTACCCCTTATTTAATATTTAACATAATAAAAACAAATTGGTTACACTCTTCTGCCGGCGTTATCTCACATATTATATCAGCATTAATCTCAGTTGTAGACCTGGGGTAATACGTCATTTAACATATACCACGTTTATATACACCTCTTATTCGCAATTAAAAATATTGCGAAATAAAAATGTTGCCGTATAAACGGTGAGTTAATATTTTATTTGCAAGTTAGTAACTCACGAAAACTAATCGTGATTAGTCTCTGTCTCAAGATAAAAACATCGTGTTAAGTTTTGCCAGAAAAAATTAATTGAAAAAAAGTGTAAAAAATCTACTTAAATTTGCTTTAAATTTCTTTTGTTTAGCAAGGTTTGCTCAAAAAAGAAGAAAGCATTGGGCCAATAGCTCTAAAATCAGGGTGCCAAAAGCATTAGACGGCCAACAAAGTTAATTGTGATGGTAATGTGATTTATAAGTGCTACACCTGCATAAAAAAGAACCTAAAGAATGTTAACCATAGAGCTGATGACCCAAAGTGCCCAAGTCGTCAAGAATATTTAGAGATCCGACATCGAGTGACATCTAGAGCTAGAGCAACCAGCAAAAGAACTGTTTCGTATTTTAACCAAGACGATCATGATTTTACTGAATTGTCAAGACAGGTACCCCAAAATGATGCACGTAATTCCCGCCCTCATGGTAATTTGTATTCTGACATTTCAAACGAAAAACGTATGCAAATATTCTTTGATGCTGTCGATGCTTTGCAAAAATGTCAGAACGAGTACGACATGCTACGGGTTTTGGGAATGATGCTTCAACATGCCATATAATTCATCCTGTATTCACAATGTTCAGATGGAATATGTTTTGCAGAAAAGGAAAATCGATATTCTCCTTTTAAATGAATCTTTTTTGAAACCGTACCACAAATTTCTTGGTGGCTATAAAATTTATAGAGAGAATCAATCTACGCATGGCGGAGTAGTCCTAATTGAAATAAAGGGCAATATTAAGCATTTGTTGTTACCAAAGATCAAGACGAGTACTGCAAAGAGTATTTCAGTACAAGTTATGATTAACAGAAGACCAGTTGTATTTACTTCAGCTTATAATCCAGTTCACACTTCCATTTTCAAGGCTGATTTTGATAAACTAACTTCATTTTCGAACGATTTTTTATCTTCGCTGATCTGAATGCCCAGTACACGCATTGGAATTGTGTGTCAAGTAATTCAGCTGGCGAAGAGCTCTACAGCCACTGCCTTCAATCCAACTACTACATGTACTACCCAAATGAATATACTCGCTTTGGACAAAATATCAACCAAAAGTTGATAAAAGTTCAACTTGTCTCCATTTTTCAAACCTTCAGACACATCCAAATGTTTTACAGTCGGACCATGTACCTATATCTTGCGTTATTTCTGGACAAGTTCAAAACATGACATATTCAGTTCTCTTGGATTATCGTGCAGACTAATCTAGCTATAGACCAATCAGTATCCTAAGCCTATTGGATAAAATATTTGAAATAATAATTAATAAGAAAATTTTAGACTTTTCAAACCAAGATAATATTATTAACCTTCAACAGTTTGGATTCCGCAAGGAGCACTCTACAGAACATCAACTGAAAAGCGTCATTAATTTTATTGAATCTAACAAAAGAAATCGTAAGAGCACTGGAGTTATTTTTTATTTTTTTTTTTTACATTGAGAAAGCCTTCGATTCAATACGGCATGAAGGCCTGGTTTTTAAACTAAATTCTTTCAATTATCCAACGTACCTGCAAAAGATAATAAACAGTTTTTTAGATCATCGATCATTTGATGTATCTATAGATGACACACTATCTCGTGATAGGGTCTGCCGCAAGGATCATTATCATTACCTTCTCTTTATTCAATATATCCGATTTTACTGTTCGCAAGAATCAAGAAGTAGCTTTTTACACTGACGACAGTGCTTTTATTTGCTGCAGTAAGGTGTCTGACGAAATAATCAAAAAAATTAAAGATAGTTTAAAATCTACTTACAAATACTTTAATAAATGGAAGATAAAAGTTAATGTTAGTAAAACTCAAGCTATTATATTTCCATATAATAGATCACAAAAACGTATTCCTACAAAACATTTATATTCTAAGGGTTTTTATTCCTCTGCAGGATAGTATCAGATATCTAAGAATTTTCGTAGATAAAAAGCTATCATTGTTATAAAGCAATCAAATGAGGTCGTGCACTTTACCCATTACTTAACAGAAGATCTAAACTTAATTTAAAAAACAAGATCCTTATTTACAAAATGTGTATTCGACCAATTTTGACCTACGGATGCCAAGTCTGGTTTAATAAAGCTGCTAAAACTTACACAAGAAAATTACAGATAATACAAAATAAAAAATTCATAGGTTAGGTTAAAAAGGGCGGCGTCTTCACTCCTCCACTTACAGATCACTCGGTCCATTGTGATCCCTTTATAAATAACAGAGATTGCTGATAGATGAAGAAAGAGAAAAGCCCTAGTAGAATAAAGTACAAGATTTGAAAGAAAGATAGCTAAATATAAGAAAAGTGTGGAACCTAAGACCCATCAATCAACCCTGACTACCCCTAAGCCACTTTATTCCCATTACGAACCCTATAAGGTTGCTGAATTCTCTACCCGCAACCTCCTCCAGTTCGTGCAGAATATAGCTCCCAAACCATCTCAGACTACTTCGTTGAAGCACTACACAATGCCAGAGTATGTGCTCCACTGTCTATAACTCATTCACATGCACGTTCTGCAAAAATCTGACGCGCCAGTGTCCCACTTACTGGTCATATTTCCTATTGCGAGGTGAGTAGTAATAATGCCAAAAATGATTCTTAGATTCACACGACTCATGTCCAGAAGATGTTTCGAATCTGCTGGTTTAAGACTAGACCGTAACGCTCTAGATACACTGCAGTCCATCTACTCCTCCAGGCATGATTCGTTCTACCTATAGTGCATTTCCTTATGGCAATGAAATATGACCCAACCGATGCCTAAACAAAAGACCTGTCCAACTCCGAGCCCTTATGAGGTAGCTCATCGGCTATTTCATTGCCGAGAATATCGCAGTGACCAGTAACCCAACGAAGTCTTATTCTGTAGGCATCCATTAGCCTTCTAAATTCTTTCCTACACTCCAGCACTAACTTGGATCTGACACAGTAACTTGTCATTACCATCAGTGCTGCCTGACTATCCACATGGATAGTTACCTCAGTGTGCCTCTCAACATTCTCCTCCAGTAATCCTAGGGCCTTGTAAATGCCTAGAATTTCTGCCTTGAATACGCTGCAACTATCAGACAATCTAAAAGATCATTTGATATCTGTTCCCATGAAGTAAACATTCATGTTCGAGCCATCCGAAGCTCCATGGGGCTTCTCCGCTCCAGTCCGGAGGTCCCACTAGGAAAAAAATTCATAACCTATACACCAGATTTTCGACTAATCTATTGCATAGAAACTTTAACCTTAAAATCTTTAATTCATTTGCAAGGGAACTGACTCTGACATTTAATGTAAAATGTAGTACGTCTACGTATGAAATAATAAGAAATTTAATAACTTTTCCTTAATACTGTGATGTTAGTAGTTTCCTTATTTAATTATTTAGATGTTAATTGTTGTAATACTTTTAAGTAAATCCTCATAACAATGTAATTAATAATTAATTTTATAAAGGTTTCAATAAAGTTAATAATAATAAACAATACTGCAACGTGTGCATATGTTTACTGACTAACCTAGTGTCTACATTAGGCAAATTTATATCAAAACAAACGTCAAAATCAGTGCGAATATATGCAAGGTAACCTTAGTTAAACAGTTGGTTATTATTTTGGTTGTTACAGTTGTCAAACTGCATATATAAAAAACAATAATGAATACGCCATATTGTTGTTTTTGTGCAACTGTTGCCACCTTTCACAAATTCGTGTTAAGTTTGACGTTTGGCTTGATAAAAAGATCTCTAATGTAGACAAACATTTTTAATTTTTTTATTGTTCCCAAAATAACTTGATTTTCTAGAGGAAACGATAAAATACAAATAAAAATTTACTGAAACTTGCAAATCCCACCATAATTAAAACGGAGCTATTAATTTTTACTATTATGTAATTCCTATTTTTAATTTATGTTATTTAATAAAAAAATCTACCCGACATATAAGCCTCCGCCGATGCGTTCTTGTGAAAGTAGCCGCCTGCGACCAAAATATTCCGTATAGCCGCTGCCGACAATTTTCCTTCGGCTTGGTGCTCTGTTGTAGAGGTTAATTGTTACGACGGTGAAAATTACTTTTATTGTAGAGCGTTGTAATTGTATTAAATCCGATAATAATAAATAGTTATGTCGAATAGTCATTTGTTCTTGAAATCTGGGTTTCCTCGAGCTCCCTTGCAGAATGGAATAGGCCGTTATGTATGTCAACTTCAAAGAGTTACTCTAAAGTTTTGTAAGAATAATGGGTCAAGCAAAGGCATGCGGTAAAATATAGTAATGAAATTCAATAATATACTTTTGTTTTATAAATTATTACTTTCAGGGAATTCATCGAAAGCAGTTTAATCAATTTTGCCAAAGAAAATCCTGGTATCGTTGTATATGTTAAACCCAGGCGTCATCGCACTCCTGTATTAGTAGGAGAATATCGTAAGTATTAGTACATTTCAATGCAACAAATCAAGATCTTTTTCATAAACATATCGTCAGCTGGAATGAAAAAATGCCAATCAAAACTAATTTTTTGATTGATAATCGTGTATTGCATTAAAATACATATCCATAGATTAATTAACATAGATATGAAGCTAAAAAATTCAATCGAAAAAAATTGCTCAACAACACCTATTAGAATTTTTTGCTTGAGCATTAGACCACTTTAAAAAAAAAAGCCGACTTTCGAATTTTGACCATAACTCCCCCTAGAATTGTTCTGTTTTTATGTTAAAATATAGCGTGCAAAATATTAGGATGATCGGATGTCAAAGTTTTTTAGGGTGCATTTATATGGGAAAATTTTTACTTTTTCCGTTTTTTTTTTCAACAAATTTGCTATTATAAACGCTTTTTTTTGCAATTTAATGTAAAGGAATCGAAATCTGACATAATTAATCTATCAAACATGATAAAAAAAAGTTAAAATCGGATAGAAAATACTAAAGTTATTAGAGATTCCCCAGACCAATAATATGTTTTCGAACGCATACATGTGTAATTAACGTACAGACAATTTTTTACTTTTTTAGAAATGAAAATGCTATTTTATATCAAATTTGAGCCAAAATTACTAAAAAATAAGCTTTGAATACTGCAGGATAATATAATCCTCTAAACTTTATTAAAAAAAACGTTGATTTTATTATGGGTGCTTCACAACACCAATTTCAATTTTTTTATTTTCAAAATTTTGTTAAAAAAAAAATTCAGAAAAGGAAAAAACTATTCTGTTTTATAGACCACAGCACAGAAAATAATAATAAAAAGAATTAGGTCGATATCTTTTAAAAATTCGCTGTACCATAGATTTGAATTTTGCGGATATTGCGGCATTTTTTGGTGGTTTTTGTATTGTGGTCAAATTTTTAGACTAGTATACAGATTACTGATTATTATAACATTGGATAATATAGATTGTAGAAAATAAATTCCGTATTTGATAGGTCTTTTTTTTTTTTTTCAAATTTGTGAATAAATGTTTGTGGCGGTCTTTTGTATATAAAGAAAGAGCAAATACGTGTTTTGTACGTTTTGGAAATTCAAACGCTTACTGGCTAAAAAGGGGTAAAATCCGTTTGGTGGTTCTTTTTCGTTGCTCTAAATATATCCTAAACTAATAAAAATATAGAAAAACAAATTCAATTACATTCTTCTCTGCTCAATAAAAGAACAAACAGCTGTGTTGAACTCTCCGAAAAATAGAATATCTATTGAGACATTTTTTTTTATCTTAACTACAAATCATAATTTTGTAATACTTTTTCTTTTAATGAACCAAGTAAACAGCTTTTATAAAAGATCTCACTTGGGTCTAATTTGGTCCCGTTGTGAAACCCTAAGGGATCATGTGTTACTAATTCACATGTCCATAATAGCGTTCGAAACGAACCAACCCGACGCATTTATAAAACAATTGATCCATCTGATATCATGCACTGGTAATACATGCACAAACGGATTTCCAAAATTAGCAGTCCTGATCTCGGCAAGAGTGGGACAGTGGCATAAAAGATGATCCACCGTTTCCTCCTCTTCCACATCCCGGCAACTTCTACAAAATTCGTTAAAAGGGAGCCTTAGTCTCCTAGCATGCGCACCAGTAATTCAGCGCCCTGTGACCTACCAGAATTCTTAGCTGATGCCTCGATAGTCCCATGATGAAGTTAGATCGAGATTCATCATAATGGGGGGCCATATTTGCTTCGAGGTTGGACATGAGGATTCATTTGTCGATCTATCCTCTACAATCCTCGATAAGTTCCGCAGAATTATTGATCTGCAGGCGGAAAGCGGTACTCCAACCAGTTTGTCCGTATCTTCATCTCGAAGAAGGGATCCATCTCTGGCTAGTGCATCCGCCATAAAATTACCCGGGGTGCTTGAATGACCCCTAACCCGGACCAGTTCCTGGTTTGAATGAATGTTTCGTTTGAATGTGATGTTCGGCATTCATGTACCAATCTGAATGTCGAAAAGACACTCGAGAGCGATTTGATCGCGGCTTGACTGTCCGTACAGATTTGGATATGAACTCCTAATACCCTATAGTATAGTCCTCAGCCTTGTCAGCGTCATAATGCCGATCTGTTTGGCCACCAGTAACCAGCTCATTAGAACAAATAGGGCTTTCGATGGAGTTGTACGAAACGCTCCTGTTATGAGTAGCGCTGAACTACGCAGAATTATGGGCTTAATCACCGTGTCGAAGAGCCATTTCGTATTTTTGGGATTTATTTTCCAGGATTTACCGATTGCCTTTCTACACACAATGTATAAGACAATGCCTGCCTTTGAGGCTCTGGAGCCAGGATAGTTTGGAGTCCAGTATAATCTCAAGGTACTTCGCACTATCTGAGACCTTTAATTCAACTCCGTTTAGGCGTGGAAGTGAGAAAAATGGAATCTTATATCTTCTAGAAAAGAGGACAAGTTCCGTTTTTCCTAGATTCACGCTAAGGCCACTAATTGTACTCCATGTACTAATTAATCCCAAAGCAGCTTGCAGGCGGTGAGACATAGTATCCAGATATTTTCCAGATACAGCCACCACAACATCGTCCTCGTAAGCGACAGTCTTAAACTTCAGTAAATCAAGTTCCCTGAGTAATGAGACGACGGTGAAATTCCAGAGATGGAAAGATAAAACTCCTTGCGGAGTATCCTTATTTGCTACCCTATAAATGGTAGACGCACCCATGCTGGATATTATAACCCTATTGGTTAGAAGTCTCCATATAAGGCGGTATGGTTTGCAGTGTTCATGGGCCATGTAGCTGGAGACAGTGCAGATGGTACCAGAGCTTGTCTCCTAGGCCACAGTGCCCTCATCACTGAAATCAGAGAAAATGAATATACTGAGTTTTTTGAACCTTTTCGCCAATGATCCATGGTTCCTGGACTAGTGCTAGCTCCTCTCCTCTTTCTACCATTCGGTTGAGCAACGCAGCCGTGGCTGTTTTAGAATGGTGAAGATTAACTTGCGTTATCTTCACCATGTGTGTCCTTTGGGATGATTGCGACGATGACGTTATCTTGGTCGGAGTCCAAGAGGGCGTCCTCGTCAACTACTTCGTTCACTCGCTCAAAAAATTCACCCACAAAGTATGTGTGTGAAGATAAATTCGTAAGTTAAATACGTTCCACACCACTGTTAAATACGTTCCAAATGCTGTTAAATACGGTTCACGCTTTGCTAAATACGTTCCACACATTGTGCATTTCAAAAAAATGATTTTTAAAGCAAAAAAACACTTAAAAATAAATTTTATTATTTTATTAAAAAAAACATCACAATAAAACATTTTTGGAAAAAACAGTAAAGAAACATACAGCATTAGGATATGGTGCAACAAAAATATTTCATATTTCAGACATATATATTCCATGTTGTGGGGGGTCATTTACGACAGACCTGAATGGGGTTGTGATACATCGGCTGAAAGCTCTAAGGGAGTAAATCTCAGAACTATATAGGGTATACCCAGTTGTTTCTCAGGAGGCATGCTACGAGGGGTGGAATACAATTCTTCATATTTCAGAGATTTTATATTCCATGTTGTGGGAGTGCCATTTAGGACAGACCTGAATGGGGTTGTTGAGATATCGGATGAAAGCTCTAAGGGAGTAGATGTCAGAGCTATATAGGGTATATCCAATTGTTTCTCAGGAGACATGCTACGAGGAGTTGAATGTAATTATTCATATTTCAGACATATATATTCCATGTGGGAGGAACATTTGGGACAAGCCTAAAATAACATATATACATAATGTTCTGAGAAAACACTTTTTTGAGATTTCAATTTGGAAAGACCCTCAAATGATGCGTATTGTTAAGCTGAATAAAGAAAACATATTAAAAAAAAATAAAATTCATCTTTACCTGCGGTTTAAAATCTCAAGGATGGTACAATTTAATCAAAAAAATTTTGCGAGTTTTTTCGCGAAATATGTCTCAAAAAATCACAATTATTTAGTTAAATAACTGAATACTTTTGTCTAACCAAAAATTATAATGGATAGATTAAAAATTAAATAAAAATCTTGAGGCATCTCCGAAGTTAATATTGATCTTTTAGAATTTAGTTCCATATAGTATATATATATTTTTTTTTAATCTTAAGTTTACAATAAATAATTCAAAGTCTCAGCGCCAAATTGGCATTTTAGAGGCTTGTTGGCAAAACAAAATATATTTACAAATTTTCAAAAATTATAAAATAAATTTGAATATAAAAAATGTACATTTCATATAATAAATATTCTATTTTGTATATAAGATTATAATATTGCTATTATTAAAACAATTTTATTCTGCACCAAATTTATTGTATAGTGTCCAATATTGTGGTGGCATTTATAAAAAGGGTGTGAAGATAGCTACGAAATTTAGTTACGTTTTTTTTTTTTAATTTTACGTTAACTAACAATTCTCTCACTTAAAGACTGTTAAGTTAGCAGAATTTGATTATTTGAATTTTTTAATAACATTTTTAAAAATGTTAATGACTTATTTAACAGAATAGATTTATCTGCATTTTTGTTAACATTTTTAAAAATGTTAATAGCATTTTCGTAATATTTTTTCATTAAAATTATTATAATTTAGATGTAGAAATTATAATTGAAAACTATGATTTTTAATCTATCTTATATTTTAGAAATATACATATGTTTAAAATAAATACTTTTGAAAATTTTTATTTCTCAAAAAATCTTTATAAGAGGATCCCATTGATGATCGAAAAATGGGTAAAAATTAAAAATGTGCTCTATTTGTACCTAGTAGGCTCGAAAGCTATTGTCTTAAGAATTTCAGAGAACAAAATATAATATTCAGATTGATCATAGGTTTTGAGTAATAGAATTTTGAAAAAGTGACTTTTCTCATATAAGATTGATGATCAAAAAGTGGGTCAAAATTAAAAAGGTGCTCCTAGTAGACTCGAAAGCTATTTTCTTAAGGATTTCAGAACAAAACATAAACGAATATAGAAAGATTTAAACAATTGCAAAACAATATTCTATTATTTTATTAGATGAATACTTTGTATAATAGAGTATTGCCATTATGTTAAAATATTTGTTAGTAGCAGTGTTACCTGTTACTATTAATTATCTATAAATTTTCCAGCTTTTTTTAAATTGATATAAAAGTATAGAAATAGAAAATAAAATTGTGCCAACGGGTAACACTAACAAGTACTTTAACATAATGGCAACACTCTATTATACAAAGGTAATTAAGAACAAGTGAGTAATATCCCAGTAAACACAATTTTTTGATATCTAATTGAGAGTGATTTGAAATTAAATTCTTTCTCAAATGTCAAACGTTTGAGAATTATTTCAAAATAACTTGAAAATGGTAGCTTTCTCAACAAAAAGGGAAATTAATTGTTAAATTGAAAAATGCTATTATTATCAAATCATTGTTAAAAATAGTTCTCAAGCTTTTTTCAAATGAGTATTGTGACCACATGTGAAACATAAATAAATGTACGTAATTTGCATTTATAATTTTTTATAAAGTTTTCTCTTTCTCTCTTGTATACACTTTTGATTATGCCCTATCATTGTACGTATTTATTAGTTTTAAAATACTTGATTAAATAAATTTATTTATTTATATATGTTTAAATTTTTTTATATATATATTGTTTCAAATATCCTTAATAACACTTGATATCAAATTGAGAAAATACCATTTTTCAAATATTTGTTAACTTTTCTCTTTAGATTTATGAATGATTTGATAATAGCAATAAATAGCAAAAGAATTTACTATTTTTCCAATATTGTTGAAGTTATCTTTAGGTTCGAGAATGATTCAATAATAACAAATAATTCTCAATCAAACTTAAAATTCAAACCTCTACCTATATTTGAAACAAGTTTGAGAAACACGTTTGATATCAAACGTTAAAGTCATCATATTTTAAACGTTTGACATCGTGTTGGATGGGATGCTGCACAAATAAAAATTACTTTACTTACGTACATATGTATATAGTATATGTATGTATATGCGTATTTAACGTACTCATTAACACAGAGGCCCCGGTCTGTGTTGTTAATTGTGCTGGAGAATTGCGATACAAACTGAATCGACACAATCTAAATTACTTTTTTATATATTTATATCTTTTTCTTAAAAGCAGTTCCAGGATAAACATATTTTTCAAGAAAAGACGTTAATATTTAATAAAAAATTACTATTTTTTGTGCAAACAAGTTAAATTAAAATTCTTATATAAATTATATATATATATATATATATATATATATATATATATATATATATTTTTTTTTTTTTTTTTTTTTTTTTGCAATAAAATATACTTCAAGACATACACCTATTATAATAAAACTCTTTAAAACTCTAATAAATTTTTCACATGCAGTTACTTAAGTTAATTTCATTTCTAAAAAAAATATGCTATATATAAATCGAAATCATAACGACGCAAATTGAAAGACTCAAATCGAGACCGAAGTGTACTAGTAGTATAAGTGAGTAAACAAGCTTGCGTGCATATGTAAATAAAATTCTTAACGCAGTGTTTCCAACTATTTGTACCAAAACCATTAAATTTGGTTCAATTTAGAGCTTTTTATAGTTTTTTAAATTCGAGTCTGATTTTTACAAAAAGTAACAACTTAAACAATATAAAGTCCATATTTTTTGTTTTTTAAACTCAGCAGAAATAGTGAATTACATTTCAAATCAAAAATTTAGAATTGGTATTTTTATTACAGAAATAAGCGGTAAAATTTTTTGTACATTTAAAATTCCAGATTCATAAGATCTTATCCATGAATTTAAATTCATAAAACTGTTATTTAATTTAATCACTCCATTTTTCCCCCAAAAAATTCATTTCCTAAAATGAATAGGAACGTGTTTGGAAGAATCTGGAAAACAGCTTATTCGATGCTTCATTCAGCGGGATTTAGAAAACGGATAGATACCTCAAATGACCACTTTAAACAAAAGAATTGTGAAGGTATATTTTGGAATTTCGAAATGAAAAATTCGTTTTAATTTTTGTTGAGCTTTAAAATTAACAAAAATAATAATAATGCTCTATGATAGAAAATGTTTTTTCTGTGGTGAGAAAAGTTCTTGTTTCTGTTGTGGGAAATGAAAACTACAAAAATGTGTAAACAGAAAAAAAAAAACAAGAGATATGAATGGACATATTTTAAATGTTTTGATTGGATTTTGAATATTTAGAATATATTTTACAATATTGATTTTTTTCTATCAATTTTAAAATGTCGAAGAAATTATAATTTTGTCAAAATTCTACTAGCCTTACGAGATAGTAAAATTTTGTTCAGCTCACTTTTTACGAAAAATAATAATTTTCTACCGTTTTACACAGGCCTTAAGATGCTTTTTTATTAGTTAGATAGATAGAGAAGGTAGATGTGATACCAGATAGTACCACATCTCCACCCAGAGACCGATCCCGGTCCATTGTGAGTCCCTTCAATAGAATATGTACGAAATAAAGAGTATAGAATACAGAAAATAGAAAATACAGAGAGTACAGAAAAAGTAGAGTAAAAGATGAAAAGGAATAGAAATGTGACGAATCATATAGGGGGACCAGTAATGTTACCAATCCCCCTAGGGTTATACCCCTGATTCTCCCTTAAGCAGCCGATTCCCATGACGAAGCCTATGACGTCAACAAGATCTGCGTCCCGAACGTCACTCAGCCTGTCGAGGAACTGGCTACCCAGCCATTTCATCCTACGATGCTGCAATCGTGGACAATGGCACACAATGTGCTCAATAGACTCAGTCTCGTCGACGTCTCCGCACATTCTACAAAAATCGGAACTGCTAGCGTCCCATCTAGACCTCATCTTCCCTATCAAGCAGTGACCCGTTATGGCCCCTATCATGATCCTCAAGCTCTTCCTATTCATGTCCAGGAGAGTACTAGTGCCTGCATTGTTCAGTACCGGCCATACCGCCCTCGACACTCTGCAGTCCTCTCTACTCTCCCAAGCTGAATTGGTTCTGACCAAGATCCAATCATTGATCTTCCCATAGAAGAAACTTAGTGGTGGTTTCCCTCTCCGAGACGTTCTTTGCTGCACCTTGCCAGTTCATCAGCCAGTTCATTGCCTGAAATATTGCAGTGGCCAGGCACCCAGCAGAGTCTCACCATGTAGTCCTCCATCAGCTCTCTCAGTGTCTTCCTACAGGCAGCAACTAGCCTGGATTTCACCACATGTGTCCCCAGGGCCTTCCGAGCCTCCTGACTGTCCACATAGAGAGTAACTTCAGTACCCCTCGCAACGTTCTGCCTGATTATTTCTGCGGCTTTCAGGATGCCGAGAATGTCAGTCTGAAAAACGCTGCACTCATCAGGGAGTCTAAAAGAGGCTTTCAGATCCGTGCCCATAATATAGACTCCCGCACCAGTACCTATGTTCATCTTCGATCTGTCCGTGGACACTGCACAACCTTCATATAGTCTCTCAATGCCGGACCAGATCTCCCTATCAGGTATCACCACGACAGGATTTACCCCAAAGTCCGATTCAGCGGCTATGTAATCTGATGCCCCCATAGAGTTCAGATTAACCTCACCATAACCGATCTCGTAAATGACCCTGGAGTGATCTGCTCTTGATGAACCTAATAGTCCTAATTCCTTAAGTCTCAGCAGACTCCTTGCTGCCATACCCTTCACAAACTCTTCAATGGGTAAGAGATGAAGTATGACATCCAAGGCCGCTTGTGGTGTGCTTCTCATTGCACCTGTAATGCCAATCGAAGCACACCTTTGTGCCTTCGACAAAAGGTTCCTATTACTCTTACGTTGCAGTGCCTGCCACCAAACAGAACAACCATAAGAAAGGATTGGTCTCACCACCGAAGTGTAAATCCAATATACAACTTTTGGTTTGAGTTGTATATTGTATTGAGTCTCTCCTGAACATTCTTCTTCCAGGTCAGTTTACTATCAAGGAATACCTCCAGATATTTCGCTGAGTCTGAAAGCCTCAGTTCAGTTCCATACAGTACCGGTAGTCTGAAATTCTCTACCTTGTACCTCCTAGTAAACAGAACCAACTCTGTCTTTTCCGGGTTCACTCCCATCCCCTTATCAGCGGCCCACGAGGACAGCTCACCCAGCGCGGACACTGATTGTGGGAAGAAATTTTCCCTTTACCAGTATGACCACATCATCAGCATAAGCCATGATCTTCCGCCCTCTGCTGTCGAATTGACGCAAAATCACATCGACAGCTATTAGCCACAGCAGGGGTGAGAGTACTCCCCCTTGCGGAGTCCCCCTAGTCACTAGTTTTCTTAAGCATACTCCACCCAAGCTTGAATTGACAATTCTGTTGCTTACCATGAGGATTATCCATTCGATCAAGAAGTCATGTACCTTAAGATCCACCAGCGCCTGCTTGATAGCGTCAATCTTAATATTGTTGAACGCTCCCTCAATATCCAAGAACGCGGCCATGGTGTATTCCTTATACCGAAGTCCTTGTTCTATATAACCCACCACATCACTCAGCGCAGATTTACCTTTCAGGTAAGCATGTTGAGCACTACTCATGATGCTGGAGCTACCAGACGATCTTAAATATAGATCTGTCAGTCTCTCTAAAGTCTTCAAAAGGAAAGACGATAGGCTGATAGGTCTATAATCCTTGGGTTTCGAGTGACAGGTCCTTCCACCTTTCGGTATGAATAAGACCCTTACCTCTCTCCACCCCCTTGGAATATGTCTATGTATCAGACACCCCTTAAAAATCTCAACCAGTAGTAGACGAACCACCAACGGTGCATTCTGCAGCATGGCCGGAAAAATACCATCCGGGCCTGGTGACTTATAAGGCTCGAATGAATTCACCGCCCATGTGACCTTCTCCACCGTTATTAGGTCTCTTACCACTGTTCCAATTATCCCACTGGTGGACTCCGTGAAGAAGTGCTCTCCCTCACCTGATTCCTCCACCAATGGATCCCTGCAACCCGGAAAATGGGTTTCCAAAAGCACATTAAGTGACTCAGAACTAGACTCCGTCCATGAACCATCTGATCTCTGGATACTCCCAGGAACACTAGGGTCCTTTGACAGTATCTTTCTGAATCTAGAAAGTTCATTGACCGAGTCAATGGCCTCGCTAAACTTAATCCACGAGGCTCTTTTAGCTCTTCTAATGTCCTTTTTGCAGATTTATCTGCACCATCCGCAACCTCTTTGGCTTTATCATTTTTCGCGTAGCGAAATTTGATGTAGCCAAGTCCGAACGTAACAACACCCCCCCCCCCCAATGAGTCCAATTTCTTAATAGATTTCCGATCCACTGCGAATCGGAAATCTTTTCCCTGGTTCTCTTTACAAGTCAATGAAGAGACAAGTTTCCATTGACTTGTATTGATCCCCCTATTTTGTCCTTCCAATATTCCCAGTATGACTTCCACCGGCTTAATGGGTGGTGGAATCCATACCGTGACTATTGGCCGCAGAGGCAATTCCGACGCCGGTATAACCTCCAGTTGCGCATTTGGACAGAGATTGCCACATCTGCTAATCGCGGCTTTCAGGAATTCAAAAGTTCCTTTGTTACCGCAACCAACAGTCTTGACGCCCCTTGTCCAGTCTGCACCCATGAAGGCTATTTCACCCGGCCTGTGCCCTGCCTGGAAGATTTCGTGCATAAGTTTGTCCTCAATCAGTCGCCACATTTCCGTGCTGATTCTCCCATCTGGATCAGCGCGGCCAATACCTGCTGCTTGAAGAATGTCCGACTTGGACGAATCCTTCCCCTTTTTGGACGATGAAGGTTGTACGTCACCAGATACTACCCGCTTCGCTACTCCCTTATGAGAGTTTTTAAGCGGGCCACTTGGTGCATTACCAACCTTCTTCGCAGATGGAATCTGCTGGTCATCCCCCGACCTCACTCTTTTTATGGTCCCCTTAGGAGGACCCTTAAAAGAGTCATGCGGAAAATGACCTGCTTTCTTGGAGGTAGAGGGTATTTCATCTCCAGGCAGAGCTCCCCTAATTGACCTCATTTGAGATCCTTTAGCGGGGCTCGCAAGAGCTTGGTTTACCCTCCCTACTCTCTTCTCAATGTGTTTTTTCCCACTACCAATCCTTGCTGACCTGTCACTTCCCTTGAGAGAACCTACAGGACTGCTGGATGGCTTGTGAGCACCACAATGTGCACCAGCGTCGACACGGACTCTTTACCCTTGCGAGCAATTTGCGGACCATCCTCTACCTCCACTTTAAAACCATCGGGATACGACAATCCCAGGATGTCACCGATGGAGCCATAGGTCCGTTCAAACCTGTAGATGCTCTTTCGGTATTTCCTGCGAACATGCCTATCCCTCCCGTCTAACAGCGATGGGTCCTTCCTAGCCATCTTATTTAGTGCAGCTATAGAGGCCCTAACACCGTTCTTCGCCTTTTCAAAACTCGTTCGACTGTCGGTTGCGGCTTGCTCATCCATTGGATATGCTACCGCTTCCTGCCGAACAATAGGTTTGGCCATAGGCCTTGGCGTGCCTGATGCCCCCGTCGAGCTCACCTGCTTCCTACCCGGTGTTGACGCAGTGACTGCAGTTCCGCTTTCCTTGCCCCGATCAAGAGCAGAGACAACTGTTGTCTCATGCTCTTCATCGGATAAAAGAGACAGGTCCTCCAGTCCCTCCGTCGCACCAGATCCTACAGGGTCCTCCGCCGAGTCCAGCAGGCTGTCCTCCTCCGTCAGTTGGGTCATTAGTTGTCCGTGTTGTATGAGGATGTTTGTATGCAGTCTTAGCAAGTCCATGTCATCGTTCCCATCCTCATTTTTCCCCCCTTTCCCGACGTCGTCCTTTTTTTCCCCTACCTCTACCCTATCCCTAACTCTTATGTCAGCGTCCGTCCCTTCTACTTCTCTGACGCAGTCTTCTTTGTCCGTTGTCCCTTTATCTTTGTCCGTTGTCCCTTTACTTGTTTCCATATTTTTCTTCTATTTGGTCCCACGAGTATGCTCGTAAAAAATAGACTAGGCTGTTATACAACTGACCCTTGTCATCAGCATCAGAGGGGAGCTGTTCAATATTAGTTTCTTTTAGCACTAACTAATCATTCAGATCCTCGGCACTGCTACCAACCACCTTGATCTTAAAAGTGCATGATACCCATTTATTTGGTCCACGGAAAACGTATGGCACCAAGACCGTACCCAGTGCCAGAGATGTATTCATTTCGGCGGAAACACCAAATAGAATACATCAATGCATCGCATCCAGTCCAGCAAGCCTTCCGTTTTCAGGACTGGGTGTGATACAAAGGATGCATTAATGTCGGCAAGGGGAGAGGGCTCCAGCACCGTACATTAGTACATCCAGTGTCTCTCGCCCAATCCCCCCTATCCGCCACCTGGGGACGCGTCCGATGGAAGTAAACAGGTAAAGACTCCACACGGATTTTATTAGTTAATGGGGAAGTAAAAGCATTTTTATTTCCTAAAATAAGGAATAACGTCGGCAGAATAAAGGGAACAAATTTTTATTTCAACTTTATGTTAGCGGATGAAGAATACGTACATGAAAAATTTTAATTTTAAATTGGTTTTTTTACCGAAAATTTTAATTTATTTTCCTTTGTTACTTTTTATTTGCCTTTTTAAAATTATATTAATTTATTTCGCACATTTTCTTTTTTTTTTTTTAAAGAGCAAAATATTAAAAAAGAACAATAAATTTGACAGCTAATGTTAAACATTATTGCTCAACTTTGTGCTTAAATATTTACTGGGATATAAATTGATAATATAATATGAAATGTAATAAGATTTCTTATTAAAGAGGGGGATAGTATTTGACAATTGCCAACGTAAAAATGTCTACGTGTAGATTTTGGGTACAGTAAAACGCTAACAGAAAAAATAGCGGCGACTTCTAAAAAGCGCTAAATCTAGCGCAAAAATCGCTGAATTGGCAACGCTGATTTAACGGGCAACAACGCTAGAGATTACCACACAACATGTACCAAAAAAAGAATCACTCATATTTTTTTGCACGTGCCTTTTTTTTTGACATGTCAGTGTTGCCGTTTTAATTATTTTTAACCAAAATTGGTTATTTTATTTTCTAATGTGGAGGTGATGACTTTTTTTATATTTTGGTTATTTTTTGATTAAACCAAAATTCGATTGTTATAAACTACTTTTTAAGTACCATTTAGATTATTTTGTCAATCTCCTATATATTTGCCAACAATAAATGATCTTGTAATTAAAAAATCATCATAAGTTTCATTATCTCTTGCTCCAAATTTATCTGATAACGATGAAGAAAATTACAATTACAAAATAAATGGATCTTTTAAACCACCATTTTGATGAAATTAGGATTATAGATAGAAGACAAGTTAAGCTTAAGAGAATAGCTCTGGAGCCTACTAGGTCCAAATAGTGCACCATTTTAATTCTGATCCATTTTTCGATCATCAATAGGGCCCTTATATGAGAAAAGTAATTTTTTCAAAATTTTCAGAATTCTTTTACTCAAAACCTATTGTTTTGCTTGAAATATTTTTATACAGAAAATAAAAAAAAAACGGGTATTAGAATTTTTTCTTGGGGTTTTATTTAGCTCGGGTTTTTTTGTAATTTGTACGTACCGTACGCTCGGGGTTTACAAATGTAAGTGAGTATTACAAAAATTTATGTATATTAAGAATGTGGGAAAATGTCAAAGGGTAAAACATAGAAAAAGCCACTGAACAATAATTAGTAGCTGTTTACACTATGCGCGTAAACATCCCGCCCCCCTTGCAGTACTGCAACAAGAAAGGCTAAAGATTGCGCGGGTAAAATAAAAATAGAAATATGTACCCTATTTTTTACAATAATACAAATAAAATTTTATTCTTTTAGACATCACGTTAATTACTATGGTGGCCGGATTTTGTAACTGGGGGTACTTTTGTTGTGGGTAGAGCTGCTGCTATGGTTGCGGGTAGTGCTGCTGCTGATGAGGAGGATGCTATTGCAGCTTATAGAACTGCTGTTGATGATAGTGGGGCCAACATCAGTGTTGTTTTTGGTGGTGCGCCGCTTTTTATTTCTCCGGCGTTTGGGGTTGAAAAAAAATATAAAAAAAAAGAAAGAAAAAAAAGGGAGAATTAGTTTGTTTCTTTGGGTAAGAGAACAAGCTTCACTATTGGGCGGGTGAAAATGCCAGAAGCTGTTCTCACGTCCGCTGAGCGGACTTTAGAGTCCTGTCCGACATGGGTCTTCACTATTCGACCTAGACGCCACTCATTGGGGGGTAAATTATCCTGATGAACAACAACTAAATCTCCTACTTGGAAGTCCCTTTCTGGATATTTCCATTTTACACGACGATGGAGTTCTTTGAGGTATTCCTCTTTCCATCGCTGAGCAAACTGATGATGTAGCACCTTGAGTTTTTGCCACCTGTTGGCTACACTCAAAGAAAGATCAGAATGATCGGGTTCAGGGGGTGAAAGAAGAGGTGCTCCAATAAGGAAATGGCCTGGGGTTAAAGGAACTAAATCATTGGGATCTTCACTTATAGCAGTTAAGGGTCTTGAATTCAGGCATGCTTCTATTCGAGTCAACATTGTCGCAAATTCCTCAAAGGTAAATTTCTGAACTCCAGAAATTTTTCGTAAATGAGTTTTAACACTCTTTACGGCAGCTTCCCATAAGCCGCCCATATGAGGTGCTCCAGGGGGTATAAAATGCCATTCAATGGGTTGAAAACTATTTCGTACTAAGACTTTCCTTCTTAAATCGGGTAAAAAATGTTTGCGGTCTGTTTCTAGGATATTAGCCGCACCTACAAAGGCAGTATCATTATCCGAGTACAAATGTGAAGGACAACCTCGTCGGGAGAAAAATCGGGAGAATGCAGCAAGGAATGTTTCCGTCGCTATATCACCGGTCGCCTCTAAATGAATTGCCTTTGTTGCAAAACAAACAAACACAAGGACATAGCCCTTAGTAATTCGACAAGCCCTACCAATGTAAGACTTAATATCGAATGGACCAGCGAAATATAAGCCGGTGTGGGTAAACGGTCTCGAAAAAGACGCTCGTTCAGGGGGTAATGCAGCCATTATCTGCTGACAGAATTTTTTTCTGTAAATTGTACATTCCTTGCAATTATGAATCACAGTACGAATTAAGTTCTTTAATTTCGGGACCCAAAACTCACTTCTAATTAATCGGAGCATTAGAGAATGTCCGCCATGGGCTGAACATTTGTGGACATGTTCCACATATAAACGGGTAAAACGTGCCGAATAAGGCAAAATCCTTGGGTATCACTCATCATATGTCAAGCCAGATGATCTGACTAATCGACCATTGATTCTTACGAAACCATTTGAGTCTATAAAGGGGTTCAGTGTGAGCAAATTACTTTTTGCCGGTAAAGGGGTACCTTTTGAAAGAATATTATATTCCGAAATAAAATTCTGTTGACATACGAGCACTAATCGATCACGAGTAAATTTCATTTCTTTTTGGGTTAAATCTAAGGTGTTGTACAAACATTTTAGAGTTTTCAAATATGTTAAACACCTGATCCAATACGAAATAATTCGCATTGCTCGGAGTAAATCTGAAAAGCGCTCAAGTATGTCATAAGAGGATTTTGTCTGAACCAAAAATGATTGAACTTCTAAATTTTGATGGTCGGTAAAAGAATACTGGGGCCAATATTCTTGAAGTTTCGTTAGCCATGCTACCACAAGGAATTTTCAATTAAGTCACGAGCTAGAGCTCCGCGACTTGCGAGATCGGCGGGGTTATCTTTGGAGTCAACATGAAACCAATTTTCGTTACCAACCTTCTTCAAAATTAACGCAACTCTATTTTTTGACGAAAGTGGGCCAGTGGCATGGGGGTTTTTTGAGCCAAGATAAAACTATGGTAGAATCAGTCCACAGAAAAATCTTTCTCTTGTCTAGATTTAATTGACTACTCAAGGATTCTACCATTTTTGCCATCAAAGCCGCTCCACAAAGTTCTAAACGGGGTAATGTTTCACACTTTACGGGAGCTACTTTCGTTTTGGACGCGAGTAAGTGCGCCGAGATATTATTTGTTGATGCATTTCGTAGATAAAGCACTGTACCATAAGCTTTTTCTGATGCATCACAAAATGCGTGAAGTTCAATATCGGAATCGGGGTGAAAATTAACCCATCTTGGAATATTAATTTTCTCGATATTGGGGTAATCATTTAAAAAGGTTTGCCACTGAATTAGGGTTAAGGGTTTTAAATTATCATCCCAATCAGTCTTGTCTTTCCAAATTTGCTGCATGATAATTTTTGCTACAATTATCCTTGGGGATAGCCAACCTGCTGGATCGAAAAGCTTAGCAATTTCTGACAAGACAGCACGTTTTGTAATTGTATTTCTACGAGGCTGCGAAACTAGTCTAAAATAAAAGCAATCATTATTTGCATTCCATCGCAAGCCTAAAGTTTTCGTATTGCTAGCATCTGAAATTTTTAAGAAGTCTGCATCAAGCAGATTCTCACGGGGTAAATCTTCTAAGAGACGAATATGATTAGCTGTCCATTTTCTCAAAATGAAACCAGCCGAATTTAGAACATGAGTAAGTTCAACCCGTCTCCTAAAAGCCTCTTCTAGCTCATGAGAGCTAGCAAGTACATCATCGATATAAATTTGGGTTTTCAAAATTTCAGATGCCGCAGGACTTCGGGGTTCACAGTCGTTTGCCAATTGTATGAGAGTTCGAATCGCTTTGATTGGGATGAATCAATATTTGGCGATACATATTTGAAAAGTCGCCATTTTAGAATTAGTACCGTAAGGTCTGCCTGCAAAACAGGCCCGGGGTATAAAATATTATTCAAGCTCACGCCATTAGAAGAGGGGTTTGAAGCATTAAATACTACTCTCAGTTTAGTAGTGATGGGGTAAATAATATGTGGTCGCATTTACACTCGGGAGTTCAACAGCTCTAATATGTCCCAATTCAAAATATTTATTAATCACGCTATCGTAATGTGCTTTTAATTCAGGGTTCTTTAAAAGACGGGTTTCATTTCTTTTGAATTGAGACAGGGCGCTATATTGAGAATCTCCTAAAGTTAACTCATTAAGAAATTCTGGACGAAAGGGGAGTGAAACTACATAGCGACCATCGGGGTTTCGATATGTGGTGGACCGATAAAGTTCTTCGCAATATTCGTCGTTTTTCCAGCATAACAATCCATCATGCCAGTAACGTTAGTCGTTGGCACAGAAAATGTAGGAATTTCAAGTTTCCTTTGTAACCTCCTTGAAATAAAGGTACCTTGCGAGCCGGGGTCAACCAGTGCTCGAGCAGCACATCTGATATCTTTAATGTGGACTATACATATAGTCGAGCCTAAGAGGACTGTAGAATGGGGGTTTTGGTTCAGATGTGCTGTATAAGTGTGGGTATTTTGAGCGCCTGTAGAAGTTGAAGGGTTATAATTAAGAGGGGTTTGTATTTGATTGTTTGCTGGGTTTATACTCTGAGTGGTCTGCTGGGTAATAGCAGAACCAGTAGTTAAAGGTAGTTGGGATGAAACTACACTGGGAATGTGTCCCTGTAGCCTTACATCTCTATGTAACAAGGAGTGATGTCTCTGTTTACAAAGGGAACAAACATGAATACTTTTACAGTTCTTATATTCATGAGAGGTCGCAAGGCAATTTGTGCAACATTTAAGTTTTTTAACGGTCGACATTCTCTCATCAACACTTTAACTCAAAAAGGAAGGACAAAGTCTTAGGGGGTGTGACAACGACAAGTTGTTGGTGTGGAAACAGTTTTTGTAGCGAAACTTTAGACTTTCCTTGAATCATTTGAAGATTTTTTCGAGACATTAAAATTGGGATTTTTACGGGGGTTTGCAGTACTCAAATTTTTGTTCGGGTTTTAAACGGATTGCGATTGAGACTGCCTTATGTCTGAAATCGATTCAAGAGTCTTGAAATGAGCAGTCAGAAATGCGTCCACATCTTCCCATTTAGGAGTTTTCTTACAAAGTTTCTTTGACTGTTCCCAAAGACTCAGAGTGTTTTCAGGTAACTTTGTAGCACAAATATATACTAACATTACGTGATAAAAAACTTCTGGGGTTACTTCAAGCAATGAAAGATTCGTAATACAATTATTAATAGTCCGCTGTAGATTTTTTATACTTGGACCATTTTCTTGGGATAGGGGTTTAATACTTAAAAGAGTACGAAGCTGTTCATTAATTAGGGCCCTTTTGTTCTCAAACGTGTCAACCAACTTTTTCCATGCAATTGCATAGCCATCGTTAGTTAACGGGACGGTTTGTATGACATCATGGGCATCTTTGCCAGTTTTTTGTAACAAATAATACAGTTTTTGAACTGGTGTTAATCGGGGGTTATTGCCATACAACGCAGAGAACATGTCTCGGAAAGAGGGCCAGCTCTTATAGTCATCATAGAAAATAGGGGTATCACAAGGGAGTAAATTCATAATGGGTATTGATGTTTCCATTAACTTTTCAGCCTGAGCGACCGATCTTAGGCGGTCCATATGGGCCGCAATTAATGATATACCACGGGTATATGTACTATAATAGCACATATATAGGGACTTATCCTCGACATTTTGCGGGCTTTTCTTTTGTTCAGCCTCAATCAACAAAGTGTCGTATGTTGACCTAACAGCTTCCCATAAACGGTTAAGTTCCTTTTCATGACTAACTAACGAACCTATTCTGTGTTCAGAAGCGGGTATAATGGCAACATAGCCTCAAAATCTGCTAAACGATCTGTATTACGAATCAAAGCTGATAGATCCATTTCTGATCTTAATTTGTATTGTGTAATTTTGAAAAAAAAAAGCAAATAAAAATGTGTTAAAACTAAAAATCGAACTAGCCGTTCAAAAAAGGGGTAAATTAGGTTTTTTTTTTTTTTTTTTTTTTAATAAAAGTTATTATTTCAAAATTAATTGAAAAAAGCTTGAGAATTTATATAAAAGGGGTAAAAATAATAAAAACAAAAAATAAATTTTGCAAAAAAAACGGGGAAAAATTCGAAAAAGGTCAATAAGTTTTCAACAAAGTTGTATAAATTTAAAAATAAATAGAGTAATGTTTCAAAAAAATAAAGGGTAAATATCAAAAAAATAGGGTAAAATAATAATAGCGAAAGCGATTTTATACTTAGTTCACTAATTCAGAACAAATATTCAAATTCTAAGGGGTTTAACTACAATTTTCGTAAAAATTTTGGGTAAAAAAATATTTTAAAACAAATAAATTAATTATAAAATCACTTTCGCAGTTACAAATGGTATAAAAATAATAAATACACTAGCACAGATAATAAATAAACACGGTTACTCACTTTCGGGTAAACGAATAAATTAATTTTCGTCAAAAAATATATAAATTATTCTTCAAATTTACTTTATCCCGGGTAAAAACAATATTAAATTAATAAAGTGCACAAATTTTTTCACAAATGAGTTAAAATTATGTAAAAAACTGAGTAAAAATGCACTTTATCAAATAAAATTTAATAGTAACCGGTTTATTCGTTTGTCAAAATTATACAGCACTAGTGTTATGGTAATGTGTAACAAGAGAAACACAAGAAAAAACAACCAACAAGAGGGAATAATAAGCTGTGTTTTTGTTTTTATTAAAATATAAAATACTCTCAGTCACTAGAAACAACACACGATATTTTTAATTATTCGCGTGTCTGTCTGTTTTTGTTTACAAAAAACTAACGAGTAAAAATTTGTTTTATTTATTCTCTTTTGTGCTATGTTCTTTAAAACTAGCACAGTTGAGTGAAATTGTAATAAACAAAAGCTTTTGTTAACAGAGGAGTTAACAGAGAATAAATAAATTGGGATCCAAAAAATAAAACAACAATAATAAAATAAAAGATCACTTTTCAATAAAATAAAAATTAAAGCAAAAAAAAAAAAATGAAAAATTAGGGCTTAAGACTTTTATTTTATCACTGTTAAAAAAAAGGAAAAGCACACACGAATAAAAAAAAAACACTTTGAGCTAAAATATAAAAAATAACAAAGGGGTTTTTGCCACTTTTTGCTCAATTGTGTTTTGCCGACGGCAATTTGTGTTTCTAGCACTGATCTTGTTTGTTAGTTTTTGTCTGTTTTTTTCTTTCACTTGTGTTTGCACTTTTCACTTTTAAATTCAAACAACTTACCATTTTAATTGTTTGAGGGAGGGTTTAAAAAAATAAAACCAAAACAGGATTTATCCAAAAAGGAGTGCGGGTTTCCAAAAGGAGGGTTCTGAAAATAAAATATTTTCTTAAAAATATTTCAAGTTCACGAGGGGTTTCTTAAATATCCGGTTAAGGACCAAAAAATGTTTTGCTTGAAATATTTTTATAGAAAATATATACAGAAAATAAAAAAAAAACGGGTATTAGATTTTTTTCTTGGGGTTTTATTTAGCTCGGGTTTTTTTTTTTTTTTTGTAATTTGTACGTACCGTACGCTCGGGGTTTACAAATGTGAGTATTACAAAAATTTATGTATATTAAGAATGTGGGAAAATGTCAAAGGGTAAAACATAGAAAACAGCCACTGAACAATAATTAGTAGCTGTTTACACTATGCGCGTAAACACCTATGATCATCCTGAATATTATATTTTTTGTTCCGAAATCGTTGAGACAATAGCTTCCGAGCCTACTAGGTCCAAATAAACCACCTTTTTAATTTTTACCCATTTTTCAATCTTCAATAGGGCCCTTATATGAGAAAAGTAATTTTCAAAATTTTCAAATTTCTATTACTCTAAACCTATGATCAATCTTAATATTATCTTTTCTGCTTTGAAATTCATAAGACAATAGCTTTTGAGCCTACTAAGTCCGAATAAAGTACTTTTTTAATTTTGACCCATTTTTCGATCATTAATGGGATCCTCATATAAAGATTTTTTGAGAAAAAGTATTTATTTTAAAAACGTAAAGTAATAACTGTAAAAATATCATAAACAAGGGACCTAAACCCCTTCCCTGGGGCACTCAATATCTAACAGTACTTTCACTTTCCTTAATTTTAAGAAATTGTTGTTTATTTTTTAGACAGCTTAAAAGCGAAAGTCCATTTCCCTGAACGCCATAGTACTGGAGCTTTTGCGCCAAGATATATATCAAAAACTTTTGTCAAATCAAAAAAACGCCTGCTACAGCACTATCTCCTTCACCCAAACATTTACACATGTAGTTCTGAACATTCACAAGAGCCTCTTCAGTACCACAGCGCTTTTGAAATCCAAACTGAAAATCATTAAATAAGTCATTTTCCATGAAATATGGAAAAATCTGATTATATAATAGACCTTGAAAAATTTGATCAATAATTGGTAGTAGCGATATAGGACGAAATTATTCAACATCTGTCGCTTTATTTTTCTTGGGAATAGGAATAACCTTAAGCATTTTCAAAGTATCGAGATAAACTCACGTGTCAACTATAACATTAAAAGTGTTTACCAGACACTAGGTAATTCTAGTTTGCGCAATGTAATAACACTTTGGGGTGTAATGTGTATACATTATAAACACAATTCTTATTTTTATTTTGTTATTTTTAAGACACTGTAAAAGTATTTCTTATATTTTATACACTAATATCAGTATAATTTCATTTGACCATCAACTTGGCATAATTTAATTTGCTTTGCATACAATGCGACTAAGCATTTTTGTTATTATTATTATTTTAAATACATTGTAATATGATCATATTTGTTATTACCGCCACACTTTTTGAGTTTAAGTTCTTTCTGTTGACAACAACACATTTTGTTTAATACATTAACTCTATGTTCAATCGATGTGAAAATTGATTGAATGAAATTATGTTGAATAGCCATAAATTTAGTATATAAGCTGTAAAAATGATTGAATAAAGAACAGAATCATTCTAAAGGTAAAAAGATATAGACCTATTAAAAATCGGCATTTTTTATGCTAGAAAGAATCGGCAGCAGTACTTAGCAAGTACTGAATCAACACTTAAATCGGCATTTTGATGCTGGAAAGAATCGGCATCAGTGCTAAGAGAATACTGAACTAAACACTAACACTAATGGTTTACGAAAGAGGTAAATGTACTCATAACTACAACTTCTCCCAGATAAGAGGTCTGCAACAATTGCTACAACATCTTGATATGACTTATTACTTAGATGAAAACTGTTATAATGGGGTACTAAAGTTCCCGATGTATTACACGACGGTAAATGTACTATTTGCTGTTTTATGTTATCAACAGATTGCAAGAAATGACAGTTAAGTATTTCAGATTTACTAGCAGAAAAAAAGCTAATATTTTTTTTTTTTTTCTCATTAGTTTTAGAAACTGTTTTCAAGATATAAATTTATAAATAAAACATACAACGGCTGTAAACAAAATGATCCAATGAATAATCACGAACAAAATAAAGAGTTTTTATGGTTAATGAAGTTTATTAAAAAAATAATTATAATAACTGATTAAGTAAGTCCATAAAATGTGTTAAGTTATTTTCGATTTGGAGGATGAGGCGAAGCAGGCGAAAATTTTTGTTAAATATAAATCTTGATTTTCTGTGCGAATTAATACACAAAAATGCCTAAATGGACGATTCCGCAAAAATTAAATTAGTAGAAGCAAATAAGAAATTATTTTCTACTTTGTTGAAGTATTAAAATTTTAGTCTTTTTATGGCAATTTTAAGAATCAAACTAGAAAAATTTGAGGCTAAAAGCAAAATAAAAAGGCTAGATTTAGCCTTAAAAAGACTAAACTGGCAACACTGTTTATTTATTAAGCATTTACCATGAAATAAAATGAAACTGAAAAAATTTTTTGCAAAATTACTAAAATTAAAGCACAATTATATACAATTTAATAATTTCTATAAACAAAATTTTATATTGTTTTTTTTGTTTTTGTTTGGGAAAAAGTCATGTTCGATTCATAATATCTATGAACATAATTTTTGAATTAATGTAAATTTTTCTCTGTGTTCTAAAAAAAAATATTGAAAATAGCAGATCACCTAAATGCATAGTAAAGCTGAAATTGCATTACGAGTGCGTTAAAGTTTGGGAAAAAGTCATGTTCGATTCATAATATCTATGAACATAATTTTTGAATTAATGTAAATTTTTCTCTGTGTTCTAAAAAAAAATATTGAAAATAGCAGATCACCTAAATGCATAGTAAAGCTGAAATTGCATTACGAGTGCGTTTTTAAATAAACTATTTACTTTTGAACTTTGATGTCTCACTTAGTCTTCATTGCAGCCGTTAATCATTAAAATCCCTTTACATCGTAGATTAATTTCAATACTTTGTCAGATTTTTCTGACATTCATATAAATTTATATCATAAAAAATTGTGATTTTCTGTAAATTAGCAAAAATAATAATGAGAAAGAAAATAATGAACAAAATCTTTAGAAAAAATTGTCATTTATTAAAAAGTCTTGAGGAATGAATAATATATGTATATGATATTATGAAAAAACTTTCGTATCACGTACTCATAGAAATGTATATAGTTTTGAGAGTTGCTCCCTTATAACTTTCATCCGACGTATCACAACCCCATTCAAGTTTGTTCAAAATGGCCCTCCCACAACTTGAAATATAAATCATTGAAAAATATTGATATTATTTTCCATCCCTCGTAACATGTCTCCTGAGAAACAACTGGGTATACCCTATATACTTCTGAGATCTACTCCCTTAAAGCTTTCATCCTATGTATCACAAACCCCATTTAGGTCTGTCCACAACATGGTATATATATATGTCTGAAATATGAATAATTATATTCCACCCCTCGTAGCATGTCTCGCGAGAAGCAACTGGGTATACCCTAAATAGTTCTGAGATCTACTCCCTTAGAGCTTTCATCCGATGTATCACAACCCCATTCAGGTCTGTCGTAAATGACCCTCCCACAACATGGAATATAAATCTCTGAAATATGAATAATTGTATTCCACCTCTCGTAGCATGTCTCCTGAGAAACGACTGGATATACCCTATATAGTTCTGAGATTTACTCCCTTAGAGCTTTCATCCGATGTATCACAACCCCATTCAGGTCTGTCGTAAATGACACTCCCACAGCATGGAATATAAATTTCTGAAATATGAATAATTGTATTCCACCCCTCGTAGCATGTCTCCTGAGAAACAACTGGGTATACCCTGTATAGTTCTGAGATCTACTCCCATAGAGCTTTCATCCGATGTATCTCAATCCCATTGAGGTCTGTCTTATATTCCACCCCTCGTAGCATGTCTCCTGAGAAACAACTGGGTATACCTTATGTAGTTCTGAGATCTACTCCCTTAGGGATTTCATCCGATGTATCATAACCCCATTCAGGTCTGTCCAAAAAGCCTCCCATTCAAGTGTGAATTTATAAGAATTTGCGCAAAGTTCAGACCCTCGTAGTATCTTCCCTAGGAAACAAGTGAATAGTGTCTAAACAGTTTTGGGTTCTACTCCACCAGACCTTTAATCTGGTATACCACAACCCCATTCAGATATGTCCAAAATCAAAATATGGCCCCCTGTTTTTTAGACTTACGTGGATTTTGCCAAACTTCAGCACATCGTAGCATGTCTCCTGAGAAACAACTGGATATACCCTGTGCAGTTTTGAGTTCTACTCCTTTAGGACTTTCACGAGATATATCACAACCCCATTCAGGTATGTCCAAACTGGCCCGCAATGTGATCTGAATATGGGAATTTTTGTTGCATCACAATTTTATTCTGGAGATATATTTTTTTATATTTTTTGCTCAAAATTTTAAATAATTATGTTTTATTTAATAAATTATTAAAAAAATAATGAAAACGCTGTTTTCCATAAATAAGTCAAATTAAATAGATTCAACTTACTTTACAGTGTTTGAAATATAGTTAACAGACATGTGGGACGTATCTAACGAATTTATCTTCACATCCTTCCACAAACTTAGAGTTTGAGTGAGTATCCTTTTGAGCAAGAGAACTAGCAGTCTCCTCATAAGACATTGCTTCCGGAGTTTGATCATCATCGATCTGAATCGGTCTGTTTCTGTCATCCCCTCGGTAGACCTATAGTAGATCTTCACACTTTTCTCACTCCTGACTCCTTGTTCATCACGATCACAATTTTCCTGGATGCTCCGTCGGATTTGAAAGCTCTGGTTACCTTCCAGTCGCCTGTAGGGATCTCAGGGTTTCCGACCCGAATGAATTCCATAATCTCCTCATGTTTGGATGGTACGTCCGGCACTCTGGCCATGGCCCTAGGCCGACATGGGATTTCTTCAATGGAAACTACGCCCAGTCTAGCGTCTTCCTATAGGCCATCGAAAAAAGCGATTGCATGCTTCGGTAGCAGTGCTGATCGCTCGATTGACCAGGCCATTAGCTTGACTCGGTTACTGTACCATCCCGCATCATCACACTGGGGGAGGGTCCGGGGTTCTCTTTCAGAACTTTCCAGAAGACTCCCATCAGCTTCTTGCGCACTATATCTTAGTTTGTGTTTTTTGTGCAATTTCACTATACGACCTGTTCGTCGAGCTGTAGGGCTTTGAATGCTTGGTCCCGGGCTGTTGGTTTTGCGACTGAGCCTCCTCCTCCTAACGTTGCCGTTTAGACCCGTCCTTCGACCAACTGGGCCAACAGTGATTTAGCCCAGTTGAGAGAAACAAGTTCCTCAGGAGTAGGGCTTTTTACCCAACCGATCCAAAAATTGTTCGGCGGTGTGCCGTCTTAAAAAGGCCCTTCTGGCGGGTGTAATGTGCCTTTGGGAGGCTCAGTTCTAGAAACCGAAAGCTGGTTCGCATTTCTTTCACTGACGGGGGGGAGGTAACGCTTAGAAGCCCGAAAACTTGTTCGCAACGTCTTTGGTTACAGTAGGCACAGGGGTTGCTGCCGACCGAGTTGGTTTCGGGCAGGCAGTCCCCACCTCCTGCTGTTTGTTTTCTGTCTTCTTTATATTTTTTCGTTTGTTTATTTTGTTTGTTTTTTCTTTCTATTTAATCTAATTTTTATCCCACGTGTGTAAGTTTACCCCACGTAAGGGGTTGGACCATCCATGCATTGACGGCGTACATGGACTAGGCTACTCAACATTTACAACCGACTCGTGCCCTGGCGTCGGAAGGGAGTTGTCAGCGACTTCTTCTTTAACCACTAACTAACCGTTCAGGTTCTTGGCACAGCTACCAACCACCTTAACATTACAAGTGGTGACAGTTTTGGTCCGCGTGCAGTGACTAGACACCTGAGCTCGTACCATTACTTAGGTCTGACAGTGTATAATGTCAGACCTCAATAATGACAAAGCTACCCCCATCCGCCACCTGGGGACGCGCTATATGGGAGATCTGTCAACTCCACACTATAAGTAAATATACAAAAAATATACAAAAATAACAGTATATTGCAGGATTCGCAAATATATGTATATATATATATATATATATATATATATATATATATATATATATATATAAATATATATATATATATATATTTAACTTTAACTATTATTCCGGCGAAATAAGTACAAAATAAAAATATGGAAAATATTTATTTTTTCATGAATTATTCAAAACGAGTTATTCGAATTGAATTCGTGTGCAGCGATTAAAAAAATGTTTTGAATAAAATACCCTGCAAACATTTTCTATCGAAAGCGTAACTATATCGACACACCGGGAAGTTGATATGCGTCGCTTTTACTATCGAATTCTGATATACTTAGTAACACCGTTCGGGAAGAACTGTGCCACTAAGCGATAGTTCCTTTTGGGTAACCCTTTAGTCAGTATTGAATGCCACGTAAAACGCGTAATGAAAGGTGCTAAATCGAATCTTCAAATCCCCACTAAAGCGTTACTTTAAAGGAACTACTTCTTAGTGGCACATTGCTTCCCGAACGGTGTTACTAAGTAGATCCTAATTAGTAACGCTTTACTGAATTTTGTACGTCACGTATTAAGATCTACTATAACGCAGTAAAAAGTGTCTAATAAAAAATCCTAATTCGAATCTTCCAATCCCCACTAAAGCGTTACTCAAAAGATGCTATCTCTAACTATATCAGAATTCGATAGTAAAAGCGATACATATCAACTTCCCGGTGTGCCGATGTAGTTATACTTTCGATAGAAAAAATTTGCAGAATTTTAAAACTATTTTGCATAAAATTCCTAAAATAATAATGCCAGTAATACTTACATTTTAAAATGAAGGATTAGGAATGAACAAAATTATTAAAAGTGAAAAATATTAAAATTTTTTAAATCACAAAATTGACTCTTTCTTATATTTATTATGGAAAGCAATGAAATTAATTGCACAACAATATTTTCAATTCAAATTAACATGAAAAAAATTAAATTAAAAAAGAATATTAAGAATATTTGTTTCTTTCAAATTTAATAAAGTAAGTATATATAATAAAATAAGAATAATTATTAATATTCTAATTTATTTTTTAAATAACAAAAATAACTCTTCCTTGCATTTATTACAGAAAATAATGAAATTAATTGCACAAGGGATTTTGAATTCAAATGAACATTTAACATCTATTAGAATATTTGCAAAATTTTCTGCAATTATTAGTATGTTCGGCGACAATGTATGATTTTAGAAAGGTTATTATCGCATTATAAAAAGTGTAATTCAATATTTCCACAATGTTTTCAGTAATATAATATACGATTTCTAAATATTACAGAGCTACATTATTATTTATTTTAATTTTGTATTGAATTTTCTATGTAATTAAAATAAATAAATTTTTTTAGTTATTTTTTTTCTAAAATCGCCAGTTTTGCTACAGAAAAACAATTAAAGAACAAATGTATTACACTTTTTACAACGCGGCGAAATAAGTACAAAATAAAAACACCATATACTTTCTTAAAATCGTACTTTCTCGCTGAACAAACAGCGGACTACTAATTTTGTAAATATTTGAAACAATATTTATAACAAATTTTCTATAAGTTCTCTTTCAAATGTTTCCATTTTTATAAAGGGGATTCCCTTTATTAAAGATTAAATGGTCTTTTAACCATTTCTATACTCTATTACAAATTTTAATAATGATGTACCATTTTAAATCATACTTAACCAGAAATTGCCACAATCTACTCCACACATTTCAAGCATTACAACAACAAAACAATTTCTTTAAAATATTTAATAACAACAACGCGTTTTCAAACTTAAAATTATAAATAAAATTTTGAAAATTATAAATAAAATTTTAAAAATTATAAATTCCTTTTCAAATTTAAAATGCAAAAATTCAGCTCTGCTAAAATATTTTTTGGATACTCTAATACAATGCATTCGCAAAATTTTGATTGCTGATTTTGATTGTATATACAAATTTTGATCTTCCACAAAATAGACTTATAAAATCGAATTTTTAATATATTCTTAATTTTTTGTTCTATAGAAAATTATTCTGAAATTATTCGACTTTTGCTGTAGGCATATCATACCTAAGTCAAACTTCCACACTATTAAAAAATGTTATTATGAATTTTATATAAAACAAAATTTTCTGTCCATGTTCTGGCCCTCAAATTGTTAATAACATATTTTAATTTAATAGAAAATGAAAATGTTTTCCTAAATTTATTCGCTTGCCCAGAACTAGTTGAAATATTGATAATTTCTTTTAAATTATGATAAACGCTTACCTTATTTTTCTTAATTTTGTTTTTATAAGTAAAACATGAATTTTTTGTTTCACTATCAGCTTACATAAATAATTTTAGTTAATGTCAATATTTTTTCACTCTAATCAATTAAAAATTTATATTTTTACTAGTAAAATTATATTGTTTCTGCTTATTCTTAATGTAAACAATCGCCAATATCATGATTTTATGATAAAATTTCGAATCTAATGGTGTTGTTTTTGTATATTTTTGCATGTTCTATTATTAATCATCTTAGAGTGCCAAATTAGTCAGATTATGTGGATTGATAAAAAACAATCTTCCAAATGCTAGCAAAGGTGCTGAAAAATAGTGTTTTCGTTTTTAGATAACTGTAACTGTTATCCAAACAATTTATAATAGCGATTAAAGAAGTTGCGTTTAGAAGATTCAGTTCGTAAAATGTGAGAGATCTTCTATTGCACTTCCAAGAGTGGCGAAGAAGTGAGTTATTTCGAAAAAGACTTCACTAAAAGCTTCCAGGGTTTATAATATTTGTGTGGATATATATACCTGTGTGTGTTTTTGAGTTTTGTTGAGGTTTTTGTGTGTTTTTGTTATTGAGTTGGTAGAAATAAAACAACAGTAATGCCTGATGCAGTAAGAAATTTATTTGTGCGTAATATCAAGTGAAATTATCAACAGTCCTGAAGTAAATGGAGCTATATATTATATGCATACAGTCAATAGCATAAATATGTATACGATCCGTATGTATTTTTTAAGCTATAGATTTTTCTACTTGTTTTTAAAAATATTTGCAAAAAAGAAAACTCAAAAAACCCTGAGATATTCCTATTATGTTAGTTTTTATGACCACTTGCATAAAGGAACCACTGAAATTTACATCGCAAAAATATGTTTACGATTCATGAGAGACATTGTTTTAATTGGATATAACTATTGTGTGAAATAATATAATGGATCCAAATGAAAATTAATTAAAAGAAAATATGTTTAATTATTAAGTTATTATTAAATATCCAGAAATTTTGGATTTATTTTTATTTGTAGAATTTGTAATTTTCGAATTTGTAATATTTCTGGGTAAAATGTTGGTAATTTAAAGCATCCGAATTGTTTCTACATTTTATGAACTTCTTACCTGATAAACTGTTGAAAAGGTCAGGAATATGGTGTTATCCTTTCATTTGTCATTGCTAAATGTGGAATCTTTGCAGCGTATTCAAATTATGGATGAAATGTCTTACGATTTATGGATAAATTTTGCATTTTTCTGTACAATTTTACATACATTTTTAATATACCTTCTAAATGCCTGAAAAACATCTTTTGAAAATATACTATAAAAATACACTTTAAACTGTCCAGGTGTTTAGTAGTAAAAGTTGTACCTTTGGTTATGTGTCTTTTTAGATGGTATATTTATTTTTTGGACAATATATCTAATTTATTTTTAGGAGTAGTTCTCACTATACAATTATACTTTCGATTTTTTAATATTTCGAAAGATTCTTGCTCTTTTGAGCCATTTAAAATATCAAAATTTGTATGTTTGTATACATCAAAAACTTCCTAAATACTAAAGATTTACTGTGAGTATATTTTTAAAATTTTAAAACTATGTGAAACATATAAAAGTGTAGTAAAAAATGTAAATTTATTCATAAATCTTAAAATGTTTCATCCATAATTTGAAAACACTGTAGATATTCAACATTTAGCCATGACAAATTATGAATGGATAATACCATATTCTTGACCTTTTCAACATTTTACCGGGTAAGGAGTGCAAAAAATTTAAAAACAATTGGAATTTTTGAAATTAGCAACATTTCCGCACAATTATTCGCTTTATATATCCCCAAGACTCAGATATGAATAAAATTGCCGTAAAGTATCGAAAACCCCAATTTCAACAAATAAAAACAAATTCAAAATTTAAAAATTTCTGGATATTTAATAATTTAATAATTTGACATGATTTCTTTTAATTAATTTAAATTTGGATCAACAACACTTTCACAAATATTTTAAAAATAAGTACAAAAATCTAAAGTTTTAAAAATATATGCGGATTGTATGCATATATATGCGTGTATGAAGAAGTTCAAGAGGCATTTGATGGTACTGCGTTTGATATCATTTATTTGACATTTGATAATATTATAATAAAAATGCTGAAAATGTGCACTTTCCAATGAGCCCATTTTTCCATTAAAATCATATTTTTGGCAATTTATTCCTTGCTCAATTTTACTTATTGATGTATAGAAGTGGTTAGGAAGTGAATTATTTTAATTCCAGAATTGTTCCTAGCAATTCATCCCGCCTAGCTTTAAAAATGTTCATTTTTACCTATCTAGGATAAAAGTTCACAATGAATGCTAAAATGATCTAAATAAAATTAAATTAACATTGAGAATTATAAAACGTTCAAGTTGTTGCATAACGGACACTCCAGGATCATCAAACCATGTCTCAGTGCGTCTACTACCAATGGTTTTTAGTTTCTGGCAGAAAAATTTAATGTTTTTAGCGTTTTTGCAACCAAATGTTTCAAAAGGAGGTATTCAAGATTATTAATTTTATTGAAAGGCGATATCTTAGAGTGGCTCCCATTTGTGGTTAACTCGAAAATGTTATATCAGATAAGTGGTACCAGGTAACAACTTCGAGAAATCTAGATTATCATTAAGAATTTGTTTTTTTTTTTTCTTTAGATAAAAAATTATTTCTGATGGTTACAATTGCCCGTTAGGCTATGAAAGAGATTTAATAGAGGAATCCAAGTATTTTTAAAAAGATAAAATTTTGTGGGAATTCCTTAGGAGTTTAGGATATGTTTATCATAATTTTAACACACTTTTAGCATTCACATTAACTAAAAAGATTATTTCGGAATAGTAGCAATAGTTACACACTCCTTTCTACATTTCTAAAATTTGCAATTTTTCTGCAAAAAAGGGTGAAAACTATTATTAGTATATATACTTAGACCTGTTTTGAGGACCCTAGAGTGTCGGTTATGGAACAGTCTGAACGTTTTCATATTTTCACTTCTGGAATTGAAATAATTCACTTTCTAATCACTTCTATAAATCAGTAAATTAAAATGGTCAAGGAATAAATTGCCTAAAATGTGATTTTAGTGTAAAAAATTATAATTTTGACTCATTGGAAAGTACACATTTTCAGCGTTTTTATCTATAAAAATAATTGCATGCCAAATATGTATGTAAATGATACCAAACGGTGCATGTAGGAACTAGACATCTGCATCAAAACATTTATTTTTCAATTCACAGTAATGTTTGTAATATATGCTCTCACATTACTGCTAGGTTAGGTTAGGTTAAAAAGGGCGGCATCTTCACGCCTCCACCCAGAGACCATTCGGTCCATTGTATTCCCTTGTAGATAATAGAGAAAGCTGATAGATAAAGAAAAAGAAAAATCCTAGTAGAATATAGCAAAAGATTGAAAAGAAAGATAGCTAAATATAAGAAAAAATAAGAAGGGTGTGGAACCTAAGACCCATCAAATCAACCCTGACTACCTTAAAGCCACTTTATTCCCATTACGAACTCTATAAGGTTGCCGAGTGCTTCACCCGCAACCTCCTCTAGTTCGTGCAGAATATGGCTCCCAAACCACCTTAGTCTACTTCGCTGAAGCCCTACACAGTGACAGAGTATATGCTCCACTGTCTACCTCCTCCACATCATCGCACGTCTTGCAAAAATCTGACGCGCCAGTGTCCCACTTACTGGTCATATTCCCTATTGCGAGGTAGACCAGTAATCATGCCAAAAATTATCCTTAGATTCACACAACTCATGCCCAGAAGATGCTTCGAATCTGCTAGTTTAAGACTAGGCCATAACGCTCTAGATACCCTGCAGTGCGATCCATGAAATATGACTCAATCGGAATCCTAACCGATACCTCCACAAAAGACCTGTCCAACTCCGAGCCCTTATGAGGTAGCTCATCGGCTATTTCATTGCCGAGAATATCGCAGTGACCAGGAACCCAACAAAGTCTTATTCAGTAGGCATCCATTAGCCTCTTAAATTCCTTCCTACACTCCAGCAGTAACCTGGACCTGACACAGTAACTTGTCATTGCCATCAGTGCTGCCTGGCTATCCACATAGATAGTTACCTCAGTGTCCCTCTCAGCATTCTCCTCCAGTAATCCTAGGGCCATGTAAACGCTTAGAATTTCTGCCTGGAAAACGCTGCAACTATCAGACAATCTAAAAGATCGTTTGATATCTGTTCCAATGTTATCTGTTTGATGTCTCCGCTCCAATCCAGGGGTCCCTACTAGGGATTTCAATAAAGGGATTAGCCTCGAAGTCAATTATAGTACCTACATAGTCCGTTTGTGCGGCCGAGGATAATGTTTGACCATTCAACTTGACTTCATTAAGTATGCTAGCATGCCCAGCTGTGAAGCTCCCTATTAATCCCAATTCCTTCAGTCTAAATAAGCCCCGCACAGCCATACCTCTCACGAATTCCTCAATTGGAAGAAGGTGGAGAATGATGTCCAGTGCTGCCTAAGGTGTACTTCTCGCGGCACCCGTAATGCCAATTGAAGCACATCTCTGAACTTTAGAAAGAAGGTTCCTATACGTCCCTTTTCTCGACGCCTCCCACCATACCGAACATCCATAAGTGAGTATAGGTCTCGCAACCGATGTGTATATCCAATATACAATTACCGGTTTCTTCCCTATAGAGTTCTTGCATGCGTAGTAGGCATTAAGCCCCTTCCTGGCCCTTTCCTGCGTATTTCTTCTCCAAGACAATTTGCTGCCCAGGTATTTGGCCTCCCTCGACAAACTGAGTTCCATCCCATTCAGAACTGGTAGACTAAATGTCTCAACCTTATATCTCCTGGTTAAACAGAACTAGTTCAGTCTTTTCAGGGTTGACTCCTAATCCTCCATTACTATTTGCCCATTGGGAAAGTTCTCGTAGACCAGATTGTGTGACCTCGCTGATCGTGGGTAGAAATTTACCCGAGACCAACAATACTACATCGTTAGCGTACGCTACGATCTTCTCTCCCATGGCATCGAACTGTCTCAATATGACGTTCATTGCCAAGAGCCACAATGATGGAAAAGATCCCGCCCTTGTGGTGTGCCTCTGGTCGCAAGCTTCTTTATGCAAGTGTCTCCCATGCTCTAGTTAATAACCCTGCTGCTTAGCATCAGGGTGATCCACTCGATTAGGAATACACCAATACCTAACGAAGCGAGTGATTCCTTAATCGCCTCTATCCTAATGTTGTTAAAGGCCCCTTCTATGTCAAGGAACGCTGCCAAGGTGTATTCCTTGTGCAGCAGACCCCGTTTAATAAAACTCACCACATCATGCAGAGCACACTCAACAGACCTACCCTTAAGATAGGCGTGTTGAGCGTCGCTGATGCCCAGAGTTCCCATCCTACTCCTCAGGTACAGATCGATTAGTCTTTCTATTGTCTTGAGTAGAAAAGACGATAGGCTGAGTCGTCCTATCTGCTTTGGGTATGAAAATGACCCTTACCTCTCTCCACCCCCTGGGAATATATCTCACTTCAAGATATAACTTTTGTGTGAAATAATATAATGGATCCAAATGAAAATTAATTAAAAGAAAATATGTTTAATTATTAAGTTATTATTAAATATCCAGAAATTTTGGATTTATTTTTATTTGTAGAATTTGTAATTTTCGAATTTGTAATATTTCTGGGTAAAATGTTGGTAATTTAAAGCATCCGAATTGTTTCTACATTTTATGAACTTCTTACCTGATAAACTGTTGAAAAGGTCAGGAATATGGTGTTATCCTTTCATTTGTCATTGCTAAATGTGGAATCTTTGCAGCGTATTCAAATTATGGATGAAATGTCTTACGATTTATGGATAAATTTTGCATTTTTCTGTACAATTTTACATACATTTTTAATATACCTTCTAAATGCCTGAAAAACATCTTTTGAAAATATACTATAAAAATACACTTTAAACTGTCCAGGTGTTTAGTAGTAAAAGTTGTACCTTTGGTTATGTGTCTTTTTAGATGGTATATTTATTTTTTGGACAATATATCTAATTTATTTTTAGGAGTAGTTCTCACTATACAATTATACTTTCGATTTTTTAATATTTCGAAAGATTCTTGCTCTTTTGAGCCATTTAAAATATCAAAATTTGTATGTTTGTATACATCAAAAACTTCCTAAATACTAAAGATTTACTGTGAGTATATTTTTAAAATTTTAAAACTATGTGAAACATATAAAAGTGTAGTAAAAAATGTAAATTTATTCATAAATCTTAAAATGTTTCATCCATAATTTGAAAACACTGTAGATATTCAACATTTAGCCATGACAAATTATGAATGGATAATACCATATTCTTGACCTTTTCAACATTTTACCGGGTAAGGAGTGCAAAAAATTTAAAAACAATTGGAATTTTTGAAATTAGCAACATTTCCGCACAATTATTCGCTTTATATATCCCCAAGACTCAGATATGAATAAAATTGCCGTAAAGTATCGAAAACCCCAATTTCAACAAATAAAAACAAATTTAAAATTTAAAAATTTCTGGATATTTAATAATTTAATAATTTGACATGATTTCTTTTAATTAATTTAAATTTGGATCAACAACACTTTCACAAATATTTTAAAAATAAGTACAAAAATCTAAAGTTTTAAAAATATATGCGGATTGTATGCATATATATGCGTGTATGCAGAAGTTCAAGAGGCATTTGATGGTACTGCGTTTGATATCATTTATTTGACATTTGATAATATTATAATAAAAATGCTGAAAATGTGCACTTTCCAATGAGCCCATTTTTCCATTAAAATCATATTTTTGGCAATTTATTCCTTGCTCAATTTTACTTATTGATGTATAGAAGTGGTTAGGAAGTGAATTATTTTAATTCCAGAATTGTTCCTAGCAATTCATCCCGCCTAGCTTTAAAAATGTTCATTTTTACCTATCTAGGATAAAAGTTCACAATGAATGCTAAAATGATCTAAATAAAATTAAATTAACATTGAGAATTAGAAAACGTTCAAGTTGTTGCATAACGGACACTCCAGGATCATCAAACCATGTCTCAGTGCGTCTACTACCAATGGTTTTTAGTTTCTGGCAGAAAAATTTAATGTTTTTAGCGTTTTTGCAACCAAATGTTTCAAAAGGAGGTATTCAAGATTATTAATTTTATTGAAAGGCGATATCTTAGAGTGGCTCCCATTTGTGGTTAACTCGAAAATGTTATATCAGATAAGTGGTACCAGGTAACAACTTCGAGAAATCTAGATTATCATTAAGAATTTGTTTTTTTTTTCTTTAGATAAAAAATTATTTCTGATGGTTACAATTGCCCGTTAGGCTATGAAAGAGATTTAATAGAGGAATCCAAGTATTTTTAAAAAGATAAAATTTTGTGGGAATTCCTTAGGAGTTTAGGATATGTTTATCATAATTTTAACACACTTTTAGCATTCACATTAACTAAAAAGATTATTTCGGAATAGTAGCAATAGTTACACACTCCTTTCTACATTTCTAAAATTTGCAATTTTTCTGCAAAAAAGGGTGAAAACTATTATTAGTATATATACTTAGACCTGTTTTGAGGACCCTAGAGTGTCGGTTATGGAACAGTCTGAACGTTTTCATATTTTCACTTCTGGAATTGAAATAATTCACTTTCTAATCACTTCTATAAATCAGTAAATTAAAATGGTCAAGGAATAAATTGCCTAAAATGTGATTTTAGTGTAAAAAAATATAATTTTGACTCATTGGAAAGTACACATTTTCAGCGTTTTTATCTATAAAAATAATTGCATGCCAAATATGTATGTAAATGATACCAAACGGTGCATGTAGGAACTAGACATCTGCATCAAAACATTTATTTTTCAATTCACAGTAATGTTTGTAATATATGCTCTCACATTACTGCTAGGTTAGGTTAGGTTAAAAAGGGCGGCATCTTCACGCCTCCACCCAGAGACCATTCGGTCCATTGTATTCCCTTGTAGATAATAGAGAAAGCTGATAGATAAAGAAAGAGAAAAATCCTAGTAGAATATAGCAAAAGATTGAAAAGAAAGATAGCTAAATATAAGAAAAAATAAGAAGGGTGTGGAACCTAAGACCCATCAAATCAACCCTGACTACCTTAAAGCCACTTTATTCCCATTACGAACTCTATAAGGTTGCCGAGTGCTTCACCCGCAACCTCCTCTAGTTCGTGCAGAATATGGCTCCCAAACCACCTTAGTCTACTTCGCTGAAGCCCTACACAGTGACAGAGTATATGCTCCACTGTCTACCTCCTCCACATCATCGCACGTCTTGCAAAAATCTGACGCGCCAGTGTCCCACTTACTGGTCATATTCCCTATTGCGAGGTAGACCAGTAATCATGCCAAAAATTATCCTTAGATTCACACAACTCATGCCCAGAAGATGCTTCGAATCTGCTAGTTTAAGACTAGGCCATAACGCTCTAGATACCCTGCAGTGCGATCCATGAAATATGACTCAATCGGAATCCTAACCGATACCTCCACAAAAGACCTGTCCAACTCCGAGCCCTTATGAGGTAGCTCATCGGCTATTTCATTGCCGAGAATATCGCAGTGACCAGGAACCCAACAAAGTCTTATTCAGTAGGCATCCATTAGCCTCTTAAATTCCTTCCTACACTCCAGCACTAACCTGGACCTAACACAGTAACTTGTCATTGCCATCAGTGCTGCCTGGCTATCCACATAGATAGTTACCTCAGTGTCCCTCTCAGCATTCTCCTCCAGTAATCCTAGGGCCATGTAAACGCTTAGAATTTCTGCCTGGAAAACGCTGCAACTATCAGACCATCTAAAAGATCGTTTGATATCTGTTCCAATGTTATCTGTTTGATGTCTCCGCTCCAAACCAGAGGTCCCTACTAGGGATTTCAATAAAGGGATTAGCCTCGAAGTCAATTATAGTACCTACATAGTCCGTTTGTGCGGCCGAGGATAATGTTTGACCATTCAACTTGACTTCATTAAGTATGCTAGCATGCCCAGCTGTGAAGCTCCCTATTAATCCCAATTCCTTCAGTCTAAATAAGCCCCGCACAGCCATACCTCTCACGAATTCCTCAATTGGAAGAAGGTGGAGAATGATGTCCAGTGCTGCCTAAGGTGTACTTCTCGCGGCACCCGTAATGCCAATTGAAGCACATCTCTGAACTTTAGAAAGAAGGTTCCTATACGTCCCTTTTCTCGACGCCTCCCACCATACCGAACATCCATAAGTGAGTATAGGTCTCGCAACCGATGTGTATATCCAATATACAATTACCGGTTTCTTCCCTATAGAGTTCTTGCATGCGTAGTAGGCATTAAGCCCCTTCCTGGCCCTTTCCTGCGTATTTCTTCTCCAAGACAATTTGCTGCCCAGGTATTTGGCCTCCCTCGACAAACTGAGTTCCATCCCATTCAGAACTGGTAGACTAAATGTCTCAACCTTATATCTCCTGGTTAAACAGAACTAGTTCAGTCTTTTCAGGGTTGACTCCTAATCCTCCATTACTATTTGCCCATTGGGAAAGTTCTCGTAGACCAGATTGTGTGACCTCGCTGATCGTGGGTAGAAATTTACCCGAGACCAACAATACTACATCGTTAGCGTACGCTACGATCTTCTCTCCCATGGCATCGAACTGTCTCAATATGACGTTCATTGCCAAGAGCCACAATGATGGAAAAGATCCCGCCCTTGCGGTGTGCCTCTGGTCGCAAGCTTCTTTATGCAAGTGTCTCCCATGCTCTAGTTAATAACCCTGCTGCTTAGCATCAGGGTGATCCACTCGATTAGGAATACACCAATACCTAACGAAGCGAGTGATTCCTTAATCGCCTCTATCCTAATGTTGTTAAAGGCCCCTTCTATGTCAAGGAACGCTGCCAAGGTGTATTCCTTGTGCAGCAGACCCCGTTTAATAAAACTCACCACATCATGCAGAGCACACTCAACAGACCTACCCCTAAGATAGGCGTGTTGAGCGTCGCTGATGCCCAGAGTTCCCATCCTACTCCTCAGGTACAGATCGATTAGTCTTTCTATTGTCTTGAGTAGAAAAGACGATAGGCTGAGTCGTCCTATCTGCTTTGGGTATGAAAATGACCCTTACCTCTCTCCACCCCCTGGGAATATATCTCACTTCAAGACACTCCCTAAATATCTTCATGAGTAGTGAGATGACCCTGTCATTGACATTGTGTAACATAGCCGGAAAAGTGCTATCAGGGCCCGGTGACTTATATGGCCCAAATGAATTTACCGCCCATCTTACTTTGTATCCAGTGATCGTCTCCTCTATCGCATCGAGATCATCCTCCTCTGGATCGGACTGTAGGTTATCGCTGACACTACCTGTCCTCCCATCAGATTCTACATCCTTACAGCCAGGGAAATGAGTCATCAGTAAGCTGAGGGACTCCGAGCTAGACTCCGTCCACGAGTTGTCCCCCCGTTGTATATATCCATATATAATACCCGTCTAAATGTTGACAACTCATTAACCGAGTTCACGGATTCACAGAAATTCATCCATGATGTCCGTTTCGCCCGTCTTATATCCTTCTTATACTTAATGAAGCTTTTCCTATAGCTTTCCCCGTCAGTCTGACTCCTCGTTAGCTTCTTTCTATTGAACAACCTTCTAACTGTAGATCGTTGGACCCTAAGTTCACTGGTCCACCATTTCGGTTGCCCCCTTTTGCCAGGATAGATCACCGGGCAGCTGAGCTCAAAGCTATTTCTAAGTACATCCGTGAAATTATTCACGAATCCCTCGACACCCTCAACTCAAGACTGAAGGATATCATGCTATGATCCGAAAAGGAATAATATATAGCTACCCTGCAGTCCTTGACAAATTCACCCCCTTGGTTCGCTAGTGTCACATCTATAACCGTTTCCCTATCTTTCGTTCTGAGTGTGGGATCATTACCCCTATTGCAGATATAAAGATTATAACTAGTTATAAATTCAAATACTAACTCACCCCTCTTGTTGATGTAACTGCTTCCTCATTGTTAGTGGTGAGCATTCGCATCACATCCAAGAACCATGTACATTCCTCTCCTCCTGCAGTGCTCCGCCAGTTGCTGAAGAGCGATGCCCGGTGGATCAGGCGCCTCGTATGGCATGTACACGGATGCCAGCATAAGCCTACGGCGTCCAGTGGCTTCCCATTGGGCAGCTGTCAGGTCCCCGTTGCTAAAAGAATGAAGAAGACTAATATTCAGATCATTCCTAGCTAATATACATGTTCGTACCTTCTCCAATGTGGATGGTATGAACAGGTTATACCCCGTGGTCCTTAAACCACATACCCTGGTGTTGTTATTCCAGTTTTTCTGGATAAGGGCCGCGACCACTTTGGAGTTGATGAGGAGCTTTGTCAATTCCGTTGAGGCTGCTTCGCAGTGATGCAAATTAATTTGCACCACTGACAGCCTCTTTGGGTCTACCCGATCTAGCATATCTAAATCTAATAACCCCAAAACCAAAATTGACAACGCCCCCCAGTGACTCCAACTTCTTCAGAGACTCCTGATCCACAGTGAATCTGAAGTCTGTACCTTCGTTTTCCTTACAGGTCATGGAGTTCACAATCTTCCATTGACCTGTAACAAGACCTTCATTCTGATTTTCTAATACTGTCATAATGGTTTCAACCTCTGGAGTGGGTGGAGGAAACCATGCCGTCACTATTGGAAGCAGAGGCAACTCAGACGCCAGTGTCATCAAGTTTCGCCCCCGGATAGAGAGATTTGCACTTAGCAACTGCGTTTTTAACAAATTCAAAAGATTTCTAATTACCGCAGTTGATAGTTTTAACTCCCTTCATTCAGTCCGCGCCTTTGAATGGTACCTTGTCCTGCCTTCCTTTTACAAGGGCGATCTCTTCAATGAGCTTGTGTTCAATCTGTCGCCATTGCTCAACGCTGATCCTCCCATCTGGATCAACATTGTCAATGAGAGCAGCTTGAACACAGTTCTGCAGCACTGATTCCTTCCCCTTTTTCGATGTTGAGGGCTGTTCGCTTCCTGATCCAGCTCTTTTAATAACCTCCTTGTGGGGGCCCTTAGCAGAGCTGGAAGGTATGCGAGCAGCCTTCTTAGCTATTGAAGTTTGCTGGTCATCCCCAGATCTGGCCCTTATAGTGACCCACTTTTGGGGACCCTTAGACGAGCCGTGTGGGATTTGACCAGCAGCGCTCGAAGAAGAAGGTCGCTTGCCAGAGATATTAGCCACCCCACCAGTGGTGTCCTTATGGCTTCCACTGGTTGAGTTGGTCGACCTTTGACCTACTGCCTTCTTGCTTGTTGATGGCTGATCATGTCCATTCCTAGCATCCCTGACAATCTTTTGCGATTTGCCAGTTTTGCTGACCGGTGCATGAACAGCCACATCATCGGTAGTCTTTGGCTTGCCAGTCCTTACCTGCTGGACCAGAATGGTTGCAGGTTTGGCTAGTTCGCCACTACCCTTATCCTGCGCTCCGGCACGGATTGTTGAGGATGTTGACTTTATGAATTTTTAAATAAAAAAAAAAAAAAAAAAATTTTTTAAATTTTTTTTTTTTTTTTTTTTTTTTTTTTTCAAAACTTCAACGATATCTCTGAAACTACAATGTAAGCACGACTTAAGGGCAATATTGTTGTCGATTTTTCGGATTTTTTTTTAACTGAATGTGGTGAACCGTTTTCAACTTATTCCAATATATGTAGTGAAAGTGTCTTAATTTTATACATATTAACTGCGAAAAAGGTCGGTGAATTGTTTTTATATTCTGCAAGAAGTAGTACGTTGTTTTTGGCAAATGCAGACATGAGAGAAGTTATGAAATAGCGCAATCGTTACGGTCACTTGAATGTATCAAGTTTGAATGAACTGTCGCAAAATAATTTGGTGAGTGGTATGAAATTAAAGTTTCCAAATGTAATTAATTGTTCTACATGCTTGAAAAGTAAATGTGCTACAAGACCATTTTCTAGTTCTGAAAATAGAGCAATGGATTTACTGCAATTAATACACACATATGTTTGTGGTCCAGTGAACAAAAACTTCCGCACGCTACATATTGACGTTTATTGATGATCGTTCCCGGTATGTTTTCGTTTATTTTTTGAAGAGCAAGGATCAGACATTCGAAACTTTTAAAGAGTTTAAAGTTATGGGAAAGAAAATAAAAATACTTCTATCCAGCAATGGTACAGAATATTTGAACAACACAACGGAATTATTCGACAACTTACTGTACCCTACACCCCCAACAAAATGGGGTGGCTGAGCGTTTGAATAGGACGTTGGTTGAAATGGCTAGAACCATGCTTGTATTTTCTGGTGTTGATGAATCGGTATGGGGGAAGCTGTGAATACTGCCGCTTATCTACGTAATAGGTCGCCAACAAGAGCTTTAGATAATGCGACACCATATGAAGTTTGGTATAAACGTAAGCCAACTGTTCGTCACTTGGAAGATATTTGGTTCTTTTTCAATCGCATTAGATAAAACTCACCACCACAAGTTCCGAACAAAAGGACGAGAGTATATCATGGTTGGTTACTCGGAAACCAGAGACCTGCACCGAACGGCTGAAATCTGGCTAAGCCGAGCCGCCGTAAAATGATCGGCTTAAAAGCAGCCGCCGTTTTTAAATCCTTTTTGGCAAAATATGTTAAAAATGAAACTTTTTTATTATTTTAATGCAGTATTTGCCATTTATGTTGTATTTAAATATGAAAGAAAAATATTTGCATTATTTTGAACTTCAAATAATTATAAATCAACCAAGTAATTTTGATGACTTATAATTGATTATTTTTGATATTAATACTGTGAAAAAAAAAAATTAATATTAACAGTTGCTAATAAATTTTAATGAGCCTTGATCGCCATCCTACGAGAAATCTAAAAAAAAACTCATACACAAGATTTTGTCAGCTTATAAATCACTTCTATTCACTATTGATAATAAGTCAAAATTTGGTTTTCTTTTACTTATGACATTGCACCAAATGAACGATATGTGGTTGGGAATTATCAAAATAATTGATATAAATTCCATTATTTATTGCACTTTTTTTATTTTTTTTTAGCATATTTTCATAATTGATATGTTTTTATATCGGAGCAGACCATTTATCATTATAATATGCAAACAATTATTCTAATATTTTTCTTTAAAATATTTTCAATAAATTAACAATTCTGTTTATACTTTCGCTGGAAAAAAAATCTCGTCATATTTTTATGAACAATGTTAATCAATGGGGCGTGAAAATATAAAATTTTTAAATAAAAAATATGTGTGTAATATCAGCCGGCTGGCAGCCGATTTTAACCCGCCGCCGATAAAATTTTTCGGCGCAGGTCTCTGTCGAAAACATCAAAAGCATATCGTCTTCTTAGCCGTGATGTTTATTTCATTGAAAATTACTGTTTCCTGAAAGAAAATGATAATGTACAACAAGGTGAAGTTAATAAGGGAATTTTAAGTATTGAAATACAGCAAGATGCTACACCAAATGAGGTAATTGCTGGAAAACGTAATGTGCAAAACCGAAGTGATAGCAAATTCGAATCAGCAGAAGAATACTCAAATCCTCGTGCGGTCATGGATTGTTCACAACTAGTTGGTTTTCGTTCTGATGAGGGTAGACCAAGATTAATACGAACGGGTCAGCTAGGAAGACCACGAAAGCAGTACAACATGTTAAATATGATATGCGTAGACAACATTAAGGTTCCTGTAACAACGAAACTTTGTCAGGTGAATACTCCCTATATTGGAGGAATACGATACATTAGGAGTATAATGCTCTCAATAATAATACTTGTCAGACCTAACAGATGGCCAGAAAACCGTAGGATGTAAATGAGTTTTTGCTATGAAGGGGAACAAGGATGGCTATATAGAAAGAATTAAAGCAATATTAGTTGCTAAGGGGTATGCTCAAACATATGGTATAAATTATACGGAAACGTTCTCTTATTGCTATGAAGCAATAAGAATGGTGATCGCTCTCGCTGCTGAATATGAGCTACATCTACATCAAATGGATGTGTCCACGGCTTATTTAAATAGCGAATTGACTGATGAAGTATACATGGCGCAACCGGAAATGTTCAAAGATGAAAATTTTCCCAACAGTGCTCAAGCTCAAGAAAGCCTTATATGGACTTAAGCAATCCGGCCGTCAATGGAATCGTAAGCCGGACGAAATTTTGAAAGAGATTGGTTTTCATGACTGTGAAGGTGAGCCCTGTTTATACTAAAAGAGAAACGGACGTGACATCAATGTAATTGCCCTATATGTCGATGATTTGTTATTGGCTTGTTCTAATCTGTCACAATTAAATAATATAAAATCTCAAATTTCAGAAAGAGTATCGATAATTGATAAAGGTCCTACAAAACATTTCTTAAGCATTGAAATTGAGAGAGATGGTGCCACTGGACAGATTGTAATTCATCAGAACAAATATATAAAGGCTTATGTCTGATTATCAGATGTAAGAATGTCGTCCAGTTACTACCCCCTTGGAAGCTAAATTGCAAGTAGTATGCCACAGTGGTGAGTGCGAGTAGGTTAATCTAACAAATTATCAATCTCCCATCGGATCTCTAATGTATATGGCAATTTGTGCTCAGCCTGATATACTACATTCAGTATGCAAATTATCACAACGAAACGAAAATACAAAGTCCTACACAGGATGTGTTTATTCTCGCTGGAGGTGCATTCTCATGAAAGTAGCACAGAGGCTGAATATATGGCGCTTTCATCAGCCGCAATCCTGGTGCCTTGCAATTATTTAAGAATCCTGACTATCATAGTAGAAACAAGCATATAGATATTAAATGTAACCATATTAGAAATGTATTTTTTGAAAAATTAATTGATTTAAGATATTGTAATTAATATTAGTGATAGTATAGCTGATATTTTTACTAAGAATCTATTAAGGAATAAAAATTATAAGAAGCTATAGGTTTTATAAATTTGTGAATTTAAGTATTCAAATATTGTGTTGAGGAGGAGTGTTGTAATATTGAATTTGAATACAACCCTGGCTTATAACACTCATATTTTATGGTAATGCCAGATTATATTAATTGTTTTTATCTTCTCTTTTAATATTCTTTTGTTAAATTTTTTTGTTTTTTTTTTTTGCATTATTTAAATGTGACCGTCGTTTTCTTTTTTTCTCTTGAGTATTATTGTAACTTTAATTTAATCGTAATAAATTCTTTAAACGTGCAACATCGTCTTTTATTTTTAACTGGGAAATTACAATAAAAAAATGAAATAAAAGAAAAACTAAAATATATTTTTATATATATTTTTATATATATATTTTTTTTCAATGACCGAATAAATTTTCAGTATTTTATTTGTTACTAATAGAAAATTGAGGGAAAATAAACATAATAAAAAAATAAAACTGTTTAATAGTTATTGAACTGTTTTTAATATATTGTGAAAAATGTTTTTCTATAACGATTTAATATCTATTTTGTGAATTAAGCCTACAATAGGAATTTATAATGAATAAGACTGCAAAGGTTTTGCATTAAAATTTAGAAAGATCTGGCCGAAGGTAAAAAGTTTTATTAATTTAAATTATTGAAAAAAATATGTTGTGAACATGGATTTTTCAACGTACATAACATTCTACCGCTTACTTCTGAAATAAAAACACCAATATTCAATATATCGTTTAATTTTTTTAAATTAAGCAATCAAGTAAAATTTTTTAACCGCTCACTTAAAGGAAAAATAGATAAAGCATAAAAAACTCTTCAAACCAAATTTTCCTTGAATTTTCGTTTATGAAATTGATGTTACAGGTTTTTAAATTTTGTTAATATTGATGTCATTTCTGAATACAAGAATATGATTTTTTCCAGTAAAAAACCAATATTTGATTTTTCAGTGGTTACTGCCTTTTGAATTTTAAGTGACGATATGGATGAAGTTTAAAGATCTTAAAAAATAACTAATATGGACCTTGTAACGTGTAAGTTGTTTCTCTTAGATTTTGGTTCAGTTTAGTACTTTTTAGTGCGTTTTGGAATTTTTCCGGCGCCTTTTGGTTGCAATATTTGACAACGCCAAACGTCCGAAGCCCTATAACCCGATGGACAAATCGTTTAGTGAAGTGCCAAAGATCATCTTGTACGTGCTGTCATCGACAGGAGCGACGTTGATTGCGCTATCTCTCACGCAAATTGTGATTTAGTGCGCAAAAAGCTGATGGGAGTATTCTGGAAGGTTTTAAAGGAGAACCCCGGACCCTCCCCCAATGCGATGATGCCGGATGGTGCCGTAGCTGTGTTAAGCTGATGGCCTGCTCAATCGAGCATTCGGCCTTGCTGAAGCAAGCGGTCGCCCTTTTGGAAGTCCTATGGGAAGGCACTAGACTAAACGTGGTCTCTATTGACGAGATTCCACGTCGGCCTAGAGCCATGACTCACGTACCGGATGAACCGCCCAGAGGAGATTCTGGAACTCATTCGGTTCGATAACCCTGATATCCCCACAAATGATTGGAAGCCGACCAGAGTATCCGAATCCGACGGAGTATGCAGCAGGATAGATATCGTCATGAATAAGGAGTCCCTGCCGTCCCTTCGAGAGAAAAGTGGAAAGATATACTACGGTTTCGAGTTTATTTTTCTACAGGTCTATCTAGGAGACGACTGAGACTGACCAATTCAGGACGATGTCGATTCGACTCCGATAGAAATGTTATGTGAGGAGACTACTAGTTATCTCGCTAAAGAAGACACCCACTCAAACTCTGTATTCGTGGGTGAGTTTTTTGAACGGGTGGACGAAGTACTTGACGAATACGCCCTCTTGGACTCCGGCCAAGATGACGTCAACGTCACAATCACCTCCATAAATGACAATGGATAGCAAGTGAAAGAGTTTGCGGACTTCGTGCGAATAACTTTATGTTGCTACACGCTGCAGGGTCAGGAAGGATACGATCGTGCATAGTAGTAAGCAGAAAATTTAGTATCTTCATCCTCTCTGATTTCAGTGATTAAGATACGATTGTAGCGGCCTGGGAGACAACTCATGGCCCATGATAGCAGCGATAACCAAGGCGTTTGGGGAAGCTCGGATACCAATACATTGTGAGTCTCTTATTGATTTTATCCTTTGTAGTAGCTTGGATGTTTTAAACAACGGTAAGGCACCAACCTTTGTAGTTTCTAATAGAAGAGAGGTTCTCGATATTACGCTAGTAAATACTAGGCATTCGAACCTGATCAGCGAATGGAGGGTCTCAAATGATTACTCATTCTCCGATCTCTTGTACATTGACTTCACTATTGAAGTCCCTTTACTAGGGTAACCCCGATTCAAAACAGGAGGAAAACGAACTGGATGGAACAATATGATATTCTGTCTTAACTCCTCCCGAACCCCTTGTTGTATCGGCGGGACATTGAGTCCTCTGTAGAACTGCTAACAAATGCATTTGACAGAGCGACTTCTGCAGCATGCAAAACTAAGGTCTGCAAAGGAAGGAGTAAACCACATTGGTGGAACTTGGAAATAGGTGACACTCGCAAAGAGTATCACCTATAGAAGGTCTTCTGTAGCGGCGTGGAGACCACCCTATAACGGAGATCCCTGCGATGGTTTCAGACCTAAGTGGCGTTCAGATTCACATAACTGAAGATGAACTGAGATGGGCTCTAAACAGCTTTGCCCCGTTTAAATCCCCGGTCCCAGATGGCATTATACCTGCAGACCTACAGTATAATGCTGATATTATAGTTCCATGTCAGCGTCTCAACACGCCTACATGAAAGGCAAGTCAGTTGAGACGGCGTTGCATTCGCTTGTAGGATATATAGAAAATGCTCTCTAGCACAAAGAGCCTTCAATAATGCGATCCCGGATGCTATTAAAATGGCTATGAAAGACTGAATATACATCAGTCGATTATTGGCATCATATGGAGACTTATAACCAACAGTTATAATCTCCACTATGGGTGCGGCGACCATATATAGGGTAGCAAATACAGGCACTTCTCATGGGGGAGTTCCAACTCCACTTCTTTGGAATATTGCCGTCAACACAATGCTCAGGGAACTTGGTTCCCTGAAGTTCAAGACCTTCGCGTATGAGGACGATGTAGCTGTGGCCGTATCTGGAAAATATTTGGATACCATATCACACCGCCTTCAAAATGCGCTAGGCCTATTCAGTAAATGGAGTACAATTAGTGGCCTTAGCGTGAATCCTGGAAAGACTGAACCAGTTTTCTTTTCAAGGAGATACAAAATACCATCTTTCCCACTCCCTTGCCTAAATGGAGTGGAATTAAAGGTGTCGGACAGTCCTGGCTTCAGAACACCCAGGCTAGGGCTTCAAAGGCAAACATTGCCCTTTATATGTGTAGGAAGGTCATAGGGAAATCTTGGGGATTAAATACTGCAGTATTTGTCGAGAATAGCTCAACAAAGATAGACAAACAAGTCCGCATGTTCTATCTCGAGACAGATATGGCCCCAGTACGATCAAAAACGGTCGAGTTTCATTCTGGGTTTGCCAAGGTGTCAGCTACGAGCACTTGTAGCCACTATTACAGGACTCCCTTTTAACGACTATTGTAGAAGTTGCTTTAACGAGGAGGAGGAAGAGACAGTGGAACATTTTCTTTGTCCCTCTCCTGCTCTCGCGGATATAAGGACTGCTGAATTTGGCAGTCCGTACATGTACGGACTATCTGATATCTATGCAATTATTGTTCGATTCGAACCTATTTTCAAACATGTGAAAACAATAGGACCCAAGTGAGCTGTATAGTTACCTGTGCAACTGCCTACCTAACCTAATTCCTAATTTATACTAAGTCAGTTTTTCCCTTCGAGATTAAATGCCAAATAAATTAGTTAATTAGTTAATGTTTCTAGGTACGACATTAAATTGCTATACTGAACATGAATAAAATATGGTAATTTGTGCATATATCACATGTTGTTATCAAAACAAAAGGCAATAATATCCCCCATTAAAAAAAATATATATACCCCTATATAGCGTTTGTCATTCCGTGTGTAACATGTCGAAATATTCGTTTAAAACCCAACAAAGTATATATATTTTGGGTCCTCGTAAGATTATGATTCGATCTAGCTATGTGCTTTCGCCTGTTGAGAGTGGGATAGAGTCTAGGTCGGACCACCTAGGGGGAAGAAATTTGGTTCAAATATAACATTTTTAATTATTTACTTGTGAAAAATAAAACTAATTTGTTAATCCCTTTCGGATTTCTTTAATAAAAATTTGTGATAACATGTATTTTAATACAATGCACCATTATCATTAAAAACAGCTTTTCATTTTTGTTTGTTACGCTTCTTGAATTCCTGGTAAGGTTATAAACTTTATATAAGTCATAATATTTACTTAGATGTCTATAACTGATAAACTAAGGTGTCCTGAAATCTTGATTTAAGCAAAATTAATAAACACATGAATAAATTTTATAAAGGTGAAATTAATTCCTAATCTAACATACTCCTCTTTGCAGTTAATGGAGAAAGTGAATGGTTAAGCTGTCGAAACTCATCTAAGGATGATATACTCAAATGGATAGAATTTTTGAAGACTCAAAATGGTCCGTCAAGTGGAATACGTTTACGTAAAATGTGGCATACAGATGTACCCTCAATTCAGGGTCCTTGGACGCCCTTCATGTTGCGTAGTCCTGATAGTAATTTAATGACTTATCCCAGTTTAGAACAATCACGTCCCTTAGACATTCAACCTTCAGCAACAGAAAAATTAATTGAATTATTCAAAGAACAACAAACACTTGCCGATGGAAAATCTGATGACGAAATTTTAGCTTTAAAGCGCGCTGAATAAAAAGTATTTTTATTTAAAATGTTTAAAATTGGCATTTATTAAAATATGTTGGATAAAACTAAATATTAGGTCGTGTTCAGAAAATCGAGTAGATTTTAAAACCACAAAATTAGTGTTTAGCTGAGGAAAATTAGACTAAAAAATTATTAAACATCCAAATTTAATGAACGAAAAGAATTTTGGCATATAGCTTCTTCATGGTGTCTTATACATGCTGTTAAAAATTACCAATAATCATGTGTACGCTAGTAATTCTCCGTTAGGTAAGGTAATGCATATATCTCGCTTATTATGCATCGTACACAGGGTTTTTATCCCTAGAATTTCCGGGACTAATTTCCCGGGAATTTTCCAAATTTTTACTTCCCCATTTCCGGAATTTTTGCCTGGAATATCGGGAATTAATTAAAATTTTATAAAAAAAAAAAAATGTTTATCATAAGCAAATATTGTTTTGCATCCATTTCGATGTAAATACTCGTAATTTTAGTTTATTAAAATTCTAGAATTTCCGAACTATGAAATACTAAATAATTACACTACCTACATACAAATTTTTTTATGCCCACCATATTGGGTTTGTCATTCTAACATGTCGAAGAAATCATTTAAAACCCCACAAAGTATATATATTTTGAGTCCTGGTAAGATTCTGATTCGATCTAGTTATGCTCGTTCGTCTATCTGTTGTAAGCAGGATAATAGGGTTCGAGGAGACCACCTAGGGCGACGAAATTTGGCTCAAATATGTCTCTTATATAAGGTTTGTTTGGTATTGAAAATGGACAAATTCGGTTAACAAAAAAATGTTATGAGCCAAACACTAGAAACACTGGGTGTCCGTTGTAACTTCAGTCCATACTTTTCTGCTTATATCTCATAAACAAAAGCATGTATGAAAACGAAAATTTGTAAAGATAGTTTGAGGATGGATATAATCTCGGAAACCAAATATCTTTAAAACCAACATGATATATTTGGATCGGAAAGGGTCACGAGTCATAAGGTTAATAATTTAAGAAATGTTTCCAATAGCCAATGTCTGTAGTGAATTTCATTGAAATCGGAGATGTCAAACATCTTATCTTTTATAACAAAAGTCCTTTGTGTGAAGTAAAAAAAACCTTTTGGTGGATTAATGTATACAAGATTCGATAATAAAAAATAAAAAAATACATATAGTAATTTTCGTTAGCTCATCGACGATAAATTACACAAGTCAACAAATGAACAATGGATGCGTATAGGGTCGTGCTTAAATAACCAATTTACATCCATTTGTACAAAAAAAAAAAAAAAAAATCTATCAATTTCACCGAAAAAATCATTTCATGGAATTTTTATACCAATTTTTACTTGGATTTTTAGGTATTTTTTTAATAAAGGGAGTGCAATTCATTATTAGAATGGGACATAAACTGTAGAATAGGAAGAATATATTTCAAATTTATGTAATATTTACTCATATTGCAAAAAATTGTATTATCTTGTGAGTTTCAAACTAAGCACAAGCAAAAGGCCGTAACCACTGAAAAATCAAATTTTGGGTTTTATTATAATGTATTGACCCAAACTACATCTACACAAAAAATTTCACATTCATATCTTCAAAAATGATAAAAAAGTCAAAAGGCCGTAACACCAACTTCATAAAAGAAACAGTCGTAAAATTTGTGTCATTTAAGAAAAATTTGGTTTGAAGTGTGTTTTGTGCTTTATATATTTTTGCGTTAAGCGAACGATTAAAAAATTTTATTTAATTGCTTATAAAAAAAATGAAAATTGTGGTTACGGCCTTTTGCTTTTTCATGTTTTTTGCTTTCGCTTTAAAAAATTAAAAACTGTGGTCAAGGTGGTAGGTAGCAGTGGCGAGGACCTGAATGGTTAGTTGGTGCTAAAGCAAACTAATCGCTAAGAGCTCCCCTCCAACGCCCATGGTACGGGTTGGTTGTAACTTTTAGCCTAGTCCGCGTACGTCGTCACTGCGTGATATGGTCCTTTCCCTTTACTGCCATAGCCGTAGGACAAAATAGACAATCCAAATATTCATCAAAACCGGACAGATGATGACGAACAGTTTCAGGGAGACGGGATAGTGTTAACGGACATTCTAATGGACGACATTGAGGATGAGATGATAGAGGTTTAACGGGACATCCATTTACAGGAGAGCTAGTTGTTAAACCATCTATCGGAGACACATAAACTTTTGAATGTCTTGAGAGATTCCTTTGCTGGGACCAACGCCACCGAGAAAGTCGGAGATCTTACTTTCGGCTCTGAAGATGAACATGAAATCACTGTGATCTCAGTTCGCGTTCCGAGTCAGGAGGAAGGTCGCCGAATTGTCGGGGCGGGGTCGTAACATAGGGATGGCTCGATTATCTCAGAGGGCCGTATGTCTTTAAGTGGTTTAGTTCGGCAATGCGAGATGCGACGACCGTTGACACAGGCCGAACTAAGGAAAAGTTTCGGAGTGGCGCAAGAGCCTCTCTTATTTATCTACATTAGGGAGACCTTTGCCGCTTGCAGGCAAACATAAAGCCTTGTTCAGACTGGCGCGAAATTACGAAATTTCATGCCGAAATTACGAATGAAATCTAGAGTGTTCATACTGGCTAGATGACATTTGATATAATTTCGTGAACAGCTGATACTTATTGTTTACATTTTAAATTGTTATAGGGGTAAATAAAGTATTTTGAAATGGAAACAAGAAACAATTACTTACTAAATTGGAAATTATTTTTTTGCAACAATTAAAAATGTAAAAAGGATAGGTTTCATTTTGTAAAATCATTTTAATAATTAATTTTAAGATTTGGTTTAAATTTAAGATCAGCTGTTAATTGTTTTTTTTTTCTTCTCACGGTTGACATGCAGCACATAGTTAAAAAAAAGTATTTTTTCCAACCATGGACAGAGTTGCGCCGAAATTACACAAAATTATGTAATTTCGCAAGTGTCAAAATGTATGGGAAATTACGTAATTTCAACTTGATTTCGGCCGAAATCACGAAATTACGTAATTTCGCGTCGGTCTGAATGCCCTATAAGTACCTTGTACCTTGGAACCCGAAAGAACTCCACTAGTGGGATTGTAAAAACTTCTGGCAGGCGGTCTTCATTGAAGGAAACTGGTCAAACACCATCCAGCTCCCTTAAGGGTCCCTATAAGGTTGTCGTTAAGAGGGCTATTGCTGGGGATGACCAACAACCTTCGATGACTAAGAAGGCTGTTCAGTTAAGGGCCCCCATAAATAGGTTATTAAAAGATCTAGATCAGAAGAGAATGAATGTTGCAGAATTATATTCAAGCTGCCATCATTGACAGGGCTGATCCAGGTGGGAGGATCGACGTTGAGCAATGGCGACAGATTGAGCACAAGGTCATTGAGGAGATCGTCCTTGTAAGAGGAAGGCGTCCTTGTAAGAGGATGTGAACTCTCATCATAACCAATGGGGAAGCAGTGAATCAACAAAAAGAGTGAGTTAGTATTTGATTTTATAAGTACGTCATAATATTTGTACCTGTAACAGGGGTGGCACTCCTACATTTAGTTCGGAAGATGAGAAACCAGTTATAAACATAACGCTACGAATCAGTGGGGCGATTTTGTTAAAGGCCGGAGGGTAGCTATTTACTATTCACTTTCAGACCATATGATGATATTCTTCAGTCTTGACATTGCAAAATCAAAGAGAAAGCTCTATAGGAACTCTAGAAGGACAGATTGAAAGTCCTTCAGTGAATTAGTGAGTAGGGATCTAAGGGATACCCAGGACTGGAGAAATGTAGCTGAGATATATGGAAGCAGTTGTGAATAATTTCTCAGAATTAATTAGGAATAGCTATGAGCTCACTAACCCGGTAATATATCTTGGCAGGTGGAAAAACCGAAATTGTGGACCAGAGGTCTATAGTTAGGAGGTTGTTTAATAGGGCCGAGCTAATGAGGAAGGAAAAAGATTGGAACAGCTACAAGGTTTGCCTCACGAAGTATAAGAAGGACATAAGATTGCGGAACGAACATCATGGATAAATTTCTGTGAGTCTCTGGGCTCTGTAAATGAGTTATATAGATTTATGCGGGTTTTATCCAAGCATCCTGTGGCACCTGGATACATACAACGTGTAGACAACTCGTGGACAGAATCTAGCTCGGATTAACTCAGTTTACTGATGGAAACTCCTTTCCTAGGCTGTGGAAATATAGAATCTGATAGGCAGACACGTAGTGTCAGACATGATAGATGAGATGATCACTAGAAAAGTGGTAGTATGAACGGTATATACCTTTCGGCCTTATAAATCACCAGGCCCGGATTTCATTTTTCTGGCCAATAAGTCTGTTGAGAGCGCACTGCACGACGTAGTGAGTTACGTTAAACGAAGTCTGCTGCAGAGGGAATACACCAAGGCAGCTTTTCTTGATATAGAAGGGGCCTTTAATAATATTAGAATAGAAGCGATTAGGGAGTCGCTTGCTTCACTGAATATAAGTGACTTTCTGATTGAGTGGATAACTCTGATACTAAGCAGTAAGGTTATCAACTCAACCATGGGGGATACTTATATAAGAAAGCTTGTGGTAAGAGGCACACCGCAAGGGGAGGGGCGCTCTCCCCCCACAGTAGTAGTTAGCTGTGAATGTCATATTGAAACACTTTGACGCTATGCGGTGGAAAATCGTAGTCTACGCTGATGACGTTGTAATACTGGTTTCGGGTAAATTTCTACGCACGATCAGTGATGCAATCAGGCATGCGAGAATTATTCCTTTGTGCCACTGAACAGAACTAGTTCCGTTTACCAGGAAATATGTAGTAGGTGCTTTTAGGCTACCTTATATCTCCTTGGATAGAACTTCAATCAAAGTTATCTTGGAAGAGAAATACTCAGGAAAGGGTCGAGAAAGGATTTAATGTTCTTACACTGTGGTAAGAAGGTATTAAGGAGGGGGACGTATAGGAACATTCTTTATAAAGTTCAGAGATGTGCTTCGATTGGCATCACAGGTGCCATGAGTAGCACACCTCAGGTGGCACTGGACATCATCCTTCACCTTCTTCCAGTAGAGGAGTTTGTGAGAGGTATGGCTGCAAGGAGCTTATTTAGATTGAAGGAATTAGGATTAATAGGGAACTTCAGTACAAGGCATGCTAGCATCCTTGCTGAGTTTAAATTTGATGGTTGGACATTATATATGGGCGCCCCTTCAGATTATGCCGGAACTATAATTCACTTCGGGGCTACTACCGTTATTGAAATCCCTAGTAGGAACCTGTGGCACAGGTGCGGGGATCAACTTCATGTCAACGGATAGCAGACGGTCTTATAGACTGTCGAATAGGTGCAGCGTTTTTCAGGCTGAAATTCCAAGCATTTTCAAGGCACAAGGATTAGTGGAGGAAAACGTTGAAAAGGATTTTGATGTAACTATCTATGTAGATAGTCAGGCTGCACTTTTGGCAATGACGGTCACTATGTCAGGTTTAAGCTAGTGCTTGGGTGTAGGGGGAATTGAGAAGGCTAATTAATGTATACCTATAACATAAGACTCTGTTGGGTTCTTAGTCACTGTGACATACTAGACAATGAAGTAGCCGATGAGCTAGCTCGCAGTGGCTCTGAGCTGGACAGGTCTTTTGCAAGGATTCCAATAGAGTCTTATTTCAGGGTCATTAGGGAATGAACTTTAGACACAACGAATTATGCCTGGAAGAATAGAACGGACTGCAGAATATCTAAAGCGTTATGGCCTAGTCTAAAGCTGGCAGATTCAAAACATCTTCTGGGCATGAATCGAGGAAGTCTAAGTGTCATTGACGGCATAATTACTGGGCACTCCTTGCTAGGGAAAATAATGGTTGAGTGGGACAGTGGCACGATAGAAGTGCGAGGATATAGAGGAACTTATTTTTTTTTTTAATCTATTAGAAGGGACTCCCAATGGACCAATTGATCTCTGAGTGGAAGTATAATTATAACGCTACTTTTGTAACCTAACTACCTACCTATTGACGTCAAATATTATTGTTATGAGAGGGGGGCTATATGGGAGGTATGGTCAGTTTTCAACCGATATTCGTGAAATTTGGCTGATTGATTTATGTTTATATACAGCTCACCTGGTCCGAATTTTAATGAAATCATGACCAATGTAAAGCATTTATAAACATCCATTTTATCGCGATAAAAATTTGCCTAATGTAGACTGAATTTGCCAGTATTATTGCAGCGTTAAAACAAAATTGTCACAAGCTTTGTCTTCACATTGCTTGATAAAAGACGCCATTTTGATTTTAATTGGTACTTTTTGCATGGTTTATTACGTAGTGTCTATATTAGAAAAATAGTTATCAAAAGAAACGTCAAAATCAGTGCGAATCTATACAAGGTAAGCTCAGTTAAGCCGCTTTTTGTTTATTATTTTTGGTTACTACAGCTGTCAAACTGCATATATAAAAAACGTTGAATTCACCTTACTGTTGTTTTTATGTAACTATTGCCACCTTCCATAAAATCGGGTAAATTTTGATGTTTGTCTTGATAAAAAATTGTCTAGTATAAACATTATGCTATGATATACGTTTTCTCCTATAATTGATAGATATAAAAAATATCTGCAATTCAGACAAAAATTTGACTTTTGTATTGATAAAAATTTTACTAGTATATACACCACATTATAACGGTTCTTTTTTTACCATTTTTAAAATAAAGCAAAAAAAATAGTTACTTTAGGTTTTTCACCAGTTTTTTCTTAAATCTGTTGTCGGTTGTTATAAATCTTTATAGAAGCTAAATAAAATTTAATCATACGTTGTTATGAAGTGGTAATGAAAAAAATTAAACATGAAGAAAATTACAATAATAATTACAAAAGAGGGCACCTACACAGTCTAACAAATCTTTGAATTGAGTTAAATTGAGCAAATCAAGTTCTTTTGGGCAGTTAACATCCACAACCTTCAAAACTTAGTATCAACCAGCAACCCTAACCCATTTATTTTACTTAATATTTGAGGAGAATGAATCCGAAAATAACTGCAGAAATGTTGATTTTTTTTATTAAAATGGGGTTCAAATGGAATTATTTTGATTCTTATGATTTTTATTTTTACGATATGAGAAAGAAGAATAATTGATTCTTTATTATTGAAAAAAGTCGGTTTTTAGGTGTAGGGAGCACTAGCAAAGTTCTCGCACAGCCAAAAGTCTTAAAAAATGTTGGAACAGGGTTTTTCCATGATAATGCAACTCCACACATTCAGCTGCATTTTCATAAATTCGACGCTCCACTCATTCGACCTTAACGTTATTTTGTATGTTTAGGATTAGATGATGGTCCTAAATTTCCCTTGAATAATAAAAATCCCTATACGAGTCAATTTTTTTTTAATTTTTGAAGTAAATACAAAGAAATGGTAAATGTTTACATTTTCTACTGTTAGTGTTTGCACTCTCTACTAAAATAATTGGAATAAAATTCTTTTTTTTTTTTTATATAAAAGTTGTAGGATTGCTTGAAAAAAATAGTATGAAAAAATAAAAATTCCATAAAATCTTGGCTTTAAAGTATTTTTTTCGATGAATTTGACAGATTTTTAAAATTATTTTTGTATCAATAGATGTAAAATGGTTACTAAAGCAATATTATGCAAAAAACGCATTTTGAAAAAGTAGGTTTATACGCCCTTATACGCGTGCATGCTACAATTGGAGAAAGTTTTATTTGTTTGAAAAGTGATAGGGCATTCAGATCTGCGCGAATTACGTACTTTCGTGATTTCGGCTAAAATCAAGTTGAAATTATGTAATTTCCCATACATTCTGACAGTTGCGTAATTTTAGCGAAATTACACTGAAATTACGATGCCCATATCCGTGCAACTCTGAATATGGTTGCAAAAATAATTTTTTTTAAACTCTGTACAACATTTTTCAACAGTGAGATGTAAACAGAAACAGCTGACAGTAAAATTGAAAAATTATTTTGTTAGATTTTTGCACGAAAATATGACAAAAGAACAAAAATTAAGCATAAATAAATATTTTACTGAAAAGAACAATATCTTTTAATCAATGCTCAACGAATTGATGTAAACAAAAACTATCATATAGAAAGTCTACAAAAGAAGCTGAGAAAACGTCTTATATAATGTAGCACTTAAGTAACTGCACCACATATAACGTACTACGTCAAGTGTACTTTTCCTTAGTTGAATCGTACATAAGATATGGTATGACAGCATGGGGAAATGTTAAATATAAAAGCACATTACAAAAACCACAAAATAGCCTATTAAAAATACTTTGGAAAAAATATCAGGGCCACAGTAGAGATAACTCCAACAGCCCATCAAATTCCAGCAACATGTATAACACTAACAGCCTTACCAAAAACTTAAATGTGCTAAATATTAAAAACATACATAATGCAACGATTATAAAAGAATTTGACAACAACGCCAGATTTTTACATCTAATCGATCTAATCGAAGATACAAAATAGAACGTTTTTCGAATGAATACGGTCGTAATACACTTTTCGTCACGCTGCCTACGATTTTAAATAAAATACCAACTAATATTCTAAATAATACAAATTCCTATAAAAAGTTTAAAGAAATAAAAAAGTATCTCATAAGTTTGCAATGAACTGTCGCCGAAATTGAACACAATGAAAAAAAATTTTTATTATTATTTCCTGTAGACAAGCTGAATAGCTTTACGGGACTGCATTATAAAAACTTTTCTTCAAAAAATATGAAATAAATAAACAAATTGTTTATGTGAAGAATATAATTTATGTTTAATATCATTAATTTATTATATTTTATTTAAGTTGCCCTTAATCTAATTGCCCAGACTATACTGGAAATCAGTATTTTTAGGTGGTTGTTTTTCGTATGCTAACCTCTTGTTATTTGATCTCATTTACATCTCTCATTATAAAATTCGCTGTAATTTATAATTTGTTCTTTTATTTTTATTGTTTTGAGTAGCTATGATTGTTATTATAGAAAAACAATTAGTTAGTGGTGCAGTGACCAGCAAACGTAACACAAGAAGCCAACAAACCAAATTTAAAATAAAGTGTTACTTTTATAGAACAACAACAACATAAATTCTTTTTATTTACAATTTTTGGGCTCATTTAATAATCTATATATTTCTTTGTGGTTCATTTTGAAAGTTGCTCCGAGAAATCTAAGTTAAATCGTAAAAGTAAAATATTTTTATTTGCTATTTATTCCCCATATAAACATTTCTGGACCGTATCGATCCGGATACATATTTACCTCCATTTATCCCTACTAAATTAAAAAAAATACAAGTATTTTATTTTTAAGCATAATTAAAAGTCTTTAAACCCCGTATAAAAGTGAAAGTTTTAAAAAAGTTACTTAAAATCATCGTTATAGAAGGCAGAACAAAGTTACAACCCCCCCCATAGAAGTATACAACAGTCATCAAAGTAACAGGTATTTGGTCATTTGTATTTCTTATTACATATTTATACAAGAAAATACAGTGTACATATACATAACTGAAACAACGTTATATTAACCGTTAGAATTTTGTTAAAATAAAATTTCCCTTGCTAATAGGAAACGAAATCCATGATGAAATTCTTCGCCACGGGGCAGACTTTAGAGCATCTTATGATAAAATCTTGATAAATTTTAATACGATTGCTCAAGATGTAGATGTTGAATCTCTGAAAGAAAGATTTTATAAAACTTTGATTCCCACGTTAGAGCCTTGTCTAAGGCTAATGAAATTTTAGATTCCCTCCGAACTAGAAATGACCCCGTTGTTTCACACCCTTCACAATCCAATGATTCTAACCAATTATTTCTCTCCCGCCATATGATACCCAAACTTTTTATGGAGATTATATCTCCTGGCCATCATTCCGTGATATGTTCACGTCCCTATATATTAATAATTCCCGACTGTCCTCTGTTGAAAAATTATTCCACTTATTGGAGAAAGCAGAAGGTGAACCCCATGATATCTTGAAGAACTGTCGCTTGACAAATGATGGTTTTGAGATGGCGTGGAAGAATCTCGTTGAGCGCTATGAGAACCCTCGCATTTTGGTTCACTCAATTAAAAATTTTGTTCAATCTGCTGAATAACCCCATTAATAAGGATTCAGGTCCCAACATTAAGCAGCTTCAAAGATCAATCAACGATTGCATTAAAAATCTTTCACTGCTGCAAATATAAACTAGCAATTGGGATGTTATTTTCGTTTTTATCTGCGCGAAATGCCTACCTAATATTAGTCTCCACTTATGGCAACAAGAGTTAGGAACTAGCAAAGAACTACCCACTTGGAAAGATATGGATAGTTTCCTGACATGTAGATATCAATCCCTTGAAGGTTTCGCGGATATTCTTGCAAATTCGCCTGAATCTTAAACGTTCCATAAGAAATCTATTTCTAAGAAACAGAGTCCCAATGATTCTCGAAAAATCAACATATTTCAAACCAAAGTATCTAATGGTAAATACAAGAAGTGCTCGCTCTGTCCCTTAAGATTCTGTAAAATTTTCTTATCTATGTCAGTAGAAGATCGTTTTTCTTTCGTTAAAAATCAAAAGAGATGCACTAATTGTTTAGCCTCCTCACATGATTTCAAAATGTGTAAAAGTCAATTCTGTTGTTCGTTCTGTAAACAGAGACATCATTCCCTATTGCATCGCTCCGAAAACTCAACTGTATCTCATTAAGGTAATGTTAGACCCCCTAACAATGTACCCACGAATAACCCCCGCGAATCGCACCCCTCTTAAGTCGTTTATATCGTATATACCCCCTCAACTTCAGCTGCTGCTGCAGCAAGGCTTCGCCAAACATTCTCAACACAATTACAGTCCACTCCTCATAACTCGGTTATTCTATTTACAGCTTTGGTAGATATATGCGTAGGTGATGTGCGTTGTACCGTAAGAGCTCTTATAGACTCGGCCTTGGAAGCAACATTCATTTCCAAGAAACTTCAAACTTCTCTTGCACTTCCCTCACAATCCTCACACACAAATATCACTGGCTTAAGCGGGTCTCTATCTGCTACAGCAAATCGAATATGTCCTATTACTATTAGCTCTTCGGTAGATAAACTCTTCAAAATCTCAACAAATGCTCTCGTCGTTAACAAATTAACAGAAAGTTTACCTTACTATGACTACTCGTCTATTATGAACTCCCAAGTTTTCTGATATACCCTTAGCTGATAACTACTCTCATAAAACTTCAAATGTTGAAATCCTAATAGGATGTGATATTTACCCCAAAATCATCAAAAATGGTGTCCGCAGGGACAATCGTAGGTCACTTATTGCTCAATGTATTCGGATGGATAATATCTGGAAAATTAATTCCATCTACCCTTCGACTTTTAACTCCGTATCTTCTTATCTCAATACCCTTGACCTCAACACACAGTTACCAAATTCTGGGAGCTGGAAGAGGTCCCGGAATTCCCTGCAAAATCCATGGAAGACATTTTCTGTGAAAACCTACACAAAGACACAACTTATAGAGACGAAAATGGTTGTTTCGTAGTTAGCCTGCCCTTTAAATCAGAATATACTGATAATATACCCCTAGGCAACTCCCGCAACTCAGCATTATCTAAATTTCTTCGAAATGAGAGCAGACTTATTAAAAACCCCCAACTGAAATATGATTACGATAAAGTAATCGAAGAATACTCCCTTCTCAATCATATGAATTTGGTAATCCCAGATTTATCTGCACCCCCTAACTTGTCATATTATTTACCCCATCATTCTGTGCTCAAACCCGAAAGCACAACTACGAAGCTACGTGTTGTTTTCAACGCATCGAGTCCCACTTCATCTGGCGTAAGTCTAAATGACGTTTTATACCCCGGTCTAGTTCTACAACAAGATTTAACTGTGCTTATATCTCGTTGGCGTTTGTTTAAATACATTTTTAATGCGAACATAGAGAAAATGTACCGCCAAATACCTGTTAATCCTCATCATACCAAATATAAAAAAATTTTATTTCGAAAATCATCCGATAAAGAACCCCAAGAACACGAATTAAAAGCCGTCATATTTGGTTTTAATTGTGCCCCATATCTCGCTCTGGAAACTCTACTCGAACTCGCTGAATACTGTCGTAATGATTACCCCGAAATTTCAACAATTCTACAAGAAAATATGTACGTTGATGACGTACTATCAGGTTCCTATGACCTACCCCTGACCGTAAAATTAAGAGACAATCTCATAAATGTCTTAAACTCTGCTGGATTCCCCGTTCGTAAATGAACCTCGAATGGAAAGACCAAATCGATTGGGATGAAAATCTCAAACCAGAAACCCTTCACAGTTGGCTTTCATTCCTAGATGATTATCCGAACATAAGTCTCATAAAAATCCCCCGATTTGTAGATTATTCCCCCACATGTTAAGTAGAACTACACGGCTTTTGCGACGCCTCTGAAAACACATATGCTGCAACCCTTTACCTTCGAACTATAAGCGAAAACGGTCATATATCTTCTCACTTACTTCTTGCGAAAACTAAAGTTGCTCCTGTCAAATTCGTTACTCTCCCCCGAAAAGAATTATGTGGAGCCGAGCTCTTAGCAAAATTGGTTTCATTATTTCAGTCCCATATTCAATTCGAAAACATTTTTGGACAGATTGAACAATCGTGCTGGCATGGCTACAAAAACACCCTTCGCATTGGACTACTTTCTTCGCCAACAGAGTAACGAATGGCCTTCAATGTCTACAGTTATTGAAACTAATGAAGAAGAAAGGCCCGTAAAAACACATTTAACTCAACACTCAGAAGATATTCTATCGCGTTTTTCCGACCTTACACGAACTCTGCGCGTAATCGCTTATATATTCCAATTTATCACTTTACTCATTCCTGATACAAACAGAACTTTAACACTTTAAGTCAATCCGAAATTAATCATGTTAAACTTTGTTTAGTGATTTCCTGCCAAAAGTTACATTTTTCTGAATATAGTCTTCTATCTAGCGGTAAAGAAATCCCCAGAAAAAGTTCTTTATTAAATTTTAACTCGTTTATAGATGCTGATGGCGTAATGGCATCTCTCCCTCCAGAAAGAACGCTTCTTTGTCGCCCGTTTACAAACACCGGCCTTGATTTCGCTGGCCCATTCAACATAAAATCATTTGCTGGCCGTGGATTCAAAATAACTATAGGCTACGTCCTAGTGTTTGTATGTTTCGCAACGAAAGCAATGCATCTGGAGGCAACAAGCGAAATATCAACCCCAACTTTTTTAGCAGCATTTTTACGATTTTTCTCTCCCCGAGGTACCCCATCTACTCTATTCTCAGATAATGGAACTGCATTTGTCGGCGCTGCAAACATCTTCCTTAAAAATAAAGAAATTTTTTACCCAAAATACCAGCAAACATTCTCTCCCAACACGCTTTTCCTAGTATCAAATGGCACTTTAACCCCCTGGCGCTCCTCGTATGGGTGAACTCTGGGAGGCAAGAGTAAAAAGCGTTAAATCAAATTTTAAGAAAATAACACACGCTAAGTTTTTTACCTTTGAGGAATTTACAACCATGCTTTCAAAAATTGAAGCATTTCTTAACTAAAGACCCCTAAGTCCAGTGAGTGAAAACCACAATGAAATTTGTGCTCTCACACCCGGACATTTTCTCATTGGCGCCCCGTTATTGTCACCCAAACAGATGACAAAAACTAAATGTACTGCACCATCACTTTGCCTGTCGGTGGAAAGAAGAGTACCTGAAAGAATTGCATAAGCGCAACAAATGGAAATACCTCCAGAGGAACTTTGCCGTAAATGATCTTGTCACTACCAGAAAAGATAATGTCCCCCCAAACGAATGGCGACTTGGTCGTATACTGAAAGTATCTCCCGAACAAGACAATAAAGTCAGAGTCGCAGAAGTTCGCACCTCAACAGGCAACATAACAAGACCAATCACTAAATTAATTCTCCTCCCCTTTTCTAATAATGAACCTGCCTAATACACTTTTCTAACTACTTACAGAATTATGTCACCGAACAACCGTCAAAACAGAAAACAATCCCCCACTGCCGTTATTCAAAGGACACAAAGTAGACGAAATCAACATAATCAACCTGACTACCGACTATGTAAAAGGGATCATCCATTGCGGACATGCCAAAAATTTACCAACTGCCAAAACTGTTTGGCCCACAGTCATGTCGTTTATGCAGTAAAACATCATATCCTCAGAAATCACCAAGATTGCTGAATTTTTACCGTCTCGTTATCGTCTTCCTATTGACAGATCAGGTACTCGTCGTACTTGTGAAATTACTTTAGACCTCATTTTGTTGACAGCCCTGTGTTCGTTATAAATGCTATGGTGACAAAAGATTTACCACAGTCTCTTCGTTCTGTTGATCTTGATGAGAAAATCGCAGATTCATATAAAAACCTCCGTTTGGCAGATTCAACATTCTACAAATCTTGCGACATCAACATCATACTAGGGGCAGATATATATCCTCACATCATTAAATCAACAATTAATGCAACAACTCTCACCGCTCCGATGGCCCAAGACACCGTCTTAGGCTGGACGTTGATTGGCAAAATTCGCCTTTAAACATCACATTTATTACTGAAATTTATATCAACCCTTGAATTGTAAAATTTATATTTTTTTATATTTATATTTAAATTTATAAGATTTCTCTTATGTTTTCACTATTATACTGTTTTTATAAAATTATGAATTTTTAAATTTTTTTTTTTTAATTTTTAATATTTTTAATGTTTTTACATATTCTTTTGAATTATACACATTAATTGTATTATTATCATTTTCCATCCCTGTATTTCTTAATATTACACATATCTCAAAGATTTTGTATCTTTAGAAATATTGTATCTAATTATTTTTTGTTCTACATTTCGCAACTTTATTTATTACTTAAAAACCGTACGTTTCTTTTATTTATGATTTTTTTACTTTTTATTCCAATTTGCTCTAAAATCGTTTTTTTCGGAAAATTATTATTTGTTATTATAAATATTGGAATTCCCACTCGGTCCTCTTGCGTAACCGAAAGGGGCCGTAATGTTTATGTGAAGAATATAATTTATATTTAATATCATTAATTTTTTTGTCTTTCGCCTTTTTGGATGTTGAAGGTTGGGCATCAGCAGATATTGCTCGTATAACTACTCCCTTATGAGAATCCATTAAGCGAGCTTCTTGATGCTTGACCAACCTTCTTCGCCGATGGGATCTGCTGGTCATCCCCAGAACTTACTCTCTTAGTGACGCCCTTAACTGGGTCTTTAAAAGAGTCATGTGGTAAATGACCAGCTTTCCCAGACGTAGAGGGTAGCTCATCTCCAGGCTGGGTTCCTTTAACGGTTCTCGTTTGAGAACCCTTAAAGACACCCGCAAGAGTCTGCGCTGGCATATCTAATTCGAGGTGCCACACTACCAGGCCTAGCTGACATGTCCGTCCACTTACGGGAACACACAAGATCGCAGGATGGCTTGTGAGCACCCCTTTGCTTGCAAGCAGCGACTTGTGGTTCCAGAGTGCTGGTAGACGCGGATTCTTTTCCCTTTCGAGCAATTTCCGGACCTTCGTCTACCTCCACTTTAAAACCTTCGGCATAAGACATACCTAAGATGTCACTAACGTTTTTCCGACAAGATAGTCCTTCGACGAGTCCGGCAGACTGTCCTTTTCCGTCAGCTGGGACAGTAATTGTCCGGCATTCGCGGACTAGGCTGTAATACAACTGACCGTTGCTATCAGCATCAGAGGGGAGCTGTTCTCGATTAGTTTGTTTTTGCACTAACTAATCATCCAGATCCTCGGCACTGCTACCCTCCGCCTTGATCTTAAAAATGCATAGTACTTGTTTATTTGGTTCGCGAGAAACTTTTGGCACAGAGACCGAATGCAATGTAAGAGAATATATTCATGTTGGCGGGAGCACCAAACAAAATATATCAATTACACCGCATACAGCCCAATAGCCTAGCCGTTTCTAAGACCGGTCGTTTTACGAAGGATATTCAAGGTGGCTAGGGGAGAGGACTCCAGCATCGGACATGAACATATCCAATGCCTCACATACAGTCCCCCCTATCCACCACCTGGGGACGCGTCCAGTGGGAGTAAACAAATAAAGACTCAGCAAGGAGTGACATGAACTTAAAAACAAGAAATTTTATTAAATAATGGGTTCCCAAATGGGAGTCCGCGGACACCTAGGGGTCAGTAGTAACATATTAGGGGGTCCGCGAAGAGGTCTAAAATAATAAATAAATTATTATTTTTTTTTTTTTTTTTTTGTAGGAATAAAAGTGGGAATAAGAGTTCCCATTGTGGCATTAAAATATCGAATAAAGTCACTATCGTCTAGTGCTCCTGAGAGTTTCCCTTGGAATATAAGCCGAAGAGAAATTCACCATATTTTGGTGCTTTTTCTGAGACAACTTGTCGTAAGTGGAGATTTCGATGTTCGAAAAAATTTTTAAGATAAAGAATTGGAGGCTTTGCTCGATCAAAACTTGTGCCAAATGCAAGAAATTCAATTCAATACGATTTCCAGGTTTTTAAATCACTTGGATTTATCCAAAGGTAAGGAAATATAGGTGCCACACGAACTGAAGACAAGGGACATAGAAAGGCGATTTTGAATATCTGAAATGCTGTTTCATTCCAACAGAACGAAATTGTTTCTGCATCGAACTGTTACTGTCGATGCAAAAAGGATCCAATATCTTAATCCAAAGCACGGCCAACCAGGAAAATCGATACCAAGGCCGAATAACCATATCGCCCAGATAATGCTCTGTATTTAAAGTGATCTAAAGGTGTCATTTATTATGTGCTGCTAAAACAGGGGGAAACAACCTCGAGAGATCTGTGCTGAACACAATTAATCCATATGAAAAGAGTCTATAACTTTCCTCATGTTGAGCGACCAGTTAAAAAATGTTTGGAAAAAAGTGGTTTGAAGTTTTGCCCCACATGCCTTATAGCCCGTTCTAACTACTACTTTGTTCATTCGACTCAGAATGCCGTACATAAAATACAGCTCACTTCAAAACAAGGTAATAGAAGTTGGATTAATTCGTTTCTTGCCTCAAAAGTTAAGAAGAGGTTTTGGGATGGAATCCATAAATTGCTAGAAAGATAAGAAAGTCGTATCTTTCGTTGGACAAAATTTTGAATAAAATGCATTCTACCTTTGGCTTAAAATAAGCATTAATTTTTATGAAAATTCAATGGCAGTTAATACATAGCCAACATATTTTTTGCAGACCCGGTAAATTTTTTTTACCAATTTTGTGTTTGTATTATTAAATAATTTAAATATGCCTGGGGGTCGGCGGGAAATGAAAAATTCCTGAAAGGGTCCACGAGGTCAATTATTGTGGAAACCCCTGATCTAAAGAATAGAAAAGTTTTCTGTGCAAAGAAAATTAACTTCATCAAAAATGGCTAAAACAATCTGGGATTCAATATTTCATTGAAAGGAGGCTACGTCAAGCTGTAAGCCATATAGGACATGAAAGTACATTTCCCAAGGATCATAAAAAGCTTTTTGTGCAAAAAATCGGCCGAGCAGTTTTCCAGAAAATCCTTTTCATCCAAATTAGTCAGAAAAATCTGGAATTCAACATTCAATGAAAACGAGGCCACTTCAAGTTATAATCTATATAGAACATGAAAGCTTTTTATGATCCTTAAGAATCATAAAAAACAATCTTCCGACTATACAAAACTGTTTTTTCTCAAAAACACCTAAGTAGTTTTCGAGAAAACTCCATTTGTTCAAATTGGCCACTACCACGTAGATTTTGATAAAACTCCATTTATCGAAATTGACCACTACCACCTGGGACACCATGTTAAATGTATCCGAAAGATGAAAAATATATTCACTTCTAATCAAAACAATCTCCTGACTATAAAAAACACTTTTTTTCTTAAAAAGCCCCACAGTGGATTTGTTTATTTTATTTATTTAATAGCTAATAAAATTACAATTTCTTACAGACTAGAATATATATTATTCTTAAGGCTATTTACAATAAAATGTTTTTCATATTCATTCAATAATAAAGTCTTATTATTTAACAAAGTTAAAAATACTCCTCTTAATGCGGATTGGATTTACTGAGAAATCAATATATGGATGAAAACTGTTTGAATTGATTGCATATACGTCTCATGGGATCAAAGTTGGCATAATTGGTTCGAAAATATTTGATTTTTAAAGGAGTATAATTTTGAAATGGACGAATTGATATTACGAATTCGATCTTACGGAGCAGGAACTCAGAATTAATTGAACCGTTTACTAAATTAATTACAAACGAAATATTCATATATTTTCTTCTATTTTCAAGAGTAGGGAGAACAATAAGCTGTCATCGACTTTCATATGATGGTAAATTAGTATTAGGATTCCATGGAAGATTACGAAGACAAAATAAAAGAAATTGTTTCTAGACCGATTCAATTTTCTTTATATGAACTTCGTATTGAGGATCACGGAAGCATATTCCAGGATTGGTCTTACGAGAGATGTAATTAACTGCTTGGAAACGTAAGGATCATTAAACTCTCTTTCTCAGCGCTTGAGCAAACCTAGAACTCCTTTTGCCTTATTAACATTTTGCGAAACGAGGGAATTAAAGGATAGTTTACAATCACGCAACAAGAAATTCTTCGACTAGATCAGGTTGATATTCATTTATTGTGTATCTACAGAGTACCGGACGTCTTCTGTTGAACATGATGTGTTTACACTTTCTTAAATTCAGATCCATTAGATTCATCATAAACCAATCATAAAGATTGCCAAGATCTGATTGGAGTAAGGAACATTGATAGGAATAGTTAAAGATATGAAACAGCTTTACATCATTAGCATACATTAATATTCTAGAAATCTTAACGCAAGCTAGTAAATCATTTATAAACATTAGGAATATTAAGGGGCTGAGATGACTATCTTCTGGAACACCGGATAAATTTGGACATCATTATAATCTTCGAAGCCGAGGTTCGTTTTAATATAAAATTCAACATTATTTATTGTTGTATCTACTGAAAAGCGGCTAACAAATATTGTTTTCCTTGGAGCTATAAATTTTAAAGGCTTTGGAGTTACTGTTGTAAACGGATTTATAAGTGGGATATTTGACGATGACGGAGTTAATAAAATAACTTCTGGAGGCTTACTGGTAGCATGATTTGGAATCATGGCCAAGTTTGTCGAATTAGATACCGTAGGAGTAACTAAAGTCGACTCTGACGGAATTATATTATAATTGGAAGCATTTGAAGCATGATGAGCTGGGATAAAATTATTCGAATTGGGAGTTACAACAGGAGCAGAACTACTACTTGGATTTGCGGTTGGTAACCGGATAGAATCATTAGTATTTTTATGTATTTTTACAAATACAAGGAGGTGTTAATGATGACTTAGTACTTCATTTACGTTTTGATCTCGGAGAAGCAGCAAAACTATCTAAATTTGTGAATTTGGAAAAAAGTTCATATTTAGTTAGTTTTTCTTGTAGAAAAGAAAAGTCTTTTTTAATTCCATCGAACTCAGCTTTATAACTTTTGAAGAAATTGTAAAATTCAATGCCAATTACTCTGCCATTTGGACAAGTCCACTGCAAGTTTTTGGCATTGTCGGATAATGCATCATCATGAGCTTTGAGGCCACTACATTTTAAGTGGTAATTTCAAAAACACAACCAACAGGAAACCATACGTTCTTCTTTGGAAATACTTTTTTAAAAATACAGTTTTTATTCAAACAGTCCATCTCAAACTTTATTAAGAACACACACCAATACAAATATTATCTAGAATTAAAACCAGTAATATGTAATTGAATGGCAAGGACACTAATTATAATATTGATCTTAATAATGGAAAACGGAGTGGTAATATTGAGGAAAATATAAAACGGAGATGTTTTATCTGACAGTAGTTTTATTTGACAAATAGAATTATACCAAATATTTGTCAATGAACATACAAAAACAACTTCATGCTAAAATAAGTCTTATAGTACATATTTTATTATTGTTGTAGTCAAAACAATAAATAAAACAAATTTAATTAAGATTTAATTGAAAATCCAATTCAATGAACTTCAATATTCGATAATTAAGATATATATGTGGAATACTTAAATAAAATAACCAGAAAAGACAGTGTTTTAAATTGAAAAAGTTTTAGAAAATCCCAAAACAAGAATCTTCACAGCCGAACTTTACAAGTTTACCAGACTATAGTTGGATTTTCTAAAACGATTTTTTTAATAACTCTGTAACTTGTGAATCGTTGGAGATATCTTAATACAATTTCACATGGTCATAGATGAGGTATTTTTGTGTTGATTTGGAGGAGTACAGATTCCAGCGGGTTAGGAGGGTGGTGGGTGGCCCTACGAATTTGACCATGTCGGGTATGTCATTCTTTTAAAAATCGCCAACAATTAATTTATGATATGACAAAAATCAAATTTTTTATATAGATAGTCCTTGTAAATCTCTACAAAAATACGATTACATGTTTAATTTCATGATATACTCAGGGCGAAATAAATTTTTATCTCACTTTTAGCTTTGTTTTTTTTTTAGTTTTTTTAAACTTGTCGGATAAAAGATAAAAATTTATATTAATCTGAAGTTGGAACTTTAAAAAAAATTTATATTTTTTGGGGTTTTTTCCAAACAGTTGGCGATATTTATTCGCTTATAAAATTAGTTTTTTGTTCTAGACTATATATATTTTTTTTAATTTTTTCAAAAGAAATCAACACAAATGCGTGTAAAGTAAATCCAGATATGCTTGGGGCAAATGTCTCTCCCACGAGCCCTATCCAAAATTTGTCAATTTTGAAAAATTTTAAAAAATTCTTTTGTATTTTCATGTAAAAATTATTGTTTAATTTTCTGATTTTAAGACAAGTTTGTACATATTGTACTGAAATTCAAATCAAATATCACTATTTGTTTAAATGTTATTAATATTAACTTTATTTTTCATATTCTCCATATTCTAAAATTTTCTTAGATACCAAAAAGTTTATACTTTCGCTTAAAATCTAGCATTAATTTGGCCATTCTAGCCAAATTAAGCAAATGCATGCCGCTGAAGACAATTTATTTATACATATATGTGCATAAGGGCTATATCAATTATTGCATTTTTATACAGATATGATGCATAAAAGATGTAGGAACTGTTTAATTAATGTTTATTTATAACTAAGATGTTTAGAAAGGATGTAATTGCAAGGAAATTGTATGATTTCCTTAATAAAATGTTTTTATTTGCTACTTAGTTCATGAAATGAAAATGGAAATTGTAGGTAAATTGTATTTAACAAAAGTTATAGGTATTTTAAATTCTGTTTGGTGTATTACAGTTCATTGTATTAAGTATATTTTTTAAACAACTTTTATATGTTCAGTTATATTTGGGTAAGTTTCCAAACCATTTATTGCGATTTCCTTCAACATGTTTAAACAATAGTATACAAATGGGGATGTGATGGATTTTCATCATTGCCAGAATACAAACAAACGACAAATGCTACCAAATATGTATGGCAAAACCCAACTCCAGGATCAAAAGTTTTGTGCAGACCAATAAGGTTTGAATATTTAAAAGAAAACAAATAATGTACAAAACACTGGATCGATTCAATTAAGCAATCAACTAAGTCCGGTGTGTGTTGAAATCTATGAATATTATATTAATATACAGTTTAAACTTTAGTTAGGATTCTGACTGGTCTTGTTCAATATGTGGAATGAAAAAATTCGAATTTTCTCAAACCACCGTAAATGGCACTTCTAATATACCCATTAATAAAGACGTCCTATAATTCGGTATATCTCCCGTTCACGCTCGAATACGCTATTTTGGAATACATTATTCATATTGCATATGATCTCAAATACAGAAGCATATATGGTAATCAACAAAAAGGTGTTAGAAATAGCAAGGACCTCGTAGAAATGAGTCAATTAATAAAGAAAAATTCAATATGAATTTAAAGAGGTGATAAATCTCTCATCGAATATAGCAGTACAAATGACGGCAATTTTCGTATTGTCGTCAAAAATTACTGGAATTGATGTAGAACTTCTTCGAAGATGTAACGTCATAATGCCATTCAATAGTAAACATATTGAAATTAAGTGGCCAAAAAATTAGATCAAAATATTGGTAATTGTGGGCGTGGCATGCTTTTAAAGACAAATATTTTATGTCATTTTATAAAAAAAATTTGATCAGCAGTAAATTATCATTAATCGCAAACTATTATCGATTACTCCCAAAATTTGTTCATGGAACACGTACTGAAAATAAGTTATGATTTGGATTTTAAACCTACAGGATCAATAAGAAACAACGACACCAATAAGGAGTTAAAAAGTTTTAAAAAGAAACATATTCAGGACGAATTTCTCAAATATGGATTGATTATATATCAACCAAAACAGCAAGAAGATTATTTTCAGATCCCGAAGGAGCATCTGAAATAACAGGTGTTGATATAAATCTTATTTCAAGGTTTAAAACAATTATCGATGTACTTATGTGCAATGAACAAATTGATGCTAGAAATTTTGGTGATTATGTGAAGGAAACTGCACGACTATATACATCCAAATATCCATGAAGAAATATGTCTGCAACAGTTCACAAAAACCTTTATCGTAGAGAAGATGTCATTAAGTATCGTTTAGTACCACTTGGAGATCTATCAGTGGAAGCCTAGGAAAGAAGGAATAAGCGCTACAGATTTTATAGAGAGCATAATTTATATATTACTAGCAACTTCAGATCCGCTCATCTCTAGCGTTTGAAGTCAATGGAAAATAGAAAATAGATAGATGAGGAAGAAAAAGGGCTGCTACAGGACAGAAATAATATAGAACTAAATATGGAATGTTTGCAAGCTATTTTCCAACGGAATGAATAATAATTATAATTTTCTTTTATTGTTATTTAAGTAAAAAATAAAATAAACATTAAAAACTTAATTATTATAAAAAATAAAAAGTTTTGTCCTTAATGTTATTTAAATAAGGAACAAAATAAACATTTAAAAAATTTTTTGTAAAAAATAACCGATTCTGGTGGAACCTGATCTAGAATTGATAAACTGAGAACCTGTTCAGAAAATTGTCCTGGATATTATTAAAATGTTTTTTTTTATCTGCTTATAACTTTTTGTATGCAAAGCTGATTCAAAAATAAAAAATGAAAGTTCAACTTTAGCCTTAAATTTCCCAACAAATTCTGAAACGATTTTAATGATATTAAAACTGGAAAAAATTCAAGGAAATAGTTACATAGTTTTGACCGACGAAAAACGATTCTGAGCTGTAACATTTAGACTCAGAATTACAATAAAACGCCAAATAAAAACAAGTGATTGAGATATTTGTGTTGGGATATGTTTTATTATCTAAAAGAATTTAGAAAATTAATTTAAATCCTTCTTATAACATATTAAGCTAACTTACACAATTCTATTTCTCTCGCGTAAGGCATGAGCTCAATTTATAAATATTACCGTTTATCCGCCTTACCATTGTTTTCAAAAAAGAACATTTCACCATTTTAAGAGTAGAACTAAGTATATATTTTGAGCTTTTTTGGACGTTATTAATAATTACTTTCAAAAAAGTGAAAATAAATGTTTTTTTTTTTTAGCAGGAAAAAAGGTTAATAATTTTTAAGAAAATTAAAATTTCACAAATTTTAAAGCATTTTTATTATCTTTGAATAAGGCCTAAACAGATTTTTATTAAACAATTTTATAAACATAGTATTAAGAGAAGTACTTTAAAAGCAATGAACAAGAAGCATAAAAGAAGAACATCCTTCCAATAACAACCATGGGTTAAAAAAATAACTTCTGTAGTTCTTTTTAGCACTAAGTACTTCCCTCCAATGATAACACAATGTTAAAATCATAACTTTTTCAGTTCTTTTTTTGCTGGGATTGGCCAGTTATTTTCATCGGATTTCAAAAAACTAGAGTCGTTCAACCATCGAGACTCTTCAGAGTTCCGTTGGCACACAAATTGTTTATAAACGCGGCATTCCGATTGAATAAATTTTACTACTGTTTTCGAACCCAACAAAAATATTATTTGTATCGGCTTTATATCATGTTTTGAAACAATCGCATCTTTGAATCTAACACCAAGCACTGCAGTTCCAGTCTTGGTATCGAAAGAGGTTCTATCGGGATACATTTAGATTTGCCAGCAATAAATACTATTTCAATAGTGTCTTTTAATCGTGCTCTCCAGTAGCCAACAGCAGCGAATGCGTCCACGAAAATATGTAACTGAATTGTAGTCGACGGATCAGTAAACATTGCACCATAACATCGGAGAATCTTTATATGTCTCGCATTTTGATGTTCTTCATACCAGTCAAGCCATTTTATATTTATTTTATCAGGGATTGGTGAGCTCGAATCGATAGATCCACAATTCCTGAGGTATAATCTCAAACATAATAACAAGATTCGCCAAAAACCCAAATTATTTCAATATCGACATAACCAAACTTAGCACTTCACTTTTTTCTGGGCTTTCGACTGCAGTTTAATACTGCCTGGGAACTCTTGCAAATGTCAAAACAAAATTGAATTAGGAGCCAAAAAGAGACTCGGAACTTTTTTCGTCATTGGTTCACTTATACTGAGATTTTTTAATTCTGACTGATCAGTAAACTTCCGTTTTTATAGCATGACAAAATTCAGGTGAATTAGAAACGAATCCACGCAGTTCGAACCCGTCGAGTTTGTGAATGTTAATTACATTTCTAGTTACGGAAGTAGCTTCGTCAATCGAAACTATCTACATAGTCGTCTACATAAAGACAGTCCACAATTGCCTTATAGCCCCTAGTACTTTCTCCTTCATATATTCTGGCATTTAAATTTTTTAACATATTGAGCGGAGTAGAAACACTTTTACCCTCAAAAAAAATATATTGTGCGCTTTTCCATATATATATATATATATATATATATAATGATTATATTTTTTCTTTAATAAATAGGCATCAAAGTTAAAAAATTATATGTTGTTGAAATCCTTTACAGAATGAATAATATATTTATGAATTCATATTTCAAATTCCTATATACTAAGAATTAAATTCCTATTTTGTTTTTCTTTTTTTTCCCTTATTATTTTTTAACTGAAAAGACTGAATTACTTTTAAAGGCGTCTGTATTTTCAGAATGAATAAGATATGAATGTATTCATATTTTTTTTTTTTTTTTTTTTTTTTTTTTTTTTATATACTAATGATTAAATTCCTATTTTGTTTTTTATTATTTTTTTTTTTTTTTTTAACTTAAGAGACTGAATTATTTTATTAACTAAAAAAATTGTAAGTTTATTTAAATCAATACAAAAATGTTACTACATAAAAATATGTTTAATATTGTTTTAATTTAATAAATTAATCATTTTAACGTCTGCATTTTCTTAATACTTATTCATACATTTTTATCAACATACAATTAGTACTTATAGTACAAGCTTCTATATCTACTTTATTTGTTTTAGCAAATAATAGTAAAACAAATATGTTACTCTTGTTCGCTCTTTATTTATTCACACCTAATAATAATAATAATAATAATAATAATAATAATAACAAGAATAATAATAATAATATAATAATAATATTAACTAATAACAAAAACACAAAAATACTCATCAATACGCACTCAAACTGGCAGACAAAGAAATTGGAGAGGTTTGAGTGTAACTGTGCAAGGTTTATTACTAATCTTCTTTCAGGAATAGTGGTCATTTTGAAGAAAACCATTAACAGAAACACATCTTAATCAATATCAGAGACATAATCGTTTAAGAGTACTTAGTGAGTCACACAATCGTTAGGTAGGTAGGGAAGGGTTGCCCAGCACTCATAAGAGTGCTTGTGCATCCACTCGGAGACCTAAAGGTCCATTGTGAGTCCCTTCATAATCGTTACTGCAAACAAATGCTATTGACAAATTTTGCGATTGTCGAATAAAGTTAAAAGTTACTGAATCGCACTATTGACCGTCATAAGAATCGCTGAGCTGTTTGATCTTCCCGAATACGTATACGGTGGTACGTATGTCCCCACACACTCCTATTTGCCGTTGACGAAATTAAATCAAATTGGTTGATGTGGTTGATAACTGGCAGAACCCTTAAGCAATCTTGAGTTAAATGATTCACTGTCCACAGTCGCAGCTGCTTCGATCAGAAGTCGTTTCTTGTTACCCTTATTAACGTTCTCAATAACAAAATGTGGCAAGTACTATGTGCGTCGGTTTTTACGGCTACTTCTTCAGGCGACAATTTTCCTGCATACCCTTTTCCAATGTATTTTTCAATTTTGTTTTTATACTATTTCGCGAAATCTTCATCTTTTCGAATTTTACGTTCTGCACTCTGTAAACGTTTATAGGCCAATGAATAAGTTTCTATAAATTTATATTTATCTTGTTTCCAAAGAAGACCAGTTTCATATAATTTTCTGCACTTAAGTCATCATCAGAAATAATAGGATTTGTCGGTTTCATTCCAAAACTTTCCATTGAAAAGTAGTCAAACACTTGTTACCTAATGTCACCTAAGATGTTAAGTTCGATTCTCCTCATTTGACCCAAACAGTATGTTGCCCAGAGCTGTCTTATGTACAGAAAAGCTATCATCCAAATTTAAGACCTGGCGTGGTCCAATAAGTCTTATATGTGGCAACCCACTAATCAGCTTCAGCGTAATTTTAAAATACGTATCAATTTCAACATCTGTCAATATGGAAAACTTCTCTTTAAACGTTTGTAGTTTCAGACTTTGTTCTAATATTCCTCATCTGAAGCCGCAATTTTTAACTTATTTCAAAATTTCAATTCTATATTCATTGATATCTCATTCGACTTTTTGCCGCCTATCCATCCAAGTTACTTTTGGGTCCATGTAACCCTATTTAACTCGCTATATCCTCTTCTGTAAGTGAAACTTTGGATCCATCATCAATGAATGCAACTATATCAATGCTACCACTTGGTCCCTTCAAGCATACTGACAAGTATTTAAATAAAGTTTTCTTATCTAAACAGTTCTTGACAATTGTTGTTACTGCAGCGCTGTTGCCTTCATTCTGTACACCCAACAAATTTGATCCACCATCACTAACTAACAAGTGTGCCATCCCTAACTTTCACATTAGTTTGTTTGTTTACATTTTGCGTTATTGTCTTTTTTTGGAAGTAAACGATTGTGATATCTGCCACATTCCGATATACCGCATGGACGATGGCTATTACATTGGAAAGAGTTGTGGCCATTTACCAAGCAGCAAAAACTTAAACGGTTGTCCTTTACCAATATCTACCTCTGGTCAGTAGATGTGTTTCTAAATTTCGTACATTGGGTAAGATTATAATTGTTGTGGCGCATCACACAATTCTCTTGCTTGTGATCGTCGATTGTAATGGCAAAACGACGATTTACATTTGTTTTTAACAACTTCTTCATTGTAGGAATCTGTTTCGTTTGCCTGTGATATATACGTAGCAACTTTTTGCAGCCATTCACTAAACTGACGTACTGTGGGATATTGATCCAAATTAGTTAGTGAGTATTTTATCCACTCCTCACGCTTCGCAAGTCGCAACATATTTATGAGCTCATCGGAGATTTTTCTTCCTGAGATGGTAGGAAACGCTCTCACTCTAACAATCTGGCTAAGAATCATAATATGTGAGCGACCGTAATGAAATTCAAAACTATTCATTACCTGATCAACACTTTTTAGGTGAATATGGTATGCTTCTTTTTTCGACTTGGCGTTTTCCTTCAACTTTAGCCTTAAATTTCCCAACAAATTCTGAAACGATTTTAATGATATTAAAACTGGAAAAAATTCAAGGAAATAGTTACATAGTTTTGACCGACGAAAAACGATTCTGAGCTGTAACATTTAGACTCAGAATTACAATAAAACGCCAAATAAAAACAAGTGATTGAGATATTTGTGTTGGGATATGTTTTATTATCTAAAAGAATTTAGAAAATTAATTTAAATCCTTCTTATAACATATTAAGCTAACTTACACAATTCTATTTCTCTCGCGTAAGGCATGAGCTCAATTTATAAATATTACCGTTTATCCGCCTTACCATTGTTTTCAAAAAAGAACATTTCACCATTTTAAGAGTAGAACTAAGTATATATTTTGAGCTTTTTTGGACGTTATTAATAATTACTTTCAAAAAAGTGAAAATAAATGTTTTTTTTTTTTAGCAGGAAAAAAGGTTAATAATTTTTAAGAAAATTAAAATTTCACAAATTTTAAAGCATTTTTATTATCTTTGAATAAGGCCTAAACAGATTTTTATTAAACAATTTTATAAACATAGTATTAAGAGAAGTACTTTAAAAGCAATGAACAAGAAGCATAAAAGAAGAACATCCTTCCAATGACAACCATGGGTTAAAAAAATAACTTCTGTAGTTCTTTTTAGCACTAAGTACTTCCCTCCAATGATAACACAATGTTAAAATCATAACTTTTTCAGTTCTTTTTTTGCTGGGATTGGCCAGTTATTTTCATCGGATTTCAAAAAACTAGAGTCGTTCAACCATCGAGACTCTTCAGAGTTCCGTTGGCACACAAATTGTTTATAAACGCGGCATTCCGATTGAATAAATTTTACTACTGTTTTCGAACCCAACAAAAATATTATTTGTATCGGCTTTATATCATGTTTTGAAACAATCGCATCTTTGAATCTAACACCAAGCACTGCAGTTCCAGTCTTGGTATCGAAAGAGGTTCTATCGGGATACATTTAGATTTGCCAGCAATAAATACTATTTCAATAGTGTCTTTTAATCGTGCTCTCCAGTAGCCAACAGCAGCGAATGCGTCCACGAAAATATGTAACTGAATTGTAGTCGACGGATCAGTAAACATTGCACCATAACATCGGAGAATCTTTATATGTCTCGCATTTTGATGTTCTTCATACCAGTCAAGCCATTTTATATTTATTTTATCAGGGATTGGTGAGCTCGAATCGATAGATCCACAATTCCTGAGGTATAATCTCAAACATAATAACAAGATTCGCCAAAAACCCAAATTATTTCAATATCGACATAACCAAACTTAGCACTTCACTTTTTTCTGGGCTTTCGACTGCAGTTTAATACTGCCTGGGAACTCTTGCAAATGTCAAAACAAAATTGAATTAGGAGCCAAAAAGAGACTCGGAACTTTTTTCGTCATTGGTTCACTTATACTAAGATTTTTTAATTCTGACTGATCAGTAAACTTCCGTTTTTATAGCATGACAAAATTCAGGTGAATTAGAAACGAATCCACGCAGTTCGAACCCGTCGAGTTTGTGAATGTTAATTACATTTCTAGTTACGGAAGTAGCTTCGTCAATCGAAACTATCTACATAGTCGTCTACATAAAGACAGTCCACAATTGCCTTATAGCCCCTAGTACTTTCTCCTTCACATATTCTGGCATTTAAATTTTTTAACATATTGAGCGGAGTAGAAACACTTTTACCCTCAAAAAAAATATATTGTGCGCTTTTCCATATATATATATATATATATATATATATATATATATATATATATATATAATGATTATATTTTTTCTTTAATAAATAGGCATCAAAGTTAAAAAATTATATGTTGTTGAAATCCTTTACAGAATGAATAATATATTTATGAATTCATATTTCAAATTCCTATATACTAAGAATTAAATTCCTATTTTGTTTTTCTTTTTTTTTCCCCTTATTATTTTTTAACTGAAAAGACTGAATTACTTTTAAAGGCGCACAGTGGGGTCAAACGCAAATTTTTTGGTAATAAGTCTGAATCTCCTAAACTACTGGTCGGATCAAATTGAAATGTATGGAAGAGTTGTAGAGGAGGACCTAAGCTTTCAGAAAAATCATCTTGTAGTCACCTTGTGATAACACGAGATAAGCTACAGGGTGTCAAAGTTGACTACCTCGAGTATGTAAAAGTTAAAAAAAAAATCGTAACTTGTACAAATGAAGTCCGATTTTAAAGATTTTTATATTTCTGGAAAGTGCTTGGCAAGATAAAGAAAAACTAAGCTTACTCATCTAAGTTATCTCTTACAGTTAAAAAGATATTTACACTTGAATTTTGATTTTTTGGCTCGACTTTCTTTCGTTTTTCGGGAATAAGTCCGGAGATATATGAGGTAAAAATTTTTTAAAAATATTCTGTAATTTGCTACATATTTCAAAACAATATGCTGAAAGAATTTTTGGATTATCTCAATTCGTCTAGACGTGAAAAATATTCAAAGTCAGCACTCTGAAATTGGCATGAAAAATGGCTATTTTTTACAAAAATATATTACAATTCATTCACTTTTTTCTCAAAGTTCCGTTAATAAAAAAATGTTTTCCTTATTAATTTCAAAAGATAAGGCTTCATAAATGGTTAATAAAGAAATTTTGAATTGATTTAAGTTTGCACCCTACATCCAGCATTGGCCGAAAGTTGTCAATTTTAAAAAATAGTTTCATTTTTATGGATTAATAAAAAAAATGTCACGCGAGCTTTTTTAAATTTCGTACCCATATTTTCTATAGAAATAGATTTAGAATGATTTAACACTAAACTGCTTCCCGCCCGGCCAAAAACGAATGCAGGAGTGAAGATTTTATGTTAAAAGTCAGTTTTTTTAACGACTATTTTTAAAAGCATATTAAAAGCATATTAGCATAATATTTTTAATATTATTTCTTATGTAATGTATAAAACACAAATCAAGCTTCCATTCCTAAAAAAATCAATAAAATAGCTCCAATAACCTATTTTTGGTAATTTTTCAAAAATAAATTTTTTTTTTTTTAAATAACTGAAAATCCAAAAAAATTTAATTTTTTTAATACAACTCCACTAGTTTTACAAATACTTTAAAAATGTTAAAAGAATATAAAAATAGACATATTTACCAATTCAACGATATATAAAATGTTTATATAGGTCATTTAATAATAGTAATATAATGGCCTCAAAACTACCAAGTCACGTCAAAAGTTGCAAAATTCACTATTTTGTTCCGTATTTCCAAATGTGTGTATACGTAACATTTTAGTTTTCTAATGTTTTATGTAGGTATATATTTGTTATTATAAAGTAGTAAATTCTTTATTTGAGTAATATTTATTTAATTTGTTCTATATATTTACATACTTATTATACATATATCCCGTATATTTATTTTATTAAGAATATATTATCGAAGATATTATTAGAGATTTTCTTGAAAATAATCAGAAACATCAAACGTTAGCAAATTTTTAACTTCCTTAGCTTCGGAATCCTCTTTTTCTATTTCAAGAGTGATTTTTGGTAGCCATCGTGTTCCTATAGAATATATAACTGAATCTGATGATATTAATAAATATTCCATTAAGTCCATATTTTGCGATATTTTCGAACATTTTCGGGTATTGAAGAGTCTATTATTTCTTTACCATGAGCCATCTTCGAAAGAAGATGATAAAGAATGCTGGTAGTGGGGCTGGTCATAAGCCATCTGGCTCTCTTAAGGATCACCGTAAGGAGGTCATTAAGAGAGCTAGGTCTGGCGATGACCAACCAGTCCCTACCGCAAAGAAGGCGAGTCACACACCGACTGGATCTCTTAAAGGCCCCCAAAAGGAGGTCATTAAGAGAGCTAGATCTGGTGACGACAAGCCTTCGACCTCGAAAAAGGCGAAGGAGTTGATGAAGCCGGAATATCTTCAGGCGGCTATCATAGACCGTACTGACCCAGATGGGAGGATTAATACGGATCTATGGAGGTCAATTGAAGATAGGCTCATCGAAGAGATCGCCTTAATGAAAGGAAGGCCGGATGAAGTGTCACTTGAATTTCTCAAGGCCACAATTGCCAAGTGTGGCAGCCTTTGTCCAGAGGCGAAACTGGATGTGATACTAGCATCTGAGTTGCCCCTGAGACCAATAGTGACAGTGTGGATTCCACCACCCATAAAACTATACTGACAGTACTGGTCAACCAGAATGAGGGTCTGGATACAAGTCAGTGGAAGTTGTTAGCTTCTCTGGCTTGTAAAGAGAACCTCGGAAGAGACTTCAGGTTTGCTATAGACCAGGAGTCTCTCAGGAAATTGGAGTCTATGGGGGGAATCGCTAATTTCGGTCTGGGCACTATCAGGTTCCGGTATCCGAAACCTGAAAGTACCAAAAAGGCTGCAAGTGGTGCAAATTAATTTGCATCACTGTGAAGCAGCCTCTATCGAATTAGCGATGAACCTTGTCGACTCCAAAGTGGATGTGGCCTTAATCCAAGAGCCCTGGATCAACAACACCAGGGTATGTGGATTAAGTGTCAAGGGGTATACACTTTTTGTACCATCCACTGGGGATAAGGTAAGAACGTGTATACTGGCTAGGAATGAGTTAAATTTTATAAACTTTCATTCTTTTAGCAATGGAGACCTAACGGTCGTGAATAGAGAGGATAGAGACGGGAGGAAACTCGCACTCGCCTCCGTTTATATGCCCTACGATGGGGCCAACCCACCGGGTGATATGGTGCGCAGACTAACTGAGTATGCAAAGAGAAGAGGCATATATTTGGTACTCGGTTGCGATGCTAACGCACATCACTGCCAGTGGGGTAGCGCCGATATCAACGAGAGAGGTGAGTTAGTTTTTAATTTTATAACTACTAACAATCTTTTTATCTGTAACTTGGGTAATGTGCCCACATTCAGAACTAAAGATAGAGAGGCAGTTATAGATATAACACTGACGAACTTTAGGGGCGAATACATTAAGAACTGGAGGGTGGATAGTGAATGTTCCTTTTCGGATCATAGCAGGATATCCTTTAGTTTAGATTTCGCGAGGCCAAGGGGAGAACCATATAGGAACTCCAGGAGAACCGATTGGGACTCCTTTAGGGCCATTATGGATAGGGAACTAAACGCCGCTCCAGGATGGCAATCGTCATCAGAGGGAGTTGAGAGTTTAGTGGAGGACTTCACAGGGAAAGTTAGGAGAAGCTATGAACTAACTTGTCCGGTAATTTTTCCGGGGAAGAGAGAACAGCCTAAATGGTGGACCAGGGAACTTAGGAACCAAAGGTCAACCGTTAGGAAGTTGTTCAATAGGGCGAAACTGACACGCAAGTGTGAGGATTGGAACAGCTATAGGGAAAGTTTTAATAGGTATAAGGCGGACATTAAGAGGGCAAAAAGGGACTCATGGAGGAATTACTGTGAGTCCATTGACTCCGTTAATGAGTTATCCAGATTCAGGCGAATTTTATCCAAGGATCCTTCTGCTCCTGGATATATTCAGCGTGCGGATAACACATGGACGGAGTCTTGCTCTGAGTCCCTGAGTTTACTTATGGAAACTCATTTTCCAGGCTGTAGGAACTTAGAGGTAGATGCACAGGCGGGACGGATATTGGGATTCTCGGAAGGTGTATCTGATAAGGAACTTAGTGAAGTAGTTGGTGACATAGTCTCGATGGATAAGGTAGCATGGGCGGTGAACACCTTTGAACCTTACAAGTCACCGGGTCCAGACGGTGTTTTTCCAGCCATGCTGCAGAACATCAGTGACACGGCACTAAATCTTCTCATTGAGCTTTTTAGTATGTGTCTTATTAGAAGATATATTCCAAGGAGGTGGAGAGAGGTTAGGGTAATTTTCATACCTAAGGCGGGTAAGTCTGGCCACTCGAAACCTAAGGATTTTAGACCGATCAGCCTATCGTCTTTTCTTTTGAAGACATTAGAGAGATTGATCGATCTTTATCTGAGGACGACAATGGACAACCATATCATCAGTGGGGCTCAACACGCTTATCTAAAGGGTAAATCTGTTGAGAGTGCGCTACATGATGTGGTGAGTTACATTGAACGCGGCCTGCAGTATAGGGAGTATACATTGGCAGCGTTCCTTGATATAGAAGGAGCTTTCAATAACATTAGGATTGAGGCTATTAGGGAATCACTAGAATCATTAGGCATTCAAAGCTTCCTAATCGAATGGATTATTTTGATGCTGAATAGCCGAATAATTAATTCGAACTTGGGAGATGCATGCGTAAGGAAGATAGTGACTAGAGGAACTCCGCAAGGAGGAGTTCTCTCGCCCTTACTATGGCTCTTAGCCGTCAATGTCATTCTTCGACAATTTGACGCAAGGGGGCGGAAAATCGTTGCCTATGCTGATGACGTGGTTATACTGATCACGGGTAAATTTCTTTCCACGATCAGCGACGTCATGCAGTATGAACTTAACGAACTGTCCTCATGGGCCACTAGTAAGGGTTTAGGGGTCAACCCGGGGAAAACAGAGCTAGTTCTTTTCACCAGAAGGTACAGGATTGAGCAATTTAGGCTACCGGTACTAGGGGGGACTGAACTAGGATTGAAGAAGGAGGCAAAATATCTTGGTGTGTTCCTTGATAGTAAATTATCTTGGAAGAGGAACACTCAGGAGAGGCTTAGGAGAGGTCTCAACGCCTATTACACATGCAGAAACTCCATAGGTAAGAGTTGGGGACTCAAACCGATGGTAGTAAATTGGATTTACACCTCGGTGGTGAAGCCAATTCTGACGTATGGATGTCTTGTCTGGTGGGAGGCAATGAGAATAGGAAGTCGTAGGAATCTTTTGTCTAAAGCCCAGAGATGTGCTTCGATTGGCATAACGGGTGCCGTAAGAAGCACACCTCAGGCGGCACTTGACGTCATTCTGCATCTCCTACCCATTGAGGAGTTCGTGATGGGAATGGCTGCAAGGAGCCTGCTTAGATTTAGTGAACTAGGACTTAAAGGATCAATCAGAATAGGACATTCCAAACTTTTAAACGGGTATGTCCACCGAGATACCCTGGTTCCTTCTGGATCCACGGACTATATGTGCACGGAGGTCGATTTCGGGGAAAATCCTATACTGATTATTCCGAGTAGGAACCAATGGTCAGATAGGGAGAAACTATTCAGCGGGGCATCGGTGTTCACTGATGGATCCAAAATGGATACAGGCACTGGTGCAGGTGTGTATCTAGTTGAGGGAAACATCAGAAGGACGTATAGACTCCCGGATAGTTGTAGTGTGTTCCAGGCGGAAATTCTAGGTATTCTTAGGGCCACAGAATTGATTGCAGGGAACATTGAAGTGAATACAGAGGTAACTCTGTATGTGGATAGTCAGGCGGCGCTGAAGGCCTTGAAAGGACACTTTGTCAAGTCTAGGCTAGTTAGCGACTGTAAGAGGGCTCTTAGGAGATTGATGAGGGATTATCGTATCAGACTCTGCTGGGTACCGGGTCATTGCGAGATAAAGGGCAATGAGGTGGCTGACGAATTGGCTAGGAACGGCTCAGCTTTGGATAGGACTGCAAGTGAAAGCGGTGTGAGACCACCTCTGGGCTTTTACTTCAGGTTAGTTGGGGAATGGATTCGGGATAGAACCAATCATGCATGGAATTGTAGAACGGACTGCAGATTATCAAGGGTCCTATGGCCCAAACTTGATAAAGCAGATACAAATCTACTTTTAAGCATGAAAAGGGGAAACCTGAAGACTATGATAGGTGTTCTGACAGGTCATTGTCCCATAGGGGGAATGATAGGGAATTGGGATAGGGGCTCTTCCGGTCTTTGCAGAATGTGCGAAGATAATGAGGAGCTGGAGACGGTGGAACATATTATATGTCACTGTCCATGTCTACAACTAAGTAGGCAGAAATGGTTAGGCAGTCGATTCCTTGACGAATTGGACAGTATATCGAGGTTGGATCTCGATAGACTAATAGGATTCGTCATGGGAATAGGCTGGCTAAGAGGGGGTCGTTGGCGTGGAGCGAGCGACCTGGGGCGGTAGTACTTTTCCTTGTCTGATTCTTTCTATTCTCTTCTATACTTCTCTTGGTCTCGGATCTTTCTCCATTATTTTCCTTCTTGCTCTTTTCTATGTCCTGTCTGTAGTTTATTTCTATTTTCTTCACGAAGGGACTCACAATGGACCTCATGGTCTCCGAGTGGATGCGCAAGTACTCGTATGAGTGCTGTGCAACCCTTCTTTACCTACCTACCTACCTACCTTACCATGAGCCAATACTTTGTGAATTGTTGGAGTCATTGATTTCCAGGGGTATGTAATGTTAAGTAGTTCTTTAGTTTCGTAGGCAAAAATTTTAAATTTGTCCGCATTAATTTGTTTTTTGCTATTAATGGCTGCCCATATAATCTTAAAACGCTTCAAAATATTTAAGTCAATGCCTGTGATTGAAGATGTGAGTTCCGGATTTTTAAAGAAACGTCTTGCTGTATTTCCATCATTTGAGCTTCCATAGCCATGTAGAGGTTTATCAATTATTAATCCGAGTTGTTCTTTGAATTCTAATTGAATTCTTTTCTTCTCCTCTTTTCGTAATGTTTTTACTGTAGCATTTTCCTGCCCGGGAATATTTCTGTACTTCATATCATATGCAAGATGTAAGCAGAACTCCAAAAATCTTATCCTTGCGTGGAGTGGTGGTATTCCAAATTTTAAAGAATTTTTATTAACAAGGACTTCAGAATTATCCTGAAATTGTGAACTTATTTTTCCACATATATTACATTTCCATGTAGATGTTGTATCTGTTATAGCGTTTGCAACTTTTCCATCAATCATCGTTAATTGTTGCTGAAATGTAACTTTAATAGTTCTGTTTGATACTTTTACATATATTGGGGGCAATGCTTTAATTTCTTCTTCCAATTGGTTGACAATGCTGTTTATTGTAACCGTGGTTTCTTTTGTGTAATCAAAAAGGATTGGACGGCACAAAAATTTGGAACCTGGAGTTAAATTTATCCATATATCATCAAAAAGCGAGTCATTTCTTGTCGATGAGGAAGGCTTATTTAAGCGCATTCGAAGTGGTACCAGAGACGCTATAAACAGCGAGGAATAATTATTTCCAGAATTACTTCCATTCAGTTGTTTGTATTCCGAAAATCCTGATGTTCCATCGCAGCCCCATTTGAATATTAAAATAAGTTCAGAGTCTGCATTTTTCAATGTTATCATTGCTGAAAGTAGATATAATTCTAGAGGCAGTATTTTCAAGTAATTGCAATATATTAACTTTAGCACTTTTAACAGAAGCATTAACCGGGTGCTCCATAGGCTGTAAAATATTACTTTTCGCTTCTCTCACTGATTTGCTACTGGGAAAGATATCATATCCTTTTCGCTAACAGATTTCCTCAAAATCTCGTATTGGTTTCTTGATAATCCTAAATTTAATATTAGAGCTAAAGCATCTTCAGAGGTAAAGAACGATGTTGATTTCGGTGTCACTATGCTTTGGATTATCCGATGTAATCGATTGGGAGAAGCTGTTGGTAACACATCTATAACTTTTTCTACTTCCTTTGGTTGCGTACGTGTTACTAAAGCTTTAAAGGTATCTTTTATTTCGGCATTCGTATTGTGAATTTAGAATAGATTCCTGTTTGGTCCTCTTTGTTCTTAGCTGAACTTCATCGTAACTTTTTTTGGTCGACCCTTTTTCTGCTTTCCGATGAAAATTGGTATTTCTCCCTTCAACCACTCTTCACTTTTCTTCTTGTACTTTGGTATTGACCAATCTGAAGCTTGCATCCTTTTTGCGTATGATTTATAACAATTTTCGAGCTTTAAACTGTCTTCTGCAGTAAAAGTTAAACCAAAAGATACTACTGTATCAATGAGTTTTCTTATTTTTTCTGGACGATTTATAATATCAGATAGATTATCCCAGATTACTTTGCAAAATAGAAAAGTGTTTTAATGCAATCTCCATAATGGCAAATTCACTAATAAATCTGCATATTTATAAGGATACTTATATATAGAAAAAGAATATTTATATCAGGTAAATGGTGACAGGCAAAAATGAATAAAAAAATTTAAATTTTTGCTCAAAACCCCCAATTTCATTCAGTTTATTTTTATGACCTGTAGTGTTAAACAGGTACGTCAAAAAATGTACCTATGCGATTGTAAAAAAATCATTTTTGTTATAATACATTAATTAAGTAGCTAGGTAAATTATTTAAAAACTTAAAAAAATGTAATAAAAAACGAAGGAAAATATACTTATTTATGTACTTAGGTAATTTTAAAAACCTTTTCAGTAGAAAAAAAATTATGAACACTTTAAATAAATTCATTAATAAATATTATTATCTCGTAACAAAAATAAGCAATGCAGTTGAATGTTACGTATACACACATATGGAAATACGGAACAAAATAGTGAATTTTGCAACTTTTGACGTGACTTGGTAGTTTTGAGGCCATTATATTACTATTATTAAATGACCTATATAAACATTTTATATATCGTTGAATTGGTAAATAAATCTATTTTTAATTTCTTTTAACATTTTTAAAGTATTTGCAAAATTAGTGGAGTTGTATTAAAAAAATTAAATTTTTTTGGATTTTCAGCTATTTTTTAAAAAAAATTTATTTTTGAAAAATTACCAAAAATAGGTTATTGGAGCTATTTTATTGATTTATTTAGGAATGAAAGCTTGATTTGTGTTTTATACATTACATAAGAAATAATATTAAAAATATTATGCTAATATGCTTTTAATATGCTTTTAAAAATAGTCGTTAAAAAAAACTGACTTTTAACATAAAATCTCCACTCCTTCATTCGTTTTTGGCCGGGCGGGAAGCAGTTTAGTGTTAAATCATTCTAAATCTATTTCTATAAAAAATATGGGTACCAAATTTAAAAAAGCTCGCGTGACATTTTTTTTATTAATCGATAAAAATGAAACTATTTTTCAAAATTGACAATTTTCGGCCAATACTGGATGTAGGGTGCAAACTTAAATCAATTCAAAATTTCTTTATTAACCATTTATGAAGCCTTATCTTTTGAAATTAATAAGGAAAAAATTTTTTTATTAACGGAACTTTGAGAAAAAAGTGAATGAATTGTACTATATTTTTGTAAAAAAAATAGCCATTTTTCATGCCAATTTCAGAGTGCTGACTTTGAATATTTTTCACGTCTAGACGAATTGAGATAATCCAAAAATTCTTTCAGCATATTATTTTTAAATATGTAGCAAATTACAGAATATTTTTAAAAAATTTTTACCTCATATATCTCCGGACTTATTCCCGAAAAACGAAAGAAAGTCGAGCCAAAAAATCAAAAATTCAAAATTCAAGCGTAAATATCTTTTTAACTGTAAGAGATAACTTAGATGAGTAAGCTTATTTTTTCTTTGTCTTGCCAAGTACTTTACAGAAATATAAAAATCTTTAAAATCGGACTTCATTTGTACAAGTTACGATTATTTTTAACTTTTACATACTCGAGGTAGTCAACTTTGACACCTTTTAGCTTATCTCGTGTTATCACAGGGTGACTACAAGATGATTTTTCTGAAAGCTTAGGTCCTCCTCTACAACTCTTCCATACATTTCAATTTGATCCGACCAGTAGTTTAGGAGATTCAGATTTATTACCAAAAAATTTGCGTTTGACCCCACTGTGAGGCGTCTGTATTTTCAGAATGAATAAGATATGAATGTATTCATATTTGTTTTTTTTTTTTTCTTTTTATATACTAATGATTAAATTCCTATTTTGTTTTTTATTATTTTTTTTTTAACTTAAGAGACTGAATTATTTTATTAACTAAAAAAATTTTAAGTTTATTTAAATCAATACAAAAATGTTACTACATAAAAATATGTTTAATATTGTTTTAATTTAATAAATTAATCATTTTAACGTCTGCATTTTCTTAATACTTATTCATACATTTTTGTCAACATACAATTAGTACTTATAGTACAAGCTTCTATATCTACTTTATTTGTTTTAGCAAATTAAAAGTAAAACAAATATGTTACTCTTGTTCGCTCTTTATTTATTCACACCTAATAATAATAATAATAATAATAATAATAACAAGAATAATAATAATAATATAATAATAATATCAACTAATAACAAAAACACAAAAATACTCATCAATACACACTCAAACTGGCAGACAAAGAAATTGGAGAGGTTTGAGTGTAACTGTGCAAGGTTTATTACTAATCTTCTTTCAGGAATAGTGGTCATTTTTAAGAAAACCATTAACAGAAACACATCTTAATCAATATCAGAGACATAATCGTTTAAGGGAAGGGTTGCCCAGCACTCATAAGAGTGCTTGTGCATCCACTCGGAGACCTAAAGGTCCATTGTGAGTCCCTTCATAATCGTTACTGCAAACAAATGCTATTGAAAAATTTTGCGATTGTCGAATAAAGTTAAAAGTTACTGAATCGCACTATTGACCGTCATAAGAATCGCTGAGCTGTTTGATCTTCTCGAATACGTACACGGTGGTACGTATGTCCCCACACACTCCTATTTGCCGTTGACGAAATTAAATCAAATTGGTTGATGTGGTTGATAACTGGCAGAACCCTTAAGCAATCTTGAGTTAAATGATTCACTGTCCACAGTCGCAGCTGCTTCGATCAGAAGTCGTTTCTTGTTACCCTTATTAACGTTCTCAATAACAAAATGTGGCAAGTACTATGTGCGTCGGTTTTTACGGCTACTTCTTCGACAATTTTCCTGCATACCCTTTTCCAATGTATTTTTCAATTTTGTTTTTATACTATTTCGCGAAATCTTCATCTTTTCGAATTTTACGTTCTGCACTCTGTAAACGTTTATAGGCCAATGAATAAGTTTCTATAAATTTATATTTATCTTGTTTCCAAAGAAGACCAGTTTCATATAATTTTCTGCACTTAAGTCATCATCAGAAATAATAGGATTTGTCGGTTTCATTCCAAAACTTTCCATTGAAAAGTAGTCAAACACTTGTTACCTAATGTCACCTAAGATGTTAAGTTCGATTCTCCTCATTTGACCCAAACAGTATGTTGCCCAGAGCTGTCTTATGTACAGAAAAGCTATCATCCAAATTTAAGACCTGGCATGGTCCAATAAGTCTTATATGTGGCAACCCACTAATCAGCTTCAGCGTAATTTTAAAATACGTATCAATTTCAACATCTGTCAATATGGAAAACTTCTCTTTAAACGTTTGTAGTTTCAGACTTTGTTCTGATATTCCTCATCTGAAGCCGCAATTTTTATTCTTATTTCAAAATTTCAATTCTATATTCATTGATATCTCATTCGACTTTTTGCCGCCTATCCATCCAAGTTACTTTTGGGTCCATGTAACCCTATTTAACTCGCTATATCCTCTTCTGTAAGTGAAACTTTGGATCCATCATCAATGAATGCAACTATATCAATGCTACCACTTGGTCTCTTCAAGCATACTGACAAGTATTTAAATAAAGTTTTCTTATCTAAACAGTTCTTGACAATTGTTGTTACTGCAGCGCTGTTGCCTTCATTCTGTACACCCAACAAATTTGATCCACCATCACTAACTAACAAGTGTGCCATCCCTAACATTCACATTAGTTTGTTTGTTTACATTTTGCGTTATTGTCTTTTTTTGGAAGTAAACGATTGTGATATCTGCCACATTCCGATATACCGCATGGACGATGGCTATTACATTGGAAAGAGTTGTGGCCATTTACCAAGCAGCAAAAACGTAAACGGTTGTCCTTTACCAATATCTACCTATGGTCAGTATATGTGTTTCTAAATTTCGTACATTGGGTAAGATTATAATTGTTGTGGCGCATCACACAATTCTCTTGCTTGTGATCGTCGATTGTAATGGCAAAACGACGATTTACATTTGTTTTTAACAACTTCTTCATTGTAGGAATCTGTTTCGGTTGCCTGTGATATATAGGTAGCAACTTTTTGCAGCCATTCACTAAACTGACGTACTGTGGGATATTGATCCAAATTAGTTAGTGAGTATTTTATCCACTCCTCACGCTTCGCAAGTCGCAACATATTTATGAGCTCATCGAGTAGAGCCTCTAAAAATATAATATGTATTGCGATCAATCTCGGAGATTTTTCTTCCTGAGATGGTAGGAAACGCTCTCACTCTAACAATCTGGCTAAGAATCATAATATGTGAGCGACCGTAATGAAATTCAAAACTATTCATTACCTGATCAACACTTTTTAGGTGAATATGGTATGCTTCTTTTTTCGGCTTGGCGTTTTCCTTCATGGCCTTTTGCAAACGAAACAAATTTTCTAATTTTGTATAATTTTAGTGTTGAGTTGTCTCCCTGTAAGAGACAGCAAACATTGACCATTGTTCTAGCTGTCCACTAAATCCGGTAATTAATACAACCTACGTTGTGACTGAAAGGCTTGATGTTTTATCGTGGCTCCTAAGGCGTTCACAGAATGTGGCGTTGATTGAGGTGTTGCTGAGGCTGTGAGAGGCTGTGTTGGTTGACACGTTAAATATGTAAAAAAATCAGGCTGCGTGTATACTGGCTGAGACGACGATATCATATGTGTGGTTGGTTGACATGATGGTATGTGTGTGGTTTGTATTGATGATGTCTATGGAAAATAGTATTCTGTTATATAATATGAATTACAATAAGGTATTGGCATACTTATCTTTTTGTTCATTGAATATTGGAACGATTATGTGGGAGGATCTGCGGTTAGATGTTGAGTGTTAATAATTCTTGGTGGTAGATGGGATACAGAAGGTGTAGTCGGCGCTGGCATGGCAGACTTTTTAATCAACATATCTAGAGATATATTCAATTATATCTTCCATTATCTCAGAAACTGCATCAACTTGTATTATAGTTTTTTTTTCATTGTCACTTTCACTTTATGACGACTCGGCAATATATACACTTGCTTCCGGCAAAGCTGTAGTGTCTTCATTTGTCCGGGTATTGTCCTTTTCTTCCACGGACATTTTCTTCAATCGAATACTTTGACGTGACATTAATTTTCGTTCATAAAAGGCAGAAATATCTTCTAGAACAAACGTGTACAACTTCAATTGTATAATAAAAAATGTTGCGGCTACAACTTTTTTTGTGTTATGGCTGTAACACTTAGATTCAGAATTAAAATAAAGCGCCAAATAAATAATTTGATGATTGATATATTTGTGTTGGAATGTCTTTTATTAGCCATATGAATTTAGAAAATTAATTTAAATCCTTCCTGTAAAATATTAAGCCCACTTACACAATCTCTCGTATTTTCGAGAGTAATTGGCATTGAATTTTACAATTTCTTCAAAAGTTATAAAGCTGAGTTCGATGGAGTTAAAAAAGACTTTTTCTCTACAAGGAAAACTAATTAAATACGGGGAACTTTTTTATAAATTCACAAATTTAGATAGTTTTGCTGCCTCCCCGAGACCAAAATGTAAAAGAACTGTTAAGTCATCATCAACAATCCCTTTTATTCTTAAAAATATTTGGGTTATTCCAATGATTCTATTCCGTTACCAACCGCAAATCCAAGTAGTAGTCCTGCTCCTGTTGTAACTCCCAATTCGAATAATTTTATTCCAGTACATCATGCTTCAAATGATTCCAATTATAATATAATTCCGTCAAAATCGACTTTAGTTACTCCTACGGTATCTAATTCGATAAACTTGCCCATGACTCTAAATCATGCTGCCAGTAAGCCTCCAGAAATTATTTTATTAACTCCCTCATCGCCAAACATCCTAAGTAATTTAGTTGTTGTCAACAACCCACTTATAAATCCGTTTACAACAGTAACTCCAAACATACATACAGATACAACAATAAATGATGTTGTTGAATACTACATTAAAACGAACTTTGGCATTGAAGATTATAATGTTATCTAAATTTACAAGGTAAATGCGCGCAATAGAGCTTAGTTTATGATAATTGTGCAAGAAAGTATTTTTGATTATCTTGTTAATCCACAATTTTGGTAAAAAATACAGTTGTTCGACAATTTATCGTGATGATTATAATGTAATTCTTCCAAGGGCATCTGATTAAAAAATAAAAAAACAAATTGAATTAAATAATCCGTTAAATATTAATATTTGTCCATAAAATTATTACAACTCCTCAGCTATCTCCATCCATCATATGTGTTAAAGCAAAATTTAGAACAATTTTTATAACCTGCTCTTTTATTCCTCCTGCGTCAAACATTCACATTTATGAAATGTTTATGAAACATACAAACGCAATAAAATTTGTAGTTAATCAATCCAAGCCTGGTGACTCCATAATTGTTCTTGGCGATTTTAATATTCCAAACATTAAATGGTGCGAAACTCCTGATTCATGCTTTGTAAGCCCATCAGTAAGATCGAAAACATCTATTGAATTTCTGAATGCTATTGCTGATTTAGGACACTTCCAAATAAATAACATAATACACAAGCTTGGCAAATTACTTGATCTTGTATTTGTTGATCAACCTGAAGAATTTAATATTCTTCGCATTAATCCATTGTTAACAGCTGAAGATACTTATCAAACCTCTTGAAATAAGCAATGTAAATGATGAGATGATTATTCCAACTTTGTTCTGAAAATTGGTTTGAATATATTCCTTACAATAAAGTATATCGTAATATTGTCATCATTTTGAATAAATTCTATGATGGCTTATTTAAATGTTTTTAGAAATCAATTATAATGGCGAGAAAAATAACTGCACATGAACCGCCTTAGAATACAAAACAGCTCAATACGAGGGCGGATCAATAAGTCCCTGACTTTTCGAACTTCCCTCGTAGTTATATGAAATGCAACACTATTCCCATCAAGTACCACCTGTTAATGGACTAGTGTCAAATTTTTACTTTGCGTTTAACAGCTGTTCAAAACATACAACCTCGTGTATTTTTCTAAAAATGGAAAGAAGTGAATTTCGAGTGCTCATTAAACATTATTTTTTGCGAAAAAAAAAACCGTCAATCAAACCAAGGAAAATCTCGATAAATACTACGGGAACTCTGCACCATCGATTTCAAAGTGGTTTACTGACTTTCGCTGTGGTCGCACAAGTACAAATGACGCTGAACGTTTTGGACGACCAATTGAGTTCAGTACACCCGAAAATGTCGAAAAAATCAACGATATGGTGTTGGCCGACCGAAGAGTAAAAGTGCGTGAGATTGTTGATGCCATAGGCATTTCATATGGCAGTGTGATTTCAATTTTAAATGATCAGCTGGGTTTAAGAAAGTTATCTGCAAGATGGGTGCCGTGTTTGCTCTCAATTGACCATAAACGTAAACGTGTGACAACTTCAAAGGATTGTTTGGAGTTGTTTAACCGCAATCCGAATGAGTTTTTGCCGCGTTTTACAACTGTGGATGAAACATATATTCAGTACTGTACTCCGAAGACCAAGATGCAGTCTAAACAATGGGTTTCTCCGGGTGAACCTGCTCCGAAGAAGACCAAGGTAAGTTTATCGGTCAATAAGGTGATGGCAACAGTTTTTTGGGATAAACGCGGGATAATCTACATCGATTACCTTCAAAAGGGAAAAACAATAAACGGCGAATATTATGCCAACTTATTAGACCGATTTAATGATGATTTAAAATGAAAACGACCCCATATGGCCAAGAAAAAAGTTCTTTTTCATCAAGATAATGCACGGTCTCAATGCCAAAACTCTATGAATTGGGCTACGAATTAGTACCTCATCCGCCATATTCTCCGGATTTAACACCTAGTGACTACTTTCTATTTCCAAACCTAAAGAAATGGCTCGGTGGAAAGAGCTCCAACCATGAAATTATTGACCAAACAAATGCCTATTTTAAAGACCTCGAGAAATCCTATTTTTTACGCAAAGTAAATGACGACACTTGCTCAAAATTTGACAGTAGTCTATTAACAGGTGGTACTTGATGGGAATAGTCTTGCATTTCATATAACTAAGAGGGAAGTTCGAAAAGTCACGGACTTATTGATCCGCACTCGTAGCTTGAAAAATTTGAAAAAGAAACATAGAAAATGCAAAAAATCCTTTATTGATTATATGAGTTTACAATTAAGAAAATATCCAATGTTACAATAATTATCTTTTTAAGGTGAAAATCAGCTTTAAAAATAATCCAATATATTACTACCAATTTGTAAATTTTAAGCGTCAAGTCTCAGCATATTCGTCCATGATGAAATTTGGAGAAAAGAATCCTCAAACGATGCAGATATTTGCGATATGTTTGCTATTTGTTCTTATCCGCCTACATCAAATATCATATTTACATTAAATTTTCAATTATCTATGTCCAATTCCTGATGCAACGCTAATAAATTGTCCAACATTAGATAAATTCATGGTACTGACAGATGTACAGAATCAAAAATATTCTGATAAATGTGGATCTGACGGTGTTCCAAGCTGTGTTCTTATGAAATGTTTGCATTATTTTATATCTCCAATAACCTATTTATTCAACATATCAATATTTAGTTGTTATTTTCCTGAAGTTTGGAGGAAATCTTATATTATACCTTCGTTTAAATTCGGAAGCAGATCCAACATTTCCAATTATAGAGGTATTGCTAATTGAGTGTTATTCCAAAACTTTTCGAAAATTTTGTTGAAATCCTTTCGCATCAAGTTGTTTGTTATCTTTCCTCATCCAGTATGGATTTAGAAAAGGATGCACCACTACTACTAATTTTTGGAGTTCACAACCTCAGTTATAACTGCATTTGATTTCGGTTTACAATCAGACAGACACTATATATAAAGATTTCAGTAAAGCTTTCGATAAATAAATCATGATGTATTGTTCAAATTGGAAAAACTCGAATTTTCTCCAGTTTGCCTTAAATGTATTTCTACGTATCTTAAAAACAGATACCAATGTGTATTGTTTAGAGAATGTACATCAAAAACTATTCCTGTTTTATCCGGTGTTCCGCAAGGTTGTCATCTCGGCCCCTTACTATTCCTAATATTTATAAATGATTTACCAGTTTACATTAAGAATTCTAGAATTATTAATGTATGCTGATGATGTGAAGCCATTTCATAGCTTTAAATATTCCTATCAATGTTCCTTACTCCTATCGGGTCTTAACAATCTTTATTATTGATGTATGATGAATCTAATGTAGAAGTTCTCACAAGCAACAACTTCACGACCCTCTTGAGATAATTTAACTCGAAACCAACCCATCAAAATGTGTAATAAGCAGGGAAATTACAAATATGACAAAAAAAAAGTGTTATAATTTTGCTATAAAAAACAAAAAATATGCTCTAATATTCGAAAATATTCTTTTAAAAAACAAAATTTCTCATTTTTACACAAGAATTAATTTTTTCTACTCAAACAAATTGTTTTATTAATATTTTTATGTTATAAAATTAATTTTGAATACTAAATATTTTTGGATCTATACCTTATTTTTAAATTATAATTGAAAAGTATCCCATTAGTATAAAAAAGTCAAAATATGCCGCAAAAGTGTTAACTATGCTTATGGTGGCTTCATTCAACGTGCAGGAAAAATTTCTACTACACAGAAAAAATAAAAAAATGGATTTTAATTATGAAATTGCTTATAATAATTAATTTTTTTGTTTGTTTTTGCTTAAAACTAAAAAATGTATTTATTAATTGGATTTAAGAATTAATTAAATCTGCACTGATACACAAAACCGCTGTCATGAATAAAAAAAACACCAATTTTAACTAAATTATTTATTGGAAAATTACAAACATTTTAAAAATACAAAAAATATTATATGCAAATTAAATGCATATAATCGCGGTGATGCTCAGGATATATTTTTATTTTATTCCACCAGTTTACTTGGTGGCAATTTACCCCTTTTAGACAGTAAGCATGATGACAATTGTCACTTTACTAACTATGGTCAACGGGAACAACTCGAAAAAGTAGAAAGCAATCGCCACCTTCACAACTACGAGATGACTTTTTTTTGCAGACACAATCACTTCCACGGGTAGGAAGTTGTACTTTTGTGCACACAATCTCTTTTCTGTTTTTTTTTTTTATTTCTTCCCGATTACCATAAGGTTAGTAAAGTGGCAATTGCCATCATTCTCATTCGGGGCAGATAGGAGTGAGCCAAGTAGGTAGATACTAACAATTGACACTAAATAAACTGCTGGATTTAGTTATGATTAGGTCGCGAAAATCCAATATCCTCTAAAGCGGTCTAAAGCGGTGGCACCTTAATCTGGATCAAATCTATAAATAAATCAAAACATGCTCTCTCTTTGCACAGCTAATAGTTTTGATATTAATTCGGGCATGGGTATAGCCCATTGACTTCCTATATAAGTCAGTGAAATATCTGTAAGAACTATGGAATGCATAAAAATTTCACCAAATGTATGAAATTGTACTTAAGAATTAGAGAAATCTATGTATATGTAGCGTCATGATTGTAATGTTAAATATTATTTACAATCTGTATTTCGGGAGCAATAAATTTCAGAAAATCAAAAATCATTTGCAAATTTAAATTGTTGGCCCTTAAAAATACTAAATGGTCGCCGCGACCCCCTTGAAATTTTTATACGAACCCCTATTTGAGAACCCTTGATCTTATGGATCTGAATTTAAAACAGTGTAAATGCATCATGTTCTACAGAAGAAGTCCAGTACTCTGTATATACACAATAAATTAATATCAGCTTGATCTAGTCGAAGAATTTTTTGATCTGGGTGGATTGCTTGATTGTAAACTATCCTTTAATTCCCACGTTTCACAAATCGTTGATAAGGAAAAAGGAGTTCTAGGTTTCCTCAAGCGCGGGGAAAGAGAGTTTAATGATCCTTACGTTTCCAAGCAATTATTCACATCTCTCGTAAGACCAATCCTTGAATATGCTTCCGTGTTCTGGGATTCTCAATACGAAGCTCATATAAAAAAATTTAATCGGACCAGAAATAATTTCTCTTATTTTGTCTTTGTAATCTTCCATAGAATCCTAATTTTAATTTACCATCATATAAAAGTCGGTTACAGCTTATTGATCTCCCAACTCTTGAAAGTAGGAGAAAATATATGAATATTCCATTACAATTAATTTAGTAAGCGGTTCAATTAATTATGAGTCAAATTCGTAATCTTAAGTCGTCTAACTAGAAATTATACTCCTTCAAAATTCAAATATATCCGAACCAATTATGCCAACTTTGATGCCATGAGACGTATATGCAATCAATTTAGCAGTTTTAATAAATAAAAAAAAATAAATAAAAACTAGATATAAACAAATAACTAAAGCATTTAAATATGCTTCTTATATGTATAAATTGTCTTAAGCAGCACACACTTGCCATACAAATATATAAGAAATAGATTAATTTGGCTATAGGAAGCCAAGTTTCTGTTAGATTTTAAGTAAAAGTATGAACTGTTTAAACGAATAGCGATATTTTATTGAAATTTCAGTATAATATTTACAAACTTGTCTTAAAATCAGAGAATTAAAAAAACTCCCATCTTTTTACAAGAAAATACCCAAAATCCGAATCCGTATAAAACGTATTATAAATTAAATTGATTTTTTCATTGAAATGTCGTTGTAAGGGGCGTCTGGCACACATCTGGCATCTCTGCCTCAAGATAAAAACATCGTGTTAATTTTTGCTTGAAAAATTAATTGAATTTTTAAATTAAAAAGTGTTAAAAAAAAACTATTTAAATTTGCTTTAACTTTCCTTTTGTTTGGCAATGTTTGCTCAGAAAAGAAGAAAGCATTGGGGCAATAGCCCTAAATTCAAGGTGCCAAAAACTACTGACGGTCCTAGCACTAGTGCCAACAGGTTTCAGCTTCTGTCTGAAGACGAAGAAGAAGAAGCAGTTGCTGTGAAAGAAAAGATTCCACCAATAATTGTGGACTCTACCCACAGTTTTTCAACTGTGATCGGATTAATTGGGGAAAAATATACCTACAAACGGATGTCTATTGGTACAAAAATTGTATCAAACTCATTATCGCTGTACAACGAAGCTTTGAGTGTTCTCAAAGACAAAAAATTCCAGTATTATACGCATGAATTGAGGGATGCAAAAACTTTTAAATTGGTTCTATTTGGCCTGCCACAACTGGACACAAAGATAATTGGCGAAGAATTTGTAAGCTCGCTCAACATAAACCCGGTAAGCATTAAGGAACTAGCTACAAAAAGATCTAGTGTAGATGACGCCCTCTATCTCATTGAGTTTGATCGTCAACATGTTTCAAAAAGAGAGGTTATGAAAATAAGATATTTTTGTAATATATCTGTATATTGGAGAAAACCTCTAAAGGGCAATAAAGGTCCCACACAATGCTCCAAGTGCGCTATGTATGGACATGGTGCTAAAAATTGTAACCGTATCGTAGTGTGTTCAGCCTGCGCCGGAAACCATGAGTATGCAGTTTGTTCACTCAATAAAGGTAATAGTGATGGTAGTATAAGTGCTACAACTGCATAAAGAAGAACTTAAAAAGCGTTAACCATAGAGCTGATGACCCAAAGTGCCCAAGTCGTCAAGAATATTTAGAAATCCGTCATCGAGTAACATCTAAATCTAGGGCGACCAGCAGAAGAGCTAACGTAACATATTTTAAAGAAGACGATCATGATTTTCCTCAATTGCCAAGGCAAGGACCCCATAATAACTCACGAAATTCCCGCGATTTTGGTAATTTGTATTCTGAGGTAGCTAAAGGCAAGAGCTACGACAATAATAATAATGACGACATTTCCAATGAAAGACTTCTGGAAATATTTTTTGATGCTGTCGATGCTTTGCAAAGATGTCAAAATAAGTACGACAAGCTACGAGTTTTGGGTATGATGCTTAAACATGCCATACAATTCAACCGGTAGACACAATGTTCACGTTATGCATTGGAATGCCCAAGGCATAACAACTGAGTCAGCAGCTGCCCAGCTGGAATACTTTTTACACAAAAGGAAAATCGATATTCTCCTTTTAAATGAGACTTTTTTGAAACCGTACCACAAATTTCAACTTGGTGGTTATAAAATTTATAAAGGTAACATTAAGCATACGTTGTTACCAAAAATAAAAACAAGTACTGCTGAAAGTATTTCAGTACAAGTTATAATTAATAGAAGGCCAGTTATATTCACTTCAGCGTATAATCCAGTTCATACTACCAATTTTAAAGCTGATTTGGATAAATTAACTTCGTTTTCAAAAGACTATTTTATTTTCGATGATCTGAATGCCCAACATACACATTGGAATTGTATGTCAAATAATTCGGCTGGTAATGATCTCTACTACCATTGTCTTCAATCCAGCTACTTCATTTATTACCCAAATGGACACACTCGCTTTGGACAAAATATCAACCCCGTTCAACCGTCCACAGTAGACATTCTTTTATCTAACTCGTGTCTCGATTTTTCAAACCTTGAGACACATCCAAATGTTTTACAGTCGGACCATGTACCTATATCTTGTTTTATTTATGGCCAGGTTCAAAGCATGACATATTCAGTTCCCTTGTATTATCGAGCAGACTGGTCAGCAATCAGAAACTGCGTGGAAAATGAAATTAGGTGTCAGAACATTGATCAACAAGTTACTAATTCAGGTAATCTGGATTTTTATTTTAACAAATTAATATTTATAGTTAAAGAAGCGTTCAATAAAATACCTGTCGGTCATAAAAATTCGTGGCAACGAGAAATCTCTGAAATTAGTAAAATGTTAATTAGTCAGAGAAATAAATACAATCGTAAATTTCAAAGATGTAGTGATTTTAATTATAAAAATCAATTGAAAAGCATTTTGAAGCTATTAAATAAACTTATTGATTTTCACCTTAATAAAATTTATTTCGAATTTGCCCTCGGGCTCTAAAAAGTTTTGGAAAATAAAAAAAAGCACTTAAAAGAAACAAAATGCCTTTTACTAATCTTCATGTAAACGGTGAAGTTTTAAAATCTGGCAATGAAAAAGCTAATTCAATAGCAGATGTATTTGGTAATTCACACACCATTACTTTAAACAATTATTCACCTATGGACACAGCCGTCTCAAGATTCATTCATGATCTTAACGACACAATTCTTGACAGATCTAGCGTAGAGCTTACCAATTTAGATGAAGTTAAATCATTTGTACTTTTATTGAAAAATAATAAAGCCCCCGGTTTAGATGGCATTACTAGCATTATCCTTAAAAAGATGCCCGATTACTTTTTTGAAACTCTATGTAAACTTTCCAACTCTTGTTTAATAGAAGGCTATTTTCCAACTATTTTTAAGAAAGCAAAAGTTATCCCAATTCCTAAGCCAGGAAAGGATCCCAAATTACCGTCTAGCTATAGACCAATCAGCATCCTAAGTCTATTGGATAAAGTATTTGAAAAAATAATTAATAAGAGAATTTTAAATTTTTCCAACCAAAATAATATTATTAACCCTCAACAGTTTGGATTCCGCAAGGAGCACTCCACAGTACATCAACTAAAAAGAGTCGTTAATTTTATTGAAACAAACAAAATAAATCGTAAGAGCACTGGAGTTATTTTTCTTGACATTGAAAAGGCCTTCGATTCAATATGGCATGAAGGCCTGGTTTTTAAACTAAATTCCTTCAATTATCCAACGTACTTGCAAAAGATAATAAAGAGTTTTTTAGATCAGCGCTCATTTGCTGTATCTATAGATAACACGCTATCTAGTGATAGACAAATCCCTGCGGGTCTGCCGCAAGGATCGGTATTATCACCTACTCTTTATTCAATATATATTTCTGATTTTACTATTCGCAAGAATCAAGAAGTAGCTTTTTACGCTGATGACAGTGCTTTTATTTGCTGCGGTAAGGTGTCAAACGCAATAATCAAAAAAAAATGGAAGATAGTTTAAAATCTACCAATAAATACTTTGATAAATGGAAGATAAAAGTTAATGTTAGTAAAACACAAGCTATTATATTTCCTTATAATAGATCACAGAAACGTATTCCCACAAAACATTTATATTCTAGGGGAGTTTTTATTCCTCTGCAGGATAGTATCAAATATCTAGGTATTGTCTTAGATAAAAAACTATCATTTAAACAACACATACAGTATATTTGTGATAAAGCAATCAAATGTGGCCGTGCACTTTACCCCTTACTTAACAGAAGATCTAAACTTAATTTAAAAAACAAGATCCTTATTTACAAAATGTGTATTCGACCAATTATGACCTACGGATGCCAAGTCTGGTTTAATAAAGCTGCCAAAACTTACACAAGAAAATTACAGATAATACAAAATAAAAATCTGAAAATAATTCATAACCTACACCCCAGATATTCTACTGATCTACTGCATAGAAACTTTAAGCATAAAATGTTTAATTCATTTGCAAGGGAACTGACTGTCATTTAATGAAAAATGCAGAACGTCTACATATGAAATAATAAGAAATTTGCTAAACAATCACTAAGACTCTTTTTTACTTAAAGAGTTATAATTGATGGTTGTTTTCAAAATTTCTTATAACGTTTAAGTATGTACAAGGTTTTTTTTTTTTTTGACAACTTTTCCTTAACACTGTGATATTAGTAGTTTCCTTATTTAATTATTTAGATTTTAATTGTTGTAATACTTTTAAGTAAATTCTCATAACAATGTAATTATTTTTATTAAAGGTTTCAATAAAGTCAATAATAATAAAAAAAAAGGGGGCGTCTGGCAGAAAATACCTTTAAGCTTACATATGGAGATATATAATTAAAATAATTTTATGCTGATCAGAGCTTTGCGAATTTAACAAAAGAAATAACATTTTTTTCAAAATTGATAAAGTTGGGATAGGACCTCTGCCCCAAGCTCCTCCGGATTTTCTCTAACGCATTTGCGTTAAGATCTCTTTTAAAAACATTAAAAAACGATATAGCCCAGAACAAAAAACAAATTTTATAAGTGAATAAATATTCCTACTTCATAAATGATTCTTTCAGCAATATTACTTAGAATTTCGTAAGAAATTTGGTGAATATTAAAAAAAAAATTTAGGGTCAATATTAAGCTCGCCAAGTTAAAAAAAAACAACTAAAAAAAACGAGACCAAAAATAGGATAAAAATTTATTTCGACCTGAATATCTCTAAAACTAAAAGAGATAAGCCACACATGAGTTAAGGAAAAAAATATCATTAAACACTGTATTACAAATTTACAAGCTTGAATTCAACTTCAGTTGATAAAGCATTTATTATTTTGACCTAAATAATGTAGATAATAAGTAAAATAATAAATTTTGTAATATTCGTGGATAATAAGTAAAATATTAAATAAGCAATTATGTAATATTCATTAAGGGAAAAATAAGTGTAATTAAGTTAAGACAATTAAGTATTGTAAGTTTAGTTTTAAATCATAACTCAATAAACAAAGACACATAGTATCAAAAAAAAAAAAAATAATAAAAAATAAAAAAATAAATAAATAAAAAGTTTTTTTATTTATTTGTTAAAACCAAGTAAATTAACTGGTCTGAGCAATTTTTTTTAATAAAGCTCGTTAAAAACTACCGTAAAAAGTAAAAGAAAAACACACTAAAATAATAAAATTAATACAAAATTATTCCGAACAGTTTCTGTAAGAAGGAAGGAAGCAACACCCCCACTACACCATAAAGTTTGTAAAGGAAAAACTGAAGGAAGAGGGTGTAAGATTTACTGTAAGATTTATTACTTAAAAGTTATATTTACGATATTTTATTTTATAAGTGATAAAATCTACTGAAAATTTAAGACTGAAATACCCAATTTTGTGCCTGATTTATTTAAATTAGTCAGTACTAAAAAGATAAGAAATATGTCCAACCCAAAGACCCCCAAATCTCCCTCCTCCTCTCATTCAGGGAACAGTTGAATTAGAAAGTCTTGTGACAAGGATTGTGTCGGACATATTGACCTGAAACAATCAACATAACAGTAATGATGGTAATGATACGTCAGAGCAAATCATTAACCTAAATAATGAAGAAAATTTGTCAAAATTATATAAAATTCCGGACGTATTGCGGTACATATGGGAATTCTCAGGAATTCCTGGCGAATTTAGTTCACGGAAAAAGAGTATAGATACGAGTAGGATTATAAAAAATGTATGAACCGATTAAAGGCTCACCAAAATAAGTGCCATTAGAAACAAAAATTGTAAAAACTAAGAGGACAATAAATATTCTGGGTAAAAAATGGAAATACCTAGCTGATTCCCCGGATCATGCCGACCTAGAAAAAATAATAAATAATTTATAAAAGTTAAAAACAAACAATAATGATCAAGTTGTTATTAACGATTCATTCAAAACTAGACTAAATAATATAACTAGGATAACAAATTTTCTTACTAATAATACAAAAGGGATAGCATGTTAAGTGATCATACTTAACCAAAATAAATTGCGACTTATGAAATAATAAATTCTAAATATGAAATATGCAATTTAGTGGTCCAATACACAGTGGGGCAGAATCGAAATTTTTTGGAAATAAATCTGTAACTTCTGGTCGACTGGTTGGATTTTCATGAAATTTGGTATAGGCGTAGCGGAGGAGTGTAAAATGTTAAGTTTGGAAGGGGGGCACAACAAACCACTGAAATCGGACGAGAAACAAAAATTTGGCAAGCGATTAAAAATTTTTTATGTCAGAGGTAACTAACTTGTATCCCCCTTAGCTCCGCCCCTGAGGGGTTTGTTGTGCCCCCTTTTCCAAACTTAACATTGTACATACACTCCTCCGCTACGCCTATACCAAATTTCATGAAAATCCAACCAGCCGATCAGAAGTTACAGATTTATTTCCAAAAAATTTCGATTGTGCCCCACTGTGCAATGTAGAAAAAATAATAAAAACTCTGGCATAAAATAAAATATAGTTTTTTTTTATATTTTGTTCTTTTTAACAACAAAAAATATGCAAAATGAATTAATATTGTTTTAAAAAGACAAATAAAAAGGATAAACGGAAAAAATTAAAATTTTCGATAAAAAAATGCGTATTAAAATTTAAAATTCTCATGTTAGTGTTTGTTACAGATTTTTTTATATGCCTTATATATAAATTACATTCCACAAGAGACGTAAGTTAATCAATAAATTTTCCTCTTCAAACGGTTGACAAACCCTACCATCGATTTGAGCTACAAAACCATTACTGTTTATTTTGACGTTCCTAAATTCTATTCTCACTGAAAAAAAAAAAAATTTGGCATCCCTTCCAAAATTAACATGGTGTCTACATTAGAGATTTTTTTATCAAGATAAACGTCGAATTAACACGAATTTGTGGAAGGTGGCAACAGTTGCAGAAAAACAACAACATGGCGTATTCATTATTGTTTTTTATATATGCAGTTTGACAACTGTAATAACCAAAATAATAATCAACTGTTTAACTAAGGTTACCTTGTATATATTTGCACTGATTTTGACGTTTGTTTTGATATAAATTTGCCTAATGTAGACACTAGGTAACGTCGCTGGATAATGGAATGTAGTTATTCTACTTTTTTATGCATTCGCTACTATTATGAATTTACCGTTAATGCATTCAGTCAATCAGTAACTGACACGTGCCAGCTAATAGGTGGCTGTATGCATTTTACTTTCTTAGATCATTAAATATTCTGGAATGGTTGTGATCGGCCACAAATATAAAAACTTGAAACAAGCATTATAACTTAATACAAAATTAATTAAAAAAAAGTAAAGATATCGTGAATTAAAAATATATTATTAATAAAAAATATTAGTTTATATTTTGGTTAATTATTAAAGATATTATAAAGAAATAAATATTTAGTGAAAAAAATAACTATGTTTAAAAAATTATTTTAACAAAATAGGAAATAAAAAAAGCTCATGGAAAAAATTATAAAAAAATACATAAAACATAAAAAGTACATAAAACCAATTATAAATAAATGATTTATAAAATTTGAACCCTTTGTAAAAAAAGTATAGAAAATTTATTTCTTTTAACGAAAACTTCTACGTAAAATTTATTGAATTTTTATAATTTTTGCTCATATTTTACAAATTAAATTAAAAAGTTTTGTAGCAAATTAAGAATTTATCAAATAAAAGAGAAAGTGTTAAACACACTGTCATAATGTTTTCTTAATACATAGTAATAAAAAAGGAAAAAAAAAGAAAAATCAAAAAAATATCAAAACTTATTGGGAACTTCAGAAGCCTATAAAAACGAACCACTCTCAAAAATACCATAGAAAAAAAGTTAAATTGTATGTATGTAAAAAAAAAATAATAACACAAAAAGGTTAACGAAACGCGCGAATATATTATTAAAAATATTACAAATAAAATAGACAGATATAAACAAATAAATAAATAAAAAACACACAGGGAAGACAACTTTGTCAACTTAAATTTTTAGAAAAAAAAAACACCTAAACAAGCAAAATAAAACATTTATTCAAGTTTTATTAAATCAGATAATATAAGACTTATTTATTTCTTGTAAAATTAAATAAATAATGCAAAAAGAAAGAAAAACAACTAACTTTGAAAAATTTTGAAACTTCAGAAAAATCATAAAGTATAATTAAAAATTTACAAGCAAAAAGTTAGCAAGAAAAAAATGGTGGAAACAATTAGCATATATTCAACAAAATATTTAAGAAAAGAAAAAATTAACAAATTTGTGAATTCATAATTTTAAAGAAAACTTAAATTCTGTCTTGATACTCTGGAAACTATCCGAAATTTCAATATTTTTAAGAAAGAAAAACTGAAGAATCGATATATTAAATCAGTGCATTGTTCTAAAGGAGTAAATATTTTCTCCTTAAAAAAATGAAGTGAAATTTAAAAGAAAAAAAATATTTTTTTTTTTTTTTTTTTTTTGTTAAAAAGAAACGCAACAAATATTTCAAATATACATGAACTTGAATAAAAAATAAGAAAAATGAAACAAAACGAAATATCTCAACATCGTATCTCGACGTGTGTAACATCTCCAACAGCTTCAACACCGCCATCAATCACAGCCATCAAACTAATTTTTTTATGGATGCTAGGATGATAGGTATAGGTAAGTTGTAGGGACAGATAAACAAATAAATTAGGGTAGATAATCTGTCAGGAGCTGATGATCATTCACCATGGGTGGGAGTAATGATACTGTACACGACCTAACACCGTGTTGTCATATCATTTGTATGAAAATTCATAATTGTAATTTGTCGGCATGCAGATTATGTTATACGTTTATGCGTCGTAAAATTACGGGTTAAGAGCCAACCATACCAAATGTAGAGTTAGCTAGGAAATCTTCACATACCACTTAATCAACGTTTATTTTATTGAGGAGTTTGTAAACTTATAATTTTTATTACACCTCAATAAAGAAGCAGAAACATAACAGAAAACAAAAAATCATAAAAATGGGGAGAAAAATCCAAAAAGGCATTTGTAGAACTTTTTTGCAGTTATAAAAAAAACAAATGTCATTACGTAGGGTCTACACGAGTGATATTTCTATCATAACAAACGCCAAATTCTTACCACGATAAGAATTTGTCACGTGTAGACCATATTTATTTATATTATTGCAGTGTTACCACAGTTCTGCAACTGAGATACACGCTGATGTAATATGTGAGATAACGCCGGCAGAAGAGAGTAACCATTTTGTTTATATTATGTTAAATCTTAAATAAGGGGTACATGTATTATAATAAATTCTATAAGATAATATTATTTTCAATCAGTCATAGAATAAATATGTCCTTTTTATTTAAGAAATTTGCACTTTTTTAGCACAATTTTTATACAAATGTTTTTTTTTTAATGTAAAACAAACATTAAAAGGAAACAATTTTACAAAACACATTGTTGTTTTAGTAATTTTTAAAATATACATGCGCGCTCACAAACAAACTTTCGTATATGTGTATTTTTTTTTTTGACAGTTCATCTTATAAGATAGTTGTGTCATCGTGTAAATTAATTAAATTTTTAAATTAAAAAGTGTAAAAAACTATTTAAATTTTGCTTTAACTTTCTTTTGTTTGGCAATGTTTGCTTAAAACAGAAGAAAGCATTAGGGCAATAGCCGTAATTTAAAGGTGCCAAAAACTTTAGACGGTCCCAGCACTAATGCCAACAGGTTTCAGCTTCTATCTGAAGAAGAAGCTGTTGCTTTCAAAGAAAAGATTCCTCCAATAATTGTGAACTCTGCCCACAGTTTTTCAACTGTGATCGGATTAATTAGGGATAAATATACTTATAAACGGATGTCTATTGGTACAAAAATTTTATCAAACTCGTTGTCGATGTACAATGAAGCTTTGAGTGTTCTCAAAGACAAAAAATTCCACTATTATACGCATGAATTAAAGGATGCAAAAACTTTGAAATTGGTTTTATTTGGCCTGCCACAACTGGACACAAAGATAATTGTCGAAGAATTTGTTATCTCGTTTAATATAAACCCGATTAGCATTAAGGAACAAAGAGATCCAGTGTAGATGACGCACTCTATCTTATTGAGTTTGATCGTCAACATGTTTCAAAAAGAAAGGTTATGAAAACAAGATATTTTTATAATATTTCTGTGTATTGGAGAAAACCTCTAACGGGCAATAAAGGTCCCATAAAATGCTCCAAGTTTGCTATGAATAGATATGGTGCTAAAAATTGTAACCGTATCGTAGTGAGTTCAGCCTGCGTCGGAAACCATGATTATGCAGTTTGTTCACTCAACAAAAGTAATAGCGATGGTAGTATAATTTATAAGTGCTGCAACTGCATAAAGAAGAACTTAAAAAACGTTAACCATAGAGCTGATGATCCAAAGTGCCCAAGTCGTCAAGAATATTTAGAAATCCGTCATCGAGTGGCATCTAAATCTAGGGCGACCAGATTATGTATCATATTTTAAAGAAGATGATCATTATTTTCCTCAATTGCCAAGGCAATAACCCCATAATAATACAAGCGATTTCGGTAATTTGTATTCTGAGGTAGCTAAAGGCAAGAGCTACGATAAAAATAATAATGATGACATTTCCAATGAAAGACTTTTGAAATATTATTTTATGCTTTGCAAATATGTCAAAATAAGTAGGAGAAGCTACGAGTTTTGGGCATGATGCTTCAACATGCCATATAATTCAACCGGTTGCCACAATGTTCATTGGAATACCCAAGGCAATAGAAGGCCAGGTATATTCACTTCAGCGTATAATCCAGTTCATACTACCAATTTTAAAGCGGATTTGGATAAATTAACTTCCTTTTTATTAATTTCCACCTAAATAAATCCTGGTCAAAATTTATTTCAAATTCGCCCTCGGGAACTAAAAAATTTTAGAAAGTAAAAAAGGCCATTAAAGGAAACAAAATGTCTTTTACTGATCTTCATGTAAACGGTGAAGTTTTAAAAACTGGCCATGAAAAGGCTAATTGAATAGCAGACGTATTTGGTAATTCACACACTATTACTTTAAATAATTATTCACCTATGGACACAGCTGTCTAAAGACTCATTCATACAATTCTTGACAGATCTAACGTACAGATTTAGATGAAGTTAAATCGTTTGTACTTTTATTGACAAATAGTAAATCCCACGGTTTAGATCGCATTAATAGCAATATCTTTAAAAAGATGTCCGACTGCTTTTTTGAAACTTTACAAAAACTTTTCAACTCTTGTTTAATAGGCTATTTTTCAACGTTTTTTAAGGAGGCAAAAGTTATCCCAATTCCAAAGCCAGGGAAGGATCCTAAATTAACGTCTAACTATAGACCAATCATCATCCTAAGCCTATTGGATAAAGTATTTGAAAAAATAATTCATAAGAGAATTTTAGACTTTTTCAACCAAAAAAAATATTATTAACCCACAACAATTTGGATTCCGCAAGGAGCACTCTATAGTACATCAACTAAAAAGAGTCGTTAAGTTTATTGAATCAAACAAAGGATATCGTAGGAGCGCTGGAGTTATATTTCTTGACATTGAAAAAGCCTTCGATTCAATATGGCATGAAGGCCTGGTTTTTAAACTAAATTCCTTCAATTATCCAACGTATCTGCAAAAGATAATAAAAAGTTGTATCTATAGATAACACACTATCTAGTGCGGGTCTGCTGCAAAGATTGGTATTACCACCTACTCTTTATTCAATATATATTTCCGATTTTACTGTTCGCAAGAATCAAGAAGTAATTTAAAATCTACCCATAAATACTTTGATAAATGGAAGATAAAAGTTAATGTTAGTAAAATACAAGCTATTACATCTCCATATAACAGATCACAGAAACATATTCCTAAAAACATTTATTCCTCTGCAGGATAGTATCAAATATCTAGGAATTATCTTAGATAAAAAAAATATCATTTAAACAACACATACAGTATATTTGCGATAGGACAATCAAATGCGGCCGCGCACTTTACTCCTTACTCAGAAGATCTAAACTTAATTTAAAAAAACAAGATCCTTATTTACAAATTGTATATTCGACCAATTTTGACCTACGGATGCCAAGTCTAGTTTAATAAAGCTGCTAAAACTTACACAAGAAAATTACAGATAATACAAAATAAAAATAATTTATAACCTACACCCCAGATATTCGACTGATCTACTGCATAGAAACTTTAAGCATAAAATGTTTAAATCATTTGAAAGGGAACTTTTGTCATTCAATGAAAAATGCAGAACGTCTACATATGAAATAATAAGAAATTTGCTAAACAATCACTAGGACTCTTTTTTATGGTTTTTTATGGTGATGGTTGTTTTTAAAATTTCTTATAACGTTTAAGTATGTACAAGGTTTTTTTTTTACAACTTTACTTAATACTCTGATATTAGTAGTTTCCTTATTTAATTATTTAGATGTTAATTATTGTAATGTTTTTAAGAATATCCTCGTAACAATGTAATTAATTAATTATTTTATAAAGGTTTCAATAAAGTCAATAATAATAAAAAACATGGATTGTCTGCTAAGATATGATTGCGTATATATTTTATATTTTTTAGTTTTTATAAGACAAAAGATAAAAAATAGTCAAAAGATTCGAAAATATCGTATAAAAGCTAAGTCGAAAAGAAGGAAATAGTGGAAAAGTCGAAAAAAGTTGAGTCGATGCTTGTCTTGATAAAGATTAATCTAGTATAGACTCAACGTAAATATAATATGAGCCACGGACTAGGTGGAAAATTTCGCTGCGGCTTCATGTCGCCGAACAATAAGCCGTAGCTGCCGAAAAATTTTGTTGAAAAAAGTTATCAACACTAGTTATGACATGCCAACTATTCTTCAAATAGCTTGGTAACTCTGCGAATTTGTGAATCATTGTTTGGATTGTTAAAAATATTGTGATTGGTTTTTACTGACTATATAATTGTGATTGAAAAATAGAAAAAAATATTTTTCTCTTATTTTAATTAAAACTGTAACTTGATTCGTTGATCATATTTTTCAAGAAATGGGTGATGAATTTGAGCCAATGGAACCTAGTTTGAAAAATGTAATAGATCAAGCATCGTTGAAATGGATTTTTGTCGGCGGAAAAGGAGGTGTTGGTAAAACAACATGCAGGTAAATATTTCGTCTCGCTATTGTTATACTATGTTGATGACTTGCTTGTATGTAGTTGTAGCTTAGCTGTTCAAATGGCGAAAGTTCGGGACTCTGTATTAATTATATCAACTGACCCGGCACATAATATATCAGATGCTTTTAATCAGAAGTTTACTAAAGTTCCAACGAAGGTATATATACGCCCATACTTATGTATATAACTTAATATACATATGAGGAGCCACAGAACAAAACTTACTTTTTACTTTTTTTAGAAATGTTTTTTGTTATTTTTGTATTGTTTGGGTTGAAATCATATAGAAAAAATTTTTTTAGGAAAGTTTCTTATTTTTTTTTAAAGTAAATTGACATGAAAAAATAGATGCATAACAAAACGTTGCTTTTTAATTTTTTTTTTTCAAAACGTATTTTTTTCATGGTAATTATTACCTAACATTAAAAGAATTAAAATATAAAGCTTTATATTAAAAAAAAAAAAAACAATTTTATATATATTGATTACGAAATTCTTTTCTATATTAAAATTCAATTTCAAGGTAAATACTCATTTAGATAAGGATATATGAACAAAAATTCAATCCAAGTTACATGTTTTTCTCAACTCATTTAAATAAATAAAATTAAACTTAAATGATTTGGATTTGGATTACATATTGCTTCATAATCCTAACTTCAATGTCTTCAACTTGAAATTTCATTAAATGCTTAAGAATTTTAAATATGTATATGATTTAAAATATTTTGCAAAAATATTAACGTTAAAAAATACACATACCAAAAAGTACCTTTTCAATATATATATATATGGATCTCTCCATTATTTTGATTTGTTTTTTTTTTTTTTTTTAATTTGATGTTTCATATGATAAGTAACATCTTGTTGTTTTCACTTTCATGCTGCTTGATAAGCGAATGAACAAAATAATTTTCAACAATTTTAAATGAAACAAAATTACTTTTTGTTCTGCGGCTCCTCATATGAATGCATGTGATTTTAATTATGAAGTATAACTTGGCAGGTTAATGGATTTACCAATTTGTTTGCCATGGAAATTGATCCCAATGCGGGACTCAACGAACTGCCGGATGAATACTTCGAGGGTGACAACGAAGCTTTGAGACTAAGCAAAGGGGTCTTACATGAAGTTGTCGGAGCTTTGCCGGGAATTGATGAAGCAATGAGCTATGCAGAAGTTATGAAGTAAGTTTTTTTTCAAAATTATTTGTATATATATTTTATATTGCAATCTTTTTATAGACTTGTCAAAGCAATGAACTTTTCGGTTGTCATTTTTGATACCGCACCTACAGGCCATACTCTACGCCTATTATCATTCCCTCAAGTTGTGGAAAAAGGTCTTGGAAAATTGTTACGTCTTAAGCTAAAAATTACTCCGTTTATTACACAATTTGGTAGTCTTCTTGGTATGCCAGTTAATGCAGATTCATTGACACAAAAACTTGATGAAATGTTGAAAATCATTCGTCAAGTAAATGAACAGTTTCGAGATCCTGTAAGTTATATTTCTATTTGTTTTTTTTTTTTTTTTTTTTTTAACATAGATTAATTTTTGTCTATAAGGATCAAACAACATTTGTTTGTGTATGCATTGCGGAATTTTTGTCATTATATGAGACCGAACGTTTGGTTCAAGAATTGACCAAGTGTGGCATTGATACCCACAACATTATTGTAAATCAGTTGTTGTTCATGAAACAAGACCAACAGCCCTGTAGCATGTGTGCATCACGATATAAGGTAAATATTATTATTACTATGTACATGTATCGTTTTCAAAATTTTATTTTAGATCCAAGAAAAGTATTTGGACCAGATTGCTGATCTATACGAAGATTTTCATCTTACAAAACTACCGTTGCTAGAGAAAGAAGTACGAGGTGCAGATAATATAAAAAAGTTTTCAGAAAATTTAATAAAACCATATATTTGTAATTAGTAAAAATTTTTAATCTTGATCTAATTTTTATTTCTGTGATTCATATATATGTACATATATCTATGAATGACTTGGCTGCAATACATATATATATATATGTATATATATATATATATATATATATATATATATATATATATATATATATATATATATATATATATATATATATATATATTTAGGGTGTAGTCACTTTCGTGATCTGAACTTTTTAATTACAGTTACTTTCTCTACTTTCTTTTCGTGATTACTTTGTTTATAATATTTTTTTTATATTTGTTTATTAATAAAACAAGTAAATATTAAAGTTTACGTGAACATTTGCAATGAACATGACAAGAAGAAAAACAGAAAAGGCTAAGTTGATATGTATCTGAATAATCAGACAGAATGCAGTTATCTAATAAATTTGATATTTTATCAAAAATTGGTTAAATGTATTGATATTAAGGAAATAATACAAAAATCTCAGAACGATGTTTTACACTTACTATCGTTCAATCGGATGGAAGTTAAAAAAAAATTAAGGTTGGAAACAGATACCGATTAAATACTTTTTAAAATGTATTACCGAAATTATTGTTTTCAAATGTCGGTATTTTTAAATATACAATTTTATATACATAAAATTCTCGTGTGACGGTACTTGTAATTGAACTCCTCCGACCGATTTTTATTAAATTTTGTATGGGTATTTGTTAGGTATGAGAATAGGACGTAAAATATATTTCATATCGCTAGAGGGCGTAAAATAGGGCAAAATGGGTAAAAGCTCCTCCTCCCTATATCTTCTTAATTAATCAATCGATTTTCTTGAAGTTTGGCATGCAAATAGTGTAACATCTGGAAGGAACTATAGCCGATAATTTTTGTTATTTATGGTGTAAAATAGGGCAAAAGGGGTAAAGGCTTACCGTCCCTATATCTTCTTAATTAATCAACCGATTTTCTAGAAATTTGGCAGGCAAATAGTGTAACATTTGGAAGGTACTATAGCCTATAATTTTTATTATTTAGGGTTTGAAATAGGACATGAGGTGTAAAAGCTCACTCTCCCTATATCATCTTAACTAATCAAGCGGTTTTCTTAAAATTTGGCATGCTGACACTGTAACATCTGAAAGGAACTTAAGGATATACATTTCTTGGAAATTCCAAAATTTAAGGCGTAAAGTAGGACGAAACGGGTGAAAGATCCCCTTACCTATGTGTTCTTAATTAATTATCCGATGATAGTTTTAAGTCTTGAAGTAACCAAAGGCTATATAAATTTTAACATTTAGAGCGTTAAAATTCAAAATATTTATTACTATAATTAAGTTATATGGCAAACAACGTTTGCCGGGTCAGCTAGTTTTCTTATATAATTTACATGCTTTAAGGAAGATGAAATTACTTTTAATAAGCGTTTATTTAATGTTATAGTTTTGGGATCTTGTTTTAAAAGTTCTTTTATTGTTTCTTTGTTCCAATAGATTTTTTAAAACGATACATATTGATAAGCTTAACACAGGAAGAATATTAAAACAAATAGATTTTTAAAAATTTTTAACACAAGTCAACAAAATGGTAGAGCAAATTATAATTTCACGTGTTTAAGTTCTGTTTATTGTAAGCTCCTTTTCTATTCTTGCTTCCCTTTCGATGCAACTTTGCTGGAAGTATTTTGACATAGATTATATCGAGTAAACCGTTAACACTCTCTTAAATATTGTTTGCCACCAAACTGTTAGCTTTAGTTGTACGTACACTTTATATTTTATTCCAAATTTCCAAAAATTTTCTTTCTGTAATTAAAATTGTATTTGATTTGTTTTATTTTATATATTTTTGATCGATGCCCTAACATTTGTTCCTTCAATCCGGATTTTGAAATCAGCATTGGATATTGAGGCATTATAAAACTCCACTAAACAAAACAGTGCATCGTCAACAACATAAATATATTTATTGCTTTCATTTCTACAAATAAGGTACGTATGTATTTCATTTTTGTGAGCTATAGTAAAGTGAAAATTTGTGTTTTTTAATAATTTAAAATATCAGACTATTCGAGTTTGTTTGAGAAAATAGTGTCACGATTTATTGTTTTAAATTTATGTGAAACATTTCAAAGTTTGAGCGCGTTATATTTATACAAACAATAAACTAAAATAATTGATATTGTTATTAATTGTATTGGTTGTTTTTTTTTTGCATTTTCTTTTGTGCTTGCATTTTTTTACAGATTTATGCACATCTCTATATTGCAATAACAGAACTACGGTTGCTTCTTCTTACCTTGTAATTGAGCACCCCATAACACCCCGTCTGTCAATTTTTACAAATATTGTTTAAACAATTTATTGACATTTTTCTTTTTTCTTCGAATAATTGTTTACTGAAAATTAAATTGTGCCTATAATTAAGAATTTATCAACTTAGTTTTTTGTGAAAAGTGGAAAAAGGAGAAGTGATATCGATCACTTCTTTGAATAGAGTGACTCAAATGTTACGTATGCTTTCGTAATATTTGAGGCCGATTTTAATTATTTTAACGAAGAGTTTCATACCATTTTTATTTTAGAAAATCAAGACGAGGAATTAAGAAAGTTGTGGGAAGAAGTACAGACAACTTATGAAAAATGCTTAGATTTCTTATGAAACGTGTTGAAATTTAGTAAAAATATTAATAAATTGATAAATTCATATAGAGGTCAAAAGAAACAAAGATTGTAATTTTAACCGTCTTTCGAATTAACTGGTTGATCATTATAATATTTTTAACGATATAGAAAATGAGCTTATAGAATAATTTGAAAACAGTTCATATTAGGGATGAAAAATGACTTATTTTATATTGTACCAACCATGAAAATAAATATATATTTTCAACCATAATTGTACCATTTTTGACAATATATTTGCATAGAAATTTAACAAATTGTAAACATATTTTTATACCCTACACTATTATGCGCTGGCTAGATTTCAGAGTAATGATTAAGTGGCATGAAAAGATTCCACAGCTATCTCTATATTTGGTATGGTTGGTTCTTAACCCGTAATTTTACAACGCATAAACATATAACTACATGCCTACAAATACCCTAGATTGTGCAAATTACAATTATGAATTTTTATACGAACAATTTTATACAATTATGAAATTTTTACGGTATCATTACTCCCACCCATGATAAATGATCAACAGCTCCTGACAGATTATCTACCCTAATTTATTTACCTAGTGTCTACATTAGGCAAATTTATATCAAAACAAACGTCCAAATCAGTGCGAGTTGGACGAAGGTACCGGGGCGGGGGTCTATATTATGGGCACGGATTTGAAGGGCTCTTTTAGACTCCCTGATGAGTGCAGTGTTTTTCAGGCTGAGATTCTCGGCATCCTGAAGGCCGCAGAAATGATCAGGCAAAACATTGCGAGAGGTACCGAGGTCACTCTCTATGTGGACAGTCAGGCGGCTCTGAAGGCCTTGGGGACACATTTGGTGAGATCCAGGCTAGTAGCTGCCTGTAGGAAGACACTGAGAGAGCTGATGGAGGACTACATGGTGAGACTCTGCTGGGTGCCTGGCCACTGCAATATTTCAGGCAATGAATTGGCTGATGAACTGGCAAGGCAAGGTGCGGCAGGGAACGTCTCGGAGAGAGAGACATATGTGAAACCACCACTAAGTTTCTTCTATGGGAAGATCAATGATTGGATCTTGGTCAGAACCAATTCGGCTTGGGAGAGTAGAGAGGACTGCAGAGTGTCGAGGGCGATATGGCCGGTATTGGATGAGGTCTAGATTGGTCGCTAACAGTTCCGATTTTTGTAGACTGTGTGGAGACGTCGACGAGACCGAGTCTATTGAGCACATTGTGTGCCATTGTCCACGATTACAGCATCGTAGGATGAAGTGGCTGGGTAGCCAGTTCCTCGACGGGCTAAGTGACGTTCGGGACGCAGATCTTGTTGACGTCATAGGCTTCGTCATGGGAATCGGCTGCTTAAGGGAGAATCAGGGGTATAACCCTAGGGGGATTGGTAGCATTGCTGGTCCCCCTTTATGATTCGTTACATTTCTATTCCTTTTTATCTTTCACTCTACTTTTTCTGTATTCTATACTCTTATTTCGCAGCTATTCTGTTGAAGGGACTCACAATGGACCGGGATCGGTCTCTGGGTGGAGATGTGGTACTATCTGGTATCACATCTACCTTCTCTATCTATCTATCAGTGCGAGTATATACAAGGTAACCTTAGTTAAACAGCTGATTATTATTTTGGTTGTTACAGTTGTCAAACTGCATATATAAAAAACAATGAATACGCCATATTGTAGTTTTTGTGCAACTGGTTCCACCTTCCATAAATTCGCGTTTTGTCTCTAATCTCTAATGTAGACACTATGTAAATATGACCCAATTATACTTACAATATTTCACATTTTTCTTATTGAATATACTTCCCATATTAATATATTTTTTACAAATGCATTTTTGTTTAGTTTAACCTATCACAAAATTTATTAATGGAAAAAATAAATGAATCAAAACGTAAGATTATAAATACTTTCAAGAGTATAAAAATAATAAAAAAAGAAATTATCCTTTATGAATGATAATTTTTAGAGAATGAAAAAATACGTTTTACTAGAGGGACATTTTGAAAATGGACTGACGATTTGCTCATGATTTTAGTAAGAACAATAATAATAGTAAATTGTAAAATAATGAAAAATAAAAAAATAAGTGTTAAAACATAATGAGACTTACAATTGGAGAAAAACGAAATGATGCGCCCAGCAATCATCAGTGATGTTGATATTGGTTGATTATTAAAATTTTTGTAAATAAACCTAGAGAGGTTTTATAATATGTTAACACTCAAAAAATAATGTTAGTAAATAATGTATTTATATTTATGTATTTGGCAATAATTGTGTGGTAAACCACAAGTTTTGACCATCAAAATTCCCTAAGGATAAGGAAATACCTTATATTAAATGTTATAATGGATTATAATAACATTTTCATCAATTACCTCATGGGGGAATAAAAGTTAAAAAAAATATTAAATTATGTAAAAAAAACTTCTTTTTAATAATTAAAAAAATTAATATTTTATTATTAGCTAATTTATTAGCTTTATTTAAAACTTTTTTATATAATTAATCACTACCACAGATTTATTAAATGACATTTTCCGTATGCTGGACTTAATTGTTTCACTTTCACACTAAGAATGAATGCAGTATGGTTAGAAATAATTTAAGTAACTACCATTGTCTAAGTAATTCCGTGGTAGAAATCCATTGGTGTGCAATAAGAACTAATGACAGAGATCTATTCATGTATGTTAAAGAAAGACAGGTCCAACCAAATAAGATTTATTTAAAAAATATAAACACAGAAAAAAATTCATATATTTGAAAATTTTTTTCATAAATATTATGAATCGAACATGACTTTTTTTCCTAAAATGTTTTCATAAAATTTAAATTTTGTTCATAGATATAATTAAATTGTTCATAATAAAAATTTTAGTAATTTTGCAAAAATTTTGTTAAATTTTTGGTTTAGTTTTGTTAGATTTTATTGCAAATGGTAAAGTGTAATATAAGTCCGCTTCCCGAATTTTTATGCTCGCACACAATGGTGTAGGGTATTATATAGCTGTCTTGATCTACTATATGTTTCTTTCTCGTTATTAAATAATTTTAGTAAAAATATTACCTGCAATTTTAAAATTGCAGCAACAAATTTGTTGAGTTCAGCTGACACAGAGAAATTAATTAAAATTCTTTCTTTTATCATAACAATACTTTAGTAAAAAGCTTTCGCTTACGAATGTGGAATATACTCGATGTCTGGAAGCAAAAACTTATTTAGTCAATTTTTCATTCACGATACTTTGACCAGAAATAGTAAATTGTTGAGACTTTATTCCTCCATGCCTCACAGTACGAAATAAAAGCTTAGTAATTGAAGCAATTTCGTGTTTACTGCAAAACATAATACGAGTATATTATGGAAAAAACACTGACAATATTGAAAAATGCCTATAGCAGGAATTATGTATTCTCAAAGATGCTGCTTTTAAAAAATTTTATTTTTATTTAAAATTTTTGTGAAGTATTTCAAATTTAACTGCATATATTTTATTAAATACAGCAGATATTGATGTGATTTTTTGGTATATAATAAATGTATCCATATTATGTTATTATAAATAACAAAAACAAAATTGCGGTGTTGCCCCATTATTTACTTAGTTTTGTTAAATTAAAACTTTGCTGCACTGGAATTTAAGTATGCGAAGCGTAAATTGTTCGTTCTTAAACTTGGCAACACTGTAATTTTGTTCTGCAAGGTAAAATAATTCGATTTTTAAACTTGGCATCACTTTTAATTTGTTGTCTTACTTACTTAACATAGTGTCTACATTAGAGATTTTTTTATCAAGACAAACGTCAAACTTAACGTGAATTTGTGGAAGGTGGCAACAGTTGCACAAAAACAACAATATGGCGTATTCATTATTGTTTTTTATATATGCATTTTGGCAACTGTGACAACCAAAATAATAATCAACTGTTTAACTAAGATTACTTTGTATATATTCGCACTGATTTTGTATTTCTGAAAGTTATTCACAATAGCTATTGTAGCTTTTTGCCGAATTTAGAATGAAAACCGTTACATATTCAGTAATTACAATCGAATAACACACAATGGTTACAACCGATAAAATTATAATTAAAATTATAAGATAAAAAAGGAAGAGCTTCAGCTACACAGCCCTTAAGCTTAATAAATTACAAAAGGAAAAAATATTACTGTTTACCTATGTATAGCAAAATATATCAAAATTAAATATTCAGTTAAGAGGACAAAATTATGAATAATATTAATGATAATCATGTTAATATAATATATAATTTAAATTAATATATATACAAACATAAAAAATAATAACAATTCAATATTTTAAAAAGAATAACAGATAATGTGAATATTTAAATATTAAATAGTTAATTTAGAATTGTGTTTACTTTTTTTTAAACAAAAGTTGGGGTATAAATTTATATTAAATTAAAAATGTTAGTAACTTTAAGAAATTGTTTATTTGCATATTTTCTATTGTTAGATTCGATAAGCATGTGAATTGGGTTATTATTGTTATGGAAAAAATTTTGACGTTGAATAGCAAATTTGGCGCAAGGTGTCAGGATAAGTTTGAAATTATTAAGGATATTGTCATATTATCACCCAAGAAGATATCCTCCATTTGTTTGCTGGGTTGTTATGGATATTAATATAGTTGTATTGCAATTAAATCTACCAGCTGACTACAAACTTCTCTGACAATATATTCCAGAACAACTATCGTTGGCGATCTGCATCTATTGTAGTAATAGTGAACCTTTAGCGACATCAATAGTAAAACGTTAAAATATTCGTGAGTGATTCATTTACGATATCAACAAATTATGAATATTATTCGATATTGATATTACTAAAGACTTGTGAGTATTATCATTGGTAACAGTTCGAATACGATAGTTTTCTATTTTGTTTTCTTTCCATTTTGTTCCCAATTTAAAAATAAATATTAATTTAATTTTTTAAGGTATGATTTAATTCAAACTTAACAGAATATATCAAATATTAAAAAAATATAGGTACATAATAATAAATTACATTTCAAAAATAATAATTCATACAATGAACAATAAAATTAATAAAATCATTTACATAAGAATGATAATATTTGAAGCATTTTGTCCAAATTTCATCTTCGTTCAGAGAATTCATCAATCTTTTTTTCCTTAATATTATTAACCTTTATGTTGCTCAAGTCCACATCATTACTTAAGGTCGGACTAGGGAAATTTTTAACAGAAGCTGACAAATATTTCTTTGCCGTAATGTGACCATAAAAAATTTTGTGTGGCCAACAGCAAATCACCTGATTTTGGGCAAATAAAATTAGCAAACAAAAAATTTTTTAATGTGAGCGCAGTGTAACCAATTAATTTAAAATATTTTCCCATTTTTGGAAAAATAATTATTTGATTTTACAAAATTTTTGTAAGAGAGAACAGTATCAAATAACAGTTGTATTGAATCTAAATCATTAAAATCATTAAAAAATATAAATAAATAAGAAGTTTTAAGCAATAAATTCCGCTGGTACAATAATGCTGATCATTTTAATAATTTTATTAACTTGCTTGCTTAAGCAAGAAAAATTAAATAATATAATAAAGCAGGATATGTAATTATATTTTATATCCTTAGTTGGTACTCGAGGCAAATTATACGAAAAAATTTTTTATTATCGGAATTGTTGGATATATCATCGTCTGGGTGTCTTTATATACAGCGACAAGTCACCTATAATCACGTATCATTATTTTTGGAGTTATAGCACATTTTATGTTAAATTTAATATTTTTTAGTATCCTAATATATTACAGGACGATGTAATCAAATTTTAAGGATAATTATAGCAACCATCTTCTAAAGGTATTCACTTATCTTCTGCTGATATTGTCTATAAATATTTTTCTGGTCCATGTTAGAGCGTCCGCAAATGTAAAATTTTCAATGGGGCTACAGAGTAAAATTACAATCGTAAACTGGGCACATAACTGAGCAAATACATTGTCTCTTTCAGTGATGCCCAAACTTGCGAGCATAAACGCGCAGAAATGACTGTAAAAGGGTTTGAAAAGGGCTAAATTAAAAGCACAACGGTTTTGTGGTACAATCAAGACAGGTTTTATGAAAAAGCGCCAAAAAGGGGCAAAATTAAAACTTTAAAAAATAAAAATATAAACATTTTTACCACGAAAGAATATTTCGGCATCTACATCTCAAAATATTAATTGCTAACTGGTAAGTTAAAACACAGGTTATGGAATTTTTATTATGAAGTCCTATTCAAAAATTTTAAACATAATTTTATTTTTCGAAAACAGTTTTCTAAAAATTTAGTTTCTTTACAATTTCTTATCTTATCTTTTTTTGATAATTAGATTTGTAAAAATTTCTTCAAAAATATTTTGAAAACTTAGTACAACAATCAAGAAGTGAAATATTATTTCAATTGCCAAAATAAAAAGTTAAAAACTGAGCAAAATCAATATTAACTCATTGAAAAAATACTCAAACAAAAAGCGATCGTAATATGCAATAAATTCTGTCATATTTAGAAAAAGTGAAAAGGCGCTTAAAGGGCTAAACGAAAATTGTTAAAAGTGTTTCGGGCTAAAAAATATTTTTCGCGTTTTAGACTACAAAAAGCGGGCTAAATCTAGCCCGAAAAGGACTAATTTGGCATCACTAGTCTTTTTCTTTTTTTCTTATTTTTTTCTTCCTCTTCTCAAAAAGCTATCGAAGCTGCTCCTCATTAAAAAAAAAATTATCCTCTTTGTTTATTATATTGTTACGAAATTGTACTTGAATTCAAATATAACGGTTTTAACGGCCGGTTTAAATCTTTCTCAATGCTTCCAGACATTTCCGTTTATGTTAACAGCAGTTAACATAGCTGTAAAAATTATTAACATAGTTCTAAACGTACAACATTGAAGAAAAAGCTTTCACCATTGTTTTTAAGTATGGCAACATTAAATGTTTAAGCTGCTAACATTAACATCAAAAGCTGTAGTTTGTCCGTTAAGAACATTGTAGAAAGAAATAGTAGGTAATACAGTGTATATAAATTGGCCGTGAGAACACCATTGAGTCAGTCTAATTGGAAGCGTCGTTAAGTAGACATATTAACTGCCTTGGCTGTATAATCTTGTACATTATAATGTAATAATAATTATTAAAGTGTGCTGTATAAAGCGTGTAATTTAAGTGTGTGTTTATATTAGAACACAAAGTGAATATTTAAACTGTATTGTTGTACATTTTTAAATAAAATAAAGAGTCGTTACAATTTTTAAACTACTAAACTGCTGTTATTTGCAATCAAAGTACAAGTTTATTTAAAGGAAATAAACAACCGTTTTTAAAAGGTAAAAACGTAACAATATTTTTATTAAAAATAAATTTATTGTTCGACTGTTAGATGGAATGATTTTTAAAGACAAATAATTTTTCAAATGTGACGGATGAGCAAACATGTTTTCCAATTTGACTATATTTAATGTCTGCTTAAACAGACAAAAATGAGAAAATAAATGTGTGTAATGTGAAAATTAAACTACATAATACTTTGGAAGTATTTTATACATTCGAAACAAACATTTGCCTAATCTGACCTTTATAGATCTATATATCTTAACCAGCTATGCTGGTTTGTCTTATGGCTTCAAAAAAGGAAATTCAACAACCGATGCTCTACTTTATGTAGACCATCAGATTGCTTAGAGTCTTATACTTAAAAAACATCTAACGATTATATCACTAGATTTTGAAAAGGAACACGATAAAGTTGGTATATAGATCAATTGATACCATGGAAGATTGGTCCTAATATAATTAGATATATTGTAAATTTTATGACTAATAGAAAAATCGTGGTCAGATTTGGTAAACAAAACCATTCTCAGCTTGCATACAATGGGATACTTTATTTTAATATTAGTGTCAGATCGGATAAGTTAAAATGTTCTGTACTAGATTTGAAATATTATTGAGTGGTGTAAATATTCTGGAGCGAACTTATTAACATAAAAATGTAAATATATAAATTTTTATAGAAAAAAATAATGTAAACCAATGTCAAACGATTTATAAATGGGACACTCATGTGGAAAATCTCACATCATCACTATCGACATAAATTAATATTTTAAAACGCTTAATAAGCAGTAACCCTGACCTGAATTTCGATATTAGCGAATGTTCGTTAAAAACGAAAAATTTTCGAAACTAAGTGTTCAAGAAACTCGAAAATTATATTAAATATGAATGTTCGTAGCATCGAACTTTTCTCAGTAGTAAACATTCGCGTAATATTCGACAATTTTAAAATTGTCTATATCGCAATATTCAACTTTTCTGAGTAAAATCTCGAAAATAATTCTTAGAGAAATTATCTATTCTTTTCAATTTCTAGAGACTTTTTCAATATCTAGAGAATTTAAAAAAAGAGGCCATGATTTCTTATAAAGAAAATTATTTTTTTTATTAAATAAAACAAGAAAACATTATAGATCATACTGAATTAACGAAAAATTATATATTATGAAAGTATAACACCATTTTTAAGATAAAAAAAATTTACAAATAATACAAATAAAATTAGTACCATTTCGTTAGATAGATTTTATTATAAATAGCTTTCCGTTTATTTCCACTTTCTTTCTCTAACTTGCATTATTTTTTTTTTACTAATTTTTACTAAATTAAACACAAATCTGGAAAATACTAAAAATTGGTTCATAGTATTCAGAAATCTGATGAAAATAATCTGATATATGTACGAACACAATATGAGATTAGTTTTTTCTATAAGTATTTGGAAGTTATAACATTTACATCTATTGCTTGGCTAAGAGATGCTGCTTCAAAAAAAAAAAAAAAGTAATAATAATAAAAAACAAAAAAATAAATAAATAATTTTTAGACCAGAATTTACATAAAATATGAACAAATCTGATTTCGTATAAAGAATATTAAAATATTATAATTATTTAACAAAAAATAAAATAATATTAAAGTATAATACATCTTTCAAGAAGTAAACAATTTCAAATATTTCATAGAAATAAAATAGATACCTATTGTAAGTTATATTAAAAACCATATATTTCAGAATTTTAGGTTAAATAGATTTTCATGCCAATAATTAAAATAAAAAGAAATAAACATTAATCTATGGTAGTACGAGTATATTTAAGATTCAACACAAATAGTTTTTCTTATTGTTTTATTTCCACTTTATCTTCATCTTACATTACACAGTGGGGCAGAATCGAAATTTTTTGGAAATAAATCTGTAACTTCTGATCGGCCGGTTGGATTTTCATAGAATATGGTACAGGCGTAGCAGAGGAGTGTACAATTTTATGTTTAGAATGGGGGGCACAACAATCCCCCCACGGGCGGAGCTAAGGGGGCTGAAAGTTAGGTACCTCTGATATAAAAAATTTCTAATCGCTTGCAAAATTTTTGTTTCTTGTCCGATTTCAAATATTTTTATATATTGCTGTAGGCCCTGATAAGACCTATAAAAAACATGCTTACGTATCCTATTTATCTCTTATAGTTTTCGAGTTATTTGCGTTTGAATTTTTAAGCACCAGAATTTTGCATGTTCTTGGTCCAGTTTTTTTCATATATATCCTAGTATTTCCTACCGATTTTATTACTTTTTTCTTAACTAGTTAAAGAACAAAATTATCTATTGAAAAAAATTTGAAGTAGATGTCTTTACCGAGTCCAAAAATAAACGATTTTGAATTTGAAAATTGCAAAAAAGACGACTTTTTGTGTTTTTTTAGCCGAAAAAGTAACTACACTCTTTTTTATCTAAAATAAAATTTTCTTTAGCAACATATAATAATTTTGCACTTTTCTGAAAGGTAACTTCACAGAGATGACTTTAAGACAAAAAACAAACCCAATAACTCAATTGGTCATGGTACATACCCTCCCGAATTCGACCCATTTTATATGAAAGTTTTGATTTAAACCATATTTTCTCAAATCCCAAAGCACGAATCGACAAGCGGAATATATTTTAAGAATCTTCAATATGTTGTTAAAAGTTTTAAGTCAAAATCTACGGGACTTCGGAAAAATGTGGATTCTATTGCCAAAAATGTAAAAAATCCAATTTTTGGGAATTTTGAGTAGTTTATTTGGGAATTCAGGAAAACGCTACCCCTGATTTGGTTAACGCGCTTTTATTTATATTAATAAGAGCCTTAACCTTAAGTCTTAACCTAGTGTCTACATCAAAACAAACGTCAAAATCAGTGCGAATATATACAAGGTAACCTTAGTTAAGCAGCTGATTATTATTTTGGTTGTTACAGTTGTCAAACTGCATATATAAAAAACAATAATGAATACGCCATATTGTTGTTTTTGTGCTGTTGCCACCTTCCACAAATTCGCGTTAAGTTTGACGTTTGTCTTGTTAAAAAAATCTCTAATGTAGACACTATGTAAGTTCACGCCGGTAACAGAAAGGGTTGTTATATGGTTGGCAATTAGTTTCTATTTTTTCTTTTATATATAACAAAAAAAATATATAACGTTTTCAGCAAGTCCCGTTACTTTTAACACTATAAGCAACAGGATTTCCTGCTATTACTTAAATCTAAACTATAGTATTTTAAGGTAAGTATTATTAATCTAGTTATTTGTATTATTATTATTATTATTATTATTATTACTATTATTATTATTATTATTATTATTATTATTATTATAAAATTCATTTTATTTATTATAATAAAAAATTACATAGTTGGTAGAACAATTAGAACAAAACATGAATATGAACAAGTTTGGTCCACACCATCCAAGTGAATGTGCGCACAAAATCTTGTTCAATGTACGAACAAAAAACGGTTCGAGTAGACTGCATAGTGGTACATTTTTGCATGTTGACATATGCATGTTATGTTTTTTTTCTTTCAGATTAACTGGGTAATCACATATGATAAGCAGACATTGTAAACATCACTTTTTACAAGTCTGTTATTACGTTTATACGCAAATAAAAACAACTTTCAAATATTTAACTCACCATGTATGCGCAAATTGCATAAAAAATATATTTCCCTTTTTGTTGTGCCAGATGGGAAAAATATAAAAATATAACGATCAGGAAGTGCTTTGTATTTTTCTTTTGCCTTCGAGAGTTTTGAATCTCACACTCGCATTGGCTTAATGTTACAGGTGTCGCATAACTACAGCTTTATGGTTCTTTGAGGCTTGTATTATCTACATGGTTTTAATTTGAAATCTTGAAAATTTATGTAGATACTGGCAGAGTACCAATTTGGATAGTAAATAAGAGTCGAATTCGGAGATTCCGTCTTCCTGCGAGAAGATATGGGTCGAAGGCAGTTTTCGGAGGAGGTTCCTTATACTTTTTTGCCGTAATTTGTGATAGCGTTATTAATTATTCCGCGGCCAAATAATTCCTCTTCGGTGGTATATTGCTGCTGAAGGGGTAACTTTAAATCAAGTAAACAAACAATAATCACCATTGGTTTTCGTGAGTTACTAACTCGCACAATTGTCGATTTTATGTGCACAATTCTTCGACCAACTATAGCTGCGTTTGAGTACTTTGCAGCAACTTTTTTGGTGGGAGTAAAAACCAATTCATTCTCAAATTGAAAGACATTCAAAGAAGTACGCGAACAACATTTTGCAAACGTTTAGTTTTTTGTTTGTAGATTGAAAAAACGCTAATTTATTTATAAAATAAACAGAAAATTGTAGTTTCATTGAAACTAATTTTAATCAAAAGGCTAAAAAAACTCAAGATCTTTAAAAGGATTTTCAACAACAAATAAAACTCTTTCATTCGCAAAGTAACTCTAGCTTGGAGAACAACTTTCGCGTCACCGTAATTATTTCTTAAGTACAGTTAGTCGGGTTTTTGTTGTTTGGCCTTCGGAAATTTTGCGTCTCATCTCCGCATTGACTAAGTGTTTGATGTCGCCTAATTGTATCGGTTTTTACGGTTTTTCGAAGCTTACATTTGTCACATGTAATCGATTTTGTTTACCTAACTTTTATAAGATTTAATTTGGTGCAGTACCACATAAAACTGAGATTGATATTGGTGGAGACTATTAAACTCAGGGAGTTGAATTCGGGAACTCTAGCTTTCTACACGAAGGTGTAGATCGAGTGGAAGTTTTGCGGATGACGCTTCTTTGGAATTAACACACTGGCATTTTGTTAGCTTAGCAGCTACGCCATTTTAATTTTTAGAGCCCAAAAAACCCTTTATGAATGAATTTTTATCTAACTTTTTAACATAAATAAAAATAAATATCAATTTTAAATGATTGCTTAACATTTTATTATATTTATTCTTCTAAATTATTACAGAATTTTAGTTCTTATATCTTGATTTTCTTTGTTTACATTTACAACAAATGATCAGATTTTTTTAAACATTGATTATTGATGGAAGTTGATGGAAGATAAACATTCAACAGCTTTCATCAAGTTCTCTATCAATGAACTGTCAAACTTTGTCGCTCTCTCTCTCTCTCTTGTAAGATTTTTAAAGTAAACGAACGCGATTTTGCAACTTCCAGCAACATTTTGTGATAATTATCTCAAAATATCTGGTACGCGAACAAAGCTTATGTCTGCCATCAAACGTATTTTTTTATGCGAAAGAGGATGTGCGACATTGACGGCAAACAAAAAATTATTATTTGTTCGACAAATGCTATGCCCACTCAAAAAAAAAAAAAAAAAAAAAAAATGAAAAAGATTGCGAGCGTTGATCTGTTAACGTTTTGTTTTTGCGCGAACAAGAAAAAGTCTTGTGTGGACATAGAATAAAATATCTTTTCAACTAAGTCCATTGAAGACCATCAGACAGACCTAGCTGGATGGCTTATGACCAGCCTTTTTCGATGGTGAAAGTGGTTGACTGTCACCTGTTCCACCTCTTTTAACAGACTCCTTTTGGAGACCTTTAGGAAGTTGGAAGTATTATGGCCAGCTGCTTCCTTACTTGTAGAGGGCGAACGTCACCATGCATGGTTCCCTTAGTGGTTTCCTTATATGATTCGTAAAGATTCCGGATGATCAGCTCTCTATTGAGCAGTGATAGGTTGCTTACCAGTTTCAACCTTTTGTTCCGAAAATTTGATCGCCTTTTCTGGTACGCTACTATCAATGCTGCTGTTATTGAATTCAGGTGCGATCGTTAACATGGTTGGTGTACGATCACGAGTAGCTTTCGGAGGTGTGTCCACAATCGCATTTAGTCATTCGGGATAAAACATTCCCAGAATGGCGTTGATAGAGTCGTAGATTCTTTCGAATCAAGCCACACTATTCCCGTGCCTCCTGATATGGTACTTATTCCTAACACAAAATAGTGAAAAGTCTTTCATAGCCATCTAGCTAACTTAATTTAGATAGAATAAGGAAGATCTGATACCATTCTTTGCTTTCTCCTCCTTTGATTGGCTAGCGACATCGGCCATTGCATCAAGCTTTACCGCGTCTTTGTGAATCAATGTTGCCATTTTAGCACTTTAAGTCCTAGATTTATAGCAGTATTCAAAACACTTAATACGCCTTTCTAACAATTGTTAAGCAAAATTATTCATTTTAACAGAAAAAATTATTAAAATAGTTAAATTTTAACAAAATTTCAACAAAAATAATGCAAACAAAACCAAATATGAAATGTTCTTGGTTTTATCTCAGAATATTCGTTATTAAAATACTTATAATTACAACCAACAAAAATTAAATAAAAGTATTTCATTTATACATAATTATATTTACAAATTAAACTAAATAATGATTTTTTCTTTAAATAAAAAACTTATTTATCATCAAAAATGCACTAGAACATCAGAAATAATAATGAAATAAATCTGTTAATAGAATATTTTATTCTAACTATTCACAACATTGACATTGAGAGACTGGAAAGATTTGCCTACATAAACAAAAAAAGTTTTGGTGCAAGCAGTTTTTTGAATACGATTTTCTTAATAAAGACTCCAAGGAATAAATTGTGTATTAGCTGGTTTGTGCTTTATATGTATATAAATTATTCTTTTAGTTCTGCTGTTAGCATTTGAATAGGTTAAAATGCAAAATTTATATATTATTATATTATTTAATATTAAAATTTATATTATTTAATATAAATTATATATTATTTAATATTAAAAATTGTTATTTCGCATTTTTTTTGAATTTAATTATAGCAGCATCAATAAATTCTTCGTCTCAAAGAAAGTATTTTTATTATATTTTAATCTCTTACAAGGCTTTTGTTTAATAAATTTTAAAATATTTTTCTACCGGATACAGCAGTTTGTTAACAAAGTTACGGTGTTGCCATATTATAAATCTGCAAAAAAAAAAAAAAACAAAAACCACTCATTTCGTTGCAAATTTAATTAATTTGGGCAACATTAAATTGAGTAGTTTGTTATCTTCTCGACCACCTTTCTGTTGTTTTTATTTTACCTGGAGTTTTGGCAGTGCCCATTTTTTAAATTATAAAATACTTAATTTAATTTTTATTTTTAATTCTTAAAAGATATTAAGAATAACATTTTGCCACCCGATCAGGGACAATTGTGAAAATAAAAAAGTGAAGTGATTAAAATATATAAAAAAAGTATTTTTAAAAATAATTAATTAAAAAATAAAAAAGTGATTTGTGTTTAAAAAATCTTTTCATTAAACAAAACAAACACTAACAAAGGCACATAAAAACATACAAAATTATAAAAACACAAAATACATAAAGAACAATTAAAAACATATAAACATCAACAAAAGATCATCATCATCGTTGCTGCCATCATCCATTGTTTCCCGTTCCAGATGCCCGTCGTTACCTCTGCATTATTTGTAGAACCGAAGCCAATCAGGGGAGTAATACCGACAACAGGTAACAAATGTAAAAAATATTTGTTTAAAAACATTAAATTTGTACAATAATCAAATTTAAGAGATTTTTGTAAATTATTCAAAAATTTATCACTCTTTGCAAGTCGTAAACAAAAAATATTTTTTAGACTTCTTGTTGAAATTTTTTATTTTTATATAAACAATATATACACAATATATATAAACAAAAAACCACCCTTAAAAGAGAAACGATCGATAATGTTACTTCTTTTGTTTATAATAAATAAACATACATACACGCACATATATAAATTCTTATTTATATCGAGAATATATTTAAAATATACACAATATTCGCGAGAGTTAATTTTTATTTTTTATAAAATAATTTATTATTTATTATTATTAATCGCTGTTTTTTTTGTACTTTATTAATTTATTATTTGCTCGTCAACTTGTTTAGTTCAATTCCACTTGTTCATATACCACTACATTAATTTATTAACTTCAGCTGTTAACAGTGTAGTGCTTTTACACTAGAATCGAATATAATAATTTCATACAAATTAAAAATATTAAGTTGAAAGTGTGTTCACAGTAGCATCGAAAATTTTTATTGCAAATAATTATAAAATATTAAAAAGTTCTTTAAATAATAATTTTAAATACAATTTGTATGAAATTTTAATAAATAAATATCGATTTTTTTGGTAAATAAATAATATTAAATATATTTTATTTTGCCAAAGGCTGATTAAAGTGAATTTTTTCGGAAAATTAAATAAATTATTTTTAATTGGAAAAATTTAACTTTAACGATAAATTTGGATAAAGCATAATTCGAAGAAATATCCGAATATTGTGTCAATCCATTCGGGTAAAAACGATTTAATTTAATCTAATTGAATTACAATGTCTTTTGGACATTCTTACAAATTATATTGAGCAAGCATGAAGCTTCACAGATTGGACAATATATATCCCGATAAAGATGATAGAGCTGAGCTTGAAGATATTTGTGTGACCACAAAATCGTTGTTTTTGAGTCTTTTGGCTAAAAAAAAACAAGTGTGCCTGAAACATCTTTTTGTGTTCGGTTATATCAATCAAGACTCCCAAATATGAAGCTCCCTAAATTCAGCGGAAAATATTCCGATTATAAAAATTTTATGAGCTTATTTGAGAACGTGGACCAATGATCCGACGTTGATGGACATAGAAAAATTTTATCATTTGAAATCATGCTTGTCCGACGAAGCTTTGGGAACAGTCAAAGCTTTTCAGATTTCAGAAGATAATTACCCCAAAGCATTAGCCAGTTTAATGAAGATATATGATAATAAGTGCTTGATACTTTTCGATAATATCGCTAAACTTTTTGATCTTCCAGAGATCACAGAATCTTCGGCTTCTGCTTTGCGAAGCATGATTGATACTGTTTCGACAATATATGATCCGCTTTTATCTATAGTCGACGATATGAAAACAACAAATGCTATTTTAATACATTTAGTGATGTCAAAAGTAGATCCAGTCACAAAATCTAAGTGTGAAGAATAGCAAGACTTCGAAAAGATGCCACTATGGTCTGACTATGAAGCCGCCTTGAACAAACGATATCAGAATATTGCTGCTGATAATTCTTCAACAAAACAACAAAGACAAGACAACAAAGTCTAGTCCGAGACTCCCTATTTTACAAAAAAACTTCACTTGGTTGAATTGTTACTGGAAAATACAATCAATCAAAGGGCTCGATTAACAACCAAGTTTGTCATTTCAGTACTTGAATAGAAAACGAAATCAATATAGATTCAATTGTTAGAAAATTCTAGAAGTTGGGAGAAATTACGAAAGAATCAACAAAAATATATTCTGAAGAATAGCAACAATGTGAGGACATTTTTAGAAATTCAGTACGGCGTAGGACGATTTGAAGTCTCTTTGTCTTTCAAATCTAATACAAAAACGTTAGGTTCATCGTTTGAAACCGCTAAAAGACGATTTCTATCACTGGATCGAAAATTTTCCAAAGATAATGTTATGAAAGAAATGTATTATGATTTCATGAAGAAGTACTACGACTTAGGTCATATAGATAATATACCAGATTTTCCTCACTATTTTATTCCACGCCGATGTGTTTTGCGACCTCAGAGAACAAGTACGAAACTTCGAGTAGTTTTTGACGCTTCTTGTCGAACTTCTTCAAAAGTATCTCTTAACGATTTGTTAATGGTTGGTCCAACAATACAAGAGAAATTATATTCGACATCGATCCATTTTCGATTACATCAATATGCAATCGCTGCCGATGTTGAAACAATTTATAGTCAAGATTTAATTGGCGAAAATTATAGAATTTATCAATTAATCCTTTAGAGGCAGAATCCATCTGAAAATTTGAAGAGTTTCGATTAAACACTGCAACATATGGCACGGCGTCTGCGTCATTTTTAACCATCAGATGTTTGATTCATTTTGATTCAAAGAGACTTCACCTATCGATTCTAAAGTTGTTCGCAATGATTTCTACGTTGATGATTTGTTAACTGGAGTTGAAAGCTACCAAGACCTAAATATAATTTAGAACCAGGCCGCAGAAATTTTAAGTTTAGCTGGTTTTAAACTAACAAAATGGTTCTCAAATCATCTTGACTTTATAAGTGCATTATGAAATGAAAAATTACTCCATAGTGATTCCGATTCAGCTAAGCTCGTACATTGGGTTCCGAAGAATGATTCATTTAAGCTTCATTTGGAAGACAATTTTCAAAATTTGAAAGCGATTTTTATGCCCAATAGTTACGAAATCTAAAATGTTACTTCAATAACTTTGGATACAAAAACTTGACTGGGATGAATCAATTCCTATGAGAAAATTTCAAATCTAATTTAATGGAAATTGATTCAATTACAATCCAAAGATTCGTCCAAACAACTTCGGCAGCTGATGCTTCTATTCAAGCGTATAGTCGTTGCATTTGTGTTAGATATTCTGATTCAAATAAAATTGTTTCAAGGCTACTTAAGGCTAAATCTAAAGTCGCTTTACTTAAGACTAAATCTCTTCCGAGACTTGAGTTAAGCTTCACACCTACTAGCTAGTTATGTTAGTATCAAGAGGATGCTATATCAATGAATTAAAAAATACTATTTGGTTTGAAAGACCTTCGTTTTTGTTAAGCGATAGTTCGAAATGGCCTGTTAACGAACATTTTGAGTTAACGGAGAACCAACAAATACTAGAAAAAAGAAAAACTAATAGTATTCTGGCAGTAGAGGGTCAACAAAACTGTTTGCTTGATCTGATAAAAAAATTTTTCTTCATATAAGAAGTTGCTACTGCTTTCTTATTCAGATTTGTTGATGTTCTGATGAAGCGAAAAATAGGGAAAACTTCTACATCTACAGCCAAGGAATTTAAATGGTCATATTATTGACTTGTAGAGAATGTCCAGAAATATAACTTTTCTGAGGAGATAGCTAAAATGCAAAAGTCTCAAGTCTTGCCGTCAAATATACAAAAATTGACGCAATTTTTTCATTTGTTTATCAAAGAAAGTAGTTGGACTATAATACCAAATTCCTGCTTTTATTACCGAAAAGAAATATCTTTGTCACACAATATTTGCAAAATCTTCACCTTGATAATTGCCATGCTGGTACAAAAGCTTTAATAGCTCTTTCGCGAGCGAACATTTGGCTCATTAATGCAAAAGAAGAGTGCAGCAAAATAGTTCGCAAGTATGTACTTTGCTTCGCTGTAAATCTAAACTTATAGAGTGAGAGCTACTCGACCGTTTTTAACTGTCAGTGTAGACTTTTATGGTCGCGTTAACGCTTTGTTAAGAATTCGTGAATTCGCGGTGCATTTAGAATTAGTATCGGATCTGTCTAGTGATTCCTTTCTTTTAAAAGTTCACTGCTAGGAGAGGACGGTGTTTTGCGACAATGCGACGAATTTCGTCGGAGGCAGCCGAGACCTGAAAGATTTTCAACAAGCGTTCGACAGGAGTCAAAAGGCCATAGAGTCGTACGCAGCATCATTCGGAGTGAGGTTCAGCTTCCTTCCACCCCGGGCGCCTCACCTTGGAGGAGTTCTGCGAGTCGTAGGAAACGCGTCGTTAACCCAAGAAGAGATAGCAAACATGCTCGCAGAAGTAGAGGCAGTACCTGTTGTTAAGATGGGGTCTGCGTTCGTTGCCGCCAGAATCCGCAGAGGACATGAGAGGCCAAGAGGCGAAGTTATAAAAGCGTTAGTGTCTGCTTTGAGGTCTCATGCAGATATTCTGGCAAGCCTGGTCACGAGAAGTCAGCGTCGTCCAAGGCTAAGACGGCAAGGTCAAGGTGGCGGAAGTCAAGACCACAAAAGGCATATTTAGACGTCCAATCCACTACCTGATGAGTGAAAACTTCAGTCCTTCACTGGGGGCCGGAATGTTTCGCTACTTTTTTTAATTTTTTTAGTTAAAATTTTGAATTTTAATTTTATTTTTTGTTTTTTTTTTTTTTAAATAATAAATAAAATGAATTTTATAATAATAATATAAATAACTGAATTAATAATACTTACCTTAGAATACTTACCATAGTTTAGATTTAAGTAATAGTATATAATGTAAAAAGTAACGGGGTTTGCTGAAAACATATATTTTAAAAAAGTAAGCTTTTGTTATATATAAAACAAAAAATTAAAACTACTTGCAAACCAAATAACAAACTTTTCGGTCATTTTTATTTTACTAGGAGTTTTGGCAGTGTCCATTTTTTAAATTATAAAATACTCAATTTAATTTTTATTTTTAATTTTTAAAAACTATTAAGAATAACAGGTTGAAAAGAAAACAATAATTTTTTGTTAGCTTATGCAAAAAATTGCTGCTTGTTTATTTATTTAGTAGTATTTTAAATACTTTCTTACGACTATAATACATTGAATTTCATATCCAATTTTATATTTTTTAAATGCTCTGATAAACACTATTTTTTATATGTATTACACAATTTCTTTTAAAAGCAGTAATATTTGTTTCATTTTTAACATAATTTGGGAGTTGGTTAAATAATTGCAGTCCTTTGTACAGCAAACATCTCTTCATTTTGTTAGTCAAGCATATATTCTTGATTCAAGTATTCTGGCGCATATGCCATCTTAATTTTGAAGATTTATTTTTAACCAATTATTTATATTTCGCATATCGTATACTAAGTTTTCCAGGTACTGCTCATCTGTATGCGCTATATTAAATATTAGGGTATCGTCCGCATAAAGTACTATTTCATTTCTATCTATTACAGTTGTCATATCATTTATATAAATTATAAATAGTAAAGCTCCAAGAATTGATCCTTGTGGTACTCCATATTCATTATTATTTGTCTCTGATTTTTTATAATTCACTTTAGTTATTTGCTTTCTATTTGTTAGATATGATTCAAACCAATTTAATTCTTTATTTTGTATTCCGTAGAAGTATAATAATATTTTTCTGTAATAATAATTTTCTGTCTATTGTTTCAAACGCTTTTTTAAAATCGAGAAAATTTTCCATTATTTTTTTTTTTATTTATGCCGTTACTTTTCCATCTATTTAAGACGTAATTTACTGCCGTTTCACATGAACATTTTTTCTTAAATCCAGATTGATATTTCGATAAAATATTGTTTGATTCTAAATAATTTTCAAGTTGTATTTTAACGGGTTTTTAAAGAATTTTTTACATAATTTTAGTGAGTTTATTGGCCTAAATTCTTCACATTTATTTGTTTTATTAACTTTTTCAATTGGCGTCACCATTGAAGTTTTAAAATTTTCAGGAAATATACCCATTTTTAATGATTTATATATAATTTTTACAGTTTATCACATTTATTTGATTTATATATTGCACATATTCTATATTATCTATAATTTTTTATACTATTTACAAAATATTTATTAAATTGATTCGCTATTTCATTACTGTCCTTATATTCTATACTTTTAAATATTACAGATTTTATCACATTTTTTTTCTTTAATACTAAATCTTTGATGCTATTCCACATTTGCCTTTGATCTTTGGTATTACTTATTGTTCTTTTAATATATGAATTTTTTCATTTTTAAGTATTTTTATATATAAATTTCTGGCTTTTTTATAATCATTCCATTTTGCATAGCTATTTGTTGTTTTCTCTATATTACATTTTAATATTTTGTCTCTTTAGAACTTGCAAGTGCCTGTTAAAACATTTATTTACAATATTTTTTTATTTATTTTCTTTTTTATTGAGAGATTTCCAATTGTTCTTTATATAGCTATATCAAAACAATTTACGTTATAATTCACGTCTTGATTTTCATTGAACGTGATTAATGCACTAATTTCCCTTTGAAAACGATATTTTTTATATTTAAAGATTTTTATTTCACTTTCATTGTTCGTTACGATTTCATATATATTTTAATTTCTATTACTTCATGATCCGATATTTTATTTCTATTACTTATATTAGCACTAATATTCGTACTATTTGTTATAATAAAGTCTATTATTGTTCTTGAATTTTTTGTAATTCTTGTAAAATTAGTCATCACTTGTTGTAATCCATTATCATTGATTATGGATTCTACTTTCCTCTTATATGTACTTTCTTTTGTCCAATGTACATTAAAATCAACAGCAATAATTATATTTGTATTTCTTTCACTTATTTCTTCTACGATTTCTTCAAATGGAAGAGAAAAATTTTTGGCCAGCAAACCCAGTCAGAAATAGGTAGATCATAATTTTAGCCAAGTAAGTACAATAACTAAAAATAAATAGATAAATAAAGGGGAAAAATATCTATTAAAGTACTTTCTTTTTATTTTCGGTCGCACATACATTTTATTATTGCCGGAAAAATTGGTCTTGTACACACACCATACCCTATGAGATCAATTGGATGCAATCTGCTAAAAAGCAGCGGTAAGTAGTACTAAACGCCTGAAAATAAAAGAAAAAACTAATTTTTTATAAATTTTTAAATATTTTTTATAAATATAAAGCTAACAACACAAATAAAAATGAGAAAAAAAAATTTCTATTAATTTTCCAAATTTTTTATACATTTTAGTGGTGTACCTTTTTTACAACACAAATTGGCCTTGGACATAGGCACATTATTTTGGAACTTACTGTAGGTATCCATAAGCACAACATATAAATAATAAATCAATGATTAATTTTTTGAAACATTTATAATATATTTTAAGTTTACCTGTTTTGGAAGCACAAATTATCACAAAAGGCTTCATTTACCCCAGACCTACAAATGACATTAAAGCTAATATAATATGTGATAAACGTCGGCAGAAAAGAGTAACCATTTTGTTTTACATTATGTTAAATCTTTAATAAGGGGTACACGTACTTTAATAAATCTTATAAGGTATCATTGTTTTCATTTATTTTTTTAAGACATTTTCACTTCTTTAGCACAATTTTGATGAAAATAATTTTTTAAATATAAATGGTTATTTTACATTTTTATAAAAACATAGTTTTTTAAGTGACTTCCAAAATACTCATGCACACACACATTTTTTTTATAAGATAGTTGTGCAGAGAAATCTTATCACAACTGTCTCAATTCTCTCAGAGAGCGAATTTAACACTCTGACAGAAAAATCTTACATATTTTCGTACGTGTAGATGGGCTGTTAATACAAAAACATCTATCGCTCTTGAAAAGAAAAATATCTTATAAAACAATTAGATTTAATAAAAAAAAAAATAATTTTACTTCAACTTACATTTTTTAGTTTGCTTCCTTCCTGCAATTATTGTTTTATAAAAAATAAAAAATATGTATGTATATATATATATATATATATATATTATTTTTGTTAAATTTTGAGCCAATTTGTTAAAAAAAAAATAAACAAAATGAATTTAACACTATCAAATAAAAAAGATTGATTTTAACGAGATCTCTTTTAGGTAAAGGTGTTAATGTGTCATATCTAATTAATTTATGGGTCGAACAAAGTCTTATGTGACTTTTGTTCAAACATTTTTTTGAAAATTTTGTTCGAACATATAACTTAACCGGAAAAAGGACTTTTCTCTATCAAAGCCCACTTATTGATTTTTGTCACATTTTCTTTTCCGGACCTCATAGGTCGAACAATGTGATAAAGTTTATTCAAGTAATTTTAATAATAGAAAAAATAAAAAATTATTAATTTAAATGAACATAATGGTTAATAATTATAATAAATGGAATATTTTTTTTATTCATTCTATAAATTTCTTAACTAAAATTATTTAACAAATTTTTAAAACATTTTATGTAAAAATTTAGTTGAAATTAATTCAACAAACTTTTACATATAACTTATACATATATGCAATAATGTTACTATATTTTGCACAAAACATAGTACTAAATTCATAAAATTTAACATGGTAACACTTAAATTTGTGTCTGCAAAGCTCAAAATTCTCATAGTCTGCACAAAAGAGTTTATTGAAAAAGTTTGTTAGTCCCTGAAAAATGACAAAAAATTGTTGAAAAAATTTGTTATGTTCACGGACATTACATTCTATTAGGTTAGAGCACTTCTACAAAATGTCAACTTCTGCTCATTGAAACAATAACAAAGATTAAAAAATAAAAAATAATAAAAACAAACATACAGAAAAATAAACAAACTACTAGTGGACGAGAAGATAACAAAGTAAGATAACAAACTACTCAATTTGACGTGGCCAAAATTACTTAATTTTGCAGCGAAATGCGTGGTTTTTGTTTTGCAGATTTATAACGTGGCAACACCGCAACTTTGTTAACAAACTACTGTATCCGGTAGAAAAATGTTTTAAAATTTATTAAAAAAACCTTTTAAGAGATTCAAAATATGGTTAAAATACTTTTTCCAGATAAAACAATGTATGTTTATTGATGGTACTGTAATTAAATTCAAAAAAATGCAAAATAACGATATTTAAAATTTTAGTTATATATTATTTTGAACTCTAGGTCGAATTGAGTGATTTATTCCTGGACAGGACCACTTGGAATTTTTACAAGGTGGTTTCCATTAGACATGTAGCCTTCAGTTTTCTGAAGTGTCAAACTGCATATATAAATAAATTTTTCGAACCGATCCTTATTAAATCTGGCTTGGTAACCATCAAATTTTAGTTGTCATCAAAGAAACAGCAGGGTAAGTGTTTTTTTATGTGATTAAAAATATGATTTTTAAATGAATAAAAATAATAATTTAATATTATTTTTATAAAGTAATTTAAAAAAATAGTGATTTTTGCTTTAAAAAAAAAAAAAAAAAAAATGTGTATGGTAATAGAGCTGCCGGGTAATAAAAAATAAATTTAAAAATGGGATGTTTTTAAATTACCAAATAAAAAAAATATTTTATAATTTTGCAAAAATAAGTGTTTTTTTTCTTTATTTTTTTCTATCGCCTTATCGCCTATTCTATCGCCATATATGAAATTTGAAACACATTAAAATGACCTTATATTAAACGTTTGAATGTTCTTCTCTTTACTTAAAAAGTGCGTTGGGTATTTCTCAAGTTATAATGTCTCAAGTGGGTCGTGACGCAAAAGCTTGTGAGAATCCCTAATTTACATTGATACAAAGATTTTGTGAATTGGCCAAAAGTAACATTTTCAAACATATCTTAATGATTATGCTAATGTTTTTAATACCCAAAAATATTGGTTTAAAACCCCTAATGTATACCAATCGAATTAGAATTACTTTCTGAGTCGATTTACCAATGTTCGCCCGTCCATCCAATGTAAACCTTGCAATCAAACTACGGGCTGCAATTTTGAAAATAATTTAATGAAATTTGGCACATCTGTCTTGTATGGTACAAGGACGAAGTCTATTGAAATTGGTTATGATCGGTCTCTTTTTCACCTTGCCCCCATACAAATATCCTCCCGAAATAGGGGTTTAATGATCATAAATGAATTAAATATAGCAATATTTTAATGAAAAGTGGCACATATAAGTTTAATACAAACATAAATATGTGTACTAAGTTTTAAGAAAGTCTATCCATAATTGACCGTATCTTCTATATAAACCCCTCTTCAGAAAATCAATTTAACATGAATAAAAAACGTATAAGTTTTATATTATTAGAAATCACAGTGGTAAATTTTATGAAGATCGACCCATAATTGACCATAGCTCCCATAGCTCCGGGAATACGTAAGACCTCTCCCAAAAATTTGACGCACATACACAGTGGTGTAGTGCCGGGCTTGTCCGACTATATCTTTCTTACTTGTTTTCTTTTTTATTTTTTCTAAAAAAAAGAAAAAAGTAATAAATAAAATCGATGTTATACAAATTTTGAATTTTTACAAAAAAAAAAAAAAAAAATCGGAATTTGAACTAAAAATCCAACTCTTCACAAAAATTTTCAATTAAAATAAAATTGTTCATAAAAAATCGACTTTTCCCAGCAAAAATAAATTAAAATGGTTCAAAGTGGTTGTCATTTTCAGGACTTCTAAATCAATAGCACAATCAAGTACACTCTGAATGCCGTTTTAAATTCCAAATTATTCGTCATAATAGAAGTGACTACAATGAACATTCAAAAATATAATATAACCGTGATCTAAAAGTTGTTATATTTCACTTACTTTCTTTTTTATAAAATAAATAATAAATATATATTTTTTAAATAATAATGAATTAGTTTTCTAGTCTCATGAAAATATTGCTTTCGAAAACGAAAAGATAAGCTTTTTTAGTAAAAATTTTTATTTATATTTGGAAATCATTTAAATGAGCTGTCAGAAAAAGTTCTTCCTTTCACCAATGAAAAATCGTTTTGAAATCATAAAACATGTACTTATGTGTTTTTCGCAAGTATTCGAATGAAAAGCCTTTTCATAAAATTTTCGCATTAATACATGAACTCCAATGACACGGTAATGTCAAATCATACATGTTTCACCTAAATTGAACCAGATCATCATCACCACAGATTCAACATCATCTTTATCATGAAATTTTTTGGCGAGTTCCTATAATTTTGACATTTAAAGAACGTATTCGAGAACATTTTCCAGCGTTAAAAATTTTAAAGCCTCCATCATGCAAGTCTTCTGAAAGGTCTATTTACACTTTCTTTAAGATGCAGTTGCTCATGCTAACCTGCCTTCTACAGTAAGGGCTTCAAATATCCGATAGAACTTCCTACTTCCCTTCTTAATATATTTCGTTTTAAACAACAAATCTTTGCAAAAAATAAAATAAATAAATAAGAGATAAATAAATAAATAAGAGAAAAATATAATATTTTTGCTTTAAACAACAACAAAACTATTTAAGACCGTTACAAAAACAAGATCAAAATCCAAAAAATAAGAATTCATTTAGTTATGTTAAAAGCTTTGTTTGGTCTTTTAGAAGGGCTGAATTGAATACCGAATGTGTATGGCTTTGATTGCAATGACATCGCGTAAAAAAATACATGAACATGGAATGCAAGTAAAAGGAAGTTCTTTTACCCCTTCTTTTTACCGCTGGGTTCCCATATTTTGATGTATTACATACACATACATATACGTTAGGGTGGGTCAAATTCTTCTGGTGAGAAAAAACCTAAAATGCATTTACCAAAAACGAAAGCTACTCACCATTCTAAGAACATTATCCTAAGAAACTAGGGGTCTAAAAACCTAGTTCCCGCCAAAAGGCATAAATGATTCTAGTTTGAGGTATTTACAAAAAAATGCATAGTAGAGCTCCTTTTTTGAGATTTTGTTATAGGAAGACTACCCAAATGATGAGCAGAATACGGAAAAAATAAAAAAAAAAAAAAAAATAAAATTATTTCCCAATTTGAAATTAGTTTTCTACTAACGATTGAAAAATTATATGTTTAGGCAAAGAAAATGTTTAGATTTTTTCCCGAAATGTTTATCAAAAAAATTGCAATTCATTATTTATTTTTATAATTTTTCACCATGGGATTTTAGTGCCCCAGAGGCCTATTTAGTGCATTTTTATGTCTCTAAGCGGGAGGTAGGTTTTGATTTTAGGTCCATAGTGAGTCAATAACTTCTGATTGGATAGTCCGAACATTACGTTTTTGAGGAGTCTTAGAACAAATGATTCAAAATTGTATAACATCCAAAAAATCACTAATTTAAATAAAATTCTTTTATAATAATGGGTTATTTTAGAGATTTTAGATTCTGAGACCCTCCACTATCACCTCTCCATGTCATTTACTGGTACGTTGCAGTCCCGGCACCACCATCACCGTTTTTTTCAATACTTTGTTCTACCAAAAACTATAGCGGTAAATAAAATGTATATCAAAGTGAAACTGAGACCCTCCACTGTCGTCTCCAAGTGGTCCGGTCCAGGAACAAATCACTCAATTCGACCTATGGCCCAAAATGTCCCTTGAGTGAAATTAAAAAAAATATTTTTTTGAATACCTTGTTCTACCAAAAACTATAGCGATGAATAGAATGTATATCAAAGTGAAACTGAGACCCTCCACTATCGTCTCCAAGTGGTCCGGTCTAGGAACAAGTTACTCAATACGACCTATGGCCCAAAATGTTCCTTGAGTGAAATTAAAAAAATCTTTTTTTGAATACTTTGTTCTACCAAAAACTATAGCGGTGAATATAATGTATATCAAAGCGAAGCTGAGACCTTCCTCTATCACTTCCAAGCGGTCCGGTCCAGGAAGAAATCACTCAATTCGACCTAGAATTCAAAATAATATATAACTAAAATTTTAAAAATCGTTATTTTGCATTTTTTTGAATTTGATTATAGTACCATCAATAAACATACATTGTTTTATCTGAAAAAAGTATTTTAACCATATTTTGAATCTCTTAAAAGGTTTTTTTTAATAAATTTTAAAACATTTTTCTACCGGATACAGTAGTTTGTTAACAAAGTTGCGGTGTTGCCACATTATAAATCTGCAAAAAAATAAAAACCACTCATTTCGCTGCAAAATTGAGTAATTTTGGCCACGTCAAATTGAGTAGTTTGTTATCTTACTTTGTTATCTTCTCGTCCACCTATTTTCTATAGATTTCTGCGATACGCACCTACATGGTACAGAATTTTTACAAGGCAAAAATGAACCACTACGAGACTGAAATTAACATTTCAGTCACACACTAAAAAATTAAGCAAAATTTAATCAGTTGTGCTTATAATGACACCTTGTACTGGTTACACGATGGCTACCTAGAATTATTGTGTCAATATAAAGTGTTCGCACATCTACAAAAACAACAATTGATTGTATTTTGTTAGTGTAAAACCACTGCACATAATGTCAAAATGCTATGACAAAAAAATAAAAATGCCAAAATGAAGACGAAGAGTAAATAAATGTGGCAAAAAATATTATACGTACATGAAGAAATTGTAAATCAGCTCGACTTACGAAGTCACTTTCTATTACACTATGAATAGCTACTTACACACATCTGCATGATCCTACGTCTACACGAAAACATTTTTATTTCTTAATATTAGTAATAACGTTGGCTGAATAACGGGAAAACGATTTTATTACCAACTTTTTGTTAAGGGGTAAGAAAATGTACATGAGAAATTTATATGCTAAATTGTCTTTTTTATCGAATATTTTATTGCGCATTTTTATTTTTTATTTTTCTTTGCAAAACAAAATTAATTATCTTACACCTTTCTTTTTGTTAAAAGGGGACATTTTTAAAAGAGAACAATACATTTTACAGCTTATGTTAAACATTATTGCTCAGCTTTTTGTTTAAACATTGCGAAATAGATTGCGCAATAGATTTCTTATTGGTCCAAACGTAACATTTTAAAGAGAGATATAATTTGACAATTGCCAACATAAAAATGTCTACGTGTAGACGAGGAGTAAAACAGGTAGAAACAACTGATTGTGATACTGGTTGGGCCCTTTAGGGTTAAAACTCCAAATCTGGCAGCCCTTGTAGAAAAGTAGCGGAATTTTGTGTAAAGAAAAAACGTTATTTATCTTTTGGATTCGGTTGTGTACGGTTGTTCGCGTTTTGGGTCAGCTGATAAACATAGATAAAATAACAAAATATCAAAAGCGCGTCTTGTGTTCTAGCGAGTGTATTGTGTATATATATATGTATACCCCATATGTAGTTGCCACAACAAATGTAAAACGTAAAATAAGACAAGTTATAATACAATAAACGAGTATTACAAACATATAAAACTAGTAAAAATAGTTTTTTTCTTTTTATTATCGCGAAAACAGTATTTTTATTACATTATTAATAATATAAATTGTATAAAATTAAGTTTAAATTAATGTGTTCTTGAAAGTAGGAATTGTAAATATTGTACACAGAACACCAAAATCATTTTCTGGAAGATAAAATATATTTTAACTCAAAATTAGAAACGAAATAAAAAAGGTAACTATAAAATAAAATCATCAACTTTATTTGATTGATTGAATAAAATATAGACTGCGTTAGTTAGTCATGCTAAATAATAAGTTTTTATTACTGAAGAGAACCTAACTTAGCATTTATACACAGCAGATGTAAAGACCATCACTTTGATCTCACCTCAAGTTTTAATGAAACTACATATATATAAACTTTGTATATAAACTTTATATTCCTTTACTTAGTTTTTTTTTTGTTTTCTAGTATGTTTGACCCACCCAAAATCATTGAATTTATGAAGGTAAAAGTTATCCTATTGTGTCATTGCTAATAACAATTTCTATTAACAATTGGGAGTCCTTTACTTACACAATTTTTTTTATCAAAACAAACGTAAAAATCAACTCGAATTTATGTAATGCTGAAACAGTTGCACAAAATTACCAATAAGGCGAATAGATTAATGTTTTTGTATATGCAGTTTGATATCTGTAACAACAAAAAAAGAAAAAGTAATCAGTTGTTCAACTGGCGTTACCTTGTGTAGATTCGCTCTGATTTTGACGTTTGTCTTGATAAAAGTTTGTCTAGTATAGACACTACCATGGCATAATTATATACAAGGTATCAAACTCTATTTTAAAAAAATAAATTTCTCTATTAACAGTTGCTAATAAATAAAATTTGAACAAAAAATCCTTTCCGAACTTCTATCACCTGTTTTAACATGCCTTGGACACTACCGTGGTACACAAGATAGTGTTAAAAGCAATGTTGAATATTATTTTTTTCTGGATAAAACTTGATTTCAGTGTTGCCAATAAGTGTGTAAGAATCTAAATTTGGGACTATTTAGTTTCGTGAATAATGTCTTGAATAAAGATTTCCGTCACTATTGAATTTGGAACTCATTGAGCTCCCTAACTCAGTTAAAATAGAAAAACTATTGGAAATGCGTGGAACCTACAGCCTAGTAATCAAAAATGACTACCCCTTTACCACCTTATCCCCATGACGAATAACATCAGGTTACTAAGCCCGTACAGTACGTGGCTCCCCAACCACCTACACAATGCCAGTATATGCTCTACTGTCTCTACATCATTGCATATTCTACAGGAGTCTGACGTGCCAACTTGTCATATTCTATAATGACCCATAGACTTCCCCGACTCATTCTCGGAAGATGTTTCGAATCTGCTAGTTTAATATTGGGCCATAATGCTATAGATACCGTCCGTTCTATTCCTTCATGCATGATTCGTTCTGCCTAAAGTCCATTCGCTTATGGCCCTAAAGCAGGATCCATTTGGAATCCTAATCAATGCTTCCAAAAAGACCTATCCATCTCCTAGCCATTACGAGCTAGCTCATCGGCTATTTCATTACAGAGAATATCGCAGTGATCAAGAACCCAAAAGATTTTTATATTGTAGTCATCCATTAGCCTTCTCAATTCCTTCATGCACTCAAGCACTAGTTTGGACCTAACAAAATGATTTGTCATTGCCAATAGTGCTGCCTGACTATCCTCATAGATAGTTACATCAGAATCCCTTTCAACGTTCTACTCTAATAATTCTAAGGCCTTGTAAATGCTAACAATTTCTGTTTGAAAAACGCTGCAACTATACGTCAATCTATAAATAATAAATATTTCCTCTATTGTTTATCCGATTGCTAACATTTAGGTGTGAATTGGAAGGTCTTGAATGCGCATTTATAAACAGAATTTTTTTTATAAACGTTCCTTTAACATATTTTTTTTTATATTTTGTAATTTCTCCTGTACACCTTTTTTTTTGTGAAGAGTTTTTATTTTTAACTCTGTGGTAGCGGCTTCCTTTCTACCCAATTTTTTAATACGAGTTTCTTTTTTTTTTTTTTTGTGAGTTTCTAGGAAAGTACGTTTTTCAATGGCCTATAATTTCGAAACTATTCAGTTGCACTCAAAAATTTTTACATCATTATTTTCAGCGTTGAAAGTACTATTAACGATGAAAAAATAAAAAATCGATGCTCAGTTAGAACATTCAATTTAAGCCTTGATTTTTAATAACTTTAATAATGATTCAGCAGTACTTTTACTTCTGACTAAAGATTGTCAACTCAGCAACAGTTGTATCAACCTGAAGTTTTTCCACAGGGAAGAACTTCCAACGTCAGCAGAGCTGCTACAACAACCGGCCCAGTTGAAATAAAAATATTTTCTTTTTAACGTTATTAAAGGGTTCAGGGACTTTCTCCTTTATGTACGTAGAACATATGATTCGCTGAATATCTTTTTTTTTTGGAAATAAAAAAGCTTGTAAGTTTCAGTAAAAAAAAAAAAATAAATTTTTTCTCTCAAGAATTTAATGAATATACTTTTCTACTTTTAAACGGTATTAATATAATTTAGAGGTTCATAACTCATAAACTAAGAAGGAGCGGGAAAATTTTTTTACGTTACTTTAATCACAAGTAAAAGTACTACTAAAGCATTATAAAAATTGTTTAAAAATCAAGTGGGAAGGTGATCTTAATTTACGTCAAAAAATTTTGCGCATTTGTTTATAGTTATGGGACTCTAAAAGTTTGATATATCTTTCTGAATCCCTTAAAATATACATATCAAGGGCTTATATTCAAGAAGGGCTATCTGCAATACTCCAATTGTTCAGGAAAACATTAAAACCTGTTTCTTTCACTCTTCTACGATTTATTATTAATAATTCTATTAAATCTCATACTCAAAAATAATTCTTTTAAACCCATTTTATTCGCGAAATTATGGTAGATAGTCCTTTTTATACCCTTCACCACAGGTATAAAGAGCCATTCCGTTTGTAATTTCCACAATTGTAATTTTTCGTCCGAGAGAAAAAAGTTTATATTTTCTGGATCAAGGATCCGATTGTCGGTAGAAATGGCGTTTATGAAGCCCACTGATATCTATTATATATAATATATATCAAACTGTCGGAAATCCTTTCGAGAAGTTTGCTATTAAATGTAACTAGTGTTTTTTTTTTGAGGATTTTTCGACTTAAAATGTATATATATATTATGTACTGATGCATATTCCTATAAACACATTTAAAATTTTTGTTTTTCTTTGAGGTATATTCGTTTCTCTTAAACAAAAACAATGTTGTTTTGTTACAATATGTAAGAAATATTTGTTTCTTGTTTTTGTTATTTTCTTTAGTTTAGCAATCAGTGGAATATTCCTATAAAGTTATTGCAAAAGTCTAAAAAGTTATTGCAAAAAAAAAAAAAAAAAAAATATTAAAAGTTTTAGTTGTTTGTTTCACTTAAGTTAAGTTTCTGATGACAACATCTCTGTTTATTGGAAATATTTTTGTTTTAATTGGGAAATTTCATCAGCTTAAAGGATGCTCAAATGAACTTTTCTTACAGACCAGGAAAAAATTCATATTCAATTTTTTTATGATCAGAGCTGTTCTAACAGAAAAATTTGGATGAAAAATTAACCATTCGGAAGGGGTTATTCCAGGCTTAATACAGTGTGCGGAATCCAACAAAAGGTAATCAAAAATTAACATAAATTCTACACAAATAAAAAATAAACTTAACCTTCCTGTAACTTCCAAACATGTTGTATATATTTTGCGAACAGATGGTAACATAAAATGGGAGAAACCAAAATGTAAGCCAATGTTAAAACAGCATCATAATGAAAATCGTTTAAAAATTTCTCGCAAATATATGAAATGGATAGATGAGTGGAATAAAATAATCTTTTCTGATGAAAACAAATTCAATATGGACGGTCCCGATTCATATTCTTGCTATTGGCATGATTTGAGGTTGAACGAAATTCGTATGTCGAAACGCAATTTCGGTGGAGGCAGTGTTATGGTTTTGAGCAGCCTTTTCTGCTGCAGCAAAATCAAAAATATGTTTTGTTCCAACTAAAATGAACAGTGCAATTTATAATGAACTGTTGGAAGATGCTCTTCTCTCATTTATGGATAAAAAAAAAATGGATGAAGATTGCATATTCCAACAGGATAACACTGCAATCCATGTCCAATCGAACCAATCTAAATCGTCTAAATCCGGATTTAAATCCAACGAAGAATCTGTGGGGGTACAAGGATCGTTAAGTTTACGCAAAAAATGCACAGAATGAAATTATAATGACAATAAAACTAAAAAATAAGCAAGTCTGGAAAGAAATTGAGAGTGATTTTCTTCAAAAATTAGTTGAATCAATGCCGTATTTTTGAAGTTATCCAAAACAAAGGATAATCAACACAATAATAATGTTAAATTGGTTCATTAGTTTAAGTGCATATAAGGGAAAATGCCATAAAATATGGCATTAAACTACTAAAATTGCAATGAAAAAAAAAAAATTTGATGCACATTTTAAGTTATTTGTTATAAATAAATAATTTAAATAATAAATTTAAAAAATTAATTTGTAGCACCTTAATTATTATTAGCCCCATTTTTGGTTTAGTTGATTAAAAAAATTGATGTGCGTTTGCAGGAATATGCACCAAATATATGTCAAATCGGTTTTCGATTTTCTGAATATGAATATAAGCTAGGGACTTCATTCTTGCAAAGCAAAATCGAAATTTTTTTCTGAATTTTTGCGCTGAAGAAATGAACTTAGTAGATCCATTAGTAGCAAAGATATCGGCCAAAACGCATTTGTGATCAATATCCATGTCCTAAATAAGCTTCGGATTTGGTTTTTATATAGATCGATCACCAATATTTTTCTTGAATTTCGGTTTTTTTGAATTGGTTCATAAACAACCGTGTTATTGGCAAATCTGTTTTTTTTTATTTATTTAATGTCTACTGCCCTTATAGTTGTTTTCACGAAAAACAAAAACAATAAACTAAGGCATATTTGGTTTTTTCAACTTTTTGAAGCACCTATGTAAGCTAGAGACTTCGTTCTTTCATAGAAAAATCGTATTTTTTTAATTTTGTGTTGAAAAAATTAACTAAGTATTAACCGAGTTATAGGTCAAAACGCGTTATTAGATCTTTTGAAGCTCCTATATAAGCTACGGATCTCATACTTGCATAGATCTATCACACAGTCAAATCCGTCCATAAATTTTCTACATTCCCTTATTTTAATTTAATATTATCTATAATATTGTAACATTTGTTCTGTACCGAAGTGTTTAGATCTTCCTCAATGATATGCAAACTTTTGTAAAATTTCAAAGTATTAAATTTATTATTATTATTTATTTGATGCGATAATTAATATTTACTTTATATGGGAGCTACTTAACCTATCCACCCTATTCGAAATTTGATATGAAAATTACTTTTAAAACTTTTTAAGATTTTCACAAAATAGTCCTTTAGATGAGAAAAGTTATATATTTATATGGGTGTACATCTTCTCCTGGAGCTATCCTTTCTTTTTTCATTTCATCAATGCCATATAATAACATGGAAAGATATGCCATAATGAATATTTGCTTTACATGGGGGGTACTACTCTCCCTGCTCCGACCAAAAAGTAAAATATCATATTTGAATTTAGGGACACATAGGAAGATGCTGTGGAAGTTTTAAGCAAAAAAAAAAAAAAAAAAGATAAATTAATTTTTGGTGATTGTTCACTGCATTATTACGCAATTATTTTAATAAAAAAGAAAAATTATGTTAGCGAGCCGCTTTTGTATATACCACAGAGTTAAAAACCCAATACTTTTATATCAAAATATTATTTTTTCTTGGCAAAATTACTTCCAAGGGTTTTTAACTCTGTGGCATGTCTAAAAGCGGCTTCGCTAACCTAATTTCCCTTTTTACACAATTATTTTAACAAAAAAGAAAAAATTATGTAAGCGAAGCTGCTTTTCGATATACCACAGAGTTATAAATCCGAAGGCCGGCTATTAAGAAAAATATTGTTCGCTAAAAAACTTTTATTATGTAGAATCTATAGCTAAATTATAGAAGAAATGACAAAACATTAAAAAATTATTTTGAATAAAGTTTTTACAAAAAATGTTGATAAAATTGGAAAAAAATATTAATTTTCATTTGAAATTTATATCATAGATGAGGGTTGCTAAAGGGAATATAATGGCATCGAAAACGCAGTTTCATGAAATCGAGAGATAGGGGGTTTGTTTAAAAAAATATGATCATTTGTAAACGAAATCAGAATATAAAAACTCAAATTCTGCGAAAATAAAAAAAAAAATAAATAAATAAATGTAATGAATTATTACGAAAATACTTACAATTGATATTTGTTTAGATTTACGTTAAAAAATTAAATGAAAATTCATTTATAAAAGTTTTTATTTTCAGTTGAAAATTATTTTAAGAGATGCCATGCTAGCGTTTTATGTTAAATATTTTCATAGTTTTTTTTAGTGTTGGTTAAAAATTAATTTAATTTTAATAACAATGGTCCCAAAACGATTTTTTTTGGAAATAATTCTGTAACTTTAGAACTACTCGATATATTTGAATGAAATTTTACAATACCATCCTGAGGAGAACAGGTTCTTAGCGGGTCTGGGGGCCGGAGGTGGACCTCCAAATTTGGTCACCTCAGTTAGGAAAATTTTTTAAAAAATCGCCAAAATTTTATTTATGATTTGATTGAAAAAGAAAATTACACAGATAGTCCTTATAATTCTCTAACAAAATGCTTAAATGTGTGCGATATCTATTTTACTTTAAGAGATATATAGACCGAAGTGAAATTTTGACCCATTTTTTGACATTTTTTTTTATTTATTTTTTTAACTTGGCAGGCTAAAATTTTTGTAAGTATTCTCTGGTTTTTGTACAAAATTCTAAATAATTTTCGTGCAAGAATTTATATTATTTTGAAGTAGAAAATTTAAAAAAATTTTGATTTTTTTGGGAGTTTTCTCAAAAAGTTAGTGATATTTTTTCACTTTAAAAGCCATTATTTTTCTCTGGACCATCATTTTTTTATGTCTCTAAAAGTATGCTTAACGTAAATGCATGTAAAGCAGTTTCCCCGCTAGCCCTATCAGAATTCCGTTAATTTTTATTTATTTGTGGAGCTCAAAAATGTCAAAGCTGAAATTAAAAAAAAAGAACACCTTGATTATATAAATACCTACATATGTTCGCTAAACACACAAAAAAATGTAATAAGTCACGCCTCTGATAACGACAAGGTGACCATTTTAATAAAAAATTGGGAATCTATGTTCTTGTTTTAATGACAACTTTTTTATATTATACTAAAATTTAACAATGATAACTTTATTTAAGTTTAAACATTAAAATTAAATTAAAAAGACTTAAATTTTCAATTGATAGTGGAAAATGAAGCTTATAAATTCTAGTAACGATTCCTATAAATGTTTTCTCCAAATTGAAATTGTAAAATTATTTATAATTTTATAATTTTTCAAAAAGCGATATATCTCACATATGAATTCTTTGAAGTATATGCTCATTGTGGACGTATCCTTCGATCTCAATGAATGAAACCTAGCGGAAAATGAAGTTAATGAACTCTACTAGGTTAGGTTAAGGTTTAGGCCAATGAACGAAACCTAGTGGAAAATGAAGCTAATGCATTCTGCTAACAACTCCTATTAGTGGTTTTACCAAATTAAATTTGAGCAATTTTTTTAAGTTTCGGACTGCGTCATTTGACGGCACACCTTGCGTATTTCTAGCATTAAATAATATCTTTGGTAACTCTTCTCGAACTTCCTGCTTAGCCACAAATCTTTTTCCACGAATTTGATCTTTTTATTTTTTGGGTGCGCAATAATTTGTTTATTATATGTGACCTTTACCGAATATGGAACATCTGTTAAATTAGGAATAAATTTATATCTCTTGCAGCCTTCCTTTCCATACAAACACCTTCCATAAATTCACATATATATTATTATAGGACAAATTTTATTAATTCCTTAAAATTTTTCTTGGTCTAGGTCTTCCACATATTTTGTGTATTCACGTTTTTTTAAATTTTTCCATTTATTTATTTATTTATTTATTTAAGTCTATAGAACAATATTCCTTACAGACTAATGAATAATATAAACATATTATTTTGTAATAATTTACAATATTATTTCATGTTTTGCAGTACAAAGTTTTTAAAATCAGTTTTTGATGCTGTAAATTCCAACATATGAGCATTATTTAGAGAATTCAAATAATTTAATGATCGTATTATTGGACTATTTAATACATAATTTCTATGATATAAACCAACATAAAATAAGTTCCTATGTCGAAGAGACAATGTATAAATCACATAGAATGGTATTTTATTCAATAATTCTATTGAATCGATATTTGAATTTATTAAATCATATATAAATAACATTGACTGAATTTTGCGTCTTTTTTCCAATGAAATCATTCCCAAATGTAAACAGCGGGATTCATAAGAAGGTAGGGGATAAATGTATTCTAAATACGGTAAAGAATAACGAATAAAACGTTTTTGAATCTTTTCAATTCGTGCAATATGAGTACTACAATGTGGACTCCAAATAATGGCACCATACTCAAGTTTAGATCTCACAAACATAGAATATAACAATTTCAGTGTATGTGGATCCGAAAATTCAGATGAATTTCTTTTTATAAATGCTAATGTTGAGAAAACTTTTGGTAATAAGTAATCTAAGTGGGATTTAAAACTCAATTTGGAATCAAATACAATACCCAAATCCTTAATTTCATTCGATTTACCAATACTATCAGTACCTATTTTATATATTATACTTAAAGGAATATGTGAGCGTGAATACGAAACATGAAAGCATTTATTGAAATTGAATTTTAGGTGATTATTGGCACACCAAATATTTAAATTATCTAAGTCACATTGTAATTTATTAGCATTACTTATGCAACTATTTATAGTGAATATCTTTAAATCATCAGCATATAATAGAAAATTAGAATATCGAAAGCATATAAATATATCATTAATAAAAATATTAAATAATAATGGTCCCAAAACACTACCCTGGGGAACACCAGATATTTGAGTATATGGAAAAGATTTATATTTATCAACTTGAACAACACAAGTCCTACCATCCAAATATGACGACAGCCATGAATAAAAAGAGGAATGAATACCCAAATAAAATAATTTATTCAATAATATAAAATGTGAAATTTTATCAAAAGCTTTCGAAAAATCAGTATATATAGCATCAACTTGATACCCATTTTCCAATTCTGACATACAATAATCCGTAAAAACAGCGAGATTAGAAATTGTGGATTTATGATTGCGAAAACCATGCTGTTGACTGATTATATATGATCTAGTATTAAAATATAAAATTTTATAAGGGTGTGAAGATAAATTCGTCAGTTAGATACGTCCCACATGTCTGTTAAATATATTCCAAACACTGTAAAGTAAGTTGAGTTTATTTAATTTGACTTTTTCTTACGGAAAAAAGCGTTTATAAATATACATTTTAATGTTTTATTAAATAAAACATAACTGTTTAAAATTTTAAACAAAAAATATTAAAAAATATGTCTCCAGAATAAAATTGTGTTGTAACAAAAACACCCATATTTAGGCCACATTGCGGGCCAGTTCGGACAGACCTGAATGGGGTTGTGATATATCACGTGAAAGCTCTAGAGGAGTAGAACTCAAAACTGCACAGGGTATATTCAGTTGTTTCTCAGGAGACATGCTACGAGGTGCTGAAGTTTGGCAAAATTCAATAAGTCTAAGAAACAGGGGGCCATATTTTGATTTTGGCCATACCTGAATGGGGTTATGGTACATCAAATTAAAGGTCTGGTGGAGTAGAACCCAAAACTATTTAGACAATATTCACTTATTTCCTAGGGAAGATACTACGAGGGTCGGAACTTTGCGAAAATTCTTATAAATTCACACCTGAATGGGGGGCTTTTCGGACAGACCTGAATGGGGTTGTGATACATCGGATGAAAGCTCCAAGGGAGTAGATTTCAAAACTATATAGGGCATACCCAGTTGTTTCTCAGGAGACATGCTACGAGGGGTGGAATATAATTACTCATATTTCATACACATATATTCCATGTTGTGTGGGGGGGCATTTACGACAGACCTGAATGAGGTTGTGATACATCGGATGAAAGCTCTAAGGGAGTACATCTCAGAACTATATAGGGTATACCCAGTTGTTTCTCAGGGAACATGCTACGAGGGGTGGAATACAATCATTCATATTTCAAACATATATATTCCATGTTGTGGGGGGGGGCATTTACGACAGACCTGAATGGGGTAGTGACACACCGGGTGAAAGCTCTAAAGGAGTAGATCTCAGAACTATATAGGGTATACCTAGTTGTTTTTCAGGGAACATGCTGCGAGGGGTGGAATAGAATCATTCTTATTTCAAACATATATATTCCATGTTGTGGGGGGGCATTTACAACAGACCTGAATGGGGTTGTGACACACCGGGTGAAAGCTCTAAAGGAGTAGATCTCAGAACTATATAGGGTATACCTAGTTGTTTCTCAGGGAACATGCTACGAGGGGTGGAATACAATCATTCATATTTCAAACATATATATTCCATGTTGTGGGGGGGCATTTACGACAGACCTGAATGTGGTTGTGACACACCGGGTGAAAGCTCTAAAGGAGTAGATCTAAGAACCATATAGGGTATACCCAGTTGCTTCTCAGGGAACATGCTACGAGGGGTGGAATACAATCATTCATATTTCAAACATATATATTCCATGTTGTGGGGGGGCATTTACGACAGACCTGAATGGGGTTGTGATACAGCGGATGAAAGCTCTAAAGGAGTAGATCTAAGAACCATATAGGGTATACCCAGTTGTTTCTCAGGGAACATGCTACGAGGGGTGGAATACAATCATTCATATTTCAAACATATATATTCCATGTTGTGGGGGGGGGGCATTTACGACAGAACTGAATGGGGTTGTGACACATCGGATGAAATCTCTAAGGGAGTACATTTCAAAACTATATAGGGCATACCCAGTTGTTTCTCAGGGAACATGCTACGAGGGGTGGAATACAATCATTCATATTTCAAACATATATATTCCATGTTGTGGGGGGGCATTTACGACAGACATCGGGTAAAAGCTCTAAGGGAGTACGTCTCAGAACTATATAGGGTATACCCAGTTGTTTCTCAGGGAACATGCTACGAGGGGTGGAATACAATCATTCATATTTCAAACATATATATTCCATGTTGTGGGGGGGCATTTACGACAGACCTGAATGGGGTTGTGACACAGCGGGTGAAAGCTCTAAAGGAGTAGATCTCAGAACTATATAGGGTATACCTAGTTGTTTCTCAGGGAACATGCTGCGAGGGGTGGAATACAATCATTCTTATTTCAAACATATATATTCCATGTTGTGGGGGGGCATTTACGACAGACCTGAATGGGGTTGTGATACATCGGATGAAAGCCCTAAGGGAGTACATTTCAAAACTATATAGGGCATACCCAGTTGTTTCTCAGGGAACATGCTACGAGGGGTGGAATATAATATCAATATTTTTCAATGGTTTATATTTCAAGTTGTGGGAGGGCCATTTCGAACAGACCTGAATGGGGTTGTGATACATCGGATGAAAGCCCTTAGGGAGTAGATCTCAGAACTATATAGGGTATACCCAGTTGTTTCTCAGGGAACATGCTACGAGGGGTGGAATACAATCATTCATATATCAAACATATATATTCCATGTTGTGGGGGGGGGGGGCATTTACGACAGACCTGAATGGGGTTGTGATACATCGGATGAAAGCCCTAAGGGAGTACATTTCAAAACTATATAGGGCATACCCAGTTGTTTCTCAGGGAACATGCTACGAGGGGTGGAATATAATATCAATATTTTTCAATGGTTTATATTTCAAGTTGTGGGAGGGCCATTTCGAACAGACCTGAATGGGGTTGTGATACATCGGATGAAAGCTCTAAGGGAGTAGATTTCAAAACTATATAGGACATATCCAGTTGTTTCTCAGGAGACATGCTACGAGGGGTGGAATATAATTATTCATATTTCATACACATATGTTCCACGGTGTGTGGGGAGGGGACATTTACGACAGACCTGAATGGGGTTGTGACACATCGGATGAAAGCTCTAAGGGAGTAGAACTCAGAACTGTACAGGGTATACCCACTTGTTTCTCAGGAAACATGCTGCGAGGGGTGGAATACAATCATTCATATTTCAAACATATATATTCCATGTTGTGGGGGGGAGCATTTACAACAGACCTGAATGGGGTTGTGACACACCGGGTGAAAGCTCTAAAGGAGTAGATCTCAGAACTAGATAGAGTATACCTAGTTGTTTCTCAGGGAACATGCTACGAGGGGTGGAATACAATCATTCATATTTCAAATATATATATTCCATGTTGTGGGGGGGGGCATTTACGACAGACCTGAATGGGGTTGTGACACATCGGGTGAAAGCTCTAAAGGAGTAGATCTCAGAACCATATAGGGTATACCTAGTTGTTTCTCAGGGAACATGCTGCGAGGGGTGGAATACAATCATTCATATTTCAAACATATATATTCCATGTTGTGGGGGGCATTTACAACAGACCTGAATGGGGTTGTGACACACCGGGTGAAAGCCCTAAAGGAGTAGATCTCAGAACTATATAGGGTATACCTAGTTGTTTCTCAGGGAACATGCTACGAGGGGTGGAATACAATCATTCATATTTCAAACATATATATTCCATGTTGTGGGGGGGCATTTACGACAGACCTGAATGGGGTTGTGACACATCGGGTGAAAGCTCTAAAGGAGTAGATCTCAGAACCATATAGGGTATACCCAGTTGTTTCTCAGGGAACATGCTACGAGGGGTGGAATACAATCATTCATATTTCAAACATATATATTCCATGTTGTGAGGGGGGCATTTACCACAGACCTGAATGGGGTTGTGATACATCGGATGAAAGCTCTAGGGGAGTCGATCTCAGAACTATATAGGGTATACCCAGTTGTTTCTCAGGGAACATGCTACGAGGGGTGGAATATAATCATTCATATTTCAAACATACATATTCCATGTTGTGGGGGGGGGGGGCATTTACGACAGACCTGAATGGGGTTGTGATACATCGGATGAAAGCTCTAAGGGAGTACATTTCAAAACTATATAGGGCATACCCAGTTGTTTCTCAGGGAACATGCTACAAGGGGTGGAATATAATATCAATATTTTTCAATGGTTTATATTTCAAGTTGTGGGAGGGCCATTTCGAACAGACCTGAATGGGGTTGTGATACATCGGATGAAAGCCGTTAGGGATTAGATCTCAGAAGTATATAGGGTATACCCAGTTGTTTCTCAGGGAACATGCTACGAGGGGTGGAATACAATCATTCATATTTCAAACATATATATTCCATGTTGTGGGAGGGGCATTTACGACAGATCTGAATGGAGTTGTGGTACATCGGATGAAAGCTCTAAGGGAGTAGATCTCAGAACTATATAGGACATATCCAGTTGTTTCTCAGGAGACATGCTACGAGGGGTGGAATACAATCATTCATATTTCAAACATATATATTCCATGTTTTGGGGGGAGGGGCATTTACGACAGAACTGAATGGGGTTGTGATACATCGGATGAAAGCTCTAAGGGAGTAGATTTCAAAACTATATAGGACATATCCAGTTGTTTCTCAGGAGACATGCTACGAGGGGTGGAATATAATTATTCATATTTCATACACATATGTTCCACGGTGTGTTGGGGGGGCATTTACAACAGACCTGAATGGGGTTGTGACACACCGGGTGAAAGCTCTAAAGGAGTAGATCTCAGAACTATATAGGGTATACATAGTTGTTTCTCAGGGAACATGCTACGAGGGGTGGAATACAATCATTCATATTTCAAACATATATATTCCATGTTGTGGGGGGGGGCATTTACGACAGACCTGAATGGGGTTGTGACACACCAGGTGAAAGCTCTAAAGGAGTAGATCTCAGAACTATATAGGGTATACCTAGTTGTTTCTCAGGGAACATGCTGCGAGGGGTGGAATACAATCATTCATATTTCAAACATATATATTCCATGTTGTAGGGGGGCATTTACAACAGACCTGAATGGGGTTGTGACACACCGGGTGAAAGCTCTAAAGGAGTAGATCTCAGAACTATATAGGGTATACCTAGTTGTTTCTCAGGGAACATGCTACGAGAGGTGGAATACAATCATTCATATTTCAAACATATATATTCCATGTTGTGGGGGGGGGCATTTACGACAGACCTGAATGGGGTTGTGACACACCGGGTGAAAGCTCTAAAGGAGTAGATCTCAGAACTATATAGGGTATACCTATTTGTTTCTCAGGGAACATGCTGCGAGGGGTGGAATACAATCATTCATATTTCAAACATATATATTCCATGTTGTGGGGGGGCATTTACGACAGACCTGAATGTGGTTGTGACACACCGGGTGAAAGCTCTAAAGGAGTAGATCTAAGAACCATATAGGGTATACCCAGTTGCTTCTCAGGGAACATGCTACGAGGGGTGGAATACAATCATTCATATTTCAAACATATATATTCCATGTTGTGGGGGGGGGGCATTTACGACAGACCTGAATGGGGTTGTGATACAGCGGATGAAAGCTCTAAAGGAGTAGATCTAAGAACCATATAGGGTATACCCAGTTGTTTCTCAGGGAACATGCTACGAGGGGTGGAATACAATCATTCATATTTCAAACATATATATTCCATGTTGTGGGGGGGGGGGGCATTTACGACAGAACTGAATGGGGTTGTGACACATCGGATGAAATCTCTAAGGGAGTACATTTCAAAACTATATAGGGCATACCCAGTTGTTTCTCAGGGAACATGCTACGAGGGGTGGAATACAATCATTCATATTTCAAACATATATATTCCATGTTGTGGGGGGGCATTTACGACAGACATCGGGTAAAAGCTCTAAGGGAGTACGTCTCAGAACTATATAGGGTATACCCAGTTGTTTCTCAGGGAACATGCTACGAGGGGTGGAATACAATCATTCATATTTCAAACATATATATTCCATGTTGTGGCGGGGCATTTACGACAGACCTGAATGGGGTTGTGACACAGCGGGTGAAAGCTCTAAAGGAGTAGATCTCAGAACTATATAGGGTATACCTAGTTGTTTCTCAGGGAACATGCTGCGAGGGGTGGAATACAATCATTCTTATTTCAAACATATATATTCCATGTTGTGGGGGGGCATTTACAACAGACCTGAATGGGGTTGTGATACATCGGATGAAAGCCCTAAGGGAGTACATTTCAAAACTATATAGGGCATACCCAGTTGTTTCTCAGGGAACATGCTACGAGGGGTGGAATATAATATCAATATTTTTCAATGGTTTATATTTCAAGTTGTGGGAGGGCCATTTCGAACAGACCTGAATGGGGTTGTGATACATCGGATGAAAGCCGTTAGGGATTAGATCTCAGAAGTATATAGGGTATACCCAGTTGTTTCTCAGGGAACATGCTACGAGGGGTGGAATACAATCATTCATATTTCAAACATATATATTCCATGTTGTGGGAGGGGCATTTACGACAGATCTGAGTGGGGTTGTGGTACATCGGATGAAAGCTCTAAGGGAGTAGATCTCAGAACTATATAGGGTATACGCAGTTGTTTCTCAGGGAACATGCTACGAGGGGTGGAATACAATCATTCATATTTCAAACATATATATTCCATGTTTTGGGGGGGGGGGCATTTACGACAGACCTGAATGGGGTTGTGATACATCGGATGAAAGCTCTAAGGGAGTAGATTTCAAAACTATATAGGACATATCCAGTTGTTTCTCAGGAGACATGCTACGAGGGGTGGAATATAATTATTCATATTTCATACACATATGTTCCACGGTGTGTTGGGGGGGCATTTACAACAGACCTGAATGGGGTTGTGACACACCGGGTGAAAGCTCTAAAGGAGTAGATCTCAGAACTAGATAGGGTATACCTAGTTGTTTCTCAGGGAACATGCTACGAGAGGTGGAATACAATCATTCATATTTCAAACATATATATTCCATGTTGTGGGGGGGGGGCATTTACGACAGACCTGAATGGGGTTGTGACACACCGGGTGAAAGCTCTAAAGGAGTAGATCTCAGAACTATATAGGGTATACCTATTTGTTTCTCAGGGAACATGCTGCGAGGGGTGGAATACAATCATTCATATTTCAAACATATATATTCCATGTTGTGGGGGGGCATTTACAACAGACCTGAATGGGGTTGTGACACATCGGGTGAAAACTCAGAGGAAGCAAATCTCAAAACTATGTACGTTTCTATGAATACGTAATACGAAAGGTCGTTCATAGTATCATATACATATGTCATCCATTCCTCAAGATTTTTGAAAAAATGACAATTTCTTTCTAAAGGTCATCAGATTTTGTTCATTATTTTCTTTCTCATTATTATTTTTGCTAATTTACTGAAAATTACAATTTTTTATGTTATAAATTTATATTAATGGTAGAAAAATCTGGCAAATTACTGAAATTAAACTACAATGTAAAGGAATTGTAATGATTAACGGCTGTAATGAAGACCAAGTGAGACTTCAAACTACAAAAGTAAATAGTTTATTTAAAAACGCACTCGTAATGCAATTGCAGCTTTACTATGAATTTAGGTGATCTGCTATTTTCAATATTTTTGTTTAGAACACAGAGAAAAAAGTATATAAATCTAAAAATTGTATTCATAGATATTATGAATCGAATATGACTTTTTTCCCAAACTTAAAAAAAAATATAAAATTTTGTTTATAGAAATTATTAAATTGTATACAATTGTGCGATAATTTTAGGAATTTTGCAAAAATTTTCGTAAAAATTTTATTTCATGGTAAATGCTTAATAAATAAACAGTGTTGCCAGTTTAGCCTTTCTAAGGCTAAATCTAGTCTTTTTATTTTGCTTTTAGCCTCAAATTTTTCTAGCCTTTTTTTATTCTTAAAATTGCAATAAAAAGGCTAAGATTTTAATATTAAAATAAAGGCTAAGATTTAATAATAAAATAATTGCTTATTTGCTTCTACTAATTTTATTTTTACGGAATCATCCATTTAGGTATTTTTGTGTATTAATTCGCACAAATAATCAAGATTTATATTTAACAAAAATTTTCGTCTGCGGCACCTCATCCTCCAAATCGAAAATAACACATTTTATGGACTTACTTAATCAGGTATTATAATTATTTTTTAATAAACTTCATTAAACATAAAAACTCTTTATTTTGTTCGCGATAAAAAAATAAACAAATATACATAATAGCTTTTTTCTGCTAGTAAAGCTGAAATACTTAACTGTCATTTCTTGCAATCTGTTGATAACATAAAACAGCAAATAGTACAGTTATCGTCAGATTCGTGTAATACATCGGGAACTTCAGTACCCTATTATAAATAACAGTTTTCATCTAAGTTATAAGTTATATCAAGATGTTATAGCAATTGTTGCAGACCTCTTATCTGGGAGAAGTTGTGGCTATGAGTATATTTACCGCATAGTGTTATTACATTGCGCAAACTATATTACCTCATGTCTATTAAACATTTTTAATGTTATGTGTGTGAAGATAAATTTTAAAATTTATAACCTCAGACGCAAACCACGTTAGTTAACATAGCTCTGTTAAGCGTGGGAAAACTAATATATTCAATAAAAATTGGAATTAGGAACACATTTTTGGACCAAGTGGGTCCAGAAAACCGTTACCATTAGGAAATACACTCACATATCTTAAATTCAGGCAACTTTATCAGAATTGGCTTTAAAACATGAATTTCACGATCATTTAAAATTTGGGATTCTGAGTGGGATGAATCCAGATTCCAGGGAAACAAGGCAACGTGGGCGGACAAAACTTTTTGGAGATGATAGATAAGGTATCCCACTATGTCCTCCACTTTTCAGATCCTTTAACACTGTGAGTTGGAAGGAGTTATAAAAATTTTTCAAAAATTTAAAATTTGGGATTCTGAGTGGGATGAATCCAGATTCCAGGGAAACAAGGCAACGTGGGCGGAAAAAACTTTTTGGAGATGATAGATAAGGTATCCCACTATGTCCTCCACTTTTCAGATCCTTTAACAGTGTGAGTTGGAAGGAGTTATACAATTTTTTAAAAAATTTAAAATTTGGGATTCTGAGTGGGATGAATCCAGATTCCAGGGAAACAAGGCAACGTGGGCGGAAAAAACTTTTTGGAAATGATAGATAAGGTAACCCACTATGTCCTCCACTTTTCAGATCCTTTAACAGTGTGAGTTGGAAGGAGTTTACAATTTTTTAAAAAATTTAAAATTTGGGATTCTGAGTGGGATGCATCCAGATTCCAGGGAAACAAGGCAACGTGGGCGGACAAAACTTTTTGGAGATGATAGATAAGGTATCCCACTATGTCCTCCACTTTTCAGATCCTTTAACAGTGTGAGTTGGAAGGAGTTATACAATTTTTTAAAAAATTTAAAATTTGGGATTCTGAGTGGGATGAATCCAGATTCCAGGGAAACAAGGCAACGTGGGCGGAAAAAACTTTTTGGAAATGATAGATAAGATAACCCACTATGTCCTCCACTTTTCAGATCCTTTAACAGTGTTAGTTGGAAGGAGTTATACAATTTTTTAAAAAATTTAAAATTTGGGATTCTGAGTGGGATGAATCCAGATTCCAGGGAAACAAGGCAACGTGGGCGGAAAAAACTTTTTGGAAATGATAGATAAGGTATCCCACTATGTCCTCCACTTTTCAGATCCTTTAACAGTGTGAGTTGGAAGGAGTTTACAATTTTTTAAAAAATTTAAAATTTGGGATTCTGAGTGGGATGAATCCAGATTCCAGGGAAACAAGGCAACGTGGGCGGACAAAACTTTTTGGAGATGATAGATAAGGTATCCCACTATGTCCTCCACTTTTCAGATCCTTTAACACTGTGAGTTGGAAGGAGTTATACAAATTTTTCAAAAATTTAAAATTTGGGATTCTGAGTGGGATGAATCCAGATTCCAGGGAAACAAGGCAACGTGGGCGGAAAAAACTTTTTGGAGATGATAGATAAGGTATCCCACTATGTCCTCCACTTTTCAGATCCTTTAACAGTGTGAGTTGGAAGGAGTTATACAATTTTTTAAAAAATTTAAAATTTGGGATTCTGAGTGGGATGAATCCAGATTCCAGGGAAACAAGGCAACGTGGGCGGAAAAAACTTTTTGGAGATGATAGATAAGGTATCCCACTATGTCCTCCACTTTTCGGATCCTTTAACAGTGTGAGTTGGAAGGAGTTATACAAATTTTTCAAAAATTTAAAATTTGGGATTCTGAGTGGGATGAATCCAGATTCCAGGGAAACAAGGCAACGTGGGCGGACAAAACTTTTTGGAGATAATAGATAAGGTATCCCACTATGTCCTCCACTTTTCAGATCCTTTAACAGTGTGAGTTGGAAGGAGTTTACAATTTTTTAAAAAATTTAAAATTGGGGATTCTGAGTGGGATGCATCCAGATTCCAGGGAAACAAGGCAACGTGGGCGGAAAAAACTTTTTGGAAATGATAGATAAGGTATCCCACTATGTCCTCCTCTTTTCAGATCCTTTAACAGTGTGAGTTGGAAGGAGTTATATAAATTTTTAAAAAATTTAAAATTTGGGATTCTGAGTGGGATGAATCCAGATTCCAGGGAAACATGGCAACGTGGGCGGACAAAACTTTTTGGAGATGATAGATAAGGTATCCCACTATGTCCTCCACTTTTCAGATCCTTTAACAGTGTGAGTTGGAAGGAGTTATACATATTTTTAAAAAATTTAAAATTTGGGATTCTGAGTGGGATGAATCCAGATTCCAGGGAAACAAGGCAACGTGGGCGGACAAAACTTTTTGGAGATGATAGATAAGGTATCCCACTATGTCCTCCACTTTTCAGATCCTTTAACAGTGTGAGCTGGAAGGAGTCATACAAATTTTTTAAAAATTTAAAATTTGGGATTCTGAGTGGGATGAATCCAGATTCCAGGGAAACAAGGCAACGTGGGCGGAAAAAACTTTTTGGAAATGATAGATAAGATAACCCACTATGTCCTCCACTTTTCAGATCCTTTAACAGTGTTAGTTGGAAGGAGTTATACAATTTTTTAAAAAATTTAAAATTTGGGATTCTGAGTGTGATGAATCCAGATTCCAGGGAAACAAGGCAACGTGGGCGGAAAAAACTTTTTGGAAATGATAGATAAGGTATCCCATTATGTCCTCCACTTTTCAGATCCTTTAACAGTGTGAGTTGGAAGGAGTTATACAATTTTTTAAAAAATTTAAAATTTGGGATTCTGAGTGGGATGAATCCAGATTCCAGAGAAACAAGGCAACGTGGGCGGACAAAACTTTTTGGAAATGATAGATAAGGTATCCCACTATGTCCTCCACTTTTCAGATCCTTTAACAGTGTGAGTTGGAAAGAGTTATACAAATTTTTCAAAAATTTAAAATTTGGGATTCTGAGTGGGATGAATCCAGATTCCAGGGAAACAAGGCAACGTGGGCGGAAAAAACTTTTTGGAAATGATAGATAAGATAACCCACTATGTCCTCCACTTTTCGGATCCTTTAACAGTGTGAGTTGGAAGGAGTTATACAAATTTTTCAAAAATTTAAAATTTGGGATTCTGAGTGGGATGAATCCAGATTCCAGGGAAACAAGGCAACGTGGGCGGACAAAACTTTTTGGAGATAATAGACAAGGTATCCCACTATTTTTTAAAAAATTTAAAATTTGGGATTCTGAGTGGGATGAATACAGATTCCAGGGAAACAAGGCAACGTGGGCGGAAAAAACTTTTTGGAAATGATAGATAAGGTATCTCACTATGTCCTCTACTTTTCAGATCCTTTAACAGTGTGAGTTGGACGGAGTTATACAATTTTTTAAAAAATTTAAAATTTGGGATCCTGAGTGGGATGAATCCAGATTCCAGGGAAACAAGGCAACGTGGGCGGAAAAAACTTTTTGGAAATGATAGATAAGGTATCCCACTATGTCCTCCACTTTTCGGATCCTTTAACAGTGTGAGTTGGAAGGAGTTATACAAATTTTTAAACTCCAAAAAGTTTTGTCCGCCCACGTTGTCTTGTTTCCCTGGAATCTGGATTCATCCCACTCAGAATCCCAAATTTTAAATTTTTGAAAAATTTGTATAACTCCTTCCAACTCACACTGTTAAAGGATCTGAAAAGTGGAGGACATAGTGGGATACCTTATCTATCATCTCCAAAAAGTTTTGTCCGCCCACGTTGCCTTGTTTCCCTGGAATCTGGCTTTATCCCACTCAGAATCCCAAATTTTAAATTTTTGAAAAATTTGTATAACTCCTTCCAACTCACACTGTTAAAGGATCTGAAAAGTGGAGGACATAGTGGGATACCTTATCTATCATTTCCAAAAAGTTCTTTCCGCCCATGTTGCCTTGTTTCCCTGGAATCTGGATTCATCCCACTCAGAATCCCAAATTTTAAATTTTTGAAAAATTTGTATAACTCCTTCCAACTCACACTGTTAAAGGATCTGAAAACTGGAGGACATAGTGGGATACCTTATCTATCATCTCCAAAAAGTTTTGTCCGCCCACGTTGCCTTGTTTCCCTGGAATCTGGCTTTATCCCACTCAGAATCCCAAATTTTAAATTTTTGAAAAATTTGTATAACTCCTTCCAACTCACACTGTTAAAGGATCTGAAAAGTGGAGGACATAGTGGGATACCTTATCTATCATTTCCAAAAAGTTTTTTCCGCACACGTTGCCTTGTTTCCCTGGAATCTGGATTCATCCCACTCAGAATCCCAAATTTTAAATTTTTTAAAAATTTGTATAACTCCTTCCAACTCACACTGTTGAAGGATCTGAAAAGTGGAGGACATAGTGGGATACCTTATCTATCATCTCCAAAAAGTTTTGTCCGCCCACGTTGCCTTGTTTCTCTGGAATCTGGATTCATCCCACTCAGAATCCCAAATTTTAAATTTTTTAAAAAATTGTATAACTCCTTCCAACTCTCACTGTTAAAGGATCTGAAAAGTGGAGGACATAGTGGGATACCTTATCTATCATTTCCAACAAGTTTTTTCCGCACACGTTGCCTTGTTTCCCTGGAATCTGGATTCATCCCACTCAGAATCCCAAATTTTAAATTTTTGAAAAATTTGTATAACTCCTTCCTACTCACACTGTTAAAGGATCTGAAAAGTGGAGGACATAGTGGGATACCTTATCTATCATCTACAAAAAGTTTTGTCCGCCCACGTTGCCTTGTTTCCCTGGAATCTGGATTCATCCCACTCAGAATCCCAAATTTTAAATTTTTGAAAAATTTGTATAACTCCTTCCAACTCACACTGTTAAAGGATCTGAAAAGTGGAGGACATAGTGGGATACCTTATCTATCATTTCCAAAAAGTTTTTTCCGCCCACGTTGCCTTGTTTCCCTGGAATCTGGATTCATCCCACTCAGAATCCCAAATTTTAAATTTTTTAAAAAATTGTATAACTCCTTCCAACTCACACTGTTAAAGGATCTGAAAAGTGGAGGACATAGTGGGATACCTTATCTATTATTTCCAAAAAGTTTTTTCCGCCCATGTTGCCTTGTTTCCCTGGAATCTGGATTCATCCCACTCAGAATCCCAAATTTTAAATTTTTGAAAAATTTTTATAACTCCTTCCAACTCACACTGTTAAAGGATCTGAAAAGTGGAGGACATAGTGGGATACCTTATCTATCATCTCCAAAAAGTTTTGTCCGCCCACGTTGCCTTGTTTCCCTGGAATCTGGATTCATCCCACTCAGAATCCTAAATTTTAAATTTTTGAAAAATTTGTATAACTCCTTCCAACTCACACAGTTAAAGGATCTGAAAAGTGGAGGACATAGTGGGATACCTTATCTATCATCTCCAAAAAGTTTTGTCCGCCCACGTTGCCTTGTTTCCCTGGAATCTGGATTCATCCCACTCAGAATCCCAAATTTTAAATTTTTTAAAAAATTGTATAACTCCTTCCAACTCACACTGTTAAAGGATCTGAAAAGTGGAGGACATAGTGGGATACCTTATCTATCATCTCCAAAAAGTTTTGTCCGCCCACGTTGCCTTGTTTCCCTGGAATCTGGATTCATCCCACTCAGAATCCCAAATTTTAAATTTTTGAAAAATTTGTATAACTCCTTCCAACTCCCACTGTTAAAGGATCTGAAAAGTGGAGGACATAGTGGGATACCTTATCTATCATCTCCAAAAAGTTTTGTCCGCCCACGTTGCCTTGTTTCCCTGGAATCTGGATTCATCCCACTCAGAATCCCAAATTTTAAATGATCGTGAAATTCATGTTTTGAAGCCAATTCTGATAAAGTTGCCTGAATTTAAGATATGTGAGTGTTTTTCCTAATGGTAGCGGTTTTCTGGACCCACTTGGTCCAAAAATGTGTCCCTAATTCCAATTTTTATTGAATATATCAGTTTTTCCACGCTTAACAGAGCTATGTTAACGAATTAACAGACCTCTGTTAACTAACGTTAATGTTATAGTTGACACGTGAGTTTATTTCGATACTTTGAAAACACATAAGGTTATTCCTATTCCCAAAGAAAATAAAGCGACATATGTTGAATAATTTCGTCCTATATCGCTACTTCCAATTATTGATCAAATTTTTCAAGGTATATTATAAAATCAGATTTTTCCACATTTCATGGAAAATAACTTATTTAATGCTTTTCAGTTCGGATTTCGAAAGGGCTGTGGTACTGAAGAGGATTTTTGAATGTTCAGAACTATATATGTAAATGTTTGGATGAAGATCATAGTGCTGTAACAGGCATTTTTTGATTTGACAAAAGTTTTTGTTATATATCTTGGTGTAAAAGCTCCAGTACTATGGCGTTCATGGAAATGGACTTTCGCTTTTAAGAAGCTATCTAAAAAATAAACAACAATTTCTTAAAATTAAGGAAAGTGAAAGTACTGTTAGATATTGAGTGCCACAGGGAAGTGTTTTAGGTCCCTTGTTTACGGTATTTTTACAGTTATTTCTTTACGTTTTTAAAATAAATACTTTTAAAAAATTTTATTCCGCAAAAAATGGGTCAAAATTAAAAAAGTACTCTATTTGGACTTAGTAGGCTCAAGAGCTATTGTCTTATGAATTTCAGAGCAGAAAAAATAATATTAAGATTGATCATAAGCTTTGAGTAATACGAGTAGAATTTTGAAAAAAATTACTTTTCTCATATAAGGGCCCTATTGAAGATTGAAAAATGGGTAAAAATTAAAAAGGTGCTTTATGTGGACCTATTAGGGTCGGAAGTAAAAGAATTTTGAAAATTTTGATAAATGATTTTTCTCATATAAGGGCCCTATTGATGATCGAAAAATGTATCAGAATTAAAATGATGCTCTATTTGGACCTAGTAGGCTCGAAAGCTATTCTCTTAAGTTTGACTTGTGTTCTATCTATGTTCCTAATTTCATCAAAATGGTGGTTTAAAAGATCCAGGCTTATACCATTTATTTTCTAATTGTAATTTTCTTCTTCGTTATCAGATAAATTTGGAACAAGAAATAATGAAACTTATGATGATTTTTTTAATCACAAGATCATTTATGGCTGGCAAATATATAGGAGATTGACAAAGTAATCTAAAAGTAGTTTATAATAATAAAATTTTGGTTTAAACAAAAAATAACTAAAATACAATTAGAAAATAAAATAACCAATTTTGGTTAAAAATAATTAAAACGGCAACACTGATATGATAAGAAATGGCACGTGCAAACAAAAATTAGTGATTTTTTTTTGGTACATGTTGTGTGGTAATCTCTAGCGTTGTTGCCCGTTATACCAGCGTTGCCAATTCAGCGATTTTTGCGCTAGATTGAGCGCTTTTTGAAAGTCACTTTTTTTTCTATTTGCGATTTTTCAAAATTGGTTATTTTATTTTCAAATTTTATTTTGGTTACTTTTTGTTTAAACCAAAATTTTATTGTTATAAACTACTTTTAGATTACTTTGTCAATCTTCTATATATTTGCTATCGATTTTCATGATCTATGTCTCATTTTGTTTAAAGGTTATGTGACTTTACGTGAAAGTAATAGGACTTGACACTTTTTTTTACCGTTTTGGATTTTTTATGAATTAAAAATAAAAAAATTCAATTTTTTAGGCAAAAAATAGTTTTTTTCTTCATACATTTATTTATAACTGCGAAACTGTTGCTTATGTAGCGAAACGTTGTATGAACAGATTAAAGGAATTGTAATTCCTAATTTTTTTAAATTTGTTTCAGCAAAATCGGACTGGTGGTTCTCGAGTTATGTAAAAAAAAAGACCACCAAAGGTCACAATTTCCCCTATATGATAGTTACTAACTTCAAATCGATATATCTCGATTCCTAGACGAAACGCCGGGACACGTATAACTTCTTTTTTACCGATATAACATTTTCCGTTGGTTTCATCCCATCCCGATTTTGACTGTCGCATAGTGTAATCAATAAATCATTGGAAACGGGAAAATTCCCAGAAAACTGGAAGCTATCGCATATTACACTAATAGAAAAAGTTATGAAAGCAAAAAAATGTGAGTAATTTAGACCCATTAAATGCTAAAAACGTGTAAAAAAAATAATAGAAAAAGTTGTTAAAGTACAAATAGAAAAATATTTTGAAGATAATGACATACTATCGAAATACCAATTCAGGTTTAGAAAAAAATTTTCATGCGAAACAACGGTAAACTACGTTATAAATAGATGGAAAAACATAGACAAAAAGAAAAAATAATGGCAATTTTCCTTGATTTTAAAAGAGCTTTTGAGACTATGCATAGAGATTTATTAATAACGAAATTATATAAATACGGAATACGCGGAAATGAATTGGAATGGTTTAGATCGTATATAACAGATCGAAAGCAAATTGTGAGAATTAATAATGTAAGATCTGAGAATATATATAACGATTATGGTGTGCCACAAGGATCAATATTAGGTGCTCTTCTTTTTATTATATACATAAACGACATGCCAAACATATTAGAAAAATGCGAAATTGTGCTATATGCTGATGACACACTAATTTTTACAGAAGGTGATACTAATAAAGAATGTGAAGATAATTTGATGCATGACATGAAAATTGTGAATAATTGGCTAAAATGAATAAACTTAAACTGAATGAAGGTAAAAAAAAAATTAATGGAAATTAATATGAATAGTGAATCAATTTTTAAAATTAATAACGAAGTAATTGAAAAAGTTAATCAAATTAAATATCTTGGCTTTATAATAGACAAAAAACTAAAATTTAAAGAACACATCGAATATATATGAAAAAAAAAATCGGTAAAAAAATCGGGTTTTTTAAACGAATAAGAAACAAAGTATCAACACTAACGGCTATAAACATTTACAATACAATGATAAAACCACATTTTGAGTTGGGTTCAACAATACTATATACCTGCTGTTCATATACACAAATAGAAAGACTACAAAAATTACAAAATAAGGCAATGAGATCAATCATAAAATGTAACAATTATACACCAATAGAATATATGATAGAAACACTTAAATGGCTTAATATAAAACAAAGACTTGAATTTAATACTCTCATATTTATTCAAAAATTAAAATGGGAAACGCGCCGCAATATCTGATAGATCAATTAAATTATGTAGGTGATATGCAACCTTATCAACTAAGGAATGTTGGGAATTTTAGACTTCCTCAGGCAACAACAACTGCAACACAACGGTCACTTTTTTATAAAGGACTACATATGTAGAATATGCTTCCAACATATATAAAAGTAGAAGAAAATAACATTATATTTAAAAGAAAAATTATATCATTTATAAAAAATAATAACTTCGAGAGGTTTTGAATATATTGAATAAATTGAATACTATACTTAAATTATATTAAGAATATTGTAAAGTATTTTAAATACTACTAAATTTTTTAAATAAAAAAAGCAATATGAAATTAAAGATATATTACTCTATATGGGCAAGAATACACAAGCCGTTTTAGTCACATTCTTCTCTACTAAAAATAATAATAGAAATAATTTGGTACTTCGAACGTTTTGGATGTAAAAAACTGGTACTTTCTTGGTACCCTCTGAATCTTCTAAACCAAATATCATAACCGGTGTTATTTAATTAGGAACTCATAAAGGGTTACGAAGTGGTACGGTTTCCACTGCTTGAATATTTTTTTTAAGTATAAACCTGGAGACATGAAATTGGAATCATTAGAACGTGCGATTGAGATGTATTTTATTCATTTTCTGAAGACAGCAATACTATAACTGTTACAATGGGAGTTAGAAGTCATAGTGTACTTTTTCAGGTTTTTTCACTTTTGATATTACATTTTGTTTTTTCTCAATAAGAAAATCTACCAAGTTTATATCTTGTCTTTGTAAGAGTCCCACAAGTCCGCTAACGCAGTAGCGGGTTTAATGCTAGCATTTCATAAACTTGAGCCTGAATATTTTTTAAATGCTTATAGGTGTCAAAATAATTTTTGCACATGCTATAAAGAAGTTAGTGAAGAATTGTCAAATGTAAATATAAAAAAATATAAATAATTTTACTTTATATTTTTAAAGGTCAAAATTTTTGTTATTCAAGATATGAGTTTTTTTTCAAAAATTGTCTCGTGTGGCTAAATTTATCGGTTGCCTGTCACAATACTGAAATCAACAATCTTTTTTTTTACAGGCTCAAAAAGTTGAACTTTTCATCCAAACTAATCATTTTTGACCACCGCTGGATGTAGGGTGAACGTTCAATACTTTTCAAAATTACACTTACACGCTTTTTTAGGGTCCAGTCTTTCAGAAAATGCCAACAAATATTGAACTTTTTTAACAAAAAAAAAAAAAAAAAAAAAAAAAAAATAATAAAAATAAAAAAATAAAATAAAAAAAAACAAAATAAAAAAATATAATAAAATAAAAAAATAAATAATGTTACTTTTTAAGCAAAAAATTGCAATTTTTGAGACCTGTTTTTTTTCTTGTTATTGAATAGAGATAACTAAAAAATTTTCTTTAGCATAACTTAGAAAATTATAAAGAATTTCACCGTATTTAAAAAAAATAGAAATTTTATTTTAAAAGTTAATTAAATCAAAGCCAAAAATGAAAAATTTAATTTTTGAAGTAAAATATCTTTTAAACCTTAAGAGATAATTTATTACGGTACGTATGTTTTTTCTTTGCCTTGCTTAGTAGAATTAAAAAAAATATAAAAATATTTAAAATTGTTTCATATTTGTAAAAGTTACAAGCTCCGACATGTTTTTCAATCTCGAGTTGGTCAACTTTGGCCTACTGTTCTTATTTTCATCAAAATCGGTGTATCGGTTTAAAAGATCCAGACTTATTGCCATTTATTTTGCAATTTGTCCCACTGTGCAGTGTAGAATTCTACACGTTACTTATATAAATTAACTTATACAAATTTAAAATTTGTATGAAATTACCCAGTATATTAGCAACAAAACACAGCTAATAATTTTTTTCATCAAAATTATTGTTCTTCACAAAATTAAGTGAACTAACAATAAGTATTAAAATCTTAACTCTAATTCTTAATTTATATTAAGTCCAACCACTGTCGGACGAAAAACTATATGTATTCAAAGGGTTTAGCTTAGGGGGAGGTCTGTTGTGTTCCTTCTTAAACGGTTGTAGCCATTGCTTCTCATTATGTTTCGAGCAAGTGAGTTACGATGTACTTCAAGCTTCCTCAAATACGATTCCGCGTGTTTTCTTATTTCATCTTTGACAAGAGGAACATTAAGGTCCTTGTGAATGTTTTCATTTTTCACATACCAGGGAGCTGCAGTTATCATTCGTAGTATTTTATTTTGGAGTCTTTGAATTTTTTCAACATTTGAAGCTGAGGTCGAGCCCCATAGTTGGATACCATATCACCGTATTGGCTTTATAATTGTGCTATAGATCACAGTCGCCAATCTAATTGATGTGTTGGAATACAATCGAAACGATTCACTATTGGTTTCAACTTTTTCATTAATAGCTTCTCAAACAGTTTTGATATATTAGACAATTGGCTAATAGGCCTATATGATTCTACTTTAGCGTGATCTTTTCCGGGCTTAGGTTTCATTGTAACCAATGAGACCTTCCATTCTGGTGGATAATATTCAACAGGTGGCAACTCCATTATGTCATCTTTAAATACTAACAAACAGATTCTTTAAATAACTAACAAACAGATTCCCCTTTTCGCTATCATTTCTTGCCTAGCCTCCATTTGTATTTCGTAGAGGAGGTCTACTTGTAACTGGTCTTTTTAACTTTTTCGTAGCTCGCCATAGTGAGTAATTCGAATACGGTACCATCTAGATTCTCCAAATATTTATTCAGTGATTCATTTTTTTTTTTGATACACTAGTAGTTGATTAAGGCGCTTTTGGCATTCCCTTATATATCTTATATATCGATGAAATCACTAAGTTTCTGTAACAATCATCAATACAGATTGTTGTAGCTTGAAGATAATCTTCACGAATATAACACATTAAGTATTGTTTGATACGGGTTTTTATTAAAATTCCACATGCTCTATCTTTTGGATCTTTAGTGTTATCCTAAATAAGCTTCTTGACGTCAAATGGGTTTCCGAGACTAACATTATATCTAGGTCATGACTTAAGAAAATATTCGAGTTCATTTTTGTGTTGGCGAATGCCATTGGCGTTCCAAAAACTTAGTTTTAGGCAGTTCATGGTTTGTTCAGCACATCTTGCAATAACATAGATTGCATTTTAAGCATTTCTTGCAAATTTTTGTAAAATTACCGAGAGAATCGATTCTAGCCGTGTGAAATTGAAAGCGGGCATTTGCTCTCTTGACTCTGGGTTCATATTGTGATAAAATTTATTCTGATGTTGATAGTCCTGCGGTAAGGATTGGTTGTTCTTAAGGATGTTTGCGTACGAGGCTTTGTTGTCAGAAGGCGTTGTAACTGGGGGTAATTTACCTTGAGGATATTTAATGGTTGAACGGGGGAAATTTTCGATTTCTGGTTTAGTGATTTTTTAACGATTGAATATACGGGACAGCCTCTGTAGTTTGCAGTATGGTTTCCTCCACAATTACTACATTATTTTATTTTTTATTTAAATTATTTTATAAAAAATAATCGCATCCATTTGCGTATTATGTATTGAAGGGGTGTGATTTATATTTTTGACCGATATTATCATTAAAATAACGATTTAGGTAGGTAGGGAAGGGTTGCCCAGCACTCGTAAGAGAACTTGTGCATCCACTCGGAGACCTAAAGGTCCATTGTGAGTCCCTTCATAAAGAATATAGAAAGAAAACTAGAAAGAAACTACAGATGAGATATAGAAAAGAGCAGAAAGGAAAATGATAGAGAAAAAAGCTGAGACCAAGAAAAGTATAGAAGAGAATAGAAAGAATCAGACAAGGAAAAGTACTACCGCCCCAGGTCGCTCGCTCCACGCCAACGACCCCCTCTTAGCCAGCCTATTCCCATGACGAATCCTATTAGTCTATCGAGCTCTATTGTCGATATACTGTCCAATTCGTCAAGGAATCGACTGCCTAACCATTTCTGCCTACTTAGTTGTAGACATGGACAGTGACATATGATATGTTCCACCGTCTCTAGCTCCTCATTATCTTCGCACATTCTGCAAAGACCGGAGGAACCTCTATCCCAATACCCTATCATTCCCCCTATGGGACAATGACCTGTCAGAATACCTATCATAGTCTTCAGGTTTCCCCTTTTCATGTCCAAAAGTAGATTTGTATCTGCTTTATCAAGTTTGGGCCATAGAACCTTTGATAATCTGCAGTCCTTTCTACGTTTCCATGCATGATTGGTTCTATCCCGAATCCACTCCCTAATTAACCTGAAGTAAAAGCCTAGAGGTGGTCTCACATCGCTTTCACTTGCAGTCCTATCCAAAGCTGAGCCGTTCCTAGCTAATTCATCAGCTACCTCATTGCCATTTATCCCGCAATGACCCGGTACCCAGCAGAGTCTGATATGGTAATCCCTCAACAATCTCCTAAGAGCCCTCTTACAGTCGCTAACTAGCCTAGACTTGACAAAGTGTCCTTTCAAGGCTTTCAGCGCTGCCTGGCTATCCACATACAGAGTTACCTCTGTATTCACTTCTATGTTCCCTGCAATCAATTCTGTGGCCCTAAGGATACCTAGAATTTCCGCCTGGAACACGCTACAACCATCCGGTAGTCTATACGTCTTCCTGATGTTTCCCTCAACTAGATACACACCTGCACCAGTGCCTGTATCCATTTTGGAACCATCAGTGAATACCGATACACCACCGAATAGTTCCTCTCTATCCGACCATTGGTTCCTACCCGGAATAATCAGTATAGGATTTTCCCCGAAATCGACCTCTGTGCACATATAGTCCGTGGATCCAGAGGGAACCAGGGCATGTCCACCGAGATTAATCTCATTTAAAAGTTTGGAATGTCCTATTCTGATTGATCCTGTAAGTCCTAGTTCACTAAGTCTAAGCAGGCTCCTTGCAGCCATTCCCATCCCGAACTCCTCAATGGGTAGGAGATGCAGAATAACGTCAAGTGCCGCCTGAGGTGTGCTTCTTACGGCACCTGTTATGCCAATCGAAGCACATCTTTGGGCTTTAGATGGAAGATTCCTACGACTTCCTATTCTCATTGCCTCCCACCAGACCAGACATCCATACGTCAGAATTCGCCTCACCACCGAGGTGTAAATCCAATTTACTACCATCGGTTTGAGTCCCCAACTCTTACCTATGGAGTTCCTGCATGTGTAGTAGGCGTTGAGACCTCTCTTAAGCCTCTCCTGAGTGTTCCTCTTCCAAGATAATTTACTATCAAGGAACACACCAAGATATTTTGCCTCCTTTGCCAGTCTTAGTTCTGTCCCCCCTAGTACCGGTAGCCTAAACTGCTCAATCCTGTACCTTCTGGTGAAAAGAACTAGCTCTGTCTTCTCCGGGTTGACCCCTAAACCCTTACTAGTGGCCCATGAGGACAGTTCGTTAAGTTCATTGTGGCAAGAAATTTACCCGTGATCAGTATAACCACGTCATCAGCATAGGCAACGATTTTCCGTCCTCTTGCGTCAAATTGTCTTAGAATGACATTGACGGCTAAGAGCCATAGCAAGGGCGAGAGAACTCCTCCTTGCGGAGTTACTCTAGTCACTATCTTCCTTATGCATGCATCTCCCAAGTTCGAATTAATTATTCGGCTATTCAGCATCAAAATAATCCATTCGATTAGGAAGCTTTTAATGCCTAATGATTCTAGTGATTCTCTAATAGCCTCCATCTTAATGTTATTGAAAGCTCCTTCCATATCAAGGAACGCTGCCAATGTATACTCCCTATACTGCAGGCAGCGTTCAATGTAACTCACCACATCATGTAGCGCACTCTCAACAGATTTACCCCTTAGACTCAGAGCAAGACTCCGTCCATGAGTTATCCGCACGCTGAATATATCCAGGAGCACTAGGATCCTTGGATAAGATTCGCCTGAATCTGGATAACTCATTAACAGAGTCGATGGACTCACAGTAGTTCCTCCATGAGTCCCTTTTTGCCCTCTTAATGTCTGCCTTATACCTATTAAAACTTTCCCTGTAGCTGCTCCAATCCTCACACTTGCGTGTCAGTTTCGCCCTATTGAACAACTTCCTGACGGTTGACCTTTGGTTCCTAAGTTCCTTGGTCCACCATTTAGGCTGTTCCCTCTTTCCCGGAAATATTACCGGACAAGTTAGTTCATAACTTTTCCTAACTTTCCCCGTGAAGTCCTCCACTAAACTCTCAACTCCCTCTGATGACAATTGCCATCCCGGAGCGGCGTTTAGTTCCCTATCCATAATGGCCCTAAAGGAGTTCCAATTGGTTCTCCTGGAGTTCCTATATGGTTCTCTCTTCGGCCTCGCGAAATTTAAACTAAAGGATATCCTGTTATGATCCGAAAAGGAACATTCACTGTCTACCCTCCAGTTCGTAATGTATTCGCCCCTAAAGTTCGTCAGTGTTATATCTATAACTGCCTCTCTATCTTTAGTTCTGAATGTGGGCACATTACCCAAGTTACAGATAAAAAGATTGTTAGCAGTTATAAATTTGAAAACTGACTCACCTCTTTCGTTGATATCAGCGCTGCCCCACTGGCGGTGATGTGCATTAGCATCGCAACAGAGTACCAAATATACGCCTCTTCTCTTTGCATACTCCGTTAGTTTGCACACCATATCACCCGGTGGGTTGGCCACATCGTAGGGCATATAAACGGAGGCGAGTGCGAGTTTCCTCCTGGTCTATAGCAAACCTGAAGTCCCTTCCGAGGTTCTCTTTACTTCTAAGCTAACAACTTCCACTGACTAGTATCCAGATCCTCGTTCTTGCAATAACATAGATTGCATTTTAAGCATTTCTTGCAAATTTTTGTAAAATTACCGAGAGAATCGATTCTAGCCGTGTAAAATTGAAAGCGGGCATTTGCTCTCTTGACTCTGGGTTCATATTGTGATAAAATTTATTCTGATGTTGATAGTCCTGCGGTAAGGATTGGTTGTTCTTAAGGATGTTTGCGTACGAGGCTTTGTTGTCAGAAGGCGTTGTAACTGGGGGTAATTTACCTTGAGGATATTTAATGGTTGAACGGGGGAAATTTTCGATTTCTGGTTTAGTGATTTTTTAACGATTGAATATACGGGACAGCCTCTGTAGTTTGCAGTATGGTTTCCTCCACAATTACTACATTATTTTATTTTTTATTTAAATTATTTTATAAAAAATAATCGCATCCATTTGCGTATTATGTATTGAAGGGGTGTGATTTATATTTTTGACCGATATTATCATTAAAATAACGATTTAGGTAGGTAGGGAAGGGTTGCCCAGCACTCGTAAGAGAACTTGTGCATCCACTCGGAGACCTAAAGGTCCATTGTGAGTCCCTTCATAAAGAATATAGAAAGAAAACTAGAAAGAAACTACAGATGAGATATAGAAAAGAGCAGAAAGGAAAATGATAGAGAAAAAAGCTGAGACCAAGAAAAGTATAGAAGAGAATAGAAAGAATCAGACAAGGAAAAGTACTACCGCCCCAGGTCGCTCGCTCCACGCCAACGACCCCCTCTTAGCCAGCCTATTCCCATGACGAATCCTATTAGTCTATCGAGCTCTATTGTCGATATACTGTCCAATTCGTCAAGGAATCGACTGCCTAACCATTTCTGCCTACTTAGTTGTAGACATGGACAGTGACATATGATATGTTCCACCGTCTCTAGCTCCTCATTATCTTCGCACATTCTGCAAAGACCGGAGGAACCTCTATCCCAATACCCTATCATTCCCCCTATGGGACAATGACCTGTCAGAATACCTATCATAGTCTTCAGGTTTCCCCTTTTCATGCCCAAAAGTAGATTTGTATCTGCTTTATCAAGTTTGGGCCATAGAACCTTTGATAATCTGCAGTCCTTTCTACGTTTCCATGCATGATTGGTTCTATCCCGAATCCACTCCCTAATTAACCTGAAGTAAAAGCCTAGAGGTGGTCTCACATCGCTTTCACTTGCAGTCCTATCCAAAGCTGAGCCGTTCCTAGCTAATTCATCAGCTACCTCATTGCCATTTATCCCGCAATGACCCGGTACCCAGCAGAGTCTGATATGGTAATCCCTCAACAATCTCCTAAGAGCCCTCTTACAGTCGCTAACTAGCCTAGACTTGACAAAGTGTCCTTTCAAGGCTTTCAGCGCTGCCTGGCTATCCACATACAGAGTTACCTCTGTATTCACTTCTATGTTCCCTGCAATCAATTCTGTGGCCCTAAGGATACCTAGAATTTCCGCCTGGAACACGCTACAACCATCCGGTAGTCTATACGTCTTCCTGATGTTTCCCTCAACTAGATACACACCTGCACCAGTGCCTGTATCCATTTTGGAACCATCAGTGAATACCGATACACCACCGAATAGTTCCTCTCTATCCGACCATTGGTTCCTACCCGGAATAATCAGTATAGGATTTTCCCCGAAATCGACCTCTGTGCACATATAGTCCGTGGATCCAGAGGGAACCAGGGCATGTCCACCGAGATTAATCTCATTTAAAAGTTTGGAATGTCCTATTCTGATTGATCCTGTAAGTCCTAGTTCACTAAGTCTAAGCAGGCTCCTTGCAGCCATTCCCATCCCGAACTCCTCAATGGGTAGGAGATGCAGAATAACGTCAAGTGCCGCCTGAGGTGTGCTTCTTACGGCACCTGTTATGCCAATCGAAGCACATCTTTGGGCTTTAGATGGAAGATTCCTACGACTTCCTATTCTCATTGCCTCCCACCAGACCAGACATCCATACGTCAGAATTGGCCTCACCACCGAGGTGTAAATCCAATTTACTACCATCGGTTTGAGTCCCCAACTCTTACCTATGGAGTTCCTGCATGTGTAGTAGGCGTTGAGACCTCTCTTAAGCCTCTCCTGAGTGTTCCTCTTCCAAGATAATTTACTATCAAGGAACACACCAAGATATTTTGCCTCCTTTGCCAGTCTTAGTTCTGTCCCCCCTAGTACCGGTAGCCTAAACTGCTCAATCCTGTACCTTCTGGTGAAAAGAACTAGCTCTGTCTTCTCCGGGTTGACCCCTAAACCCTTACTAGTGGCCCATGAGGACAGTTCGTTAAGTTCATTGTGGCAAGAAATTTACCCGTGATCAGTATAACCACGTCATCAGCATAGGCAACGATTTTCCGTCCTCTTGCGTCAAATTGTCTTAGAATGACATTGACGGCTAAGAGCCATAGCAAGGGCGAGAGAACTCCTCCTTGCGGAGTTACTCTAGTCACTATCTTCCTTATGCATGCATCTCCCAAGTTCGAATTAATTATTCGGCTATTCAGCATCAAAATAATCCATTCGATTAGGAAGCTTTTAATGCCTAATGATTCTAGTGATTCTCTAATAGCCTCCATCTTAATGTTATTGAAAGCTCCTTCCATATCAAGGAACGCTGCCAATGTATACTCCCTATACTGCAGGCAGCGTTCAATGTAACTCACCACATCATGTAGCGCACTCTCAACAGATTTACCCCTTAGACTCAGAGCAAGACTCCGTCCATGAGTTATCCGCACGCTGAATATATCCAGGAGCACTAGGATCCTTGGATAAGATTCGCCTGAATCTGGATAACTCATTAACAGAGTCGATGGACTCACAGTAGTTCCTCCATGAGTCCCTTTTTGCCCTCTTAATGTCTGCCTTATACCTATTAAAACTTTCCCTGTAGCTGCTCCAATCCTCACACTTGCGTGTCAGTTTCGCCCTATTGAACAACTTCCTGACGGTTGACCTTTGGTTCCTAAGTTCCTTGGTCCACCATTTAGGCTGTTCCCTCTTTCCCGGAAATATTACCGGACAAGTTAGTTCATAACTTTTCCTAACTTTCCCCGTGAAGTCCTCCACTAAACTCTCAACTCCCTCTGATGACAATTGCCATCCCGGAGCGGCGTTTAGTTCCCTATCCATAATGGCCCTAAAGGAGTTCCAATTGGTTCTCCTGGAGTTCCTATATGGTTCTCTCTTCGGCCTCGCGAAATTTAAACTAAAGGATATCCTGTTATGATCCGAAAAGGAACATTCACTGTCTACCCTCCAGTTCGTAATGTATTCGCCCCTAAAGTTCGTCAGTGTTATATCTATAACTGCCTCTCTATCTTTAGTTCTGAATGTGGGCACATTACCCAAGTTACAGATAAAAAGATTGTTAGCAGTTATAAATTTGAAAACTGACTCACCTCTTTCGTTGATATCAGCGCTGCCCCACTGGCGGTGATGTGCATTAGCATCGCAACAGAGTACCAAATATACGCCTCTTCTCTTTGCATACTCCGTTAGTTTGCACACCATATCACCCGGTGGGTTGGCCACATCGTAGGGCATATAAACGGAGGCGAGTGCGAGTTTCCTCCTGGTCTATAGCAAACCTGAAGTCCCTTCCGAGGTTCTCTTTACTTCTAAGCTAACAACTTCCACTGACTAGTATCCAGATCCTCGTTCTTGCAATAACATAGATTGCATTTTAAGCATTTCTTGCAAATTTTTGTAAAATTACCGAGAGAATCGATTCTAGCCGTGTAAAATTGAAAGCGGGCATTTGCTCTCTTGACTCTGGGTTCATATTGTGATAAAATTTATTCTGATGTTGATAGTCCTGCGGTAAGGATTGGTTGTTCTTAAGGATGTTTGCGTACGAGGCTTTGTTGTCAGAAGGCGTTGTAACTGGGGGTAATTTACCTTGAGGATATTTAATGGTTGAACGGGGGAAATTTTCGATTTCTGGTTTAGTGATTTTTTAACGATTGAATATACGGGACAGCCTCTGTAGTTTGCAGTATGGTTTCCTCCACAATTACTACATTATTTTATTTTTTATTTAAATTATTTTATAAAAAATAATCGCATCCATTTGCGTATTATGTATTGAAGGGGTGTGATTTATATTTTTGACCGATATTATCATTAAAATAACGATTTAGGTAGGTAGGGAAGGGTTGCCCAGCACTCGTAAGAGAACTTGTGCATCCACTCGGAGACCTAAAGGTCCATTGTGAGTCCCTTCATAAAGAATATAGAAAGAAAACTAGAAAGAAACTACAGATGAGATATAGAAAAGAGCAGAAAGGAAAATGATAGAGAAAAAAGCTGAGACCAAGAAAAGTATAGAAGAGAATAGAAAGAATCAGACAAGGAAAAGTACTACCGCCCCAGGTCGCTCGCTCCACGCCAACGACCCCCTCTTAGCCAGCCTATTCCCATGACGAATCCTATTAGTCTATCGAGCTCTATTGTCGATATACTGTCCAATTCGTCAAGGAATCGACCGCCTAACCATTTCTGCCTACTTAGTTGTAGACATGGACAGTGACATATGATATGTTCCACCGTCTCTAGCTCCTCATTATCTTCGCACATTCTGCAAAGACCGGAGGAACCTCTATCCCAATACCCTATCATTCCCCCTATGGGACAATGACCTGTCAGAATACCTATCATAGTCTTCAGGTTTCCCCTTTTCATGCCCAAAAGTAGATTTGTATCTGCTTTATCAAGTTTGGGCCATAGAACCTTTGATAATCTGCAGTCCTTTCTACGTTTCCATGCATGATTGGTTCTATCCCGAATCCACTCCCTAATTAACCTGAAGTAAAAGCCTAGAGGTGGTCTCACATCGCTTTCACTTGCAGTCCTATCCAAAGCTGAGCCGTTCCTAGCTAATTCATCAGCTACCTCATTGCCATTTATCCCGCAATGACCCGGTACCCAGCAGAGTCTGATATGGTAATCCCTCAACAATCTCCTAAGAGCCCTCTTACAGTCGCTAACTAGCCTAGACTTGACAAAGTGTCCTTTCAAGGCTTTCAGCGCTGCCTGGCTATCCACATACAGAGTTACCTCTGTATTCACTTCTATGTTCCCTGCAATCAATTCTGTGGCCCTAAGGATACCTAGAATTTCCGCCTGGAACACGCTACAACCATCCGGTAGTCTATACGTCTTCCTGATGTTTCCCTCAACTAGATACACACCTGCACCAGTGCCTGTATCCATTTTGGAACCATCAGTGAATACCGATACACCACCGAATAGTTCCTCTCTATCCGACCATTGGTTCCTACCCGGAATAATCAGTATAGGATTTTCCCCGAAATCGACCTCTGTGCACATATAGTCCGTGGATCCAGAGGGAACCAGGGCATGTCCACCGAGATTAATCTCATTTAAAAGTTTGGAATGTCCTATTCTGATTGATCCTGTAAGTCCTAGTTCACTAAGTCTAAGCAGGCTCCTTGCAGCCATTCCCATCCCGAACTCCTCAATGGGTAGGAGATGCAGAATAACGTCAAGTGCCGCCTGAGGTGTGCTTCTTACGGCACCTGTTATGCCAATCGAAGCACATCTTTGGGCTTTAGATGGAAGATTCCTACGACTTCCTATTCTCATTGCCTCCCACCAGACCAGACATCCATACGTCAGAATTGGCCTCACCACCGAGGTGTAAATCCAATTTACTACCATCGGTTTGAGTCCCCAACTCTTACCTATGGAGTTCCTGCATGTGTAGTAGGCGTTGAGACCTCTCTTAAGCCTCTCCTGAGTGTTCCTCTTCCAAGATAATTTACTATCAAGGAACACACCAAGATATTTTGCCTCCTTTGCCAGTCTTAGTTCTGTCCCCCCTAGTACCGGTAGCCTAAACTGCTCAATCCTGTACCTTCTGGTGAAAAGAACTAGCTCTGTCTTCTCCGGGTTGACCCCTAAACCCTTACTAGTGGCCCATGAGGACAGTTCGTTAAGTTCATTGTGGCAAGAAATTTACCCGTGATCAGTATAACCACGTCATCAGCATAGGCAACGATTTTCCGTCCTCTTGCGTCAAATTGTCTTAGAATGACATTGACGGCTAAGAGCCATAGCAAGGGCGAGAGAACTCCTCCTTGCGGAGTTACTCTAGTCACTATCTTCCTTATGCATGCATCTCCCAAGTTCGAATTAATTATTCGGCTATTCAGCATCAAAATAATCCATTCGATTAGGAAGCTTTTAATGCCTAATGATTCTAGTGATTCTCTAATAGCCTCCATCTTAATGTTATTGAAAGCTCCTTCCATATGAAGGAACGCTGCCAATGTATACTCCCTATACTGCAGGCAGCGTTCAATGTAACTCACCACATCATGTAGCGCACTCTCAACAGATTTACCCCTTAGACTCAGAGCAAGACTCCGTCCATGAGTTATCCGCACGATGAATATATCCAGGAGCACTAGGATCCTTGGATACGATTCGCCTGAATCTGGATAACTCATTAACAGAGTCGATGGACTCACAGTAGTTCCTCCATGAGTCCCTTTTTGCCCTCTTAATGTCTGCCTTATACCTATTAAAACTTTCCCTGTAGCTGCTCCAATCCTCACACTTGCGTGTCAGTTTCGCCCTATTGAACAACTTCCTGACGGTTGACCTTTGGTTCCTAAGTTCCTTGGTCCACCATTTAGGCTGTTCCCTCTTTCCCGGAAATATTACCGGACAAGTTAGTTCATAACTTTTCCTAACTTTCCCCGTGAAGTCCTCCACTAAACTCTCAACTCCCTCTGATGACAATTGCCATCCCGGAGCGGCGTTTAGTTCCCTATCCATAATGGCCCTAAAGGAGTTCCAATTGGTTCTCCTGGAGTTCCTATATGGTTCTCTCTTCGGCCTCGCGAAATTTAAACTAAAGGATATCCTGTTATGATCCGAAAAGGAACATTCACTGTCTACCCTTATTCGTAATGTATTCGCCCCTAAAGTTCGTCAGTGTTATATCTATAACTGCCTCTCTATCTTTAGTTCTGAATGTGGGCACATTACCCAAGTTACAGATAAAAAGATTGTTAGCAGTTATAAATTTGAAAACTGACTCACCTCTTTCGTTGATATCAGCGCTGCCCCACTGGCGGTGATGTGCATTAGCATCGCAACAGAGTACCAAATATACGCCTCTTCTCTTTGCATACTCCGTTAGTTTGCACACCATATCACCCGGTGGGTTGGCCACATCGTAGGGCATATAAACGGAGGCGAGTGCGAGTTTCCTCCTGGTCTATAGCAAACCTGAAGTCCCTTCCGAGGTTCTCTTTACTTCTAAGCTAACAACTTCCACTGACTAGTATCCAGATCCTCGTTCTGGTTGACCAGTACTGTCAGTATAGTTTCCACCGGTTTTATGGGTGGTGGAATCCACACTGTCACTACTGGTCTCAGGGGCAACTTAGATGCGAGTATCACATCCAGTTTCGCCTCTGGACAAAGGCTGCCACACTTGGCAATCGTGGCCTTGAGAAAGTCAAGTGATTTCTCATTACCATAATTAACAGTTTTGACACCCTTTGACCAGTCCGCGCCTTTGAAGGACACTTCATTCGGCCTTCCTTTCATTAAGGCGATTTCGTCGATGAGCCTATCTTCAATCAACCCCCATAGATCCATGCAAATCCTCCCATCTGGGTCAGCACGGTCTATGACAGCCGCCTGAAGATATGCCGGCTTCATCGACTCCTTCGCCTTTTTCGAGGTAGAAGGCTTGTCGTCACCAGATCTAACTCTTAGTGACTACCTTTTGGGGGCCCTTAAGAGATCCAGACGGTGTGTGACTCGCCTTCTTGGCGGTAGGGACTGGTTGGTCATCGCCAGACCTAGCTCTCTTAACGACCTCCTTACGGTGATCCTTAAGAGAGTCAGATGGCTTATGACCAGCCCCACTTCCAGCAATCTTTATCATCTTCTTTTGAAGACCTTTAAGAAAGCTGGGAGTGTTGTTTGCCGCACCTTTCTTGCTGGTAGAGGGTTGGTCGTCTCCAGACCTTGCTCCTTTGGTGATTGATTCACCAGAGTTGCCGAATGGTTTACGATCAGCCCCCTTTTTGGCAATGATAGCCAGCTTCCCAGTTTCAACCGATCGTTCCGAAGATGTGATCGGTTTATTTGGCCGGCTGCTATCATTGTCTTTATCCTTGGACTTCAGTGCGACGCCTGACACGTTTCCTATACTCTCGCGAGCATTTTCCGGAGCGGTGTCAAATATCGCATTCAGTCCCTCGGGATAAGACATTCCCAAGATAGCGGAGGTCGAGCCATAGATTTTTTCAAATCTAATCACACTCTTCCTATGCCTCTTGATAAGGGATAAATATCCCTACCACTGACTGACGACAGATCCCTCTTGGCCATCTTATTAAGAAAGATCAAGGAGGGTCTGACGCCATTCTTCGCTTTTTCTTGTTTTGTTCGGCTGTCGACGACGGCAGTTACACCTGGTTTCACCGCGTCTTGCCGAACTAATTTTGAACCCACCTGCCCATCATCCCGTGCGGGTGACACCTCGGATGCTGGAGAACTCCGTTCCTGAGCGTGAACTGAAATCATTGTTATTTCATGTTCCTCATCAGAATTAAGAGTAAGATCCTCCAAATTCTCCGTAGTGCCCGTCCCCCCGAGAGAGTCTCCAGGTGAGCCCAAGAGGTCGTCCGTTTCGGCCAGTTCACTCAATAATTGTCCCTCCTGAGCAATTATGTCCCCGTGAATCCTTAAAAGGTCAGAGTCAGTGTCCGAAACTCCTACTGAAACTGCCCTATTCTTCCTCTCCACATCCTTTGTTTTAAAATATTCTTTATTACTAATCTTGGTCCCACGAAAATGCACGTACTAAGTGGACCATCTCGCGCAGTGACGGCGTGCGCGGACTAGGCTTAAAAAAAAAAATTATAACCAACCCGTGCCATGGGCGTTGGAGGGGAGCTGTTAGCGATTAGTTTCTTTAAGCACTAACTAACCATACAGATCCTCGGCACTGCTACCTCTCACCTTGATCTTAAAAGTGCACTTAATTTATTTGGTCCGCGAGAACTTCTATGAGTTTCTAGGTTTAGATGTAATGCGTAGGACCCGACTATAGTCAGTACATGGAGATCTGTAACCAATGGTAAGTGATCTCCAGTTTATTGACTACAATCGGATCAGGAACCTTATATCCGAACCCCCCTATCCGCCACCTGGGGACACGTCCGATGGGAGTAAATAAGTAAAGACTCCACACGGAAAATAACGATTTAACTCGGAGGAAAAAAAAAAATCTCAAATGTTTCTGCTAATAAATAAAAATTAAAAATATTTAAATGAAATGTATGAAAAATTAAGGCTACTTATTGAAATGCTTATGTTTATCATTTGTGCAATTGCGCAAATTTAGACATGTTTCATGAACCCCCTTTTCAAATGTTGTGCATTATTAAGGATAAGAAAATAAGAAATCAATGGAAGTAATTGAACAATCTTGTTAAAATCAAAGATACATGCAATGATTATATTATAATTAACGTAAACATAATTTTTTACATCTCAATTATTGATAATTTTTAAATATAAACAAAAGACAGCTGATTTATAAATGCATAATTAAACAGCGCAAGTTTGCGAGACTAAATAGTCACCCAAACTTATAAGTGTTATTCAAATGATTTTCCATACAATTTTTGACAGCTCATTTGCGAGTTTGCAAACTTGCACACATGGCAAAGTTTGGGAGGGTTTTGCGCTTTTTCATGAGGCCCTTATTATTTATAGACATAAAGTGTTTAAAGTGGCTTGTCATATTAAAATACACAATATATTATAGTACATACAACATATGAGCATTTCTTAAAATTCGTTTACTTTTGGGGTGCAAAAAAATTTGTAAATTTAACGATATTTTACATAAATATTAGCTGGCTTCAATGAAGTACAAATCTTTTCGCGTGAATGACTTTTAGCGAAGGGCGCACAGTGCTTTGTCCCATAGGCAAATAACAGAAATAAAATTATACCATAAATATTAATACATTTTACATTTTTGGAAAGCTAATAAAATGACATTATTAGATATGAAAAAAATGTAGGTTTCTTCCGCCTGTCAACAATAGAGGGCGCCAAATTAAAACTTATTTGAGAAAAAATTGTCTACGTGAAAAATTAATTTTTAATGTTTTTAGCAAAAGAAAACATCTAAACTCCATTTTTAAAAACATTATTTCAAGGTTTTCTTTTTTTTAGAATACAATTGTCATCTCGAAACTTTTGCATTTTTTATTACAAAAAATACAAAATTTGGATAGGCTTGGGGGAAAACTGTTGCCGATGTTGAAATTTTTTTTGAAACATTAAAAAATCCTATAGTCCGGAACCAAAAAAAAAAAAATATTTTAAAAGTGAAAGAATATTACCACCTTTTTGGAAAATATCACCAAAAATGTAAGAAATTTAGCGGATATTTTCAAAAAATTTTAGGACCCAAAATAAGTCTCCCAAGCATAAAAAATAAAAAAAACGAAGCCAAAAAAAAAAAAAAAATGAGGGTAAAATTTGCTCGTTCTAAATATTTCTTAAAGTAAAAGAGATAACCTGCACATGTATATTTTTTTGCAGAGATGACCATGTATCTTGTAAAATTTAATTTCGCAAGATACAGAAAAGTTTTTGTAGAAAGACCACTTAAAAGTGATACAAAATTCATACTTTTTCTCTTTTCATAGGTAAAATATTGAAAAGTACACAGATAAACAAAAAGGTTAGGTTAGTTTAAAAAGGGCGGCGTCTTTACGCTCCCACCCAGAGACCATTCGGTCCATTGTGATCCCTTTATATATAATAAAGAAAGAGAAAAATCCTAGTAGAATATAGTAAAAGATTGAAAAGAAAGATAGCTAAATATAAGAAAAATAAGAAAGGTGTGGAACGCAATAACCATCAAATCAGCCCTGACTACCTCTAAGCCACTTTATTTGCATTACAAACCCTATAAGGTTGCCGAGTTCTTCACTCGTAACCTCCTCTAGTTCGTGCAGAATATGGCTCCCAAACCACCTCAGTCTACTACGCTGAAGTAGACTGACAGAGTATATGCTCCACTGTCTCTAGCTCCTCCACATCATCACAAGTCCTGCAAAAATCTGACGCGCCATATTCCCTATTGCGAGGTGATCAGTAATCATGCCAACAATGATCCTTAGGTTCACACGACTCCTAGAAGATGCTTCGAATCTGCTGGTTTAAGACTAGGCCACATCGCTCTAGGTACCCTGCAGTCCGATCTACTCCCCCAACCATCATTCGTTCTACCTATGGTCCATTCCCTTATGGCCATGAAATATGACCCAATCGGAATCCTAACCGATACCTCCACAAAGATCTATCCAACTCCGATCCCTTACGAGCTAGCTCATCGGAACCCAACAAAGTCTTATTCTGTAGGCGTCCATTAGCTTCCTAAATTCCTTCCTACACTCCAGCACTAACCTTGACCTGACATAGTAACTTGTCATTGCCATCAGTGCTGCAGTAATCCTAAGGCATTGTAAATGCATACAATTTCTGCCTGGAAAACACTGCAACTATCAGACAATCTAAAAGATTGCTTGATATCTGTTTCCATGCAGTAGAGAACCGCCCCTGTGCCTTCGAGCCACCCTTCGTGGAGCTTCTCCGCTCCAATTTAGAGGTCTCTACTAGGGATTTCAATAACAGGAGTAGCCTCGAAGTCAATTATGGTACCTACATAGTCCGTTTGAAGCTTTCTGTTAATCTTAATTCGTTCAGTCTAAATAAGCCCCGCTCAGTTATACCTCTCACGAATTCCTCAATTGGAAGAAGGTGGAGAATGATGTCCAGTGCTGCCTAAGGTGTACTTCTCGCGGCACCCGTATTGCCAATTGAAGCATCATCTCTGAACTGTAGAAAGAAGGTTCCTATACGTCCCTTTCCTCGACGCCTCCCACCATACCGAACATCCATAAGTGAGTATAGGTCTCGCAACCGATGTGTATATCCAATATACAATTACCGGTTTCTTCCCTATAGAGTTCTTGCATGCGTAGTAGGCATTAAGCCCCTTCCTAGCCCTTTCCTGAGTATTTCTTCTCCAAGACAATTTGCTGTCTAAGTAAACGCCCAGGTATTTGGCCTCCCTCGGCAAACTGAGTTGCGTCCTATTCAGAACTGGTAGACTAAATGTCTCAACCTTATATCTCCTGGTTAAACAGAACTAGTACAGTCTTTTCAGGGTTGACTCCTAATCCTCCATTACTATTTGGGAAAATTCTCGTAGCCCAGATTGCATGATCTCGCTGATCGTGGGTAGAAATTTATCCGAGACCAACAATACTACATCGTCAGCGTACGCTACGATCTTCCTTCCCATGGCATCGAACTGTCTCAATATGACGTTCATTGCCAAGAGCCACAATAATGGAAAAAGATCCCCCCCCCCTTGCGGTGTGCCTCTTGTCGCAAGCTTCTTTATGCAAGTGTCTCCCATGCTATAGTTGATAACCCTGCTGCTTAGCATCAGAGTGATCCACTCAATTAGGAATACATCAATACCTAACGAAGCGAGTGATTCCTTAATCGCCTCTATCCTAATGTTGTTAAAGGCCCGTTCTATGTCAAGGAACGCTTCCAGGGTGTATTCCTTGTGCAGCAGACCCCGTTCAATAAAACTCACCACATCATGCAGAGCACACTCAACAGACCTACCCTTAAGATAGGCGTGTTGAGCGTTGCTGATGCCCTGAGTTCCCATCCTACTCCTCAGATGCAGATCGATCAGTCTTTCTATTGTCTTGTGTAGAAAAGACGATAGGCTGAGTCGTCCTATCTGTTTTAGGTATGAAAATGACCATTACCTCTCTCCACCCCCTGGGAATATATCTCACTTCACGACACTCCCTAAATATCTTCATGAGTAGTGAGATGACCCTGTCATTGACATTGTGTAACATAGCCGGAAAAATGCTATCTGGGCCCGGTGACTTATATGGCCCAAATGAGTTTACCGCCCATCTTACCTTGTCTCCAGTGATCATCTCCTCTATCGCATCGAGATCACCCTCCTCTGGTTCGGACTGTAGGTTATCACTGACACTACCTGTCCTCCCATCAGATTCTACATCCTTACAGCCAGGGAAATGAGTCTTCATCAGTAAGCTGAGGGACTCCGAGCTAGACTCCGTCCACGAGTTGTCCTCCCGTTGTATATGTCCATATATAATACCTTGGATAATACCCGTCTAAATCTTGACAACTCGTTAACCGAGTCCACGGATTCACAGAAATTCATCCATGATGTCCGTTTCGCCCGTCTTATGTCCTTCTTATATTTAATGAAGCTTTGCCTACAGCTGTCCCAGTCAGTGGACACCTCGTTAGCTTCTTCTAACTGTAGACCGTTGGACCCTAAGTTCACTGGTGCACCATTTCGGCTTCTCCTTTTTGCCAGGATAGATCACCGGGCAGCTGAGCTCAAAGCTATTCCTAAGTACATCCGTGAAATTATTCACGACTCCCTCAATACCCTCAGCTGAATTTCTCCAGCCCTCAGTATCTCTTAAATCCCTATCAACTAACTCACCGAAGGACTTCCAATCTGTCCTTCTGGAGTTCCTATAAGGCCTTCACCTCGGTTTCACAAAGTCAAGACTGAAGTATATCATGCTATGATCCGAAAAGGAATAATCCGTAGCCACCCTCTAGTCCTTGACAAATTCACCCCCTCGGTTCGCTAGTGTCACATCTATAACCGTTTCCCTATCTTTCGTTCTGAATGTGGGATCATTACCCCTATTGCAGATATAAAGATTGTAACTAGTTATAAATTCAAATACTAACTCACCCCTCTTGTTGATGTCACTGCTTCCCCATTGGTAGTGGTGAGCATTCGCATCACATCCAAGAAAAATGTACACTCCTCTCATCCTGCAGTACTCTGCCAGTTGCTGCAGAGCGATGCCCGGTGGAACAGCCGCCTCGTATGGCATGTACACGGATGCAAGCATAAGCCTACGGCCTCCAAAGGCTTCCCATTGGACAGCTGTCAGGTCCCCGTTGCTAAAAGAATGAAGAAGACTAATATTCAGATCACTCCTAGCTAATATACATGTTCGTAGCTTCTCTTATGTGGATGGTATGAACAAGTTATACCCCATGGCCCTTAAACCACATACCCTGGTGTTGTTAATCCAAGGTTCCTGGATAACAGCCACGTCCACCTTGGAGTCAATGATAAGCTTTGTTAATTCTGTTGAGGCTGCTTCGCTGTGATGCAAATTAATTTGCAACACTGACAGCCTCTTTGGATTTACTAGATCTAGCATATCTAAATCTAATAACCCCAAAACCAAAATTGACAACTCCCCCAGTGACTCCAGCTTCTTCAGAGACTCCTGATCCACAGCGAATCTGAAGTCTCTGCCTTGGTTCTCCTTACAGGTCATGGAGTTCACAATCTTTCATTGACCTGTAACAAGACCTTCATTCTGATTTTCCAGTACTGTCAGAATGGTTTCAACCTCTGGAATGGCGCCTTTGAAGGATACCTCGTCCGGCCTTCCTTTTACAAGGGAAATCTCTTCAATGAGCTTGTGTTCAATCTGTCGCCATTGCTCAATGCTGATCCTCTCATCTGGATCAACTTTGTTAATGACAGCAGCTTGAACACAGTACTGCAGCACTGATTCCTTCGCCTTTTTCGATGTTGAGGGCTGTTCGCTTCCTGACCCAGCTCTTTTAATAAGCTCCTCTAGCCATATTTGAGTCCTTATCACGACTTGATTCAGCTTCTGGCGTCATCTGTATCTGGGTAGTATAGTCTGCGCTGTGCACTTCTTCTACATCCTCAATGGCACCAAGAGTAGATTTGCCTGCTAATCTGCGTTGCAATAATTTCTCCAGCAGGTTGCCGGCACTATCCAGCATACAAAGAGGGCGATATGTTGACGGTTGGGTTTGGTCCCTTCTGCCTTTGCTAATCAGCATTGTATCTTCCACTGTTTGGGAAAGATTTCTTGGGCTATGTAAGCATTGTACACTTCTAGCATCGCGTCTGGCCGCTCTTCGGCCGGAAGCGTGAGTACCTCTGCTGGTATTCCTGGTCCAGATGCCGATAATGTGACGGGCTTTCGTCACATTATCGGCACCGAGATCCTCGTCTGAATCTGCTCCTCTGGATCAATGAGCAGTTTCCGAATTGCTGTTTCCACTACTTCTTTGAATGTCAGCAAGTCAAGGTCCTGTATCCCGGATAGTGTTCCTCAGCTGCTGAAGAAACTCCGACTTAACCCGTTGCCCTCTACCGAGCTCTAGAAGGTTGGATCCACTCTGCGTTTTCCTTACAGTCTTTATCCTGACTGAATCATCAGTCGTTATCTTATTACGAAGATTTTTTAGTACTTCTGCGTAGCTGTGATCACCTGCGGGTTTGATTATCACCACTTCCTGTTTTGCACGTTATGGTCGTGGCTTATTTCCCCTGCTGGGCTCGGCTGAATATTCTTCGGCTTCCTCTTTCTGCCTTTCTTGGTGACAGTCCTCCAGTTTTCTTCTCCCTTTTCAGGGATCGCTGTTCTGCCTTTGCTCTAGCCCTTTTGCTGCTTGCTGAAACAGCCGGGCTGGTATGTCATCACAGGAGTTGTAATGACTGCTAACTGTTGGTTTACGGCCTTCTTGTGGTGGTTCGGAAGCACTTTTTCCTTTTCTGCTGCCTTCCAAGTAAGCCTGTAGTTTAGCGTGACATCCAATAACTCTGATATTTTTGTAACTCCAGTCTTGACCTCACTACTAATATTCCTTTGGCGGTTGAACGTTTGCTGCATGTCGCGTATTACCAATATACATTGAGATATCGCGTCCTCCTCCAACTTCCTCGTCTTCTGGATTAGTTCCAGTCGAGGCGAACTCTCCATTGGCTCTCTTGCCACATTCTTTATTTGGGAAGCCGATACTGCGCAGGCTGTATTGTCACTTGGTGGAATGACTACGTCAAGCGATGTTCGCGGTGCGCGAGAACCAGTTGGTGTTTTCTCCGATGTCTCTACCACTCTATTACTTGTCCTAAGGGCATTCCTCTTCTTAGTATCGGTGTTTGTTTGTATACATGCATTTATTGGAGTATGAGGTAAGACTCCGACATCCATAATCTCCGTATGCGCTGCATTACTTCGGGTCATGTCCGAGGGCGATGCACAGCTTGTAGGTGGTGATCTTAGCATCATACTGCTCCTCTTAAAGGGCACTCTCGGAGCCATGTTACACTCATTGCGCTTCTCTGTAATTCCTTCTTCTGTGTTCTTCTCTGTAATTTGTTTTGTGTTGTTATTCATTCTGTTGGGTCCCCACTCCAAACCGCTATCTTTCCACGTTTGTACAGTCGCCTCAAACATTCTCCGTGGGTCCCTTTGCAAGCAGTGAGGTCCTCGCGAGGGTTGACACAGGATCTTATGAGTACCTGTGTTCAGAGCCAGGATCTCGACGCAAAAACAGGAGTCATTCTCAACTGTACCTGTACAGCCACCTCAGTGGCGACGTGTGTGAAACGTATTCAGAGACCAGCCACAGTTTTAACGGAACGGAGGCAGCTGCAGCATTAACCCACCTGCCGTTTCAGCCGATGTCACTCCTGCATAATAAGGTGATGGAATACTGCAAGCCGTCAGCTCGTAGCCATCGTAGTCATATTGGTTCAGCCATTCAAATCGTAAGCCGTTTTCATTCCGTGTCCATTTGATCTCGTTGCTCACATTTGCTAGTATTGAAACGGATGTTGCAGTACCATTTCCGGTGTCCACCTGCCCCGAAGGGTCGGAAGTTGTGAGTCTTCTTGGTTGGTTACAAAAAACGATTGGGTCTGGACTTTGCCATGTTAAAGCCATTCAGGCCCGTTACCTCGTGTGCCCAACCTGGACACCTTTACCACGATATAGCTTTTATTATTATTATTATTATTATTATTATTATTATTGTTATTATTATTATTGTTATAATTATCAACGCAAATGGAATCCTACTATGCTGACAGACTATTGCTGCTCTTAGTATGAGAAAATATTAAAAAAAAATATGTAAAAAATTCTTTAATAAAATTGAAAATAAAAAAATTGTGACGTGATGGAAATGTTTTTCTACATTTTATCTAGTTCAAGGAATGAGATTACGTGGAATTATTCACAATAAATCTTTTTTATTTTGTTACTCAAATTTGGATTGTTATTTTCTTCAACATTTTGATGTCCACACATTTTCTGACATTGCGATTTTAATTATTTTATCATTTTTTAGATTTACGGTCATGTGTTATTAATATCAAATAAAAATTTCGTCTTCAGCCACTCCTTACCTCTCATTTTTCCATGGCTTAATAAGGGATAATTGAGAAATTTTTGATTTTGACGACTTTAAAGACTTCTAGGGTCTGTAAAACATGAATGACCAACTTGTTCTACCTATTACCTATAAAATTATATAATCCAAAAACTTCTTAGAGATGCTTATTTTCGTTGGTCATCATGGGTTAAAAGTGTGAGGTGTTGCAAAGAAATCGAAATGTTTTTCCAACATATTTTCTCGATATTTTTTTAGTGTTGACCTGTGTTGTCCAACATAGAGTACTGTAAATTTTTTCACCAGGATGCAATAAAAAATCCTCTTGAGGAGCAAGTTTAAAAATATATAACAAGCACAAAATTACGATTTTTAGACCTATTCCAAGAAGATACTCGAAACTTTTTGGGCAAAATGTACTAGATCCGTGATTTCAATCGGTGAAGACCATTTTTTATCTTTTTATATATTTTCCCTGTATACTTCTCATCAATACGCATCATGTAGGTCTTCAGAATCGCAAAAAAGCAGTTTCTCGGTGCACTCTACTTGTATAAACATACATATTTTTGTTACTACATTATCGTCTTTATTTTAATGCATCCAGAAAAAATTAAGTTACCATTATGGCCGCCGAGGGAATACGTCAATGCCTATTGCTTTGGAGTGTTGACTATTGGAATTTAGAAGGTAAAGGATGAACAATTTATACCTGCAAATGTGTAATTGGTTTGATATTTCGCCTTGATTTATTAATTTAATTATTTTATAACACTGATTCAGTTTGTTTGCTTTATTATTCATATTTTATTTTTTTTAATTAATTAAAAATGGAAAACGTTGGATATACTCTTGAAATGATCTAGAGTGGGCTGTAAGCTTAGTTGAGTAAAGAGTTTTGTAATTTTTAGATTTTTCGATACACATTCAAAATCTGAAGTTATCGATAAGAAACGATTTCCTACGACTTGACGGAATAAAAAAATTTTTAAAAATTCAGTGTTTACCCATTTTGATTTTAACAATTTTAGATACAGATCAAGCTTTCTTATTATATATTGTTGAAAGTCTTTATTTATTCCAACATGTAATTATCTTTGCATTTGCTTTTTTGACATGTTCATTCTTGTAATAAACATTGTATTTTAGTCTTAAGAATAAATTCTATGAATAAGCAAAAAATTTCAATAGGTTATGTTACCCAGTACTCGAGGTAAAGTTTAAAACATTTATTTTTATGGAAAAGTAAGACTCGTGGAATTGTCTTCATCATTGTACAAAATCGAGAAGCATGATGTCAATAATTTTGACTCCTGGTTCATTCAAATGAGAAGTGTGCTGGTGCACAGTGGTTATTGGAAATTGGTTAGCGGCTAGCTAAAGGCCGACGATGGAAGTGATGCTGCACAGGTCGAGAAAATTAGGGGTAAGGATGAAAAGTCATTGCCCTCCATTTGTTTCAGCGTGTAGGCGACACAATTGAATTACATAAAAATTGTAAGTCATCGCATGAAGCGTGGCAGAAGTTACATGAGGTATATAAGCCACAAGGGCCCATACAGAAGGTGACGCTCTATAAGAGATTTCTAAACTTGTCTATGTGTGCAGACGGAGATATGGTGAAACACATAAAATTTGTTTACAGAGACAAATGAGACAAACTGGTAATTCTGTATAATTCTATTGTCTCAGGAGTACGAGAATTTTCTCACCGCAATGGAAACAAGAGACAACTTGCCTAATTTAACAACCCTGAACCAAAAACTTCTAGAAGAAGGTGAAAGGCGAAACAATGAAAAAGACGTTACAAATCAAAATGCTTTTGGTGTGAGTACGAGAAATGAAAAAAAGGAAAATGCTTTGTGTGTGGTAAGGCAGGTCACTATGCAAACAAATGTGAAATGAGAAAACAAAAACAACAGAAGGATACGTTGCAGAAAGATCGTTGGTATATTGGCGCAACGGCTCATATGTGTAATAATCACAACATGTATATAAGGTTTGATTAACATAACAAGAGAAATTCGTTAGCTAACAACAAGTGTATAATGGCAACGGGTAAAGGTGATGTCAATAAGTAAAGCTGTTGATCGTAATTATGTAGCAACATTTAAGCAGAATGCTGCTTATGTGGAGGACAAAGATGGTAATGTTGTAATGAAAACCGTGATGCAGGATAATTTATTTGTTTTTAGTGTGATATTCGTGGTGAAAAGTTGTGCGCTATGGATGTTAAAAGGCACAGTCGATATTGTCACTTTAATTACAAAAGCCATGATATGATGTCGAAGAACAAAATGGTTATTGGTATGAATTTTAATGTGGAAAATGCAACGTAGAAATGTAAGACTTGTATGTTGAGTAAAGTGCATGTTTGTCCATTTCCGCAGGAATCAGCATCGAGATCGAATGATTTGTTAGAACTGGTATACATGAAACCTATTGCAGGTTCAAAGTATTTCCTAACATTTATCAAGGATAAATCTCGGCGAAAGTTTGTTTATTTTTTGAAGCAGAAATCAGAAGATTGGAAAAATTTTATATCTTCAAGCACAAATTGCGGTCATAAGTAGCGATAACGGGGGTGAGTACAGTAGTAGAGAGTTCGACAATTATTTAAAAGAGTATGGCATAGTACGACAGCAGTCAGTGCCCTACACGCCCCAACAAAACGGCGTATCAGAGCGTATGAACCATACGTTGGTAGACATAGAACGTTTGATGATGATTCATGCAGGTATTTTTGCTGAACTATGGGCGGAGGTGTATGGAAAGTGGTATATCGTCGAAATAGATGGGTAATAAGACTATATATATGAGATATGACATGGTAAGCGTCCTAATGTGGGCCATTTGAAAACGATTTTTGTTTGGAGTGGCACTTAAGAATCCTCGAACAGCGAAATTTGAGGCTCGTGGTGATGGGATGATGTTGGTTATTCTATGGTCTCGAAAGCATATCGGTTGTATGATATGAGGACACACAGCATTGTTGAACGAAGAGATGCTGAATTTGATGAGACGAAATTTCAACGTAACATTGAGGATGAAAGTAATAATTCCATCAATGATTTTGTAATATTTGAGCAGTAAATTAGTAATATCAGCGACGTTCAATAGAAACTCGACAACGGTGAGGGTATTAGTTCTGAAGATGATTGCTGATACATTTGACACGGCAGATGAAGATTCTGGATATAATTTTCTTGGTTTTAAAACTGGTCCTGACAGACGCCGAATTTTAAGAACCGGTGAACCTGGTCGATCCCGTAAAGTTCAAAACATGGTTGGTGCATTATGTAATGAATTTATTTCACAAAGTTTCGAAGAGGCAGTGTCATGCGAGAACAGTAACAAGTGGAAGGAAGCCATGAAAATTTAGATTGATGTCCTTGAGAAAAATTAACTAAGGAGCCAATTAAAAATGAATCCGATTTATCACAACCGTACGAAACATATTGACATAAAGTATCATCATGTTCGAGAAGTCGTTCGCAGTGAGGAAGTTTCTTTGACGTATTGTCCAACAGATGAGATGGTAGCTGACATCTTTAAAAATAATCTCCCTAGATTAAAACACATGTATTTTTTGAATTTAATGAAAATGACATAAATATATATTTTTGTATTGGTTTTTGTATATAAGAACATACATGTTGTGGAGGAGTGTTGAAAGTCTGGTTGGTAACACCTTTTTATTTATTGCAACATGTACGTTTCAACATATATACATTTTTATATTGTTATCTGCGATTTGAATTTTTATTTAAATTTTTTTTTAACTTTCGCGGCGTTTTCTTTTTGTAAATTGTTCGATACATAATTTGCATTATGTACCGAACAATTAAGCTATTTTTTTTTATTAAAATCGAATTTATATATATATATATATATATATATATATATATATAATTTTAAAAGTACTTTATTATTTTATATTTTCGAGTAAATATTTCATATAAATAACTTAAAAATATCGTAACTTCATAAATTCTTAATTGATTTTATCAAATGAGGGCTTGTACTTACTACTCGTAAATTATTGGAGATTAAAGATGAATTTAACAAAAAAAAGTGTTTCATATAAAATAGAAAAAAATAAAGCTTTCAATATTTCAACAAAAGTTCATATAATGTAAACAAATGTATATCGACAATTCCATGAAAGAACGCTCGAAAATGGCATTTTTTTATATGGTTAGCATACTCAAACTCTATTAAACCATCGATGGATTTCAGTTTCGCAAAATTGTGAAAACTCGCGATTTTATTTCGCTTTTTCACTTTCTCCAAAACCAAAAAAGTATGTAACTTTAAATAACCATATCTCTTGGAAGACTTTGTGAATTTTAATGATATAAACGGCGTTTGAATTTTGCTTATGACAGCTTTAATACGAACATTTCAAAAATAAGAAAGATTTTTAAAAATGCATTTTAATGAAATTGAATTTTAAATATTCTATATAAAATTTTTGATTTTTTAACATATTTGGATAATTTGATAAATTAAAATCGCAAATTTTTGGGACGCGAATTCTACTATGAATAATATAATAATAATTAACATGTTTAAAATTTTCCATATAAAACTAGTACTTTTTCCTATTTTTTGAAAAAAATGATTCTTATTTGTATAAAGTTAACAAAATATCGAAAGTATGCAACTTTCGATATTTTGTTATTGTCTAATTTGTGTAATTTAAAAAGCATATAAAAGGCTATTTAGTCAGCGTCTCCAAAATATCATTTCCGTTAAAAAATATTTCAAAAATACAAATTTATAGATGCATTCTTGACAATTGTGAATTTATTAAATTATAATTTTTCTTTAGGTGTACCTTAAATTGTTTTGTTTACTATAAAATTATTATTAGTTAGTCTAGTATATAAACCTTAGCTATTTTTAGTAAATTTTTAAAATGATACTCAACACATTTTTTAAATAAAATATGTAAACCTATTCACATTTTAAAAATTATACTAGAAAAATAGAATTTTTATATGAAAAATCATGAGTAGGTTTTAGAAAAAGCAAGATTGTGCATAGTAGATGTCTGTGTCAAAAAGGAAAAAATACATAATTGATTTTTATTTCTTTTCAGGAGACCGTTTTTATTAAATTAAATTAAATTAAATTAAATTAATTAAATTAAATTTTGAATTACATACCGTGTAAATATATCCGCAATTTGTACGAAAATTATTTGGTATATGTATTCAAATGGATGTATATATTGACTACACAGTACAACAGCTAATCTGGGGGGTGAGAAATTCCAAGTCAGGGTGATGGTACTAGGTCAGTATAGTAAAACCCTCAAAGGGTTTGGCGTTCGTATGTGTCAGTTTTTTTTATGACCTTTTAAATTTTTTCCTTATCTTGATGTTTTTTCGCTTAGTTGTAACATTTTGGCAAAAACGTAGTTTAACATAACTCGAGAACCACTTGTCCGATTTTGCTAAAACAAACTCAAAAAAATTTAGAATTACAATTTCTTTAATCCGTTCATATAACGTTTTTCTTTATAATCAACAGTTTTGCCGGTAAAAATAAATTTGTGGAGAAAAAAAAATATTTTTTTGCCTAAAAATTAAATTTTTTTTTTTTTAAATTCATAAAAAATCCAAAACGGAAAAAAGGATCAAGTGTTATTAATTTCATGTAAAGTCACATAACCTATAAACAAAATGCGACATAGATCATAGAAATCGATTAACGCGTTCTGCTTTTATTTACAATTAAGTGAAGGTATCCCATTTTGACAAGAATATTGATATTTGTTTTTATTCAAAAAAGTGTCATTTATCGCCTTTTTTATAAATTTTCCCCAATAACTCCAGACTTCTGGCCATAAACTACTAAAAAAATTAAGTAAACATTTTTATAATTTTTTATTTTTATTTTATTTATTTATTTTTATTTATTTTAATAAATATTGCCTAGACTTTTTCGATGGTGGTTGTTCGGGACTAGTGGCATCGCATTCATCGCTATCATCAGTTTCTGAACCACACATAATGTCAATGTGTGACTCCACTGTTGGCCCTTCTGCATCTCCTAAAAATTCTTTATCATCAAGATCATTCTTGTCTTGCCACACAAGCTTACTCCACCAGCAAATTTCCGCAATTATTGCACTCGGCGACTTTTTGCCTCTATATCTGTAAGTTTTTGTTTTATTAAAATGAGTTTGAAAAAATAAAAAATCAGTATTACCTCATTTCAAATGGCATAGCAACTTGATGATAGCGTTCACCTTGTTCATCAGATTCGGTAGCCAATTGTTTGCTGAAGTAGTCCAGATGATGATGTAAGTAATGGCTTTTCAAGGACATGTGGACACCAATTTCCGAGAATGCTCTTAACATCCTTGCGACAGAAACATCGTAGTTGTTAGAACGATGCTTTCCCAACAAGCCTTCTATTACTTCTTTGATTGCCTGCCATGCATTCAATTCAGCGTCAATCAAAATATTGTTGAATGCGTCACTTTTAATCAGCTTTCGTATATCTGGACCATTTAGTACGCCTGATTGGAAAAAATTAATTTGTTAAGATGGAAAATCATGGGAAATGAATGTGATATTATAACTTACCTTCTTTAATTTTACTTTCGCTGAGTCTCGGGTAAATTAGTTTCAAACACAAGAAAACTTCATCTCTTTTGGCGACAGTTTTGATAAAATTCTTAACAATTCCAAGTTTAATATGCAGTGGAGGCAGCAATATATTTTCCTTCGGCACTAGAGGCTCTCGAATAATATTGGCCGTTTGTAACCTGCTGTGCTCTCTGAGTTTCCATCCGTGGCATGCATATTGGTCACCGGAAAATCGTGTGTCCCAATCGCACAAAAAGCACATATATTTTATATAGCCGCTTTGAAGACCGCAAAGCATTGCTACAACTTTTAAATCGCAGCATATGCGCCACATATGTTTGGCGTAGTTAACCATTTTTAAAATATTTTCCAGTGCATCATATGTTTCTTTCGTTTCTGTACTATAGGCGATTGGAACTGAAGGTTTTTTATTGGTCTTATGCAGTAAAACTGCCTTCAAGCTGAGTTTTGAACTGTCAATAAATAATCTCCAGTCATCTGCTTCATATTTTATTTCCATTGCGTCCATCAATTTTCCTACATCCGGGCAATATGCAGAAGTTTTTTCATCATTCACAAGGAATAAACTTTGGAGTGTTGCCTGACGACTTCGATAAGCTGTGACTTTCACACCGGGTGCCAACAAATTGTTTGATTTCAAAATGGAAGCCAGCTCTTCTGATTTATGCTGTGTTAATTCAAACTTGGCAACAATTGAATCAAGCTTATTTTGATTTATTAAAATTGGCTCATTGGATACTGATGGCTCATATGGGGGATCATCACGTGCATGATATGTCGGAGCAGTCGTAGAAGAGAAAATATCTGGGCTAGAAGCTTTTGGCACAGGAATGTGGTCCGAATGAGGCAATGTTGTTGCGGCACTTGCAACACCAACGTAATTATACGATTTTCTTATCCTTTTTGCGGCTCCTTTATTCGCACATGCATAGCAATTCAATGGATTGTGAGGATTAATCCAAGTCATTGGGATACCGAATGGCATACTTTCACGTCTTCTATTTTTCCAATCCATTAGACGGTTGTAGCAGCTTTTACACACTATATTTGGTACCTAATTTTCGTTCACTATAACATTTTGGTTGCAGTACATCTCGTATGTTTGAACAAAATCAGTACTGAAATTTACCCTTTTTTTATGTGTTGAGACATATTGACCACAGCAGTAGCAAAAGCTATTTATATCTGGCTTGCACAGTTCCATATTCTGTTCTCTTTTGTTCACTTTTAAAAAACTGGAGAAAAATCACTTTTACTGTTCGCATTCGTTGGCACTTGTTGAATGACAAAAATCACAGAACCAGTGTGAGAAAGAGAAGAAGTATAATGACAATGCATGTTTTATGTGAACATTACAGAACCAGTGTTGCCACATCAATATTTCTCTTTTAGTACAGTAGAAAAATATGAGAGAGTTCGGCTTGTGAGTGTCAATGTTTTCTCCAAATAATGTTGTGCATATCTGGAGCAAATTTTTGAAATTCATACATTTACCTAATTGTGAATAAATGAGAAACGCGTGCATCGATTTTCATGATCTATGCCTTTTTTTGCTCATGAGTTATGTGACTTTACGCGAAAGTAATTAGTTTTGGCACTTTTTTCCATTTTGGATTTTTTATGAATTTAAAAAAAAAAAATATTTAAATTTTTAGGCAAAAAATACTTTTTTCCCTTCATACATTCATTTTTAACTTCGAAAGTGTTGCACATATAGAAAAACAGATTAGAGAAATTGTAATTCTTAATTTTTCTAAATTTGTTTCATCAAAATCGGACAAGTGGTTCTCGAGTTATGTTAAACTACGTTTTTGCCAAAATGTTACAACTAAGCGAAAAAACATCAAGATAAGGAAAAAATTTAAAATGTCATAAAAAAAAACTGACACATACGAACGCAAAACCCTTTGAGGGTTTTACTATACTGACCTAGTACCATCACTCTGACTTGGAATTTCTCACCCCCCAGACAATAATCCCAAAAATGTTCCACAGTGCTATCGAAGAATATAGCAAAAAATTAAGTGTATTAAAATCAATAATGAATTTTAATATAGGAAATATGGGAAAAAGCATATGATAATTTATACAATTTTTACATTAAAAAGAAGTAAAATCAAACGAATTTATGTTGTTTTGCAGACCATTATCTCCTAAAGTATTTTGAGATTTTTATTTTAATGTAAAGGTTCCATTCTTTTCAAGTATGTTAACATCGAAAATTTTCAAGAGCATATTAAACGCATTTAAAAAATGCAAATGCATTGAAATGTATTTTTTAAAAAACTTTTTTATTTGTGGAATCAAATTGTGAATACAAAAGCTGTTTAAATTATTGAATTTCTCAAAGCCTTTGCAGAAATATTGTTATTTAAAGTTGTATACTTCTGAGATTTTTTATGTTTTGTAGAAAGTAAAAAGGCGAATCCGGAAATTGAAGTCGATATAGATATCCGCATTCTATTTGCGTGCAAGATTTTATGAAAATAGAACGATACTCGGTAAAATTTTGGCCGTTCTTTCATTTAATGTCGATATATATTTAGAAAACTTGATTTCCCTTCTATCTAATTATAACTTCAGATTTTGAGGGTGTATCGAAAATTTTAAGAATAACGACGTTATCTACTCAATGTGGTCTACAACGTACACTATCTTTTCAGAAGTATATTTTTACTATCGCGCTGTTTTATTTTTAATTTTTTTTTAACTTTGTACGAAATGAGTTTCGGAGAATAATGTTGTTAGTTCAATTTGTCTATGATTTCTGATTTTATGTTGCATTTTTTTATGTATTTGGTGCGTTTTAATATTATTTATTTGCGTTTTTATATAATCCAATTAATATTTTTTTAATTTAGTAATGGCTGATGGAGTTTTCAAATCGCGAGACATTGGCTTGCGAGCTCAAAAAAAGATTCTTTCCCGTATGGCTACAAAAAATATAGCAAAGACATTTATTGATGGTACAACCGCATCACTATTGGATAATTTATATCGCCTTTGTAAACTTCATGTAAGTACAATTGACTAAAATCGCAACAATTAATTAGCCAATTCAAAGCTATACTACATATTGTACTATGATTACGGTTTTTATCCCGAGAATTCCCTAAACAAATTTCCCGGGAATTAGAAACTGCAAAAATGTGAATTTTTACCATTTTTAAAATCAAAAATTCTATTAAATACGTTGAATGATCATGATCAAACAAATATACTGTTAGATGATTACATTGCATCCAGTAAGATATAATTAACTCTAAACAGTTTATTAAAATACCAGAGAAAAGTATTTCCGAACCAAGAATTACTAAAATGATAAAACTACTTAAATATCTGGAAACTCTCATTTTGAAATTCTCTATGTTTGGAACCACTGCTATTAGAACACAAAACTTACAAAACCTCAAAAATGTTAGATGAATGCATCACGACACAGTTTTGTAAGACAACGATTTCATATTTTGACATTTCATCTTCAACAATTTTTACACATTAGTTTTATATATTTAAGACTAAAAAAATATTATTTTTTATGTGTTTGGAGGATCAATCCTTGGAGATATAAAAAAAATATTCTTAAAAACACATTTCTTATTTGTGGTCACAGAATGTTATGTGACTGATGAAAGTTATCTTTAAGGTTTTATTGTCGATGCTCAATTACATTATACTTAAAAAATAAAAAATTTTTAGTTAATATATATGTATGAATGTATTTTTACAAATAAAAATGAATTTCCAAAAAAGCACTTTCAAAGTGTTAACACACATATTCACAAACAACTTTTAAATTTAAAATGTCATTTAAAAATAATATTTCATAAAAATATCTCTAAAATGTATTCTAAATTAAAAACTTGTTTGTGAATACGGGTGCAAATGTACATTTTATAAGTTACCCAATAGAAATACTTATTAAAAATTATTTTCAATATCTACTTTAATTTCTATAATGCACAGTGGAGCAGAATCGAAATTTTTTTGGAAATAAATCTGTAACTTCTGATCGGCTGGTTAGATTTTCATGAAATTTGGTATAGGCGTAGCAGAGGAGCGTACAATGTTAAGTTTGGAAGGGGGGGGCACATCAAACCCCTCAGGGGCGGAGCTAAGGGGGCTCAGAGTTAGGTACCTCTGACATAAAAAATACTTAATCACTTGTTTCTCGTCCGATTTCAAATATTGTTTGTAGGCCCTGATAAGACCTATAAAAGACATGCTTACATGTCCTATTTATCTCTTATAGTTTTCGAGTTATTTGCGTTCGAATTTTTAATCACCATAATTTTGCATGTTCTTGGTCCAGTTTTTTTCATATATAGTATTTTCGACCGATTTTATTATTTTTTTCTTAACTAGTTAAAGAACAAAATTATCTATTGAATAGAAAAAATTTGAAGTCGATATCTTTACCGAGTTCAAAAATAAACGATTTTGAATTTGAAAATTGCAAAAAAGACGACTTTTTGTGTTTTTTAGCCGAAGAAGTATCTACACTCTTTTTGATCTAAAATAAAATTTTCTTTAGCAACACATAATAATTTTGGACTTTTCTGAAAGGTAACTTCACAGAGATGACTAAGATAAAAAACAAGCCCAATAACTCAATTGGTTATGATACACACCCTCCCGAACTCGACCCATTTTATATGCAAGTTTTGATTTTAGACCATATTTTCTCAAATCCCAAAGCACCAATCGACAAGCGGAATATATTTTAAGAATCTTTAATATGTTGTTAAAAGTTTTAAATCAAAATCTACGGGAAAAATGTGGATTCTATAGCCAAAAATGTAAAAAATCCCATTTTTGGAGATTTTCATTAGTTTTTTTGGGAATTCACGAAAACCCTAACCCTGATTGAGATTTGGTTAACGCGCTTTTATTTATATTAATAGGATCCACATTTCCTGCAAATTTCATTAAGATATCTTTATAAACAAATATGTTACTACAATTAAAAAAATTGTATTTTCTCCAAAAACCCCTTTTGTTTGGTTTATTTCTAAATAGCAAAAGAAATTTTAATAATATGTATTCCAAATTAAGCTTATCCTTTAACATATATAATTTCCGATCTTTTGCAAAAAGGTTCAAGTCAATATCATGCCTCATTTCAGAAATATGCTCCTGTATACTTTTATATTTTCAATTTATTGTATATATGATTATATATTTTTACGAACTTGCAACTTTTGCCTTTAGCTTTGCGTGAATAATTACTTAAAAAATTATGAATATTTCTGTATACTTTTAATAATATCTATACACAAAATATTTTTATAAAAATAATTAATAAATATTTTTTATTTTTAATAGGGTTGCCACATTTCCCAAATTTAAATAAATCTTTATCCTTTTCTAAGCATTCATATATTTCTATTAATGAATTTAAAATAACAAAATAAACAAAAAATGTATATTTTAACTTAATCAATAAGTATTTTATTAGTTTACATTTATGGTGTTTACCTAAATTTAACAAATGTATTTATCTATTGGTGATGGTTAAAAATTTATATATTTATGATCTAGTGGTAATGTACAGGTATCCTTTCCGGTGATACCTAGCTGTAGCATTTATCTATTACTGATTGTTCAAAATTTATATTTTTATAAGCTAGTGACAATGCACAGGTAATATCCTTTCCGGTGATACCTAACAGCAACATATAATATCAATGAATTCGGTATACGTACTCTTCCAAATTGACTTTCAGATATTTTACCTAATGAAAATTCACAGAATACCTGTAAATATATATACCTGTGCGATATATCTAATAGATATATATATAAATGCGCAGCTAACCCTTATCAACATCATAACGAAGTTGATTACCATGGTAATTACATTGAAACATGAACAATTGTCTAAAAATGATCTTAATCGTTTAGAAGCTATTGTGGAATTCATAAAAACTACATAATCAAAAGTCGACGTCATTGGTAAATCTCAGATAGAGAGCTTTTTAAAGTTGTATGACGAAAAAATGAAGTCCTTGAATCAGCGTACTAACAGATTAAAAATTAAACATTCCGATTGGACAAAATATCAACTGGAGCACCCTGCAAGACATATGATGATTTAAGTACAAGAAGTTTCTGATACATTCAAAGAAATGTTAAAAAAGGAGAAGCAACCTAAGAGTGTAATTAATATTGCTGAAATACTGCCAACTGCATCACCAAAATGTCTTAAACGGATTGCCGAAAGTGTACCTACTCCAACATCACAATCCAATTTTACAGAGGAAGAAGCAATTGCTTTAATGCTTGAACTGGACCTCAGCCGAAACAAATATTAAATTTTAAGAAAAGCTCTGCTTGAAAAGGGACACTCAATTCTACCATCATTCAAGGCTATTCAAGAAAAAAAGCAAACTATTTCACCATCTATTTCGGTTACCGAAAAGAAAGCATGTGTAGAGCTATCTTCTTTGCTTGAGAATACAGCTTCCGGGATAGTTGCAGATTTTTCTGCAGATGAGTTGGAAAAAGTAAATAGCAGCGACGTTGTATTAATCTGTAAGTGGGGATGTGACGGACTATCAGCCCTTCCTTAATACAAGCATGTTAGTGGAAGTAAGAAAATGGCGGATTATAAAAGCGTATTTATAGCATCTTTGGTGCCATTAAGAATGCGATCATATTCCTTAAAGCAATCTTCATCAAAGTGTAAAAACTCATTTGAAGATATATGGCTTAACACCACTCCAGGATCAACACATTTTTGCAGACCTATTTGGTTCGAATACACAAGGGAGTCGAAGACAACAACAAAGGATTTAGTGGAATATATTAAAAATGAAATAAATGATTTGCAACCTCTTTCAATAACCATAAACCAATACACATTCGACATATCCTTTCAACTTAGTCTAACAATGATTGATGGAAAGGTTAGTAATGCCATTACGGGAACATCTTCTTTTTGGAAATGCGATGAGACGAAATCACAATTTTCGGATATTGGTAATGCAAGGAGTATTAATGAAGAATTTCTGTCTTTCAGAATATCTCCACTTCACGCCAGAATACGGTTCATGGAGCATTTTCTGCACATAGCATATGATTTAAAGTATAGAAGTGTGCCAGAAAATTTAACAAAACCTACCAGAAACAACGAGGACTTAAAAACACTTAGAATATCTGAAAAAGTAGAATCCAGGATGAATTCAGAGAAGAGACGGGATTAAACATCGACAAAACTCTGCCGACTGGTGGTAGTACAAATGATGGAAACACATCAAGAAGGTTTTTTGGAAATTTTGAAGCTACATCAAAAATAACTGGTATTGATAAAAAATTACTTGAAAAGACTAACATACTATTAATGGCAATTAATAGTAAGCACAAAATTAACTGCTTGATTTGGAGAATTTGCTACTTGTTTCTCTATATCCATGGAAAGAAATGACACCAACAGTACATAAAGTATTGTGCCATGGCGAAATTATAATTGAACGAAATATTCTTCCACTTGGAGAGCTTACAGAAGAGGCTCAAGAAACAGAGATTTTAAGCACGTTCAATTATTCAGCTCCAGGAAATGCTCCAGAACGTCACAACGAGGATATTTTTAAAAGCCTATTGTTATCATCAGACCCTGTACTATCATCAATGAGAAAACGTTGGATTAATTATAATCCTTTATCAACTCAAAATACTGAAGACTTGAAGGACCTTTATTATATTTTAGATATGTATACAGATACAACAGATTATTTTACATAAAATAAGTGGTTTAAGTTTAAAATATTAGAAAAATTGTCTACATAAATTTAATGTAAATAAGTAATAAAAAATCGTATTAGAAATAGAATATTTATTAAGGAAGATGATAAATACCAAAAATAATATTGAATAAGTTAAAATAGACATTTTTTGTTTGTTTTGTTATTTTAAATTCATTAATAGAAATATATGAATGCTTAGAAAAGGATAAAGATTTACTTAAATTTGGAAAATGTGGCAACCCTATTAAAAATAAAAAATATTTATTAATTATTTTTATAAAAATATTTTGTGTATAGATATTATTAAAAGTATACAGAAATATTCATAATTTGCTAAGTTCACGCAAAGCTAAAGGCAAAAGTTGCAAGTTTGTAAAAATATAGTCATATATACAATAAATTGGAAATATAAAAGTTTAAAGGCGCATATTTCTGAAATGAGGCATGATATTGACAATCTTTTTGCAAAAGATTGGAAATTATATATGCTAAAGGATAAGCTTAATTTGGAATACATATTTTTAGAATTTCTTTCGCTATTTAGAAATAAACCAAACAAAAGGCCCAATTTGGGGTTTTTGGAGAAAATACAAATTTTTTCATTGTAATATCATATTTGTTTATAAAGATATCTTAATGAAATTTGCAAGAAATGTGGATCTTATTAATATAAATAAAAGGGTAGGGTTTTCCTGATTTGCCAAAAAACTAATGAAAATTCCCAAATTTGGGATTTTTTACATTTTTGGCTATAGAATCCACATTTTTCCGATGTCCTGTAGATTTTGATTTAAAACTTTTAACAACATATTGAAGATTCTTAAAATATATTCCTCTTGTCGATTCGTGCTTTGGGATTTGAGAAAATATGGTCTAAAATCAAAACTTTCATATAAAATGGGTCGAATTCGAGAGGGTTTGTACCATGACCAATTGAGTTATTGTGCTTGTTTTTTATCTTAAAGTCATCTCTGTGAAGTTACCTTTCAGAAAAGTCCAAATTTATTATATTTTGCTAAAGAAAATTTTATTTTATATAAAAAAGAGTGTAGATTCTTTTTCGGCTAAAAATACACAAAAAGTCGTCTTTTTTGCAATTTTCAAATTCAAAATCGTTTATTTTTGGATTCGGTAAATATATCGACTTCAAATTTTTTTATTCAATAGATAATTTTGTTCTGTAACTAGTTAAAAAAAACTAATAAAATCTTTTATAGGTCTTATCAGGGCCTACAACAATATATAAAAATATTTGAAATCGGACGAGAAACAAAAATTTGGCAAGTGATTAAAAATTTTTTATGTCAAAGGTACCTAACTTTGAGCCCCCTTAGCTCCGCCCTCGAGGTGTTGTGCCCGCCTTCCAAACTTAACATTGTACACTCCTCTGCAACGCTCATATCAAATTTCATGAAAATCCAACCAGCCGATCAGAAGTTACAGATTTATTTCCAAAAAATTTCGATTCTGCCCCACTTTGTAATGTAAAGTCATCTTCAAACATATATTTTATTTTAAATATAGACAGATATATTTGCGTGTAAATTTACGTATAATTATATGTAACCAAAATTTTTTTTGTTTAATTTTCATGCTTTTAAATAATATATTTTCCCGAATACCCGGGAATGCCTTAATTAAAATTCCGATTCCCGGGAATTGAAAAAAGTCCGCAAATTAAAAACCCTAATAAATATTTTGTATATAATATATATATTTGGTATATAATATATATGTTTTGTATATAATATATATATTTTGTATTTCAATATGACATTTTGAACACCTTATGTCAATAAACATTTTCCTCCATTTTATTTAAATATTTCTAATTGTTGTTTATTAGATAGGTAGATAGATAGAGAAGGTTGACATGATACATTCAGTTGTATCACACCTCCACCCAGAGAACAATATCCATTGTGAGTCCCTTCAATTACGCTAGATAGAACAGAAGAAGAAAAGAGAGTAAAGGGGGTAACGCGAAGATAGTAAGAGTAAAAACAAATTTAAAAGTTATCAGGGATATACCCCTAACTCCCCTTAGCCAGAATATTCCCATGACGAAGCCATAGACTTCCCTGTTTCCTGTTCCGGACGTCACACAGCCCGTCGAGAAATTGACTGCCCAACCATTTCAGACTACGTTGTTGCAATCGTGAACAGTAATACATAATATGCTCAATAAACTCGGTCACGTCGACGTAATAACACATTCTACAGAAATCAGAACTGCCAGCTTCCCATTTAAACCTCATCTTCTCTATCAAGCAGTGTCCCGTTATGACTCTTATCATGATTCTTAAACTTCTCCTACTCAAACTCAGAAGAACACTTGTGCCTGTCCTGTCGAGTGCTGGCCATATCGCCCTCGATTCCTTACAGTCCACTCTACTCTCCCAAGCCGAATTGGTTCTGGCCAAGATCCATTCGTTGATCCTCCCAAACAAGAAATCCAGCGGGGGTTTCACGTTGGTCTCCCTCTCCGAAACATCGCTCGCTGCCTTGCCAATTCATCGGCTAATTCATTGCCAGATATATTTCAATGTCCTGGTACCCAGCAGAGTCTCACTACGTAATGCTCTAACAGCTCTCTCAGTGACTTCTTACAGTTGGCAACCAGCCTGGATTTTACTTGATGTGTATCCAAGGCGTTCAGAGCCGCCAGATTGTCCACATAGAGAGTAACCTCAGAATCCCTCGCAACGTTTAAGATGCCGAGAATCTCAGCTTGAAAAACGCTACATTCATCAGGAAGTCTAAATGAGCCTTTTATATCCGTGCCCATAATGTAGACTCCCTCACCAGTACCAATGTCCATCTTTGATCCATCTGTAAATACTGCACAACCTTCGTACAGTCTCTCAGTGCCGGATCACACTTCCCTATCGTGTATCACCACAACAGGATTCACCCCAAAGTCCAATTCAGTGGCCATGTAATCTGATGCCGCTGTGGAGCTTAGATTAACCTCACCGTAACTGACCTCGTACACGACCCGGGAGTGACCAATTCTTGATATAATAATAAACCTAATTCCTTAAGTCTCAACAGACTCCTTGCCGCCATACCCCTTACAAACTCCATAATGGGTAAGAGATGAACTTTGACGTCCAGAGCCGCCTGTGGTGTACTTCTCATTGCACTTGTAATGCCGATTGAAGCACACCTCCGTGTCTTCGACAAAAGGTTCCTATTACTCTTCCGTTCCAATGCCTGCCACCAAACAGAACAACCATATGTAAAATTTGGTCTCATTACTGAGGCATAGATACAATTCACAACCTTCGGTTTGAGTCCGTTCTTGCCTATAGAATTCCTACAGGTGTAGTAGGCATTAAGGCTACGTTTGAGTTTCTCCTGAAATACTTCAAGATATTTCGCTGAGTTGGATAGTTGCAGTTCCACCCAGTACCGGTAATCTAAAATTCTCGACCTTGTACTTCATTTTAAAAAGAACCAGCTCCGTTTTTTCAGGATTCACTCCCAATCCTTTATCAGTGGCCCGGGAGGACAGCTCACCCGACACGATCTTCCGTCCCCTACTGTCAAATTGACGCAGAATCACGTCGACAGCCAATAGTCACAACATGGGTGAGAGCACTCCCCCTTGCGGTATCCCCCTAGTCACCAGTTTCCTTAAACATACTCCACCCAAGCTCGAGTTGATGAACCTACTGTTCAGCATAAGGATTATCCATTCGATCAAGATGTCGTGTAAGTTGAGTTCCACCAGTGCCTGCTTAATAGCGTCAATCTTGATGTCATTTAACGCTCCCTCAATATCCAAGAACGCAGCCATGGTAAATTCCTTGTACCGGAGTGCTTGTTCTATATAGCTCACCACCTCATGAAGCGCAGTCTCAACAAATTTACCCTTCAGCTAAGCATGTTGAGTACTACTCATACTGTTGGAGCCAATAGATGATCTTAGATATAGATCTATCAGTCTTTCTATTGTCTTCAACGATAGGCTGATAGGCCTATAATCCTTGGGTTTCGAGTGACATGATTTACTTCCCTTAGGTATGAAAATGACTCTTACCTCTCTCCACCCCCTTGGTATGTGTCTGTGTAGCAGACACCCAGTAAAAATAACCACTAGTAGTAGACGAACCGCTGCCGGTCATTCTGTAACATGGCCGGAAAGATACCATCCGGGCCAGGTGATTTATAAGGCTAGAATGTATTAACCGCCCATGTTACTTTCTCAACCGTAATCAGGTTTCTCACTACCGATTCAACTACACCGATGGCGGCTTCTGTAAAGAAATGTCCTTCTCCACCTGATCCTTCCATCAATGGGTCCTTACAACCTGGAAAATGAGTTTCCATAAGTACATTAAGTGACTCAGAGCAAGACTCCGTCCATGACCCATCTGATCTCTGGATACTACCCGGAACACTAGGATCCTTCGACAGTATCTTTCTGAATCTAGATAGATAATCCACGAATACTTTTTATCTCGTCTAATGTTCTTTTTATACTTATTAAAACTCGCCCTATAGGTGCCCCAGTCTTCATCTCTACCAGTTCTATGGGCCCTGTTATACAGCCTGCCGACTATTATCCGTTGAACACTCAACTCGTTTGACCTCCAGACCGGCTGTTTTCTCTTACCCGGATAGCTCACCGGACAGGAGAGCTCATAGCTTCTGATGATAGACTCCGTCAATTCCTCCACTATCGCGTCCAGACCGTCCCTCGACGTACACTCCCTCGGAGTTTCGATCAGTCTTGATCACAAATCACGCCCGAAAGCGTCCCAATTCGTCCGTTTAGGATTCCTGTAAGGTTTCCTCACCGCACCCAGAAAATTTAGACTGCTATGGTCAGAGAAAGAACATCCTCTACCAGGTCCACAGAGTTGGTCATCGTGATATCAATTACCGAACTCCTATCCTTCGTTATGAACCTATTACAGACGAAAAGACTATTCGCTGTAAGAAATCAAAAATTGACTCACCTCTCTTATCCTTGCTACCCAATTGTGGTGTGCATTTTTCATCACAACCGAACAAAAGACGTACGCCATTCCGCCTTGCGTACTCGGCTACAGCCCACACTTTGTCATCTGGTGGCTCCTCCACCTCATATGGCATGTACACAGAGGCCAAAATCAGCTTATCACCTCCTTTCGTCTCACCTTGAATGACCGTTAGATCATCATAACTGAAAGAATAAGAAGAATCAACTGAAGTCCATTCCTTACTAGGATATATGTCCTTAACTTATCCTAAGTGGACGGTACTAACAATTTTAGCCCTTAGCCCACAGACCTGGTTGTTGTTTAACCAAAGCTCCTGGATTAGGGCCACGTCCACATTGGTCTGAGGTAAGTTGTTAATTCGGTCGAGGCTGCTTCACAATGATGCAGATTTATCTACGCCATCCGCAACCTCTTTAGCTTTGTCATTTTTCGAATATCGATATTTGACATGGCCAAGCCCAAACGTAACATTCCCCCAATGAGTCCACTTTCCTCAGATATTCCCGATCTACTGCGAATCGGAAATCTTTGCCCTGGTTTTCTTTACAAGGAGGAGATAAGCTTCCATTGGTTTGTATTGATCCCCATGTTCTGCCCTTCCAATATTTCCAGTATGGCTTCCACCGGCTTAATGGGTGGTGGAATCCACACCGTGACTATTGGTCGCAACGGCAATTCCGAGGCTGTTATAACCTCCAGTTGCGCATCCGGGCAGAGGCTGCTACACCTGCCAATCACGGCCTTCTGGAACTCAAAGGTTCCTTTATTACCGCAACCAACAGTTTTGGCACCCTTTGTCCAGTCTGCACCCATGAATTCTATTTCTATTTATCTTGAATCAGTCGCCACATTTCCGTACTGATCGTCCCAACTGAATCAGCGCGGTCAATGACTGCTGCTTGAAGAATGTCCGACTTGGACTACTTGGTGCTTTACCAACCTTCTTCGCCGAAGGTATCTGTTTGTCATCCCCAGACCTTACTCTCTTTATGACTCTTTATGACTCCCTTAGCAGGTCCTTTAAAAGAGTCATGTGGTAAATGACCAGCTTTCCTGGACGTAGAGCGTATCTCATCTCCAGGATGAGCTCCTTCAATGGATCTCGTTTGAGAATCCTTAAAGACGCTCGCAAGAGTTTGCACTACCGTCTCTACTCCTTTCCTAATTTGTGTTGCCTCACTACCAGATCTAGGTGGCTTGTCCGTTCCCTTGCGGGAACTCGCAAGACCGAGGATGGCTTGTGAGCACCTCCTTGCTTACAAGCAACGACTTGTGGTTTTAAAAACACACCGACTCTGCCCTTTCGAGCAATTACCGGACCTTCATCTACCTCCACTTTAAAATCTTCGGGATAAGACATTCTCAAGATATCACCGATGGAGCCATAGGTTCGTTCGAACCTGCATATGCTCTTTTGGTGTTTAATGCGAACATGCCTATCCCGTCCGTCTATCAGCGATGGGTCCTTCTTCACCATTTTTTTTAGTGCGGCTAAATAATCGTTCGGCTGTCCGTCACGGCTTTTTCATCCGATTTATGCTCTACCGCTGCCTGCCGAACAAATCTTTTGGCCAAAGGCCTGGACATGCCTGATGCCCCGTCCAGCTATCCTGCTCCTTATTTAGTGTCGCCGCAGTGGTTGAAGCTCCATGCCCTTTATTCTGATCAAGAGCAGAGATGACTGTTATCTCATGCTCTTCATCAGACCCAAGAGACAGTTCCTCCAAACCCTCCGACGCATTAGTTCCGACAAGATCCTTAGACGAGCCCAGCAGACTGTTTGTTCATCATCAAGTCCGGTTCGTCGTCCACATCCTCATGCATCCCCCTTTTCGAGACATCGTCCTTTTCTTTTCCTAACCCGTCCTTATCCTTTACACCTGTCAGCGTCCGTACCTTCCTCTTCCTTAACTAAATCCCTATCGTCAATTTTTTCCTTTGTCCTTTTTTCCCTTAATTATATCTATAAATTTATCTATAAATCTTACTTCTTCAATTTTGGTCCCACAAGTAAGCACGTAATAAATAGACGGTCTCGCGCAGTGACGGTGTACGCGGACTAGGTTGTAATACAACTGACCCTTGCCATCAGCATCAGAGGGGAGCTGTTCTCGATTAGTTTCTTTTCGCACTAACTAATCATTAAGTACTTATTTATGTATTATTAATAATAATGACACCTCATTACCAAGAAACTACTTTAATAATTAGTTGCCATTACCGAGAAGCAACAAGTTTTTGCTGGTTCTCGGTAAAAAATTTTTTTCGTTGCTTATAATTTTTATTTTTGGTTTTTATTTTATACGTTGCCTAATAACTGTTAAAAAAAAGTTTTTTTTTCTGTTGCTCAATAACCTTTATTTTTAAAATTTTATTTTTTTACGTTGCTTGATAACAGCTATTGTTGAAATACATTTTTTACGTTGTTTATAATTTTTATTTTTTGGAACAAATTTTTTACGTTGCTTTATATCAGATATTAATTAAGATTTTTTGCATTGCACATTGGGGCGAAAAATGGGGTTTTGCGGCATTAACTAAACCGTAAGTTTTTATAACAAAATACGTGTATCGTTGAAAAGATAAAAATGTTAAAACAAATTATGCTACATTTGAAAATAGTAGTGAAAGTAAAAATATTATAACTTGCATCATTGTAAGATGCGCAGTGTTATGACATTTTTAATAATGCTTATAACTCGCAAAAGCGATGTTAATTAGCCACCTTCTAGTGTTTAATTTGGCACCAAATAATTTACTAAGCCAATTTAGCGATGTCCGTCAGTCCGTCCAACTGTTATTAATGTAAACGTTCTGATCAAACTATAGTTTACAATTGACAAGATATCTTAATGAAGGAGGACTCAAGTGAATTTCGTGGATATGATGATAAAATGTTTCCCCGAAATCCGTTTTTACTGTTTCTATTAAAGTGAAAATTATGACAACTAATTTTATGACTCTCCATTGTAAATCGTTTATGGAAAATCATATGGGTATACATTTTATATAGATGCTAGTATCGAGATCAAATATAGCTATAAATTTTATCAACTCGTTGCACTATAGAAAAATTGTTTAAAGATCTTGTGTTGTAATTTTTAAGAGTGTTAAATATAAGAATTTAAATGATCATTTCCATGATTGCTTTTAACATTATTAAATAGTCTAAAATTAAAATCCAATGTCGAACAATAATTGTTAATTATTAACTTCAGAACACAGAAATATGTATACAAATTTCATTAAAATTTATATATTTTTTCTGAAGCTAAGTTAGAAAATTAATAAATATTGTTCAACTTATGTCTCATACAACTAATATATCTTGAAACTTAAAATTTACATAATTTTTTTAGTTAAAAAATTATTCATTTTAAAATGAACATTTGTCATTGTCTAATTAATAAACGGACATTAAAAATATATGATTCCGATATTAAGATATCAATAATTATAAATTATAATTTATGATATAAGGGAAAATAAAAATGTTACACCATATATAATTTTCGTATTTAAAGCTGATGCTATATTCCAGTAGTTTAAAAAATAAAATAATGTTTGAAAAATTTTGACTTTGGAGGCACTCGCCTAATTCAACAAATGACATATAAAAAAAAAATAAGTTTGGGGTAAAGTTCAGGGGAGTGTTAGCTATTGAATGAGAACTTTTAAAATTGGACTTTCTGCCGGAAAACTGTTCGAATTTTTTACAAAATTCCTACATGGTTATGAACAAGTTATATAAAATTGTTCGCCAGAATTTCTTTTAGATAACTCCGAATTTGTATATATGTGTAAAATCGATAGTAAAATCTAAAAAAATGTTCCTCATTTTAACCAAAATTGGTGGGATAATATGAATTTAATATGCTGAATAAAGATCTGCTTATTACCTTCAAGCTATCAATCAATAGTTTTAGAATTATTCCGAAATTACCTAGGTATATTACAAAAAAAATATAAATAAATAAGTAAATAAATAAATAAAAAAATAAAAAAATAAAATAAAAAAGCATATCAATATATCAATAAACTTACAAAATAGTTTACTCAGATCAGTTAATGAAACTCCAAAAAATCAATAAAAATAGCCTTTTTGTTAAAAACTGTAAAATGTATATGCATTTAATGAAAATTTATATAAAGATTTGAAAAAACTCATTTATTTGTAAAATGCTTGTGAAAAATGTAAAAGCTTTCTTTTAAAATGAAAAGCTTAACAACCAGGTTTTGTGCACAAAATAAAATCCGTGCGTGATATAAAAAATTAAAACCGATTCTTATTGAACACATTGAACACACACATATGATTATATCTTTAGGATGTTCAATGGATTTTTTGCGAATTGTGTAAAATTTATCGGGATGTTTCTTTAACAGAAAATGATATTTATATCCTCACCAAAGGTTTCAAGGGTATATAGAAGTAATTCCCAGCAGTTAGCAGTTTCTTAGATATTATGAAATTGTACATAGTTTAGTTTTATTATATTTCAAATCTAAATAAAAATTATATATACAAATGTTAACAATAAAAGCCATAATAATAGATAATTTTCCAAGAAAAATATGTAAAAAATAATAATTGAAAATTTGGATAATTTTGTTGCCACTGCAGCACATGTATCATTTTAATAAAAAGCGCTAAAAAACCAAGGTTTAATTATACCCTACACCACCATAGGTAATTGAGGTATTATGCGTTTGTGCTGATGTTTGTAACACACAAAAATATTAGTCATAGGCCCACCTTTAATTATACGAATCGCTTCAGAAGCACTTTCTGAGTCGATTATCTGGCTGTCTATGTAAACCTTGTGAACAAAGTACAGGTCACAATTTTAAAGACATCTTGATGAAATTTTGCACAAATAATTATTTTGACAAAAGAACGAAGCGTATCAAAATTGGTTCCGATCGGATGTGGTCCACAATTGACCAGATCCTCACTTCCGGGAATCACCCAAAAGTACATAGTATATCTCATGTAAATTTTAGAATCAACATAATATTATGCATATAGTCACCTAAAATGCAAAAGGTCGTAACCACACTTTTTAGTTTTTTATAGCAGAAGCAAAAAAATATTATGAAAATGCAAAAGATCGTAACCAAAATTTTTAATTTTTTTGCTTTAAAATTGAGAAATTGAGAAAATTTGTTCAATCGTTCACTTAAAACAAAGATAAAGCATTTAACACTTACGCCCTTTTGACTTTTGTTAATATTAATGTCATTTTTGAAGATATGAATATAAAATTGTTTGTGTAAATGTGTTTTGGATTAGTATATCATAATCCAATAAGAAAGCATAATTCGATTTTTTAGTGGTTACGGCCTTTTGGATTTTAAGTGACGATATGTATGTTTTATGGAAATATGTATTACAACTAATGTCAACAATTGGCCACATGCTCTTCCCCGAATTTTGATGCACTTAAACAATGGTGTAGGGTATCATATGGCTGGCATGACCGGCTATATTTTTCTTATTTGTTTTTTTACTGCAGTAGTTATCATTTAGTATTTAAAGACGGCTCAGAATCGTTTTTCATCGGCCAAAACTTTGTAACTTTTGAATCAATAGAGATATTTTAGAAATCTTTTTTGATGGAGAGATATTTTCTTGAATTTTTCTCCAGTTTCATTAAAATCGGTTCAGCAGTTGTTGAGAAATTTTGGACTAAAGTTGAACTTTTATTTTTTTTTTTTTATAGAATTTAGTATGAAAATGCCGATTTTTTGTTTTTTGAATCAGCTTTACTTTTAAACGAAAGTTGTAAGCAGATACAAAAAATACCTAGCATAATTTTGTGAACAGGTTCCCAGTTTATCAATTCTATAAAAGGTTCCACCAGAACCGGTTCTTAAAAAACCAGTTCCACTAGAATCGATTGTTTTTGGACAAAAAAAAAAGACTTTTTTTTAATATTTATTTTGTTTTTTATTTAAATAACATTAAGGACAATATTTTTTATTATTTATAATAACTAAAAGTTTTTAATGTTTATATAATTTTTTACTAAAATAATAATTAAAGAAAATTATAATTATTATTCATACGGTTGGAAAATAGCTTGCAAATATTCCATATTTAGTTCTATATTATTTCTGTTCTCTAGCAACCCTTTTGCTTCTACATCTAAGTCCCGATGTTCTACTTTCTATTAACTTCAAATGCTAGAGATGATCGGATCTGAAGTTGAAAATAAAATAATAAATAGATCATCATTTGTAGAATTTCGTAATATTTTTCTGGTATTGTGCTCTCTATAAAATCTGTAATCCTTTTTCCTTTTTTCTTGCCCTTCTTCTGAAAGATCTCCAAGTGGTACTAAGTGATGCTTAATGACATCTTCTCCATGATAAAGGATTTTGTGAACTGTTGCCGACATATTTCTCCATGGATATTTGGTTGTATATATTCGTGTAGTTTGCTTCGCATAATCACCAAATTTTCTAGCACCAGTTTTTTCATTGCACACAAGTGCATCGATAATTGTTTTAAATCTTGAAATAAGATTTATATCAACACCTGTTATTTCAGGTGCTCTTTCGGGATCTGAAAAGAACCTTCTTGCTGCTCTCTCTACATTCGCATTGCCTGATCCTTTTTTTGGTTGATCTATAATATTTGAGAAATTCGTCCTGAACATGTTTCTTTTTTAAACTTAACTCCTTATTGGTGTCCTGTAGGTTTAAAATCCAAATCATAATTGATTTTTAGTATGTGTTCCATGAATCGTATTCTTGTATGCAGCGGTGATAATCCAAATTCATATGCATCAGTATTATCTAATAATTTTTCCGGGACTTGGTTTAAGTGGCTTGACATATAATGCAGCTGGATGAAGCCTTTGTGTCAGTCAAAGCCTGGCCTACTTTTCCGTCTATCATCGTTTACACTAATTGGTAGCTTACTTCAATTGCCTGGCCGTCAATCTCTAATTCGAATAGCTGTAGTGTTGCAATTAGGGCTCTAATATCACTGACTTCTTTTTAATAGTATCATGAGTATCCTTTTTAAATTCAAATTTAATTGGTCTGCAGTATTTCGTAGAAAATGAATTTTCCAAATATCCTTTGTTTGCATCCTACTGGTCGAAGGCTCCGAGTCTTCCAAATTCTCAATTCTCAACCGCAATGGTATAAATGACACCATGAACATATCTGTGTCTGAAGTACTTTCACATACATATTGCTTGCAGTGTTTTTGTCCAGAAGAACCATCACATTCCCGTTTGCAAAGGAGAGTTAACTTGCAGTTTCTACATTTCTTCAAATCATTTTCTTTAAATTATAGTAGCAAGCTTTGAGCTGTATGATTAAGTAGATCTTAAAGTTGTACCTCTGCCGAAATCGATGTGCTTGTAGTAGCGTCCCTTGGTGGCAAACAGTCCCTCTTAGCAGCAGTTATGTGATGATATGATGGATAGAGATTTGAGCCTATTCCAATCGTACGTAATCTGAGCTGAGTACATTGCTATTTTGTTAACTTCAAATCCAAAAATAATGCTAATGCCTCTTCATTTAAGAACTGTTTTTCATCGCATGGCGTTGGAATACTTTTAAGAATCCGTTTTGTTTTCACTGGACTAGCGTTAAAAACTGTTTGAATCATATCGACTTTTATGAGACTTTTAGTTGTTTCTATGATCGAAATTGATATAGCAAAGTTTCTTGAATATTTTCATATCAGATTTTTCATTGATATCCTTAAATTTCCGCTTTTTAGATCTATCGCTACATTTGTCTTGTACTTTCCAAAGGTACTTGGACAGTAAGTTCGCCCTTTAACCAGTTTTCAAAGCTTTTCTTTATAGTTGAAGCTCCCCACGTTTTATAACGATTATTGCTTAGATACATATATTATAGTAACTAGGTTTATATTCGAATACCACTGTCTTTTATCCTTTTCTTACATTACGTTATATTATATTTCTAGGTAGCATAAATAAGTACAATAAAAAAGTGCTAAAAAAAAACTAAAAAGGGCTAAAAATAGGTAAAATATGCTAAAAAAAAATTACTAATAAAATAATAATTACATAATATACTTAAGATACCTATCACAACTTATAGATCTTGGTGTATTTATATTTGAGTCAAATGGAAAAGTGTTCTACAGACGGGTCCAGACAGTTAAAAAAATATATATGTGGTTAAAGAGGACACTTTCGCCTTTGTTTAACCCCTTTTGACCCTCAAAAGTTCTATTCCACTAAAATTCAAATTTGACTATAATATAGTATCTGAGAAAACATTTAATAACACAACAGGTATAAACGGTACAGTGACACATCATACCATTTCTTAAAGACTATTATACTACCAAAAAAAAAAAAGAAATTCACCCAATTATCGATAATAGTTTGCGAGTAATGATAATTTACTTCTGATCAAATTTACAAAAATCACATTTTTTATAAAATAACATAAAATATTTATCTTTAACTGCATGCCACGCCCACAATTACCAATATTTTGATCTAATTTTTTAGTTTCAATACTATTTATTATTTATTATTTATTACTATTTAAAATTTTGGATTTAAAATTTACTATTTAAAAATTTGGATTAACAAAAATTGGACTTTTGGCCAATGAAATTAACTTCTGAGCCGCCGTGAGATGTGCAAAAAAATATAACAAATAAATACTTGTGAGTATTAAACACTTGTAAAGTTACACTCAAACCACAAAAATTTCTTTGTCTGCCAGTTTGAGTGCGTATTGACGAGCATTTTTGTGTTTTTGTTATTAGTTAGTATTGTTATTCTCTTTAGCAGGTTAGGTGCGAATAAATAAAGAGACAATAAGAGTAACATATTTGTTTTACTATTATTCGCTGAAACAAATTAAGTAGATATAGAAGCTTGTACTATAAGTACTTATTGTATGTTGATAAAAATGTATGAATACGTATTATGAAAATGCAGACGTTAAAATGATTAATTAATTAAATTAAAACAATATTAAACATATTTTTATGTAGTAACATTTTTTTTATTGATTTAAATAAACTTAAAATTTTTCTGCGGTACGCAATATTTTCGGTTACATTATGATGTACAAAACTTACAAATAATTTTCTTAAATTGTCTCGGTTTCTCGCTTTAAAACGTTATTTGAAAAATTAACGTGGTTGCAGGTAAAAAAATAACCATAAAAAATGAGACTAAGTTTTATATAATATGTACAGAAACTATAGCTAAAAGCGTGTCTAAATTTCTTCGATATCGATTTGCAAGTAAATACCACTCTTTTAAAAAATGAAGTAAACTATTACTACATTACCACTATTTGGTTTGCGCCAAACTTTTGCACTTCCATCACTTCCAACCAAGTTTAATTTACTTTTATCATTGAAAAGAACAGTTTTACAAAACTCTGTGTCCTTGTTAATGTATTATTAGCAAATTCCAATCTTAGTCTCCTATTTTTTCACTTATTAGAGGTTTTTTTTGTGGAACTCTGCTCCTATACTCGTTATTTCGCAATGCTCTTTGTATAGTTTTTGCATGAACATTCTTATGCAAAGTATTTGCAATATCATCTGCAAGTTGTGTAGCACTTATTTTTGGATTTTTTGCACTTCCCGTAAAACATGGCTAACATCTCGGCTAGATAATTTTCTTGGTCTTTCGCTTCTGGGCAGGCTTTCCACTAATTCATTTTGCTTATATTTTCTAACAATATTTTGCACACTGGAAAATGGCAATAACTTTCCTATTTCTCGATAGAATTTGCCTTCATTAAAATGCTTTATAATTAAATTTTTAACACTTTATTCTATTTCTTTTCCTTTACCCATATTTCTTACATAACTTTCATTAAACACACAAAGAACTAATAACAATTTTGAAGAACTATTCTAACAAAATAACTATCTTAACGGTATTTTATTTAAGAAAAAACAATAAAAGAGATAAAGTCAGTTGTAAATTCCACATATGTATTTAAACTTTTGTTCAGCACATTTTCTTGTTTTTGCAAAATTTACCATTATGTTTCTTATTAAGTAAATATTTATTGTGTTTGTTTTTTTAATATTCATGTAAACGAATAAAACTGCATACTTATAATTTTGAACCATTTACAACTTTTCTTAAAACTCCGTTTATTAAGGGTGTATTTAAACTTTAGTCATTGACTGTATATAACTTGAAAAATATTTAACACAAATAAAAATATGCTTCACCAATATGTTCGGCGATATTTAAGAATTTTAAAACTCAAAAAAAATTTTTTGTAGTACAATTAATTTTGATTTTAGAAAGTTTTTTGTTCCTCCCCACTTCACTTATGAAAAGTGATATTACGTTGTTTTGCACTCTCGGTGCCGAAATATTGAATTAAAATTGAATTATAAATATATAAAATTGAAAATAAATTGAATTAAAACCCTAAAATATTTAAATTGCTTGTAAGAATGTTACTTATAGAATTAATTTCATTTTAACCTTAAACTATGTTTATAAAACATAGCAAGAAATTAACTTTACGAATATTAATCAGTTAACAAAATTTTCCTAAACTTCCATTCACATATTAGTATTTAGTACATGTTTTTTTTTAATAAAATGATGTTTTGTGTAAAAAAAGGGTTTATTTAACATTTTGAAAAAACCGATAGTACTTAAACCGAAAAAAGCGGTCTTAAAACCGGTCGATCACCTAAATAAATAAATAAGTAAATAAATAAATAAACATACAAATATGTTTAATTCTCTTTTAATTTTGTTTTTCGGTACAATTCATTTTATTTATTTGTTTATTTGTATATAATAGTTCTGTTCCAGTGCTCGTCAAATTTACAGGTTTTAGTCAGAATTAGTCAGAAATTGACAGAAAAGCAACGCTTTCCTGTAAATTCTGACTAAAACTTGAAAGTTTGACAAGTACTGGAAGAGAACTAATATTTTTTTTAATATATTCTTTTAAATATCTAAGAAAGATTTGATAATAACATTTGAGAAAATACTATTTTTCAAATATTTTTAAAGTTATCCTTAGTTTTGAAAATGATTCAATAATAACATTTGATATCAAGTTGAGAATGTAAACATTTTCAAACGTTTTTTCTCAAATGATTCCCAATTTGAAAGCAAACTCAAAATTCTAACCTCTATCTACATTTTGAAAAACACGTTTGATATCAAATGTTAAAGTCATCATATTTCAAACGATTGACTTCGCGTTTGCTGGGTGGTGTGGTTTTAGTATAACTGTGCAAGTGTTTACTATGAATATAAATTACTAACTAACGTCATACTAAAAATATATTCACTGTTTTGAAGTTTTGTGTTACATAGAAAAATACTGCTGCAATATTTTCATGCGGTCCCAGCAATTTTTTTGAAATTCTGATTTTGTTAAAGATTGTTATATTAAAATTTTAAATTTAAAACAAATTTTTTTTCGTTTTTAATAAAATATTTAATATATTAAATAAATTTTTGATTATCTTTTCGGTTCCTTTTTTGATGGAATGGGTCCCTTTCTTTTTAAGCTATATTTAATTTTCTAGTTAGCTTTAAGTATTCTCTAAATATTTGATTACTATGACCCAATACATTTAAAATGGACAGATTTCTAGACAGTTTAGTGAATTGGCCTCCTTTGATACATAGTAGCACCATTTATTTGATACCATTCAATTAACTTTTTGTTGGAATAATTAGAAGAGAGATGAGGCCAAACAAATTAGAATTCATTGTGTTTTCTAATGATGGGAAGGAATATTTTCCCACAGAACTCGTTTGCATACATTTCGCTGTTAAAAGTGTCACTTGTTATAAATGAAGTGATTTTTTCCCCGCACGTACAAAACAAACAAAAAGTTTATTCGATAATTTCGACTTTTCTAAATGATATTTATCTTATACATTTCCCATAAAATTTATGATATGGAATTAATGACCAGTATGTTGTAAAAAGTCCGCCAGTACATACTTTTTATCACCTTTTTAGCAGCATTCATCTTTTTGAAAAAAATTAGTCTCAGTAATTTTCGTCCTGCTTTTCGCCTTCACATTTTTTCTAACGTTCCTTTTAGGAACTTTTTCACTTTTCTGATAAAAGATTCAGATCAATTTAAAGAACGATTCACATTCCATCCTGAGATGTAGAGATTTTCTCTTAAAGTCTGTAAACTTTTTCTCCGGTTGTAAGGGTTTCTTTCGATGGTCATGAACTTTTTGTATTTTTTATGACTCAAAAAACTGAATTTCCCAACTCACCTGCGCCCCTAGAAATTGTTTTATATGGTCGACATATGCCACAACTTTGTTATGACTAAAAGCTAAGATTATTCCTTTTATAAAATTTAAAAAATAAAAATTTTACAAAAAATATAAAATAACTTTTCAAACGATAGCCAAGATATCAGAAAATAAGAATATATTTAGTTATTAGTGGGATAGTATCACCAAGCTCCTAAAAATTGGTGCTGCAAAAACACATCAATGGTCAGTTAGGTGTTACTGTATTTTAACTATATTTACGCAAGGTGGCGCACAGCAAATATGGAATTTGTTAAGGTATAATGTCGAAATTATACAAAATACTATAGAAAATATTTAAGAGAAATGTTGTTGATAAACGAATATAGAATGTTTGGAATTACATGTGCAATAAAATTGTTTGTACTGTAGCCTTTCAAAAATGTATTATTATTTTAAAACATGCTGTCAAGTGTTTACCTTTTGTAATTGCTAACATATGTAAGAATGGATTTCCAATAAAGGATCGACGCTTCCTGTACTGGACATTATAGCGGAATAATAACTTACTGAATATGACCACTAATGTTCAAAAAGTTAACTGAAATATGCAAAAATTAATGAGTGAAAGCGCATTTTATTGCTCAATATAATAAATAATAAATTTCCTACAAAAGTGATAAAACTTGTAATTTTTGTAATTTTTGTTATGACACGTAATTCTGTAAATTTTTTGATTTTTTGATATTTAAAAAATAGTCATTCTAAGAACTAATGCAATTAGGTACATTTCATTTTTTTTAACAATTTCTCGCGTTCTTTCTACTTAAAATGCCAGTTAAATTTTATCTTTCAATCCAGTGGAATTAAGTGGATAACCAGTGTTAAGGAGCGTTAAAATTGTGTTAAATATACAATTAATAATTCATTTAAAGAGTCAAGAAGGCAGTACTTGGAAGAATATTTAAAGTATAATGGAAGAATCATATATATTCTATAAAATTTGTTTATATTGTTTCATCCATAATTTGAATACAATGCAGATATTGCGAATAGAATGGAATATTCTTAACTTATTCAACATTTTATCGGGTAAGAAGTTCATAAGGTAAGGTAAGGAATTTTTAAATTACCAGCATTTTTGAAGAATTATTCGGTTTTTATTTCCGCAAGACTGCCAGATAAGAATGAAATTACCGTAAAATATCGAAAACTCCAATTTCTACAAATAAAAATAAATCGAAAATTAAAAAATCTTTGGATGTTTAATAATAACTTAATAATCTGACATGTTTTATTTTAATTAGCTCTAATTTGGACCCATTATATTCTTTTACACAGTAGTTATAACCGATTAAAACAATGTCTCTCATACTTTTTATATATAATTTTGAGATGTAAATTTCAGTGGTTCTTTTATATAAGAAGTCATAAAAGCTGACATAATAGAAATATGTCAGTATTTTTTGGGTTTTCGTAGTGTAGAGACATGCCACTAACTATAAGAACAATATTTTTACAAATATTTTTAAAACTTTACAAAAATGTAAAGTTTTAAAAATACATATTTATGAGATTGACTGTAGGTACACAAATCGTTCGATTTTATGATCACAGTTACTAAAATAAACTCCATAACAAATTTTATTAATTTATCTTAACGGGATCGGGTAGTGGTCGGAAATGGGTTAACAAAAAAAAAAAAAAAAAATAATTATTTGAAAAATTGTTTCTGGAATACAAACGGCTTGAACTAACATAAATCTGAATTGGCCAATTTTATCCATAACAAATGCATTGATGATCTGGGAAACTCATCTACAAATATATATAATTTTTATATTCTAGGTTATAGATTACATTATTCGAACCACCCCGATGGAAAGCCTCATGGTGGTACCAGTGGAAAACTTTTCAGAGAACTACTTACAGCCAACCTCAATACATATTGAATGTGGAATTGGAAAACTAACTCTAAGCTTAGTATACTGTCCCCCTAGATTTCAATATCAAAGGAAAAGTTTCAGCAATTCTTTGGTACTTTGGGAGATCGTATGTAAAAACGTGCATCGAAACTCGATAACGACGGAAATTTCGTACGATCTATCTTCTGATCATTCCCCAGTAGACGTTACCTACTACGGGAAAACTAATATTGATATTCCATTATTTAAAACCAATTGGCTAAAATATAAAAAATTTATTAGCAATCACATTCACGTGAACCCCTAATATTCAGTGTGAGGAAGATATTGATGAATACATAAATGATTTGACATTAATAATTACCTCGGCTTTAGATCATTCTAAGATCCAAATCATTCAAAAAATATACACAATCTGGCTACAAGTAAAATACTCAGAAGTGCCCTTCTATTAGAAGAGGATCGAAGAAATAGAAATTATGTTAAGAGCCTGACAAATTTCCTCTGGAACGCAGTTAGAAATATTAAATCACCAGTAGACTTGAAGCTCCAAAGATAAAGCCTTAATATTTGCTGACCATTTAAGTAACGTTTTTCAGCCAAACCCCCCCAATAAATGATTTTGTTTTGAGGGAGCCTCATAATGACATACTTTCAGGTACCGGATTGTTAACTATAAGACAAGAGGACAAACAAAAAGTCATAAATGAGAATCTTAAATTGAAGAAATCATCAGGCTATGATTTAATAACATCATCTATGATAAAAAAACTACATAATGTGGCTATAATAGTTCTAACTGTTTTATATAATGTCATCTTGACACAAGACGCTTTTCCAAAGACATGAAAAACTTCACATATCATTATGATGTCAAAGCCGGGAAAAGATTTGACAGTGCCAAAAAAACTTTAAGTGCCCTATGGTCATATCCCAAAGTATTAGGACTCATTTTTAAGCTTAAAGTCTTTTCATTTAAATATTATATACATTTTGGAAATTCCTTCTTTAATTTTAATGTTATTATCTTTTTAACGACAAATTGTACGACGTTCTCTTTAATAAATATTCCCGGTTTTATTGCGAGGTTTTCACATTTTTTTTTTGGTATTTCACACATAGTGGCAGCTAGGGACAGCAAATTTTATTAAATAAGGCAGAGTATTATCTAGTTGATAATTTCCCGTAACACACTAAATTTGTTAGTTCTCTTCTACTGAATTTGAAAAAATTACCTCAATATAGTGTTTTTGGAAAGGGCGATCGCTTAAAAACTATAAGTCCTATGAGTTTACCACTAAGTATTAGGGTTCATTTAAAAGCTTAAGGATTTGTTTTTCAATTATTTATTTTTAATATATTTATTACTTTAAATGTTATGATCTTTTTAACGAAAAATGTCATGAAGTACTTTTTAATAAATATCCCAAGTTTTATTACGAAGTTGTCATACTTTTTGGGTTTTTCAACTAGAGTTGCAGCTAGGGGCAGGTAAATTTTACTGAACTAGTCCGAGTCTTACCTAGTTGAAGTCGCACAGATAATATTTCCCTTAACAAAGTGTATCTTTTTTAGTTCTTTTCTATTGAATTTGGAAAAATCTAAATATAATGTTTTTAGAAAGGGCGACTGCTTAAAAAATATAACGTCAAATGTACATTTTTTTACGTTAGTTTAATTAAAATTAACATAATTTTTAAATAATACCAAAAAAAAAAAAAATAACGATTGATTGAATCATATAGATGCAATGTGTTCAAAAACTAAAAATTTTCCAAAGTTATTGCCTTTTTTTGAGATTTAAAAATGCCAATTTTGAGCGACGGTAATGGCAACAATATTTAACCTATTTTTTTAGATTCTTAATCTGTGACAATTACTCTATCAGACCCAATCATTACTTTTATAATATCCTTCTGTAAAATTTTTGATTTTTGCTACGGTTTTCAGCAAAATAAGTAACTACGCCGCACATTAGGGTCGCAACACCAAAAATGGGAAAGGATATAGCGCATTATTAATAAGTTTGTTGTCATTAGTACCTAAAATAAATACATTCTAAATTTGTAAATATTTTTTTTAACCTAAACCAGTTCGCCTAATGAAATTCGGTAGGTGAGATTTTCTTGGTCCTTTATTTAACATGTTAAAATTGGTTATAATAGAACCATTATTTCACTGAATTCCTCTATAAAATTTTTCCTGGAAATTGGTCTGTATTTTCATAAATTTCTTATTACGTGAGTTTTGTCTAAGCAAAAATCGTACCACTAAATTGACTATAGCTCCCATATAAGACCCCCTCCCGACAATTACTTTCTCGGACATAATTTCTTTATAAATCTTCGTATAAAGATAAAATATAGTTAAGTACTAGTCTTACAGTCAAATTTCATAAGGATCGGACTATAATTGACCATAGCTTCTACATAAGGACCTGTCATGCCAATGCGAATTCCAAATTATTTTTGTGCATTAAAGTGATTTGATAAGGCTAAACTTGCCCGACTGACTCGATTCAGTATTTTCGCAAAATTTTATATAGATCTCATTTTAAATAAAGTAAACAATTAGTTAAATAAACTTTAATTTTAAATATATAATAATTTCATTCTATTTTGTTTTTGTTCAGAAAACATGCGTATTTTCATTGGATTTTTTTGGAAATTTTTTTTCGAAATCGCAAAAAAACCGCAAAATACTTTTTCGGATTTTCATATTACACATATAACGTAAAAATATCAAATTTTTAGTTTCGCCCAAGTTCGTCTAAAAGCTTTTTTTAATTTTTATATAAAAGTAAAAAATCCCTTCTTTTAGAGTGATTAAAAAAATTTAAAATGCTTTTTATAAAATATAACAAAATATAAACTTGAAAAAGTTCGATTTTTTTTTACCATTATGATTTAAAATTGCAAAAAATCTGTGGCTTTGACGGCGCACTACACGGAGAGTGACTTTTTTTTAATAATGATACTTTATTTTATCTATTATTACCTAGAATCAATTACTTTTTCAAAATATTTATTTTCAATTAATCGTAATTTTTTTCAATTCGCACTTCTGTGCGTCGTACCACCATGATTACCTAAATTATTTAAAAGATGTATTCCACAAGAAAATAATACAATTATTGTATAAGCAAAATGTTACCCCAGTTCATCAGTTCGGTTTCCATGAATAACATAGAATTATCGAGTAGGTAAACCGTTTAACTGGAGAAATAAGAAAATCTTTTGAACATAAAAAAGTAATGCTGTGCAATCTTTCTAGATGTCGCCCAAGCTTTTGACAAAGTTTGACATAAGAGTCTATATTCATAAATTAGTAGTCCTACCCAACAAACAGAGTTTTTAGAGAGTTCCACAGGACAGTGTACTTAGACTCTATCTAATTTTCACCTTGGTTTTGCCTATGAGTAACAATTTGACTATATCAACATTGCCTGATGATACCTGCTATTTCTGATTTGCTAATCAGCTGAATGCAAATGATTTTTATTATTTGATATAAGATTTTAATACATATTGTTAGGCCCAAGAAGTAAAGACAGATACAATAATTTAACAAAAACAATAAAAAAACAAAACAAAATATGCTTAACATGCTATGTAAAGTAAAAATTGTGACTTTTCTTGTCAGTTAATTAAAAAAAATAAAAATAAAAAATTTAGTACAGAAATTTTAAATGTTTATAGAAAAATTGCTAATTCGCAAAAATGAAAATTTTGAAAAATGAAAATCAGCAGGAAATGCGTGTAAGAATTTTACCTATAATTGCATTTTGGCTCCTTTCACCTAAGAGATTTAAAATATGTATTTTCATATTTTTTATTTTCAATTAAAATGTCTTTTTATGATGGTCACAACCATAGAATGTAGCTAGAGGTTTATGTGAGAGACAAAAACCTAATTTATACTACAACAAAATACATGTAGTCACATATATTTTGTTTTAGAAAATTTTGTTTGAAGTGCCTCTCACATAAACTTCTAGTTGTATACCAGGTCTTAATTTTAAAAACTAAAAATTATTAAATTTTTGTTTGTGGATACGAATAGTCACAATTTGTGTGTTATGACTATTTTTCAGTCATAACATTTTTTTTTTTTTTGCATCCAAACTCTCGGTGTGGATAGACGTGTTTTTACACCTTTCTCATAAATAATTTGTTTAGTGAAGTGTTGTGATAAAAATAATATCAACAATATCACTATGCGACAGTCAAAATCGGGATGGGATGAAACCAACGGGAAATGTTATATCGGTAAAAAAGAAGTTATACGTGTCCCGGCGCACAGTGGGGTCAAACGCAAATTTTTTGGTAATAAATCTGAATCTCCTAAACTAATTTTCGGATCAAATTGAAATGTATGGAAGAGTTGTAGAGGAGGACCTAAGCTTTCAGAAAAATCATCTTGTAGTCACCCTGTGATAACACGAGATAAGCTACAGGGTGTCAAAGTTGACTACCTCGAGTATGTAAAAGTTAAAAAAAATCGTAACTTGTACAAATGAAGTCCGATTTTAAAGATTTTTATATTTCTGGAAAGTGCTTGGAAAGATAAATACGCTTACTCATCTAAGTTATCTCTTACAGTTAAAAAGATATTTACGCTTGAATTTTGAATTTTTGATTTTTTGGCTCGACTTTCTTTCGTTTTTCGGGAATAAGTCCGGAGATATATGAGGTAAAAATTTTTTAAAAATATTCTGTAATTTGCTACATATTTCAAAATAATATGCTGAAAGAACTTTTGGATTATCTCAATTCGTCTAGACGTGAAAAATATTCAAAGTCAGCACTCTGAAATTGGCATGAAAAATGGCTATTTTTTACAAAAATATAGTACAATTCATTCACGCTTTTCTCAAAGTTCCGTTAATAGAAAAATTTTTTCCTTATTAATTTTAAAAGATAAGGCTTCATAAATGGTTAATAAAGAAATATTGAATTGATTTAAGTTTGCACCCTACATCCAGTATTGGCCGAAAATTGTCAATTTTAAAAAATAGTTTCATTTTTATCGATTAATAAAAAAAATGTCACGCGAGCTTTTTTAAATTTGGTACCCATATTTTTTATAGAAATAGATTTAGAATGATTTAACACTAAACTGCTTCCCGCCCGGCTAAAAACGAATGCAGGAGTGGAGATTTTATGTTAAAAGTCAGTTTTTTTAACGACTATTTTTAAAAGCATATTAAAAGCATATTAGCATAATATTTTTAATATTATTTCTTATGTAATGTATAAAACACAAACCAAGCTTTCATTCCTAAAAAAATCAATAAAATAGCTCCAATAACCTATTTTTGGTAATTTTTCAAAAATATTTTTTTTTTTTAAATAGCTGAAAATCCAAAAAAATTTATTTTTTTTAATACAACTCCACTAATTTTGCAAATACTTTAAAAATGTTAAAAGAATATAAAAATACTTATTTACCAATTCAACGATATATAAAATGTTGATATAGGTCATTTAATAATAGTAACATAATGGCCTCAAAACTACCAAGTCACGTCAAAAAAAAAAAAAAATTCACTATTTTGTTCCGTATTTCCATATGTGTGTATACGAAACACTCAACTGAATTGCTTATTTTTGTAACGAGATAATAATATTTATTAGTGAATTTATTTAAAGTGTTCATAATTTTTTTCTACTGAAAAGGTTTTTAAAATTACCTAAGTACATAAATAAGTATATTTTCTTTCGTTTTTTATTGCATTTTTTTAAGTTTTTAAATAATTTACCTACCTACTTAATTAATGTATTATAACAAAAATGATTTTTTTACAATCGCATAGGTACATTTTTTGACGTACCTGTTTAACACTACAGGTCATAAAAATAAACTGAATGAAATTGGGGGTTTTGAGCAAAAATTAAAATTTTTTAATTCATTTTTGCCTGTCACCATTTACCTGATATAAATATTCTTTTTCTATATATAAGTATCCTTATAAATATGCAGATTTATTAGTGAATTTGCCATTATGGAGATTACATTAAAACACTTTTCTATTTGCAAAGTAATCTGGGATAATCTATCTGATATTATAAATCGTCCAGAAAAAATAAGAAAACTCATTGATACAGTAGTATCTTTTGGTTTAACTCTTACTGCAGAAGACAGTTGAAAGCTCGAAAATTTTTATAAATCATACGAAAAAAGGATGCAAGCTTCAGATTGGTCAATACCAAAGTTCAAGAAGAAAAATGAAGAGTGGTTGGAGGGAGAAATACCAATTTTCATCGGAAAGCAGAAAAAGGGTCGACCAAAAAAAGTTACGATGAAGTTCAGCTAAGAACAAAGAGGACCAAGCAGGAATCTATTCTAAATTCACATACGAATGCCGAAATAAAAAATACATTTAAAGCTTTAGTAACACGTACGTAACCAAAGGAAGTAGAAAAAGTTATAGATGTGTTACCAACAGCTTCTCCCAATCGATTACATCGGATAATCCAAAGCATAGTGACACCGAAATCAACATCGTCCTTTACCTCTGAAGATGCTTTAGCTCTAATATTAAATTTAGGATTATCAAGAAACCAATACGAGATTTTGAGGAAATCTGTTAGCGAAAAAGGATATGATATCTTTCCCAGTAGCAAATCAGTGAGAGAAGCGAAAAGTAATATTTTACAGCCTATGGAGCACCCGGTTAATGCTTCTGTTAAAAGTGCTAAAGTTAACATATTGCAATTACTTGAAAATACTGCCTCTAGAATTATATCTACCTTCAGCAATGATAATGGCATAATGGCAAATTCACTAATAAATCTGCATATTTATAAGGATACTTATATATAGAAAAAGAATATTTATATTAGGTAAATGGTGACAGGCACAAATGAATTAAAAAATTTAAATTTTTGCTCAAAACCCCCAATTTCATTCAGTTTATTTTTATGACCTGTAGTGTTAAACAGGTACGTCAAAAAATGTACCTATGCGATTGTAAAAAAATCATTTTTGTTATAATACATTAATTAAGTAGCTAGGTAAATTATTTAAAAACTTAAAAAAATGTAATAAAAAACGAAAGAAAATATACTTATTTATGTACTTAGGTAATTTTAAAAACCTTTTCAGTAGAAAAAAATTATGAACACTTTAAATAAATTCACTAATAAATATTATTATCTCGTTACAAAAATAAGCAATGCAGTTGAGTGTTACGTATACACACATATGGAAATACGGAACAAAATAGTGATTTTTTTTTTGACGTGACTTGGTAGTTTTGAGGCCATTATATTACTATTATTAAATGACCTATATCAACATTTTATATATCGTTGAATTGGTAAATAAGTCTATTTTTATATTCTTTTAACATTTTTAAAGTATTTGCAAAATTAGTGGAGTTGTATTAAAAAAATTAAATTTTTTTGGATTTTCAGCTATTTAAAAAAAAAATATTTTTGAAAAATTACCAAAAATAGATTATTGGAGCTATTTTATTGATTTTTTTAGGAATGAAAGCTTGATTTGTGTTTTATACACTACATAAGAAATAATATTAAAAATATTATGCTAATATGCTTTTAAAAATAGTCGTTAAAAAACTGACTTTTAACATAAAATCTCCACTCCTGCATTCGTTTTTGGCCGGGCGGGAAGCAGTTTAGTGTTAAATCATTCTAAATCTATTTCTATAAAAAATATGGGTACAAAATTTAAAAAAGCTCGCGTGACATTTTTTTTATTAATCGATAAAAATGAAACTATTTTTTAAAATTGACAATTTTCGGCCAATACTGGATGTAGGGTGCAAACTTAAATCAATTCAAAATTTCTTTATTAACCATTTATGAAGCCTTATCTTTTGAAATTAATAAGGAAAAAATTTTTCTATTAACAGAACTTTGAGAAAAGCGTGAATGAATTGTACTATATTTTTGTAAAAAAATAGCCATTTTTCATGCCAATTTCAGAGTGCTGAATTTGAATATTTTTCGCGTCTAGACGAATTGAGATAATCCAAAAATTCTTTCAGCATATTATTTTGAAATATGTAGCAAATTACAGAATATTTTTAAAAAATTTTTACCTCATATATCCGGACTTATTCCCGAAAAACGAAAGAAAGTCGAGCCAAAAAATCAAAAATTCAAGCGTAAATATCTTTTTAACTGTAAGAGATAACTTAGATGAGTAAGCTTATTTTTTCTTTATCTTGCTAAGCACTTTCCAGAAATATAAAAATCTTTAAAATCAGACTTCATTTGTACAAGCTACGATTTTTTTTAACTTTTACATACTCGAGGTAGTCAACTTTGATACTCTGTAGCTTATCTCGTGTTATCGAAGGGCGACTACAAGATGATTTTTCTGAAATCTTAGGTCCTCCTCTACAACTCTTCCATACATTTCAATTTGATCCGACCAGTAGTTTAGGAGATTCAGATTTATTACGAAAAAATTTGCGTTTGACCCCACTGTGCGGCGTTTCGCTGGGTCACGTCTAGGAATCGAGGTATATCGATTTGAAGTTAGTAACTATCATATAGGGGAAATTGTGACCTTTGGTGGTCTTTTTTTTTACATAACTCGAGAACCACCAGTCCGATTTTGCTGAAACAAATTTAAAAAAATTAGGAATTACAATTCCTTTAATCTGTTTATACAACGTTTCGCATCATAAGCAACAGTTTCGCAGTTATAAATAAATGTATGAAAAAAAACTTTTTTTTTGCCTAAAAAATTGATTTTTTTTATTTTTAATTCATAAAAAATCCAAAACGGTAAAAAAAGTGTCAAGTCCTATTACTTTCACGTAAAGTCACATAACCTTTAAACAAAATGAGACATAGATCATGAAATCGATGGACGCGTTTCGCTTTTATTCACAATTAAGTGAAGGTATCTCATTTTGACAAGAATATTGATTTTATGTTTCAATGAATTTGGATAATATTTATTATATATTATTTATTATAATTATTAACACGTAAAATTAAAAATTATTACAGGTAATTATTAGGTTATTACATAGATACATAGGTTATAAAAATCGATGAACGCAAAACTTATTTTCGTTTGTTTGCGCCCTTTACTTTCTTGCGTGGTGGTTCGCCCACTTGTTCAGAGTCTGTATCGGATGAGAATCTGTCTTCATCTGGAAAAAATCAATTGTTTTTAATTCTTCTTCTTCATCTTCATTGTCGGGATCTTTGATAAACGGTGGCTTTGACATTAGGCTTCAAATTGTTGCCTTCTTTCAAAAGCTGGGCAAGTTTTTCTGCTTCACGTTGAGAAAGGTTTAATTCTGCAACAATCTTGTCCATTCTTGCTTGTGATATTGGTGTTGGTTTATAGGTGAAATCCGATTGATCCATTGTTTCAATAGAAAAAGAAGTTTCTCTGTCAGGACTTGGAAGCGGTGGAATTGGTATTTCATCCGAATGCGGTAGAGGTATTTGTGCACTTTTAACAGATATGTAAACTCTTCGTTTAAGGCCTTTACGATTTACTATACATATTTTGTTTGCGCAAGCGTAACAGTTGTCGGAATTGTGCTCTCCTGGATCAGTCCAAATCATTGGTTCACCAAAACGAAGTGAACTGCGTTTCCCTTGGATCCACATGTTAAGACCATTGTAGCACGTTTTACAAATTTTGTCTGGGACCCACGAAACGCCGCGAATTATTTCACAATCAAAATAAAGTTTAAAAGCGCGCTCCACTTGCTCAGTGAGTAATGCAGCATTTGTTGAAAATGGACTTTTGCCACAAACGTAACAAAATAAATTGATATTTTCTGGACAATTTGCACTCATTTCGGTTTTATACTTTTATTACTTTTTCGTCACTTTAAAAAAACCGTACTTTACGCGTTCGAAGACACTTGTTGAATGACAAAAATCGATCAGTGAACACCTATAAATACTACGTAAGTTTCAATATTTTACTGAGAGGTACTTATGAATTCGCGCATCTTTTAAGTGTGGCTATAAACCTGATTCTTGTGCGTTTTAAATTTTTCGAAACGTTCTAAAACATGACCACTCATAAATGTGGGTGCAATTTGTGTAAAAAAATCATGCAGGTAGCCAACGGAAAAAACCCAAATAATTAAAAAAGTGCACTTTCCTTTTTTCCTTTTAATTGTTTACGCACATTTATGACCGTTTTTTACTTTGTTACCGCTGCCATAAAAATCAAATAACCTTTTGTTTATTACTTTTTTTTTTAATTCTGACAATCATAAAAAAAGTCATCAATGTTTTTTCCAAGCATATCTCGAGCGAATTTTTGAAATTCATACCTTCACTTAATTGTGAATAAAAGCGAAACGCGTCCATCGATTTTCATGATCTATGTCTCATTTTGTTTAAAGGTTATGTGACTTTACGTGAAAGTAATAGGACTTGACACTTTTTTTACCGTTTTGGATTTTTTATGAATTAAAAATAAAAAAATTAAATTTTTCAGGCAAAAAATAGTTTTTTTCTTCATACATTTATTTATAACTGCGAAATTGTTGCTTATGTAGCGAAACGTTGTATGAATAGATTAAAGGAATTGTAATTCCTAATTTTTTTAAATTTGTTTCAGCAAAATCGGACTGGTGGTTCTCGAGTTATGTCAAAAAAAAGACCACCAAAGGTCACAATTTCCCCTATATGATAGTTACTAACTTCAAATCGATATATCTCGATTCCTAGACGTGACCCAGCGAAACGCCGGGACACGTATAAATTCTTTTTTACCGATATAACTTTCCCCGGTAGTTTGAACCCTTCCCGATCACTGACCCCTACCATTTGTCGCACAGTGTTATTATTTTGGAATTTCTGCCAGTTTGAGCAGTTTGCATTAGGGTTATAACTTTTTGCAATTTTTACAAATATTAAAAATACCATAGCAAGGTATTGTAGAGTATAGAATAGTATAAAGGAACATAATATAAATTTTTCGCAATCGTTAAAAAAGTTCACGCACCAAACGCGATGAAAATTTTTTATAGATAATATTGTTTTGGTATCAAAAAATTTACATTTTTCGCCAAGTTGCTTAAGTTTTCAACATTTTTCAGTGTGTTCTTTCATATAAAATAATTTTACAAAATTTTTCTGGGAAATTTCTGTGAAATCGTGATGATAATATAAAACTTATATAAAATAGTTTATTAATTTTTTTTTTATTTTATATACTTTGCTTGAATTGTTAAATTTATTAACATTTTATGATGTAAATTTAAATGCAAATTCATTTCCTACCAACTTACAAAAAATATGTGCAAAAATGTGTTAAATTTGTTGTTAGTCCTGAGTAATTTTCTTTTCAATGATACTTGACCATATCACAACATATGACAATTTAGGTGAAAGAGGGATATAAAATAAAATAATTTTGATCCAAATCAGTAAATAAGTTCTAACATTTAAATACTTAGAGATTTATACATATAAACATTTCTTAAATAAAGATATTAAAAAAATCTACATAGGCATTTTAGAAGTCGCATTCGGTGCGTGAAGTTTTTTATCAAAATTATCAAAATTGTTTGATTTTAGACTTTAAAATTTTTTATGCCACATAAGGTGACTCGAATGCATATAGAATGAGTTCGCATTAATCATTTCGTGCAGGGACGCTAAAGTTATAGCGATTTTAAGTTTAACATATAAACATTTTTATAAACTAGAAGTCTATGTATAATTCTGGTTAAAATCGCGATTATATAAAAACCTACTGAGTTATTGAAATAAAATTTATGATATTTTCAATGGTATTGGTATTAGCACTAATATTAAAATATACTAAAAATCGCTATTTTTAAAAATATTGCGAAAATGGGGATAAAATCTAAGTTATTTCTAAGTTATTAAGTTATATAATATTGCGATCCTTTTTTCAACCTAAGCAATTTTTTTCTTTTAGTCCATAAAATTTGTCTATAGAAATTTTTTGATGCGCCTCTACATTTCCATTAGGCGTTACAAACACCACCTATTTATGACAATTATGGTGAATTTCGTGGTGCTCATGTGATGTATCTTAGCAAAATCTGTTTTGACAAAAGTGTTCTGTTTTCAACTATCAACGACATTTGACATAAATGTATGTTCCCGATCAATTATATTTATCGCCGTTCTTATATCTGTATATACCGGATTTGTAAATTTTGCAATTTGTTATATCAAAATAAAAAAACGAAGAGTGCAATTTTTACGTAATTTTCAAAAAGTCCATAAAATTTATTTATTAAATTAATTTAATGTACTCCTCCGATTTTGTTATGTAAAGTAACAAAAAACTAAGTTCACGCAGTAATCCATGCTATTTTATAAGAAGCTGTGAATGTGCCAGCGAAAAACTGACTTTTTAAAAATAATTTTTCGCTCTTTTTTTCCAAAACTAGAGTCTATCTACTACGTTGACTATTTCGGGCACATCAACGAGATATAGCGTAAAATTGCATAATTACAACAAGTATCAAACCCTATTTCAAAATTTGTTTTCTGTTGAGGGGCGCACATACCTATGGTGCTAAAATTTTGCACTCTGTTAGTTTCCAGTCTTATGAGTTCAGATCTGTAACGCGTTCGTTTAAAATATTATTAATATAAAACTTATTAACCTGGTTTAAACTTAAGCCAGTTTAAACCAGGTTAATAAAAGTTTTTGATAATGATTTTAAGTTTATTTAAATTTCAGTCATTATGCTGTGTAGTTCTGTACAAGTTTCAATTTCATGGTGTGATAAAGCAGAAGTTAGTAACTATCATATAGGGGAAATTGTGACCTTTGGTGGTCTTTTTTTTTACATAACTCGAGAACCACCAGTCCGATTTTGCTGAAACAAATTTAAAAAAATTAGGAATTACAATTCCTTTAATCTGTTTCGCATCATAAGCAACAGTTTCGCAGTTATAAATAAATGTATGAAAAAAACTTTTTTTTTGCCTAAAAAATTGATTTTTTTTATTTTTAATTCATAAAAAATCCAAAACGGTAAAAAAAGTGTCAAGTCCTATTACTTTCACGTAAAGTCACATAACCTTTAAACAAAATGAGACATAGATCATGAAATCGATGGACGCGTTTCGCTTTTATTCACAATTAAGTGAAGGTATCTCATTTTGACAAGAATATTGATTTTATGTTTCAATGAATTTGGATAATATTTATTATATATTATTTATTATAATTATTAACACGTAAAATTAAAAATTATTACAGGTAATTATTAGGTTATTACATAGATACATAGGTTATAAAAATCGATGAACGCAAAACTTATTTTCGTTTGTTTGCGCCCTTTACTTTCTTGCGTGGTGGTTCGCCCACTTGTTCAGAGTCTGTATCGGATGAGAATCTGTCTTCATCTGGAAAAAATCAATTGTTTTTAATTCTTCTTCTTCATCTTCATTGTCGGGATCTTCGATAAACGGTGGCTTTGACATTAGGCTTCAAATTGTTGCCTTCTTTCAAAAGCTGGGCAAGTTTTTCTGCTTCACGTTGAGAAAGGTTTAATTCTGCAACAATCTTGTCCATTCTTGCTTGTGATATTGGTGTTGGTTTATAGGTGAAATCCGATTGATCCATTGTTTCAATAGAAAAAGAAGTTTTTCTGTCAGGACTTGGAAGCGGTGGAATTGGTATTTCATCCGAATGCGGTAGAGGTATTTGTGCACTTTTAACAGATATGTAAACTCTTCGTTTAAGGCCTTTACGATTTACTATACATATTTTGTTTGCGCAAGCGTAACAGTTGTCGGAATTGTGCTCTCCTGGATCAGTCCAAATCATTGGTTCACCAAAACGAAGTGAACTGCGTTTCCCTTGGATCCACATGTTAAGACCATTGTAGCACGTTTTACAAATTTTGTCTGGGACCCACGAAACGCCGCGAATTATTTCACAATCAAAATAAAGTTTAAAAGCGCGCTCCACTTGCTCAGTGAGTAATGCAGCATTTGTTGAAAATGCACTTTTGCCACAAACGTAACAAAATAAATTGATATTTTCTGGACAATTTGCACTCATTTCGGTTTTATACTTTTATTACTTTTTCGTCACTTTAAAAAAACCGTACTTTACGCGTTCGAAGACACTTGTTGAATGACAAAAATCGATCAGTGAACACCTATAAATACTACGTAAGTTTCAATATTTTACTGAGAGGTACTTATGAATTCGCGCATCTTTTAAGTGTGGCTATAAACCTGATTCTTGTGCGTTTTAAATTTTTCGAAACGTTCTAAAACATGACCACTCATAAATGTGGGTGCAATTTGTGTAAAAAAATCATGCAGGTAGCCAACGGAAAAAACCCAAATAATTAAAAAAGTGCACTTTCCTTTTTTCCTTTTAATTGTCCACGCACATTTATGACCGTTTTTTACTTTGTTACCGCTGCCATAAAAATCAAATAACCTTTTGTTTATTACTTTTTTTTTTAATTCTGACAATCATAAAAAAAGTCATCAATGTTTTTTCCAAGGACTTTTGAGCATATCTCGAGCGAATTTTTGAAATTCATACCTTCACTTAATTGTGAATAAAAGCGAAACGCGTCCATCGATTTTCATGATCTATGTCTCATTTTGTTTAAAGGTTATGTGACTTTACGTGAAAGTAATAGGACTTGACACTTTTTTTACCGTTTTGGATTTTTTATGAATTAAAAATAAAAAAATTAAATTTTTCAGGCAAAAAATAGTTTTTTTCTTCATACATTTATTTATAACTGCGAAATTGTTGCTTATGTAGCGAAACGTTGTATGAATAGATTAAAGGAATTGTAATTGCTAATTTTTTTAAATTTGTTTCAGCAAAATCGGACTGGTGGTTCTCGAGTTATGTCAAAAAAAAGACCACCAAAGGTCACAATTTCCCCTATATGATAGTTACTAACTTCAAATCGATATATCTCGATTCCTAGACGTGACCCAGCGAAACGCCGGGACACGTATAAATTCTTTTTTACCGATATAACTTTCCCCGGTAGTTTGAACCCTTCCCGATCACTGACCCCTACCATTTGTCGCACAGTGTTATTATTTTGGAATTTCTGCCAGTTTGAGCAGTTTGCATTAGGGTTATAACTTTTTGCAATTTTTACAAATATTAAAAATACCATAGCAAGGTATTGTAGAGTATAGAATAGTATAAAGGAACATAATATAAATTTTTCGCAATCGTTAAAAAAGTTCACGCACCAAACGCGATGAAAATTTTTTATAGATAATATTGTTTTGGTATCAAAAAATTTACATTTTTCGCCAAGTTGCTTAAGTTTTCAACATTTTTCAGTGTGTTCTTTCATATAAAATAATTTTACAAAATTTTTCTGGGAAATTTCTGTGAAATCGTGATGATAATATAAAACTTATATAAAATAGTTTATTAATTTTTTTTTTATTTTATATACTTTGCTTGAATTGTTAAATTTATTAACATTTTATGATGCAAATTTAAATGCAAATTCATTTCCTACCAATTTACAAAAAATATGTGCAAAAATGTGTTAAATTTGTTGTTAGTCCTGAGTAATTTTCTTTTCAATGATACTTGACCATATCACAACATATGACAATTTAGGTGAAAGAGGGATATAAAATAAAATAATTTTGATCCAAATCAGTAAATAAGTTCTAACATTTAAATACTTAGAGATTTATACATATAAACATTTCTTAAATAAAGATATTAAAAAAATCTACATAGGCATTTTAGAAGTCGCATTCGGTGCGTGAAGTTTTTTATCAAAATTATCAAAATTGTTTGATTTTAGACTTTAAAATTTTTTATGCCACATAAGGTGACTCGAATGCATATAGAATGAGTTCGCATTAATCATTTCGTGCAGGGACGCTAAAGTTATAGCGATTTTAAGTTTAACATATAAACATTTTTATAAACTAGAAGTCTATGTATAATTCTGGTTAAAATCGCGATTATATAAAAACCTACTGAGTTATTGAAATAAAATTTATGATATTTTCAATGGTATTGGTATTAGCACTAATATTAAAATATACTAAAAATCGCTATTTTTAAAAATATTGCGAAAATGGGGATAAAATCTAAGTTATTTCTAAGTTATTAAGTTATATAATATTGCGATCCTTTTTTCAACCTAAGCAATTTTTTTCTTTTAGTCCATAAAATTTGTCTATAGAAATTTTTTGATGCGCCTCTACATTTCCATTAGGCGTTACAAACACCACCTATTTATGACAATTATGGTGAATTTCGTGGTGCTCATGTGATGTATCTTAGCAAAATCTGTTTTGACAAAAGTGTTCTGTTTTCAACTATCAACGACATTTGACATAAATGTATGTTCCCGATCAATTATATTTATCGCCGTTCTTATATCTGTATATACCGGATTTGTAAATTTTGCAATTTGTTATATCAAAATAAAAAAACGAAGAGTGCAATTTTTACGTAATTTTCAAAAAGTCCATAAAATTTATTTATTAAATTAATTTAATGTACTCCTCCGATTTTGTTATGTAAAGTAACAAAAAACTAAGTTCACGCAGTAATCCATGCTATTTTATAAGAAGCTGTGAATGTGCCAGCGAAAAACTGACTTTTTAAAAATAATTTTTCGCTCTTTTTTTCCAAAACTAGAGTCTATCTACTACGTTGACTATTTCGGGCACATCAACGAGATATAGCGTAAAATTGCATAATTACAACAAGTATCAAACCCTATTTCAAAATTTGTTTTCTGTTGAGGGGCGCACATACCTATGGTGCTAAAATTTTGCACTCTGTTAGTTTCCAGTCTTATGAGTTCAGATCTGTAACGCGTTCGTTTAAAATATTATTAATATAAAACTTATTAACCTGGTTTAAACTTAAGCCAGTTTAAACCAGGTTAATAAAAGTTTTTGATAATGATTTTAAGTTTATTTAAATTTCAGTCATTATGCTGTGTAGTTCTGTACAAGTTTCAATTTCATGGTGTGATAAAGCAGAAGATATTGTATTCTGTAAAATATAAAAATATACTTCGGGCTTATCACGATCAAAAAAATCAAGCATCAGAAAACTTTTTAATTTTATTCTTCAATTACTAAAATATCTTCACGCAGAGAAAAAAACATGGTTACGGCATTGTCACTACAACAATATTATGTTCTCATTATAAATTCTCATTAATTTTAAGAATATTGTGTTCATGATTAGAATGTTTTGGTTTCAGTTGTATCATTCAGTGTTTACATTCAATAAAAATTTTAATATAGTTGTCTAAAAAATCTTATGTTTTTAAATATTTTTACCAGAAACAAAATTTTGTTAATATGAAAAAATACCATTAAATATTACCAAAATTTTCCCTTGTTCCTAAACCATATCTTGCTTTTAAAATAAATTAATGTTATTATTCCCATAACAATAGAATGTTACAAATAATTATAATACGAGTACGTCTGCTTTTTACAAATATGGTTGAAAAATACATAACTTGTTTGTTTTTGAATATATTTTTTTTTGTTTGTTTCCCAACTTCATAATAATTCTCATTTAGTTTATTCATGAATAATTTTGAATATGTTATAGAATTTTTTATGGTAAATAATATGATGAAGCTGAATCATAATATGATAAAATCAGAGCATAATTTTATAAAACTGGGTCATATCATTATAAAATATTACACAAGATGCAAAAACTCTGATCATGATATAAAAAGTTAGATTATTTTGTGACTATAATGTTCATATTTATTATTATTTATGACCATATAGTCCAATCATAATATGTTGTTCTTCGATTATGGTTCCCGCATCCATATTTTTTCTCTGCGTGCTTGCTGTTTAAAATATTTTTTCATTTGTACAAAAAATATATGAGGAACTTTTACTTTCCAATATAAATATTCTTTTAAAATAAATGTATCAGCATTAAAAAAATTTTCAAATTATTGTTTTTTATTCATTCTTCGGTGTTTGCTTCAAAAAATATATTCTACTATCCCTAAAAGTAAAATAATACGAAAGAAGAAAAATTTTATTGCCGCAATAATCATATTCGTATTGAGGAAGTTTTCCCCATCGGGAGAGATTGTGCGTCATAGGCGATACATCTAAGCAATAAGAAATCAATACGGCTGGATGAAAAATAGGCCATATTGCGGTATTGAAAAAAGGAGATACCGCTAGATAATCTTGTGGAAGATGTAATAAATATATAGCAAAATTTTCAGTAAATCAATCTAAAGATGGTATAATAATGAACATTTTTTACATCTTGTAAAGCATGCAAATAAAAAATTGTGACAGAAAAATAAAAGTATTGCATTAATTTCTTCCAGATGATTTCAATGGGATATCATCAATTTATTCCGGAGGTGATAATCACCTTACTAAAAAAAGGTTTATATTTTGAAGGTAAAATATACTATGCCAAAAATGACAAAAAATAAAAATTTTATATATTTTTTGTTGTTTATTGCCCAGTTTTCTTTAAACTGAAAAAAATATAATATTAGAAAAATATTGCTTTGATGATTTTCTTCCAAATAATAAAAAGAAGATATTGCGTAAATATCTTCTATGGAAGATATCTTTCAAATGTTTGTAGGGATTTTATTTATTTGAAATTTGTATGCATTGTATCAATACATTTTATTTTTTTTGGTTCAATTAAATTATTGTTTAGTTTAAAATATTTTTCAACTTTTGTATAATACCACAAACGATTTTTTATTTCAATCAACAACAAAAAGATTAAATTATCGATGAACATAAAAAATTATGATGAATTTTTATTATTATTTTTTAAATATCAATGCACAGTGTGCGATTCAAAAAATGAAATGGAAATAATTATGGCATTTCGGAACGGCTGTTCCGATTTCAATGAAATTGCACATACATAGTGATACTAGAGGCGTACGCGAGTTTAAGTTTTGAGCTCGGACTATATAGGCCTGCAGGGTGCGGGTCTACAGGGTCCCAAAGTTCGACACCTAAGGTATATAATAAAATAAAAATGATCCTGATTCCATAACTTTGAGCCGATTTAAAAGATTTTTGTATAGGAGGATTCTGCTGGTCGAGATCTACAAAAAACAAGCATATCTTATCTCCTTTAATTTAAGTGATATTAGGCTTCAAAGATTAAAATCTTTACATTTTAGCCTGCCCCAGTGGGTCCAAATTTCATCCGATTTTTTTTTTTTGGATTTTATTTATTTCATTAACAACATATAGTGTGTAAAAAAGAATTTTGAAAAAAATATTTACCGAGTCAAAAGTTATAGGCGTTTTTTTTTTTTTTGCCAAAAAAAAGTGGTCACATTCTTTTCCTGTTGTATAAAAATGTTCTTAAGTATAACATATATAATACTTATATTTTTCTGAAAGATGACTACACAAAATATTTTAAAGGAAAAAAATAAAAAAATTGATTTTTGCGAGAACCAGGGTTTCATAAAATTGACCTATTTTTCCAACAAATTTAGAATTTTTGCCCTAATTTCACAAATTGCAAAGCTGGAATTAAAAAAATATATACTTCTTATATGGTCTAATGCGTTTTTAATTTTTTCGTAATAGAAATTTTTGCTCCCCGATATAGGTTGGAAAGATATGGCAAAAAAAGCAAAAATCTAATTTTTGGAAAATTTTTAAAGTTTTTTGGAAATTGCGGGATTTTTGTTTATAAGTCTAAAAATGTGAATAACGCTTAAAATTAAACATCAAAATATCTACACAAGAGTAAAATTTTATTCAAATTTTATATTTACTGCATAATTAAACATAAATAATATGCACAAAATCCCAACTTAATATCTCTTCCGCATCATTTCGCGAAAAGTCTTCAACGAATTTTCTTATTATAAATATTTTTATACATTTTTGAAAATAAGACACTATTAGCTACACAAACACGTAGAAAAAATTGCTCTAACGTAATAGCTCAGGCAATGTTATTCGTCAGTTAATCATTTGTTATGTTATTATTAAAGTTGGTAATCAATAAATCAATTGAAACAAATAGGTTGTTATTTGGGCAATATTTTCCACTTTGTCTGGTTTTGCGGTTTTTTTTTTAGAAGATCAATTTTTTTTCCGAATAAGCTAGCTTTTACAAAGGTCAAACTAAATAAAAATATAATATAGAAATTAATCTAACAAGGGTCGCTATATTTCCTTTCTGTATCAAAATTATTACTGCCGAAGGTAAATCCAGGACTTTGGGTATATTTATAAGTGAAATATGTGCAAACCTCCTTTGGAATAACTTTATAACCAAAAAAAAAAAAAAAAAAAAAGAAATAAAACTTTGCCTATGGCATATAAAAAGCGTAAAATTAATTAAATGTTTATAATCCAAAATAAATGCATTAAATTGCACACAAATCATATTTCAGACGAGAAAAAATATTTATTCATTGATAATATTGACCAAGAAATTGGTCAACGAAACCATAATAAAATGGTTCTGAATAGTATCGAACTAAAAACAATAATACAAAAACAATTTGTCGAATGACAGGATTACACAAAATGCGAAAAGATATGTGATTGTTTTGCTTCTTTAATCTGAATAAACTCGAATAATCATAACAAAGTGTCATAAAAAGGCATTGATAACGAGGAAAACTGCAAATACTCAGAAAAGTGTTTTTTACGCATTAAATATGTTTTTAAAAAACAAGAAATGTTTGCAATTTTTTATTCATAAAATAAGGTAAGATATAAGGCAAAACTAGTATTTATCTGTCAACTGTGTCAAAAGCCTTATTTTTAATTCTAATCTACCACATACGAATTTTTATTCATCTTCTATTTGTCATCTAATTAGTTCAGATATTATCAAAAAGATTTATATTTAGTTTTACAATATTAACTGATGTTATTCGGGCAAATTGAAAAGCTCATACGTCCTTTATGTCATATTTAAAAATGGCTTTAATAAAGATTAATTAACCCGTATCTAAAACTTCATGATTTGTTACTAAAAATGAAACTCCTCAGAAATGTTTAACGAACTTTAACGGCATCCATTAAAGTTAATTTTAAATACTAAATATTTTTGTATTTCTTATTATTTCTATACATCAAAAATCAAATTTTAAAAAATTACCAAGAGATAAAAAAGAATATCTTCAAAATGTCAAAATATGCTCCAAAAGGTTTAAATATGCTCTAAAAACCAATATATGCAAAAATATGTCTTTAAGGGTGTAATATGCAAAAATATGCACTTACAAAAAAAGGAAAATGCTTTCTTTGTTCTGCAACGAATTAATATTTTATCGATGTTTTTATTCAACGTACAGAAAAAAACATGATATTGCGTATTGTGGTATCACTGATTTTTGTTTTTTTTTACTTACTCACATGCATTAATATGTACTAGATTATTAGCAATCTAATAAAAAACGTTTAAGGATTGTAACTTATCTGTAAAGAAAATAAATATTTTTTTACGAATTTATAGATCCTGGTTTTTCTTAAAAAAAATTATAAAAATAAAATAAACAATATAAAAATAAAATTCTGATTTTAAACATCCAATATAAAAGGACAGTAAAATGAGTTTATCTTGATAAAGCAAGTAAAATAATTAATTTTACATAAAAATGTACATTCGCTACAAATAAAAAGTAACGGTATAAAACAAAATACCTTTCAAAAGGCAGCACAAATTGTTTAGTTTTTCCACTTTGTTTCTCATAATGCATAAAACTCGCAAAAAATAAACAAAGCAATTCAATGTATTAAACTCTTTTCTATTATGTTTATCATCTCTCTTTCAAATCTCTGAATTAAAATTGGAAAAAAGCTAACATTATTTTGAATCTTAGTTAATGTTTGTTATACATATTTTTATATTTGTATAGTTTGTTTTTGTAAAGAAATAACAACAATGACACTTCATTGAGAGAGTTGTGTGAGAGACATGAGAAATAAATATTGGAGACGGTATTTTATTTGAGGCTTATACTTATGCAGATGTATATGTGAGTTTTTTATATGTATTAGTAGCAACTTTTATCGCTTAAAACTTCTAAAATATTGAACCGATTTTAATAAAATTCTGCAAATCTATCAGAAAATGCCTTTCTAATTGGTATACTTTTTATTAAAATCGAATGTAATAGTAGTAAAAAAAACCCTACAAACATTTTGAAGATATCTTCCATAGAAGATATCTACGCAATATCTTCTTTTTATTATTTGTATATTTATCACTGTCCCATTGGAATCATCTGGGAGAAAATGAATGCAATACTTTTATTTTTCAATCACAAATTTTTAAGTTGTTGAAAAATTATTCAAAATTTAAAAAATATTGATTGGTTGGTTGGTTGATTTACGTGGTAACCTTACTGGCAATCAATTAGACCTTTTAGAATCCGTTTTGATAGGCCCACACTACTCGCCAGGTGAATGAGTTGGATTGAGTCCGTAGTGAGATAGAAGTGTAGGGAAGAAAAATGAGAACATAAATTAATTAGATCTAGTTTGTAGCATTGATATATTTAATAATGTCACTGAATCTAGTGTCAGATATCTCATAGAGGTTGTCTAATTGGTGCCTTCCCAGAAATTTATGTCTGATTGCGTTTGTAGGCAATGAGTTGCATTGAGCGTTTTTCGTTGTAGGTAGGCCACGTTTCCTTCGTTTTTGACTGATCCTAACGGGATTGCGACATAAAGCGATAAGGAGGCATTCATAGCAGAGCCTGCCTGCATTACCATAGTAATCCCTATGCGCAGAAACCTAGACTATAGTAATGTCATACAGTCGGCTTAGTCCTAGCAATTCATCTTTACACTGTCTGACTAGAATAGAAGTAGTTTTGGGTGATTTGAGCGATAGAATTGCCGCTTGGCTGTCGACAAACAAACCAATATTCCCTTGAATATTTCTATCTCGAATTAATTTACACGCTTCCCTGACCGCTAATATTTCCGCTTGGAATACGCTTGCCTCATCAGGAAGTCTATATGAGTGTCTAATTCCAAGATCGTTAGAGAAGACACCAGAGCCGACACCGCAGTTCATTCTTGAGCCGTCAGTGTATATTTTAGTTACATATTGTTCAAGAAGATTTCCCATTCTCCATTCACTTCTGGTGGGGAATAGGACTTTAATAGTATTTCTGAAGTCCACCCGGGGAATCATATAGTCGGTAGAATGATTGAATTGCGGGAGTATTAAACTTAATATCCTCGCGTGTCTATGTATTCTTGATCTCCAGCCTTCCATTGCAGATATAAGATTATCTGCAATGGACTGATGATTCAATAATGTGTAGGTCTATGGGTGTTAGGTGCAATGTAGTGTTCAGAGCTTCTGATGGACTAGTACGTAATGCACCTTCAATGCCAATGGAAGCGGATCTTTGTATCCTGTAAAGTTGATCCACCACGTATCTCTTACTAGTAGCGGTCCACTAAACAAGAGATCCATATACAAAAATGGGCCGTACTATCGCAGTATATAGCCATTTTGTCAATTTTGGACTCAAACCCCATTTCACACTAAACACCTTTCTGCAGGTGTAGTATGCTACCGTAGCCTTACTAACCCTATGTTGAATGTTTAGCTTCCATGAAAGCTTGGAGGCCAAAATAATGTCCAAGTACTTTGCATTGACAAGGTGAGTTCACAGTTTTCTAACTGTGGTAGTCTGAAGCTTGGAATCTTGGTCTTTGTGGTGAAAAGTACCAGCTCTGTCTTGCCCGGATTCACTTCTAGTCCACATTCTTTGGCCCAGCTGCTGAGTGTAGTCAGAACAGTTGACATGATATCGCTTATCACGTACAGAAACAGTCCCGATACTAGTATCACCACATCGTCCGCATAAGCCACGACTTTCACTCCCTTGTCTTCCAATTCGCACAGGATGGTGTTAATGACAATGAGCCACAACAGCGGAGAAATCACACCTCCTTGTGGAGTTCCACGCATAACTTGTTTGGTCTTAACACTGTTGCCTAAATTCGCAATGATGATTCTTGTTTCTAGCATTGAGACTAGCCAGTTGATGATGTAATTCTCAACTCCTAGTTCGTGCAGAGCTCTCTGTATCGCCATAGCCGTGACATTATTAAAAGCGCCTTCTATGTCCAGAAAGGCTGCCATTGTGTATTGTTTAAATTTAATGGATCGCTCGAGACCCTTACGACCTTATGAAGAGCCGTCTCCGTGGAGCGACCTTTAATGTAGGCGTGTTGACTTCCTGAGAGTCAAGTTGTACCCTCTAGGCGCTGCCTTATATGTAAATCAATGAGTCTCTCCAGCTGAAAAGATGAGAGACTAATCGGACGGAAGTCCTTTGCATTCTCATCACTTCTTTTTCCGATTTTTGGAATGAAAACTACCTTCACTCTCTTCAGATTCCGGGGAACATAGTTGAGGGTTAGACAGAGTTTAAAGATTCTATGTAGCCAAGGTATGATGTATACCTTTGCACTTTGTAGCATCCGTGGTATAATACCATCAGGCCCTGCAGATTTGTATGGAGAGAAACCATCCATTGCCCATGAAATTTTCTCCACGGATATCATGTCTTCCTCGATCCCTTGCGAGGATTTAATATGTCCCATCTCCTGATCGGTAACATCTGTACAGCCAGGAAAATGAATATTTAGTAAAATGTCCAAAGATATCGCCGACGATTCTGACCATGAGCCATCCATTCTTTTAATATAGGATGGATTATTACGACCATTTGCCAAAACCTTACTGAGTCTTGCAGTTTCCTTATTATTGTTGATAGATTCGCAGAAACCTTTCCATGAATCTCTTTTCGCCATCTTTATTGCTTTCTTATATTCTCTGCGCTTATCGTGATAAAACTGCCACGAAAAGCATTGCGTGCCTCCTTGCGTTGCATCGAGAGTTTTTTGTTCCACCAGGGAGGGAAACTCTTTTTAGCCTTCGTCATTGGACAGGATCTGTTATAAGCTTTAACAATTTCTTTGCTTAATGTGCTCTCAATTTGATCAATACCGTCAGTCGTTGCTTCGACTGGAGGTATTCTTTTTAGTTTGTGCCTGAGAATCCCATTGAACTTAGTCCAGTTTGTTCGTCTTGTTTCATTGCAGACAAGTCCAATATCGAAGAGTATCCAGCAATGATCCGAAAAGGATTTCTCTTTGTATACTCTCCACCTATCAACTGATAAGTTAGATCTGTCTTTTGTAAGTGTAATATCTAGCACCTCTTCCCATCCAGTACGGTTCACAGGGCTCGGAAAAACGAACGTGGGGTCGTTGCCAGAGTTGCATATGGTTAGGTGGTTAGTATTAATGAAATCAAGTAGACACTCACCTCTGTCGTTGATTTCAGTGCTACCCCACATTGTATGCCTTGAGTTTGCATCACAGCCAAAGATAATGTCATCTTGAGCCTCTATAGAGGCTAGAAACGCCTTCACTTCGTCTGGCGGGGCTGGATTTTCATGTGCCATATAGCTGGAGGCGATCAAGAAGCTCCTGTTTCGCACTAATTCGACCCTTGCGACTGTCAGGTCTGCTGAGCTATACTGTGAGCAGAGACAACTTGTTGTTGTCCCCATTATCTTCTGTACGGATGACTGTCCAGTCACTCATAGGGATACTGGGGTTCAGCAGCTTCAGACACTCCAGTATTTTTTGGTTCTCACATCTCAACTTTGGTAACCAAACCTTTGCCCGCGGTTTCATAGGGATTTCCTCCGCTGGGATAAGCTTAAGGCTTAAGCCTTCCCATGCATTACTAATCTTAGCGATGCATTTGCTGAGAAAATCCTTACAGAATACGTCCAAACATTTGATTATCCTGTAGCCACGGTGTATCTCAGAGTCAAAACGAGGAACTGTAGAGTCTTTATTGGTGAGTACGTGTTCCATTACGAGTTCAGACAATTTACACACTATAGCACCCCGTTCTGCTACCACAGGAGTTAGATAGCCGGTTTTGTCGTTAGACAGTGCCATCAGCAAGTGATCTTTAACCACCTCGTTAAACGGCCTTCTTGCTGACGTTATTGTAGTGGAAGGAGCCGGAGCAGTCGATTTATCGTGGACCTTTCTCCTTTTCGGCGAATTGCTACCCTCAGCTTGAGAGCGATATCGCTTGGCCCTTTCCTGCGCTGCCTGGGATATGGATGGTTGGGAGTCCTTAAACTTAAGATACTCGTCAACCACCGCTTGGTATTTGACACGATCTTCCTTATCGCGCTCATGTTGAGTGCCATTTGCCTCATTCTTCTTTTTTTCCGTTTCTCCTTCGACTGGTCGTCAGACTTGACATCCTGTCGAGGAGACATTGTGTTTTGTGACAGCGGGGTGCTATGACTTTCTCCCCTGCTGCCAGGTTGTTCGACCAAGGTCTCTTGACTAGAGGCCAGAAGGTCGTCTTCCGAGGAGATACCCATCTCCAATTTTTTTGTTGTTGTTTTTGTTTTTTGTGTCTGATTTTTTCATATGGTTCCTATGAGTAGGCATGTAAGGGGATGGACCATCCATGCAGGGACGGCGTACATGGACTAGACAAAGAATAATTACCTTGATTACTCAGTATCTTCCAAGAAAACAGACCCTTCCAGGAGGTCAACTGAGGCTTCAAGGAAGAGACCACAGCCTACATTTAAACCACCACATCGGGTCAAGATTGTTATCCAGGTGGGGAAAAAATATTGAAGAAATTTGTTTATTTCTTCGAGATGCAAAAGTTCTTTTTATTATATTATTTTTAGATTTATTTAGTGATAATTTTGCAAAATATTTGTTACATCTTCCAGAAGATTATCTTACGGTATCTTTTTTTTTTCATATAGCTGTTTATCTAGCAATATTGTCCATTTTTCCTCCAGGCACATTGATTTCTTATTGCTTAGTAGCATCACCATGACGCACAATCTGTCCCGATGGGGAAAACTTCCGTAATATGATTATTGAGGCAATACAATTTTTTTCTAAGCAATACGAATTCGAATCACTGGTATTATTTTGCTTCTACATAGACAAAAATATTCCAAATAATTTTTTAACCAAACGATTAATTAACTTTATATTGAAATTGGTTTACAATTTTTTGATAAAAATCGACAGCTCTTAAAAAGATATAAAGAAAAACTTCTCAATATAAAAATATAGAAATAAATTAACTTTAAATCAATTTTCAACCATTTTCAACTGTTTGCGCTCATTATATTAATTAAAAAAACAATAAGAAATAGAGTTAGATTCAATTTCAAAATCCATTCTTATTTCAAAGCTGTTATATGGAAGATTATTTATATATAAAAAGTCAGCTCATATTGATTATTTTTAACGATTTGTTCAGACATCTGTCATATTCTTTAATGTTTTTATTGGTACATCATCCTAGGTCACAAAAGCACCCAGATAGGATAATATGAAAATCTTTATTGGGACGTCCCGCAGAAATGAAGGTTTCTTTGATATGTTTTCGGAAATTAAATATAAGTACTATATATTAAAATTTTTTTGGAAAGGACTCTTACAGAAACATTACTCACATTCAATGTATATTATACATAAACTACACACATGAGTATATTATTGTAATTTCTAGATAAATGCGGGTATGACATCAAAATTTTATAGAGAGAAACCAAACTTGAAATATATGTATTTTCGTTTTGGCATCTTATGTATCCTATTGAAAGTCACAGATTATCACATGTAGCGTATTCAAAAACCGACATTTTCAGAAAACCGGTTTTCAAGTTATTGGATAAATAGCCTTTCTTAAAAAACCGGTTTCGTATACGGTTTTACGTAAAAAACCCGGTTAACCAGTTTTTATTAAAAATACAAATATTTAAAAAATTATTATTATTTTTATTAAAGGAGCATTTATAATGACAAGTAATATAAAAATAGAAAGTCATGTCGCTCTTCTGCAGCTAAGGGATAATGATTAAATTTTGTATTTTTTGAATTGAATTCTGATAATGCTTCTTCTGATCCATACCTATATACCTATTTATTGAAATTCACCTTATTTTTGTGACAAACATAAACAAATAAAAATTAGTTTAAATCTATTAAAAATATACAAATCTCAGTTCTTAGTACGTCTGGTGCTACTCAAATCTCAAATTAGTAATTAAAAAAAACTTGCCTTAAAGTTATTTTATTTCATAATGAAAATGAAAAATACTTCCAAATAATTAATAAATACTTTTTAAATAATTCAGTACAACAAGCGAATTGATTAAAAATAAAATTTGTATGTAAACTACTCAAAAAATTTAACATTTTCATACAAATTTTATTTTTAAACAATTTGATACTTTTTATGCAAATGACTATAAATAAGGTTCAATTAGCAAATATGAAAAAATGGGAAGTATAGGTAAATTTAGTAAACAAAAATAAAAGAAGGAGCATTTTATAAAAAAAACCGGTTAACCGACAGAAAAAAAACTGGCCTCTCGAATCATTCGATTAGAATTGTAGAACATGTGATATTTTTCGAAATGGTAAATCTCATAAAAACCTATTATTTTATGTGTTTTAAAATGGTATTTTTACATCATACTACACACAAGTTAAAATGGTAAAGAAGAAATAAAAAAACAGAAACGACTAAATTTATAGTTTTTAAAAAGAGTAATTTCTTTTTTTTTTTTTTTCTAATGCCGTTTAAAAATAACAGGTATTCAAGAAAAACCTTCGAGTTTTTAAGTAATTCCGAATTTTGGGTATATATTGACAATTCCAAAAATGGTGTAATCATCTCCAACTGTAGCGCCGCACAGTGGGGTCAAACGCAAATTTTTTGGTAATAAATCTGAATCTCCTAAACTACTGGTCGGATCAACTTGAAATGTATGGAAGAGTTGTAGAGGAGGACCTAAGCTTTCAGAAAAATCATCTTGTAGTCACCCTGTGATAACACGAGATAAGCTACAGGGTGTCAAAGTTGACTACCTCGAATATGTAAAAGTTAAAAAAAAATCGTAACTTGTACAAATGAAGTCCGATTTTAAAGATTTTTATATTTCTGGAAAGTGCTTGGCAAGATAAAGAAAAAATAAGCTTGCTCATCTAAGTTATCTCTTGCAGTTAAAAAGATATTTACGCTTGAATTTTGAATTTTTGATTTTTTGGCTCGACTTTCTTTCGTTTTTCGGGAATAAGTCCGGAGTTATATGAGGTAAAAATTTTTTAAAAATATTCTGTAATTTGCTATGTATTTCAAAATAATATGCTGAAAGAAGTTTTGGATTATCTCAATTCGTCTAGACGTGAAAAATATTCAAAGTCAGCAATCTGAAATTGGCATGAAAAATGGCTATTTTTTTACAAAAATATAGTACAATTCATTCACTTTTTTCTCAAAGTTCCGTTAATAAAAAATTTTTTTCCTTATTAATTTCAAAATATAAGGCTTCATAAATGGTTAATAAAGAAATTTTGAATTGATTTAAGTTTGCACCCTACATCCAGCATTGGCCGAAATTTGTCAATGTTAAAAAATAGTTTCATTTTTATCGATTAATAAAAAAAATGTCACGCGAGCTTTTTTAAATTTGGTACCCATATTTTTTATAGAAATAGATTTAGAATGATTTAACAGTAAACTGCTTCCCGCCCGGCCAAAAACGAATGCAGGAGTGGAGATTGTTAAAAGTCAGTTTTTTTAACGACTATTTTTAAAAGCATATTAAAAGCATATTAGCATAATATTTTTAATATTATTTCTTATGTAATGTATAAAACACAAATCAAGCTTCCATTCCTAAAAAAATCAATAAAATAGCTCCAATAACCTATTTTTGGTAATTTTTCAAAAATAATTTTTTTTTTTTTTTAAATAGCTGAAAATCCAAACTAATTTAATTTTTTTAATACAACTCCACTAATTTTGTAAACACTTTAAAAATGGTAAAAGCATATAAAAATAGACTTATTTACCAATTCAACGATATATAAAGTGTTGATATAGGTCATTTAATAATAGTAATATAATGGCCTCAAAACTACCAAGTCACGTCAAAAGTTGCAAAATTCACTATTTTGTTCCGTATTTCCATATGTGTGTATACGTAACATTTTAGTTTTCTAATGTATTATGTAGGTATATATTTGTTATTATAAAGTAGTAAATTCTTTATTTGAGTAATGTTTATTTAATTTGTTCTACATATTTACATACTTATTATACATATATCCCGTATATTTATTTTGTTAAGAATATATTAATATTAATCAGAAACATCAAACGTTAGCAAATTTTTAACTTCCTTAGCTTCGGAATCCTCTTTTTCTATTTTAAGAGTGATTTTTGGTAGCCATCGTGTTCTTATAGAATATATAACTGGATCTGATGATATTAATAAATATTCCATTAAGTCCATATTTTGCGCTATTTTCGAACATTTTCGGGTATTGAAGAGTCGGAAATGTTTAACATCTTTATTTCGGTCTTCCTGTGCTTCCTCTGTTAGCTCTCCCAATGGCAAAATACTATTTTCTATTATTTCTTTACCATGAGCCAATACTTTGTGAATTTTTGGAGTCATTGATATCCAGGGGTATGTAATGTTAAGTAGTTCTTTAGTTTCGTAAGCAAAAATTTTAAATTTGTCCGGATTAATTTGTTTTTTGCTATTAATGGCTGCCAATATAATCTTAAAACGCTACAAAATATTTAAGTCAATGCCTGTGATTGAAGATGTGAGTTCCGGATTTTCAAAGAAACGTCTTGCTGTATTTCCATCATTTGAGCTTCCATAGCCATGTAGAGGTTTATCAATTATTAATCCGAGTTGTTCTTTGAATTCTAATTGAATTCTTTTCTTCTCCTCTTTCCGTAATTCGTGAAGTTCCAAATTGTTTTTTACTGTAGCATTTTCCTGCCCGGGAATATTTCTGTACTTCATATCATATGCAAGATGTAAGCAGAACTCCAAAAATCTTATCCTTGCGTGGAGTGCTGATATTCCATAGGCTGTAAAATATTACTTTTCGCTTCTCTCACTGATTTGCTACTGGAAAAGATATCATATCCTTTTTCGCTAACAGATTTCCTCAAAATCTCGTATTGGTTTCTTGATAATCCTAAATTTAATATTAGAGCTAAAGCATCTTCAGAGGTAAAGGACGATGTTGATTTCGGTGTCACTATGCTTTGGATTATCCGATGTAATCGATTGGGAGAAGCTGTTGGTAACACATCTATAACTTTTTCTACTTCCTTTGGTTGCGTACGTGTTACTAAAGCTTTAAATGTATTTTTTATTTCGGCATTCGTATGTGAATTTAGAATAGATTCCTGTTTGGTCCTCTTTGTTCTTAGCTGAACTTCATCGTAACTTTTTTTTGGTCGACCCTTTTTCTGCTTTCCGATGAAAATTGGTATTTCTCCCTCCAACCACTCTTCATTTTTCTTCTTGAACTTTGGTATTGACCAATCTGAAGCTTGCATCCTTTTTTCGTATGATTTATAAAAATTTTCGAGCTTTCAACTGTCTTCTGCAGTAAGAGTTAAACCAAAAGATACTACTGTATCAATGAGTTTTCTTATTTTTTCTGGACGATTTATAATATCAGATAGATTATCCCAGATTACTTTGCAAATAGAAAAGTGTTTTAATGTAATCTCCATAATGGCAAATTCACTAATAAATCTGCATATTTATAAGGATACTTATATATAGAAAAATAATATTTATATCAGGTAAATGGTGACAGGCAAAAATGAATTAAAAAATTTAAATTTTTGCTCAAAACCCCCAATTTCATTCAGTTTATTTTTATGACCTGTAGTGTTAAACAGATACGCAAAAAATGTACCTATGCGATTGTAAAAAAATCATTTTTGTTATAATACATTAATTAAGTAGCTAGGTAAATTATTTAAAAACTTACAAAAATGTAATAAAAAACGAAGGAAAATATACTTATTTATGTACTTAGGTAATTTTAAAAGCCTTTTCTGTAGAAAAAAATTATGAACACTTTAAATAAATTCATTAATAAATATTATTATCTCGTAACAAAAATAAGCAATGCAGTTGAGTGTTACGTATACACACATATGGAAATACGGAACAAAATAGTGAATTTTGCAACTTTTGACGTGACTTGGTAGTTTTGAGGCCATTATATTACTATTATTAAATGACCTATATCAACATTTTATATATCGTTGAATTGGTAAATAAGTCTATTTTTATATTCTTTTAACATTTTTAAAGTATTTACAAAATTAGTGGAGTTGTATTAAAAAATTAAATTTTTTTGGATTTTCAGCTATTTTTGGAAAAAAAAATTATTTTTGAAAAATTACCAAAAATAGGTTATTGGAGCTATTTTATTGATTTTCTGAGGAATGAAAGCTTGATTTGTGTTTTATACATTACATAAGAAATAATATTAAAAATATTATGCTAATATGCTTTTAATATGCTTTTAAAAATAGTCGTTAAAAAAATTGACTTTTAACATAAAATCTCCACTCCTGCATTCGTTTTTGGCCGGGCGGGAAGCAGTTTAGTGTTAAATCATTCTAAATCTATTTCTATAAAAAATATGGGTACCAAATTTAAAAAAGCTCGCGTGACATTTTTTTTATTAATCGATAAAAATGACACTATTTTTTAAAATTGACAATTTTCGGCCAATGCTGGATGTAGGGTGCAAACTTAAATCAATTCAAAATTTCTTTATTAACCATTTATGAAGCCTTATATTTTGAAATTAATAAGGAAAAAAATTTTTTATTAACGGAACTTTGAGAAAAAAGTGAATGAATTGTACTATATTTTTGTAAAAAAATAGCCATTTTTCATGCCAATTTCAGATTGCTGACTTTGAATATTTTTCACTTCTAGACGAATTGAGATAATCCAAAACTTCTTTCAGCATATTATTTTGAAATATATAGCAAATTACAGAATATTTTTAAAAAATTTTTACCTCATATATCTCCGGACTTATTCCCGAAAAACGAAAGAAAGTCGAGCCAAAAAATCAAAAATTCAAGCGTAAATATCTTTTTAACTGTAAGAGATAACTTAGATGAGCAAGCTTATTTTTTCTTTATCTTGCCAAGCACTTTCCAGAAATATAAAAATCTTTAAAATCGGACTTCATTTGTACAAGTTACGATTTTTTTTAACTTTTACATATTCGAGGTAGTCAACTTTGACACCCTGTAGCTTATCTCGTTTTATCACAGGGTGACTACAAGATGATTTTTCTGAAAGCTTAGGTCCTCCTCTACAACTCTTCCATACATTTCAATTTGATCCGACCAGTAGTTTAGGAGATTCAGATTTATTACCAAAAAATTTGCGTTTGGCCCCACTGTGCGAAGTGTTATATATATTTGTTATTCTAAATTGTTTGATTCATATACATTAGGCGCTTTTTCCCCTACTACGCATGCCAAAGGCTAATGGAAATATTTTGTTATTTGTTTTACAGTGTGGCAACAAGGTGAAAGCAGAGAAGATTATTAAAAATGTAATTAAAATCGTTATAAAAATCGGAGTTCTACATCGCAACAATCAATTCAGTGCCGAAGAACAGACACAAGCGGAAATATTTAAACGAAAGTTTCAGGTACTTCTACAAACAACATATATTTGTAATAATATTAAATATATATATATATATATATATATATATATATATATATATATATATATATATATATACTTATATATATATATAATTTTATATATATAATTTTACAAACTTTTTCAGAATACTCAGTTATCAGTTATATCTTTCTACGAAGTTGATTACAGTTTTGACCTGCAGTATTTACAAAAATCAATAGCTGAATCACATGTGGCTTTAAAACGTATTGTTCAGAGACATTTGACAGAAAAATCTTTGAATCGCATCGATGAAGTGTTTGAATTTTTCGGCGATCCAATACTTTTGGAGACAGCATTTAAACCAAATTCACCATATCAAGAAGTAATGGGTAAAATAGTAGCTGATATAAATACTGCCATGGATACTGGGGATATATGAAGTATAAAAATAAAAAACCAAAGAATTATATAGAACAAATTACATATACAATTTACTCTATGAATGAACATATCACAGAACATGATGTGTAGAGTTATTGAGAATAAATTAAACTGCAATACCAAAAAAAAAAAAAAAAAAATATGCCTATAATATTAATAGTAGTATAATGTATAACAATATACTATGTACTGCGTATTTATTTTTTATAATTTAGAAATTCTATAAGACTATAATAGTTAATAACGACTTACAAATATGATTGAACGTACATATGTGTATATATATTGTCTTGCATACATAGTATAGGCACCGCATTCTTATAAAGTGCGCAATAAATTTGCCATTTTAATTTCTGCTCAATAGTTTCGGAGATATAAAATCGCATAGAAAAAAAGTACAAAAATGCTAATTTTTCTCCTTTTCATTAAGCACAATGAATATGTTACAAATAAAATGATTCATAAATCCATAAATTTCAACTTTTGATTCTATTATATTCTTTTTTTTAAATAAGGTACTTTCTCTGATTTGTGAATAAAGTCGATATTAATCCTATGATTTTAAAGAAAAACAGTTCGTTTTATTTGTAACACATCCAGCCAAAATGTAACACAGGTTGTTTCGATTTTTAATGATTTTTTGTTTTTAACAAAAAATTCTTCTCCGAAACTGTTAAACAAATTAAAAATTAAAAAAATGATGTGGATAGGTTGAATTAGATTTTTTTTGTATTTTATTAAATGAAATAAGACAATTCATTCTCGAGATAACTAGAGAACTAGGACCATATGTATCTTATTGCCTTATTCTCATAGTAATACGTATATATGTTAACTAATGTTTTCATAATGTTAAAGTTAGTCATATCGGAAAAAAACACAAAACAAACTTAACATGCGATATTCTAAATATAGATATTATTCATACAATTTTTATTTTATTGCTTATGTAACGGAAAAAAATTTTTTGTGTTCAACATTATGTTAAGGTGTGGAGAAACACGTAAAAAGGAAATTTAAAACTTTTTTTTTAACAATTTAAACGCTTTTTGAAACTCATACCATAATACAATAACAGAATGTAGAATCACTATAGAGTTTTCAATTCAATACGATAACAAAATAAAAAATATAAAATCTTTTGTTTATATTTGTAATTTGAAATGCTTCCTGGAAGGTGAACTCCATTTTGGGGACGTTTTATGAACGTTCCATTCTGATCAAATGGACATCTAAACATATCATATTTACGACTATTTGTTTGTTTTAGATAAAAATTTTATTGTAAAAAATTTATTCACAAAAAATTTTTGGTTCAAATTTAAAATATTTGTTTTTGTATATGATTTTTTTATATGCCAAACGGTAGCAAAGTCCTATGGAAAATTAAATTTTTTCTAAGGTGGAATAATTTTATATTGGTGTCCCAAATTAAAATTTTTATATCACGATAAATTTTGACAATACTTCAAAATATTTAAGAAGATTTTTACATTTTATTACACATATTTACATATTTATTTTAATCAGAAACAACAATTTTATAAAGTAAATACTAGAATTCAAAAACAATTTAAAATATTTTGTTATAATTTACTTTTTTATTTATTTTTTAGTTGTCAGAATTTTCCATTCATTTGTCAAAATTTTGTGTAGCCCTATGGACATAGTATAATTAACTATTAAAGAAATTAACTTTTTTATAACTACAAGTCCTCACTCTTCACATACATGTGCTATGTGTGAATTCAACACACTTGTGAGAGATTTAAACAAAACAAAAAATTACCAAAATTATCCTTCCAAAAGTACAATACAACAACAAATTATATTCTAATTTTAACCGAGCGTGAAAACACACAAGAGTCTCTGACAGGAATCGATTACCCAACTCCCATACTATCAGACTAGCTCTCTACCAATTAGCCCATCAGACATTTAAATTTTATCGCCACAATTCAAGACAACTCTATTACAGAAATATATATTCAAAACTTACGTCTAATATTTGTGCAAGCATTTACATATACACGTATACACACATATATGTACAATGGAATGTTCCAAAATTACCCAAAATTATCTTTTGAATTTTGAACGCAACCCCTAAAATTCAAAAATCAGGTTTTTGGAGCAGTCTAATGTACAAGCATAAGTACATAAATTTTCTCTGAAAATAAAAATTGTTATACTAATAATATATTATAAAGTGTATTATGTGGGTACATACTAAGCTTTTATAAAATTTAATATTTATGTAAATTAGTTTAATGGAACAATAACAAAAAAGAAAATAATAATAATTGATACAAATCTTTTTCGTAGAATTTGTGTCGATTTTTTTTTAATGTCAGTGATAATTCTATAATGCTATTAAAATTATACAGGTTATTTCTCTATTTCCATTCCAAAATATCTTATTTTAAGTGAAATATTCAAAATATTTAGTTTCTCCGAATTTTACTAGACAAATTTTTATCAAGGCAAACGTCAAATTTTTGTCAGAATATTAGATAATTTTTTATCTTTATCAATTATGTACAAAGCAATGTGAAAAGTACCAACAATAATCAAAATGGCTTCTTTTATCAAGCAACGTCAAGATAAAGTTGTTAGCACTCAAACTCTGACAACTTTGTCTTGGTGCACGATGGTGTAAAAGGGATCGAAAATGGCGCTAAATTCAGGGAAAGGTGATATAAATATTTTAATGATCAATGATTTATTTTTTTTTTATTTATTATTAGGTAAAAAAAATTTCGCAGAATGGTAATGTCCGTCTATACATTGGGGTAAAATGGGTTCAAAACGTCCGCTTAATTCAGGGAAAGGTGATATCAATATCATCAATTTATTTGTAAGTAAAAAAAAAATATTTTTAGAATTCTAAAACTTTTTGTGGCACAATGGTAATGTCCGTCCGTCGGTCTTTTCGTTCTTTCAATTATTTTTATTAATGAATGAGTTTCTTTTAATTCTAAAAATTAAGTAATGTAACTTGTTATATGTGATAACTTTTATCTAGCAATATAGTATACATTATATTTTTATACAAATGGAGTCCCTACATTCAACTAAAACTCAGAAAACCCTTAACTATGTAAACAATCCGGACTTGTCGCGTTTCTACATAAAAAAAAAATATCCACTATAACTTCCTTTACTGCTATCGTAAATATTTTTCCGGTAATTTAGTGACTAGAATTATATATATATATATATATATATATATATATATATATATATATATTTCTGATTAGAATTTTTTACCGTAAAAATATAATGTGTGAAATGTTAGTGAAATCTGATATCGTTAACCCGTGCCACATCAAACCTAAATTTTGTACGGTGCGTTTATATGGAGAAACTATGTTTTTTTTTACAATTTTTAGTAAAAAATAAAAGCTATAAAATACTTTGATTTGTAAAAAATTTTAAAAAATCGTAATCTACACATAATTATCTATCAAACAACATAAAAAGAAAAAAGCGGTTAATAATTGTTTAAGTTATTACGAATTCCCCAGACCATTAATGTGTTTTAGACCACTTATGTAGGGAGTGTACAAACAATTTTTTTTTTTATTTTTTGAGAAGTGTTAAAATATAATGCTAGATAGATAGAGAAGGTTGATATGGTACATTCAATTGTATCATATCTCCACCTAGAGATCAATGTCGGTCCATTGTGAGTCCCTTCAATTTCACTAGATATAATAGAATAGAAGAAGAAAAGAAAGGATCAATGATATAGTGAGGGTAAAAGACTGAATGGTAAAGTTATTAGTTATATACCCTAACTCCCCCTTAGCTAGAATATTCCCATAACGAAGACTATGACATCTACAAGCTCCTTAATCCGAACGTCATATAGCCCGTCGAGAAATTGACTGCCCAACCATTTCATTCTACGATGCTGCAATCGTAGTTAGTAACACACAATATGCTACGTCCTCACACATTCTACGAAAATCAGAATTGCCAGCGTCCCATTTAGTCCCCATCTTCCCTATCAAGCAGTGTCCCGTTATGACTTCTATCATGATTCTCAAACTTTTCTTACTGAAACTCAAATGAGTACTTGTGACTGTCCTGTCGATACCTTACAGTCCACTCTACTCTCTCAAGCCGAAGTATGACTACCAGAACCACCTGTGGTGTACTTCTCACTGCACTTGTAATGCTGAAGCACGCCTCTGCGACTTCGATAAAAGGTTCCTATTACTCTTCCGCTCCAATGCCTGCCACCACACAGAACAACCATATGTAAGATTTAGTCTCATTACCGAGGCATAGACCCAATTCACAACACTCGGTTTGAGTCCGTTCTTGCTTATAGAGTTCCTACAAGTGTAGTAGGCATTAAGGCTACGTTTGAATCTCTCCTGAACATTCCTCTGACATATCCAAGCCAGCTTACTATCAAGAAATACTCCAAGATATTTCGCTGAGTCGTATAATTTCAGTTCCGTTCCACCCAGTACCGGTAATCTAAAATTTTTGACCTGGTACGTCCTAGTAAAAAGAATCAGCTCCTTTTTTTCAGGATTCAATCCCAACCCTTTTTCAGTGGCCCAGGAGGACAGCTCACCCAGCGCAGACTGCATGATCTCACTGATTGTGGGAAGAAATTTCCCTGTCACCAGTATGACCATATCATCAGCATATGCCACGATCTTCCGTCCCCTACTATCAAATAGACGCAGAATTACGTCGACAGCCGATAGCCACAACAGGGGTGAGAGCATTCCCCCTTTCGGTATCCCCCTAGTCACCAGTTTCCTTAAACATACTCCACCCAAGCTCGAGTTGATGATCTTACTGCTCAGCATAAGGATTATCCATTCGATTAAGAAGTTGTGTAAGTTAAGTTCCACCAGTGCCTGCTTAATAGCGTCAATCTCGATGTTATTGAACGCTCCCTCAATATCCAAGAACGCAGCCATGGTAAATTCCCTATACCGAAGTCCTTATTCTTTATAGCTCACCACTTCATGAAGCGCACTCTCAACAGATTTACCCTTCAGCTGAGCATGTTGATACCAATAGATGATCTTAGATATAGATCTATCAGTCTTTCTAATGTCTTCTAAAGGAAAGACCATAGGCTAATATGTCTATAATCCTTGGGTTTCGAGTGACATGTCTTACCAGCCTTAGGTGTGAGGATGACGCTTACCTCTCTCCACCCTCTTGGTGTGTGTAAAAATATCCGCTAGTAGTAGACGAACCGCTACCGGTGCATTTTGTAACATAGCCGGAAAGATACTATCCGGGCCAGATGATTTATAAGGCTCGAATGTATTAACCTCCCATATTACTTTCTCAACCGTGATCAGGTCCCTCACTACCGTATCAACCATCCCGATGGCGGACTCTGTAAGGAAATGCTCTTCTCCACCTGATTCTTCCATCACTGGGTCCATACAACCTGGAAAATGAGTTTCCATAAGCACATTAAGTGACTCAGAGCTAGATTCCGACCATGACCCATCTGATCTCTAGATACTGTCCGGAACACTAGGATCCTTCGACAGTACCTTTCTGAATCTAGATAGTTTATTGACAGAGTCAGTGGTCTCGCTGAACATAATCAATGAGGAGACAAGCTTCCATTGACTTGTATTGATACCCATGTTCTGCCCCTCCAATGTTCCCTGTACGACTGGGTGGAATCCACACCGTGACTATTGGTCGCTACGGCAATTCCGACGCTGTTATAACCTCCAGTTGCGCATCCGGGCAGAAGCTGCTACACCTGCCAATCACGGCCTTCTGGAACTCAAAGGTTGCTTTATTACCTCAACTAACAGTTTGACACCCTTTGTCCAGTCTGCACCAAGAAGATGATGAAAGATTTCGTCCATAAGTCGTATCTTCAAGCAGTTGCCACATTTCCGTATATGTATATGTATATGTATATGTATATGTATATGTATATGTATATGTATATGTATATGTATATGTATATGTATATGTATATGTATATGTATATGTATATGTATATGTATATGTATATGTATATGTATATGTATATGTATATGTATATGTATATGTATATGTATATGTATATGTATATGTATATGTATATGTATATGTATATGTATATGTATATGTATATGTATATGTATATGTATATGTATATGTATATGTATATGTATATGTATATGTATATGTATATGTATATGTATATGTATATGTATATGTATATGTATATGTATATGTATATGTATATGTATATGTATATGTATATGTATATGTATATGTATATGTATATGTATATGTATATGTATATGTATATGTATATGTATATGTATATGTATATGTATATGTATATGCATATGTATATGTATATGTATATGTATATGTATATGTATATGTATATGTATATGTATATGTATATGTATATGTATATGTATATGTATATGTATATGTATATGTATATGTATATGTATATGTATATGTATATGTATATGTATATGTATATGTACATGTATATGTATATGTATATGTATATGTATATGTATATGTATATGTATATGTATATGTATATGTATATGTATATGTATATGTATATGTATATGTATATGTATATGTATATGTATATGTATATGTATATGTATATGTATATGTATATGTATATGTATATGTATATGTATATGTATATGTATATGTATATGTATATGTATATGTATATGTATATGTATATGTATATGTATATGTATATGTATATGTATATGTATATGTATATGTATATGTATATGTATATGTATATGTATATGTATATGTATATGTATATGTATATGTATATGTATATGTATATGTATATGTATATGTATATGTATATGTATATGTATATGTATATGTATATGTATATGTATATGTATATGTATATGTATATGTATATGTATATGTATATGTATATGTATATGTATATGTATATGTATATGTATATGTATATGTATATGTATATGTATATGTATATGTATATGTATATGTATATGTATATGTATATGTATATGTATATGTATATGTATATGTATATGTATATGTATATGTATATGTAAATTAATTTAATACAAGTTGATTTTTTAAAAAAATATTTTTTTCTATTGTTAACGGAGGGTTAACAATAGAACCTTTATTATTTAATTCACAAAACTGACTGCAAAGAATTTACAATTATAATTCCTAAAGACAATCAACTAAACTACCAAACTACTGATGTTGCATTTCCCACCATCAGGCCACTCATGCACTTGCTGCATGTGTGGATTAAATTTCGCTTGTGAATATTTATTGTTGAGCAATTTGAAGTTGTTGAATCGGCAAGTTTAACATTGGCACGTTTTGTAGGTTGTTACCATTGCAGTTGTTGTTGTTGTTGAAATTATACTCTTCCTGTTGTTAACTTTGATGTTGTTGAATCAGCAAGTTTAACATTAGCGCGTTTTGTAGGTTGTTACCTGTTGCAGTTGTTGTTGTTGTTGATATTATAATATTTCTGTTGTTAACTCCTCCCCCTCTAAGCTCATGCGTCCTCGCATGAATAACCATATTTCAGAAAAATGGAAGGTCATGAATCCCCTTGTTTTTTGAACCTCTTGGTGGTAATGACAAGGAGGTTTTTGGGTTGGTGCTTAGTTGAACATTCTCTATAATTTCTATTTTCTGCTCCGTTTTAGTGGACTCTGTATTTCCTTTGGGTGGATTATTTCCATCTTCGTGGGTTCCATTTCTATTCTTCCTTTTTATTAAGTAGATAATGGTAGCCGATATTATGAAAGTCATTACCAGTCCAATGTTGATGGTTAGATTTATTTTATTCTCGATTTGCAGTTTGTCGATTATGTGAGAGTTGTTAACATTTACTGCTTCCATTCTTTCCAAAGTTATCACCTGTTCCTGAATACTATCGCTACTTGGCTGCAGCAGGGCAGGTAAAGGTCATTCTTAATACCGAATATCTTATCATTACATTTCAAAACATTTTTAAATATTGACTTAACTATCCTATTATCTTTCCTTACAGGTTTAATTAACAAATTGTCACAATTTTCATTATCAGTTGTTGGGATATTAACGATATAAACAATTTCATTATTATTTGAAGCGACTTTAATTTTCGAAAAATTTAGTAACTCATCCATATTACCGAATGGAATATTATCTTTATAAAAAATATCTCTCAAAATATTAACCTCAGTATTAGAAAAAATAAATGAATTAACAATGTTTGATTTGGCCCAATGAATGGCATATTCAATATTAGATAGTTCCTCTTTAATAATTTCGAGTTTATACTTAAAATCTAACAATTTTTCTTCTTTATCTTTATTCTCTAATAATTTAGAAATATTATTGGTAATCTTTGAGAGTTGATTTACTTTATCTATTGTTAGTTGATTAATTACGATTTGATTGTTATTGTTAACTAGGACATTATTCATTTTATCCTCTATTATTTCGAAATCATGGTGGTCCGGACTACCGGCTAACCATTTCCAGGCGCTGCCAATGAAGTCAAGAGACCTTTTTGTCATCGTCTTGGATTTTAGTCTGGATAAACAGGATTTTATTTGGGATAAGGTATAGGATAGGTAAGGTAATAATGAGCTATCATCGTTGTCGCGTAAATCAATTCCGTTCTCCAATTTCTCTATCAGATCTTCGTACTCCCCCAAGTCAATCGTATGGACAAGTTTGAATACGCCGTTTTGAATTTTCGCTGATCCCGTATTGATCACGACTAGTCTAGAGTTGGAGTAATCCATTATCTGGAACTCGCCGACGGAGTATCCAGGTAACAGAAATAACCTGTAAGTAAATGTAACAATATTTAGTTCCTTCCTTCCTTCTTATGAACGACTCTCCCACTCTCTGTCACTACGGTCGAATGTTTATTTTCCTTCACTAGTTCACGTTTAAATTTTTCAGTTAATTTAGTGCCAAGTCTCTTGTTAACCCTAACAAAAATCTCCTGTCCGGGTATGTATTGCTTAACGTCTTTTCTATCTTTGTTGTGGTAGTTCAAATCCTTTTCCTGTTTCTTTTTCAGCATCGTGATGTTATTTTCCCTGGTTCTTTCATAGCTTCCAGGTGAAAAATCCACAGTCCTCCCGAAAAACATATCCACTGGCTTCCTACCGATCGTGGAATGTATGGAGTGGTTATATTCGTTGACGGATCTTTCCAAAAGTTCCTCAAAATTCCTGCAAATACCCTCATCTTTAAGACATCTTAAAATTTCGGCCAATGTTGAATGAAATCTTTCGATTTGACCGTTGGCTTCACTTTTGTATGGTGGTGTTGTAAATACCTCTATTCCCAATTCATCTTTCATCATGAAAAGTATGGTTGCAGAATTCAATGATTTTTCGTTGTCCATGACAACCGTTTTGGGAACTCCATAGAAAAACAAAATATCCCTCAAAGGTCTCCTAATATCCTCTATTGATTTTCCCTGAAGAATTTTCGTTTGGGCGTACTTTGAGAATTTATCTATGGCCGTCAATACCAATTTCCTATCGGTTGAAAAAATATCAATATGAATAACCTGACCTGGATAGTTTGGTATTGGTGTAGCGTTCAATTTTGGTTGGTTGGGATGTCTATCGTATTTATTTTTCTTGCATGTGGAGCACAGTTTCAATATTCTCTTAATTTTGGAGAACATGCTGGGAAAGTACGCTTTTTCCAGTATTTGCATCTTATTTTCTACAGCATTTCTGTGTGCGCGGTTATGAGTTTCCACAATTTTGGTTTCTTGATCAGATTCCGACAATATATCCTCGACAAATTTTTGAGTAAATCGAATTTTAAAATTTCCAAAATGATGTGGGTAAATTTCTTGAATTTTCCCCATAATAAACTCTGGGGTTTTAATGCAATTTATGACCGATGGGTTAAGGTATCTCTTCAAAATGGAAATTAGTTTTTCAGTACCATATTCCGGTTCCATAATCAAAAATTATTTGAAACTGGTATGCTGGAGTATCGTTGATTTGAAGAAATATTTGATTTTTAAATGCATTTATGGGCACCTCAACACTATTTATGAGTCCTTCTGGAGAGCTGTCGCCACTATGCACTGTTCCCGTTAGAGAGTTAATATTCGTTCCAGGGGGTCTAGACAGCGCATCAGCCACAACATTGCTTTTACCTGGTTTATATTGCATCTCATAATTGTATTCCTCCAGTATCGCTTTCCATCTTTTCATCTTCGCATTATTATTCTTATTGCTTAGAGCATAAGTTAGGGGTTGATGGTCGGTGTAAATTATAACTTTGGCTGATCCGTATAGGTAGTTTCTTAGATGGGTTAAAGCCCAGATTATAGCCAACATTTCTTTTTCGTTCGCTGCATAACTTTCCTCGGATCCTGTTAATGTTCTTGAAATGAAGGAAATCGGCCTGTCGTCCTGGCTTAGTACTGCTCCAATAGCAACATTGGATGCGTCTGTAGTCAACTGGAATTCTTTCTGGAAGTCAGGATACGATAATATCACTTCCTGAGATATAAGGGCGTTTTTCAAGTTGTCAACTGCATGTTTCGCTTCATCATCCATTTCAATTTTCCTCTTGCTTGATTCTGTTCTGGATATCAAGCCTCCGTCTCCTCGTAAGAGTTTCGTCAGTGGCTTTGCGATGTTTGCATATCCTTTTATGAATCTTCGGTAATAACCCGAAAGACCAAGGAACGATCGAAGTTCCTTCACATTATTAGGGTAAGGGAATTCCACAATTGCCTGAACTTTCTTTGGGTTAGCTTTTATGCCGTTATGGGAAACGATGAAACCGAGGAATTCAACTTCCTCTTTGAAGAACTCACATTTATCCAGCTGTACCTTCATATTCGCACCATTTAGTGTTTCGAAAATGGCATCCAGGTCTTTAAAATGTGAATCCTCGTCTTTGCTGAAAATAATAATATCATCGATATAAACATAGCACCTCCTACCGATATGGTCCCTCAAAATGTCGTCCAGAGCACGTTGGAATATCGATGGCGCATTCTTTAGTCCAAAAGGTAAGCGTAAGAATTCATATTTCCCATTGTTGACTGAGAATGCCGTTTTTTCTATATCTTCCGTCCTAAGGGGTATTTGATGAAACCCACTTTTCAAATCGATGACTGTAAAGTATTTATTCCCTCCCAGATGGGAAAGCACGTCATTTATCTCGGGGATGGGGTATTTATCTGCGATAGTTACCGTATTAAGTTTCCTAAAGTCTACCACAACTCTATACTTGTCCTTTCCGGATGCATCCTGTTTTTTTGGAACAATCCAAATTGGTGAATTGTAGGGAGAACGCGATGGTCGGATTATTTGGTCCCTTAGTAATTTAGCTATTTCGCAGTCAACAACACTCCTGAGAGCCATTGGATAGGGATAGTTTCTTGAATAGACGGGATTTTCAGTTGTTGTTCTTATCTCGCCTACGACCCTAGTCGTGTACGTAAGGCTTTCGTCGGGGTCCGCAAATAGATTCTTATGGCGATCGACGATGTTCTCCAACAACTTCTTTCGACTCCCTGAAAGATGGTTTGTCCTAATTTCAATATTATTTACATTCTGAGAAATGAGCTGTTTAATTGGAACTTTCCTACCCCCATTAATGGTGAAATAATCCTCGGCTGTATAAATGACAGCCGAACATTCCTTCAGACTATCGTTTCCTAATATTGCGTCAAATGTCTCTAATTCTGGTAAAAGGAAAAACTTTATGGGAGTATCATCAAACAACTTCAAAAATTTGTGCTGTTTTATTTCGATGTATCCCTTAACGGATTTTGCCTTAAAATCTCTTTCGTTCTGTCTAGGGTTTGTTATAAATTTAGGGTTGATGTAATTTTTATTGCTGCCGGTGTCTAATAATATTCTCAATTTTTTGTCGTTCCCCATTTTTGCTTCGAAATAAGGTAATGAGGAACAGTTTAATCTAAAAAATTAACAGCAAGCTGGACATCATCAGTTTCGTCTTCCTGTCTTTCGAGCGTAGCTACTTCCGCAGGAATTTGTTGAAAATAATCCTGAGCGTACTCAGGTTCCACATTCTCGTGACGATGGTTGACGTCACCTTCTTCCGGTGGATAGCGACCATAATAGGTTTCCTCCGGCATATTATCCGTATCTATATGGAAATTCCGTTGAAATTTATTCGCTGGAGCTTGAAAAGACGCTGCTGTTGGTCTCTTTATTGCTAAATTGTTATGTGGTCTATTCATATAATCGACCCGGTGGGTTTGGATTGATTTATCCACATCCATTGGTTCTACTCGTTGGCTTTTAGGATTATTTTGAATGCCCGAATTCAATCCAGAGTTTCCAGGAAAGTTTCGGTTATGATTATAAGTAATATTACGATTGAAATTTGGGTTAGCGTTAGATTGGAAGTTTGGGTTATGACCAAAATTTTGATTGCGACTGTAAGTTGGATAGAAGTTCGAATGAAGGTTTGGGTTACGGTTAAAGTTTGGAACGGGATTATAGCGAGGTGGTATAGGTGGTCTAATGGGTGGTGTTCCACCAACATAAGCAAGTTCGGGATAGAATACTCTCCCATTTGTGAAAGTCGTCGCACCGATCTTATCCTTCTGTACATTATTCTTGATAGATTGTCCATGAGCGTAATTTCTCCGGAATGTCATATTATCCAACTTTAGACAAATATGTAGTGCCTGCGGCAAGGACGTTGGTTCGCGCACACTTAACAATTTCGGTAAATCTCCATTTAATCCCCTTACGAATGTGTCCAAGGCTTTCTCCCTGTAGGTATTCGTCATGGCGTGAAGGCTATTTTCCTCCAGATCCAGGGAAGAGACCTTGTCAAGTAACAGTGAAAGATGCTGGTAAACAGCCTGATAAAATTCCGTTATGCTCCTGTTCCCTTGGCATAATACCATCATCTGGTATTCTAACGTTCCTATGTCCCTCTTATCAGAATAATGCATTGCGAGACACTTTCTAATTCGTGGCCAATCTAGTGGTGTCCGATACGATTCTAAGGCGGTATCTGCGTCACCCACGATTTTTGTGCGAATGGTGTGTAGAATTGCGTAGTATCTTCCAGTACCTTTTACCGAATCATAAAGCTTTAAAACCCTCTCCACGGACTTTCGCCAAGAATTAAACTCTCCCGGTTTACCAGAAAACTCCCTCAAAGACCTAACTATGTCGGGAACCTTGTCCAGTTCATCTAACCTGCCAGTAACTGTCCCTATGGGGTGATCAGCTCCCTCGTCCGTCAAATGATCGGACGATGTTTCAATAACCTCCCTTATCATGAGGGCTATCTGTTCCCTTTGCAGTGTGGTAAAACCCACTGATGCTTCGGTCGGTTGTGCTACTGGTTGTGCCATTGTCAGTGTCCTACTTAGTCTCTCGGTCAGCTGATCGATAGTTTCGTCGGGCATACCGGTTAAATGATTTCGAAATAAAAGGATCAAAAAAAATCGAATTAATTTCACAAATCCCGATCAGATTCAAGGACAATAAAAATAAAATTTTTAAGACCGACTCCAGAAAACAAAATTGATAACAACGAATATTTATGAGACTTTTCCTTTACTTAAAAAAATTTCAACTAACTCAAGATCGTAATAGTTAATACAAAAAAAATAGGGATGATGGATTTAATTTTTGAATAAAATCTTAATATGGTTTAATTTAAACAAGATAATTAATAATGTGCTTAATAATAGTCTTACATTAGTATCTGGAACATAGCTGGATGATGATGGAGGGATGATGATTGCAGACTTCCCTTTATATTCCTGATTCCGTAATTGTTGGCTTTTTAAAGTTTGCTCTTTCAATTCTTTACACAGTTTATTATTTCAATAATTTTTAGTTTATTATATTTGTTTGTTAATTTGTTCCTTTTGTTTAGGATTTTTACTAATGTTCACTTTTCTTTTATGTTAACCTTTATGTTTACTTAGTTGTTTAAAAAAAAATTTTTATCACTTAGGCTATATCGCGGCCGCTGGTCTCCCGTGAGACCTCCGGTTTACCTCTTGTTTTCGTAAGAGGCTACTAAGGCGCACTCTTTCCGCGATCTATTAATTTAATTACCGGGAAAACCCTTTTTCCGAGGGTTTTATTTTACGAAAAAGTACCTTTTTTAAGGGTCCCTGCTCGGGCGCCAATTAATTTAATACAAGTTGATTTTTTAAAAAAATATTTTTTTCTATTGTTAACGGAGGGTTAACAATAGAACCTTTATTATTTAATTCACAAAACTGACTGCAAAGAATTTACAATTATAATTCCTAAAGACAATCAACTAAACTACCAAACTACTGATGTTGCATTTCCCACCATCAGGCCACTCATGCACTTGCTGCATGTGTGGATTAAATTTCGCTTGTGAATATTTATTGTTGAGCAATTTGATGTTGTTGAATCGGCAAGTTTAACATTGGCACGTTTTGTAGGTTGTTACCATTGCAGTTGTTGTTGTTGTTGAAATTATACTCTTCCTGTTGTTAACTTTGATGTTGTTGAATCAGCAAGTTTAACATTAGCGCGTTTTGTAGGTTGTTACCTGTTGCAGTTGTTGTTGTTGTTGATATAATATTTCTGTTGTTAACTTGTATATGTATATGTATATGTATATGTATATGTATATGTATATGTATATGTATATGTATATGTATATGTATATGTATATGTATATGTATATGTATATGTATATGTATATGTATATGTATATGTATATGTATATGTATATGTATATGTATATGTATATGTATATGTATATGTATATGTATATGTATATGTATATGTATATGAATATGTGTATGTATATGTATAATGTCCGACTTGGACGAATCTTTCGCCTTTTTGGACGTTGATGGTTGATCATCACCAGATGCTGCCCGCTTTATTACTTCCTTTGAAGCGAGCTACTTGGTGCTTTACCAACCTTCTTCGCCGAAGGTATCTGCTGGTCATGCCCAGACCTTACTCTTTTTATAACTCCCTTAACGGGGCCTTTAAAAGAGCCATATGGTGCATGACCTGCTTTTCCGGACGTAGAGGGTAGCTCATCTCCAGGCTGAGCTCCTTTAATGGATCTCGTTTGAGAATTCTTAAAGACGCCCGAAAAAGTCTTCGCTACCGTCTCGAGGTGCCTCACTACCAGACCAGCTGGCTTGTCCGTTCCCTTGCGGGAACATGATGGCTTGTGAGCACCTCCTTCCTTGTAAGCAGCGACTTGTGGTTTCAAAGCCATAGGTTCGTTCGAACCTGAATATGCTCTTCCGGTGTTTCCTGCGAACATGCCTATCTCGTCCGTCTCAGCGGTGGGCCCTTCTTAGCCAACTTATTAAGTGCGGCTATGGAGGCTCTAAGGCCGTTTTTTGCTTTGGTGTATGCCCTACCGCTTCCTGCCGAACTAACGTTTTGGCCAAATGCCTGGACATGTCTGATGCACCCGTCAAACTATTCTGTCCCTTACCGAGTGTCGCCTCAGTAGTTGAAGCTCCATGCCCTTTATTCTGATCAAATGCAGAGATAATTGTTATCTCATGATTTCATCAGACCCAATATACAGGTCCTCCAAACCCTCCGTCGCACTAGTTCCGATAAGATCCTTCGACGAGCCCAGCAGACTGTCCTCTTTCGTCAGTTGGGTCAGTATTTGTCTGTGCTGCATGAGTAAGTCGTTGTTCAGTCTCAACAAGTCCGATTCGTCGTCCACATCCTCATGCGCCCCCCTTTTCAGAACGTCGTCCTTGTCTTTCCCTAGCTCGTCCCTATCCTTTAACGCGAGAGAACTTTAACGCGTTTCTCTCTTTTAAAAACGGTAAATTCCATTTTGGAAGTGTACGGTAAACAAAAACAATCATATTAAAATTTTCTGTTCAAATTTCAATGTTTTCATAGTATACGTGCATTCATGTTAATTTCTTCTTTTCTCATTGTTTTGTTGTTGCCTTCTATGTACATGCAATCAATTCTTTGTGTGTGTTAGTAAAAAACATTGTGTGTGAGGCTTGGTGTTTAAACATCGTTTTTTTTAACATTTGCTTTAAGAACCGCGTTTAAACATCAAAGAAATTAACATAAACATCAAGTTGAATGGTCTACATTTAATATTAACATGATGTTGTATTATTATAATAAGAAAAAGTTACAAATTTGGCAACTATTAACGAAAAAATATACATAGTTTTTCTATAAGAAAAAAGCTAAAAAATACATAAATCTTTTTAAATTAAAATGAATGCGGTAGAGAAAAATAAAAATTTTATTGTTACAAGTCCTTGTTAGTAAAAAATGGTACTCACGTCAAATCTATCAAAAATACGAATTTACGCACTTTCACAAGACCAAAATTGATGACGTGAATTACTCTAATAACACTGGTCGGCAAAAAATCTTCCCTTAAAGACGAATAGTTGGACTAAATAAATTTTGATGTGCTAAACATTAATTTGCTTTCAGTTTTTTTTCCATCAGGTCTGGATTTTTTTATGGGCGTATCTAATTTTCGCCCAAAATAAGGCCATTACACCAGTATATTTCATCATAACTCAAGAACGGTGTGTACGATTTATATAATTGATACAACAAAAGATGCGGACTAAAAATGTCTTTAAAAATCTCTAACATTTTTTATAAAAAAATGTTTTTCTTGCAAAATTGAAGATTTTTTTGCTTAAAAGTTTTTTAAAAAGTGAAAAAGGCAAAGATGTTTCTATTTTGTATCTTAACTATAAGGCTGGTAATGCTACGAAGAAATAAGCCATGTATCATCAAAATTGATGCACAAATCTTGATTTTATTCACAGTCAAGTGAAAATACCCACGCTTATCTACAATTAAGTGGAGATACACTGGTGGGCAAAAAAAAATAATATTAATAATAATAATAATAATAATAATAATAAATAAAAAATAAAAAATTGTGTGCACTTAATTGTACCTTCACTCAATTGTGAATAAAATCAAGATTTGTGCATCAATTTTAATAATATATGTAATATTCAAAGAATTACCAGCATTATTATAAAGGATTAAAAAAACTGCATATTTTTGCCGGTTTAATTTCTTAAAAGAAATTTTCAGAAAAAAAATGTTTAATTTTGCATGAAAATTTGTTGTTTTCGACACTAATTTTTGAATGACTCCGAAACGGTTGGGCAGATAAAAAAAAAACTAATAAGGTGACTTATTACTTTGGTGTTTCAATTGTTTAAATGAGACAACCCCTCGCCTTATTAAAGGGGAAATATTAGACATGCCCATAAAAAGATTACGACCTAATGCAAAAAACTGAAAGCAGATTGATATTTAGCAGCTCACATTCCATTTAGTCCACATATTTTTTTAAGGAATTTTTTTTTTGCCCTACTAGTGTAATTTGAAAAAAATTTTAAGTACATTAAAAACGATTTCAAATTTGTGAACTTATATACCCAATTTACATTTTAAAATCTCGTTTGAATAAGATTTCGAAAAAACAAAATCTATACATACGGACTTTTGACACTTTTGTAAATTTTACTTGACAATTGATAAACAAACAAATTAAACACAATTACTAAAACATATTATATAATTGTTCTATGTTTAATAAACCTTTTTATTTATATTATTTTTAATTCATTTATTTATTATTTAAAAAGAAATTTTAATTTTTCGTTATTTTTTTATTTAGAAAATATTTTTTTAAACACAAATGTCATTTTTGTTTAGAACAGTGTTGAATTTTACTAACACACTGAACGAAAAACAGTGTTGGATAATGACGTTATTCAAAATCCAATTAAATTTTATTCGATTTTATACCCAATTTACACTTACACCTTAAATCTCGTTTGCATGAGATTTAAGAAAAGTAACAAAATCTACCCCGTTTACATTCACACTTTCTACAGTTTTGTAGATTTTGTTTGACTTGGCAATGTAAGTGTCAAACAAAAATGTAATATTAATTCCAATGTAATATGAATTCCAATTTTGGTTTTTAACTCTGTGGTATGTCCAAAAGCGGCTTCGCTTAATTTTTCCTTTTTACCCAATTTTTTAATAACAACACATTTTTTTAATATACGTTTCTTAGGAAAGTACGTTTTTCAATGGCTTCGAAACTTCGAAACAATTCATTTGCACTCAAAAAATTTTTTTTATCATTATTTTTAGCGTTAAAAGTATATCAATGATCAAAAAATAAAAGAAAAATGGGAACTGAGTCGGAATATTCCATTTAAGCTCCAATTCTTTTTTATTTTAATTTAAAATAAATTTGTTTAAATTTTATCACAAAATTTATTTATTCATTGTTTATTTTAATTTTAAAAATATTTGTTTGCATTCAAATGTTATTTTTATTTAGAACATTGTTGTATTCACTAACACAGTGAAAGAAAAACAGGGTTGGATAACGACATTTTTCAAAATCTAGTTAAATTTTGGGAGATTTTGGTAAAATCTCATTAGAAACTATATTTTGATTTGTATGGAAAATAGAATTAAAATGTAATAAAATTATATTGATTTTGCTTGGAATCTCATTTAAACTAGATTTTGGGCATTCTATTTCAAATTAACCAACTGGTTTTCCTCACCACTTCCGAGATTAATGATATTTAATACACACATTATTCTTGTTAAAACTAAGACTTATACAAGATTTAAAATAATTTCATTAAGTTGTTCGCGAAATATAGCGATTTTAAAGTGTAAAATACCCAAAAAAAATTACAAAGTTGTCAACACAAAATTACAAATATCATTCAAAGTATTTATGGTATAAGATTCCTTGAGGTACCATACTAAATTACCTTTAATATGACGTACAACATGACGTTTTTATTAACATGCCCATAAAAGAATCTGTAGGTAATAGAAAAAAAAACTTAAAACAGATTCTTTTTCCATCTCATTCATTTATTTTTGTCCCCGAATTAATAATGTCCACTTGTTATATTTAAAAAACGCAAATTTATTTATAAAAAGAAAAAAAAAACGTAGAAAGTTGTTTTTTATTAACAAAAGAAAAGCAAAGCTTTATTAGTATAATATATATTTGTTAATAACATTAAATTAAAAATATTTCCATTAAAATTTCATTTTCAACCGAAACGCTAAAAAAAAGTTCAAACTCTTTAATTTAAAACGCTAACGTGCGTCTCTTAAAATAATTTTTAATAGCAAATAAAAACTTTTATAAATTAATTTTGTTCTAATTTTTTAAGACAAATCTAAACAAATATGAATTTTAAATGTTTGTTTAAAATTTTATTACATTTATTCTTCAAAATTATCGTAAAATTTGAGTTTTTATATTATGATTTTCTTTGTTTACATTTGTAAACAAATGTTTTATGTCTTATGATGGAAGAAAAACATCCAGCAGCTTTTATCAAGATCGCGGTTTAGCAACTTCGAGTAACATTTTTTGATAATTATCACAAAATATCAGGTACGCGAACACAACTAATAATAATAATGCAAATTTATTACAAATTATAAAAATGAAATGTGGGAACCCACTTAATACCGTGTAAATTTTTAGCATTTTATTACAAAAAAAAAAAAAAAATACTTATTTAAATTTTTAATTAATTTAAATTCTCTGATCAATATCTCTGTAGGCTATGAATTTTGATTTTATTATATATATATATATATATATAGTTAAGATATATATATATATATATATATATCTTAACTTTATCCCGTTCTTAACTCTCTTTTATGGGAACATGAACTGACACCTCTTTCAAAATAACCAGTTCTTTATATTTTATAAACTTTTGTAAGAATAAATTTTAAAAAAATAATTCAGTTGTCTATAAATTTTGTAACAAAAAAAATTCTGAAATTTTTTTATTTTGAATGATATTAAAATCCCACTCAGGATACAGAACATGAACAATAAATTTTAGAAAACAAATCATAAAACAATGATTATTTCAATTAGAACATACATAAGTTAAGACTTAATTTTTTTGTCTGTGTTTTCATTAAACACTCGAATATTTTTTAGTAATTGTTCCATTAGTTTTATTATTTTGAAAATAAAACAAAAATTTTATACCAATCGAACCTATTGTTTTGATCATGACTGTAAGCAAAATTGCATAGTACTTAAAAAAACATAAAAAAATAAAATGACACATAAATTTATATAATAAATTTTAAAAAATCCTGTTTTTTTTTTTTGGGATATTTCATAAAATGTGTATTATTATTTTAAAAATGTGGTTATTATTTTAAAAAGTGACGTCCTTAATATGTACAATAACATCATATATTTTTTGTATATAAAAATTAAATAGTTATAAAATATTTTTATCGGTCTCAAATAATTTTTCATTAGTATAAATTTTTATCGTTACCTTAATAAAAAAAAAATGTCGTTTTATAATAATTTCACTTATTTTTATTTACAAAAATTCCGATAATTTGTATATCAATTCAATACAATATAGTATTTATTATTAGTTACCTTTTATTACTCGTATTAAGGTGGCGATAATCTTTTATATCTAAATAAAAATATATAAGTTGTTAAGATTTAGTAATTATATTGTATTAAAAAAAAAAAATCAATACCAATAGTATGTAAACTCTATAAAGAAGCAATTTAATAAATTTGTACTTTTTTACTATTCTATGAAGATACAAACAAAATAAAAATCGTATAATACATACGTAAAATAATTGAAAACTTATATACATAGTTACATATAGGTATATAAATATTAAAATTTAAAAATTAAATACATTACAATACTTGATATATAAAATAAGTAATAGAAATATATGTTTATAAGTGTGAAACATTTGCATTTACATACATATATACTACATAAAATATACATATTGATATTGACCACACTAAAGCACTACCCAGTTGGATTGTTTCCAATGGCGAATTTATTAATAAAACAACATAAATATAAAATTTTTATTCGACTTTTATTTATTTTGCTGTTAGAATAAAACAATATTGAATTTATCAATTTGAACAGAAACAAACTTATGTACATATATATATACATACATACATACATACATAGTGTCTCACATTGAAAGTCCTGGAAATTATTACAAATCATTTGTCGCTGATTTTTCATATCTCAATAAAACTTATTTGTATTAACTTGCCCGACTTTCGGTGTGAGCTACTGTACATATATATTTGACAATAATAAATAAAATACTTCATGATTACAACCACAATCTTTTTGTTGCAAATCAAAATGTCTTCAGCAACCTTTGCTCTTAAGCAACCGACATTCTGCAGAGAGCTACTGCTATGAACTATTATGCCACAATAATTAATTTTAAAATATTTTTAATTTACTACAGGTGTAAAGTGTACAATCCCTACCAACATTTTCTGTCGAAATTTATCCTAAAACGTAACTACAATTATTTGTTATGATATCATTTTCTTGTCCAAATTTTTTTTTCTTCAGTAATTTTATTTATTGAATCTTCACAAAAGTTAAGTGAATTAACAATAATTAATCAAATCTAAATCTTAATATCTGTTTAGTCCAACCAACGTCAGACTAAAAGCGATTTTAATGCATATGGTTTAACATCGGCTTAGTTCTGCGATGTTTCTTCTTCTCAATCGGATGTATCCATTACTTCTTAGTATATTTCGTACTAGTGGGTTAGGATGTATTTCCAATCTTTTCAAGTACGCTCCTGCATGTTCTTTTATAACATCTTTTACCAAAGGAACGTTTAGATCCTTATGTATGTTAGTATTTCTTACATACCAAGGGGCTGCGGTTATAGTTCGCAATATTTTGTTTTGGCGTCTCTGTATTTTCTGAATATTTGATGCAGAGGCCTAGACTGAGCACAGCATTTCTGCCAATTAGCCAATTTATTTGGAGTGCTTTCAATTTCATTTGGGTCAACTTTGCTTCAATATGGAATTTCCAAGTAAGGCGTCGGTCGAGTATTATTTGGTTATTTATAAGGATAGGTGGGCATGATTCCCTACGCAAGGTAAATGTTATATGTGTGCACTTTTGTTCATTTATTTTTATTTTCCATTTTTTTTTTAGCAAATCAATCAAATCAATATCAAATATATGGTTCTGCAAAATTCGTGGTGCATTCAAGGGTGCTTAAAATTGCTGTATCATCTGCAAATGTTGATGTATGGGTTTGACAATTAGTTGTCATATCGGAGGTATATATCAGGTACAACACAGGGCCCAGTACACTACCTAGGGGCACACCTGCTTCAATAAACTAAAAAAGTCACCTTCTTTAAGAATAAATTTCCGATCAGTTATATAGCTTTTTAATAATTTATGTATATTTATGGGTAAATTTTGTTCCATTTTATATAACAAGCCGTCATGCCACACTTTGGCAAAGGCTTGCGATACGTCAATATTTCTTTTCTTCAAACGTTTTGTTTATAACATTTACAAGTCTGTGTGTTTGTTGGATAGTACTGTGTTTTCTTCTAAATCCGAATTGATGATTGGGTATACATTGGCTTATTAGCGGGTATAGCTTGTTCATTAGGAGCTTTTCAAATAGCTTACACATATTAGATAATAGACTTATAGGTCTATATGATTCTACTTTTGTGTGATCTTTTCCTGGCTTAGGTGTCATGGTAATCAGTGACACCTTCCATTTTAGTGGATAATATTCAAGGCGTAATATAGCGTTAAAAAGATAAAGTATTATTTTTAATGCTATCCGGGGTAGCTCTAAAAACATCTGGTTACCAGGTGCCTTTTTGGAGTTTAAATCAACAATAGCCTTGTCGATCTCTCGAAGCTCAAAGTAAAGGGGTTCAACTGCTCTGAAATGGGGCACAACAGGTGGCAACTCAATTATGTCATTTGATTCGTTTGGGGTGAATACATTCTTTAAATGACTAACAAACAGATTCCCTTTTTCTGTATCGTTTCTTGCACATCCACCATTTGTATTACGTCTACTTATAACAGGTCTCTTGAGTTTTTTTGTAGCTCGCAATAGTGAGTAATCTGATCGAGGCGTTGCATCCAACTTTTCCAGATATTTACACAAAGATGAATTTTTTCGATACTCCAAAAATTTAGTAAGCCTTTTTTGGCATTCTTTTAGCTTCGATTTCAGTTGTGGAGATCTGTGGAGTTGCCACTCTCTTCGAGCTCTTCTTTTTTCAGTCAAGAGCCGTTCGACATCTGCAGAATAAATTCTATTATATCTTTTTTGTCGGAGGGGTTGGGTAGCATCTTCAGCAGCAAGTTTTAGATTTCTATCAAAATTATTGATAGAGAGATCGTTTTCTTCTGGTGAACCCAGTGATATGTTCTCTGTGCAGTGAGTACTAAGGTATTTCTTATATTTTAGCCAGTTTATCCTTTTTCCTGATATCGCTAAGTTACCAGTCCACAGTGGGGCAGAATCGAAATTTTTTGGAAATAAATCTGTAACTTCTGATCGGCTGGTTGGATTTTCATTAAATTTGGTATAGGCGTAGTAGAGGAGTGTACAATGTTAATTTTGGAAGAGGGCACAACAAACCCATCAGGGGCGGAGCTAAGGGGGCTCAAAGTTAGGTACCTCTGACATAAAAATTTTTTAATCGCTTGCCAAATTTTTGTTTCTCGTCCGATTTCAAATATTTTTATATATTGTTATAGGCCCTGATAAGACCTATAAAGGACATGCTTACATGTCCTATTTATCTCTTATAGTTTTTTTTCTTAACTAGTTAAAGAACAAAATTATCTATTGAATAAAAAAAATTTGAAGTCGATATCTTTACCGAGTCCAAAATAAACAATTTTGAATTTGAAAATTGCAAAAAAGACGACTTTTTGTGTTTTCTACACTCTTTTTTATCTAAAATAAAATTTTCTTTAACAGCATGTAATAATTGCATTTTTCTGAAAGGTAACTTCACAGAGATGACTTTAAGATAAAAAACAAGCCCAATAACTCAATTGGTCATGGTACACACCCTCCCGAATTCCACCCATTTTATATGAAAGTTTTGATTTTAGACCATATTTTCTCAAATTCCACAGCACGAATCGACAAGCGGAATATATTTTAAGAATCTTCAATGTGTTGTTAAAAGTTTTAAATCAAAATCTACAGGAAAATATGGATTCTATAGCCAAAAATTTAAAAAATCCCATTTTTGGGAATTTTCATTAGTTTTTTTTTGGAAATTTTGGTTAACGCGCTTTTATTTATATTAATAAGATTCACATTTCCTGAAAATTTCATTAAGATATATTTATAAACAAATATTTTATTATAATTAAAAAATTTGTATTTTCTCCAAATTAAGCTTATCCTTTAGCATATATAATTTCCGATCTTTTGCAAAAAGATTCAAGTCAATATCATGCCTCATTTCAGAAATATGCGCCTTTAAACTTTTATATTTCCAATTTATTGTATATATGACTATTTTTACAAACTTGCATCTTTTGCCTTTAGTTTTGCGTGAATAATTACTTCGAAAATTATGAATATTTCTGTATACTTTTACTAATATCAGTACACAAAATATTTTTATAAAAATAATTAATAAATATTTTTTATTTTTAATAGGGTTGCCACATTTCCCAAATTTAAGTAAATCTTTATCCTTTTAAAAGCATTAATATATTTCTATTAATGAATCTAAAATAACAAAACAAAAAAAAAATGTGTATTTTAACTTAATCAATATTATTATTTTGGTATTTATCATCTTCCTTAATAAATATTCTATTTCTAATACGATTTTTTATCACTTATTTACATTAAATTTACGTAGACAATTTTTCTAATATTTTAAACTTATACCGCTTATTTTCTATAAAATAATCTGTTGTATCTGTATACATATCTAAAAGATAATAAAGGTCCTTCAAGTCTTCAGTATTTTGAGTTGATAAAGGCTCATAATAAATCCAACGTTTTCTCATTGACGATAGTACAGGTTCTGATGATAACAATAGGCTATTAAAAATATCCTCGTTTTATGACGTTCTGGAGCATTTCCTGGAGCTGAATAATTGAACGTGCTTAAAATCTCTGTTTATTGCTTCTTTATTTCTTTCCATGGATATAGAGAAACAAGTAGTTTAGATATTTCGTTGTTTCTGGTAGGTTTTGTTAAATTTTCTCGCACACTTCTATACTTTAAATCATATGCTATGTGCAGAAAATGCTCCATGAACCGTATTCTGGCGTGAAGTGGTGACATTCTGAAAGACAGAAATTCTTCATTAATACTCCTTGCTTTACCAATATCCGAAAATTGTGATTTTGTCTCATCACATAGTGAGCATTTACAAAAAGATGTTTCCGTAATGGCATTACTAACCTTTCCATCAATCATTGTTAGACTAAGTTGAAAGGATATGTCGAATGCGTATTGGTTTATGGTTATTAAAAGAGGTTGTAAATCATTTATTTCATCTTTAATGTATTCCACTAAATCCTTTGTTGTTGTCTTCGACTCCCTTGTGTATTCGAACCAAATAGGTCTGCAAAAATGTTTTGATCCTGGAGTGGTGTTAAGCCATATATCTTCAAATGAGTTTTTACACTTTGATGAAGATTGCTTTAAGGAATATGATCGCATTCTTAATGGCACCAAAGATGCTATAAATACGCTTTTATAATCCGCCATTTTCTTACTTCCACTAACATGCTTGTATTCAGGAAGGGCTGATAGTCCGTCACATCCCCACTTACAGATTAATACAACGTCGCTGTTATTTACTTTTTCCAACTGATCTGCAAAAATCTGCAACTATCCTGGTAGCTGTAATCTCATGCAAAGAAGATAGCTCTACACATGCTTTCTTTTCGGTAACCGAAATAGATGTGAAATAGTTTGCTTTTTTTCTTGAATATCCTTGTATGATGGTAGAATTGAGTGCCCCTTTTCAAGCAAAGCTGTTCTTAAAATTTGATATTTGTTCAAGCATTAAATCAATTGCTTCTTCCTCTGTAAAATTGGATTGTGATGTTGGAGTAGGTACACTTTCGGCAATCCGTTTAAGACGTTTCACAGTGGGGTCAAACGCAAATTTTTTGGTAATAAATCTGAATCTCCTGAACTACTGGTCGGATCAAATTGAAATGTATGGAAGAGTTGTAGAGGAGGACCTAAGCTTTCAGAAAAATCATCTCGTAGTCACCCTGTGATAACACGAGATAAGCTACAGGGTGTCAAAGTTGACTACCTCGAGTATGTAAAAGTTAAAAAAAATTGTAACTTGTACAAATGAAGTCCGATTTTAAAGATTTTATATTTCTGGAAAGTGCTTGGCAAGATAAAGAAAAAATAAGCTTACTCATCTGAGTTATCTCTTACAGTTAAAAAGATATTTACGCTTGAATTTTTAATTTTTGATTTTTTGGCTCGACTTTCTTTCGTTTTTCGGGAATAAGTCCGGAGATATATGAGGCAAAAATTTTTTAAAAATATTCTGTAATTTGCTACATATTTCAAAATAATATGCTGAAAGAATTTTTGGATTATCTCAATTCGTCTAGACGTGAAAAATATTCAAAGTCAGCACTCTGAAATTGGCATGAAAAATGGCTATTTTTTTACAAAAATATAGTACAATTCATTCACTTTTTTCTCAAAGTTCCGTTAATAAAAAAATTTTTTCCTTATTAATTTCAAAAGATAAGGCTTCATAAATGGTTAATAAAGAAATTTTGAATTGATTTAAGTTTGCACCCTACATCCAGCATTGGCCGAAAATTGTCAATGTTAAAAAATAGTTTCATTTTTATCGATTAATAAAAAAAATGTCACGCGAGCTTTTTTAAATTTGGAACCCATATTTTTTATAGAAATAGATTTAGAATGATTTAACACTAAACTGCTTCCCGCCCGGCCAAAAACGAATGCAGGAGTGGAGATTTTATGTTAAAAGTCAGTTTTTTTAACGACTATTTTTAAAAGCATATTAGCATAATATTTTTAATATTATTTCTTATGTAATGTATAAAACACAAATCAAGCTTTCATTCCTAAAAAAATCAATAAAATAGCTCCAATAACCTATTTTTGGTAATTTTTCAAAAATAAATTTTTTTTCCAAAAATAGCTGAAAATCCAAAAAAATTTAATTTTTTTAATACAACAAAGAATATAAAAATAGACTTATTTACCAATTCAACGATATATAAAATGTTGATATAGGTCATTTAATAATAGTAATATAATGGCCTCAAAACTACCAAGTCACGTCAAAAGTTGCAAAATTCACTATTTTGTTCCGTATTTCCATATGTGTGTATACGTAACACTCAACTGCATTGCTTATTTTTGTTACGAGATAATAATATTTATTAATGAATTTATTTAAAGTGTTCATAATTTTTTTCTACTGAAAAGGTTTTTAAAATTACCTAAGTACATAAATAAGTATATTTTCCTTCGTTTTTTAATACATTTTTTTAAGTTTTTAAATAATTTACCTAGCTACTTAATTAATGTATTATAACAAAAATGATTTTTTTTACAATCGCATAGGTACATTTTTTGCGTATCTGTTTAACACTACAGGTCATAAAAATAAACTGAATGAAATTGGGGGTTTTGAGCAAAAATTTAAATTTTTTAATTCATTTTTGCCTGTCACCATTTACCTGATATAAATATTCTTTTTCTATATATAAGTATCCTTATAAATATGCAGATTTATTAGTGAATTTGCCATTATGGAGATTACATTAAAACACTTTTCTATTTGCAAAGTAATCTGGGGTAATCTATCTGATATTATAAATCGTCCAGAAAAAATAAGAAAACTCATTGATACAATAGTATCTTTTGGTTTAACTCTTACTGCAGAAGACAGTTGAAAGCTCGAAAATTTTTATAAATCATACGAAAAAAGGATGCAAGCTTCAGATTGGTCAATACCAAAGTTCAAGAAGAAAAATGAAGAGTGGTTGGAGGGAGAAATACCAATTTTCATCGGAAAGCAGAAAAAGGGTCGACCAAAAAAAAGTTACGATGAAGTTCAGCTAAGAACAAAGAGGACCAAACAGGAATCTATTCTAAATTCACATACGAATGCCGAAATAAAAGATACATTTAAAGCTTTAGTAACACGTACACAACCAAAGGAAGTAGAAAAAGTTATAGATGTGTTACCAACAGCTTCTCCCAATCAATTACATCAACATCGTCCTTTACCTCTGAAGATACTTTAGCTCTAATATTAAATTTAGGATTATCAAGAGACCAATACGAGATTTTGAGGAAATCTGTTAGCGAAAAAGGATATGATATCTTTCCCAGTACCAAATCAGTGAGAGAAGCGAAAAGTAATATTTTACAGCCTATGGAGCACCCAGTTAATGCTTCTGTTAAAAGTGCTAAAGTTAACATATTGCAATTACTTGAAAATACTGCCTCTAGAATTATATCTACCTTCAGCAATGATAACATTGAAAAATGCAAAGACTCTGAACTTATTTTAATATTCAAATGGGGCTGCGATGGAACATCAGGATTTTCGGAATACAAACAACTGAATGGAAGTAATTCTGGAAATAATTATTCCTCGCTGTTTATAGCGTCTCTGGTACCACTTCGAATGCGCTTAAATAAGCCTTTCTCATCGATAAGAAATGACTCGCTTTTTGATGATATATGGATAAATTTTTTGATTTTTGATTACACAAAAGAAACCACGGTTACAATAAACAGCATTGTCAACCAATTGGAAGAAGAAATTAAAGCATTGCCCCCAATATATGTAAAAGTATCAAACAGAACTATTAAAGTTACATTTCAGCAACAATTAACGATGATTGATGGAAAAGTTGCAAACGCTATAACAGATACAACATCTACATGGAAATGTAATATATGTGGAAAAATAAGTTCACAATTTCAGGATAATTCTGAAGTCCTTGTTAATAAAAATTCTTTAAAATTTGGAATACCACCACTCTACGCAAGGATAAGATTTTTGGAGTTCTGCTTACATCTTGCATATGATATGAAGTACAGAAATATTCCCGGGCAGGAAAATGCTACAGTAAAAACCAATTTGGAACTTCACGAATTACGAAAAGAGGAGAAGAAAAGAATTCAATTAGAATTCAAAGAACAACTCGGATTAATAATTGATAAACCTCTACATGGCTATGGAAGCTCAAATAATGGAAATACAGCAAGACGTTTCTTTGAAAATCCGGAACTCACATTTTTAAACACAGGCATTGATTTAAATATTTTGAAGCGTTTTAAGATTATATTGGCAGCCATTAATAGCAAAAAACAAATTAATGCGGACAAATTTAAAATTTTTGCTTACGAAACTAAAGAACTACTTAACATTACATACCCCTGGAAATCAATGACTCCAACAATTCACAAAGTATTGGCTCATGGTAAAGAAATAATAGAAAATAGTATTTTGCCATTGGAAGAGCTAACAGAGGAAGTACAGTAAGCCCGAAATAAAGATGTTAAACATTTCTGACTCTTCAATACCCGAAAATGTTCGAAAATAGCGCAAAATATGGACTTAATGGAATATTTATTAATATCATCAGATCCAGTTATATATTCTATAAGAACACGATGGCTACCAAAAATCACTCTTGAAATAGAAAAAGAGGATTCCGAAGCTAAGGAAGTTAAAAATTTGCTAACGTTTGATGTTTCTGATTATTTTCAAGAAAATATCTAATAATATCTTCGATAATATATTCTTAATAAAATAAATATACGGGATTTATGTATAATAAGTATGTAAATCTGTAGAACAAATTAAATAAACATTACTCAAATAAAGAATTTACTACTTTATAATAACAAATATATACCTTCATAATACATTAGAAAACTAAAATGTTACGTATACACACATATGGAAATACGGAACAAAATAGTGAATTTTGCAACTTTTGACGTGACTTGGTAGTTTTGAGGCCATTATATTACTATTATTAAATGACCTATATCAACATTTTATATATCGTTGAATTGGTAAATAAGTCTATTTTTATATTCTTTTAACATTTTTAATTAGTGCAGTTGTATTAAAAAAATTAAATTTTTTTGGATTTTCAGCTATTTTTGGAAAAAAAAATTATTTTTGAAAAATTACCAAAAATAGGTTATTGGAGCTATTTTATTGATTTTTTTAGGAATGAAAGCTTGATTTGTGTTTTATACATTACATAAGAAATAATATTAAAAATATTATGCTAATATGCTTTTAATATGCTTTTAAAAATAGTCGTTAAAAAAACTGACTTTTAACATAAAATCTCCACTCCTGCATTCGTTTTTGGCCGGGCGGGAAGCAGTTTAGTGTTAAATCATTCTAAATCTATTTCTATAAAAAATATGGGTACCAAATTTAAAAAAGCTCGCGTGACATTTTTTTTATTAATCGATAAAAATGAAACTATTTTTTAACATTGACAATTTTCGGCCAATGCTGGATGTAGGGTGCAAACTTAAATCAATTCAAAATTTCTTTATTAACCATTTATGAAGCCTTATCTTTTGAAATTAATAAGGAAAAAATTTTTTATTAACGGAACTTTGAGAAAAAAGTGAATGAATTGTACTATATTTTTGTAAACAAATAGCCATTTTTCATGCCAATTTCAGAGTGCTGACTTTGAATATTTTTCACGTCTAGACGAATTGAGATAATCCAAAAATTCTTTCAGCATATTATTTTGAAATATGTAGCAAATCACAGAATATTTTTAAAAAATTTTTGCCTCATATATCTCCGGACTTATTCCCGAAAAACGAAAGAAAGTCGAGCCAAAAAATCAAAAATTCATAATTCAAGCGTAAATATCTTTTTAACTGTAAGAGATAACTTAGATGAGTAAGCTTATTTTTTCTTTATCTTGCCAAGCACTTTTCAGAAATATAAAAATCTTTAAAATCGGACTTCATTTGTACAAGTTACGATTTTTTTTAACTTTTACATACTCGAGGTAGTCAACATTGACACCCTGTAGCTTATCTCGTGTTATCACAGGGTGACTACAAGATGATTTTTCTGAAAGCTTAGGTCCTCCTCTACAACTCTTCCATACATTTCAATTTGATCCGACCAGTAGTTTAGGAGATTCAGATTTATTACCAAAAAAGTGATAGTTTTTATGAATTCCACTATAGCTTCTAAACGATTAAGATCATTTTTAGATAAACTCCACAGAACAAAACACAATTGTTGATGTTTCATAAAGATGTTGATAAAGATTAGCTGCGCGTTTATATATATCTGTTAGATATATCGCACAGGTATATATATTTACAGGTATTCTGTGAATTTTCATTAGGTAAAATATCTGAAAGGGTCATTTTGGAAGAGTACGTGTACCGAATTCATTGATATTATATGTTGCTGTTAGGTATCACCGGAAAGGATATTACCTGTGCATTGTCACTAGCTCATAAAAATATAGATTTTGAACCATCAGTAATAGATAATTCTACAGCTAGGTATCACCGGGAAGTATACCTGTTCATTGCCACTACATCTTAAATATATAAATTTTTAACCATCACCAATAAAAAAATACATTTGCTAAATTTAGGTAAACACCATAAATGTAAACTAATAAAATATTTATTGATTAATTTAAAATAGACATTTTTTGTTTGTTTTGTTATTTTAAATTCATTAATAGAAATATATAAATGCTTAGAAAAGGATAAAGATTTACTTAAATTTGGGAAATGTGGCAACTCTATTAAATATAAAAAATATTTATTAATTATTTTTATAAAAATATTTTGTGTATAGATATTATTAAAAGTATACAAAAATATTCATAATTTTCTAAGTAATTATTCACGCAAAGCTAAAGGCAAAAGTTGCAAGTTTGTATTGACTTGAATCTTTTTGCAAAAGATCAAAAATTATATATGCTAAAGGATAAGCTTAATTGGGAATACATATTTTTAAAATTTCTTTTGCTATTTAGAAATAAACCAAACAAAAAGCCCAATTTGGGGTTTTTGGAGAAAATACAAATTTTTTAATTGTAATAACATATTTGTTTATAAAGACATCTTACTGAAATTTGCAGGAAATGTGGATCTTATTAATATAAATAAAAGCGCGTTAACCAAATTTCAATCAGGGGTAGGGTTTTGCTGAATTCCCAAAAAAACTAATGATAATTCCCAAAAATGGGATTTTTTACATTTTTGGCTATAGAATCCACATTTTTCCGAAGTCCCGTAGATTTTGATTTAAACTTTTTACAACATATTGAAGAATCTTAAAATATATTCCGTTTGTCGATTCGTGCTTTAGGATTTGAGAAAATATGGTTTAAAATCAAAACTTTCGTATAAAATGGGTCGAATTCGGGAGGGTGTGTACCATGACCAATTGAGTTATTGGGCTTGTTTTTTATCTTAGTCATCTCTGTGAAGTTACCTTTCAGAAAAGTGCAAAATTATTATATGTTGCTAAAGAAAATTTTATTTTAGATAAAAAAGAGTGTAGATACTTTTTTGGCTAAGAAAACACAAAAAGTCGTCTTTTTTGCAAATTTCAAATTCAAAATCGTTTATTTTAGGACTCGGTAAAGATATCGACTTCAATTTTTTTTATTCAATAGATAATTTTGTTCTTTAACTAGTTAAGAAAAAAACTAATAAAATCGGTCGGAAATACTAGGATATATATGAAAAAAAACTGGACCAAGAACATGCAAAATTATGGTGCTTAAAAATTCAAACGCAAATAACTCGAAAACTATAAGAGATAAATAGCATGTTTTTTATAGGTCTTATCAGGGCCTACAACAATATATAAAAATATTTGAAATCGGACGAGAAACAAAAATTTGGCAAGCGATTAAAAATTTTTTATGTCAGAGGTACCTAACTTTGAGCCCCCTTAACTCCGCCCCTGAGGAGTTTGTTGTGCCCGCCTTAACATTGTACACTCCTCTGCTACGCCTATACCAAATTTCATGAAAATCCAACCAGCCGATCAGAAGTTACAGATTTATTTCCAAAAAATTTCGATTCTGACAGAGGATTTTGATACTGCAGAAAATAAATCGGCTTTAATAATATTCGTTAATCTAATGTTTGAATCATCTAATTAAAAAGTGTGTGAACTTTTCACTTATGGAGCTCATCATAGAAATTTAGCTGTGATTTTAATAACACAAAATATTTTCATAATGGTGCCTATTCTAGAGATATTTCTTTAAACTTTAAATATATAGTTATGTTTAAAAATCCTAGGGATAAGTTACAATTTCAATATTTAGCTCGCCAAGTATACCCAGAAAACCCAAAAGCTTTGGTTGATGTATATAATAACTGTACGCAACAGGCTTATGGTTATTATTAATTGATCTTACTCAATAGATACACAACGCATTAAGATTTAGAATGGATATTTTAAATAAAAGTCACTATTTAATATTTGCAAATATAAACAATGACCTCGAACCTAAAACTGTCGAAGGAGAACAAACATATTCTAACATAACATATCCTGCAATACTGAAACATGTTGATGATGTAGTTATTATAACAATGAATGAAATACTTTTCAATATAATTAATGAGAACCATAAAATCAATAAATCAGTTCTTGACAAAATAAAACCATATACAATTAGAAAAGTTTGTTCACCAGAAACCTCAATGAAACAAAAGAGGAAACATCTAATTCAGGAGGATTTCTACCAATTATTGGAAGCCAGATATCATCTTCTCATCAAACTAAAAGTTCTAAATTGAGTAACCTACGTGATAATGAAACACAAACTAGGAAATTATATAAGAAACATATTGAAACTCAAACAATGCAACCAGAGTCAAGTAGTGTAGGAACACAATCTAATATAAATTTACCTGAGGAAATATACTAATGAAAATTATGATGAAATTGCTATGGATACAACAGTACAAAAACTTAATCCTACTTCTGCCTCTTCAGCAGCTAAACGACTTAAACATTTTTCAAATAAGGGAACACCAAAAATAAGAATATTGTCAAAGGATGAAAATTACAAAAATTTGAAGCAATCAACCTTACCATATCAATGTTCTCCTCGACTATCTAGAAATCGTAAAAAGTTAGATTACGAAATAGAAAATGTACAATGGAAAAATATTTAAAAATAAAACACATTTATTACATAATAAAAGACATATATTTATTATTGTTTCATTGTGATAACATAAATATCAGTGTCATATTCATTAAAAAATATATTTTTATAATATCTTAAGGAGTTAACTCTATTCAATAGAAATATATACATTTGAAGTTCTACTTATGTAAACTTTAAATAAAATTAGAAAATATGAAAGTATTTAAATTATTAAATGTACAACTTAAACATCTACATTCATTGAATATTCATCATCTGATGAATCTTTTAAAAATTCTATATACTCACTATCAACATTCAAGAAAATATCGTAATCTATCTCTGTAAAAAGTTATCAAAGTCACTTTGAAGTCTAAAATGTCCTCGTGCATAAGTATTTATTTGGTCAGAAGCAATAATTCTTTTATCATCCGCATAACTCAAAACAACTTTATGTAATTTCTGTGTATACAACTGATGAAACTTCGATCTATCAGAAATTATTTTTCTTTCAAATAATGACCTTTTGTAGTCTATTATTGATAAATTTTTTATACATGATTTTTTTACTCCTTTAAACTTCTTTACTTCCACCATGTCAACTGTTTTGAATGAATACATTTTTGATCGAAGTCTCACAAATTCTTTCATAATTTTTCCGTTATTCTCGTCCTTCATCATGTCTAGAACTTTCTTATTTAATATTGGGAGTTTAAATATATTATTGTGATGAAACTCTGATGTATCAAACCTTAAGGCAATATCCCCACGAATACCACTATAAAAATCATCTGTTTTTATATTGTATATGAGTCTGTAATCCATATAATTCAATGTTAAATTCGACTGAAATTTTGGTTTCATGTATTGATAATGAAAATCGTACATTTTCCATGTTTTCTGAAAATAGAGCTATACTCGAGAAATTAGGCTTTGAAATTAATGCTCTAGCTCCTAAATGATTACACCTTGTTGTTTCCCAATCTATAACAATTTTTATATCTTTGCGTTTATGAACATTTTCCATAGTTTTTCCATATACAGAATTATTTAATAATTTAAAAAAGGAAATACTCCTTTTCTTCTTAGTAATTGTAAGTTTTATTTAGAATTTGAAAATCACTGTCATTTAAATTTTTGGCTAAGGATTCTAAGATGGAGGCCATAAAACGAAAAGAGTCTAAAAATCGAATTTCGAATTTCTGATTTTCTTTAATTGTTATAAACTTTGATAATGATATATATAGTTCTTTATTAAGAGGAATTACCTTTATATCTACCTCAAATTGTGAAAGTTCTTTCATAATTAAGTGACAATCATAAGAGGAAAAATTATGAAATAATACTGGTATGAATTTGGCTATTTTATAATTAATATTACATGAGCTATGGGCTGCTCCTCTAAATTTGCCAGTTAAATGACAATGATCCCGTACTTTGTCCGCTCCTAAAATTTGTTTACATATGTATTTGACAAGTTGTTGAGAGATTATACAAAATTGTTTCATCATTGGAGAGTGCTGTCATTGGCACGACCTTATTTAAATAGTTTTCGTAAATTTCTTTTGTATCATTAATTAAATTTTCTATGAACATAGTAGGAGCATCATTACCAAAATATTAAACTTATCTAAGTTATCACTAAAACTACACTTAATATAATAACTAAAGGCACAAGCTATATGTTTTTCTATATTTACTTGCTCGTTATCAATTTTTTCCAAATATGTCTCAAAATCAGCATATACAACAAACGGTACATCTAACTGCTTCTGATGGTTTTTAAAATATAGAATGTTATCATCACCCTCTGGCATTTTCGGTACCACTTTTTTGCAGTTAAGATGTCCATGGTGCGAAGTTAAACTTGATCTTACTAATCTGAAATATTTGAATAATAATAATTTAATTTATAAAATATATGGTTAATTTTTTATTTAAATTACCTTCCGATATCTTTAATAAAAACGTAGTGACACCTTTCTTCGTCCTTAAGAAGAAGAAGATTTATGTGATGATTCTTTACTCCAGATGTGAGGTAATATGGTCCAACTATAGTATTAACTTCCCAAATACATTAATGCTAATATTTTCATAATTGGTTTCAAATATCTTTATGTCTTTTAATTTCATTGGAAATTCTAGTTTTTCAAAATTTAGCAGTTCATTTTCCACACATATTTTCTCCTCATGTATTTGAATATTTATAAATCCATTACAATTCACAAATCCATTTGTTTCATTATATAAGAATGAAGCGATGATACACCACTTGAAACTATATTCATCATCATTTGGATAGTTGAAACAGGCATCTTTTTTCTTTATCCAATGTGGTAATGGTATATATTTGCAGCCTCTAATGAATAAAGCCTTATTATGTTTATTTCCAAATGTTGCATTCGTATTAGGGACCATCCACTATCCCTCTCCTGGAATTCTGACATTTTTTTTAATATATAGGTGTATTGTGCTTTCTATGATTCTTCAATACTATCACTTATGGTTATAAGTGACGTTTTTATTCTATGCGATATGTTGGCTAGCATTATTTCATCTTCTATAATTTTAATGTATTCACACTCTACTTCTAAATTGTCTTTCAATGCTATGTTTTTATTTATAGCATTCTCCAAAATTTCAAAAATATTATGGCTTACATCTTCTAAAAACTATGGAGGATGCAGAATTTCCTCTTTTTGGTTTCTGTAGAGGTATGTCAGAATTCTTTCTTTGAAATTACTTTTAATACAAGTAAATTTATTAGAAGTGGAAGGCTCAGTTCTACAACTGACATGGGATGTGCTGACATGAGTCCTTTCATGCTCCTTTAGATGTTTTTCTTTTGAGAACCATTTCCAACATTCCGAACAATGAAATATCTTATGTCCTTCAAGCATCTCTCTTTCCACAAAAATTGATTTGCAATATTTACATTTATAAGATGGCATATTGTTTAAAAATTAACGTGTAATCACTTTTAATTAAGTCAACAGACTAATGAAAAAATATATATATTTAAATACTGATCAAAGGTTTGACATTTTCATATACATACGCATACAGATACACACTTATATATTCATATAAACACCTTTAAACCAGTAATTATTGAATTGAAAGAATAACTCTTATTACAGAGGTGTATTAATAAAGTAATTTTTAATTAAAAATTACTTCAAAGATGGACAGACAGAAGCTTACATGTGAATTTTGTGTTAATGAGACCTTTTCCACAAAGTGGAATAAAAAAAAAGACATTTTATGAAACATAATTTCCATAAAAATAAAGCGAAAGATTTTTCAAATTATTTGGAGCCTGCAGCTCCTTCAGGGGGCACAACATTGAATTTATACATGGAAACTTAAATGCATTTTCCAATAGTGATAGCTTACCATTCTGTTAACTATACTTTGAAGTAATCCTCAGATCAATGGTAACAAATATGATGTGATTCCTCTTTTTATAGAAATTAAAAAAAATACTCCTTTATATTAATAAGTATATTGAATACTTTGAGTATTTCTCTTTAATATTTCAAATAGAGAAAAATATTAATTTAGCTTTTGTTAGGTCACCGTATAACATTTATTAATATGTTGTTAAATTCATTGTTTTATATTTTATATTTATTTCTACTCTATTTTGCATTTTTTATTGTATTGAAATTATTCATATTTTTGAGCCACTCACCCCACTGTAATTTGATGTAAATTTTATTTCTATGGTCCACTATAACTTATTTTGGTTATTAACCGTTAGGTTATATTTTATTTCTTATTTTGTTTTGTATTACCATCTCATAATGTGTTGTTGTAAACAAAAATTCAATATAGGTACATATTTTATTTATTGTTTGTTTTTTGCATATAAGTTAGCACGCGCTACATTTATTTTCTTTTTCTTTTGTTGTTTTTATTTTTTTTTTTCATTTAATTGTAATTCAATAATTTCAATAATGTAACAAACAAACAAACTGTAGACATTAGGTAAGCACTTTATTCCCAAAGTGTGCCGGAAATGCAAAACTGGCAATAATAAACAAAACAAGCAGTAGTCACAAAAAACAGTTCTTTCCAAAGAATAACAAAAATGCAATGCTTGCATTAAAGTTGTAAAATTAATAAAATTGTAAAATTAAATTTAGTCTTAATCTTGAATCCAAATAAAGTGGAGCATTAGCTCCGAACCTTTTTTAAAAACCAAATAAATAATTCGAAATAAAAACTGGCGCCCGAGCAGGGACCAGTCGCGAAAATAAATAAACAAATAAATAAATAAGTAAATAATTAAAAGTGAAATTACATAAGCCTTTAAAGTAGTGGCAGTAACTCGCGTTTTAAGATTGGCAGTGATCGCGAAAGGAAGAAACTAAAATTGACTTCCCGGCGACATCAGTCCCTTTTTCCCGACTGGTTTTAAAGGATTCAAGAAGACTCAGGCTCTCTAGTGTCCGTCCGGAGACCGCCTCGCATCGAAGTGTTGTAGCAGGAGCCGCAGTAGGTCAGACCGACCAAAAAGGAACACATCCGTGCAGCCAGCGAGGGACGAGTAGTTCAATGCTACTCCTACTGTAAGTTAGTGTAATTAATCAAATATTATAAGTTAAACTAAGAAAAATTAAATGTTTATTGAAGAAAAGTGAACGAAAGTAATAAAAATAATTTTGAAAAAATTCTGAAATTTAATTTAATTTAAATTTAAAAAGTTAAACTAAGAAAAATTAAATATTAAATATTGGAGAAAAGTGAATGAAAATAATAATAAAAATAATTTTGAGGAAAAAATTCTGAAATTTAGTAAGATTTAAACCGAAAAGCTATATTGAAAATAATTTTAAGACAAATGAAAAAGGTATAAATAAAAAAAAAAAGAAAAAAAAAATTTTTTTTAATACAAAATAGTTGTAAAAAGTGAGACACGCATTGAAAATATTTCGATTAATTTTCGAAACACGTTAATTCGCATATGTACGAAGAACGTGTACTATAAATAAAATAAGTCATACTTAAAAAAAAAAAAAAAATCTTTTTAATAATTTTGTTAAGAAAAGTTAAATCTGAATTTTTAAATTAGACAAAATTTATATCGAAAATAATTGAAGAGAAGAAATATATAATTGAACAAAGAAAGTAAATATAAAAAAAAATAAAAAATTTTTTAATCAAAAAGAAAATAATTTGATCAATTTGAAAAATTTAATTTAGTCAAAGATTTTTGACATTTCCGTTATTTAGACTTTCCCGAATTATAAATCGTAATTAGTCGCAGTTTATTAAAAGTAAAGTTTGAATAGTGAAAATGAGTAACCCAAATAACCTAATAAGACCACCACAAGTATCACAAATTAATTCATTAACAGGAACGCAACATAGTGACGAAAGTTCAGCACATAATCTTATCCCAGCAGTAGAAGGACCTATAAATGCATTCAAGAACCAAATTTGGTTTCTAAATGGCGATGAAAATAGTTACCAATTCAAAATACCCCTCTCCACATATCATAGGCACATTTTTAAGCAACAAAGTTACGATGATGAAAATCTAGTTTCAATTTTCAAACGTTATTTAAATCCCTCAGTAATAAACGGACTTTTTACCTCAGAACCAATCATGGGAAGAATTCAACAAATATACCCTCTTCATTTTTCTAAATTTAAAATACGTTTTACCCAAACCCAAGTCGAAGACTTGACAGATAAAGACAGACAGGAAACAGAAATTTTGACAGAGCACAAACGCGCTCATAGAAATGCACAAGAGAATAAAATTCAACTTTAAGCCACAGTTACTTGAAACCCCCATTCCGAAATATCCCGGTGAAATAGTGCATATTGACATTTATAATACAGAGAAAATTTAGTTCTCACTGCAGTTGATAAATTTTCTAAATATGCCCAAGTTAGAATAATAAAAAGCAAAGCATGGCTGGTAGTTCAAAAAGTGTGGTTATGTTTTCCATAAAAATGAGCGAGTTATTGTCGTAACGATTTTTGAGCCTTTCTATAGCCTTAGGGCAATTTTCATTTGTAATTTGGAAAGCCTTGACCGTTTCCAGTGCTTGGCCATGAAGGCAGTTGAGGAAATGGTTAAATTTTTCAATATTCGATAGGCCATATTCGCGATCAATAACTTGATTGAACGACGTTATAAAATTTTTGTACTCACTGTACTTAACACTAAATGTGGGCAATTTGAGCTGGGGCAATTTATGGTTGTCAACAGGGAAACAAATTGTAGAATCCGACATCGTTGTGTTATGAACATCCTCACCAAGCTGCATTTGTATATTCATTTTAGCTGCGATGTACAAATCCTCAATTTCGGGCCTACCGTTGTCGTCTGGGTCATATTTTTCAATTTGGATTTGATAAGTAAATATTTGTTTGAAATATGACTCTAAAATCCCCAAGCGGCACTTCAGTTCAGCTGAGGAAAGTGTCCTGCCTTCACCACTTCCATTGGCTTCGATTTGGTTCTTTATACGGGTAATACTTTTCTTCGGATTAGGCCGTTGTCACTTCATTTCGTCCAACGACATTGTACAATTTTTTAAAAACATTTGAACCACAAAAGCACAATTTCTTTTATGAAAAATGAACCACAAAATGTCCAAATAAATTTTTATTGTAAAATGGCGACACGATTTTTTTTTAAGCACTGCACACGTTTGGTTTAAGCTTTTTTTAATGAGAACGATTTCCAACGAAAAGTTTAAGAATTTTCCACGGACCGCACAACGAAAAATTAATAAAAAAATTTTAAATAAACTCGACCCCACGTTGGGCGCCAAAATGTATGATAAGGAGCTTTTTCCTTACCGGCAGCAATATAAAGCAAATCAGTATCTTCGATTTGTTATTTATATTGCTACTGAAATTATCGTTGGGCTGAGTAATTATTCTTAAGTACACCAGTAAAAGAATTTGCGACCGTGAAACGCGAGAAAAATAACAAGAGGAGATGTTGCCCTTTCGGTTTCAACTATAACAATAACTCTTTATTTCCAAAATTCTTAAACTAAAGCGATCATAAATATGTAAATAAATAAGGGTTACTGTGTTGTTGTTGTTATTCTATGTTGAGAGACAATTAAAAGGAATCCACCACTAGTAATGTACATATAAGTTTTTATTTCGAATTATTTATTTGGTTTTTAAAAAAGGTTCGGAGCTAATGCTCCACTTTATTTGGATTCAAGATTAAGACTAAATTTAATTTTATAATTTTATTAATTTTACAACTTTAATGCAAGCATTGCATTTTTGTTATTCTTTGGAAAGAACTGTTTTTTGTGACTACTGCTTGTTTTGTTTATTATTGCCAGTTTTGCATTTCCGGCACACTTTGGGAATAAAGTGCTTACCTAATGTCTACAGTTTGTTTGTTTGTTCCATTATTGAAATTATTGAATTACAATTAAATGAAAAAAAAAATAATAAAAACAACAAAAGAAAAAGAAAATAAATGTAGCGCGTGTTAACTCCTCCACCTTTAAAAACGAACGTCCTCGTTCGTCTGAGCGGGATAATGAGAGGTAGTTTGGTTCACTCGAGGAAATGTTTGAGGTTATTGAACTTGTTCAATTGTCACTTCTGGAACATTGTCAATATCTTTGGAGATGTATTTGCCGATTAGGTTTGATCCTTTAGTTGAAGTTAGTTTTAATGCCAAAATTGCCATTAGAATTAGAATTGTACCAGATATCCCAAAATTAGCTATTGATGCTGCTAGCCCTTTGCTTTTTAAAGTTTCGATATAGTATATATTCTTTAGGTGAAGTTCTTTCATCATTTCCAGGCTTAGCAATTCTTCTTCAGCCATTAATGTTGCATTTGGGTGCAGAATTGCAGGAAGGGGTTTACTGCTAGAGATTTCATTAGACAAAAATGTTTGGTTGTCTATCGTAATTGTGGAGTTATGGTATTGAATTGCGAACGATCCAGTTAAATTATTACCGATGTAAACGGTGTTGTTGAATTGATTTAAGAGTATTATTCCCGGAAGGATTTCTTGGACAGTAGGAATGTGTTGGTTGTTAATAGTGATGCAGTTAGGCGGTCGGCTTTTGAGTAGGTGGGGAATACATGTGGAGTTACTGATGTCTACAATATTTCCTTTTGTACAGATTTTAATTTGATTATGTTCTTCACAATTGTTTTTCTTTCCAAAGATTTTATCTTTACATATTACAATTTTTTCAAATGGTATTTTATACAATTTGTTTCCTTTCTTTATTGCTTTTATTAAAAGTGATTCACATAAATTTTTATCAGTTACTGGAATTTCGATTAAGTACAAAATCTTAGAACTACTAGAAGCTATCTTAACATTACTGAATTCAAATGCTTCTTCTACATTATTAAATGGAATGTTATTTTTTTCAATTATTTCTTTCATTAGGTTCATTTCGACATTAGAAAGTATATAAGAGTTTACAATGCCAACTTTGGCCCAATGTATTGCATAATTGATATTTATAATTTCATCTTTTATTAATTGTAACTTATATTTAACGCTCACAGCAACATCATGCTGAATATCTTCTCTATCTTTTAGTAGCTTAAATATTTTATTTGACACTTCCGTTATATTATTTATTCTTTCGTTCATTGCTCTATTTATTATTAATTGATTATTATTATTTTCAAGTAAGTTATTCATATGATTTTCTAAAATAACAAAATCTTCATGATCTGGGCTCCCTGCGAGCCATTTCCATGCAGTACCGATTTCATTTAGGGATCTTTTGGTAACCTTTGGCTTTAGTCTACTAAGGAAACTTTGTAATTCTGTTACTTCATTGTGCAGGAAGGGGAGTAAGGGATTGCTAGGAATTATTTTGTATCTTATCGTGGAATTAAGTTCATCCAAAGCCTTTTGGTATTCGTCTACGTCTATGGTATGTATAATTTTGTAAGTCCCAATTTGAATTTTGGTCCATCCTGTATTGAAGGTTGCTAATTGTGAATTTGTTTAGTCAAGGATACGGAATTCGCCACTGGCGAGCGGTATTAATAATCTGAAAGCAATTAAATATGTTAAGTTCTGATATTACTTTTATGTACAGTTCGTCCTTTTTTCTGTTATAACTACGCTAGATTTGTCCTCCTTTACTATTTCTTTTTTGTATCTAGTAGTAAGTTTTGAGCCTAATCTTTTATTTATTCGTACGTAGATAGTGTCACCTGGCAAATAAGTTTTCATTGGGGTCCTTTTCCGATTGTGTACTTCTAAGTCCTTTGCTTGTTTTTTCCTAAGTGCTTCAATATTTTCTTGTCGAGCATTTTTGTACTGGTCAGGATTTGTAGAGACTCTGCGTCCAAAAAATACTTCTATCGGTTTCTTCCCTGTTGTTGAGTGTACTGTGCAATTGTATTCATATACTGATCTGTCTAAAAGTTCTAAGAACGATCTATGGATATGTTCTGCTTTTAAGCAGCGCATTATTTCTGAAAGGGTAGAATGGAAGCGTTCTACCTGTCCATTTACTGTACTTGCGTAAGAAGGTGTTTTGTAGATTTCTATTCCAAGTTGATCTTCCATCATAAAACATATGGAAGCTGAGTTTAATGCTTTTTCATTGTCTACTACTATTAATTTGGGTACGCCAAATGCAAAAATTATCTGTCTCAAAGGTTCTCTAATATCCAAATACAATAGTGCACAATTACGTAGTCTCGTTGATAATGTTGCTGCGTTTTATAGCTCGTTATTATCTCTTGGCTCTCCTAGCGATATTGCTAATTATATGCTAATTTATATAGTGATGGAAAAAGTTGATGATGACACTAAAAGGAATTGGAAAGAATCTTTAGACTTTACCAAATTGCCATCATGGGATGATTGCTCCAAGGTTCTTGAAAGGCGTTGCCAATTTTTGGAGTCCGTTGATACCAGCCATTCACATGTGAACCTTCATAAGCCCGAAAATCACAATTCTGGTAAGACCAAAAATAAATATTCTAAACCTGGCTATAGTTTCTCGGTTTCAAAACGCGTTTGCACACTTTGCTCTAAAGAGGACCATACTATTAGTCGTTGTTGTCGTTTTAAAGATATGAATGTCGGTCAACGTTTTGAAAATGCAAAACGATAAGGTCTCTGCCTTAATTGTCTATCGAGATGGCATCAAGTAAGCAACTGTTCCTCAACATTCAAGTGCAAATTTTGTTCTCGCTCGCATCATAGTTTGCTTCATCGGTCTCAGCCAGCTTCTAGGCCCTCATCCCCAGCTACTGAACCATCTACATCTCATGCTGCCATGAATGAAAATCCCGCCTTGGTGCATGCTCATATGGAAAAATCCTCGCCGGAACAGGTGCTTCTTGCTCTGCCATGGTTCTCGTTCGTGATGGTAATGGTTGCTATCAATTGGGACGTACTTTGTTGGATTCTTGCTCTCAATTGAATTTTATTACTGATGAACTTTCGCAAAAATTACATTTGTCTCGCAAAAAACAAACTACTGAAGTTGCTAGTATTGTTATATTCATTGTTTTATTTTATATTTATTTCTACCTTATTTTGCATTTTTTCATATTCATATTTTTGAGCCACTCATCCCACTGTAATTTGATGTAAATTTTGTTTCTATGGTCCACTATAACTTATTTTGGTTATTAACCGTTAGGTTATATTTTATTTCATATTTTGTTTTGTATTACCATCTCATAATGTGTTGTTGTAAACAAAAATTCAATAACGGTACATATTTTATTTATTGTTTTGTTTTTTGCACATATGTACATTACTAGTGGTGAATTTCTTTTAATTGTCTCTCAACATAGAATAACAACAACAACACAGTAGTCCTTATTTATTTACTTGATCGTATGTTTAGTTAGTTTAAAAATTTGAAAGTAAAGAATTTATTGTTATAGTTGAAGTCAAACAAAAAACTTATTTGCTTTATATTGCTACCGGTAAGGAAAAAGCTCCATATCGTACAAATAGAAACAATAATCAACACAGAGATTATAGATCCAATAACAACAACAATTATGATAGAAGGAGCCAAAATAACTCAAACAACAACGGTAACAGAAGACGTAATATATATTCAATAATAGAGGAGGAAAACGAGATAGGCTCGGAATACACTAGTATTCCGGACAGCCAAAATTAAAAATATACAAAGTTACCAACGATATAACAAATTTCATAATCGTTAAATACAATAATGAACAATTAACGTTTCTTATTGACACAGGCGCCGACATATCATTATGCCGCACGCAAACAAAATTCGAAGACGAAACTTACAATCCACAAGAAAAATGTAAATTAACAGGTATAACCACAGAGGAAATATACTCCTTAGGCACATCAGATCCAGAACTCCAATTTATCAATGAAAAAAGTAATCACTCTTTCCACTTAGCACAATCAGACTTTCCAATAGAAATGGAAGGCATAAAAGGGAGAGACTTTTTAAGAAAATATCTTTGTAAAATAGATTATGAAACATTTACAATATCACTATTCATAAATAATAAAACCATAACTCTTCCAATGCACACAAAATCACTTACGGCACTTCAAATAAAAATACCAGAAAGAACAGAAATCATACAGGCAATAAAATTAAACCTCTCCGACGATTTAATAATTTTTAATAATGAATTAAAACCAGGTGTATTTTTAATTAATTCAATAGCACCTAGTAACGGCATGGCCCACATTAGAATTTTAAACAAACGAAGAAATAAATTTAAGGGCATTCAACTCCAAACTGACACACTAAAAAACTACGACATATTAAGTTACCACAATGACAATTACCCCAATCGTTTTCAACAAATATTGAATGACTTGCAATTAAATAATAATGATGACTATGCAAAAACAGAATTAATAATTATTTTTCAAAAATATCAAAATGTTTTTCATTTAGAAAATGAAAAACTTACAATAAATAATTTTTATAATCGAACAATCATGACCTCACACAGCACACCACTTTACATCAAAAATTACAGATTACCTCACTCGCATACAAACGTAATAAATGAACAAGTACAAAAAACGCTTAATGACGACATAATAGAACCATCTGTTAGTCCATATAATTCTCCACTACTTTTAGTCCCGAAGAAAAACATAGAGGATAAAAAGAAATGGAGACTTGTAGTAGACTATATAATAAACTCGTTAATGACAAATTTCCATTGACTAGACTAGAAGATATACTAGACAAACTTGGCAGAGCCAAATGGTTTTCCACTCTAGACATGACCAGCTCATTCCACCAAATTCAATTAAACAAAAATTCTAGACCACTTACTACATTTTCTACATCACAAGATCATTATAAATTTAAGAGACTACGGACTAAAAATCTCTTCAAACTGTTTTCAAAGAATGCTCACAATAGCACTATCAGGACTAGAATCAGAAGCATTTCTCTATGTAGACGACATAATTGTATATGGATGTAGTCTAAATCATCACAACCAAAATTTAATAAAAGTCTTAGACAGATTACGAAAATACAACTTAAAGCTTAATCAAAAAAATGTTTTCTAAGATCAGAAGTAGTTTATTTAGGACATTTAATAACAAAAGACGTAGTAAAAACAGACCTTTCTAAATATGAAACAATAAAGAACTATCCAACGCCAACCATCGCAGATGAAGTAAGAGGATTTATACTCAATTTTGCTGACATAGCAAAAACCTAAATGCATTATTAAAGAAATCGACAGAATTCATATGGACAGAACAATGCCAATATGCCTTTGAGGAACTAAAAACAAGCTAATGAACCCGCCCATACTTCAATACCCTGACTTTGAAAAACCTTTTATTTTAACAACCGTCGCTTCAAATTATGCGTTAATTGCTGTATTGTCTCAAGGTGAAATAGGCCAGGATTTACCCATTTCATATGCAAGTAAATTACAAAAACATGACATAAACAAACCAATAATTGAAAAAGAGCTTTTAGCAATGCATTGGAGTATTAACTTTTTCAGACCATACCTATACGGTAGAAAATTCATAGTAGTGACAGATCATTGACCCTTAATATCCCTATTTTCACACAAAAACCCTTCACCAAAGGCGACAAGAATTAGGTTAGATCTAAGTGATTATGATTTTACAATAATATATAAAAAAGGAAAGATGAATACAAATGCTGACGCACTCTCTAGAATAAAAATTGATTCAGAGACATTAAAACAAATGATACCGCAAGAGAATGTGTGAGGCCTGTATTTCAAAATATACTTAAAATAAGGTAAAAATATTTTGAATAGTAATCTTAGAAATTTCAATATTTGTTTTCAAATTTTTTTTTTTTCAAATAACTTTATTATAATAAAAATTTTGTGAACTAAAACACATAAAAATATATTGAATATAAAAAAAAAATAGAATTTGAAAATATATTTGAAATTTTAATAAGATAAAGCGAAAGGAAAGCTAAATATTTTGGTGAATTGCAATTCTTTCAAACTTTTAATTTGAATTTTATACTTTTTTATTGAAAGGTAAGATCTATCTGAAATATATTTGAAATTTTAAGCGCTAATGTATCGCAAAATTATACACATAGGAAATTACAAATTTCGAAAAAAATTAATCCTTTAAACATTGGAAGAATCCCAGAGACTGAAATCGAGTCTCCGGGAGAGGCTGAGAATCGGTTTAATAACAAAATAACTATAGAAATATATTATCAAGATTGTTCAAGATTTTATTCAAAATTAAATAGAATAACGTTTCCGGCAAATTTCTAACAACAAGAATATAATTGAAGAATTTATAACAATCAATTAAACTATCAAAAGAACCTAACTAATAACTAATTAAACCAAGATCTATACTTTAACACTTAAAATTACCTGAACTAATACCAAATTTTTAAACTACCAAATTTACATTTAACAACTAAATAATGCACAAAATATAAATTATCAATAAATTGAATTAGAAATTTAGTGAAAACAGCTAAAAAAAAAAAAAATAATAATCTTATTTTTACCTTTGTTAAGTAATTTAATTTATTGTTAATTAATTAATCATACTCATCATACTAAATAAACAACTGCAAATCACTTACACTTACATATACTAAAAAAAAGAAATAATAAGCGATATCCTCAAACTTCTTCGAATTCAGGCCTGACATCGTTGGAGTAAAATGGTGAGTTTTATTTAAATATTAATAAGAAAACAAAACAAATATTTATATAAAACACTAATTTCAAAACCACCGCTAAAAAAAGTACTAAATTTTTGACTCAAATATGATTTTTTTTTTTTTACATAAACTGAATAGAAACACATTTAATTTTTTTTATATTAATAGATAATTTTACTATTAATAATATACATTTACACAGTAATAAACATGCATACTGTTCATATTTTAATAGTTTAATAAATTGTAAAAATTTATAAAAATGAATTTCTAAATAATCTTAATTTCGTGAACGGTTAAAGTTGTACATCAGGTAGTCAGATCACGGGCTATTTAAAATAAATTACAAAATAGCATGGTAGGGCGGGTGAAGACTATGGGAAGGAAAATAACACCACAATCACTTCCTAGGCTTCAATTCAATATTTATTTTATTTTTTTTTTGTTTTGCTTTATTGTCGATCTAAGGGATATTGCTACCTTAATTTTAAATAATTATGTAAAGGACTTAAATCTGATTCTATAGACGCAAGAACCAACCCCAATTTCCCTGAGCACGGTCGGAACAACAGGTAGCACAGCTTCTAGAAAGTCAGAGCCATGCAGGTCCGTCCGTTACATAAATTTAAATGGCGCCCAACGTGGGGCCTCAGCAGAATAAAAACCTTAATTTGTAGCTTAGGCTAATAAACACATAGAAACATGCTGATGCTTTCACACAATATTTTATTCGTGGATCGACGAAGAAGGGTACAATTTGATTTTAAATTTTTATGTAAGTCTTGACAAACATTTTGGATATTTAATTTTTCGTTTCTTTGCGTAATTTTAAACCAGATATTATTGAGATTTCATATTTTGTCAAAATTATTTTGCAATTTCTTTCTGGATTTTTATTATGGATGCATTTTGTAATATTACCAGCAAGATTTTGCATAAGTATTTTACATTTGGGATTTTGTATCAGTTTTGAGTTTGTTTTGTTAAAATCACTTATTTAGTCATCACATAATCGAGATTTCTATAAATGGTATCTATCGTTTATTTACTCTTATGATGACTATAATGAGATATTACCTTTTTAATTTCGTTATTATTTTTGAGATTTTTACATTAAGCACAGGTTTATTGTATACAATCATAATATCGAAACTATTATTTGTGTTTTTAATTTTTTTTGTTGAATTGACACCTTTATTTTTTTAAATGTACTACCTGAATACAACTTAACTTAGTAATGAAATTTAAAATTAAAATTTTATACGTAATTTGAAAATGCCGATAACTCGAAGTCGTGAGAATTTATCGAATTTAGACCAACCGGCAAACGTTAGTTTCACAGTTGATATTGGTTCAAATAATACACCTCGTGAAAGTCAAGAAAATTCAGATAGAGTTCAGGAAAATAGATCTGTAAATCCTTCAACACCTGTAGCACAAGGTACGCGTTCTAAAGGTAGACCTGTTACTAGGTCTAGAAACGTTCAGGATACAAATCATGAGGATGTTCCTCATTTTAGACAACTAATAAACGAATCATTGAATAGCTTTCGCGAAGAAATACAAGGTTTTATTTCAAATGAATTACAAACAATGTTCCAAAATATGACTTTAGGTAATAATGTTAGTTCTCGTGTAACAAACCGTAATCACGATGTTGATAACTATCAAAACAATCCTAATAATGAGTTATTAACTAACTCAAATAATTCAGATACTTATAACGGAAATTCACAAGATCCTTTTTATGCTGAAAAAGTCTTGAATATTATTAGAAATTGGTATATAAAATTTTCAGGGCATGACAGTCAGATATCTGTCGATGAGTTTATTTATAGAGTTAATATATTGACAACAAAAACTTTAGCAGGTAACTTTAAGGTTTTAGACGATCACGCTCATTGCCTTTTTGAAGGAAAGGCTTTGGTTTGGTTTTGGCGGTATCACCGTAATCACGACGATATTGACTGGATGACATTAACTAATGCTTTACGAAACGAGTACAAAGTAGATTATAGCAATTACGATGTTTTAGAAGATATAAGAAGACGTAGGCAAAGACCAAATGAGAGTTTTGATGAATATTTTGAAGCAGTATCAGAGTTAACTGATCGATTGAAAACTTCAATATCAGATGGTGAATTGTGAGAGACAATGCTGCGAAATTTGAAACATGAAATACGACATAAACTATTACATTTAGACATACTTAGCGTTTCACAACTCCGCAGGGAAGTTCAAAAACATGAAAAGTTCATGAAAAATATACACGCCATGGAGAATCGAAAGTTGACAAGAGCTCGTGTTGCAGAAATGACTAGACAAGAAGAAGAAGATGACGAAACAATAACGGATAACGAAGTATGTGCGGTTCAACCTAGCTTGAAATGTTGGAATTGTGACAAGTTAGGACATTCATATGTAGACTGCATGGAGTTGAGGAAAGTATTTTGCTATGGCTGTGGAGCCAAGGATATTTATAAACCTGCATGTCCGAACTGCTCCCGAAATAGACAGGGAAACGGAATGAGGAATGTCCGACGAAAATAGTGCTGACATCCGGTAACAGTGAAGCGGACGTTAGCGATAATAAAAAAAAAAAACAAATTAACAACCAAACTTAATAAAAACTTAGACAAATCGTGTAATGCTCTACATCCTTTAATGAGACCTTTTCATATTCGTTTATTGGAATATGAGAAAGCAAGAGCGAGAATTTTTGGCGACAAAAAACCAATGACCAGATCATCTAAGCGTATACGTAATTTTTATCGAAAATTAAAGTCATTTAGAACTTGTATCATATCTTCAATTGTGAATAGAGATTCAGATAGTAGACCTTATGTCAGTATAAAAGTAGAACAAACAAGTTTCTTAGCCTTATTAAACAGTAGAGCCAATAAAAGCGTTATAGGCGGTGATTTAGCTATTCAAGTACAGAATAATAAATCTTATCAGAGATGTGTAGGCAATGTACGAACGGCGGATGAAAAACGACATTACATATTAGGGACTATTAGTTTAGAAATTACTTTTAAAGGACAGACTAAATTATTTGAATTTTTAGTAGTACCGACCATTCAACATGACATTATTTGCGGTTTCGATTTTTGGAAGACATTTGGACTCAAAATTATAGTAAATGACATAGCAGAAATTGACTGTACAGAGACAAATTCAGATCCAGACAAACTAAAACTTACTCGCGAACAACAATAACGATTGGACAAAATAATAGCAGCATTTCCAAAGTCCGAGATAGAGGGTTTAGGGTGTACAACTTTAGTTGAGCATTTTATTGACACAGGTGATGCAAAGCCCATTAAGCAAAGGTACTATCCTATTTCACCAGCTGTTGAAAAACAATTAAGTGGTGAAATAGACAGAATGATCTCTCTTGGGGTTATAGAAGAAGCACCAAGCTCCCCGTGGTCTTCACCCACAGTAGTAGTAGTTAAACCTGGCAAAGTGAGGATGTGTGTGGACAGTAGGAAGTTGAACTCAGTGACTGTTAAAGACGCTTACCCGATACCGAACATTGACGGTCTTATTGCGAGACTTCCTCCAGTTTATTGCATTTCAAAAATAGATTTGAAAGATGCCTTTTGGCAAATTAAACTGGAGGAAAGCTCAAAACCAAATACAGCTTTCACAGTCCCTAATCGGCCATTGTATCAATTTACAAGAATGCCGTTTGGACTGTGTAACGCACCGCAAACGTTGTGCAGACTGATGGACATGGTAATTCCGTTTAACTTAAAGACGCACGTTTTTGTTTACCTGGACGACTTGTTAATTGTTTCATGACTTACTTACATGACTTACTTATTAGAGGTGGCAAGCCAGCTTAGAAAGGCAGGTTTAACTATTAATGTGAAGAAAAGTAGTAGTAGTTGGAAATGTGACTTTACAGGTGGACGAAGACAAAGTTAGGGCCATACGTGATTTTCCCGTACCAAAATCCATCAGACATTTACGACGATTTTTAGGAATGACCGGATGGTATAGACGTTTTATTCAAAATTATTCGAGTTTGACATTTCCCCTTACTGAAGTTTTGACGAAGAAGAAAACTTTTGTTTGGACGGACAATGCACAAAAATCTTTTGACGAACTTAAAAATAGACTAACATCTGCACCATTACTCATTTACCCGGACTATGAAAAACCATTTATTCTACAATGCGATGCAAGCACTTATGGGGTGGGTGCAGTTTTGGCGCAGAAAAACCAGGACGGAATAGAAAGACCGATTGCCTATATGTCTCACAAACTAAATAAGGCACAACGGAATTATACAATCACGGAATTAGAATGTTTGGCCGTGGTTATGGCTATTAAAAAATTTCGCTCATATATTGAGGGGCAAGAATTTAAGGTAGTCACGGACCATGCGAGCCGTAAATGGTTAATGGGTCAAAGAGACTTGTCGGGGCGATTAGTGAGATGGTCTTTGAAATTACAGGGATTCAACTTTACCATTGAACATCGTAGTGGAAAGGAAAATGTAGTGCCTGATACCTTATCTCGTATGCATGAGGGCGAGGATTTTGTGAATTCCGTTGAATTAGAGAGTATACCAGCTATCGATCTGAAATCTAATTCTTCTGATTCTGAAGAATATGTAAAATTACGTAACGATTTTCAAAATTCGAACTTACCAGATTATAGGATTATTGATAAATATATTACATGGTTTAGAAGATGAATCCGAATTTTGGAAATTGTTTGTACCCACAGAGTTGAGACATAGTGTAATATATTCAGCACATAATACTACAACTTCTTCACATGGAGGTATGGCAAAAACGTTAGAACGTGTTAGGAGATATTTTTATTGGCCCAGACTAGCAACGGACGTTAGGGAATATATTTAAAACTGCGAGTTATGTAAGACATCGAAAACACTGACAACTTTACTGAAACCACCAATGGGACAAATGGTAATGACTGACAGACCATTTCAAAGACTGTATATTGACTTAATTGGACCCTTACCTAGAACCAGGACTGGAAATATAGGAATTTTGATTGTACTTGACCATTTCTCCAAATTTACATTTTTGCGACCAATAAAAAAATTTGATTCAAAACAAATTATTGAATATCTTCGGACCGAAATTTTTAATTGTTTTGGAGTACCAGAAGTGATACTGTCAGATAATGGGACACAATTTAGGAGTAAAGATTTCGAAAAGTTTTTACAGAAATATGGTGTGAAACATATGCTTACAGCTGTTTATAGTCCTCAAGCTAACGCAAGTGAACGTGTAAATCGTTCAATTAATGAAGCACTGCGTTCTTTTGTAAGAAAAGATCAACGTGAGTGGGACAAATTTGTAAGCGGTATTAATTGAGCTTTGCGAAATACCATCCATCAAACCATTGAAAAACAAGACGAATTTTCTTTACTTAGAGAATCTATCAGGAAGGACATGCAAAAAGCTTACGACAAAAACGTACGTATTTATAACTTACGGACTAGGAATAAGGACTTCAAAATTGGCCAAGAAGTAATTCGCCGAAATTTTGTACAAAGTTCCAAGGCTAATTATTTTAATGCGAAGTTGGCACCTGTGGGTATAAAAGCAAAAGTTATACGTAAAATAGGTCATGTGAATTATGAACTTCATGACATCGAAACTAACAATAAAGGAATATATCATGCTAAGGATATTTGGAATTAGGAATTAGCCTAACACTATATTTCAGCCTTTACAGATCCAGTTTTTGCGATATATCTCAAAACTTTATCTGTTTTGTGAGGCCTGTATTTCAAAATATACTTCAAATAAGGTAAAAATATTTTAAATAGTAATCTTAGAAATTTCAATATTTGTTTTCAAATTTTTTTTTTTTTTTCAAATAACTTTATTATAATAAAAATTTTGTGAACTAAAACACATAAAAATATATTGAATATAAAAAAAATAGAATTTGAAAATATATTTGAAATTTTAATAAGATAAAGTGAAAGGAAAGCTAAATATTTTGGTGAATTGCAATTCTTTCAAACTTTTAATTTGAATTTTATACTTTTTTATTGAAAGGTAAGATCTATCTGAAATATATTTGAAATTTTAAGCGCTAATGTATCGCAAAATTATACACATAGGAAATTGAAAATTTCGAAAAAAATTAATCCTTTAAACATTGGAAGAATCCCAGAGACCGAAATCGAGTCTCCGGGAGAGGCTGAGAATCGGTTTAATAACAAAATAACTATAGAAATATATTATCAAGATTGTTCAAGATTTTATTCAAAATTAAATAGAATAACGTTTCCGGCAAATTTCTAACAACAAGAATATAATTGAAGAATTTATAACAATCAATTAAACTATCAAAAGAACCTAACTAATAACTAATTAAACCAAGATCTATACTTTAACACTTAAAATTACCTGAACTAATACCAAATTTTTAAACTACCAAATTTACATTTAACAACTAAATAATGCACAAAATATAAATTATCAATAAATTGAATTAGAAATTTAGTGAAAACAGCTAAAAAAAAAAAAAATAATAATCTTATTTTTACCTTTGTTAAGTAATTTAATTTATTGTTAATTAATTAATCATACTCATCATACTAAATAAACAACTGCAAATCACTTACACTTACATATACTAAAAAAAAGAAATAATAAGCGATATCCTCAAACTTCTTCGAATTCAGGCCTGACATCGTTGGAGTAAAATGGTGAGTTTTATTTAAATATTAATAAGAAAACAAAACAAATATTTATATAAAACACTAATTTCAAAACCACCCCTAAAAAAAGTACTAAATTTTTGACTCAAATATGAATTTTTTTTTTACATAAACTGAATAGAAACACATTTAATTTTTTTTATATTAATAGATAATTTTACTATTAATAATATACATTTACACAGTAATAAACATGCATACTGTTCATATTTTAATAGTTTAATAAATTGTAAAAATTTATAAAAATGAATTTCTAAATAATCTTAATTTCATGAACGGTTAAAGTTGTACATCAGGTAGTCAGATCACGGGCTATTTAAAATAAATTACAAAATAGCATGGTAGGGCGGGTGAAGACTATGGGAAGGAAAATAACACCACAATCACTTCCTAGGCTTCAATTCAATATTTATTTTATTTATTTTATTTTTGTTTTTTTGTTTTGCTTCATTGTCGATCTAAGGGATATTGCTACCTTAATTTTAAATAATTATGTAAAGGACTTAAATCTGATTCTATAGAAGCAAGAACCAACCCCAATTTCCCTGAGCACGGTAGGAACAACAGGTAGCACAGCTTCTAGAAAGTCAGAGCCATGCAGGTCCGTCCGTTACAAATGTCGAAAAAGAAAGAAAAACACTAGTTATAACAAGAGCAATGAGAAATAATAATAATAATGAGGAGAATATAATAGCAGATAATAAGAAAAATAAATATGCAAATGAGGATAACAACAATAAAATGCGCGCAGAATATATGGAAACACGCAAATTTCAGAAGTCTGATCAACTTCAAATATGGGAATGCATATCCATTAATGATATAAAACATATTAAGAAATTGCAATTTAATACGACTGAAGAAATACAAGAAAAAGATATATTTATTGAAGATAATATTGTGCACATAGGACGTAATGATAATTCATCGAAACCAGTTTCGATCATGAAGAAGTTACGTACCCAAAATATAGAAAATAAAAAAGAAAATAATAAGCTAGCAGGATACAGTGATAAATCAGCGAAACTAGATTCGATACTGAAGAAACTGATATCAAAAATGAAGAAAGAAAATGTAAAATAATTAGCACTTGAAGTGAAGATATAATATTTAAAGAATATAGTAAAGAAGAATTAAAAGAAGTATATACAAAGAAAAAAATTAATAATAAAAATCCTCAACTTAAAATATTGATATATAACACCCCAAAAAGAATAATAGATGACATCTTAAAATATAAAATCATTGACGAATTCCATAATGCCACACACGCAGTAAGAAAAACAGTAATTAAATTAAAACAGCGGTTTTGCGACAATTGTAACAAAAATAAACAAACAAAACACATAAAAGAACCACTTACATTAACAGACACACCAAGCAATAGTTTTGAAATAATTTCAATTGACACGGTAGGACCTCTGCGTAAGTCAAACGAATACAGATACATACTAACAATGCAATGTGAACTAACGAAATTTATTATTGCACACCCCATGCCGACAAAAGATGCACTTGTAATAGCAAAAACACTAGTAGAACAACTAATTTTTAAATATGGTCATTTTAAAGTACTCAAATCCGACAGAGGGACAGAATTTACAAACGAACTTATGAGTAACATTTGCTCATTCTTAAAAATTAAACAAATTTTTTCAACATCTTATCACCACGAAACATTAGGTTCAATAGAAAGAAATCATAGGGTTCTGAATGAATTTTTACTAACAACAGCAAATGATTATGAATGGGACAAATGGATACCATACTTTACTTTTGCCTACAACACGGCACCACATATAAACACAGGCTACTCGCCTTTTGAATTAGTATATGGTAAGTTACCAAGTTTACCATCTGACAATATAAATAACAAACAAAAATTTTATAACTACGACAACTATGTCAATGAACTAAAACAAAGGTTACAATACGCCGTAAATAAGGCAAAGCAATTAATAATAAAAACTAAACCAAATTAAAATTTCATGCAACAAATACCAAAATAAACTTAATTTAAAAATAGGAGATTTAGTTTTAATAAAAGTAGAAAATAGAAAGAAAAACCAAAGTCCATATAAAGGGCCATATAAAATTGTAAAAAGAAACGGAGTAAACACCGTAATAGACTACAGTCAAAGCTCGGCATAACACAGTGTCTACGAGTATGTTAGACAAATTTTTATCAAGAAAAACGTCAAAATCAGTGCGAATATATAAAAGGTAGCCTCAGTTAAACAATTGATTAAAAACAGCTGTCAAACTGCATATATAAAAAACATCAATTGTTTTTTATATATATTCAATTGCCTTATTGTTTTTTTTTATCTTCTGGAAATCTGCTTGGCTGATTTTCTGCACGGCAAACTATTTATAATCCCTATGTTAAATACTTTTATGACCTATATAGCTTATAGCTTGACGTTTCTTCCTTTTCATGGATTATTGAATCACAGATTTTTCTGATTAATTTGGACGAATGGAGTTTTCTCGAAAACTGCTTGAACGTTTTTAAGAAAAAAGAGTTTTTTATAGTCAGAAAATTGTTTTGATTTATAATAATATTCATAATTTTCTAAGTAATTATTCACGCAAAGCTAAAGGCAAAAGTTGAAAGTTTGTAAAAATATAGTCATATGTACAATAAATTGGAAATATAAAAGTTTAAACGCGCATATTTCTGAAATGAAGCATGATATTGACTTGAATCTTTTTGCAAAAGATCGGAAATTATACATGCTAAAGGATAAACTTAATGGAATACATATTTTTAAAATTTCTTTCGCTATTTAGAAATAAACCAAACAAAAGGCCCAATTTGGGGTTTTTGGAGAAAATACAAATTTTTTCATTGTAATAACATATTTGTTTATAAAGATATCTTAATGAAATTTGCAAGAAATGTGGATCTTATTAATGTAAATAAAAGCGCGTTAACCAAATTTCAATCAGGGGTAGGGTTTTCCTGAAGTCCCAAATAAACTAATCAAAATTACCAAAAATGGGATTTTTTATATTTTTAGCTATAGAATCCACATTTTTCCGAAGTCCCGTAGATTTTGATTTAAAACTTTTAACAACATATTGAAGATTCTTAAAATATATTCCGCTTGTCGATTCGTGCTTTGGGATTTGAGAAAATATGGTCTAAAATAAAACTTTCATATAAAATGGGTCGAATTAAGGAGGGTATGTACCATGACCAATTGAGTTATTGGGCTTGTTTTTTTATCTTAAAGTCATCTCTGTGAAGTTACCTTTCAGAAAAGTGCAAAATTATTATATGTTACTAAAGAAAATTTTATTTTAGATAAAAAAGAGTGTAGATACTTTTTCGACTAAAAAAACACAAAAAGTCGTCTTTTTTGGAATTTTTAAATTCAAAATCGTTTATTTTTTGGACTCGGTAAAGATATCGACTTCAAATTTTTTTATTCAATAGATAATTTTGTTCTTTAACTAGATAGGAAAAAAACTAATAAAATCGGTCGGAAATACTAGGATATATATGATATAAACTGGACCAAGAACATACAAAATTATGGTGCTTAAAAATTGAAACGCAAATAACTTGAAAACTATAAGAGATAAATAGGTCTTATCAGGGCCTACAACAATATATAAAAATATTTTAAATCGGACGAGAAACAAAAATTTGGCAAGCGATTAAAAATTTTTTATGTCAGAGGTACCTAACTTTGAGCCCCCTTAACTCCGCCCCTGAGGGGTTTGTTGTGCCCCCCTTCCAAACTTAACATTATACACTCCTCCGCTACGTCTATACCAAATGTCATGAAAATCCAACCAGCCGATCAGAAGTTACAGATTTATATTTATATTTATTCTGCCCCACTGTGCATTGAATTACAGTTTTCATTTTAACGGATTTCTGCGCAAGTGTTTAAACCAAGTAAAAAAAGTTCTTTAATAATTATTCTGTGGCAAGATCATGTATTGTCCACGACAATAATCACTTAGATGAGTCCGTCCTTCAAAATTAATAAGGTTTTAAAAAATCGTTTTCAAAATCAAAAATGTTAAAATTAAGGCAAAAAATAATAATAATAATTTTAACTTCTAAGTAGTTAACAATAGAATTTTTCTATCTAAATGAATTTGAAAATTATTAAAATTTGTATAGTTTTAATTTTAGAGTTCGTTATATACTTGCGTTCTATGCTGGTTTTGTTTAAAAAAATATATTTTACGTAAAAATTGTATATACAGATCTGATGAATTTTTTTAAATACTTTTCTAGATTTTAAGTTTATCATAAGAATAATACTTATTTTATTGCTAGTTATTTAATTTTTAACCTTTATTTAGTATTTTAATAAAATATAATAGACATAAAATTGTGTTATTTATCAGCTCAACCGAAAAAATTTTGCTATTCAACCGTAGCCGAAATTTTTTAATCGGCTTCCATCTCTGATACCGCTTTTTCGCTAACTATTGCTACGTGCACACGTGAAAACAAACAAAAAAACATGATTTTAAATCATGTTTTTTTGTTTGTTTTCGAGCGGGGAAGAGCTGAAAGAGGGATTGAGAAAAAATCAGTTTTTTTGTTTTCCGTAGTCTGATTTTTTATTTTTTTATTTTACAAAATTAATTAAATCCTTAAATAAAACTTGGGCAAGAAGTCAAAACTCGTGTTCAATTTAAAAAATTCAAAATTTTCAAGTAGTAAGTCATATAAAAAGTTCCAACTATTTATTTGTGAATCTGAATAATGTTCCACAATTATTGCAAGCAAGTGGTAATAAATGTATCATATCAAGGGCATTGTAAAAATTACTAGCCGGTAAGTCGCTAAATTTTCTATGTGAAAAAATTTAGAAAATAAAATTTTCATCCCTTCATCTCTAAAAGTACATATATTTAACAATTAAAAAAAGTATCCCAGTTAGAAATTTTTTAACACGTCTTATACAAGAACTACATGACGCGTCAGAGTCACTGTTTATTTTGTCATTTACGCCCATTTGAAATATGAATATGAATTCATGTCGGTGAAGATAACAAACTTTTTCAACTAACTTTATCTTCCTTTTCTTTTATTCTAAGGTCACGAACCTTTTCAATAAATTGGTTCAATAAACTTACGCAGAATAGAAATACTATGTTGTGTGCAAAATATGGAAACACCATTGCTAATATAAGAAATCTGTAAAAGTTTGTTGAGTAAAATCCAAGAAACGTTTTACATAAAATTTTTTTAAAAAATTGTACAATAATTTTTATTGAGTAATTTATGGAATGAATGAAAATATTTCTTTTATTTCAATTATTTTGCATCAGAAGATGTGTTTTCTTGCTACCGTTGAGTGTTAACGTTGATAATTAGCAAAAAAAAAAAAAAAAAAAAAAAAAAAAAAAAACGTTACTCACCCAGTTTGGTATCACTTAATATTCAAACAAAAGTCGCACAAATAAATCTTCATATTTTATTAAAAAAAAAAAACTGTTAATATAAATTTTGTTTTCATTCTCTTTATTTGTATTTTTATACTTCTTTCATTTATTGACATTCAAATATCCATAATCGTATTTTTGTTCATAAATTGGCAGCACTTTATCGAAGTTAAATCAAACATGTATACTTTACGCTTTAACTCCTAAAGTGTGTAAATGTAAATTTTGTATGAAATTAATGTTATCCCTAGAATTGTCAAATTCTATCTCTCTCTTTAAAATATTACGTGTGTGGATCAATCTACATATTTCGCAGTAAATGTTTAAATCCAAAGCTGAGCAATAATGTTTAACTTAAGCTGTCAAATTTATTGTTCTCTTTTAAAATTTTGCCCTTTTTAACAAAAAGAAAAATGCAAAATAATTAATTTTGTTTTGAAGAGACAAAGAATAAAAACAGGAAATAAATTAAAATTTTCGATCCGACCTTATTTCTAATGATAAGAAATAAAAATGTCTTCTTGTAGAAGTAGAGTTAGCACAAAACACAGTTGAGTTAATATATGAAAGTGGAAGTGGTTTTATAAAAATATAGTGTTTTTTTCTTTTTGTGCTTTAAATAAAATATTTGGTAATGTAATAGTGCTGCCAGATATGTAGATTCTTAAAATAAATTTAAAGATGGGATTTTTTTACATTACCAATAAAACAAAAATATTTTTTTTGTGATTTTTATTGAGCAGAAATAAGTATTTTTTCATTTTTATTTCTTTCTATCGTCATATCGAAAAATTATCGCGAAAGAGAAAAAACTGTCGGTATATCGCAAAAATATAAAGAAAACTATTGCCATATCGAAAAAATTATCGCCATATGGAAAAGCTATCGCGCAAAACAAAAAAAAAAAAAAAAAAGAAAATCGCAAAAAAAAAAAAACAATATCGTTATATCGAAAAAACTATCGCACAAAACAAAAAAACTATCGCCACATCATAAACAAATATCACCATATCGAAATAACTATCGCTCAAAACAAAAAAAAACTATTGCCATATCGGAAAAATATAAAAAAACTATCGCCATATCATAAAAAAATATCACAATATCGAAAAAACCATGGCACAAAGAAAAACTATCACCATATCGAAAAAATATAAGAAAAAACTATTGCCATATCGAAAAAACTATCGTTTGCAAAAAAAGGAACTATCGCCTTACCGAATAATATAGTAAAAAAAAACTATCGCGAAAAAAACTATCTCCTTATAGCAAAAATATTGTCATATCGAAAAACTATTACTAAAAAGAAAAAGCTACCGCCATGTCGGGAAAATATCGCTACAAAAAAACCTAATTGCGCAAAACAACAAAAACTATCGCCATATCGGAAAAATCTCGCCAGAAAAACTATCGTCAGAAGAAAACTATCGCCTCTCAAAAAAAAAAATGTCGCCATATTGGAAAAATATAGTTAAAAAGAAACAAATTATCAGCATAATATAAACGTTTCATAAACGCCACATCATCCGACACATGGACGTATATAAAATTTTTTAGTCACAGGTAAAAATTACAAACAGATTGACAAACATACAAAATTTTTCAAACATGAAATTTTAAAATTTTTTCAGCATAAACATTTTTTCATTTTTTAACAAGCGCAAAAAGCGCAAGTGAAGGAAGACCACGACCAATAGAATGAAGACCAAGCTCAAGCGAAAGAAGACCAAAAACTTACATACTTGGAAGGGGATAATAAATGTACATACCTTTTATTAACTTTTTTTCTAGAAGTGCTAATATAAAATTTAAATTTATATTTAATTTATTTAATTTTATTTAATATGTATATATTTGTAATTAATAATATAATTATGTTAATACTAAATATAAAAGTATTTAATAATAATTTAATAATAATTTAATTTTAAATTACTCAATAATATATTAAAAATAATTTTTAATTAGTTAAATTACTTTAATAGAACATTGATATCAAAAAATGTTACAAATAAAAATTTTAACAATATATAATTTTTGAACTTTATTTCTGTTACATCTAGAGGCGAAATTTCATCATGAAAGTAAGACGTAAGTTTAGCTATAGTTCTAATTATTTAAAGTGCATACGTTAAAATTGTTGATTTTTAGAGGATTTGCAGATGATTTCTTCGAAAAATGTTAAATTATTATTGAATTGTTAAATGCTATTTGCAAAAAAATCTAAATATAATAGGCTTCAAAATAATTTAAAAAAATAGAAGAATAATAAATAAAATTTTAAAAGCAAATGAAATGGGAAGTTAATTCTTTTTCAATGGAACATGCTTATATATCAGCCTTAATCGATGCCTCAGATAATATTTTGAAAATTGACAATGAATTTTTAATAAAAAAATTTATTTTACTTACCATCGGAAAAACCTTATGTTTCTTGCGATCATGTTCTTGGTCCCTTCGAAATCAACGATGATTCATTGGACGTGTCAAGCTTTTTAACTTATAGAAAGATTTCAAATCCCAACGAAAAATGCAACATAACTATCCCGCAGGGGGAATCAAAGTGTACAAAACCTAGAACATTTCAAAAGAATATTTTTGATTGTATATTTATTGTCAACTTAGATGTTGTACAAAGTACAAACAACACAAAAACTACTAAAAAGAAAATCCTAGAAGATTTAGTAAGAGAGGCACATTTAAAACATAATGTTTGTATTTTATATGGAAAGGAGAGTACATTTATGTATGTTTATTGTAAATCTAATGCTTGCACTACTTTCTGATTTAAAATAAATCATAAAGTAAACGTTTCTCTTTACAAAAACAAAGAAATACAACATGGTAAAAATGAATCTATAGAAAACAGCAACTTTTAAATGCTGCAGATGATATTTCCGAATAAAGGTAATCTTCAAAACATTCATAAACTGAAAACATTAATAATATGTAAATCTGAAGGCAATTATGATAAATATTATCATTCGGATCCAGTTTATGCTCTTATTTCGATGAAAATTATTAACATTGACAGTTTATATATGGGAAAAGCAAGCGTTTGAAACTTTATCCAGGTTGTATAAATTCCTGAAGATTCGAAATATTCATTACATTGATGAATCTGGGAAAAGCGTGAAACACGTAAATGTGCTGAAAATAGAATTTTCGCATAAAAAATTGTTTTACGAATTTCGGAAATAAAAAATTACCAATTGCGGAAGCAATTCTTTCTCGCTTTTCTATGCAAATTGAAATTGTTCATGAAAGAGAACAATATTAAATATCAGTTCAAATGGTCTTATTACATTATATTACATTATAGCGTGTCTAAATGTCTTAAGAGCCTAAATAATGTTAAAATAAATTCAAAGCTTAAACCTGACTTCGTTATTTTGCAGTGGTGCAAATGTCACTACATAAATATAATTTGCAAATATTTAAATTTAAAATTAGGTAAGATCCAGCGGCATTTAATTTAAGCAGTATCGAAGAATGTCAACGTTGGATTAAAAATATTTCTACTGTTTTACTATCTCCGTTTAAAACTTCTTTATTTGAACAAAGTTTCGAAATATTACATCAATGTATAATAGAAAACTTAAGCAAGGAATATACGATTTACGATTATGAAAAAGTCGACTTTTAGGAATCAATCAAATCTTTCGAAGTACGTGAATTGAAACAAAAAAAAATCAAAAAGAATTCGGCCAAAAATAATGCATGAAGTAAAGGCAAGTAAGAAGGTTTAAGAAATAATAATGCCGCTCAAAAATCATAACTTTTTCTATTTAAATTTTATTTATATATTTATTCATTCACAGTAATATAAAAAGGCTCATAAGGCCAAAATAAATTTATATTACTAAGATACAATCCTGAATAATTACTAAAAATTAAAAAACAATAAATTACAAATCTAAACCCAAAACAAAACATACTCATAGCTTAAAGATTCCCTTGCCTGATACCTGACAATTAAATTATAAATCAACAGTAAAGCAAATAGATCCCAACATAAACAAGTGTTATATATATATATATATATATATATATATATATATATATATATATATATATATATATATATATATAAATACATATGTATATAATATCTATATAGAAATAGAAAGATAATTATACCTCAGTGCGAACCGATAAAAGTTTAAGCCGAAAAGCATTATTGGAATGTGAAAACAATCGAAGTTTTAATGGTAAGTAGTTCAAACATCGTGCTATTTTCGCTCAAAAAATCTATTATTTATCCTATTTCTATTTGAGGGTTCCTAGTAGAATGAGAAAAAATAAATTTAGAGCAAAGTTGAACAGGGACCCCCCGCTTTATAACACCATATAAAAAAAAAACAAATTAGTTTACATAAGCAGAGAACCCGAAAAAACCTCAAGCCAATACAAAATCTGAGGCATTAATAAAGCATGTGCCAGACGCACTTTAATACGGTGCACAGTGGGGCAGAATCGAAATTTTTTGGAAATAAATCTGTAACTTCTGATCGGCTGGTTGGATTTTCATGAACTAAGGGGGCTTTGTTTCTCGTCCGATTTCAAATATTTTTATATATTGTTGTAGGCCTTGATAAGACCTATAAAAGACATTCTTACATGTCCTATTTATCTCTTATAGTTTTCGAGTTATTTGCGTTTGAATTTTTAAGCACCATAATTTTGCATGGTCCAGTTTTTTTCATATATATCCTAGTATTTCCGACCGATTTTATTAGTTTTTTTCTTAACTAGTTAAAGAAAAAAATTATCTATTGAATAAAAAAATTTGAAATTGATATCTTTACCGAGTCCAAAAATAAACGATTTTGAATTTGAAAATTGCAAAAAAGACGACTTTTTGTGTTTTTTAGCCGAAAAAGTATCTACACTCTTTTTTATCTAAAATAAAATTTTCTTTAGCAACATATAATAATTTTACACTTTTCTGAAAGGTAACTTCACAGAGATGACTTTAAGATATAAAACAAGTCCAGTAACTCAATTGGTCATGGTGCACAACCTCCCGAATTCGACCAATTTTATATGAAAGTTTTGATTTTAGACCATATTTTCTCAAATCCCAAAGCACGAATCGACAAGCGGAATATATTTTAAGAATCTTCAATATGTTGTTAAAAGTTTTAAATCAAAATCTACGGGACTTCGGAAAAATGTGGATTCTATAGCCAAAAATGTAAAAAATCCCATTTTTTGGAATTTTCATTAGTTTTTTTTTGGGAATTCAGGAAAACCCTACCCCTGATTGAAATTTGGTTAACGCGCTTTTATTTATATTAATAAGATCCACATTTCCTGCAAATTTCAGTGAGATATCTTTATAAACAAGTATGTTATTACAATGAAAAAATTTGTATTTTCTCCAAAAACCCCAAATTGGGCTTTTGTTTGGTTTATTTCTAAAAAGCGAAATAAATTTTAAAAATATGTATTTCAAATTAAGCTTATCCTTTAGCATATATAATTTCCGATCTTTTGCAAAAAGATTCAAGTCAATATCATGCCTCATTTCAGAAATATGCGCCTTTAAAATTTATATTTCCAATTTATTGTATATATGACTATATTTTTACAAACTTGCAACTTTTGCCTTTAGCTTTGCGTGAATAATTACTTAGAAAATTATGAATATTTCTGTATACTTTTAATAATATCTAAACACAAAATATTTTTATAAAAATAATTAATAAATATTTTTTATTTTTAATAGGGTTGCCATATTTTCCAAATTCAAGTAAATCTTTATCCTTTTCTAAGCATTCATATTCCTAGAGCTGAATAACGTGCTTAAAATCTCTGTTTCTTGCTTCTTGAGCCTCTTCTGTATGCTCTCCAAGTGGAAGAATATTTCGTTCAATTATAATTTCGCCATGGCACAATACTTTATGTACTGTTGGTGTCATTTCTTTCCATGGATATAGAGAAATAAGTAGTTTAGATATTTCTGTTGCGTATTCTCCAAATCGAGCAGAGTTAATTTTGTGCTTACTCTTAATTGCCATTAATAGTATGTTAGTTCTTTCAAGTAACTCTTTATTAATACCAGTTGTTTTAGATGTAGCTTCGAAATTTCCGAAAAACCTTCTTGCTGTGTTTCCATCATTTGTTTTTGTTTTTGAAAGAGGTTGTAAATCATTTATTTCATCTTTAATATATTCCACTAAATCCTTTGTTGTTGTCTTCGACTCCCTTGTGTATTCGAACCAAATGGGTCTGCAAAACTGTTTTGATCCTGGAGTGGTGTTAAGCCATATATCTTCAAACGAGTTTTTACACTTTGATGAAGATTGCTTTAAGGAATATGATCGCATTCTTAATAGTACCAAAGATGCTATAAATACGCTTTTATAATCGGCCATTTTCTTACTTTCACTAGCATGCTTGTATTAAGGAAGGGTTGATAGTCCGTCACATCCCCACTTACAGATTAATACAACGTCGCTGTTATTTACTTTTTCCAACTGATCTGTAGAAAATTTTGCAACTATCCTGGTAGCTGTATTCTCAAGCAAAGAAGGTAGCTCTACACATGCTTCCTTTTCGGTAACCTAAATAGATGGTAAAATAGTTTGCTTTTTTTCTTAAATATCCTTGTATGATGGTAGAATTGAGTGTCCCTTTTCAAGCAGAACTTTTCTTAAAATTTGATATTTGTTTCGGCTGAGGTCCAGTTCAAGCACTAAAGTAGGTGCACTTTCGGCAATCCGTTTAAGACGTGATGTAGATGGCAGTATTTCAGCATATTAATTGCGCTCTTAGGTTGCTTCTCCTTTTTTAACATTTCTTTGAATGTATCAGAAACTTCTTCATTCGAAATTATAGAAAGCTTATGGGCCAGTCTTTTCTTCTTAGATCTTGTACTTAAATCATCATATGTCTTGCAGGGTGCTCCAGTTGATATTTTGCACGACGATATTTCTATATCAGTATCCATTCAATCGGAATGATAAATTTTTAATCTGTTAGTATGCTGATTTAAGGACTTCATTTTTACGTTCTATATCTGATATTTACCAATAACGTCGACTTTTGCATGATATGTAGTTTTTATGAATTCCACTATAGCTTCTAAACGATTAAGATCATTTTTAGATAAACTCCACAGAACACAACACAATTGCTCATGTTTCAATGTAATCACTATCGTAATCAACTTCGTTATCATGTTGATAAGGATTAGCTGCGCATTTATATATATATATATATATATATATATATATATATATATCTATTAGAAAGGATATTACCTGTGCATTTTCACTAGCTCATACAAATATAGATTTTGAACCATTAGTAATAGACAAATGCTGCAGCTAGGTATCACCGGAATGGCTTCCTGTACATTGCCACTAGATCATAAATATATAAATTTTTAACCATCAACAATAGATAAATTAAATTTAGGTAAACACCATAAATGTAAACTAATAAAATACTTATTGATTAAGTTAAAATAGACATTTTTGTTTGTTTTGTTATTTTAAATTCATTAATAGAAATATATGAATGCTTAGAAAAGAATAAAGATTTATTTAAATTTGGGAAATGTGGCAACCCTATTAAAAATAAAAAATATTTATTAATTATTTTTATAAAAATATTTTGTGTATAGATATTAGTAAAATTATACAGAAATATTCATAATTTTCTAAGTAATTATTCACGCAAAGCTAAAGGCAAAAGTTGCAAGTTTGCAAAAATATAGTCGTATATACAATAAATTGGAAATATAAAAGTTTAAAGGAATACATATTTTTAAAATTTAATTCGCTATTTAGAAATAAACCAAACAAAAAGCCCAATTTGGGGTTTTTGAAGAAAATACAAATTTTTTCATTGTAATAACATATTTGTTTATAAAGATATCTTACTGAAATTTGCAGGAAATGTGGATCTTATTAATGCAAATAAAAGCGCGTTAACCAAATTTCAATCAGGGGTAGGGTTTTCCTGAATTCCCAAAAAAACTAATCAAAATTACCAAAAATGGGATTTTTTACATTTTTGGCTATAGAATCCACATTTTTCCGAAGTCCCGTAGATTTTGATTTAAAACTTTTAACAACATATTGAAGATTCTTGAAATATATTCCGCTTGTCGATTCGAGCTTTGGGATTTGAGAAAATATGGTCTAAAATCAAAACTTTCATATAAAATGGGTCGAATTCGGGAAGTTGTGCACCGTGACCAATTGAGTTACTGGACTTGTTTTATATCTTAAAGTCATCTCTGTGAAGTTACCTTTCAGAAAAGTGCTAAATTATTATATGTTGCTAAAGAAAATTTTATTTTAGATAAAAAAGAGTGTAGATACTTTTTCGGCTAAAAAACACAAAAAGTCGTCTTTTTTGCAATTTTCAAATTCAAAATCGTTTATTTTTGGACTCGGTAAAGATATCGATTTAAAATTTTTTTATTCAATAAATAATTTTGTTCTTTAACTAGTTAAGAAAAAACTAATAAAATCGGTCGGAAATACTAGGATATATATGAAAAAAACTGGACCATGCAAAATTATGGTGCTTAAAAATTCAAACGCAAATAACTCGAAAACTATAAGAGATAGATAGGACGCGTAGGCATGTTTTTTATAGGTCTTATCAGGACCTACAACAATATATAAAAATATTTGAAATCGGACGAGGAACAAAAATTTGCAAGCGATTAAAAATTTTTATGTTAGAGGTACCTAATTTTGAGCCCCCTTAGCTCCGGCTCTGGGGGATTGTTGTGTCCCCCTTCCAAACATAACATTGTACACTCGTCTGCTATGCCTATACCAAATTTAATGAAAATCCAACCAGTCGATCAGAAGTTACAGATTTATTTCCAAAAAATGTCGATTCTGCCCCACTGTGCGGTGTGGCAGGTAAACACCTTTAATGCTCAAACGTCCATCAAGAGAAATTCCCAAACATTTCAAGTGATCAACAAAAACGCTTTAGAACCATCAATCGTAATATTTAGATCAAGCAAAACACCTCCATATGTACTAAACATTGGGACTTTAGATTCTAAAGGATTTATAGACAGATAATTATCCAATGGCCAGAAAGATAAAGATTTATACCTAATTGAAGAGAATCTATTTCCCATCGTTTACCACTAAACAGAAGCATTACGTCATCAGCGAACAGAAATGACCTGCAACAAGAATTGTCAACATGATACGGTAGATCATTAAATTAAATATGACTCAAGACGGAGCCCTGGGGAACACCAACTGAAAGGCGAAGCGAATAAGAGTATACACTGTTGATATCCACAAATTGAAAACGTTCAGATAAGTAAGAAAAAATCAACTTACATGCGGTTTTGGAAAAATTAAACGACTCCTTTAATTTATATATCAACACAGAATAATTCACCGAATTGAAGGCCGGCCTTCGTTAAATCAAGCGATATTAAAGCAGCAATCCTATCGTCATTCAAATGGCGCCTAATATCATCAGTCTTGTCAATTAACAAGGAGTATTATGTAGTATTATGGTGAGGCGGAAATCATACTGAGAAGGAACAACGCGATTACGAACAAAAGAAAATATTTGGTCCTTCATTATATGTTTGACAGCCTTAGAGAACGAAGGAAAAATTGAAAAGGTCAAAACCGTGTGAATTTTTAGACTTAAGTATTGGTGCAGCACGTGTTAGTCAAAATAATAGCAATATATGGGAAAATTATCTTAAAAAAAAGAATTGGAATTCTATCAATCCCAAAACATCTTGACTTAAGCTTACACACCGCTTCATACAAATCACTCTCACTTATACAGCGGAAAGAAAACAATCCATCTACATTATGAATAAAATCAAAATCAAAAGAATTATTATTAAGTGTTTGCATTATTAACAAAAAATTATTTAAATCATTAACATCAACATCAAAAGACCAATCTCCTTTCTTTCCACATACCACAACAATCTAAAGAAGAAAATAAACTGGAGTAAAACTTTATCTTTTCCCTCCGAATTGCATTTTTAGTTTTATTTCTATACCTGCAATATGTGGCCCCATTAGAAGCAGATTTATCAGACTGAAAAGCAGAATAAGTCAAGTCTCTAAGGGATATAGCTAGTAAAATAACATCCGATTTCATTCAGCTGTTATCATAACGCCTAATTCTTCTAATTACTGACACAAAATTATAAAGTAACTCAAGCAAATGATTCAAAAGAGAGCTTTAATAATCAACATCTGATGACATGAAAAATGCATTCGAATCGAATTCCGATAACATAGATAAAAGGCCATCATAATGAATATCATAAAAATTCTGAAACTCAATAAAATCATAAGAATACGAAACATTTACACAGAAAGCAGCAATAATTAATGAGTGATGAGAAATGGAGGGACATTGTACCTGATCCGAATACAAAATCATCGAGGGATCACTCAACAACCAGTAGCCCAACAAGGAAGTAGAACCATGTGTGACATCGAAATGAGTTGAGCCGAATTAAAAAAACATGTACACATACACTTCATTAAACTAGCCTTCAGAACGCTAAACATGTTACAGATAGTCACCAACAGTTATAATGCTACAATACCTTCAAAGCAACTAATAATACGAATTTTCAAAAACCAAGTGATAAATACACTACTCCGAAGAGAATGTTCATATTTCCAAAAATTATTTCAATAAACAATAACTCACAGCCTTTAGTGGAGATTTTCCTAATAGGTTTATATTTTAATTTATTAGAAATATAGATACATACGTCACCACCCCTACTATGTCTACACGTATCGATAAGTTAGGTACATACGGCTTTAGTCAAGTTTCAGAAATTCAAAAGACATAACAAAAAATAAAAAATGAAAAAAGGCAGGAAACCAAAAGTATGCTAATATAAAAAATATATTACTATATAAGAAAACGTCATTCCATACTTGCTATCATAAACAGCAAAAAGGAAGATCATTATAAAATATTAAAAAAAAAAAAATAAAAATAAGAAATAAGTATATAATAAGAAATAAGTGTACAATACAAAAACCAAACTTAACGGTCAAATTTAAAGAAGAAACAAAAAATTCATAACAAATAACTGCTGTTAAATTTAGTAATTGTGATAGACATATTAAAAATACTAGTACTTGTCATAAGCAGACGTATTATTATAACGCTCGGATTGTTCGTTTTCTTTTACTTTTCTCTTGTTCGCTTTACAACGTGATTCTACTTTTTCTCTCTACGTATTAATATATACACATATATACTACAGTGCGCTAAAAACAACTACAACATGCCCACAGGGACCCCCATCCTTGGGGACAACCGTTTCACTTTACTAGCTGATTCGATAAGTCCCAAACGTAAAAAAACAAAATATAAAGACACAACACCATTCCCTCAGTTACCTAAAGTTCAACCTCCCAATCCCAGATACATAATAATGCAAACAATCGGTCCTAATAGACCCCTTTCTAGTTTCTCCTGCTTTGCGGTGAATAGAGCAATAGAATTAATCAGCAAAGACATTACATCTATTTCCCAACTTCGTGATGGAAGCCTCCTTTTATTGGTGAACAATATGCAAACTGCTGAAAAATTCCTTCAGTCTAAGGAGTTAGTCGGCATATGCTCAATTCAATGTAAGCTACATGAAAACTTAAATAGCACTAAAGGAACAATTTATGCTCCGTATCTGAATGACATCCCAGAAGACGAAATCATCAGGGAACTTTCTAATCAAGGCGTAATCGGCGTATACAAATTCCAAAAAACAATGGAGGATAAAATTTCTAAAACTGGTGTTCTACTCCTTACATTCGACTTATATCACTTGCCAGAAAAAATTAAACTTTCTTGGAACACGGTAAATATTCGTCAGTACATACCCAATCCGATGCGTTGCAAAACGTGCCAAAAATTAGGACACACAACAAAACATTGCAAAAATGATCCTATTTGTGTTCAGTGCAACTTACCTCCTCACAAACCTTCAGACTGCTCCCGCACCCAATGTGCAAACTGCCTCGAAGAACATGCAGCATCATCAAACAAATGTACAAAATTCATCCAACAAAAAGAAATTCTAAAAATTAAAAATAAATGTACCATAAGTGAAGCTAAACGCATCCACAAAACCTCCATAAGTATAATTCCCCCAAATACTACATTCTCCTCAATTGTCTCAAATTATTCATCAAATAGTGTAAAAAACAATAATGAAATCATCCAAAATAATGTTAATCACAACAAAAACATTACACAAAATAAAGAAATCAAAAAAAAAATGAAAAATTAAATAATCCAACAACAATCACAGAGAAACAACAAGTAACCTCCACAAAAACTAAACAAAACAAAAATGTAAAAACCCAACATCTCTTATCTAGAGTACAAGAAATAATAAATAAACCTGAAAAACAACAAAAACAAATACAAGATGACACAATGGATTATCAACTAATCCAGTCTAGCGAAGAAGAGTAAGAAATAATAAAATTTAAGTCTCCCAGCTTACTAAACTCTCACTCAACATCAATATGATAAAAATAATTCAATGGAATATTAATGGCTACAACAACAATTTTAATGAACTATCTCTCCTCATAAATGACTATAGCCCCGACATAATAGCTTTACAAGAAACTCATTTACCTCAAAAAACATCAATTACAACTCATAGATTATACGAGGGGTACTTTTATAATTTACCTAATGTAACTACTTCTAAACAAGGTATTGGCATACTTATAAAAAAAAACATACCCCATGAAATATTATTTCGCAACACTAAACTCGCCTCAATGGAATTGGTTATTAATCTCAATCCTACTTTATCTATTATAAACTGTTATATACCCCCAAATCAACCGTTTACAGACCAAGATTTAAATGATATATTACACTCCGCCAAACAAAATTGTTTACTACTAGGTGACTTCAACGCCTGGAGCCCCCTCTGGGGTTCACTATCAACCAATACTAGGGGCAAAATTGTTGAGAATCTTATTTTCTCAAAAAATTTAGTATTATTAAAAGACGGCTCAGTAACACATCTATCTACTCACAATTCATTTTCTAACATTGATTTGTCGTTTTGCAATTCACAAATCGCACATTGCATATCGTGGAAAACACTCAACTCATTATACGGCAGCGATCACCTACCTATCTTTCTTACCTTCGGATGCGACTCCAACTCTACTAAATACAAACCAATTAACAAATATAAAACTGATAAGGCCGACTGGACCAAGTTTCAAAATCACTGCAAAACACACAATGTTAATTCCGAAGCAGCTAAGATTCACAAAATTATTAATTTTGCAGCAAATTCATCCATCCCTCAAACGTCACCTATTTTACATAAAAGGCAAGTTCCCTGGTGGAACTCTACCTTAAAAAGGCTTAGAATTGAAAAACAAATAAAGTGGCACACTTTTGTTCGTTCGAGATCCCAAGCCAATCTAATTGCATATAAAAAAGCAAATGCTATTTTAAAAAAAAATGTAAAAAAATCAAAAGAGGAATCCTTTGCAAAATTCACTGCTGCTATCAACCCCTACACCAGCACCAAAAAGATTTGGAATGACATAAAAACCCTAACAGGCAATAAACAATTCAACTCTTTCCGATTCATAAAACTTAACCAATACTTCTTTACAACATCAATTGATATAGCAAACAACTTTGGGAAATATTGGTCAGACTTATCTCACGACAATCAATTTCACTCGGATTTCGTATCTAAAAAATTGGAAATACTAAACCTCTCATATGGCAACATACATTTAACTAAATCAGCAAAACAACTGGAAAACAAAATTAACCTTTTAGAATTCGAACATGCGCTATCAACTGCAAAGGGCAAAACACCAGGTTACGACAAAATATCATACCCAATGTTAAAAAACTTGCCAACAAGCCTAAAACATAGAATAATCAATCTATACAACAATATATTTAATACTGGCATTTATCCACAAAACTGGCGCAATGCTATTATAGTACCTATACAAAAGCCTAAGAAAGCTGTAGAATACATGAACAGCTATAGGCCTATATCTCTATTACCTTGTTTAGGCAAGGTATTTGAAAAAATCATAGCTGAGAGACTCTCATGGTATTCATCAAAAAATAATCTCATCAACTCCAAACAAGTCGCCTTCAAAAAAAAAAAAAAAAAAAACAAAACACATTAGACGCTCTTCTTCACATTAACCATTTTATTTCACAAGGTCTTTCACATAAGAAGCATATTTCCATTTTATCCACCGACTTTGAGAGAGCGTTTGACCGCATTGGTGTACATATCGTGCTGCAAGAACTAATAAATTGGAAAGTAGGAACCAATATATATAGCATAATAAAATCATTCCTAACCAATCGCAAGTTTAAAGTTCGTATCAATTCAACCCTCTCAAAAAATTACTCTCTCATTAACGGCATCCCCCAAGGGTCGCCTCTATCAGTCGTACTTTTCTTAATTGCCTTCAATGCCATTAGTAAAATAGCCTCAAAATACAATATTATTGAACATTCATTATACGCTGACGACGCTGTGTTTTTTTCAAAAAATAGTAATAACGACAGAGTCAAACTGGCCTTTACAAACCTCCTTAGTGATATCAAAGATTGGTCCGAAACCTCCGGTGCAGCTCTCTCTCTCAGCAAATGTAAGATTCTCCATATATGCAACAAACAACATTGTAGCCCCCCAATTATCTTATACAACAACATTAATATCGAACATGTCTCTCATTTGAAAATACTGGGTATTACCTTCGACAATAAATTCAACTTTGGCCAACATTGCAACAACCTTAGGAAGAAACTTATAATAGGATTAAATATAATTAAATACCTTTCATCCAAAAAAAGTTCTATTCATACTAATACACTCCTTATGGTAACTAAAGCCCTGTTACTTTCCAAAATCGATTACGGATTACAAATTTATGGAAACTGCCCAAAAAAGTTTTTAAATATGCTAAACTCGCCTTACCATGCAGCCATCAGATTTTCAACGGGAGCTTTTCCAACAACAAATATTAAAAACTTACTCATCGAATCCGGATTCCCATCTATAATCGAAAGAATATATGAAAAAGACTTAAAACTTTTACCCAAATTATATATTTGTAACAATCAAAATCTACATAAACTCGTAAAAAATACCACATATCTTAGACGTCCCGATAAAAAACAATCTTCAATACATAGGACTGTTGATCACACTAAAAAATTTTTCCCAACCATACGGCCACTGCTGGTTTGCTCGAAAAATGAATCTTGGTGGCTTTTAAAAAGCAGTTCATTTATACTTGACTTGCAAAAATATGACAAGCAATCGACACCTCCAGCAATATTTCAGCAAGAGTTCTATTCTATTCGTTTTTCTCCCACCTACAAAACCTGGAACTTCATATTCACAGATGGCTCAAAAACACATTTATATACTTCGTTTGCCATAGTGAACGATAATGAAACACCTATACTCATGGGGCTTTTAGAACCACATTGTAGTATCTTTACGGCAGAAGCGCTAGCAATTAAACTTGCTACGGAGTATGCCTCTAATCATAAAGGTCGTTACATTATATGCACAGACAGCAATTCCACAATTTCTGCTATCTTAAATACGAAATATACCGAACCATCTGTAACTTTTATACGCAACCTTTTAATTAAATACCAAAATAAATTGCGCATAATGTGGGTACCAGGTCACGCCGGCATTTCAGGTAATGAAGCTGCCGATAAAACTGCACACCTTGCCGCAAAGTCCCCATCATACACCTTCACCACCCATGTTGTAAAAGATCTAAATAGACTTATATCGAAACACCTTGAAGAACACAAATTAAATCTATGGACAAACTACAACCATCGTTACAAACTTATTAATCCAAATGGAGTCACTCCCTCCTACCCCAAATCCAACTCTAGACTAGAACTACGGGTTTTTACAAGATTAAGATTGGGTCATACCAAAATTACTCATCAACACCTGCTGAAAAATGAAGTTAGCCCCATCTGCCGTAGATGTAACTTACAACAGTCCATAAACCACATTCTTGATCAATGCCAAGCATATTCCACAGAAAGAGTACAAATTTTTGACAAGATACTTCCCAGCTCACACCTAAATAATCCAAGCCAAAGTAACATCACAAAAATTTTTAATTTTATTAAAAAATGTAACTTATTAAACAACATCTGAATGTAAATAAGTAAATAAAAAATGTAAAATATAAATTGTAAATATTGTAAATAATGTAAATACTGTAATGTAAATAATGTAGATAAGTATCTAGAATTTACATATTTAATCTAACCAGTGGAGTCGAAGGCCATAGTAGCTAGTACCCCCTTCCTATATTATATAGTGTCATTTATTGTATTATATAATATTAATAAAAATAAAAAATAAAAAAAAATAAAAATACGTAATATATATATGCACCACTAAAGAGAAGCAACCGGAAAAGTATCCAACAAAGTAGCACATTCAGCAATATCAAACTCTACCTCTTTACCATCACACAAAGTCAAGTTATCTCTCAGTTTATTTGTGTTCAAAATCTTGAATTTCAAAATAACTTTTGCGGAGCATTTTACGACAAAGGGAATTAATTGGAGGATTGGAGGCCGCAGGAGAGTAGTGGTCATTCAGATATACACGACTTTCAATTTCACCACAAATCACATCCTTGACTTTAAGCGAACGTGTGTTAAAATACTCCTTCATAAGATTCCAATGTTACCGAAAAGCGTTCACGTACTCGAAAATTGGGCAAATGAGAGCTATTTTGAGAGAATAATGTTCTTCTTCTTGCACGAAACAGCCCAGAATATTTCTTCGGGTAGATTGTGTAAATTGTCAAATAATTAAAAAATAAAAATATTCAATAAAAAATTTGAACGAAAATCAATAAAAAATTATTTTTGTTTTTGTTAATAATAGGAAAGCTTCATAAAAAAATCAAAAACATTCAAATATGCTGAGTATTTACAAAAATTCATATACGAATTTTTAAAACAGTTTGGATTTTTGTGTTCCCGTACTTTTGTGCGTTGTTGTATTTTTGTGGGAGAAAAATGAGCTTTTTTTATAATATATCATTAAATTATTATTAAAAAAAGTAAAAATGTAATTTTATAAGATCAAAGTTAAATTTTATATAAACTGTGTTGCCAAGAAAAATTCAATTTGATGAATTATATTCTGAAATTAATAACGGAATAGACTCTATAAATGTTCGATTTACCGATTTTGCGGAAACTTCGGACTGGAAGTCTTTTAATGTTATGAAAGATGACTAATTTTGCTCTAAATGCTTGTCTTCTAGTAGTTATAAAATAAAGTAGGTCAATCCATTGCTACAGTATGCCCTGCTAATGTGACAACATACAGCTTGAGCAACTGAAAATATTTGTGAATAATCAACCAGAATTGTTATTTGCCCCCATTATTAGTTTAAATCATTTTACATTGTGTGTTCTAAAATTTTCTGCACATGAATTTATTTATATAAATTCGTTTTCAAATGAAGGTGTAGCAAATCGTATTTACAATTATTTTATTGCTAATATAGAAACTAATGAGTCTTTATGGCAATACAAAGAAATTGCAAATAGAGATTTGCAAACAGATGGATCAAGTTGTGGAATTTTTGTTTTAATGAACGCATCAAAAATTCTAAAAACTGAACTCTTAACAAACTTATGCAATCTTAATGATTTCAGAAAGGAAATGAAAATTTTGTTATTAAAATAATGTTTATATATATATATATATATATATATATATATATATATATATATATATATATATATATATATATATATATATATATATATATATATATATATATATATATATATATATAGGTAGTTTTCTTACGGAATTGTAGTAATATTTTTTGTTAGTTCAAATAATTTTCATATCCCTTCTTTTAGCGCTATCCTTTAAAAACGATAATACCATTAAATTCAGCGTCGTTGACTTAGTTTTACCATCTCGTTTTCAAGTACAGTGTAAGTAATTTGTATGATAAAACATGATTTTTCTTTCAGTGGCGATTTTTTATCAACATTTTTTTTTATTTTGATGTTGGCAAAAATTGGCAGCCCCAATCAAAATTTCAAAAACATTTGACAAAATAGCAAAACAAACAAAAAAATATACAAAATTTTAAAAGTACATACATTTGTATGCACATATATTTAATAAAATGTAGAAAAATATTAATTAAAAAAGTATTTAATATTTTAATATTTGCATATCTTTCAGTGATGTGAAGCTTATTCCGGCTAGAGAATTCTAAATTGATCGAAACAAATACTAATCAATATATCTGGGTTATACGACGGGTGAGATATAATTCCCATCCTCTATTTTTCAAATAGTGCTTAGTTTTATAGTAACTAGAAAACATTCTTCAGTACATAAAAACTCTTTTGTTTTATTTACATTATTAACATTTTTACCACAATCCCGATAACATTGATATGTATAGATTTGTGCTACGTTCCACAGTGGGGTCAAACGCAAATCTTTTGGTAATAAATCTGAATCTCCTAAACTACTGGTCGGATCAAATTGAAATGTATGTAAGAGTTGTAGAGGGGGACCTAAGCTTTCAGAAAAATCATCTTGTAGTCACCCTGTGATAACACGAGATAAGCTACAGGGTGTCAAAGTTGACTACCTTGAGTATGTAAAAGTTAAAAAAAATCGTAACTTGTACAAAAGAAGTCCGATTTTAAAGATTTGTATATTTCTGGAAAGTGCTTGGCAAGATAAAGAAAAAATAAGCTTACTCATATAAGTTATCTCTTACAGTTAAAAAGATATTTACACTTGAATTTTGAATTTTTGATTTTTGATTTTTTGGCTCGACTTTCTTTCGTTTTTCGGGAATAAGTCCGGAGATATATGAGGTAAAAATTTTTTTAAAATATTCTGTAATTTGCTACATATTTCAAAATAATATGCTGAAAGAATTTTTGGATTATCTCAATTCGTCTAGACTAGCACTCTGAAATTGACATGAAAAATGGCTATTTTTTTACAAAAATATAGTACAATTCATTCACTTTTTTCTCAAAGTTCCGTAAATAAAAAAATTTTTTCCTTATTAATTTCAAAAGATAAGGCTTCATAAATGGTTAACAAAGCAATTTTGAATTGATTTAAGTTTGCGCCCTACATCCAGCATTGCCCGAAAATTGTCAATTTTAAAAAATAGTTTCATTTTTATCGATTAATAAAAAAAATATCACGCGAGCTTTTTTAAATTTGGTACCCATATTTTTTATAGAAATAGATTTAGAATGATTTAACACTAAACTACTTCCCGCCCGGCCAAAAACGAATGCAGGAGTGGAGATTTTATGTTAAAAGTCAGTTTTTTTAACGACTATTTTTAAAAGCATATTAAAAGCATATTAGCATAATATTTTTAATATTATTTCTTATGTAATGTATAAAACACAAATCGAGCTTTCATTCCTAAAAAAATCAATAAAATAGCTCCAATAACCTCTTTTTGGTAATTTTTCAAAAATAAATTTTTTTTTTAAAATGGCTGAAAATCCAAAAAAAATTAATTTTTTTAATACAACTCCACTAATTTTGCAAATACTTTAAAAATGTTAAAAGAATATAAAAATAGCATATTAGCATAATATTTTTAATATTATTTCTTATGTAATGTATAAAACACAAATCAAGCTTTCATTCCTAAAAAAATCAATAAAATAGCTCCAATAACCTATTTTTGGTAATTTTTCAAAAATAAATTTTTTTTCCAAAAATAGCTGAAAATCCAAAAAAATTTAATTTTTTTAATACAACAAAGAATATAAAAATAGACTTATTTACCAATTCAACGATATATAAAATGTTGATATAGGTCATTTAATAATAGTAATATAATGGCCTCAAAACTACCAAGTCACGTCAAAAGTTGCAAAATTCACTATTTTGTTCCGTATTTCCATATGTGTGTATACGTAACATTTTAGTTTTCTAATGTATTATGAAGGTATATATTTGTTATAAAGTAGTAAATTCTTTATTTGAGTAATGTTTATTTAATTTGTTCTACATATTTACATACTTATTATATATATATCCCGTATATTTATTTTATTAAGAATATATTATCGAAGATATTATTAGAGATTTTCTTGAAAATAATCAGAAACATCAAACGTTAGCAAATTTTTAACTTCCTTAGCTTCGGAATCCTCTTTTTCTATTTCAAGAGTGATTTTTGGTAGCCATCGTGTTCTTATAGAATATATAACTGGATCTGATGATATTAATAAATATTCCATTAAGTCCATATTTTGCGCTATTTTCGAACATTTTCGGGTATTGAAGAGTCGGAAATGTTTAACATCTTTATTTCGGGCTTCCTGTGCTTCCTCTGGCAAAATACTATTTTCTATTATTTCTTTACCATGAGCCAATACTTTATAAATTGTTGGAGTCATTGAATTCCAGGGATATGTAATGTTAAGTAGTTCTTTAGTTTCGTAAGCAAAAATTTTAAATTTGTCCGCATTAATTTGTTTTTTGCTATTAATGGCTGCCAATATAATCTTAAAACGCTTCAAAATATTTAAGTCAATGCCTGTGATTGAAGATGTGAGTTCCGGATTTTCAAAGAAACGTCTTGCTGTATTTCCATCATTTGAGCTTCCATAGCCATGTAGAGGTTTATCAATTATTAATCCGAGTTGTTCTTTGAATTCTAATTGAATTCTTTTCTTCTCCTCTTTTCGTAATTCGTGAAGTTCCAAATTGTTTTTTACTGTAGCATTTTCCTGCCCGGGAATATTTCTGTACTTCATATCATATGCAAGATGTAAGCGGAACTCCAAAAATCTTATCCTTGCGTGGAGTGGTGATATTCAAAATTTTAAAGAATTTTTATTAACAAGGACTTCAGAATTATCCTGAAATTGTGAACTTATTTTTCCACATATATTACATTTCCATGTAGATGTTGTATCTGTTATAGCGTTTGCAACTTTTCAATCAATCATCGTTAATTGTTGTTGAAATGTAACTTTAATAGTTCTGTTTGATACTTTTACATATATTGGGGGCAATGCTTTAATTTCTTCTTCCAATTGGTTGACAATGCTGTTTATTGTAACCGTGGTTTCTTTTGTGTAATCAAAAATCAAAAAATTTATCCATATATCATCAAAAAGCGAGTCATTTCTTATCGATGAGGAAGGCTTATTTAAGCGCATTCGAAGTGGTACCAGAGACGCTATAAACAGCGAGGAATAATTATTTCCAGAATTACTTCCATTCAGTTGTTTGTATTCCGAAAATCCTGATGTTCCATCGCAGCCCCATTTGAATATTAAAATAAGTTCAGAGTCTTTGCATTTTTCAATGTTATCATTGCTGAAGGTAGATATAATTCTAGAGGCAGTATTTTCAAGTAATTGCAATATGTTAACTTTAGCACTTTTAACAGAAGCATTAACTGGGTGCTCCATAGGCTGTAAAATATTACTTTTCGCTTCTCTCACTGATTTGGTACTGGGAAAGATATCATATCCTTTTTCGCTAACAGATTTCCTCAAAATCTCGTATTGGTCTCTTGATAATCCTAAATTTAATATTAGAGCTAAAGTATCTTCAGAGGTAAAGGACGATGTTGATGTAATTGATTGGGAGAAGCTGTTGGTAACACATCTATAACTTTTTCTACTTCCTTTGGTTGTGTACGTGTTACTAAAGCTTTAAATGTATCTTTTATTTCGGCATTCGTATGTGAATTTAGAATAGATTCCTGTTTGGTCCTCTTTGTTCTTAGCTGAACTTCATCGTAACTTTTTTTTGGTCGACCCTTTTTCTGCTTTCCGATGAAAATTGGTATTTCTCCCTCCAACCACTCTTCATTTTTCTTCTTGAACTTTGGTATTGACCAATCTGAAGCTTGCATCCTTTTTTCGTTAGATTTATAAAAATTTTCGAGCTTTAAACTGTCTTCTGCAGTAAGAGTTAAACCAAAAGATACTATTGTATCAATGAGTTTTCTTATTTTTTCTGGACGATTTATAATATCAGATAGATTATCCCAGATTACTTTGCAAATAGAAAAGTGTTTTAATGTAATCTCCATAATGGCAAATTCACTAATAAATCTGCATATTTATAAGGATACTTATATATAGAAAAAGAATATTTATATCAGGTAAATGGTGACAGGCAAAAATGAATTAAAAAATTTAAATTTTTGCTCAAAACCCCCAATTTCATTCAGTTTATTTTTATGACCTGTAGTGTTAAACAGATACGCAAAAAATGTACCTATGCGATTGTAAAAAAAATCATTTTTATTATAATACATTAAGTAGCTTAGTAAATTAAGTAGCTAGGTAAATTATTTAAAAACTTACAAAAATGTAATAAAAAACGAAGGAAAATATACTTATTTATGTACTTAGGTAATTTTAAAAGCCTTTTCTGTAGAAAAAAATTATGAACACTTTAAATAAATTCATTAATAAATATTATTATCTCGTAACAAAAATAAGCAATGCAGTTGAGTGTTACGTATACACACATATGGAAATACGGAACAAAATAGTGAATTTTGCAACATTTGACGTGACTTGGTAGCTTTGAGGCCATTATATTACTATTATTAAATGACCTATATCAACATTTTATATATCGTTGAATTGGTAAATAAGTCTATTTTTATATTCTTTTAACATTTTTAAAGTATTTGCAAAATTAGTGGAGTTGTATTAAAAAAATTAATTTTTTTTGGATTTTCAGCCATTTTTAAAAAAAAATTTATTTTTGAAAAATTACCAAAAAGAGGTTATTGGAGCTATTTTATTGATTTTTTTAGGAATGAAAGCTCGATTTGTGTTTTATACATTACATAAGAAATAATATTAAAAATATTATGCTAATATGCTTTTAATATGCTTTTAAAAATAGTCGTTAAAAAACTGACTTTTAACATAAAATCTCCACTCCTGCATTCGTTTTTGGCCGGGCGGGAAGTAGTTTAGTGTTAAATCATTCTAAATCTATTTCTATAAAAAATATGGGTACCAAATTTAAAAAAGCTCGCGTGACATTTTTTTTATTAATCGATAAAAATGAAACTATTTTTTAAAATTGACAATTTTCGGGCAATGCTGGATGTAGGGTGCAAACTTAAATCAATTCAAAATTTCTTTATTAACCATTTATGAAGCCTTATCTTTTGAAATTAATAAGGATAAAATTTTTTTATTAACGGAACTTTGAGAAAAAAGTGAATGAATTGTAATATATTTTTGTAAAAAAATAGCCATTTTTCATGCCAATTTCAGAGTGCTGACTTTGAATATTTTTCACGTCTAGACGAATTGAGATAATCCAAAAATTCTTTCAGCATATTATTTTGAAATATGTAGCAAATTACAGAATATTTTTAAAAAATTTTTACCTCATATATCTCCGGACTTATTCCCGAAAAACGAAAGAAAGTCGAGCCAAAAAATCAAAAATCAAAAATTCAAAATTCAAGTGTAAATATCTTTTTAACTGTAAGAGATAACTTAGATGAGTAAGCTTAGTTTTTCTTTATCTTGCCAAGCACTTTCCAGAAATATAAAAATCTTTAAAATCGGACTTCATTTGTACAAGTTACGATTTTTTTTAACTTTTACATACTCGAGGTAGTCAACTTTGACACCCTGTAGCTTATCTCGTGTTATCACAGGGTGACTACAAGATGATTTTTCTGAAAGCTTAGGTCCTCCTCTACAACTCTTACATACATTTCAATTTGATCCGACCAGTAGTTTAGGAGATTCAGATTTATTACCAAAAAATTTGCGTTTGACCCCACTGTGCGTTCTTTGGGAAATGCCTAAAATGAATAGAGCTGAATATTAGTTTTGGACTTAATCGTTCATTTTACTAATTGTTCTTTTTTTATGAACAAATAAGTGAACAAGTTTTTTTTGTTTTATTTACATTATTAACATTTTTACCACAATCCCGATAACATTGATATGTATAGATTTGTGCTACGTTCTTTGGGAAATGCCTAAAATGAATAGAGCTGAATATTAGTTTTGGACTTAATCGTTCATTTTACTAATTGTTCTTTTTTTATGAACAAATAAGTGAACAAGTTCGTTCTTTTTGTTCAGTTGTTCATTTTTATTCTGAACTGTTTGACTGGACGAACTGTTTTTATTACTATGAACTGAGTCGTTTATTCAGTCAATGAACACTTTGCAATAATAAGATGACTTTTGTTGTTATTGCCATTTTTTGAATCTCTGTTGTTAGCAAAAAATTTAATATTAAAAAAAAATTATAAATGATAATTCTGAAATTTCGATAAAACTTTATTACAAACTAAAATAATTTTTGATGTATTTTTGCAACTAATTATATATTTTGATTTATTTATAGTCCCAAAAAAGTCTCAAATATTCCAACATAATATATTAGTCATTTAAATATTAGTAAATGACTTAAGCGTAATAAATGATTAAAAAGAACAAAGTACATAAAAAGAACAAAAAGGAACAAGAATACTGAACAACTCCGCATTGTATGTTCGTTCATGAACTATATTAACGCATTTTATTGAAGCGCAATTGTTGCTGGAGAATTGGATAAAGTTGACATTTTTTTCAAATTATTCGAAGACAGTAAATAATTGCGTACGGAAGTTTCAATTGAAGCATAGCATCTGGTTGGAAAGCATCATGGAAATTAAAACCACTAATGCAGTAGACGGTCGGAAATACTGTCCATGCAATCCGAGTTTAAAGTTAAAGATTCATTTAAGGCTGTGTTACGAAGAAATAAACAACCGGCTGAAGCAGCAAAAATAGTGGATATCCTTCCTTATGTACCTCCAAGTCAACTTAAGCGGATGATAAATAGTATTCCAACATCTTCACCAGCTTCTGAGTTTCTGAAGATGAGGCGATAGCGCTTATGCTGGAGTTAGGACTAAGCAAAAATAAATATATAAAATTGAGAAAGGATTTACTCGATAAAGATCTGACTCAATTCTTCCATGTTACAAAGATATACTGGAAAAAAGGAAATATTGTCCCACCACTTAGTGAAGTATATAACGAAAGAGCATTTATTGACTTGTCGCAGTTACTTCAAAATACCACTTCAAGGATTCTCTCAACATTTTCGAAAAACCATTACGCTTAAGAAAGGATTCGAGTGAACCATCTATTAAATATAATTGGAAAACTCCAGGATCGAAGGTATTTAGCAGACCAATAAGGTTTCAATATATAAAAGAAAGTAATAACTGGGTTAATACAATCAAATAATCAATTGAGAATTTAAGTCAGGTTTGCATTGAAATATATGGCTATTGTATATTGATTCAGCCTGTGCATGCCTTTTATGTGGATTGAAAAAATCAAAATTTTCACAAACTACTCCTAAACTTTGGTATATCTCCCCTACATACCCGTATACACTTTTGGGAATACATGCTTCATATTACGTATGATTTCAAATATAGAAGTATGTCTGGAAACCAACACAAAAAAAGTGTTAGGAAATAAATATGAAATAAAATGAAAATATGTTTTTTATTAAGAATAAATATTTTAAGCAATATAAACCTAAAGCTAATAAATTATTAATATCCGAGGTGATTAATTTCGGAGATGCTCCTGCTTTCCCGAGACTAACTAGAAATTTGTGCTCCTCCAAGACAGTTGGAAAATACCTCAGCAATAAGAATGTAAAATTTCATAGAAACATATTTGACGGTTCAAAAGTTACACAAAATTAAAAAAGAAACATGTTGAAACACCTGTGCACTTATACATATAGAATGCTGCAGCATACATTTACCATAGAAATAAAGGAAAATATGCAAATTTTACTGAAGGGGGTCAAGTTTCAGTCAGTTTTTAAACAAATGTGTAAACTATTTATGCAAGTATTTGGTATCATTGGAAAGGTTATAACTTGAAAAATAATACATAAATAGTAAAGTATTAGAGCTACGAGTAAATTTCTTCATTCAATTTATCAAAAGACGTAAAATTTTGATGTTTAGTGTAATTTTGTAAAAAAAAAATTAATATTTGAACATAAATAAAATCTATATAAATAAAGCTATAATTATGAAATTTTAGTATAACATAAAAAAAGTTGTCCTCAAAACAAGAACAGAAATAGATTTCCACTTTTTTATTTCGAAATATCCAAAATCCTAGTTCGGGAAAAATTAAATTTTTTCAGTAAAATGGTTACCTTGTCGTTATCAGAGGCGTGGCTTATTAAATATTTTTTGTGTGTTTAGCGACCATATGTAGGTATGTAATCAAGGGTTTTTTATTTCAGCTTTGACATTTTTCAGCTCCAGAAATAAATTAAAGGAATTAAATTAACGAAATTCTGATAGAGTTAGCGGGAGACTGTTACTTGAAATGTCCTCGGATTTGCTTGCGGATGCATTTATAATAATGGATAAAATGAAAAAATGTCACCACTTTTTTGAGAAAAATCACAAAAAATCACTTTTTTTTTATTTTCTACTTCAAAATATTATAACTTTTTATCGGAACCGCATAGGTATACGATTTTTGCACGAAAATTATTTAGAATTTTGTACAGAATCCAGAGAATGGTTTAGAAAAATTTCAGGACTCAAATTGAGCCCGCTAAGTTAAAAAGAGACTAAAAAAACACGTCCATAACTGAGTCAACATTTTACTTCGGTCTAAATATCTATTAAAGTAAAAGAGATATCCCACACATGAAATCATATTTTTTTTGGAGAGAATTATAAGGATTATCTATGTGTAAAATTTTTTTCAATCAAATCATAAATGAAATTTTAACGATTTTTTAAAAAAATTTCCATACCCGAGATGTCCAACTTTGGAAGTGCACCCCCTGTCCCCCAGACCCGCTAAGAACTTGTGCTCCTCTAAATCAATTGGAATGTACCTCAGTATTGGTCATTCATTCAAATGCATCCAGTAGTTCTAAAGTTAAAAAATATTTCCAAAAAAATCGCCTTGGGACCAATGTGCGCTGATATAATGCGAGAGATAACGCCGGCAGAAGGTAGTAACCATTTTGTTAACCATTTTGAATACATGGGAACATGTATTCTAATAAATGTTATAAGATCATTATTTTCAATCTTTCACGGAGTAAACATGTCTTTTTAATTTAAGAAATGCGCACTTTTTTAGCATAATTTTTATAAAAGTATTTTTTAAAATGTAAAACAAACATTAAAAGAAAAGAATTTTGCAACAACGTTTTTTAAGTAGTTTCCAAAATATACATGCACACACATACAAACTTTCGTGTACGAGTATTTTTTTTTTTGACAGTTCATCTTATAAGATTTTTGTGTAGAGAAATCTTATCACAAAGTCTCATAATACTTCTTATAATCAGTGTTACCGTTTGTCGACTTTAGTCGCCAATTGCCCTTTTTCCAACCACCTGGCCACTTTTTTTTAATACTATGTGATAAATGACGAGAGACTATGTTGTCTGAAATATCTCGACCCATTATATATTAATTCCAACGAACGAATTAATTATTTTGAGATTGTTTATCGGTAATGTAAAAATATGCCAAAGAATTTATAAATGAACTGAAACTGTTCAAAATTAAGGGTAATGATAAAGTTTATAAACAACTATTTAAAACATCAAATGCCGAATCTTTTTGGACCAGATTGTGAAAATTAAAACATAGATTTGATAAATGTTTATATCCTTATATATCTGTTTTGCCTCATATCAGTCCCTCGACGGAATGTCCTTTTCTAAATTATCACTAATGAAAAGTAAATTGTCCAACAGACTTAGTCAACACTTGGACGGGGATATGTAAGACTGGAGTCCGAGTAAAGGCCTCGTACAAAATTACTGAAGTTTAGTTAATAAAAAAAGATTTTTATGAATAAATCCTTATTAATGCGATAATAAAAATTATTATAAATAATATAATAATTAAGTAGTTTCTTGGTAATTAATATAATATAAATAAGTATTCAACAGTATAACAGCACAGTAATATTGCAATCGAGTCTAAAAAAGTTTTTTTCACTTAGAAAATTAAGTGCGAGATGGTGTACTGAGTAAGACGTTAGTCATTAAAAACGAATGGTTAATTTATGTCCAAGTTCAAATCTTATTGACGGCAATTTTTTTTTTTATTTTGCTTTAGGTACAACACTTCACTTCCACCAATATGCTAGAGCAATGACCCAACATATCCACGCGCATAATATTAATTGCAAGTAAGCAATTCTTATCGACACGTGTGTTGCAATGAAAAACCCTTGCTAGAATAGACATGCTAGAATAGACATTTTTATTAAACTTAGAGTAAGCATTTTTGTAAATTGAAATGAAGTTAACTTTATAATTAAATTGACTCTTTAGTCCAGTTCAATACTAGGCTGAACATAGTACGGAGTAATAAATTGGTGTCTAAATAATTTTGTGTATTTTATTTAAAAGGTGAGTTGGGCCCATGGGTGGCCCAACCCGGCGCCCGAGCAGGGACCGGCCATTCGAAAAAAAGGACGTGCGGGTCCTTAATAAAATAAAATTCTTGGCTCACGAGGATGAAATAGAAAAGATTTAATTTGTGAGAATAAAAATATATTAATTTTAAATTGTTATTCAAAATTCCTGAAGTAAAAGAAAATCTCTAAAGAAAAAAAAAAAAAAAAAATAAAATTAAGTGAAATTTTTTTTTTAGGAAGGCCCTCCAGTATGTAACAAATATATGTCGCTAAAATAAGCTAATAACATTAGCCCTTTCGAAAAATGGGTAGATTTCCTTCGAAAACCCTTATCAAGCGAAATAGTCTCGAAAATCCTTACAAGTTGTAGTAAACTTAAGAACCTACACTACTCAGTATCGAAAAAGCATCGCTTATTAATTGAAAGGTCAAGGTTGCATAGCTCGCAGGGTGAGGCAAATCGTTCCCTAGTACGTCAGTGTTGACTGTTCGAAACCGGATAAAACGATCCTCCACCTTTAAGGACATAGCAAGAAGTATACTGAGGCAGTTCGATGCCATGGGAAGGAAAATCGTAGCCTACGCTGACGATGTGGTATTGTTGGTCTCGGGTAAATTTCCGCGATCAGCGATGTCATGCAATCTGGGCTGCGAGAACTTTAGCAATGGAAAAATAGTAATGGATTGGGAGTCAACCCTGAAAAGACTGAACTAGTTCTGTTTATCATGAGATATAAGGTTGAGACATTTAGTCTATTAGTTTTGAATGGGACGGAACTCAGATTGTCAAGGGAGGTCAAGTACCTGAGCATTTACTTGGACAGCAAATTGTCTTGGAGGAGAAATAGCCAGGTAAGGGTCAGGAAGGGGCTTAATGTCGACTATGCATGCAGGAACTCTATAGGGAAGAACTGGGGTCTAAAACCGGTAATGGTATATTGGATATGCACATCGGTTGTGAGATCCATACCCACTTATGGATGTTCGGTATGGGAGGCTTTGAGAAAAGGGAAGTATAGGAACCTTCTTTCTAAAGTTCAGAGATGTGCTTCAATTGGCATTACGGGTGCCATGAGAAGTACACCTTAGGCAGCACTGGACATCATTCTCCACCTTCTTCCAATTGCGCAGTTCATGAGAGGAATGGCTGTACGGAGCTTATTTAGACTGAAGGAATTGGGATTAATAGGGAGCTTTACATCGGGGCATGTTAATGAAGTCTAGTTTGATAGTCGAACATTATCCTCGGCCACCCAAACGGATGATGTCGGCACTATAATTGACTTCGAGGCTACTCCCTTTATTGAAATCCTTAGTAGGGACCTCTGGACTGGAGCGGAAAAGCTCCATGGAGGGTGTGCTATCTTCACAGATGGCTCGAAAATGGAAGTAGGCACAGGGGCGGGTGATTACTTCATGGGAACAGATATCGGACGATCTTTTAGATTGTCTGATAGTTGCAGCGTTTTCCAAGCAGAAATTCTGGTCATTTACAAGCCCTAGGATTACTGGAGGAGAATGTTGAGAGGGACACTGAGTTAACTATCTATGTGGATAGTCAAGCAGCATTAATGGCAATGACAAGTTATTGTGTCAGGTCCAGATTGGTGCTTGAGTGTAGGAAGGAATTTAGAAGGCTAATGTATGCATACAGAATAAGACTCTGTTGGGTTCCTGGTTAGTGCGATATTCACGGCAATGAAATAGCCGATAATCTAGCACGTAAGGGCTCGTAGCTGGACAGGTCTTTTGTGGAGGTATCGGTTGGAATTCCAAGGGTCTAAGGATCTAAGGGTTATTGTTGGTATGATTACCGGTCACCTAGTTAGTATGACCAGTAAGTGGGACACTGGCACGTCAGACTTTTGTAAGACGTGCGATGATATGGAGGAGCTAGAGACAGGGTAACGCATTCTCTGTCGTGTGTATGGCTTCAGCTTAGTAGACTGAAGTGGTTTGGAAGCCATATTCTACACGAACTGGAGGAGGATGCGGGTAGTAAACTCGACAACCTTATAGGGTTCGTAATGGGGATAAAGTGGCTTAGAGGTAGTCGGAGTTGATTTATGGGTCTTTGGTTCCACACTTTTCTTTTCTTATATTTCGTTTCCTTTCTCTCTACTTTCTTTTTACTCTTGTGCCTTATTCTACTAAGGATCTTCTCTTTCTTCGTTTTATTAGCTTTCTCTGGTATTTATAAAGGGATCACAATGGACCAAATGGTCTCTGAGTGGAGGCGTGAAAACGCTGCCCTTTTTTTATCCTAACCTATGAAATATGAAAAATATGAAAATAAGATGGGAAGAAAATATGAAAATAAAATTAATATAAAATTATGCAAACAAAATGAAATTAAATTGAAATTTAAAAAAAATGGAAATTTGAAAAAATTGAAACTTTTAAAAAATAATTAAAATTTAAAAAAAAGAAAATTTGGAAAAAAAATTTAAAATTAGAAAAAATATTTAAAATTTCTATGTCGTTAGCCAAGATATAAAAAAGAGAAAAATAAAATTAAATAATAATATTTTATCGTTTTAGAAATTAAAAAAAAAATTTTATCGCATTGTTGTGTGTATACATTATAAACACTATTCTTTTTATTTTTATTTTGTTATTTTAAGATATACTGTAAAAGTATTTCTTATATTTTATACACTAAGCATTTTTGTTATTATTATTACTATTTTAAATACATTGTAATATGATAATATTTTTTATTACCGCCACACTTTTTGAGTTTAAGTTCTTTCTGTTGACAACAACACATTTTGTTTAGTACATTAACTCTATGTTCAATCGATGTGAAAATTGATTGAATGAAATTATGCTGAATAGTCATAAATTTAGTTTATATGCTGTAAAAATTGTTGAATAAAGACAGAATCATTCTAAAGGTAAAAAGACATAATCTTTTTAAGAATCGGCAGCTTAGCAAAATACTTAGCAGTGCTTAGCAAATACTGTATCAACACCTAAATCGGCATTTTGATGCTGGAAAGAATCGGCAGCAGTGCTAAGAGAATACTGAAAATCCAGGCTTACGATATGGCGATCCTGCCAAATTTCTAAAATTTTGTATTTTTTTACCGATCCTGCCAAATTTTTAAAATTTTGTATTTTTTAAATTTTTGTACCGATCCAATGACAACTATAGAAGAGATCGACAACATTTTTAAAAAATGGGAACAATTCATAACAGAGGAGTACATTCAAGAAACAACAACTAGCACTTCAGAAGTACCACCAAAATATACAACAACTTCAACTAATGCAAGACCGAAAACAATCACCATAGAACAGTATCGCGCCAGGCAACAAGAATACAGGAGTAAGACCCTAGAAAACAGGAGCAAATTAACTCAACCAAAGAAAAGGGGCGGAAAAAAGAGGAAATTCCAAGCGGCCTGTAGAGCTTTACAGAGGATAATAGATATAAGCCAGGGAAAACAAAAAAAGATTTTAATAGAGAAATTAATAGCACTAAAGAAAGAAGGTTGGAAATAATAAAACGCCTTCCGCAACTACAAAAAAAAAAATTCTCATGTCGTCTTTACCAGCAAAAACAAAACAAAAAGGAATGAAATTGAAATTATAATTAGCAAAGCTTTTATCAAAATATTAAAATAAACTTTAAAAATTTTATATATTAAACATAATGGGTAAAACAGAGTAGAAATTAGAAAAGCCTAACGCTAACGTTATTAACAATGTAGAAATAGTAGACCATACCCAAGAAATAAATTCCCTGTGGTTACTATTATTGATTCTTATCATACTCAGCACTATTAATTTGCTAATAAAAATGTATCAATTACATAAGAAATCATTAAAGAAAAAATATTCAAGCAAAACTGACAAACTTGATAAAATATAAAAAATTTTTTTTTAAAACAAAACCATTTCAAGAATGTAAAGGAAAACAATAAATTATAATTATAGAAAAATCGAACATATAATATACATTGTAATATTAACAAGGCAAAACAAATTTTTATTAAACATAAACACACTTATCAATTAAAGACACCCCATCCAAAAATTTTGATAAATGTTATAAGTGTCTAAATACAGATAGACCAACCAGGGAAGATACTATAGACAAACATATACAAAATCTGTTGCATTGTTTCGAGGAAATTAGAGTAGTATTAAACGTTCATTATAACCGCCTAACAGTCGCTCATAAAAGCGCGGCTGAAGCATTTTTTTAGACGTTAGGGAAAAATTATTTAGAGTCACAACAAGAAAAGGTATAGAAATAGACATCCCAAATTCCTTGCATGAAAAAACATATTATAAAAAAAAATTACTAGTAATGCCAGAAAATTCAACCTCAAATACTACACAAGCAAAAATGAGAGCCACAGAACTAGCTTCAATTTCAAAATTAATCCCTATATACACGGGCAGAAAAGAGGAATTCAATCAGTTCATTGCAAACCTAGAATTGATACAAGAAACTCTATAGGCAGCAAAGAAAACTAGTTTCTTCCAATTTGTTTTACGAATAAGGTTAGACCAGAAAGTACAAAACAGGATAAGACAAAATACAATACCAACAGATTTAGGACAATTAATTATTGAATTAAAGAAATACTACAAATCAAGAGAAACACCAAACAATATATTGAATAGACTAAATAACATAAAGCAACAAGGTGACATCAGAAAATTCGCAGATAAAATCAATAGTTTAATATCAGAATTAAATGAACTTCAAATTTCTAGTATAGGCGAAAACAGCAGAGAAACAGTAATAAAATCAAACAACATCATTGCGTTTAATGCCTTCAAAAACGGCCTAACAGTTGCCCTATTTTCACATAAAAACCCATCCTCAAAATTGACTCGAATAAGACTAGAACTATCAGACTATGATTTCAACATAATATACAAAAATATACAAAAGGATATAAAGAAGCTTCAAAAAATAGAATTTACATATACAAAAAAGCTGCAGCAAGAAAAAGAAATAAATGAAAAAAATACGCGTATAGTATGTAATAAAAGCGAAAATCCTGTTTTCAGAAACATTCTTGGAGAAACTTTTATTAAAATTTAAAAAATTAAAATTTAAAACATACGTACTATATGATAATGATGAAATTTTCAAATATATAACAGCCGATAAATTAAAAGAAAAATATAATAATCTGCAGAATAATGATATTAATATAATTATATACAAAATGCCAAAAAGAGTAACTGACAATATAAAACAATATAGATTGATTGAAGAATTTCATGAATTACCACATAACGGACACTTCGGAATCAGAAAAACACTAGCCAAACTAAAGCAAAGAATAACATGTTTAAGAATTACTTTAGAACTTGTTCTTCTTGCCAGAAGAAAAAACAGATTAAACATACAAAAGAACCTCTGACTATAACAAATACACCATCAAAAAGTTTCGACACCATTGTAGTCGACACAGTTGGTCCTTTACGACCATCTAAAAACTTTCGATATATACTAACTGCTCAATGTGAACTAACAAAGTACGTAGTTGCTTGTCCTATAGAATCCAAAGATGCGAAATCAGTTGCCAAAACTTTAGTAGAACATATCATCCTGAAGTATGTTTTATTCAATATTTTAAAGACAGACAAAGGCACAGAATTTAACAACGAACTAATGATTTGCGCATTATTATTTATTTATTTATTTATTTAATAGCCAATGAAATTACAATTTCTTACAGGCTAGCATATATATTATTCTTAAAGCTATTAACAATAAAATATTTTCATAATCATTCAATAACAAAAACTTATTATTTAACTAAGTTAAAAATATTCCTCTTAATGCGGATTGGATTTAATGAGAAATCGATATATGGATAGAAACTGCTGAATTGATTGCATATACGTCTCATGGGATCAAAGTTGGCATAATTGGTTCGAAAATATTTTATTTTTAAAGGAGTATAATTTCTAGTTGGACGATTTGGGATTACGAATTCGATCTTACGAAGCAGGAACTCAGAATTAATTGAACCGTTTACTAAATTAATTACAAATGAAATATTCATATATTTTCTCCTACTTTCAAGAGTAGAAAGATCAATAAGCTGTAATCGACTTTCATATGATGGTAAATTAATATTAGGATTCCATGGAAGATTACGAAGACAAAATAAGAGAAATTGTTTCTGAACCGATTCAATTTTCTTTATATGAACTTCGTATTGAGGATCCCAGACCACGGAAGCATATTCCAGGATTGGTCTTACAAGAGATATGAATAATTGCTTGGAAACTCTCTTCCCCAGCGCTTGAGGAAACCTAGAACTCCTTTTGCCTTATTAACGATTTGTGAAACGTGGGAGTTAAAGGATAGTTTACAATCAAGCAACACACCCAGATCAAGAAATTCTTCGACTACATCAAGTTGATATTTTATTTAAAAATAAAACAAAAATTTTCTACTCCTTACCATCATGAAACTGTAGGAACAGTAGAACGAAACCATCGTGTATTAAACGAATATCTCTTAAATTTTGTAGAAGACGAAAACTGGCACGAATGGATACAATACTTTACGTTTGCTTTTAATACAACACCAAATGTCGACACTGACTATTCACCATTTGAACTAATTTTTGGAAAACTTCCACGACTACCTAACGACGAATTGACAGAACCACAAAAAACATACAATTTTGACAATTACGCAAACGAATTAAAAGCTAGGCTACGTTATTCACTACAAAAAGCGCGTGAGTTAATTCTAGCAGTAAGAGAAAAACGAAAGTTAGAATCAACAAAGAAACAAAATAGCATAGATATTAAAATAGGAGATTTAGTTTTAGTTAAAGTAGAAAATAGAAGAAAATATCAAAATCCATATAAGGTCCCATATAAGATATAAATGACTTAAATGTAGTAATAGAAATAGAAAAATCAAAATTAAAAACTACATAAAAACATATTAAAAAAAATATATTAAGAAAAATTGTATTTTAATCCATTTATTTTTAAATATGCACAAATCTAAAAGGGTGAGGATGTAATGTGTATATATTATAAACACAATTCTTTTTATTCTTAATTTGTTATTTTAAGACACACAGTAAAAGTATTTCTTATATTTTATACACTAAGCATTTTTGTTATTATTATTATTATTATTATTATTATTTTAAATACATTGTAATATGATCATATTTTTTATTACCGCCACACTTTTTGAGTTTAAGTTCTTTATGTTGACAACACTTTTTGTTTAGTACATTAACTGTATGTTCAATCGATGTGAAAATTGATTGAATGAAATTATGCTGAATAGTCATAAATTTAGTATATAAGCTGTAAAAATTATTGAATAAAGACAGAATCACTCTAAAGGTAAAAAGACATAGTCTTTTTAAGAATCGGCAGTAGTGCTTAGCAAATACTGTATCAAGACCTAAATCGGCATTTTGATGCTGCATGTACGCGGTCGTGGCAATTACAACGTACGATAAGATATTTTAGTGATTAATATATTCAATAAACAGCCTAGAATTGGATCAAGGGTAAGTGCTAGGATTTTATATTTTTATAATTTATTTTGCGTGGCAACTCCATTCCTTTTACCGGTTATATAATTATCGATTCTAAAAAAGTAAATTTTGAGCTGTTTGTTGATTTGTCTTTGTCTAATATAATTTGATAAAAAAATGGAGGAATTACAGAAAAATGTCATGGAAATGACAGGAGCGTTAATCAGTTAAAGGCCATGGAAGCTAAGATTAAAATACTTGAGAATAAAACTGATTCTTCCTTCACGGAAACTAACTGAGTGGAACAACCTCGTGCTCCTAGCAGTGAACTAGAAGTCAGGGTTAATCTAGTTTCTAAAAACAGAAGTATCACATCTGGGATATAAAGTTTCTGGAGATGGGATACAAGCAAATCCAAGTGAGGTGGAGGTAATACAGAACTTAGCTCCTCCTGCAACACTTAATATGAAAAGTTTTCTCGGTATGATATCGTATTATAGGAAATTTATAAGAGACTACGCACTAAACTAAACCATTAACTATTCTCACTAGAGGAGAGAACGTCCAAATTAAGGCTAACATGTCCAGGAAAGTTTCTATTCCTCTTACGGAAGAGGCATTACAAGCTTTTAATGAATTAAAAACTTTGTTAATGTCATCTGAAGTTCTGTTATTCCCTGACTTTGATCAACCTTTCATACTGATGCTTAAAATTAGGCAATTGGAGGAATATTATCTCAGGATCATTTGAATGTTTATAAACCAATAGCAGATATCTCCCGTTCTCTGGGTAAAACGGAAGAAAATTATGCGACTAACGAAAAAGAAACGCTAGCCATCGTCTAGGCCTTAGACAACCTGCGATCTTATCTTTACGGTGCGATGAAAATTAAAATATTCACCGATCATCAACCACTTTCTTACGCACTTGGGAACGCTAAATTGAAAAGATGGAAGGACCTGGTAAGTAAAATATAGTGGGTGACGCGTGTTCTAGACTAGGATCCAATTTGAACTAAATTAACACTCTTAGTGATGATAGCACGATTACAGCCTCGGAAATTGGTTCTGAAACTGTAACGGCGGATGAAGGTTTAGAAGAAAGATCAGTTCAGTCTGACGCCACGATGCACAGTGCTGATCAGGATAGTAGCGACCTTATTCCTCACGTTGAAGCTCCCCTGAACGTCTTTAGGAACCAGATAGTAATTAGGCAAGGTAGAGAACTTCATAGTAATATACAACCACATTCACGTTTTAATAGATACTATGCAACCATTGAACAAATGACTTCGGAAACATTAAAAAGGTGCTTAAATTCAACATGCGTTAATGGTATCAATATACCTGAATGCTTTATCAAACTACTAAATGAAGTCTACTATATAATAAAGTGAGCTATATTTCATAGAAGATAAGGTTTGAAATTTATTAGTTGCATCGACAAGTTTTCTAAATTCGCTAAACTTTTCCACATTAAAAATCGATCTGTTATCCATTTAAGAAACAAACTTGCAAAAGTTTTGAATTATTTTACAGTACCTCGCATGATTGTATCGGATATTGAAAGGGCATTTTTGAGTCCAATAATTTTAAATTTTATAAGATCTCTTAATATAGAAGTTTATTTTACACCCGTACAGAAGAGTGAGATAAATGGATAGGCAGAAAGATTCCATTCAACTCTTTTTGAAATAAATAGGTGTTTGTCGAGGGATATAAAGAATCTTAATCTAAAAGACTTAATAATCTCTCAGTAGATCGATATAATAACACAATACACTCGGTTATTTAGAAAAAACCGTCGGACATTTTTTTTCAATAGATCTCAACGGTTTAATTATCAACAGGTGATAAAATTTCGCGATCAAGTTAATGAGGATACACGGCGCTTCATCGAACATAATCAAAAGATGGAACGTCCGTCTTAATAGAAATAGGTCGGATCCAGCCGAATTTAGATAAAATTAGGATATTTTAATTAGGGATAGATAAATTAAGCCGAAGCACAAACCCCTATACAAGAAGCACAAAGTGTCTGCCAATAATAGAGTTACTATTCCCACTACATCGGGGAGAAAATATCACAAAGCACAAATCAAAAATATAAAACCGTAAAAGTATGTACCCTTGCAGTTACCCTGGAAATCATAGTAAATTAACCATTATTTGAAAATTGTAATTCTTTTAAGAAAAATTTTATATTTTTTTATTTTTTTAATAATTTGAAAACTATTGAAAAAATTTCTTCTTATTTCTTAATCTAATAAAAAAGAAAAATATGAATACAACTTCTAAAACTTTATGAAGTTCAACAAAATTCTTATCAAAAAAATGTTTTTCAATTTCAAAATTTGTAAAATGTTTTAAATCAAATATTCAAAATATTCATTAACAATCAATTACTTATACATATCAGGCTTTTATATAATCTGTATAAAAATTTATATTTTATTTTTATATGTACTATTTTTTGAAAGTAAATACTTTTAAGCTTATCGAATTCTATGCATTGCACTCAAATTATAAGTATTGTAAGCTGCGCGTACTAATTTAGTTTTAATATTTAAGTATTTTTTTACTTTCAACAAATGTTGGAAGCTTCCACATTTTTAAGTATCGGTCCCACCTGTAACGCTCAATGACGGAGAAGGATGGCTTATAAATGGATATCTGAACATCGTTCATGTGATACAACTGGAAAAACTCAAAGAGATGCTTCGAACCACTGCAGACATATTCATTGCCACTACTAAAGATAAAAAGGGCAACGTCGAAGGTTTTTAACGTGAGTACCTGTCCATGTGGACCCAACCTCACGGTGCTCTTCGTACAGGGTGAATACAATGCGTCCACCAACGCCCCCAAGTCTGATCGAGATCATCCTTGAGTACCAATTTGAAGTCATGTATTTGGACATGACCTCCCCCTTGGTAAGGAGCGGAGCCTATCTAAAACTCCTTCCGTTCTATGGGTCACGGCACCCGGTTGCAATGCAACTCCACACCGAGCTTGCGCTCTACCCGCGATTTGGATCTAAACCACAACCACCACGAAGCTCCCCAAGGGGCCGCACCGTTGCCAGGCTGGAACCGAAGTTTCAGGGGCTCCTGACACCCGTGGTACCAGTATTAAGTCACCGGTCGGACTTTGTAGCCAAAATTGACTACTACACATTGAACTCCAAACAGTTCGGGACTGGTGACCCGCCACCACACACAAAACACACATCAACATAAATGGACAACAATTACATCACAAACAATCAACAATCGCCCTCACGGGCGATTCATTGGCCACATGGTGTGACACCAGCAAAGGACAAAACGAACAACGACTAGGACAACTTCGACGCTGGCACCCTCGCGGGTGGTCTTGGTCACAAAAGTGACCCGGAACCAGATAAAAAGGGCAAGAAGATGTTCAAATATCAACTCGAAATATCGAATAAGAACAGTGAAAGGAATCGCAGGACATAAGAGATCTATAGATTAGGTTGGCTAGATTTAACGTTTTATTAAATTAATTAAATTAATAATTTACAACGTATTTAATTTATGAATTGTTTTATCTTATTTAATTTAATAGTTGCTAATAAAATATCATTAGTACAAGATTTTGGACAGTCAGCAGAAACTAATTGAAAAAAATGAGCAACAATACGTTGTGAATTAAAACTTGTTTAGTACAACAGATGAGCTAGTACGGAAGAAATTTTGCAAGCGATTAAAAATTTTTTATGTCAGAGCCCCCTTTGCTTCGCCCCTGGGGGGATTATTGTGCCCCCTTCCATATATATATGTATATATAACAAACGATAGGAAATCCTTTCGCGAATTTTTTTCATTCAGCAAGATCGGTTCATAAATGGCGGTTTCTTGAGTTTCTTTCGACTTAAAGATGTTTTAAATCGCGTTTGTGAAGCCTCCCGATAACATAGATATACGATATATATATACAAAGATCAGAAATTTTTTCCAGAACTTTTCTATTGAAACTGGGAAAAAAACCGATTCAAAAATAGCGGAGATATTGAAGAAAAACCGAGTTTTCAAACCGGTTTTCGATTTTCTGAAAATCGGAAAATTTTTTCCGAATTTTTCTGTTAAGGGAATGAACTCAGTCGATCCATTAGTTACAGAGATATCGGATAAAACGCATTTTTACCGATATCCAAGTCCTAAATAACAACGACATGGTTCTTATATAGATCGATCACAAATATTTTTCTTGAATTTTTGGGATTTTGAATCAACCAAATTGGTTTATAAACAACCGAGTAATTGGCAATTCTTTTTTTATTTAATGTACGCTTGATGATAGTACAGGGTCCGATGATAACAATAGGCTATTAAAAATATCCTCGTTTTGTGACGTTCTGGAGCATTTCCTGGAGCTGAGTAATTGAACGTGCTTAAAATTTCTGTTTCTTGCTTTTGAGCCTCTTCTGTAAGCTCTCCAAGTGGAAGAATATTTCGTTCAATTATAATTTCGCCATGGCACAATACTTTATGTACTGTTGGTGTCATTTCTTTCCATGGATATAGAGAAATAAGTAGTTTAGATATTTCTGTTGCGTATTCTCCAAATCGAGCAGAGTTAATTTTGTGCTTACTCTTCATTGCCATTAATAGTATGTTAGTCCTTTCAAGTAACTCTTTATTAATACCAGTTATTTTAGATGTAGCTTCGAAATTTCCGAAAAATCTTCTTCCCAGTCGGCAGATGTTTAATCCCGTCTCTTCTCTGAATTCATCCTGGATTCTACTTTTCTCAGATATTCTAAGTGTTTTTAAATCCTCGTTGTTTCTGGTAGGTTTTGTTAAATTTTCTGGCACACTTCTATTCTTCATTATTACTCCTTGCTTTACCAATATCCGAAAAATTGTGATTTCGCCTCATCTCATAGTGAGCATTTCCAAAAAGAAGATGTTTCCGTAATGGCATTACTAACCTTTCCATCAATCTTTGTTAGACTAAGTTGAATGGATATGTCGAATGTGTATTGGTTTATGGTTATTGAAAGAGGTTGTAAATCATTTATTTCATCTTTAATATATTCCACTAAATCCTTTGTTGTTGTCTTCGAATCCCTTGTGTATTCGAACCTAATAGGTCTGCAAAACTGTTTTGATCCTGGACTGGTGTTAAGCCATATATCTTCAAATGAGTTTTTATACTTTGATGAAGATTGCTTTAAGGAATATGATCGCATTCTTAATGGCACCAAAGATGCTATAAATACGCTTTTATAATCCGCCATTTTCTTACTTCCACTAGCATGCTTGTATTAATTAAGGGCTGATAGTCCGTCACAATCCCACTTACAGATTAATACAAGGTCGCTGCTATTTACTTTTTCCAACTGATCTGCAGAAAATTCTGCAACTATCCTGGTAGCTGTATTCTCAAGCAAAGAATATAGCTCTACACATGCTTCCTTTTCGGTAACCTAAATAGATGGTAAAATAGTTTGCTTTATTTCTTGAATATCCTTGTATGATGGAAGAATTGAATGTCCCTTTCCAAGCAGAGCTGTTCTTAAAATTTGATATTTGTTTCGGCTGAGGTCCAGTTCAAGCATTAAAGCAATAGCTTCTTCCTCTGTAAAATTGGATTGTGATGTTGGAGTAGGTACATTTTCGGTAATCCATTTAAGACATTTGGTTATGCAGTTGGCTGTATTTCAGCAATATTAATTGCACTCTTAGGTTGCTTCTCCTTTTTTAACATTTCTTTGAATGTATCAGAAACTTCTTCATTCGAAATTATAGAAAGCTTATGGGACAGTCTTTTCTTCTTAGATCTTGTACTTAAATCATCATATGTCTTGCAGGGTGCTCCAGTTGATATTTTGCACGCCGATATTTCTATATCAGTATCCATCCAATCGGAATGTTTAATTTTTAATCTGTTATTACGCTGATTCAAGAACTTCATTTTTACGTCATATAACTTTAAAAAGCTCTCTATCTGAGATTTACCAATGACATCGACTTTTGCATGATATGTAGTTTTTATGAATTCCACTATAGCTTCTAAACGATTAAGATCATTTTTAGATAAACTCCATAGAACACAACACAAGTGTTCATGTTTCAATGTAATCACTATGATAATCAACTTCGTTATGATGTTGATAAGGATTAGCTGCGCATTTATATATATCTATTAGATATATCGCGCAGGTATATATATTTACAAGTATTCTGTGAATTTTAATTAGGTAAAATATCTGAAAGAGTCAATTTGGAAGAGTAGAGTACCTATACCGAATATTATATGATATTATATGTTGCTGTTAGGTATCACCGGAAAGGATATTACCTGTGCATTGTCACTAGCTCATAAAAATATAGATTTTGAACCATCAGTAATAGATAAATGCTGCAGCTAGGTATCACCGAAAAGTATACCTGTACGTTGCCACTAGATTATAAATATATACATTTTTAACCATCAACAATAGATAAATGCATTTGTTAAATTAGGTAAACACCATAAATGTAAACTAATAAAATACTTATTGATTAAGTTAAAATAGACATTTTTTGTTTGTTTTGTTATTTTAAATTCATTAATAGAAATATATTAATGCTTAGAAAAGGATAAAGATTTACTTAAATTTGGCAAATTTTAATTTAAATTTGCCTAAAATGGCAAAAAACCCTATTAAAAATAAAAAATATTTATTAATTATTTTTATAAAAATATTTTGTGTATAGATATTAGTAAAAATGTACAGGAATATTCATAATTTTCTAAGTAATTATTCACGCAAAGCTAAAGGCAAAAGTTGCAAGTTTGTAAAAATATAGTCGCATATACAATAAATTGGAAATATAAAAGTTTAAAGGAATATATATTTTTAAAATTTAATTCGCTATTTAGAAATAAACCAAACAAAAAGCCCAATTTGGGGTTTTTGGAGAAAATAAAAATTTTTTCATTGTAATAACATATTTGTTTATAAAGATATCTTACTGAAATTTGCAGGAAATGTGGATCTTATTAATATAAATAAAAGCGCGTTAACCAAATTTCAAGCAGGGGTAGGGTTTTCCTGAATTCCCAAATAAACTAATCAAAATTCCCAAAAATGGGATTTTTTATATTTTTAGCTATAGAATCCACATTTTTCCGAAGTCCCGTAGATTTTGATTTAAAACTTTTAACAACATATTGAAGATTCTTAAAATATATTCCGCTTGTCGATTCGTGCTTTGGGATTTGAGAAAATATGGTCTAAAATAAAACTTTCATATAAAATGGGTCGAATTAAGGAGGGTATGTACCATGACCAATTGAGTTATTGGGCTTGTTTTTTTATCTTAAAGTCATCTCTGTGAAGTTACCTTTCAGAAAAGTGCAAAATTATTATATGTTACTAAAGAAAATTTTATTTTAGATAAAAAAGAGTGTAGATACTTTTTCGACTAAAAAAACACAAAAAGTCGTCTTTTTTGGAATTTTTAAATTCAAAATCGTTTATTTTTTGGACTCGGTAAAGATATCGACTTCAAATTTTTTTATTCAATAGATAATTTTGTTCTTTAACTAGATAGGAAAAAAACTAATAAAATCGGTCGGAAATACTAGGATATATATGAAATTAACTGGACCAAGAACATACAAAATTATGGTGCTTAAAAATTGAAACGCAAATAACTCGAAAACTATAAGATATAAATAGGACATGCAAGCATGTTTTTATAAGTCTTATCACAGCCTACAACAATATATAAAACTATTTGAAATCGGAAGAGAAACAAAAATTTTGCAAGCGATTAAAAATTTTTTATGTCAGAGCCCCCTTAGCTTCGCTCCTGGGGGGATTATTGTGCCCTCCTTCCATATATATATATATATATATATATATATATATATATATATGTATATATAACAAACGATCGGAAATCCTTTCGCGAATTTTTTTCATTCAGCAAGATCGGTTAATAAATGGTGGTTTCTTGAGTTTTTTGCGACTTAAAGATGTTTTAAATCGAGTTTGTGAAGCCTCCCGATAACATAGATATACGATATATATATACAAAGATCAGAAATTTTTTCCAGAACTTTTCTATTGAAACTCGGAAAAAATCGATTCAAAAATAGCGGAAATATTGAAGAAAAACCAAGTTTTCAAACCGGTTTTCGATTTTCTGAAGCACCAAAATCGGAAAATTTTTTGTGAATTTTTCTGTTGAGTTAATGAACTCAGTCGATCCATTAGTTACAGAGATATCGGATAAAACGCATTTTTACCGATATCCAAGTCCTAAATAACAACGACTTGGTTCTTATATAGATCGATCACAAATAGTTTTCTTGAATTTTTGGGATTTTGAATCAACCAAATTGGTTTATAAACAACAGAGTAATTGGCAATTCTTTTTTTATTTAATGTACGCTTCCCTTATAGCTTTTGTTTTCATGGGTACTGAAAAAGAACAACAATTAACTAAGGCATATTTTTTGAAGCACCTATGTATGTTAGAAACTTCGTTCTTTAACAAAAAATTGTATATTATTTTAAGAACTTTTATGTTGAAAAAATGAACTAAGTAGATCCAGTTTTATCCAAGTTATAGGCCAAAATACGTTATATAAGCTAAGGCCCTCATTCTTGCATAAATTTATCACAAACGTTTTTTCGAATTTCAGGTTTTTAAATCAGTGAAATCGGTCCATAAATTTTCAACCATACCCTTTTATAATTCAATATTGTCTTACATTTATAAAATATTTGTTCTGCACCGAAGTGATTATATTATCTTGCTTATAGATATGCGAACTTTTGTAAAATTCCAAAGTATTACATTTTTTATTTACTAGCTTTAACCAGTGCGCTTCACTACCCTAGTTGATGCGATATCTAATATTTACTTTATATGGGAGCTACTACTCCCCCTGGAACTATTCACCCTATTCGAAATTTGATATGAAAATTACTTTGAATTTTTTTACGACTTACTGTAATATTCCTTTAGATGAGAAAATGTATATTTTATTTATCCTGGACCTGGTACTATATGCGTGTCAGATTTGGTGAAAATCGGTTCAACCGTTTAGACGTGATTGATACACAAACAAACGAATAAATATGCAAACTTAAACCTTATTTTTGTAATATATAGATATATATATATATATAAGGATTTATAAAATCTTGATTCTATTTAAACTTTATATGAAAATGCAAATTATTTATAGCACTCTAACTTGTTTATATTTTATTTAAGATTAATTTTTAGTTTGTAATTCAATTTTTGTTTTTTGGTTTTTTTCACTTTTTTTTGTTTATTAAATTCTCAATATTTTTGTTTTGTTTTATTTAGTTTACAATATTTAATTGTGGGTCACCACCTCTGGCACTGGTGTCAAATTTCCTGAAAGTCGGTTCATTTTCGATAAACAAAAAAGGCTGTACATTTTATAGCACACATTAAAAATAAATTAAGAAAAAAGGGAATAGTTAGGCTATAAGATTTATTTTTAAGTGTGAGGTTTAGTAGACATAATATCAGAAGACCGGATTGCAAAATGTTGAAAAATGAGTGGTTTTTTGAATATAAGCCCTCGATATGTAATAAGGAGAAATAAATGTTTTCTACCTATCCTAAAGTTTTGATGCAATTTTATTAAAAATTGTCACTGTTATTAGCCAAAAAATGGTCAATGCGGCGTCAAATATTAAAATTACTTTAGCAATACATAATTGTACTTATACAAAAGATCAATTTTCAATTATTTTTCTTGAAATAGTATTTTAGGAATATAATACAGTTTAACTGATTGCATGACATTCATTTTAGCTTTTTATGTTGAGCTTACCGAAAATATACGTTCATTTATTATAGATGTTGGAGCAGAGCTTCTAATCTTTTACAAAATGAATTAAAAAAAAATATTTTCTAAAGCTAATTTGTAATGATTTGAATTTAAGATTCTTTAAGTTTGAATTTTATAACTAATTGTGAATTCTTTAAGGAATTATTTTTTTTTATAGAATTAATTCAATTCATATGAAATACAAAGAATTTAAGTATATAAAGTAAATTAATATGAATGCTTTAAAAGAATGACTAAGATAATAAATTCGAACCTTTATGTTGGAGTAATTGTTAATAATGTTGAATATAACTGGTTCAATTTTGTAGTTTTTTAAGAAAATGTATGCAATTCATACATATGAATTTTTCGTTGAATATATAATTTTAATTGCCATTATTTGAAAATAATGATAATGGAAAAAATTTAATTACCATTTAATAATATTGATTTTTTAATTATAATATTTTAACTAATGGTAATGAAATTACAAAAAAAAAAAATCTGAAATAATAATTATAATTACTGATAAAGCATTGTTTGTATTAAAAACAATTTAATTTCAAATATGTTTCTAATACTTTTGGATTAGTTTATTACCATTTTAATAAATAAATTTTCATTCAAATATAACTCTCCATTACAGCTAGTTTTAAGGAAGATGAAATGCATAATGTAATAAGAAAGTGACATTGTAAGCCGAGCTGATTTAAAATCTTTTCGTGTACGTACCGCGCGAAGCTGTCAAATTGTTTTTGTATTTCCATATAAAATTTTTTACCGCGTTCATTTCACTTCTTCTTCATTTACTTTATTCTTTCTTCATGACATTTTGTACGGTGATTTTACACTAAAAAAATACAAGCAATTGTTGTTTTTTTTTTAGATGTGCGGTCACTTTATAATTACATTATGATAAATCGTTATTTTAACAATTAAGAAAAAACATATGTAAGAAATAAAAAAGTAAATGAGTAAAAATAACATAAATTAAAGTAAAAGCAGTGCTAATGTTTTAAATGTGACAAGTAATTTCGTTATATTTACTACGGAATTCTTTCAAAAAATCAAAATTTTATTGAATTATAAAATACTGTAAAAAGTGTCAAAAAGCATTTAGCATAGTTTTAGGAAATTTCCATACATTGTAACTTTTTCAAATGTTAAATCTAGCACTGAAAGTATACAAAAACAGTGATACCTTATTACCAGGGTCAGCTTAAATTAGGTGGAAGGAAAATTTATACAGATTTGTAATCTAGAGACTTTAGATTTTATATCTATATTTTTTTTAATAGTAAGATGTCAAAGTTAAAATATCGTATTTTTGTTGATATGTTTTATTTATTACTAATGGTATGGATATATAATTAAAAAATGCAAAAAAAGGTGTTTTAAGGTAATTTAATATAAAATACTAATCTTTTTTTGTCAAAAATATGAATTTTCTCCAAAACTTGAATTTTCAAATCATAGTGCCAAGCAGTACCAAGGGATATTTTCATAGTAATGATATTGTTGAATTCCCCTCGCTATACACTTTCGTTCGACCGTCTATAAATTCGTAGACTTAACCCTTTAACAAAAAAAAAAAAAAAAAAAAGGCCCTTCAAACTCATTCATTTATACTGTAAAAAAATATGCAAAAAAAATTTTTTTTGATAAAAATTAAAAAACAAAAATTTCATGAAAGTTAATTATACAAAATTGTTAAAAAAAATTCTCATTTCTTTTTTCATACTTAACAATATTAAAACATAAGAAAAATATATACATATTTTCATTTTTTTGTAAATATGTCTGTACTTATAAAAAAAATAAAAACTAATTTTACAATTACTTTTACAAATACAAAATTTGTTGAAAATTAAAAAAAAAATTTCATTAAGTATAAATTACTAAATTTCATAAAAAATCAGAAAGAAATCAGTAAATGTATGCTAAAAAGACATGCATACATGTGCTTCTATTATATTTCAACGTGTGAAAATTAAAAATAACTCATCACTGTATTAATGGCAAGTCCAAAAAAAAAATCTATTGTTTATTTATATTCAATTACAAATTATGAAATAAATAAATAAATGAATTAAAAAATAATCCTTTTGGAAAATTACATTCGGAAAAAAATTTATATTTTCTCAAAATGAAATTATTTATATACAATAAAAATTATGAAAAAATCGATCTTTCATGGAATTCATGATATATAAAATAAATTTCATAAATTTATGAAATTATTAAATCTATAAATCAAAATATTTTGCTAATAGAATATTAAAAAATTTACTTCAATCATTTTTAAGTAGCTAGATATGAGTGTACCTAACGAAATCATACAATGTATTTCATCATTAAATTCAAATATTTTTAAAGATGTTGGTTTTCAACTTCATAAAAATATCTCACTGTACATTTTCTTTCAAAAAGTTAATTAAAGAATTAATTCTTTTAAACTGAAATGTCTATATCATTTTCCTATAATATGAAATTAAGAAAAATTATCCATGACCATACCTAACAAACTCAAACAAATTTATTCATTTATGGCAAAACCTTATACAAAGTTATATTATGCTTATTAAAAGAAAGACAAAAAAAAAATAAAGAAACAATTCTTAAGTTCATTAAGAAACTTCTAATTTCCATCTTCATACTTAACAATACTAAAACAAAAGAAAATTTTCAAAAGTTTGCTAAAAATTATTCAAAATAAAATATAATAATATTCCAGTCAGCCAGCATTCAGTATAATATACATATTCGGTACACAAAAAAAGAGCAAACATTTATCTTAAAACATATTAAATATACTAACACCAATACAATCTTAATTACGACTATGCCTAACAAAATTAAATAATATTTTTTTTTTTATTAAAGTTAAAACAAAAAATTCGTATGACATTTTCCTCCTTATTACTATATAAGCATACATACATACAGACAAATAGCCAAAAGTTTAAATTAAAGTTGAAAATGTATTGATTTAGAATTATGTACTTAAAATTCTATAAACAATTATAAAAATTATTATAATCTACAACTCCAACAAAAATGTAAACAAAAATATCAAATGTCATTTTAATTTCTTTCGCTGACACAGCGTTTTCACAACTAGTGCTAATGAGATTCAGCAATTTGGATACTAACGTAGCTTCTTCACATGAACTTTCTACTGTACTACTTACAAGGGGTACAAAAATTCAACGTAGTATTTTGTTGTGTGGAAATAGTTGTCCAGAAAGTACATAAACATACTTATATTTTCACTAATATCAAAAACCTTTAAGAAGGTTATTTTTTCAATATAAACAAAAAACAATTCTCATTTACAAAAACAAAAATAACCATATAAATATAGATAAATAAACTAAAGTACTCAAACACTACATATCCAAGTCATTAATTTTTAATTTCAACACAATTAAAAGTGCAAAAAAAAGTAAAGTTAATATAAGGCTTTTTTATCCCTATTAAAATTTTTGTATGTACTTTGACATAAGTACATACACACACGGACACACACACACACATATTATTATACAAAAATAAATACATTGATTTCCAGTTTCAAGAAATGCAAAAAATAAAACATACAAAAGAAAACATTACAAAAATAAATTCATTGGTTTTTCAATTTCATAAAAACAAATTCCTCTTCAAATTCCTATTAATAATTACGACCTGCAGTTTGATTCTGTTAATTTTTCAGTCTCTGTTAAGTTAACATAAAAGTGGTCAAGAACATAAACTTTATAAATAACAAACATACTAATTTTTCCCAATGGAAGGCAGCAAAAGATATTAAGCTATCGGTAGAGGCACAAAGCCCTTTAAGGAAAGCTAACGGTACCTCTGCCCGTAGTGCAGAAGGTAAGGTCAAATTATTTGCATGTTATTTAAGCTCAGTCTTTCAAGACACCAAACAAACACTACACTAAATTATAATGACACAATTGTTGTTATTCCAGAGGACATTAGTACAATCATTAAAGATAATAAAATATAATGTAAATGTAATATAAATGTAAGAAAATCACCGGGATATGATTCAATAACATCATTCGTGATTAAAAACCTTCCGAATGTGGCAGTAATCGTGCTGTCTATGATGTTCAATGCGATCTTAAAACTAGGAGTCTTTCCAAAAATACGAAAAACATTACAGATGTTATTTTACTACACCATCTTCTTACAGTCCTATTAGCCTACTTTCTCGTTTGTCGAAACTGTTCGAGAAAGTATTCCAAAAGAAAATTATGCCATTCCTGAATGATATCGTACCAGTTCACCAGTTTGGTTTCCGTGAAAAACACAGATCTATTGAACAAATAGATCGTTGTTTTTATTAAAGTAACTATCTTATGAATACCATTTTAATATCCAAAATTAAGGACCAAAATTACTTAAATTACAATACCAAAATATTGACTCTTTGAGACCAAATCTTACAACTTTAATTTGTAACATTCTTCTTGGCCGAATCTATTATACCCACCATCTGAAACTTTCTGTGCCATCCTAATTTAAAATGCCACCTTATATGGTCGGACGCCGCCCATTTTTAGTTTAAGATTTTACATCGATCACTGAACTGTTTGAGCAATATTTCTATGGCATACATGCTTTTGTTGAGATATCGATGGAAAAGAACCGGAGTTACTACTAGAGTTTGTGGTTTCCCGTAATATTTCTTTTCCCAAAAAGAAAAAATCAATTTCCCGGGAATTTTTAAAACTTTACTTATAAGAAAAAAGGCTACGATTTCATAAAAAAAAATTATTTTTTTATTAAATAAAACAAAACGAAACATTATAGATCATGTAACGACACGTATGGTATACACAGGACGACGGTGGAGATTCTCCTTCCTTCGGATATGTGATGGGTACCCTCATCACCCTTACGTAACAACGAAAGCCTAAATACTGGTATTGAGCATCTATTACTTTCACTGAGGATGGTCTTATGTTTACGGTTTGATCGTCAAAACCAAAGAACATTCGCGGATTTATTCTAGCAACGCCTCATCAAACTCTGGGAGATCTACCCCCATGTCCCATAAATCTAGGAAATCACATTCTTCATCAGGTTCAGTGACCCGGTCGTCTATCTCCTCATCAATCTCCATTATAACTGGATCGGGATCTAGCTCGGCCTGACAGATCCCGATCTATTGACGGACTTTGCATTTTTTTAAGCTGGCTGTGTGAGCATTTGAAAAAGATAAGCCTTTCCTTTTGACTTGGGCGATGGAGGTGAAGAGGATGTTTGTTTCTCTTGTTGTTTAGGTGATCTACAACTATTTTTTCGGTGAGATGTAGCATGTGTGGTTCGGCTCTTATTGGTGCTGGGGATATTATCATTCTCTGAGAAGATAGTTCGATGCTTCTTCCCCCGCTCTATTTCTAAGTTCCGACGAAACCTCTTGCGAAATTCTTCAAATTTTTCCCATTACTCATTCATGGCGGTATAAGTTTTTTCTTTTTATTTTTTCGTGTAATCTGCAGGAGACCCAAGAAAGAAATGAAAGGATTAGAATTTATTTGTTTAAATACGGTTTAAGTTCACTTAATTACTTTGCACACTTCGCTACTCTCCAACTTACCAAGTTCAAATATAACTGGGGACACAAATCCCCTAGCGAAATAAGGTCCCCCATATTTAGGTACGACTTTAGCAGAAAAGTTATCCACTGCCTTAAATAATGTATGCTTCCGAACCAACACTTGGTTGCCAAATTATAATAATGTTTCTGTTTCTCTGAGGCTTTTGGCAAAATTTTCTGTTCATTGGTGAAAACGTTTCTCAGCTCATTGGCTCGTACCTCGGGACTTCGTGCTCTAGTACCAATGGTCATTTCGTCGTATAGCGCCTTGTATTAATGTGTGTTATGCTGTTTTTCAAAAAATTGCGCTATAGTTGTCTTTAGCTTATGATTAATTCTTTCTGTAGGGTTTTCTTGCGGAATGTATGGTGCCGTGAATTGCTGACGCACTCCTATATCTTGCAAGTAATGCTTTAGTACGCGTGACGTAAACTATGTTCCATTATCTGTAAGAAGAGCCTTTCGAATCGAATAACGTGCCAATCCCCATCCCAAAAATCCAGGAATTTTTCGGGATTACAAAATCCCGAATCACGCTATTGAAAATATTCGGGATATCAATTTCGGGATTTATTGACATAAATACAATCCAAAAAATGAACTTAGGCCAAGACAGAACATTAAAAATTTTACAAAAAATTATTTAAAAATTCGGTTACATAGATAAGAACGTTACTTTTTTAAATACGAAGGAATTTCTTTGATTGAAATATGTATACAAAATTAATTTTTTCCTTATACTTAAAATGTGAAAAATCCCGAAATCCCAAAAAATCCGGGGATTTTAAAATATATAATCTCGCATCCAGAGATTTGTAAAATCCAGTCTCGTTTTTCATCCCTAATGGTGAACTTGTATTGTTGTTGCTCCAGCGTCCATCTCGCCAATCTTCCCGTAGGGTTATCAATGGAGTTAAGCCACTTCAATGGCAGGTGGTGTTATAACCACAAACTCATAGCCTACAAGGTAGGGTCTCAGAGTAATTCCGCTCGGCGACATTTACATGCCGACTTTGGAACAAACCAATAAGCGGCAAACTTCCTTCACATTTTTCGGTGGAAGCATCTGGGTTATGGCTTCGTTTTTTTCGGGTCACCTCGCTGCCCAAATATATTGCTTCGGCTTTAAAAAATTCATATTTTTTGGTGTTAATCCTAAAGTTGGCGGCCCGAAGTCTCCGAAATACCTCTCGAAGATTCCCTAAATGTTCCTCAAATGTGTTCTCAATGACTATAATGTAAAATTCAATTACTTCATTTAGAGCACACTGAAATGTGGCTGGCGCCGAGTGAAGTCCGAATGGCATTACCCTCCATTGGTATAAGCCCCTACCAATTACGACAAATGCTGTGTACTTTTACCTGCCTTCGTCTACGGGAATTTGCCAGTAGCCGTCTATCAGATCCAAACTACTGATGAATTTTGCATTACGTAGACGCTTCAGTATCGCATCTATGCAGGGAAGGTGGTAAACGTCGGTACGGACAGGGCATTTAATTATCGAAAATCCGTACATGTTCGCCATGTTCTATTTTTTTCTTCACTAACGTGATAGTAAAACTATATGGACTTTGCGATGGTTTTATACAACCTCTGCGTCGATTATTGCTTGTATTGTCGGGTTCTGTTGAGTGTATTGGAGTTTAATCGGGTTGTCAGCCTTCCTCATGATTTTGTGCTTGGCCTTCTCGCGGTGTGTTGTCAAAATTACACTAGGTGGATTTTCTTTCGTAAACTGTTTTATCTCAGCTGGGAGTGGTGACTTTGGTTGACTCGAATTTTACCTCCAATCCTGCACAAGTAAGGGTGGTGTTCAACGTTTATAGAAAATCTAACTCCAGGATGATATTTTCGCTGGCATCTTTCATAATCAGAAAATCACACTGTGTTGATTTTGCTTCTAGGGTCACTTTGTAATGAACTGCGCAGGATATATATTTTTTTTAGAACAGTCAACCAAAAAGACGTCAATATGTTCTGATAAGTATTTGGGTTGTCGGGACAAATGGATGACCAATATCGGGATTATAAAACTACGGGTTGCTCCAGAGTCAATTATTGCTGAAATTAACTTCGTTTCTATTTGAACCCATGCTTTTAATTTTTCGTCCTTTTACATGAGGCGGGTAGAATTGCTAGCAGCTTTGGTTCTATTGGTCATCTGGCAGGTTGTTTCACTATGTTTGTCGTATTGTTGCGCTTGTGCCACACGGTTTTGTTCGCACGCATCGGTTGTGCGGTAGTGGGAATACTTTCCAATTCGGCAGCCATATGGCCTACCAGCCCTAAACGATTTGGGGTAAAAATATGGGGAAAAATATGAGAACAAAACATCAAAACGGATTCTAACGAGTCTAATTGATTGCCCGTAAGGTTACGGGAACCAATGAGAACAAAAACCTGTAACATTTTAAATTCCATTCCACTAAATTTCAAAATTAGTGTATTTTAGGACAATTTTCAAAAATAAAAATATTTGAAAAAAGCAAAATTTTCAAATACTTGAGAAAATTTACACCAAGATAACCGAAGTTGATGGTTGCATTTTAAAATTTTGCTTTAAGAAACTTTTTATTTAAAAAAAGTACAAATCTAGTAGGTAATATTGACGAAAAATTTTCGTAGAATTTTAACGAAAAGAATATTTAAATTAAGGGACTTTTTCTCCAAATTAGCATTTTTTTCAAATCAATTAAAAAATGTTTGTTAAAAATATTTTTTTTTTTTTGAAAAATATGTTGATTTGAACATAATTTCTTAAAAAAAATAAAATAAATAAATCTGTTAAATCAACGAAAATTTTGTTAAATTGGCAGTAACTCTTCCTAAGTAAAACAACATACAATTTTTTTAAATTTACCATCCTCAAAAGAAGTTACTTGGAATAAGTTAGTTGTTAAATTAACTATTTTTTGTTAATTTTAAAAATAACTATTATATTTTAGTCAATTTGACTGAGAATATTTAAATTGACTAAATTCAAATTGAATAAAATTCTTCAATTTGAATAAATATCTTAAAATTGACTACAGTCAATTAATTGTATCGGAATTATTTATACAATTACAGTTTTTGATAATATTTAAAAAGTATATGTAGATTAGTCCTATCCAAAAAATGCCGACTTTCGAATTTCGACCGTGTTATTTATTATATTTTTATGTAAAAATATAGTGTATAAAAAATATAGTGTGCCTGATCGGATGTCGCTAACAAGAGCCGCATCGACCCTAAAATTTTGTAGAGTGTATTTATATGGGAAAATTCTTCACAATTTTTTGAAAAAGTTTGCTAATATGTAGGTTTTTTTTGCAAAAAAAAAAAAAAAAGAATAAGGTCGATATCTTTTATGCTACGAGTATGATGCAAGTAAAAATAAAAAAAGAATTAGTTCGATATCTCGTACAAATTCGCCATACCTTAGATTTTAATTTTTTGGATTTTGGCAAAAAGGATTTTTTGGAGATTTTTGTGTTGTGGTGTCATTTTTTTGGACTAGTAAACGATTATTAAAAATTATGAATAAAAGATAAAATAGATTGCAGAAAGTATATTCCGAAATTTCCAATGCATTTCAACAATGCATTTTCAACTTTTAGAACAGGAAGGTCAAAAGTCAAATTTTGAAATATTGTTTATTTTTAACGAAAGTATAACTATTTTTCAGCAAGATTTCAATGTAATTTTACAAAAATATAACTAAAAGACAAAAACATAAATTTAACTTTCAACTGAACTTGGGGTCAAGATTTTAGGAAACACCCTTCTTTCGTGAATATGTGCAAAGTAAATTTTATTAGCTGATATCATGGACAAAGAAAAAAATACTAAATTCATTTCGCCATGCAAAGTTATTCTAACAAAATTAAATTTATTATAGAAAAATCTTTGCCTTGAAATCCATATAAAAATAAACAATTTTGAGTTATATTTCGGATAAAATCCCCAAACATTAAAAAATTTTACTTTTGACCTTCTTGTTTTAAGGGTTAGCATTGTTGAAATGCGTTAAACATTTCGAAATATATTTTCTATAATCTATATTATCTTGTTATATTATATCGACCTAATTCTTTTTTATTTTTACTTTTTGTGGTTTGCTTATAAAACAACATAATTTTTTGAAATTTGTTTAACAAAATTAGAAAAAATTGAAATTGGTGATTTGAAACATCCATAATAAAAATAAACGTTTTTTTAATAAAGCATGAAAAAGGATTATATTATCCTGCAGGATTCAAAATATTTTTTTCAGTAATTATGGTTAAAATTTGAATTAAAGTAGTATTTTATTTCAACATTTCAAAAAATTAAAAAATTGTCTATACGTTGCTTCCACAAGTATTCGAAAACATGTTAATGGTCTGGGGAATTTCTAATAACTTTAATATATTCTAACCGATTTTAAATTTTTTTACCTTGTTTGATAGATAACTACATCTAGATTACGGTTCCTTTACGCCAAATTCTAAAAAAGAGTCGATATTAGCAATTAAAAAAAATAACTGTGAAAAAGTCAAAATTTTCCCATATAAATGCTCCCTAAAAAGTTCAGGGTCGATGAGGCACGTGTTAGAAATTCGATCACTCTAATATTTTGCACAATATATTTTTACATAAATAAACAAAAATCTTAGAGGAAGCTACGGTTGAAATTCGATAGTCGGCTTTTTTTGGTTAATTTATTTTAACTCAAACTTAGTAGAATTAAATAAAATAGAACAAAGTTTCTCAAATGGGAGAGAAACCGAAAAAGTGTGTGGAATTATTGTACATTATATATATTTTTTATTTTTCGGCATATATAATTATTACAAGTTGAATTCTATAGGTGCCTGTCATTTGGACGTGGGAAAATCTATTGAACAATACATCAATGCTAATAGCAGAAGCAAATAAACCATACACAATTAGTGAAATTCTAATAAAGCCTTTTTTTGCTGTTATTGAGAAAATAATATTAGATAAGCTCACAAAAGAAAAAGTCATGAGAATCCCTCTGTCAGATAAATCTGAAAAAAAAAGAATTGATGGACTGCAGTGTAATGATGGACAGATGGAGCCGCATAAATGGTAGGATCGCGATCAGGTTTTTTTTTGAATCACTTAAATCTCAATATAAAAATATTTAAAAGTGCTCTTCAAAGTACTACAGAGATAGTAAATTTTATAAAAACTTATTCTTAAAGCCATATGTGTCGATTTATATACAGGCCATAAGAAACTACTACTTCATATCAATTAAGAGATTATACATATTAAAGACAGAAGTAGACATTTTCCTTTCATACAGAAATGAAGATCTTTATAAAAAATTTACAGAAAACAATTTTTATATATTACTTTGCTTATATCTCTTAAATTTTCGAGACGTTAAACAATTTTAACATTAAATACAAGGTAGACAAGTAAATATATTAAAGGAATTTGATTCAATAAGTGTTTTTATGTGCAAAATTTCTTTAATAACTTGAACAAAAATAAGTCTCATTTCCACTGCTGAATGATATCTTGTATTCATCTGATGTCTAAAAAGAACATATGGAAAGTATAATATACTTGGATTCACTTCTTAAAACTAATTCTTGCCAAACTAGTTTACTTCGTAATCCATTCAACATTGCACAGTGGGGCAGAATCGAAATTTTTTGGAAATAAATCTGTAACTTCTGATCGGCTGGTTGGATTTTCATGAAATTTGGTATAGGCGTAGCAGAGGAGTGTACAATGTAAAGGGGGCACAACAAACCCCTCAGGGGCGGAGCTAAGGGGGCTCAAAGTTAGGTACCTCTGACATAAAAAATTTTTAATCGCTTGCCAAATTTTTCTCGTCCGATTTCAAATAATTTTATATATTGTGGTAGGCCCTGATAAGACCTATAAAAAACATGCTTACGTGTCCTATTTATCTCTTATAGTTTTCGAGTTATTTGCGTTTGAATTTTTAAGCACCATAATTTTGCATGTTCTTGGTCCAGTTTTTTTATATATATACTAGTATTTCCGACCGATATTATTAGTTTTTTTCTTAACTAGTTAAAGAACAAAATTATCTATTGAAGTCGATACCTTTACCGAGTCCTAAAAGAAACGATTTTGAATTTGAAAATTGCAAAAAAGACGACTTTTTGTGTTTTTTTAGCCGAAGAAGTATCTACAGTCTTTTTGATCTAAAATAAAATTTTCTTTAGCAACATACAATAATTTTACACTTTTCTGAAAGGTAACTTCATAGAGATGACTAAGATAAAAAACAAGCCCAATAACTCAATTGGTTATGGTACACACCCTCCCGAACTCGACCCACTTTATATGCAAGTTTTGATTTTAGACCATATTTTCTCAAATCCCAAAGTACCAATCGACAAGCGGAATATATTTTAAGAATCTTTAATATGTTGTTAAAAGTTTCAAATCAAAATCTGCGGGAAAAATGTGGATTCTATAGCCAAAAATGTAAAAAATCCCATTTCCACATTTCCTGCTAATTTTAGTAAGATATCTTTATAAACAAATATGTTTTTACAATTAAAAAAATTGTATTTTCTCCAAAAACCCCAAATTGGGTCTTTTGTTTGGTTTATTTCTAAATAGCGAAAGAAATTTAAAAAATATCTATTCCAATTTAAGCTTATTTAGCATATATAATTTCCGATCTTTTGCAAAAAGATTCAAGTCAATATCATGCCTCATTTCAGAAATATGCGCCTTTAAACTTTTATATTTCCAATTTATTGTATATATGACTATATTTTTACAAACTTGCAACTTTTGCATTTAGTTTTTCGTGAATAATTACTTAGAAAATTATGAATATTTCTGTATAATTTTACTAATATCTATACACAAAATATTTTTATAAAAATAATTAATAAATATTTTTTATATTTAAGAGGGTTGCCACATTTCCCAAATTTAAGTAAATCTTTATCCTTTTCTAAGCATTCATATATTTCTATTAATGAATTTAAAATAACAAAACAAACAAAAAATGTCTATTTTAACTTAATCAATAAGTATTTTATTAGTTTACATTTATGGTGTATTGGTATTGGTGATGGTTAAAAATTTATATATTTATGATCTAGTGGCAATGTACAGGTATCCTTTCCGGTGATACCTAGCTGCAGTATTTATCTATTACTGATGGTTCAAAATCTATATTTTTATGAGCTAGTGACAATGCACACGTAATATCCTTTCCGGTGATACCTAACAGCAACATATAATATCAATGAATTCGGTATAGGTACTCTTCCAAATTGACTCTTTCAGATATTTTACCTAATGAAAATTCACAGAATACCGATATATCTAATAGATATATATATATATATATATATATATATATATATATATATAAATGCGCAGCTAATCCTTATCAACATCATAACGAAGTTGATTACCATGGTGATTATATTGAAACATGAACAATTGTGTTGTGTTCTGTGGAGTTTATCTAAAAATGATCTTAATCGTTTAGAAGCTATAGTGGAATTCATAAAAACTACATGTCATGCAAAAGTCGACGTCATTGGTAAATCTCAGATATAGAACGTAAAAATGAAGTCCTTGAATCAGCGTAATAACAGATTAAAAATTTAACATTCCGATTGGATGGATACTGATATAGAAATTACGTCGTGCAAAATATCAACTGGAGCACCCTGCAAGACATATGATGATTTAAGTACAAGATCTAAGAAGAAAAGACTGGCCCATAAGCTTTCTATAATTTCGAATGAAGAAGTGATACATTCAAAGAAATGTTAAAAAAGGAGATGCAACCTAAGAGTGCAGTTAATATTGCTGAAACGGATTGCCGAAAGTGTACCTACTTTAATGCTTGAACTGGACCTCAGCCGAAACAAATATCAAATTTTAAGAAAAGCTCTGCTTGAAAAGGGATACTCAATTCTACCATCATACAAGGATATTCAAGAAAAAAAAGCATACTATTTTACCATCTATTTAGGTTACCGAAAAGGAAGCATGTGTAGAGCTATCTTCTTTGCTTGAGAATACAGCTACCAGGATAGTTGCAGAAGTTTCTGCAGATCAGTTGGAAAAAGTAAATAACAGCGACGTTGTATTAATCTGTAAGTGGGGATGTGACGGACTATCAGCCCTTCCTTAATACTAGCATACTAGTGGAAGTAAGAAAACGGCGGATTATAAAAGCTATTGAAGATATATGGCTTAACAGCACTCCAGGATCAAAACATTTTTGCTGACCTATTTGGTTCGAATACACAAGGGAGTCGAAGACAACAACAAAGGATTTAGTGGAATATATTAAAGATGAAATAAATGATTTACAGCCTCTTTCAATAACCATAAACTAATACACATTCGACATATCCATTCAACTTAGTCTAACAAAGATTGATGGAAAGGTTAGTAATGCCATTACGGAAACATCTTCTGTTTGGAAATGCTCACTATGTGATGAGACGAATTCACAATTTTTCGGATATTGGTAAAGCAAGGAGTATTAATGAAGAATTTCTGTCTTTCGGTATATCTCCACTTCACGCCAGAATACGGTTCATGGAGCATTTTCTGCACATAGCATATGATTTAAAGTATAGAAGTGTGCCAGAAAATTTAACAAAACCTACCAGAAACAACGAGGATTTAAAAACACTTAGAATATCTGAGAAAAGTAGAATCCAGGATGAATTCAGAGAAGAGACGGGATTAAATATCGACAAACCTCTGTCGACTTGTGGTAGTACAAAAATGGAAACACAGCTAGAAGGTCTTTCGGAAATTTCGAAGCTACATCAAAAATAACTGGTATTAATAAAGAGTTACTTGAAAAGACTAACATACTATTATTGCAATTAATAGTAAGCACAAAATTAACTCTGCTCGATTTGGAGAATATGCAACAGAAATATCTAAACTACATGTTTCTCTATATCCATGGAAAAAAATGACACCAGCAGTATACAAAGTATTGTGCCATGGCGAAATTATAATTGAACGAAATATTCTTCCACTTGGAGAGCTTACAGAAGAGGCCCAAGAAGCAAGAAACAGAGATTTTAAGCACGTTCAATTATTCAGCTCTAGAAATATGAATGCTTAGAAAAGGATAAAGATTTGCTTGAATTTGGAAAATGTGAGAACCCTAATAAAAATAAAAAATATTTATTAATTATTTTTATAAAAATATTTTGTGTATAGATATTAGTAAAACTATACAGAAATATTCATAATTTTCTAAGTAATTATTCACGCAAAGCTAAAGGCAAAAGTTGCAAGTTTGTAAAAATATAGTCATATATACAATAAATTGGAAATATAAAATTGTAAAGGCGCATCTTTCCGAAATGAGGCATGATATTGACTTGAATCTTTTTGCAAAAGATCGGAAATTATATATGCTAAAGGATATGCTTAATTTGGAATACATATTTTTAAAATTTCTTTCGCTATTTAGAAATAATCCAAACAAAAGGCCCAATTTGGGGTTTTTGGAGAAAATACAAATTTATTAATTGTAATAACATATTTGTTTATAAAGATATCTTAATGAAATTTTCAGGAAATGTGGATCTTATTAATATAAATAAAAGCTAGTGAACCAAATTTCAATCAAGGATAGGGTTTTCCTGAATTCCCAAAAAAACTAATGAAAATTCCCAAAAATGGGATTTTTTACATTTTTGGCTATAGAATCCACATTTTCCCTAAGTCCCGTAGATTTTGATTTAAAACTTTTAACAACATATTGGAGATTCTTAAAATATATTCCGCTTGTCGATTCGTGCTTTGGGATTTGAGAAAATATGGTCTAAAATCAAAACTTTCATATAAAATGGGTCGAATTCGGGAGGGTGTGTACTATGACCAATTGAGTTATTGGGCTTGTTTTTTATCTTAGTCATCTCTGTGAAGTTACCTTTCAGAAAAGTGTAAAATTATTATATGTTGCTAAAGAAAATTTTATTTTAGATAAAAAAGAGTGTAGATACTTTTCAAATTCAAAATCGTTTATTTTAGGACTCGGTAAAGGTAAAGGTTTTTTTTATTCAATAGATAATTTCGTTCTTTAACTAGTTAAGAAAAAAACTAATAAAATCGGACGGAAATACTAGGATGTATATGAAAAAAACTGGACTAAGAACATGCAAAATTATGGTGCTTAAAAATTCAAACGCAAATAACTCGAAAACTATAAGAGATAAATAGGACATGTAAGCATGTTTTTTATCAGGGCCTACAACAATATATAAAAATATTTGAAATCGGACGAGAAAAAAAAAATTTGGCAAGCGATTAAAAATTTTTTATGTCAGAGGTACCTAATTTTGAGCCCCCTTAGCTCCGCCCCTGAGGGGTTTGTTGTGCCCCTCTTAACATTGTACAGTCCTCTGCTACGCCTACACCAAATTTCATGGAAATCCAACCAGACGATCAGAAGTTACAGATTTATTTCCAAAAAATTTCGATTCTGCCCCACTGTGCATTATATGGAAACATTTTTAATCTCAATCTCTGTAATCTAGAAAAACCAATTTTATTAATTTCCTTTTTAAAAACTGTCTCTAAAGGTTTGTGATCTGACATAATAGTAATTTTTCTAGTAATTTTCTACTTTTTGCATGAAAATACTATTGTTAAAAACTCTTTTTCAAATGGAGCATACTGTTTTTCTGTGTTTGAGAGTGACCTTGAAGCAAACGAAATAATTTTGTTATTTTGAAACAAACAGCCACATATTGCATATTTTGAAGCATCAGTTTCAATTATTATATCTTCTTTCTCATTAAAAGGTGTTAGTATAACATTATTCGATACCATGTTCTTTATCTTGGTAAAACAATTTTCATGAACTGGCAATACTTTATAATCATTAACCTTTTAAAGTAATTCTCTCAAATTGAATGTTGCATTCGCTAAATTTGGTATAAATTTCCTTAAATAGTTTACGAGACCAAAAAATGATTGGAGACTAGATTTAACCTTAGGAAAATTTAACGCTAAAATAGATTTTATGCGTTTTCTATCCGGTCTTATTCCTTAATTTGAAACAATATATCCTAAAAAGCTTACTTCTTTCGCTCTAAATTGAATTATATTTTTATTTAATTTTATATTTCTTTCCCTAGCTCTTTCTAAAAACATACTAACATTTCTATCATGTTCCTTAATGGTCTTACCACCAATCATTATATCATCTATATATATATTCGCACCAGGCAAATCTCTAAAAGTATCAAAATTATATCTTTGAAATACTTCAGACGCTGTTTCCAACCCCAAAGTCAATCTCTTAAATTTATAACATCAAAATGGTGTATTAAATATGACTAAATTACTTGATTTATCCGTTAAAGGTACGTGCCAAAACCCATCTTTTAAATCGAAAATCAAAAAATATCCTTATTCAACTAAATTTGCACTATTTTCTTCTAATGTTGGAATTAAATAATGACTTGGAACAACATGTTTATTAAGTTCCCTTGGATCCAAACATAAACGTAAACTTTCATCCATTTTCTCACGGATAACTAAGTTACTAACCCATGCTTGAGGTTTATCTGTTTTCTCAATAATAATCATATTCACCAATTCATCTAATTTATTTTTAATTTTTATTGAAACTCTTCTAGGTGGATGCGCTACTGGAACAATTTCTATATTATATTCTTCTCTAAATTTTCCAATACCTTCAAAAACATCTTTATATCTATTACATAATTTTTCTAGTCAATCGATAGATTTTTCCATATTATAAATTGTTTTAATCAAACCTAATTTCACACACATACCACTGCTTAAAATCGGTTTATAACCATTTTTAACTATCAGAAATAATTCATTGGAATTGAAGTAAAATCTTTCGAAACACAATGAAGTGTTGTTTCACCCAAAGTATGTATTTTATGTCCACTATATGTCTGCAATGTATCATTAGTTGGTTTTAAATATATCTCTTAAAGTAGATATTGGTATTAGCTCGTATCTAGTTTAAATTTAACCTGATTTTCTACTATTATATCATGATACCAAATATCTTTAAATTTGTATGATTTGATACTGTCCGTCAACGCAAAATTACAACTAGAGTCAGAGCAATCACTATCATTTTGATTTAAAGTATTTACATGAATATTGGATCTACAAGCTACAGAAAAGTGATTTAATTTTTTACATTTGTTACAAATTTTACCAAATGCAGGACAATTATTCAATTTATGAAATTTAAAACATCTTGTACATTTTAAATTTTCATTATTAAATTTCTTTTTCTGAATGTTTCTAAATTTACCTTTCTGTTTCTTATTTACAAAATTTAAATTCTCTGTCTCACCATTATTTTCATAGTTTCCTTGTATTTCATCTACACTTTTCTTTGATTCTTGAACTTCTTTTACCTGTTGTTTTTGCTTTTCTTAAATTCTACATTCTAATACTATTTTTTCGATGTTAATATTTTCCATTTTGAGCAATTGTTCTTGAAGTTTAAAGTCTGCTATGCCCAGTACAATTCTCTTACCATTTCTGATATATTTGCAAATTCACAACTACTAGATAATTCTTTTAAATCTCTGACCAAGTCATCAATTAGTTCATTTTGTTTTTGAGGACGGTTATAAAATACAAATCTTTAATATAAGATATTTTTTTTTTTCGGTATAAACTAATCATTTAAAGCTTTTTTACTTTTGAATAATTATTTAAATCCTCCACTGGAATATCCAAATTTCGTATTATTTCTTTACAATCAATTAAAATTTGATTGCGTAATGTGGCGAGTTTGCAGTTGTCATTTAGTTTTGCGTTTTTCACTATTAAATAATCTTCAAAATCATGCAGGGATATTTCCCAGTTCTTGGCTTTATTACCACATACTTTTAAATTAAGAATAGGCTTGAAATCCATTTTGATTGTTCTTTTCATTTATTGAATTTTCGACGATATATTTAATTTTTTCTTTTTGTATTTTTCGATATTTTGCAATATTAGTTTCTATATTTATTTAATACGTAGATCTCAAAATTTAAATATTATTCTTTAAGAACTTCGCCATGAGAAATAATTTACTTTTTATTTTAGATTGAACGTTTTTATATAAAAATTATTTTAATACAAAATTCAAAGAATTAATGATTATAAAAAATTATTTAAATAAAATATTATAAAGTATTTATAATACAACATTTTTCCAACATACTTTTCCTTTTGTTAAAAAGAGCAAAATTTTAAAAGAGAACAATAAATTTTATAGCTTATATTAAACATTATTGCTTAGTTTTGTGTTTAAAAATTTATTGCGAAATAGATTGCGCAATAGATTTCTTATTGGCTCACACGTAACATTTTAAAGAGAGAGAGAGATAGAATTTGACAATGGCCAACATAAACATATCTACGTGTAGGGTTATAGTATTATTTAGTTAACTATTTTTGTATAATGAACCACAATTATAATTCAAATTTAAATTTTTGGTTATGTTTGAGCACTGTTTGAAAAACTTTTGGCTTGTTATGTCGTTCTAGAGTTGTAATATCTAAAACTTGCAGTGAAGCTGTTGCTGGTGAAAACTATTTTTCTAAAGAATTGTTTAAGTTAAATTTTGGAGGTGGTAGAAATAAGTCTAACTCTTGCAATTTGTTCGTAAATTTATATTCAGTATGTAAATTATTAAATGGTTATTTAGTAATCGCGAAATTGCTTCGAATCTTAGGAAATTATAATGGTTTTAAAATAGTATAAAATGGAGCTAAAATTAATTTTGTAATTTCTTGGACAACAAACGAAACATTATGTTTTGAAAGTGCTAGTTTCTAATGTAATTTTAGTGAAATTGTTTACTTCAGAAAATGTTACTTTATATTCAGAAATGTTATTAAAATCATGTTTGTGATTTTCACTATTTTCTATGGGTTTATAGATATTTCACTGAAGTATTTTATCAAAAAATAACCGAGGTGATTAAACTTGGAGGTGCACCGATTACCTCCCGTTATCCGAAAACACCTCAGCTCCGGCCATGTGAAATTTTATACATAGGACTTTTAGTCAGCGCACCGACAATAATATGTTATTTAAAAAATTAGATTTTTGTTAGGAAAAAAAAGAACTGATGCGTGCGTTCACAGAGAACACAGACAAGATATTAATGGCATATGTCAAAAAAGTATTTTCAAACCGTATGATTAATTTGAAATTTTTCATAATTGTTAATTATGGTAATTTACAGAACGGGAAGGAAAAAAAATCGCATTCAAATAACAACGGGTATGTGAAACCAACTACATTGCATTTTTTAAACGTGATTAGTAGTTAGGAATTCTTTTTGAAATTCTGATACTGGGATTTTTTTTAGGAAATTATTTACTTTAATTTTCTCTTCTAGAAAATTTTATAGATATTTTTGTACGATATATGTACATTCAATACAATAGTAATTTTTGTTTTGATGTATGCAATTTGAAATGTATTTTTTATTTAACTTATAAGGAAATGTTGTCGTCCTAACACAAGTGTTACTTATTTACATATTAATAAAACTTCTAAAGCATTAAAATGTATTTTTTAAAATAAAATTATATGGATTATATTTTTGGCAAAATATGTTACTAAACTCAAAATATTTGCAAAAATATGCTGTAACAAATCGACGACAAAATTCTTAAAATTAACTAAAACGGATAAATAACTGACAAATCGGTTCATTTGAAACATAGGAAAAAATATGATATTGCATATTTTTGGATGCTTTGTTTATTGCTAATTCCTGTTTCAAATCGCAGGAGCGGTTATGGAAAATATTGACTATTTATTTGTGGTAATGCCTGTATTATGTTTCTATAATTGTTGACTAACACTGTAAAATTCCTCATGTTTATTTTTCCAACCACTTCGCATATTCATCCCTATTTTTGTCACATTTTTTTCATATTTTCTTCCATTCGCAGTGAAAAACCACATTGATAAAAACTCATAAAAGGGTGTCTTTTTGTTTGGACAAAAACATCTACTCGTTAGTATTTTAAAGGTTTATTGTAGAGGTTGAAAAGTCCTACCTGAAAGTCAAATCCAATAAAAGTAATTGAGAAGAAGTTAACAAAAATATGAATATTTTCTTTGCATTTGCAAAATAAGTACTAAAATTTTCTTTACATACATAAATATTAATTAAAATAGGTTTTGCGCAATAAATGTTTAATTTGTAAATGTTTGTTAAAAATCGTTGTGATACTTTCATAACAAACATATTGAAATAAATGTTGGATGAATCTCTAAAAAATCAATACAAAATATATTCGTTTCTTGTACGAGTTTTTTTTTAAACATACAAGAGGTGTATGTATGTGTTCAGTGAATGGTCCTGTAAAAATGCAAAACAATCCATATAAAGAAAAGAAAATACAAATATTAAAAGCCATTTTTATTATATAAATCAGAATAAAATTCGTCATATTTAATTTGGAGATTTTATGAAAATCATTACCTAGAAATAAGTAATAGAAAAAACATAATGAATAAAGAAAAGAAAACGTAATAAAAACACAATCGGCTAACTTCACGCCTTTTTTGTTGCCGTCACTTTACGCACATCATTCACATACCTTCACACACACTCAAACTTATCAAATTGTACTCGCACTCAGCATCAGTCAATTTTAGCCCACACAAAATATAATACACATTCATACAACGAAAAGAAGAAAAAGTGTATAAGAAATGTGAGAAAATTGTTGTTGTATTTGTGCTAGTACTGGTACATATAAACAATATAACGGAATTCACAACCAACAAAAGAAATACGAGCGAATGTATTGTTTCATACATATGAATGAAGTTAAGAAAGCGAACGAGTAAAAAAGGAATATAAAAACTGAAAAAAATAAAAAAAGTATATGCAAACGAAATGAAAATTTTTAAATCCGATAATATTAAAAAAAAAGAAAAATAATTGTAAACCTCAAACATTTATGATTGTTTTTAATAACTGCCAGTAATAAAATTAGCATAAAATTATTATTAAGTTTTCTTAACATTTTATTAAAGATATAAAAGTAATAAAAATAGTAACATTAATAAGTATATATCTTTATGTAGATATACATACGGCCATCGCACAGATATGAATGAATTAGTGATACGAATTAGTGAAATTGTCTTCCTTAATAATATAAATATAGCACAAAAATATGACAAATAAACTAGTAGTCAATAATAATTAAATAATTAAACAAACAATCGAAAAGCAATAATAAAAAAATACACAAAGCTAATTAATAGTAAAGAAAATTAGTATGTTTACCATTAGATGTATGTATGTGTAGTGTATATGTATGTGTGCATTTGTAAATGCTTGATATGATAAAGATCGTGATTGACAACATTTACTGGAATATTTGCTGATCGTATTCTATTACGTGCAAGATATCCAATGGCAGACCCTTTTTGTGGGTTCTGTTGAGGCATGTCGTAATGGCAAGAGAGGTAAGTTTATTATTATTGTAATTATTAAACATAACAACAAGGCTTTGGGAATAACTTCTTTAATCCAATTTTTATCAGAGATAATAGATAGAAAACTAAATAAATACTCGTCACGATACCAAATATTAGCTTTTATTAATTATCTAAAAATGCCAATATTCAAAAATAAATCCATAACAACGAGTGTTGCCAATTCTTGGTGACCAAAAATGTGAAAATTTGTGAAAAAAAAATGGCTAAAAATAGACTGAAAAATCGCAAAATAATTTAGAAACTAAACGTATAAAAATTAAATAAAATTCAGAAATAGCTTGTTAAATTGCACTTTTCATACTCATAAAAAACTACATTCATTTTCTTAATTTATCCTCTAAATGAATTTTTTTAATATTTTTGTTCATGACGATTTCTTCATAAAAATACGTTTGTCGCAAAATAAATACTAAAATCTTTTAAAATTATTAATGTTCTACTGTTCTTATCATATCATTATTTTAAACCTATAAGTTCTGAGGAATAATTATTGCAATATTTGTCAAAAATTCTGAGACCAAATTTTCCAATAAGAACATAAATTTCAAAAATTCAAGGTATGGAAAATTTTGCTGAAATCCGACATTATTTAAAATAAAATATTTTAAATATGACTTATGATTGAAAAAATTAAAATTTTTCAAGTAAAATAAAATTGGCTGTAATTTAAATTTCCATTTTACTGGAAAATGCTATTGAATTAAAGTTTAATTTAATTCAATGCTTTTGATTGGAATAAAAGCTTGAAAAACATTTGGTTTCAATATGAATTCCAACAAAAATGCTTACTGGACTACAAGGAATAAAATTCGATATTTAAAATTTAGTCAATAGCATTTATTTTTTGAATAAAAAAGTGTAAAATAATTAAATTATTCTTGATAAAATTTATTTAAATAAAAATATTTTTTTGTAAGTATTTGGCGAAATAAAAAACTTTACTCAAAATATACCATTTCATAAATCATCTATTGTTCTTATATTTTTAACGATAACATTAAATAAGTTTTCGATAATTAATATGCGTTATTCGAAAGATTTTAGAATACTTTGTACAGAAAATAGTTTATGTAGTGAAAATTTTAAAAAATTATTTATATTTTACCATTAAAAATGGCTGAAATGGCTAAAATGAAAATTAAAATGGCTAAACAGTGGCTGATGACTAAAAACAAATTTCAATGGCTAAACAGGAATAAAAATGACTAAATTTAGATATTAAATGGCTAAATTAGCAACACTTATAACAACACAGTGGGGCAGAATAGAATTTTTATAGAAACAAATCTGTAACTTCTAATCAGCTGGTTGGATTTATATAAAATTTGACACATGTGAAGCAAAGGCAGTGTACAATTTCAAGTTTAGAAGGGGGACCCCACATACCCCTCAGGATACCTTTGTCATAGAAAATATTTAACCGTTTGCCAATTTTTTTATTTCTTATCCAATTTCAAATCCTTTTACATCTTCTTAAAGCCCTGGATAAGGCCTATAAAAAACATGCTTACTGTGCTATTTATCTCTTGCAGTTTAATTATTTGCATTCGAAATGTTAGTTACCTCAATTTTTTCAGTTTTTGGTTCAGTTTTTTCACATATATATTAGTATTTTTGATCGATTTTATTAGGTTTTTCTTTAACTAATTAAAGAACAAAACTATTTATTGAATAAAGGAAATTATAACTCGATATCGCTACCGATTCCAAAAATAAACGATCTGGAATTTGAAATTGCAAAAATTACGATTTTTTGTGTTTTTTAGCCGAAAAAGTGTCCACACTCTTTTTTCTCTAAAATGCAATTTTAGTTAACAACATATAATAATTTTATACTTTTCTGAAAGGTATCTTCACAAAGATGATTTTAAAATAGAAAACAAGCCCAATATCCCAAGCGGTCTAAGTGTACACCCTCCCGATTTTGATTTATTTTTAATTAAAATTTTGACTTTAATCTATATGTTCTAAAATCCCGAAGCATGCATTTGTAACAAGAATGCAGTTTCAGAATCTATAATGTGTTCTTTAGAGTTTTCTGTGACATCGAGAAAATGTGGACTTTATAGGCGAAAATGTGAAAAATCCCATTTTTGGGATTTTGGCGTTTTTTTGGGATTCCTTTTACAAAATCCTAAATTTTTTTTAAGTTTTTTCATTAAGATATCTTAACTAACAAAGATTTTATTACAGATAAAATATTTATAGTTTCTTCAAAAACCAATTGTTTCCAAAACTTTTCGTCAATTGCAAAAATCAGGAAAACTATAAACTCGATTTTTTCAGCAAAATTAGTTACCATGCCTAGCTGACATAATTCTTCTTTATATAGAAAAAGTGAAGTCAATATCTTTTACAGAACCGAAATTACGCTACTTTAAATTTTTATATGTCACTAAAATTCCAAAAACATTGTCCTATTGTGGATGGGAAAAAGCCATAACTAAATAAATAATTCCCGTTGCCAATGCTCGAAAGTGTGTGAGATTTAACATTAAAAAAATACATATTCGAGACGTATTAAATTTTCAAATAGCGTAACTTCGGTTCTATAAAAGATATTGACTTAATTCTTTTTCTATATAGTGAAGAAGCTAGGCAATATAGATTAGCTGAAAAAATCGAGATTATAATTTTTCTGATTTTTACAATAGATGTAAAATTTTTGTAAAAAATTGGTTTTTGGAGAAACTAGAAATATTTTATCTGTAATAAAATCTTTGTTAGTTAATGAAAGTTTCGGTGATTGTAGGCTGTGTTATTTAAAATGAAAAATTATAAAAAACTTTAAGAAGTTTGTAAAAGGAATTTCACAAATCACAAAACAACGCCGAAAATCCCAAAAAAAGAGATTTTTCACATTTTCGCCCTAAAGTCCACATTTTCTCTATGCCACAGAGGTTGGGATTGAAAACTCTTAGTATTATAAATTTAGAAATTGTATTCTGTTTGCAGATTCATGCTTTGGGATTTTAGAACAAATTTTCATTAAATTAAACCGCTTGAATTACTAGACTTGTTTTCTATTTTAAAATCATTTTTGTGAAGATACCGTTCAGGAAAGAAAATTAGATTTTAGAGAAAAAAGAGTGTAGACACTTTTTCGGCCATAAAAACACAAAAGATCGTAGTTTTTGCATATTTTGCATAAATTCAAAATCATTTATTTTTCGACTCGGTAAAGACTCGTTATCTTCAAATTTTCTTTATTCGGTAAAAATAATTTTGTTCTTTAATTAGTTAAAGAAAGAACTAAGAAAATCGGTCAGAAAGACTTGGATATATATGAAAAAAAACTGGACCAAGAAGGTGCAAAATTGAGGTAGTTAAAATTTCGAATGAAATATCTCGAAAACTATAAGAGGGCCATATTCAACAGTAAACAGAGCCTTATTATCTGTTAAAAAATATTTTTTCCCACACCATTTGAGTGAAATTTTAAAATTATTATGCCATCTGGAAGCTTTGTTGTTCGCCCATTTAACTATTTTCTAATATATGTCAAAATATTCGTATCAAAAGAATTCGAATGTAATACCTTTCATACAAAAAATAATTAGCTTATGCTCTTCCTATGTGTTTATAAATTTTTTATCAGCATATTTATGTGTTTTTAATTTATGTAGTTTGTATCAAAAGCACAACTTTAATTTTTGTTTTTAGTTCTATACGTTTTGTTCAACTTGTTTTATACAACGCTATTATTTATAAATGTCAATATATTATTTGACAATACTTGTGTTTTAAGTTCGTAATCGCAAGTCATTTGAAAAATTACAATTTCCCGGGTATCCCGGGAATACAGTTTCTTAATTCCCATTTCCTGGGAATCCTAAACCCTAATGATAACTCTACTACTACTCTCTAAGTTTATGAATAATAACTAGGGTTTGGGAGAATTCCCCGAAAATTATCACTTAGCGTTCCCGAGAAAATTGCATATATTCCCGGGAAATTAAAAATAGATTTTTTTTTTAAAGAATTTATTTAACTTTATTTTTAATTTTCGTGACATTATATTAAAAAAGCTAGTTTATACAAAATGTAATAAAGTCTAAATAAATAAGACAAAACTAAAATATAAAAAAATATCCGTAACTTCTTTAATCAAATTATTATGAGAAATTGTTCCAGTTAAGATGAAACGTCCAGCTGAAAACCTACAAATGGAAATTTCTCAGCAACCAAATAATTAATTATTGTAGACAATTAAAAAAGAAACTAATTGTATAACGTGTCAGAAATGGTAAACATGATTAGGAAAAAACCTCGTCTTGACAGACTTAAACCTATTAATATCCAATGCTATTATCGAGTAGCTCTGGAATAAATTTTCCACTTTCTAAATCGGTGATAATATCTATAAAACAACAGAAAAAGTGATTAAAGGTACTTGTTGAAATTCTACTTAAAAGAGTTTGATTTTAGTTTTCAAGGAAATAGTTTGTATTTAAAACAAGGTTGGAAACCGATATCGTTATAAATATCTATTAAATACCAATTAAACACCGTTTAAAATTGGTTACCGTAACCGATATCGAAAATAATAAATTAATTTTGATTTTTATTTTATCATACAAAAATAAAAAAGTACTTCTGATTTTTAAATTTAATTTTTTTCCTAACAATTATTTATGATTTTTTGATAAAAGTCAGTGTGACTTTTAAAATATAAATTGAAAATAAAACAAACAGTGATATCATAAATTCAAATTTTTATTGAAATGCAGAGGAAGGAATTACTAGTGATTTTGTTAATATGTAGGTAAGATTTTTAACCAATTATTTGAAATAAATTGAATGAAAATTTTAAAAGATTTGTGCGTAGATAATGTGGATGGTTAACTGGGAGCAAAAGATATAATTCATGCAGCCACAAAATATTTTTGTACTTTAACTGTTCCTCGATATCGAAAAAAAGTGAGTCGAAAATTCATTTCGACAACTTATATTAAAAAAATTAATGGATTTTTTTTTTGTTTTCCATACAATTTTTAGATTTTTGCTCAATATCGATAAACATGCTGTAAGAGAATAACTTTGTATTTCACTTAATTCTGATACATCCACTTTATGAATGAAACTTTTGCGTTTTCTCTAGTTACAACTTAATCTTGCTTGTAGCACTAAAAACATCATTACAATTTTCTATGAGACTTTTATTTTATGCCATAAAAAAGTCTTTACGTGATATGTATTTTTCTTTTAAAAAAGGGAGAAAATAAAAATTACTACATGAGTTTTATTTAAAAAATTATCTATAGTTGATTCATGGACGTGTATAAACCTTAAAGAAAACTTTACAAGAGATGAAAAATTTCATAAAATCAAAAAATTTGTTTCTTTTTTACCTTTTTCCGATATTTGGTAAGATTTATTAAGAATCTATCTGTATGCAAAGTATCACTAAAAATTCAGATCATAACATCCCAAAATTTTGCGTTGAAAAATAGATTAAAATGAAATATATTTTTATAGATCAATAGTAGTAATGGATGTTTACAAATGCTTTATATTGATTACGATTTCATTAAAATGGAGTATGGCTCCCATAAAAGCCTCTCTACCGAAAATCACTTGAAAGTGTATAAAAATGCTAGCAATCTATAATATTTGACGCCAATAAGTTTTATATGAGTGGAAAAAATAATGCTAAGTTTTACCACAGTCGGTACATAATTAATGGTAGCCCGCATATAAGCCCTACTTTCGGGAATCAAGCACATAATAAATATCATAATATGGTAATATCACTATAATATAACATAGACATATGTTTTACAGAAATATAAATTACATCATCAAATCTTATAAGAATCGTTTGACAATTGACCATAGGTCCCATGAAAGACCCTCTCCGAAAATATTAAAAATGCTTAATGTAGGGTATCAAATGATTGGACTTGACGGCTACATGTCGTTTACTTGTTTTTTCGTTATTTATAAATGAATATATGCCTTTTTCTTGTCCTTAATTTGATGCGTTAAAACTAACAAGATACTAAAATTTTTTGTAATATGGGTAAATATTACTCAAATCTGAAATGCCATCTTCCTATTCAGAAGCTTATGTGTCATTCTAATACAAATTAGTTTGAAGAATTTTAAAACTCCCGGGATTTTTTGGGATCTCCAAATCCCGTTTTGTACTTTTTATTTTCATAAAGCTTATATTTTACGTATTGTTTTGAAGACACTTTTAAAAAGTATAAATTGGAATTATTTGATAATATTTAATTTAATATAATATTTAAACTGAAATTATTGTCAAATTTATGATTGATAAGGCAAGAAAAATATTAAAATCTCCAATTATTTGTGGAGAGTTACACAATTCATCGCAATGTAATAAATCTAAAGATGACTCTAAATTGAAAAAATGTTGTAATTGTGGAGGAAACCATACTGCAAACTACAGAGGTTGTGCCGTATACTCAATCGTTAAAAAATCACTAAGCCAGAAATTGAGAATTTTCACCGTTCAACCATTAAATATCCTCAAGGTCAATTACCCTCAGTTACAATAGCCCTCTAACAACAAAGCCTCGTACGCTAACATCCTTAAGAACAACTAATCCTTACCGCAGGACTATCAACATCAGAATAAATTTAGTTATAATATTAACCCAGAGTCAAGAGAGCAAATGCCGGCTTTTAATATTACACGGGTAGAAGCTACAATCGATTCTCTCGTTCAATCGGTAAATAATTTTACAAAATCAATGAGCAATATGATACAAAAAATGCTTAAAATGTAATCTATGTTATTGCAAGCTGTGCTGAACAAACCACGAACTGTCTAAAAATAAATTTTTGGAACGCCAACGGCATTCGCCAACACAAAAATTAACTCGAATATTTTCTTAAAAGTCATGATCTAGATATAATGTTAGTCTCGGAAACCCATTTGACGTCAAGAAGCTTATTTAGGATAAATGGATATGCTTTTTATGACACTAAAGATCCAAGAGATAGAGCACGTGGAGGCTTTGGCATTTTAATAAAAACCCGTGTCAAACATTACTTAATGTATGACCTTCGTGAAGATTATCTTCAAGATACAACTTAGTGATTTTATCGATATATTCACCCCCTAGATTTTCAATTTCAGAAAATCATTATGAAAATTTTTATAGATCGTTAGGACCCCGTTTCTTGGCAGCTGGCGATTATAACGCTAAACATAGATTCTGGGGATCACGACTTATAACCCCTAAAGGTCGTGTTTTGTTTAATACAATTTCTAAAATGGGTTTGAATGTTATCTCGAGCGGAGAACCAACATATTGGTCTACTGACCCAAATAAAATACCGGATGTCATCGATTTCTCTGTTACGAGGAATTTACCAGGGAACTAATTCATGTTAAATCTTCATTAGAATTATCTTCAGATCATTTACCCAATTTTCTTACTATATTGAACCAGCGAGAAATTGTGTACCCCACTGGTATCTCAGCGAAATCTAACACTAGAATGAACTGGTTGAAATATAGAAAATATATTAGCACTCATTGCACGGAAAATATATCGCTGAGAACACCAGAAGATATCGATCTCTTTCTTAATAATTTTGAAAAAAGTTTAAAACTTGCTGCTCAACCCCCGACAAAACAGATATAATAGAATTTGTTCTGTAGATGTCGAACGTCTCTTGTCTGAAAAAAGAAGAGTTCGAAGCTAAGAGAATGCCAAAAGCGCCTTAATAAGCTACTAGAGTATCAAAAAACTGAATTACTGTATAAATATTTGGAGAACCTAGATGCTACTCACTCTGGCGAGCAACGAAAAAGTTGAAAAGACCAGTTACAAGTAGACCTCCTCTACGTAATACAAATGGAGGCTGCGCAAGAAATGATAGCGAAAAGGGAAATCTGTTTGTTAGTCATCTAAAGAACGTATTTTCCCCAAATTTATCAGGTGACATATTGGAGTTGCCACCTGTTGTACCCCTTTTTAGAGCAGTTGAACCTCTTTGTTTTGAAATTCGAGAAATAGACACGGCTATTGTTGATTTAAAATCCAAAAAAAGCACCTGGTATTGACAAAATTAGTAACAAGATGCTTTTGGAGCTATCCCGGATAGCAATAAGAATAATACTTTTTATTTTTAATGCTATATTACGCTTTGAATATTATCCACCAAAATCAAAAGTCTCATTGATTACAATGATACCTAAGCCCGGAAAAGATCATACTAAAGTAGAATCGTATAGGCCTATTGGCCTGTTGTCTAATATATCAAAGCTGTTTGAGAAGCAATTAATGAAAAAGTTAAAACCAATAGTGAATCGTTTCGATTGTATTCCAATACATCAATTTGGTTTTAGAGAAAAACATAGCACCCCTTTTTTAACATACACTTCTGATATGCCAACTAATAGTCGAACCCATCTATCAACATTTGCAGATGACACAGCTATTTTAGGTGTTCATGAAAACCCCCAAGAAGCATCTAAACTCTTGCAAGATCATATACTCTATCTAGAAAAATGGTTGAAGCAATGGAGAATAAAAGTGAATGAACAGAAATGTATACATATTACCTTCACGTTGCGGAGAGATTCGTACCCCCCAATCCTGATAAATGATCAGATTATACACCAAAAAACGAAAGTAAAATATCCTGGTATGCATCTAGATCGACGGCTTACGTGGAAATCACATATAATTACAAAATTAACCCAAATGAAGTTAAAATCACTTCAAATTAACTGGCTTATTGGTACAAATTCAAAATTAAGTCTAGACTGCAAACTATTGATCTATAACTCAATTATAAAGCCATGCATGCCATGGTAACCAACTATGGGGCACGGCCTCATCTTCAAATGTTGAAAAAATTCAAAGACTCCAAAATAAAATACCACGAATGATAACTGCAGCTCCCTGGTATGTGAAAAATTAAAACATTCACATGGACCTTAATGTTCCTCTTGTCAAAGATGAAATAAGAAAACACGCAGAATCGTATTTGAGTAAGCTTGAAGTACATCCTAACCTACTTGCTCGAAATATAATGAGAAGCGATGGTTACAACCGTTTGAGAGGAAGGAACATAACAGACCTCCGCCTAAGCTAAAACCTTTCATTACATATACTTAACTTTAGAGTTAAGTTTTGATTACTTATTGTTAGTTCACTTAATTTTGTGAAGATTCAATTAATAAATTTAGATGAAAAAAAAATTTATATTTGACTTATTGATTATACAAGTTTATAGAATTTATGTAGAATTTGTTATATTTTTTTCACAGATATTGTTAGGAAATTAAAAGTTGCGAAATATTTTTGCACAAAATTGGACTAAAACATACTCACTAGATCACTATAATACAAATACAAGTAAATTATCTTAAAAACTGCATAGACTTGTGTACTAGTAAATGATCATCTGAATGCCTTCTAAATATTGAACATAATTGATCAATAAATTATAAAATATTGCAAAACTTGGTGCACAGAAATTATTCTGAGCATGATAGCCCACATTTTTGTGTTATTTAGAGCAACTCGAGACTCAAGATATATTTGGACTTTATTTTTTTAATAACTTAAAAAGCTAGTATCATTTCGTTTTATTATTTGCTTGTATATTACGAATAATTTCTAAATGACGCAATTTAGAGATATCACAATCAATTTGTACCAATTAACATAGCCAGAAATAACTAAAATTGTATGATGGTACAGATTGTCAAGTACTTAATTTATTTCGCTATTTCTGGCGATCATTCTTTGTAGTATATGGGTTATACGCTCCCAAATTTCAATTAGTGCAGTTTTGATACTAAAAATGTTGAGATATGTTTTCGATATAACTACACCATTTAAAGAAATTTTATGCTCCAATCAGGGTTTAGTAGATCTTTGATACTTAAAAATGTTTGTACAATACGTTTTTAATTTACCTGAAAACCTCTGTGTAGCACATACATTACTATGTGGACAAATTAAAAAGCAAAGTTATAAAACAAAATCGCAAATTATTCCAAAGTGGATAAAAACAGTATTAATTTTTATTTGGGTCAAAAGTTAATTGGGTATTATTAGTTCTTTCATAGTGCAAAAGCTAGTCATTTTATAGCGTTTCAAAAACAACAAAAAAATGAGCGATATATAGTACAAAAACCTTTATATACTATATATCGCTCATTTACTTCAACAACGTAGGTATTTCTAAAAAAATAATACTTAAGGGTGTCCAAACTTGGTTTGGACAATAATCAACTACCAAGTATCAAATTTATTTTGTATTTATTTTTGCCCTATTTATATTTATACTTATGTATGTTTTGAACTTTTTAAATTAAATATTATTAACATAAGTATTATACCAGTTTAAATTAAATTGAAATGTCAAAATATCTAGCGAGTAATTGAAATACAAAACCTTAAACGAAGACCTTTGCTACAACGAGTTGTTTGGGACAAAATCTTATAGCCCTTTAAATAAGTTTAGTTTTAAATATGAATTTTTGTAAAATCACTTTACTTTCTACCATAATCTCAACCCAAATAAATATTGAATTCACTAATCTATTTGTTTGTCCTTTTTTTTCTTGTGTACATACCATCATAATTACTCGTACTTGGAGTAATTATCATTGTTCAACAAATCTCTAGATTTACATTCAAATTTATTTATATTACATTGTAATATAAATATAAAGGAGAAATTTATAATAATTAAGAGGAATTGAGACGAAACTACTTCATCCATTTAAATTACAGTCAAACATTACCTATGTAAAGTTACATAAAAGCTCTGTTTTAACCTTACCATCGTCTATACCTCCTAATTATTTAAAGGGGATGTGCATATTTTGCACTTTTTTGGAATTTATTAATAAATACTTCTTAAAAAGGAAAATAAAACATTTCTTACTAAAACAAATGTTAGTTATTTCTAAAAAAATCTAAATTTTACAAGGTAAAATTATTTTTATTACCTGTTTGTTGTTGTAGTTTGTTTATTTGTATGTTTTTCGCCATTGGTTTTAGTTTGTTGTCTTTTATATTTTATTTAATTTTAATTTTTAGTTTGTAATTAAATTTTTGTTTATTGGTTTTTGTTCACTTTTTTGTTTATTAAATTCTCAATATTCTTGTTTTGTTTTATTTAGTTTACAATATTTAATTATGGGTCACAATTAAGTTTTTTGTTTCATATAATTTAACTTTGATTAATGTTTCACTTGTTGCAGTTCAAACTAGAGTGATCATAACATGTCTTTTTAAGCTAGGCAAAGTTATTTTTAGTACAAAGTAAAAGAAAGGGACAGACTTTTCGTCCACGACTTGACCCACTTCGGCTTGAATGGCTCCATCTCGATGTATAGTTTGGTAAACATCACTACTGAGTTCAACCTCTAATGTGTATTAGATTATGGGTCAATATCAGCCAATGAACTTATTGGGAAATCTTTGGTTGGGTCAGATGAGATGGGTCCAGCATATGGTTTTCTTGGAAGCTGATCAGCCAATAAGGCTGTCATTTTGGTATACCACTTATTTTTGTCGTTGTGCGATTTGATTTCAAAGACAGCAAAATCATGAGCGTGCTTCATTATAATTTTGATTTTATATTTGTGGACAAACGAATTTTAAATTCTGGATATAGCCGATGAATGGTGGATAACGGCTCTGCAACTGATCCAAGTGTTCATGTTCGCCGGTGATCTTTATGGAAGTAGTGAAAACTATGTTCCAATTGACCGATCCGGTCGTAGTCATCGTTTTTTGAGTAAGCAGATGTACTCTTCTTTTTATGTTTAGGGTCGCTTTGTTTTGATGCTTGTGGCTCCTTTAGTTGTAAGGCATCATGTTAAGATTTTGTGACGTTCAATTTTTGCATTCTTCGAAGAGCTCATAACGCTCTGTTAGTGTGTAGCTTAGGAACTTATTGCAAGTACGTATGGGGTGGTCTTTTAGACATATGCCACAGGAATATTGCCAGTGTTCGGGTCGTTGGGCTTGTGGGATGCCATACTGTAAGTAGAAATATAAACAATATTAGTGTATGAAATGAATAAAGGTAAATATCACTAATACTACGTTTATACCACAACAAAAAAATTGGTTTTGACGAAAACAACATTTCAAAAACTAATTCGTTTACATACCTAGTTTTCCACCCAATGTGGTTTTTCTTGACGTTTGCATTTCTTGACTTATTACTTTTCTGCACAATCGATTTAGTTTTATTATTATAAAAAAAAAATTCAGTCAGTTTTAAAATATTTTTAATAAAAAAGGTGTAACAAACAAAATAATTAAAAAATAATACAAATTTTCTGTCATTCATATATTTTTATTATATATAAAAGTAACTGTTCTGAAATCAACTGAACAGACTGTATTTGAGCAGTTTTTATTTGGTTTTCAATAAAAACTATATGGAAATGGTTTTTGATTTGTAGGGATAAACCAAAGAAATTTATGTAGTTTTTCAATCAAAAACCAAATGAAGCCAAAAACTACTTTTTTTTGTTTGGTGTAAACGGAGTATAAAAAAACAATATTTTTGTAATGGGCCTGGTGATGATCCCATTTTTCGTCTGAATGTCGACAACTTTACAGTTCTGGTCAGTTCCAGTATACGTTTTTACGATTCGACCCATTTGCCATTCATTAGGAATTTTTTTTTTTTGATCACTACCAGATCGTTGACTTTAACGTTTTCCTTGTGAGATTTCCATTTGTATCTGCGAAGAGGTTCGGCCAGGTACTCGGATTTCCATCTTTGGCAGCAGTTGATGAAGTTCAACTAGGGTCAATAATGGAGTACCAATAAAGAAAAGTCCAGAAGTCATGGGATTAAGGTCATTTGGGTCATCGCAGCAGGACTTAAGGGTTTACAGTTAGGCACGATTCTATACGATAAAGAATTGTAGACAGCTCCTCAAATGTAAATTTCATGTTAGGTATCATCTTTTTTAGGTGAGTTTTGAAGAATTTCATGCTTGCCTCCAAGTATGGGTCTCCAGGGGGAATGAGTTTCCAATCGATGTTTTGTTCACTAAATGTACAGCTTTTGTGGTAAAGCATAAAAATATACAGACATACCCTTTAGTGGAGTACATGCTATTACGGTGAAGTTTCTGATGTCAAAGGGTCCTGTATAGTCTACTCCTATTGTTAAAAATGGTCTGGACAGATTGTCCGTTCGGGTGGTAAAAAAGCCATAATTTGGTTTTGTGTGTGGTTTTTGTATAAAACATAAATTTTTCAATTATAAATCACGCTTTCAACCAATGGTTTCCATCTGAAGATCCAATATTGTGAACGTAGTACTCTAATCATAAGTTGAAGGCCTTCATGTAGTGTAATTTTATGAGTAAATTCAACTAGTAAACATGCGAGTCTTGAGCTGTGAGGTAACAATATTGGTAGCACTTATTCTAGTTTAAGGTTGGTGATTGGGCGAGTCATCCATTAGCTTGGGTGATTCCCAATCGATCCATGAAGGGATTTATAATTAAAATGCTACTGTTTGAGGAGATTTTTTTGTTCGAACTTTAAATGTTTATAATCGTCTAGAAAGAGATTTTGGTTAGATTTTGCTGTTGAGTCAAATAATGAGACAATTTTTGACAGATTTTATTTACTCTGAGGTAATTTTCTGTTGAAAGAACTTGACGATGGGTTCTATTTGCGCCTGTATTCCTCCAGAAGCGAAAAATGTATGCGATGACTCTATAAGCACGAGATAGTGTTGAAGAGCGATTCAAGGGATCTTCGTACGCTGTAGTAGTAAATGCTTTTAAACTTTTGATTTCTAAATTTGTTTCGTTTGGCGTTATAGGTGTCAGCTATTGATTTTTCTGTAATTTTAGCCAGGAAAGTCCATACCACCATAGGTTGTGGGTTTCCAGTTCTTTCGGAGAACATCCCCTAGCAATGTCGGCTGGGTTTTCTTTGGTTTCTACATGTTTCCAATTTTGATTTCCAACTTCATCTGAGACACGATTTCCTACAAAAGCGAGGAAGGGGGGTTCTTTAACCAGGCAAGCATATTCGTTGTCGGTCCAAAAATATGTTTTGATATGCATTTTGAGATTTGGTATAATTCCATATGTCAAGTTTGCTAATAAGATGGATCCACAGAGTTCTAAGTGGGGTGGTGATATTTGCTTAATGGGAGCAACACGCGTCTTTGAAGCAAGAAAATAGGTAAGTATAGAACTTCCTGATTGTATTCGGACATACAGAGTCGCAGAATACGCTTTTTCTGAGGTATCACTAAAACCGTGAATTTCCACATTAGAGTTTGGACTATAATGAATCCATCTTGGAATTTTCAGATTATTTATTGTGGGACAGTTTTTTATAAATTTTTGCCATTTAGGACAAGAGAAGGATTTTAAAATAACATCCCAATGTACTTTGCCCAGCCAAATCTGTTGCTAATTAGTTTGGCGTCTACGATTACTGGAGCAATCCATCCACAAGGGTTAAAGAATTTGACAATTGTATATAAAACTTCTCTTTTCGTATAAGTTTCTTTCAACATCTGGAGTGGTGACTGTAAATGAGTCTGAAGAAATGTTCTATTTTTCCCCAGAGTTTTTGTTTCAGCGTTTTCTGGCGAATTTAACCAGTCGAGAGGTAGTAGGGTCTCTCTTGGTAAATCTTGAATGAATCGTAGGTCATTTGATCTATTTCATCAGCTTGAAACCAGCAAATTTTAAAACAATTGATAGTTCTTTTCGGGATTTTATGGCATCGTTTAAAGTGTGACCGCCTGCTCTACATACATATTTTATTGCAAAATATTTGATGCGAAGGAAGAAATTTTTCTTCTGTGTCCTATCTCAAGATATTCAACAATAACTTGGTCGTATTGTTTTTTAAGTTCTGGTTTTTGTATAATCATGTACTCTATTCCTAAAAATTAGGCCATAGCAATGTTTCGTGATTGCTTTGAAATGATTTTCACAAAAGTTTTTATCACATAACCTCAAAATCTGTTTTGGGATTTTCTAAACTTCCCAAAAGCATGTGAGGATTTGGTCAAGGGATGAAGTATTGGGTAGCGGAACTGTAGTTTTTCGTTGAGAGTTTGTAGATATTATACTGTAGATATCAGCCAAAGACCGCATAGGAGTTTTCATGCAATATATGGAGGGGTCTAAGTCGAGGCCTATTAGCAAGTCGGTGGGCCGGATTTGATTAAAATGAGGATCTGCAAGATCTAATTTAGCAGTCTCTTTAAAATGTTGAAAGTCTAAAGTTTGGGGTGGTAAATTAGGCGGAAGGGACTTTAAGATCGAATAAAATTTTCAGCTGCTCATTAACTTGAACCCGATTACTTTCATATTGAACCACTAAATTTTTCCAGGATATGTCGAAATCTTCGTTGGTCAATGGGGCATTTGAAACAATGTTCCTAGCATCTCCTACAGTCTTTTGCATTTAATGAAATAATTTTTCAATTTGACTGAGTCGCGAATGTTTTATGTATAGCGCTGTGAAAAGATCACGTAATGTTGGCCAGGTTACAAAATCTCCAAAGAATGTGACCGTGTCAAAAGGTAGTAACCGCACAAAAGAAATATAATTATTTTCTAGCGATGGAGTTTCAACAGAAAAAATTCGCTCTTGTTTGTTCACGTCATTGTTAGGTGTTGATAAAGCTTCAATTACAGGATTAAATGATGATAAACAAGTTTTGTAGATGTAGAGAGTTTTCTTATAGCGATCACGAAGTTTTTATTTGTCAATAGGTTTTTCGTCACCTTCATGTTTTTTGTCCCTACACTCTACACATGTCTTTTTGACTTGTATCCAAAGTATTTCCAAAGCATGAGTATTGTCAAAATCAAAAAGATCGTTTATACAATTAACAAATTTGTCGAGTTCCGTTTATTATTTATGGGTCAAAAAACTAATCGATTTAATAAGAAATGCAAAATTAAATAGAAAAAAGTCTCTGCTAGCGATTTTACAACAAGAAGTATCAAAAGTACAATTAACTGCCAAGTTAGTTAATTATTTGTATTATGCTTCCCCAGTATATGTTCAAAAACGTATGTGGGTGGTAATCCTACTGTTTTTTTCTTTTGTTTTTAACAGCGAAAAAAAATATTAAGAGAGCCTCGACTCACAAGTACTTACTTGTTGTGTTGTTGGATCTTTTTGTTGTGTCTCTTCGTTTCCTTCTTGGTATTGTGTCTGTTGATTAAATGGTAGCCAGATAAATTTGATGAAAAATCATCAAATTTTGAAAAAAATAGTAAAAAAATCGCCAACATCAAAAATTATTTTTTTTCTATATGTTAAAAAAATTTTTCTATGCTTTTTTTATGAAAAATTAAAATTGAAAATAAATTAATAAAAATTACATTACATCTAAGTACAATTAATTAATTTTGTGCGACTTTTAAATAAAAAACAAGTTATTTACCTTGTCTCTTGAAAATTATGTAGGAAAAAAGAAAGACTTAGGCCCTTTTGTAAGCTCATCACGATATATGAAATTCAATCTTAAATGAATTAATTAAAAATGTCTCTGGATATTTAGTACTGCTATTTAAGTATTTCTAATGCCTTGATTGTGAAATTAAAGATTTTATAAAAATTGCAAAAGGGTTTTGGCCTTTTGTAAAGCGTTTATTCGTCAATTTATAATAAAAGTAAAATGACTCACAAAATCGCCCAAAAAATTCCCATACAAATTTGGGTCATATTTCATATGAAAAATAACCCATTCGTCATTTTTGGGTTATAATTCGTTTTTGATAACACATTTTTGATATTTTAGGTGATTTTGATATTTTAGGTGTCTAGGAAAACTTTATAATCCTGACTAGAATCCTAAACAGGCCAAAGTTAAAAGTATTTTCGTTCTGAATATGGTTGATATTGTCCAGAAATTTTATCATATAATGTATTATATGATGAGGGTGATTTTTCGTAAATATTTGGGCATTTTTCACTTTTTTGGTAAAAAATTTAATTTTTTTATTTTTGGGAAATTTTATTTGGTTGATTTTTCTATATTTGCTTTGGGTCATTTTGCTGGAAGTCAATGAAAGCATACATAATTGAAAAGAATATAATATTATATTGATTCCCTTAAAACTTTCATATAAATAACCATTTACATTGAAAAATTTAAGAAGATTTTTTTAATAAATTGTTAATATTTTTGTACCAATTAATTTACTTAAAAAAATATACATATAAAAAAATGGTGAAAATAGTTCAGAATTTCCTTTTAGAAAAATCGTCAAATCACCAATAAGCTATTTTTAGAATCAAAAATCGTCAAAATGATGATAAATCGTCAAATCTGGCAACAGTGGTTGAATTTAAGAAAGTGTAAACATATGATGTTCTATAGAAGAAGTCCAGTATTCTGTAGATACACTATAAATGAATATCAACTTGATATAGTCGAAGAATTTCTTGATCTGAATGTGTTGCTTGATCGTAAACTATCCTTTAATTCCCACGTTTCGCAAATCGTTAATAAGGCAAAAGGAGTTCTAGGTTTCCTCAAGCGCTGGGGAAAAGAGTTTAATGATCCTTACGTTTCTAAGCAATTTCAAATTCATATCTCTTGTAAGACGAATCCTGGAATATGCTTCCGTGGTCTGGGATCCTCAATATGAAGTTCATATAAAGAAAATTGAATCGGTTCAGAAACAATTTCTCTTATTTTGTCTTCGTAATCTTCCATGGAATCCTAATATTAATTTACCATCGTATGAAAGTCGATTACAGCTTATTGATCTCCCTACTCTTGACAGTAGAAGAAAATATATGAATATTTCATTTGTAATTAATTTAGTAAACGGTTCAATTAATTCTGAGTTCCTGCTTCGTAAGATCGAATTCGTAATCCCAAATCGTCCAACTAGGAATTATACTCCTTTAAAAATAAAATATTTTCGAACCAATTATGCCAATTTTGATCCCATGAGATGTATATGCAATCAATTCAACAGTTTTTATCCATATATTGGTTTCTCATTAAATCCAATCCGTATTAGGAGGAGTATTTTTAACTTAGTTAAATAATAAGTTTTTGTTATTGAATGATTATGAAAAATATTTTATTGTAAATAGCTTTAAGAATAGTATATATGCTAGCCTGTAAGAAATTGTAATTTCATTGGCTATTAAATAAATATATATTCGTTATATTTATTTCGAAAAATTTCTTTGTTCTGTTTTTTTATTTTGTAAAATATTTACACTGTTCTTTCATTGTTGTTGTTTTCTATTTTTTTTATTTTTTACACTTTATACGACTGGGATATATAAATTTATCATTCCGTTTGCAATTTTCATCGGAGAGTAGAAAAGTTTATATTTTCTGGATATTTTTAAGAAATGATGTCGACAGGACGATGTCCGTCCGTCGATTGAAATGCCGATAATTGTGTAAAAATCTCTTTACATTGCTAATAAGTTGGATACTAAGTGGAATTTGGTTCAATAATCTAATAGAATTTATGTAAAAATGTCTCTCGGATATTTGTTTATGGTATTCTTTTGTAAAGGTATTAGGGCTCGTTTGTATAAATAGTTGTATGTAAGAGGATAAGTGTTCGGCATTTAATGAAGTTTTCAAATTTTACGTTATATATTTGCTTTGAAAAATTAGATATTCTACTGTATCTTCTGAATGCTCAGATAGTCTAGACCTAGTCCCCGTAAGCCTCGATTTGTAAACGCTGTCGTAATGATTCCTCATTTTTTTTAAACGATGAGCCTGGAAAATGATTTTTAGGTGTAAGGTTTTCGTTTACAGAGAAGGAAACCGTACTATCAAATCCTATAAGATTTAGCCTTAGAAAATCTTTTCTAGTTTTAATGTAAGAAGTTATAGACTTCAATACAAAGTTGCGCTCATATCGCGATTTAAATTTTATGATAGTTGGAGGATCAGAATTTGTTTTATTATTTTCTGAGTTATTTTTTTCCAATAGTTCTTTTATTTTCAACTCTAAAACTATTTAAAACTCAAAAATATCTTCATTCTTATGTTCTGGTATAACATTCATACATAAATCACAGGCAACAATTGAGTTATCATGCTTTCTAAAGCAATTTTTAAATGGATTATTTCCTTTTTTAGTTCTTCGGTCTCATTTAGCAGTGCCATAACATAACAACGACGTTACCTTTTTAGATATGTTTCCTAAATCAGATTTAGGAATATTTAACCTTTTATCTATTTCATTTAGAAGACGATCCTCACACTCATGGAACATACTTTGTATCATATATTGTAATTGATAGGTTAACTTATCAAATTGTTTATCCATTACTTAGACAAGTTTGAGCGGAGATTCTGTGTTAGACAAACGAACGGTTTTGGGCATATTTTCAGAAAACGATGTCTGCATATCTTCCCTAAGTCGCTTTTTTGCGGGAGAATTTGTAATTTCTATATTTAATTTGTTTAAATTTCTTCTATTTTTAGTTTTGTTTTTAGATTGGCTTCTTAATTTTGTTTTATACATTAGTTTATTTTATTTATTACTATAAAGTTTAAAATTAACGTTTAAAATTATCGGCCGAACGTAATAAGGTGACACACTTTATATGACTTTCAAACTGTTTTTTTTTTTTTTTTTTTTGGTAGGATGCAATTTCATAGAACAACAATAAACTAAGGCATATGCATGTTGTTTTTTCAACTTTTTAAATCACCTATGTAAGCAGAGACTTTGTTCTTTAACAGAAAAATCTGAAATTTTTTGAACAATTTTTGTGTTGAAAAAATGAACTAAGTAGATCCAGTATTACCAGATGTATAGGCCAAAACGCGTAATTAGATTTTTTCTTCTAAATAAACTATGAGCCTCATTCTTGTATAAATCTCTCATAAATAATTTTTTCGAATTCCGGTTTTTTAAATCAATCAAATCGGTTCATAAATTTTCCTTCATACCCTTTTTTAATTTAATATTGTCCATTCAAAATTTGATATGAAAATTGCTTTTAATTTTTTTCAATTGTCCTTTAGATGAGAAATTTTATATTTTATTTGTATGGGGGCTACCTCTCCTCCTGGAAAGGTAGCTTTGTATCCGAGATACCAGAAGTGACATCGATAATTTGATGTTGGATTCAGAAATCACCAAAGAGAAATTTTAAACAGTTGTTATGCCATTAACAACGATGTATCACATTCTACAATCGGGCTATAAACAAAAAACTTAATGGGCGGTATTTTGGAGAGTGGAAAAAATTAATTTTTGCGTTTTGGGAACCCTCATGACTGGCATAACTTATTTTTATTTATTTATTCTTTTTGTATGGAGACCGACCCGCTCTAGTACTACACCCCCTGCTCCGATCTATTTTAATCCGTTTGAGAGTTTTAAAAAAATGTGCGTAAAATATGGGAGTGGCATCCGATCAAGATCCTACATAACCTACAACATTTTACAGTGCAAGCACTATCTGTGCGTCATATTTCATGTAAATAGCTTCATTAATAACGTGTAAAGTTAAAAAATAGATTTTTTTAATGTGGGTGTGACTTCCAATAGAGATCTAACAAAGCCAAAACCACCTATGTCATTGGTGAAAATCGGTTCAACCGTTTAGACGTGATTGCTACACAAACAAACGAATAAATAGACAAATTTACACCTCATTTTTATAATAAATATAAGGATATAAGGATTTATAAAGAATTTATAGGATTTATAAAATCTTGATTCTATTTAAACTTTATATTAAAATGCAAATTTGTTAAGCGTCGTATAGGTCAAAAGAATGACGAAGATTGCCGATTCTTTTGATATAGATATAATTTCATACAAATAAGAAAGCGTAGTTAATATGGCAAAATAAAGGTGTTTAGCTAGCTCAGTTATTGGTATTAAAAATGGTCATAACCAGGTCTCTTAACTATTAACATATTATATACTCCCTTGCCTAAAAATACCAAGGAGTATATTAAAGAAAATAAAGAAGCAAACTTTGAATTACAAAACCTAATATTGACAAACTATTTGTGGCTAGGTGTTCTGCCAACTAGAGTGCATTCTTCCCACCCTACTGACTATCATATAGTGTCAAACTCCTTGACAGAATGCGTACCCTAAATTATAGCTCTGTCCCTAAAATAAACATGATTAAGTAACCTTGTACAAACATTCTGTGTTGGTTATCCTTCCCTTATTTTTAGATTTAAAATTGCATTTTCTTTATATTATTTACTACAAAAATTCAATATTAGTATTTATTGTAAGAAAATTCATATCAAAACAAAAAAAGTAAATAAATATAATAATAAAACAAATTATAAAAACATTAAATTCATTCAATAATGGAATAAAGAAATACGAATGAAGAAAAAGAAGGTAAAACTAGAATTAAGATTAACAACAAAAAAAAGTAAAAAAAATATATATCTTCATATATATTTATCTATATCCGTTTTTATGAAATGAATAAAATTTTTGAATGAATGGAACGGACTGACGATCAGTAGAGTAAGATAATAATAGCCATTTTTAACGTTTAACATTTATTAACATAACATTTTTATTTCATATTTAATGAATATTGTAAAGAAAATGATATCATATAAATTCATTTTTATATTTATTTAAGTCATAAATATTAGGTATGTAGTTTTTAAAAATACAGTAATCAAACTTTAAAATTAATTATATGTAACTATCTTTGGATGTTATCAAAACCAATTCATTTTTGTAAAAATTAATATATGAGTTAAGGCGCTTATACTAAGGCGATTATATCAAAAAGTTCATATAAATTTCTTGAAAATAAAAAAGATGTTCATATTTCGTCAAAACAACTTCGCACTACTAGTAATCATCGGTTTAGGTGGATCGTATGTTGAAACATCCTTAATATTTTCTTTCACCATTATTATTATTAATAAGTTTTAGTTGGCTAAAAATTCTCTCCACGCATGCATTCGAAAATGGAAGTACAAATGTTAAACAAACTACTTTTTTCAAATTTTTAAACATCGGCTCATTAACAACATTTTTTAAATTAAACTTTTTGCCAATACTCATCAGCGGCCATATCACTGTTTAACCCAAGCTCTTCGTGGTTGAGGAGAGCGTGCTCACGCTAAAACACCTAAATAAATTTTTTCAATTGTTAAAAAATAATTTGACTTTGAAAATTCTATTTTCAAAGCATCTGTTGCCTTTACATAGTTAAATTCTAAATAGTTGCTAGCAATTGTTTTAATTAATTTTTCAACTTCAATTGCAAAAGGTGCAGACGAGGCTTTTCCGCCTGGAATATTAGATTAAAATCGTTTAAAAGTTCCAAAGTGTATGACATAAATTCCAAATAAATTTTTGTAAAGTCATTACTCAATAAATCAAAAATTTCTTGGTTGCCTTTAGTGGGATTCTCGAATAATTCCAACCGAAAATATTCTGTTAAAGCAGTATATTGCTCCAGAGTTCTATCAACACACGATTTAAGTGAAAGCCATCGTGTTGCTGCTGGACTTAAAATTTTATGGTTCTCTACTTGAAAGTAATTTTGAAATTCTTGAAGTTTGGATATCCTCTTTGAACTTCTACAGAAATGTCTTGGGATGCTTCTTAACATGTCCTCTACTGTTCCTGGTAATTTCTCACAAGCTTTTCACGCTACTAGATATATGTATGCATTTAATGCATACAATGTTCTTTACAGACTTTTTTAAGTGACTAAAAACAGAGTTATGGTCTCCAGCCATGACATTTGTTGTGTCAGAGGAAAATCCAATAAAATTTTCAAAAGGCACAGAATCAGTACGTAGCCAGTTTAAAAGTGCCTCACTGAGGTCTTCAGCTTTGCCACTTTCTGTTTCAAAAAGATCCAAAAATGAGTTTCAACTTTTTCATTGTCTGGATGATAATATATCACACAAAAAGCACATTGCTTCTTAACAGAAATGTCTGTTGTCTCATCCATTATAATGCTAAAAAAATTTCCGGGTGATACAAATAATTTTTATTATGTCTTGTTTAAATGCTGGTCTAACTAATCTTGTGACTATATTAGTTGCCTTTGTTCTGCCCAAATGAATTTTTCGCGCAATTTTTTAATCTAGAAGCGTATTTGCCAAAAATGGAATAAATGAGTCGGATAGAGAAAACGGAAGATTATTGTTGGCAAGAAACGTGCAAATTTTAATTTCGGCTCTTTTGATGGCATGATCTTCATGGTTTGAAGTAACCAATTGTTCGATTGGTTTGCAGTTCTTTATTGCATTCCAATTTTTTATATGCTTACCCGAATTCAGGTGTTTGTTTAATACTGGCTTATGGTTTGCTAATTTTATTTCACAAACTTTGCAAAATGGTACCGCATTTCCCTTAGAATTTTTTTTTCCATTAAGCTCCCATTGTACTCTTTTATTAACAGCCATTTATCATTAAAATTGTACGTTGTCTTTTTTGGAGAATGACCTGTAAATTATAACGAAATGCCAATAATTCCATATAGAAACATATGTACCTAAAATTTGTTTAAAATGTAAAATTCACTCACTCATTTTGTTTATATGTACATAAATATATAATATAATATTTGCAGTCAGCTTTTTTAGTTTTTTTTTTTTTAATTTCGGGATTAAAATTGTTTTATTTTATAAAACTATAATACGGTATGAAATTATTAACTGTAAAGATCGTTATTTATATTCTAAAATTTCGTCTTAACACACATACACAAGAATAAGCAGACGACAGAAGAACTTAGAAAACCTAACCTAACAACAAAATACATGTTATTTTTATATTTAGTTTTTTTTAGTGTTCACAACGAAATTATAACTTTAAAAAACTTTGTCAGAGACGGAAAGTTTAATATTTTATTTCTGTACATTTTGCGTACAGATTCAAAAGATACGAAAAATGTCAGGATTATATATGGTACCTGAAGTCATCAAAAGATACGAAAAATGTATCTTTCGTATCCTAATGGCATCACTGATAATAGCATTTATCGAGAGAGCATTTCATTCATAAATAATTTAAAAAATAATAATAAAAAAATTGCAATTTACTCACAACAAAAAAAAAAATATGTTCCACTTCATGATGGTTCGATTGCACAGTGGGGCAGAATCGAAATTTTTTGGAAATAAATCTGTAATTTCTGATCGACGGTTGGATTTTCATGAAATTTGGTATAGGCGTAGAAGAAGATTGTACAATGCTACGTTTGGAAGGGGGTCACAACAATCCCTCCAGGGGCGGAGCTAAGGGGGCTCAAAGTTAGGTACCTCTGACATAAAAAATTTTTAATCACTTGCCCAATTTCTGTTTCTCGTCCGATTTCAAATATTTTTATATATTTTTGTAGGTCCTGATAAGACCTACATGTTTACATGTCCTATTTATATCTTATAGTTTTCGAGTTATTTGCGTTTGAATTTTTAAGCACCATAATTTTGCATGTTCTTGGTCCAGTTTTTTTCATATATATCCTAGTATTTCCAACCGATTTTATTAGTTTTTTTTCTTAACTAGTTAAAGAACAAAATTATCTATAGAATAAAAAAAAACTGAAGTCGATATCATTACCGAGTCCAAAAATAAACGATTTTGAATTTGAAAATTGCAAAAAAGACGACTTTTTGTGTTTTTTTAGCCGAAAAAGTATCTACACTCTTTTGTATCTAAAATAAAATTTTCTTTAGCAACATATAATAATTTTACACTTTTCTGAAAGGAAACTTCACAGAGATCACTTTAAGATAAAAAACAAGCCCAATAACTCAATTGGTCATGGTATACACCCTCCCGAATTCGACCCATTTTATATGAAAGTTTTGACTTTAGATCATTTTTTCTCAAATCCCAATGCACGAATCGACAAGCGGAATATATTTTAAGAATCCTCAATATGTTGTTAAAAGTTTTAAATGAAAATCTGCGGGACTTCGGAAAAATGTGGATTCTATAGCTAAAAATATAAAAAATCCCATTTTTGGGAATTTTGATTAGTTTATTTGGGAATTCAGGAAAACCCTACCCCTGATTGAAATTTGGTTAAAGCGCTTTTATTTATATTAATAAGATCCACATTTTCTGCAAATTTCATTCAGATATCTTTATAAACAAATATGTTATTACAATTAAAAAATTTATATTTTCTACAAAAAACCCCAAATTGGGCCTTTTGTTTGGTTTATTTCTAAATAGCGAAAGAAATTTAAAAAATATGTATTCCAAATTAAGTTTATTTAGCATATATAATTTCCGATCTTCTGCAAAAAGATTCAAGTCAATATCATACCTCATTTCAGAAATATGCACCTTTAAACTTTTATTTTTCCAATTTATTGTATATATGACTATATTTTTACAAACTTGCAACTTTTGCCTTTAGTTTTGCGTGAATAATTACTTAGAAAATTATGAATATTTTTGTATAATTTTACTAATATCTATACACAAAATATTTTTATAAAAATAATTAATAAATATTTTTTATATTTAAGAGGGTTGCCACATTCCCAAATATAAGTAGGTCTTTATCCTTTTCTAAGCATTCATATATTTCTATTAATGAATTTAAAATAACAAAACAAACAAAAAATGTCTATTTTAACTTAATCAATAAGTATTTTATTAGTTTACATTTATGATGTTTACCTAAATTTAACAAATGTATTTATCTATTTGTGATGGTTAAAAATGTATATATTTTGATCTAGTGGCAATGTACAGGTATCCTTTCCGGTGATACTTAGCTGCAGCATTTATCTATTTCTGATGGTTCAAAATCTATATTTTTTTGAGCTAGTGACAATACACATGTAATATCCTTTCCGGTGATACCTAACAGCAACATATAATTGGTATATCTCAGTTAGAGAGCTTTTTAAAGTTGTATGACGTAAAAATGAAGTTCTTGAATCAGCGTACTAACAGACTAAAAATTAAACATTCCGATTGGATGGATACTGATATAGAAATATCGGCGTGCAAAATATCAACTGGAGCACCCTGCAAGACATATGATGATTTAAGTACAAGATCTAAAAAGAAAAGACTGGCCCATAAGCAATTAATATTGCTGAAATACTGTCAACTGCATCACCAAAACGTCTTAAACAGATTGCCGAAAGAGTACCTACTCCAACATCACAAACCAATTTTAAAGAGGAAGAAGCAATTGCTTTAATGCTTGAACTGGACCTCAGCCGAAACAAATATCATATTTTAAGAAAAGCTCTGCTTAAAAAGGGACAAGGATATTCAAGAAACTAAGCAAACTATTTTACCATTTATTTCGGTTACCGAAAAGTAAGCATGCGTAGAGCTATCATCTTTGCTTGAGAATACAGCTACCAGGATAGTTGCAGAAGTTTCTGCAGATCAGTTGGAAAAAGTAAATAACAGCGACGTTGTATTAATCTGTAAGTGGGGATGTGAGGGACCATCAACCCTTACTGAATACAAGCATGATAGTGGAAGTAAGAAAATGACGGATTATAAAAGCGTATTTATAGCATATCTGGTACCATTAAGAATGCAATCTTATTCCTTAAAGCAATCTTCATCACAGTGTAAAAACTCATTTGAAGATATATGACTTAACACCACTCCTGGATCAAAACATTTTTGCAGACCTATTTGGTTCGAATACACATGGGAGTCGAAGACAACAACAAAGGATTTAGTGGAATATATTAAGGATGAAATAAATGATTTACAACCTCTTTCAAAGGACTAACATACTATTAATGGCAATTAATAGTAAGCACAAAATTAACTCTGCTCGATTTGGAGAATATGCAACAGAAATATCTAAACTACTTGTTTCTCTATATCCATGGAAAGAAATGACACCAACAGTACATAATGTATTGTGCCATGGCGAAATTATAATTGAACGAAATATTCTTCCACTTGGAAAGCTTACAGAAGAGGCTCAAGAAGCAAGAAATACAGATTTTAAGCGCGTTCAATTATTCAGCTCCAAAACGAGGATATTTTTAATAGCCTATTGTTATCATCAGACCCTGTACTATCATCAATGAGAAAACGTTGGATTTATTATGAGCCTTTATCAACTCAAAATACTGAAGACTTGAAGGACCTTTATTATCTTTTAGATATGTATACAGATACAACAGATTATTTTATAGAAAATAAGTAGTATAAGTTCAAAATATTAGAAAAATTGTCTACATAAATTTAATATAAATAAGTAATAAAAAATCGTATTAGAAATAGAATATTTATGAAGGAAGATGATAAATACCAAAAATAATAATATAGATTAAGTTAAAATAGACATTTTTTGTTTGTTTTGTTATTTTAAATTCATTAATAGAAATATATAAATGCTTAGAAAGATTTACTTAAATTTGGGAAATATGGCAACCCTATTAAAAAAAAAATATTTATTAATTATTTTTATAAAAATATTTTGTGTATAGATATTAATAAAAGTATACAGAAATATTCATAATTTTCTAAGTAACTATTCACGCAAAGCTAAAGGCAAAAGTTGCAAGTCATATATATATATATAGTCATATATACAATAAATTGGAAATATAAAAGTTTAAAGGCGCATATTTTTGAAGTGAGGCATGATATTGACTTGAATTTTTTTGCAAAAGATCGAAAAATATATATGCTAAAGGATAAGCTTAATACATATTTTTTAAATATCTTTCGCTATTTAGAAATAAACCAAACACAAGGTCCGAAATCCCGTAGATTTTGATTTAAAACTTTTAACAACATATTGAAGATTTTTAAAATATATTCCGCTTGTCGATTCGTGCTTTGGGATTTGAGAAAATATGGTCTAAAATCAAAACTTTCATATAAAATGGGTCGAATTCGGGAGGGTATGTACCATCACCAATTGAGTTATTGGGCCCGTTTTTTATCTTAGGGTCATCTCTGTGAAGTTAGCTTTCAGAAAAGTACAAAATTATTATATATTGCTAAAGAAAATTTTATTTTAGATAAAAAAGAGTGTAGATACTTTTTCGGCTAAAAAACACAAAAAGTCGTCTTTTTTGCAATTTTCAAATTCAAAATCGTTTATTTTTGGACTCGGTAAAGATATCGACTTAATTTTTTTTATTCAATAGATAATTTGTTCTTTAACTAGTTAAGAAAAAAACTAATAAAATCGGTCGGAAATACTAGGTTATATATGAAAAAAACTGGACCAAGAACATGCAAAATTATGGTGCTTAAAAATTCAAACGCAAATAACTCGAAAACTATAAGAGATAAATCCGACATGTCTTATGAGGGCCTACGACAATATATAAAAATATTTGAAATCGGACTAGAAACAAAAATTTTGCAAGCGATTAAAAGTTTTAATGTCGGAGGTACCTAACTTTGAACCCTCTTAGCTCCGCCCCCTGGGGGGATTGTTGTGCCCCCTACCAAACATAACATTGTACACTCCTCTGCTACGTCTACACCAAATTTCATGAAAATCCAACCGGTCGATCAGAAGTTACAGATTTATTTCCAATAAATTTCGATTCTGCCCCACTGTGGATTGTAGGGCCCAGCAATCAGCACCTGTTGAGAACGATGTTGTTGTTTCTGTTTTCTTTCTTTTAAAAAAAAAGTTAACTTATTTATGTAACATAGATAACTAAGATGTAAAATAACTGAAGATCATTTATATACACTCAAAGAATTAGATTAGTATAAATTACATATTTAATAGTTAAGGTAAATAGTTAAGCTAATTGTAAATTAAATAATTAATTAATTTGTAAAAATTAAGTATAATAAAAATTAGAAAGTGTTTTAATTAATGTGGCAAATTCATAATGATTTTTAGTTTTTGCTATGTTTTTTTTGGGATTAGGTGATCAAGTAGTTACAATTCTAAGATTAGTTTTCAATAACATATATAATGTATGAAATTTTTAAATCATTATTATTATTTGTTTGCAAATTTAAGAAACTATAAAATCATAATTAGGTTTGTTTTAAATTGAATATATATATATATATATATATATATATATATATATATATATATATAAACAACTCCAAATAATCCTTAAACACAGCTGATCATTTAAAATCGAAACCACACTGCCATATGAAATGTCTATGGTATCAACAATCTCACGCACTTTTACTCTTCGGTCGGCCAACACCATATCGTGGATTTTTTCGACATTTTCGGGTGTACTGACCTCAATTGGCGGTGCAGAATGTTCAGCGTTATTTGTACTTGTGCGACCACAACGAAAGTCAGTAAACCACTTTTTTACTATTGAAATCGATGGTGCAGAGTCCCAATAGTATTTATCGAGTTTTTCCTTGGTTTGATTGATTTTTTCTTTTTGGTTTGGTTTGATTTTTTCGCAAAAAATAATGTTAAATGAGCATTCGGAATTCACTTTTTTCCATTTTTATAAAAATACTCGAGGTTGTATGTTTTGAACAGCTGTTAAACGCAAAGTAAATGACGACACTTGCTCAAAATTTGACAGTAGTCTATTAACTGGAGGTACTTGATGGGAATAGTGTTGCGTTTCATATAACTACGAGAGAAGTTCGAAAAGTCACGGACTTATTGATCCGCCCTCGTAATAAAGCATAAACAACTGAAACCAAATAGGTTAGAACGTAATATTTTCTCCAACTTTTTTGTGAAAACCAAGATATTTCCGTTTAGGTTTACCAAAACTGAAAGAAAATTACCATGCCATTTTTATCGGTTTTCGATTTTTTGAAGCATTTATATAAGTTAGCGACTTTATTGTTGCAAAGAAGATTTGGATATTTTTTTTCCTGAATTTTTATGCTGAAGAATCGATCCAATAATCATCGAGATATCGGGCAAAACGCATTTTTGACTTTTTGAAGCTCTTTTTTAAGCTATGGATTTCGTTTTTATATAGACCGGCCATAAATATTTTTATAAAATTTTGAGTTTTTGAATCAACGAAATTGGTTCATAAACACCCGAGTTATGGGCCAAAAACTGAAAAAATCTGATAGTAATATACACACATACATTTATATTAAGCATTGCTGTGACTATTAGTGTTTTTGTGTTGTTGCTTTTTGTATATGCAGCCAGTTTGTTTTTATAGGTAACCCTCGATTTACGCGGTTCATTTTGGCCGGAGAAATTACGCGCAAATTAAAAACGCGTAAACCAAGATTCAGAATAGGTAGAAAATTATATTTTGGAACCACCATTTTTATATATCACGTAAATTGAAGCACTAATTAAATGAAAAATGGTATTTTGGGACCTAAAAATCGCGTTAAAGTAAAATACACACAGAAAAAATTGGTTGTAATCATTAAAATTTAATAAAGCAAACTAAATATTTATTACAATATTAGATTGTTTACACATAACATAAATTTTATATATTTATTAAGGAATAACAGTCGTTTTGCTTGTTTTAAAGATCCTACAACAATTTATTTATAAGTATTAGTTAATATCATTATTAAAATCATTTTAACATTTTATTGACGACAACTGAATTTAATTTATTACGGTATTTTTCAATAGCAAATATTAGTAATTACAATTATAAATATATTTTAAAATCGAAATAAATATTAAATTATTATAACCGATTAAAATTATATGATTCGAATATTGCAAATGAAAATAAATTATTTCGGTTCTCTTAACCAACAAAATATTGTGGAAATCGTAAAATAAAAAATAAAATAAAAAACAGCTGAATAAAATGTGTATGTTAAAAATTATTAAAAGTATAAAAATAATTAGTTTATATTTTTTTGTTGAACTTTTTTATAGTTTTTTAGAATTATTTAGTGAACTTAAGCCGAAATACAAAAATACAAATTTTTTTAAGACTGTTTAAAGACTAGAATTTCAAACTTTTAAAAATTGTGTTAAAAAAATTTCAAAAAAATTGGAACAAAACTACGCAGGTTTATAGACAACACCATAGGTAATAAAATAAAAAAAAATTAAGTCAATACTTTGTATGGAATATTTGAGAGGGATAGTTACGGTCAAAATTCAAAAGTCGGTAAATTTTGGTGCAGTCTAATGTACATATGAAATCAAAATGTACATATGAAATCTCTAACGAGTGCATAGCTAGGTGAATAATTGGTCCTCCTAGTAACGGGGTGGAAAATCGGCTCTACGAAGCCTTGAATGTGAATGAACTTCAGTAAGAAGTCTTTAAAGAGGGTTGAGGTGAGTCTGCAGTTTTATAATGTATTTTTCACTGTGCTATGGATATTCGCATTTCTTACATATCATGGTGCACCCGTCATGGTTCTTAGAATTTTTGATTATTTGTTAAACTTTCAATGTTATTTCTACTCTGGCGATTCTCCTCTATTTGAATGATTTTCCTAGTCTTTTAGTTGCTGTGGACAGCCTCAGCTTTGTAGCTGGCGATCTTTTTTGTTCTCTTCTAAGTTTTCTTTTTTCAAGAATAATTTTTTTAATGTCATAATTGGAAATATGCTTATTATTATTTTTTTTTTAAGTTTGACTTTTTCAATGATTCATGGCTGAATTAATTAACGACGCAAAGTCGTTGACACATTCGTTTATATCTTTCTCACACTGAAAATATTATATATTTTCTATATTTTAACCAATTTGTCCTATAGAAAGTGTTCGTAAGAAAGGATGGATACTCCTTCCATAATATGTTAGTGTTGTTGGAGAATGGTCCGAAGTTAAGATATATAAAATTTCTGTAGTTATTGAATTTCGTTTTATATTTTTAGATATACTGCCTGTTTTCATAACACGAGCGCAAAATTTCAAAATTTGTTTTTATTTTAAATGTAAGTTAGACGAGTCGTTTTTGCACTCGTGTTATAAAAACAGGTAGATAGCAAAATCTTTGAAATATGGAATTTTTCTAGGATCATCTGGCCAATACGTTGGATGTCCAGGGGACGCGAAATCCATGCCATGTTTGCTATCAGCTACTACCTTATAAAGCTGTCTACCTCTGGGATTTATCAATCTAGAACCCCAGTAAGTGTGTTTGGTATTACAGTCGTCGCCAGGAAACGATCTCCTAGTGTGTTAAAGAATTCTTCAAATTTCTTGAAAATTTTGGTGAGAAATATATCGAGCTTAGCGTTAAATCACCAACGAAACAGTCAAGGCGAATGGAAGTTACCTGCAGGTATTATTTTGAAAATTCATATAGGGCATTATGTCGTATTCAATTTCTAATTAATATACGAGTACCACCATGTGTTTTACCAATCGGATGATTTGTAAAATAGAATGAACAACCTGTAATATAAAAATTTTATCTATTTGTGAGATGAGTCTCAATATTTTGCTGTTTCATGAAGTATGATATTTCCGATTTATCTTGGTTTAAACCATTTGTATTCCAGAAACATACTCTCAAATAACTAATTTTTTCGTTAGGAGGATTTGTATCATTTGATTCTGCGCTCTTAAAAGCATATTTTGGTTGAGAGAGGTAACTGTTTGCGTAAGAGTTTGCATTGAAGTTTCTCTTTTAAATTATGTATAACTGAAGTATAACATTTTTTTAATTCAAATTTTCTTTTGTTTGTTTATTTATACAAATTAGTTTTATTTTATTTAAATTTTCAACGTTTTGTATATTTATATTTATTAAAATTATCACTGGTGATATATTAAAATATATAGCGTCCAATCGCGTATTATAAAAATTAAAAATACAGATACAGTATTAATATTTTAATTAAAAAATAATATTCAACAAGTAAGAATGGTTTGGTCGAATCTATTATACCCAACTTTTTGTGCACCCTAATTGAAAATTTCATCTTACATGGGAAGTAGGCGGTAAAGTGGATCACGCCCATTTTTCTTTTCCAAGCTTGATTCGGCCCTTGAACTATTTGTACATAATTTTGTTGGCGTTCATAAAAAGTATTAACAGAAGTTACAACAGACCATTGTTGCCAAAACTAAAAGGTGGGAAAAAGTGCTGGAATTTACAAAGAAAAATGCTAGAAAGTGCTAAAAAATAGTACTAGAAAAAAAACTGTTTGTATCTGTTAAAAAAGATATATATTATTTATTTTCAGGGTTAAACTAAAAGAACATTAAAGAAAATAATAAAAATATATTCTGAAATTGATTCTTTGGAATTAAAAAAAAATATTAGTAGATTTTTCAAAATTCCAATTTTATCATAAATTATCCAAGTATGTGTCATCTAAATTATAGTATTACACGTATTCCAAATATCATCTATTATTAAAAACAAGATACAGTATAAACTCGAGAATCTAGATTATTGCAGACTTTGTTTAATATGTGAAACACAAGTTCAAATTTCTCATCAAATAAAATTTCATGTTTTAAGTTTTTTATCTAAATGACAAATTTGTTTGTCCTCTTTTTACTGAAGAATTTTTGGAATAAACCTTAAATGAAAATGAAGGAATTCAAAGAGAATCAATTCTTACATTATAATTATATTATATCATTTCTTATTATATTTTCCAAGTTATACTAAAATTTTCATAAGAAAAGTTTTTTTTATTATTTAACACTGACTATAGACTAATGGAATGGAAAGTTAGGAAATGCGAGTTTATATTATATTCATGAAATTGCTTAAAAACATATCTCTTCAAATTAACCAAATCAAATTTTTTTTAAATTCAAATTTTAAACTAAGTAAATGTTATTCAAATAATATTAAAAAATAATATTAATTGATAATAAACTAACTTTTACCTAAAAACCAATTTTTAGCAATATTGGTTTTAAGGTAATAGTCAGGTTTTCTTCGAAAAAAAAAAAAAAAAAAATATTTAAAAATGTAACAAAATACTCACAATAATGTTTCAAAAAATAATATAAAACATCATATGCCTGTTAACATCAAATTTTAACCAAGAGTTAAAACATAACCATATGTAAAATGACATTCTTTTCACACAAACTAATCATTTTGTCTATAATTAGACTATAACTTTGGGATTAATTTTAATAAGTTAACGTCCCATTATGTCATATTGTGACGTTTTCAATTGGGTTTAATTATGTATAAATATTTTAATTTTCAAGAAGATTCGAAATTAATTAAAATTTTGTTTTATTTTAATTTACAACATCGATTCAGTTACGTTCACAACTAAATTGCAAACTGTATTTAAAAATTAATAAATTATTTTATCATAATTATTTCTTATAACAAAATAATTACAAGTAGTTTATTTGGGTAGGTTTTGGCATTTTTTTCCTCCGTATGGGAATCTCATAAGGAGGAATTTTTAAAATGAATTTTGAAGAGGAATTTGTTTTTATGAAATTGAAAACCAACGAATTTGTTTTTGTACTGATTTCTTTTATATGTTTTATTTTTATATTTTATGAAATTGAAACCCAATGTATTTATTTTTGTATAATAATATGTATGTAGTTATGTTAAAGTACATACAAATAATTTTATAGAGAGAAAAAAATTTTATTTTAATTTTTTTTTACATTTCTAATTGTGATGAAATTAAAAACTGATGACGTGGATATGTCTTGTTTGAGTAATTTTCGTTTATTGATCTATATTTAAATGGCTATTTTTGTTTTTGTAAAGTGGAAAAATGAACTCAAGAATTGCTTTTTTTTAAATGGAAAATATTTGATTTTGTTGAATATGGCCATGATAAATTTCGTTGTTTTTGTTTTCAATGAAGAGGAATTTTGAAGAGGAATTTGTTTTTATGAAATTACTTAACTGTCAAATTTTATTATTAAACCTATCAAGTTTAAATGTTTGTAATTGTATTGGTTTTATAAAGCTTATTTTTCTAAACACACTCTTTAAAGGTCGTTGGAACCACCAAATTCTAGTTGCAGTTTTAGTAAAAAAAAATGATAATGTTTTTGTAGTACAAAACCATAAATGAACAAAAAATGTGCAAAAAGTGATAAAAAAATGCCAAAACTAATTCAAAATGTGCTAGAAAAATAGCCAGGTGCTAGATTAATTTTTTCGTTTAAAAGGTACTAGATCTAGCACTAAAAGTCCTAAATTGGCAACACTGAGACATACACTAAGTTTTTCTAGTATTTAGCCCATAACTTTTTTATTTATTTACGAGTTTTGCCCTTTTTTAATACCAAATAAACTTTATATAAGATAAATATTTGAGCCAAATTTTACTCCCTAGATGATCCGCTAAGAGCCCTATCCTGTTTTCAACAGACAGACTGACAGAGTCGCAAGAGCGACTCCGATTCTTATGAGGTCTCAGGATACATATTGATGATTATTTCGCCATCTTACGCACGGAATGGAAACTCCAATATAGCCCATATTTTTGATAATGGGTATAAAAATACAAACTTATGCAACGTGTAAATTGAATGAATCAAAAAGTTAATTTCCGTTATTAGGGATTCATTCAGAAAATGTGAGCTGGATCTAACTTTATTTCTACTTTTACAGCTTTTACCCGTTTTCTCCATAAAAGGGCTGAATTTTGAAAAAGTACCAGATGGCTGCGATAGGTATTATTTTTTTTTTTATTTCTATGAGCACAATTTAACCAAATTTTTCCTTTTTTATCCCCTAAGCAATCGAATTTCCAAAAATCCCATTTTAGTGGATCTATTTGCGAGAGATCATCCTACAGCCTAAATTCGGCTTCAGGCGTTTGGGCTGTGTGATGATGAATCAGTTAATCAATCATATTGTGTACGAGCATAAAAATTCGGGAAGGGGACTTATATTACACCTTTGACCAATTTTACTAAATGTGAATTAAATATAAAAATACAGAATAATGCGTAGATACTAACATCTAGATGATTTTACGCACTTTAGGGCGATTCCTGAAAATTGATTTATATGGGAGCTATGGGAGTAAATTATGGACCGATTCTCATAAAATTTGACAATGTTGTTTCTGCCTACATTAAACTTATTTGTGTCGAATATTAATTTGATACTAACATTCGTATGGGATTTATGCACGTTAAAGTTATTTTCGGAAGAGCAGTTTATATGGAAGCTAAGGTTAATTGTGGACCGATCTTTATAAAATTTGGTACAAAGATTGATACTTGTACAGAACTTCTTTTCAACAAATTTCATTAAAATATTCTTAATTTTGAAGCATTTTTGAGTGCTTAAACTCTATTTCGGGGGGACATTTGTATGGGGGCTAGGTAAAATAATGTAACGAACACATCCAATTTCAATAGGCTTAGTCCCACGTACCAAATTTCATTGAATTATCTTTAAAATTGCAACCTGTACTTTGTGCAGAAGGTTGTCATGGACAGCCGGCCAGGCAGCCAGCCAGACGGACGGACGGAAGGACATCGTTAGATCGATTTAAAAGGTAATTCTGAGTCGATTGGTATACTTTAAGGTTGATGTTAGATAACTTTTTCAATACATTACAAACATTAGTACAAACGCATATCCCATCCACCTATGGCTGTGTAGGGTATAACTAGTAACAGTTGCTATATTACGCTGGGCCGAATCGTTTATACCCTTAAATTATGAAATTAAACAGTCTTATTACCTACAGCTCTAAAAAAAGAAAAAAAAATGTTATATAAACCTTTGATAATAAAAGTTTTACATATCTTATCAAAGTATCATGATATAATACGGATAAAATACATATATACTACCCTACCGATACTTTAGGTTCATTGAAATTACGCTGTGAGTGTGCCTCGCGAAAAAAGCATCTCTTAGAGCCATTCACGATTTTTCCCCAAGTTAGGGCACCTCTAGCGCTACTATTGAAGTCATATTAAAGAGATATATCTCAAACGATTTATAATATAAGATAAACCTTCTTTATTTATTTTTGCGATTACACGAATCAAAAGTAAAATTTGATTGTTATTTTGGAAAAATTTTTTTATTTAAGTGCTTGCTGGTACCACATGAAACCATCTCAGATCTCGAATTTTTGTTGTTTTACTCAACGGGGTGTTGTTAGCATAATTGTAATAAGAAGTTATTTTAAAAAATCTAAATTAAAAAAATATTAAGATCGGTATCTTAAAGGTAAACGTAGAAAGAGAATTCTCTCTCTATCTCTCTCTCTATATATACATGTAATAAATGTTTATCATATTTTTGTTTAAAATTGGAACTTGATTTTTAAAAGTAGTTCGGTACCCACTGTTCAAATTCTGTCTCTACAGACTTGGTTGAAATTAGGTCTGCATTGGATCTTAGACATATTAAGATGCTTTCTTAGATAGTAAGGTTAGATTAATTAGCAATAAAATTTTATGTTCAGTCCCCATTGGCGCACTTTATATTTGTTCATTATAATAATTTTTTATTGTTGATGTTATAGGTAGAATTATTTTTCTAGGATATGTAATTAACATACCGTTATGCCTATAAAAACCAAATTATAATTTTTCACTTACTATGGACTTACTTATTAATAAGCACGACTCAATCGCAAAACTTCTTACAACAGTTGGTGAGTTCCTTTACTTTCGAAGTTTACGTTCCTTCTTCCGGCAAGAAATATTTAGCCAGTATGTCGAAAATCGCAGCAAATGATTTGTAAAAAATGGTGTTAGTATCATCGAACTAATTTCAATATAGTCCGGAGGGGCAAAAACTACGCAAATGATCAAACACGGTACCCAAAGATCATATAACAGTTTAAACACAAAAGTGCTCAAAATATCGGAATTCACGGTACATAATGAGTGTTTTTCTTCATGATCTTTTACTAAATAAAGTAATTATAAAAATAAAACACAATAAACACATTAAAAAGTCATGACACTTTGTATTAAATACATAAATTTGGATTAATAAACATTTTGCATTTTATACGTGAAAGTTTAAAAATTATTAACCAATTTTTTTTATTGAGTTTAAAGACAGCGAAATTATCTTTTAAATAAGTGATTCTTGTTAAAATTTGATATTGTTTGCAAGAAATACAGATTTTCAAATTTCAGATATGAATATAATGAATATATATATATATATATATATATATATATTTGTTATTCTTTCACGGCAAAACTATTGGACCAATTTACATGAATTTTGGCACAAAGATATTTCATTATCCAGAGGGAACTTTAGGCTTTATTAAATCATGATCCCTTTTCATGCCAATTTTTAGTGAAAATTATATTTTATTTGTATTTATTTAATTTTTGATTCATCTGCTGAATCGATTCACATTAAATTTGGTACACGTATAGTACAGAAATAACATAGACTAATAAGACCTATTCTTTTGATGTCACGCTCCTTCTTACGTCTAATTTTTCTAACAAATTATTTTACATAATCGCTTCGTATTAAATTTGACACACGTACAGTTTTTAATGAAATATAGCTTATACAATTTATTTATTGGATAGTACGCCCCTTTTTATGCTTACTATATATATATATATATATACTTAACTTTTCTAATTTTTTTTTACTCAAGCACTGAATCGGTTTATATATATATTATATATATAGTACGGAAGTAATTTATGCTGATACGTCCTTTTCATTAATTGTTACGCACGTTTCTCCGCCCACCATAGCACGTGAAAACTGCTGAACCGATGCACATATTTGGCATAAAGATATTACGTTCTCCGAAAAGAACTTTAGGCTTTATCACTTCTTGTAAAAAAATATTTTATTTAATTTTTTTTTCACGCAATCTGCTTTCATTTACATAGCTTTTGGCTTATCTGTATGTCTATACTTTAGAAGGAATAAAAATTCTTTTGTTACGTTTTAAGATTTTTTTTTTAATTTATTTATTTGCAATCTGTTTATACAACAATAAGCAAATTTGATAATGTTAAAAAAAAATAACAGCTGTTATTGAATTATATTACAATAACAAAAAGAAATATATTTATATATATACGTATGAATATATTTATTCATACGTAAATAACTTTAGCTTATATTTATTTTTTTTTTAATATCTACAAATTTGTTATTATCTAAAAGTAAATCCTTTTAAGTCTTCGTACTTCTTTTGTCTCATTTAGTGAGCCAATGGCTAATGGATTTGTATGGTTACTCATTCTCTCAATATATCTAGTTTCTTTAACTAAAGGGATGTTGAGATCATTATGTATAGTCGTATTTGTTATAAACCTAGGCGCTTGAGTAATAAATCTTAGGGTTTTGGATTGGTATCGTTGTAAGATTTCTACATTAGAGTTTTTAGCTGTTCTTCATAGTTGTATACCATAAGTCCACACGGGTTTAAGAAAAGCTTTATATAAAATAATCTTATTATTTAAACTTAGTTCAGATTTTGGACCTTAAAACCAATATATCTTTTTTGTTTTGATATTTAGAAATTTCCATTGAGTTTTGATGTGTTCTTTCCTAGTAAGACGCTTGTCTAAATACAATCCTAAGTATTTAACACTATCTACAATTGGAATTTGCATTCTATTAAGTGCAACAGGTGGGCAACATTGATAAAGCTTTGTTGTGTTTATTTTAATTTTCCACTTTTGCAACCATTGTTGAAGAATATTTAATTTTGTAACAATGTAGAAGCATCAATAGGACAATCCGCTGATGCCATTAGCGCAGTATCGTCTGCGTAAGTCGCAACTGTAATATTTTGAGAATATGGCATATTACAAGTATATATTGAATAAAGGGTTGGGCCTAAAACACTACCCTGAGGAATACCAACTTGAATGGATTTTATATTAGAAAATTCCTCTTTAATATTAACGTAAAAGTGTCGGTCATTTAGGTACGATTTCAGAACCAGGTAAAATGGTGTTGATAGTAAAGACTTTAATTTGAATAATAGACCTGGGTGCCAAACTTTATCAAAGCTTGCTGGTTATCTAAGAATAACGCCGAGCAATATTTTTTCGTTTCAAAAGCATTTGTTATCATATTTATAATTCGATGGCGCTGTTCTGGAGTACTATGCTTGCTGTGAAAACCAAATTGGTGGTCCGGAATTATATTATTTTGCTCCAAAAATGGTTTTAGTATATTCAAAAGCATTCTTTCAAATATTTTTGAAAAGATTGATAACAAACTTATTGGTCGTTTTCATTTTTGTTAGGCTTCAGAATCAGAGCATTTTCACTGACTCGCAAAATGGTTTAATCGTAATATTGAATTATATAGTAGAGTTAAAAATATAACACTTCTTTTAGATAACATTTTGATTAATTTGGAATCTATTTTATCATATCCTGGAGTTTTATTGTTTCCAAGCTTTTTAATTTCCAATTTGACTTCATTTGGAGTAAAATGATTGATAGGAAGACTCATTTGACTAGAAATTCCATTATTTTATCGTCATTCAACGATAAGGTTGAAAAATATTTTCCAAATGTTGGGAAAATGCTTCAGCTTTTCTTTGGTTTGATCTACACTAACTGTTATTTAAGTCTCCTATCGGAATATTATGTTGTGTAAGTCTTTTAAGATATTTTGTAGCATTCCAAAGGCAGTTTTCATGTTTATTAGCATCTAAAGACTTCAAGTATTAACCCGTTATATCACTTTTAAATTCTTTAAGTTTCTGTTTAAGCTGTGTGCATAATTGGTTGAAATTTCGTTTATTAATTGCGTTTCTACTTAATTGCCAAATTTTTCGGATTCTACTTTCATTGCGAATAAGGTTTCTTAGTTCAGCAGATATATAATTATTTATAGTTTGCAAATTCTGTGTTTCTGAAACATTCAGTGTAGATAAGATAGCAGCTTCGTGAATAAGACTCGTAAATTTCTCAACAGATTAATCTAATTCTTGACCATTATTTATTGGAAGATTCAAGTCTATGTTCTTATCTATCCCATATGTAAAGGAATTAATATCAGTTTTATTTAATAAAAGCTTTACTTCCTTTGTGAAAACTGGAATTATAAGTTGCTATGATAGGAGTGTGATCAGAGCTAAGATCATCAGTGTCTACTATGTCCAAACAGTTACTTAGTATTCCAGAATAAACAAAAAAGTCTAGCAAGTCTGGTAGTTTGTTCGCATCAGATTTGTCTTCAATTTTACTAACAAATTGTTTGTAGTATGCTATTCTTCTTTTTTTTAATTCTACTAACTGTGCGTTATTAAACACTTCTTTGAAATTGTATTTATGGACAAATTTATCAACATTTTTTAAAAAAGTTGCATTTATAAAGACTGTAATGTTAAAAATTTACCGGTTGCGCAAATCGGGTTATTGCAATAATAGGTGGTTGCATAAATCGAGTTCGCACTGTCAGTGTAAAATTTGTAAACTGATGCTTTTTTCTAATTAAAGTTTTTAATTTTAACTAGCGATTAGCTAAATTAATCAAAAAATTAACTAAAATTAATTTAGAGTAATTTTAAATAATTTAAATTGCTGTTCTTGTGTATGAAGGACCAAAACAAAAAAAAATATTGTATTATATTATATTATATTATTTTATATTATATTATATCGTATTATATTATATTATATTATATTATATTATATTATATTATATTATATTATATTATATTATATTATATTATATTATATTATATTATATTATATTGTATTATATTATATTATATTATATTATATTATATTATATTATATTATATTATATTATATTATATTATATTATATTATATTATATTATATTATATTATATTACATTATATTATATTATATTATATTATATTATATTATATTATATTATATTATATTATATTATATTGTATTATATTATATTATATTATATTATATTATATTATATTATATTATATTATATTATATTATATTATATTATATTATATTATTTTATATTATATTATATCGTATTATATTATATTATATTATATTATATTATATTATATTATATTATATTATATTATATTATATTGTATTATATTATATTATATTATATTATATTATATTATATTATATTATATTATATTATATTATATTATATTATATTATATTATATTATATTATATTATATTATATTATATTATATTATATTATATTGTATTATATTATATTATATTATATTATATTATATTATATTATATTATATTATATTGTATTATATTATATTATATTATATTATATTATATTATATTATATTATATTATATTATATT